>OY821771.1:34138200-36638200 GCA_963682175.1 Triglochin maritima | reverse complement strand
GAATTTCGATTGCCTTTCTTGTGGTTCCGACTTGGGGTTTTGAGGCGTTTAGAATGGAAATCTTTCCTGTGTTCATCTCCTTTAGGCCGCCCATTTTTTGAAAGAACGTAACCCTCGGGGGCACAGCCTTTTAGGCGATTTTGTGGAGAGAAAAAAAACGCAACCATTGGTATTCCTTACGGCCCAAACTCCGTCCCAACCATTAATTCGTCATTTTATAATGCTCATTTTCAAAAACACTCCACTACCCGCACTTGTCCTCCCGTTAAGTGGGGGAATTGGGCGCCCAATGGGGTGCCCGAATTTTTTGCCCGTAGTGGGTGCTCTTACGTTTGGGTGACAAAATGACTATTCAAGTTTTGTGAAGTCAAATCACAATGAAAATATATTTTTACTCTCTTTAAAATCTGTCACCTATAAAATCACAAACGTCTCAATGTTTCTTCCTCTTTCCCCTTTCACATATTCCATCCCCAAAAATCCATAACACATCCGACTTGTTATGTTCCAGAACAACGATATCCAGAAGGTCCATCAATTGTACTCACTATTGTGCATTTGTGGGTATCCCGCAATGCGTGTTTGTGTAGCGACATCAACGGGAGTAGCGATGCGGTTCACCAGCAGCACTGGCGGTGCGGTTCGCCGGGCATTGAGGTTGGTCTTGCTTTTGACTTCACTAGTGTGTTCAAGATATATATATATATATATATTTTTTGGGTTGGGTAAGGGTCGTGGAAAGTTCAGGGTCACCCTATTAATATTTTTGTGGTTGTGTTGGGGGAGGGTGGAAGCTTCATTTACTACGTTTATTTTTTCCTACGATTAAGGCTCCTAGAAGTGTGGTTTCTTCAAATGCGAGTATGTTATGCCTCTGAAAAATCCTTTTCGAGCTCTCCACGACGTCATCAACAAGTTGAATCTCATCCTGGGGCGATTTGCACTTAGTTTGGATGGGACTCTCATATATGAGCTTCTGGTGGGAAGTCAGCTTCTAGGAATGTAGATCTAGGATCAGCTTCTTCCCTAGATGTTGAGACTTGTTTGGATGGGGAGAAGGCTTCTGGGAGTCTCAGATGTATTGTCGAAGTAAATTCTCAAATTGCCCCCAAACTTTGATTAAATAAAAGATTATGCAGGTATATGCTAGAATCAATGGGGGTAAAATCATCACAAAAATCATGAGTTTCTCCATCCCAATACAAAACATGTCTCGGTTGCCATGTCGGGAGCCCAGCTCCTGGGATACATCCTCATGTTTGGATGACACCTCCTACTGTAGCAGCTTCATGATGGGAGGGAAGCTGGATCCCCTCCCATCCAAACGCACTCTAGGAGGGCAAGACAATGCTCTCATCGTCGAGAAGGTGGAAGGTGATGTTGATCATCCAGTACCATTTAATGCGCTTACACAGTCCTTTAAGTAAGAGCAGAACTTCCCACCCACTCAATTAAGTATGTGTTTTGGTGTGTCGTTGAGGTTTTCAATGGGTTTAATAACCTCACAAGCCCATATTGTAAGGGCATCGATGACAATATTCAAATGTCTACTAATGGTCTCACCGGAATGTTGAAATTCATCCTGGAGTTTCCTGTTGGAATCTGCATGTCCTAATGCAAACAAGAAAATGTGCAGTTGTTTCTCTATAGTTACTCCCCTCATGTGTCTAGGTAAACCTTTATTTTAAGAACGTCACACAATTTAAAAAGGTAGAAATGTGCATACGACATCCGTCGTAGCATACTCTCCAGTGACCCTCAGCATGATGGTGGCTATACTTTTGGAAGTTAAAAAACCAACAATAAACTACAAAACCTCAGAAGTTGTAAATTGAAAGTGGCATTAATTTTCCCATTAACTCGAAAAAAGATAAAAAAGGAATTAATTGACAATTAACTACAAAACATTGCATTGGAAGTTTTCCCGTTAACTACAAAACATTTGTAAATTGAAGAAACCCTAAAAATAACTAACTGAATTGTCGGTGATGAACTTTTGGACAACAAAAGAAATTGCATGTCATAGTAACAACAGGAAAAGAATTTGTACTCGCCGACCATACCTGTCAAACCTTTGTCAACGACAGTTGGGGAGAAGTGACACTCAACAGGTGGTTCTTCAATGCCCCGCAACAACGACAACTATTGGTGTGGTTCCCTAGCAGTTTGGGGAAGAAGGGAGGCTTTCATGGTAGATGATGGCGGGGAAGAAATGGTGTTTTTGTTGGGGGTAGGTTAATGATAATTATTGAGGGTAGGCAATGAAAATAAAACGGAATGTCGGGGATATTGCAATCATATTTCAGTGGCATAAATTGTAATCTTACTTGTTATTTTGTCCTAACAATAGACTTTCCCACTCAAAAAACTGAGAAACGCGCATCCCCAGTTTTTCGGATGAAATGTAAAGTTTCAAAAACTGGGTTGCGTTGCAACATCACATCAATGACGTTTGGGTGTCGAGGTTTTGGGAAAACGGATTTATTTCAAAAATAATGTGGGTTTTTTTGGGCATCCAAACGTACCCTTAATTTCCACTAACAATCGTGGTTGGTAGTCGTGACCGGGAGACGTAAAGTCATCTGAGTTTGTTTGGGTAAGCAACTTTTTACATTTAATTGTTACTAATTCTTTTGTTTGTTTGGGTTACTTGAAGTTGATATTTAAGTTGTAAACGGACCAAAATAACTCTCATTTAAAAAATTATTAAGAGGTTAATTGCAATTTGCCCTCTACCTTTTCACTTGTTTGCATTTTGCATCATCAACCTTTAAATGTTGCAGTTTGCTCCTTGTTTTTTCACTTGTTGGCATTTTGCGAATCCCTATCTTTAAATCGTAACAATTACACACCCTATTTGTAACGTTTTTACTGAAAAGATGGCCAAATTGCCCTCAACCAATAATCAAAGTTAACACCAAGATTTTTCGAAAAAACATTATAAATGACCCCCACAAAATATCTCATCTATTTTTAAGAATATTTTTTTAAAAGTTTTCGGTGTTAGTTTTGGATTTATAGGTTGAGAGTTTTTTGGTGTTTTTTGTCGATACCTTACATACGGGGGCAAACTACAAATAAGGGAAAGGTGCGGGGGTATAGACATAGGTGCCCATAAGGCTTTTTAACTGCACATATGGGTACAGTAATGGGTAGAAAAATCCTAACCATTTAATTAACGAGACAGGTAAGGGTACGAATATTTTAACCGTTTAATAAATGGGATGGGTAAGGGTTGATCAAAGATTATCAAGAGAAGAAACATTGGGAAAAATACTCAAGAATATAATAAAGTTTTGGATTTAGACTTGTAATTTTTCATTTATTGAGTCATTAAGATTATATGTAAACTTGAGCACTAGGATTCTGACCACGTCCAATTCGGATGACTAAAACCCTAAAGGACGACGACCGAACTTGATATTATATCAGTAGTCATTAGCTTCTTACTGGATTCCTCCACTCGGACAACTGAAAACCTTGGACATGTTTTGGGTTTTACTTCAATTGTCACATTTGTCTTTTGTCATAGTAGACCATTTCTTGTCCTTTTCGAAACTAATGGAAAACAGAAACCAATGGAATTTAGTTTTCTTTTGACCAAATTCTTGTTGTTTGTGTATTTTGTGAAATTTATTAGAACTCAAATTTTGTTGTCAAAATTCACGAGAAATTAAAAACAAGTTATCTTCCATGAACATCAAAATACAACCTAATTTTTTGAACTTTCCATGTTTAAAAAACAACAATGTTTAACAAAAATAATGTCAACTAAGCACATTGAATTAGCCAAAACAAAATATTTACATATTTTAAACAAAAAAACGCTTCATATCAAAAAAAGGGAACACTTTCGAAATTTTGTCTCCACTACTTTCTCATTTGCAATTATCAAGTTATTCTGACACCATCCATAGTGAAAAATTCCTGAATTGCTAAACATCTCCCCAAAATTACTTAAATCGCCCCTTGAAATTACCATTTTGCCCTTTTCTCATTTCTACTGCTATAACGTAACATTTTACCCTCCTATCACACATCTCTCTTCATCTTCCTCTTATAATCATAAAAAATAATGTTTTGGATGTCAGTAATGAGCCAACGGACGCCCCAGTGTACTCGAATCTGGTAAAATATCTAACATCTTTTTAATAAATCCGTCTCCGTTACTTCGCCTAATCTAGGTGCTTCGCTAGACATTTTCGTGGTGTTGGTACTAGGAATGTTAGTAAAACTGAGTCAAAAATCTTTTTTAAAGACACGGGACGATATGAGTATTTAAATATTGTTAAGGGCAATTTGGTAATTTCAAGGGGCGATTTAAGTAGTTTTGGGACGACGCTTAGTAGTTCCCAAAAATTGGTAAGAAACCAAGAGAATTTTTTTGTACGACAGACAAAAACTGATAATTGCTAAATCTCAAATATTCATGTATTGATTAGATGACTCTCTCAGCAAGCACAGCTGGTCAATAGTAACAATGAGTCCTTCCATATGTTCCGATACACGTCATATTGTCATGTATTGTTTGTTCGACTAGTTGTAGTGTTTGATCGGACGAGTTGAAGGAGAACCCCTGGATGAAGATGACCTCACTTAGATCTTTTGGGATTACAATCTTGTGCTGGAACAGATTGCTGAATCGTGATTATTAATACTGGGTACATATGCTTATTCTGTAATTACATTGTAATTTCTGTGTAACATCAACATTCATAGATTATGTTGTGGATTTAAAATGTTTGATAATTATGCCTACAATTTTTCTACTGGAAACCCAACCACTGGTTTTGTTTGTGAAGCCAAGGACCGGAGTTCATCTATCTCCTCTTGCTTGAGTGTCCAACCAAGTGCACCAACAAATTCTGTAGCTTGTTCTATTGTTTTGGCTCCAGGAATGGGCACAACATTTCCTTGACATATTAGCCAGTTTAGAACGACATGTAGAAAAACAATTTGCAAAGAACTTAATCAAGACCACAGCAGAACTAGGCATGTTAAAATAAGCACTAACAGAATTATCCATAGGGAAATTTAATTTCTTGCAATATCAGATGAATGTGTCTTCTTTATCTTTGAGATTCACAGGTGAAATCAACATAAGAAACTGTAATAAGGAACCTCTTGTCCTCAATTGTAAAACACTAAAGATGAGCTTTCACCAAGATTACGAACTAGTTCTTGCCTACAGTCACTAAATGTTGGTGGACTAATGTTTCTTTGATGATGGAAAGTGTACTAAAGACAGAAATAAATAGATGGGTATGCCTAGCACCTGTGTTAAGGTTTTGCCGTTGCTTTCGCCAATTTCTTTGATTCTTGATATCAGAGGTTGGAGTTGTGGGAGACAGTAGACAGTAAGTAGATTTCTCAACAGGACATGAATATGATTCTGCTAAGCAATAGTTACCTTGGTAACGACCTCCTAATTATAAATGCCGCCTCGAGGTCCAATAGGCGTTTTCTCCAGCATGTACTTACCAGAAAGAATTCCTGTAAAAAAAACAAAAAAAAACTTCAAACAATAATGTTGTACACTTGAACAATGGGTGAATATGCAATCAGAGAGATCCCCAATTCATCACAAGTAGCCTTCACCCCATTCTCTTCGGGAATCCTGTATATGAGACTGTAATTCACCTGATTCAATGGTAGCGGAATAACTACCTTCTTAAGTTGTTTATAGGCATCTCAAAGGCATTTTTCTAGTGCACAGAACAATAACGAAGTTATGATTTTAGAAAAGTAGTTCTGATGCCTTGTTTCCTAACCTAAATGCATATGTAATGTACGAGATTACCGCTATAATTTGAGACACCTACAGCTTTTACAAGACCTTGTTCGATCACATCTGCAAGACCATTAATGTATCCTTCACAAGTTGAAACATTTAAGGTTAGTTACATTATAATTTCGACTTTAATCGTCATCTCCTAAAGTAATAATACATGATTAAGAGGATGTTGAACCTTCATTCCCCCAAATTCCTGGCCTGAACACACAACAGTTGAAGGCTGACTCAGTTAATGATCGACAAATACAAATCAAGAAAATAAGCAAGGAACTAGAACAATTAGCAGGCCAGTGTAACTGGTAGAGATCAACAGAGGAAACACCGAGGCAACATAGTGAATCTTTGCGGGCTGATATAACACTACCACGGCCAAGCCTCCAAGGAAGCGCTGCAAATTTTGTGGCGACGGAGACCTCCACGGATTCTTTCTGCTGTCTTTCTTTGATGAACCTTTCAAAGAGTAGGTAACATTATTTCATTAAAATTACAAGTTAAATTAAGACCATGACGCAGAGATTGTCCATTCCTGAAGTGCATGTTCATAGATATCGAAAGTTTTGAGTTCTACAGAATCTAGAATTCTAGTTCAACAGCTACATAGCAAGAAGGGACCCTTCCAGAATCTGGATTACGATATATAAAAGATAAAAAGAAATAGCAAGCCCAAAATAGAATGTTGGATCCATGTTCAAAGACTTGGTTTAAAAAGGAAAACAATGCTGCCAGTATGACCATGTTGAATCAAGTAAGAACTGAACCAAACTTTAGCAAATAAGAACTGAAGTGTAGCTGAATCAAAGAAGAACTGAGCTATAAAACTTTAAGAAATAAGAATTGAGCTATATAAGAACAAACTTTAAGAAATAATAACTGCACTAAATATTAATTTTGAATTGTCACACTTCTACCCATTTGAACACAACAAATCACAATATTAACCTGTGTGAATAAGTCAAACACAATAAGTGACACATTACCTTGTTACAAATTCGCAGCTCAAAATAAGCACAAATACATTATCCAAAGACATCCACACATGAAAATAACCACAACAAATCACAAAAGTTGCATGTCGACTGCTACTGCTCGTTTGCCCCCAACAAGTTCATCGTCGACCCTATTGTAGTAAACTGAAATTGTTAAATATTTGCTATTGGGTAAGTTAAGGTGGACTCAGCAACCTCTCTTGCAATTCATTGTAGGATCAACTAGAGCAGGAACAATTGTGGATGAGGTTGGTCTTCGAGCTCTCCTGGAATCGAAACCCAAACATGCAGACCAAAATTTCAAAATTTCACCGATTCCGGGCGATGCCCAATTTCCGGAGGAGAATGACATGACAAAGGGAGTGGAGTAGGACGACAAATGGTTGTTGGGTTGTCGAGTGGCGGTCGTCAGATTGGGAACGAGAGATTGTGGGATCCTGATCCTAATTGAATTTTGCTTGTTGATTAGGTGTTTTGGAGGAGATTGGAACGGAGGGTTAGGATTGTAAATGGGTAATATTTTACCCGCAACCCGTCCCACCCCGCCCCGCCTAATGCGGGTAGCGGACAAAAAAATGTTACCCGCCAACCCGCTAACCCGCCACCCGCATAACCTGCCTAATACGCGGGGCGGGTTGCGGTTGTTTTGCAACCCGCCCCGCATAACCCGCAACCCGCCTAATCAAATATATTATTAATTTTTTATATACCAAAATCATTTTAATGTTTCAATTTTACTCATAACCATTAACCCACCTTACCAAATCATTATTCAACACTAACCAAATGTCTAATTTTTCACTCAACACACATCCAATTTCCCAAAAAATACAATGAGTAATTACTATTTTTCAAGTTTTGATGTCCTTTTATTTTTCTTAGAAAAAATCAAAAAAATTTAAAAAACCCGCCAAACCCGCCAAACCCGCCCCGCCTCACCTAGTCCAACCTTATGCGGGGTGGGTAGCGGTTTTTTTATTTTTGACCCGCCCCGCATACCCGCTTAACTTATGCGGGGCGGGTAGCGGTGGACCAAAAACCCGCCCCGCCCCGCTTACACCCCTACGGAGGGTTGAGATGGAGCGGAATGGTTGGATGGTGAGCATGGAAGGATGGAGGGTTTTTTGAGGTGAATTTCTCTCTCTCTCACGTATCACTCTCTCACCTGTCTCTCCCTCTCCTTCTCAGTGTTGTGCTCCTGCGAGTGGAGGTGATCTCAGGCGAGGTTGAGGTGGTTGGCATCGTTTGCTTGTGGAGGTGATTTAGTTGGTTGCTAAACCCATCTCATTTGTTTCTTCTTTCTCTCACTCAAACCGTCTCATTTCCAGTGGTTAGGGAAGTGATCGACGAAGGTGATTGTGTGGTTGTGGATCGACGAGGAGTGGTGATCGTTGATCGAGCGATAAGTTCGTCGGTGGATTGTGATTTTTGGGAGAAGTGCTCGTGGAAGCGTCGTCGAGGTTCTTCGAAGGTTTCTTCAGACCTTCACAGTATGACAAACTAGTTTTGTAGCTCACATATGTTGCGTGAGTAATTTGGAAGTCGACGGTAGGCTATTGGGCTCATCGCAAGCAAATGTGCAACAGTTTACTGCTAGATCCGTCGACCGATTGGTGCAACAGTCGACCGTTCCTAGTGAGAATTTAGGATTCTGCCTCACGTCGGTCGAACGATGCCCTTAAGCGGTCGACCGGTGGTGCGTTAGAGGCAAGTCCTGGTGGTTTTCGGTCAAACGGGTCCCTTTTACCGTTCGACTGTGTGCACTGTTGTAGGTCGGTCGTGGACGTTGACCATTTAAACGGTCGACCGCCCGTTGACTTGTTCGACCGATCATACATGAGTTAAGTCGGTTGGATCCTAGACCATCTAGACGGTCGACCGCTTATTGATCGTCGTTCAACCGATGACATAAGTTAACTTTTGTGGGTTCGACCAATGGTGGTTCGGTCGACCGGTGTTGATTGGTTTCGTTGGTGGATTTTACTGGTGGTTTTCGGTCGACCGAGAGTGCTCAGGGGTTCGACTGATTGATTATATTGAGCAATGGAGATTTTACTGATGGTTTCCAGTCGAACGGGTCCCCTTTGTCGTTCGACCGATTGACCATTGTGTTCGTTGAACCTGGGAGGTGACCATCTAAACGGTTGATCAGTCCCTGATTTTGGTTCGACCAAATGTGTGTTGTTGGTGGGAATTATTCGACTGATGGAGTGTCGGTCGAGGCAGTTGCCCTGTTTTGGTGAGAGTCGATCAACCGGGACTCTTGGTTCGGTCGACCGATTGTGTCCAGTTTTGCACATAGGAGGTGCGGTTGTTGTGGTCGTCCGTGTGAGACGAGTTGTGGTGTCGATGTTCTTCCGGCAAGTGTGCTAGTGAGCACGGGTGTTGCGGTGGTTGGGTGAAATAGCCCTGGAGCCCCGTAACTGTTGCGAGAGCTGCGGTTGGGTGAAAAAGTCATGGAGCCCAGCTAGTCTGTGCGGGGTTGGGTGAAAAAGTCCTAGAGCTCCATAGTGCGTTCAGATTGGGTGAGAGAGTCTTGGGCCTGAGCAAGGACCACGTGATAAGGGTTGGGTGAAAAAGGCCTGGAGACCTGGTCGTATCGTGGTAGCTACGATTGGGTGAAAAGGCTTTGGAGCCCAGCTTGACAATGTTGTGTGTTGCGATGGTTGGGTGAAAGAGCTCTGGAGCCCCGTAACCGTTGGTGTGAGCTGTGGTTGGGTGAAAGAGCCCTGGAGCCCAGCCTTGTGTTATACTTTTCTTTGTTGATAGAATTGCATGCTAGAGTGTTCCAGTTTCATGCATTGTAGAGTTTGGCATACGGGGTTTCCTTCTGGAAACTCAGGCATTGTTTCATGTTTGCTTTTCAGACCGTGTTCGGCGTTAGGGGGTGGTGACCGAGGAGAGGAGCGCCGCCACTAGATCCTGCTTTCTCTCATTTTGAGGTCGGAGTGATTACTTGTATTTTGTTGTATAGTCTTTTGATGTAATCACACTTTTGAAATACTCAGATATATATATTATATGTTGGTGCACATGTTTCTTGTATTTTGCGTAATGTCCTCGATTGTTGTAGGTTATAAATTTTTAATTTCTTCAGCTATTTGAGGATGTTACAACTTAGCCTGAGTGGGCATGTCGGGAGGGGATTAAGTCTACGTCAAGTAATTGAGTGGGTTGTCCGGATTCGACTGTGCTTGCTGTCTGGAGTTAACGAACCACCACCGGCCATCTAAAGGGCGTATGAGATGGAAGATAAGACGATGGCGGGAAGGGAGGTTGTGTTGCCATTCGGTTTATATGTAGAGGACAAGAAATGACAGGGAAGATTAATGGGGATGGGAAAGGATAACAAACAGCGTTGGATGGCCGTTAACGACATCCTCACGTCGTCACTCAAGTGTGTGTCCCAGAAACGACGTGGGTGTATTTACGCAAATAAGGTCGACATGAAGGTGCACTTGAGGCAATACCAAAAATCTCAGTGTATATCGCCAATTAGGTCACCTGAGGTGTATAGTAACAAAAAAACTCAATCTTAATCACAATCAAATGTAGAGTATCATACATTATGCATAGAAAAGATATTGTATTGTGCTAACATCTACATGTGATCAATACTCAAGGAAGAATGGAATCAAGTCAAGATATGTGATCAAACTATTGAAGACATATAATTTTACCTTTTATTTGAGTTTTAGGAATTTATGTGAACTTGAGCATACAAGAGCTAAAATTATTCACATACACACTAGGTTCATTGTAGAAGTCACACACAAAATCTCACATCAATTGGACTTCAATAGATCATTCAAACTTAGCTAGGAAAATCACTTAAACCAAATTTCTACCTGTTCGTGCCGAACGGCCGAAACATGTTTTTTGTTTGACCTTTCCGAACAATTAACGGTTTTACAAATAATGTTTTTACCTAACCCTACCGGTCGACCGCTTCTAACTTTCCGGTCAACCGATTGACCGTATTTTTCGGATGACCGTTGTACTTGTCGTATTCTCTGACGGTCGTATTCGTATACACACACCTAACCCCAAAATATATTAGGCCACCGGTCGAACGATGCCTTCCTGGCGGTCGATCGGATGAAGACAATTTTGTGCACCAAAAGTGCCTTTTATTTTTGGTCGAACGTTGACTTGTAAATGGTCGACCGAATGAACACTTATTTAATGCCCAAAAGTGTGTTATTTTTGGTCAAATGAAACATTCACATGTGTTTGACCGATTCACCTTTACCGTGGACTAAACCCTTATATCGGTCGACCGACCCATTTCCTGGTTCGACCGATAACTTAAGTTATAGCATTGTTGGTTTGGCTGGTCTCTTGATTGTTTGAACGTTTCTTTACTCTTAAAGAAAAGGTGGACCGTTTTTGACAGATTTGCCGAACTTAAGTTTTCTATTTTGTGTATCTTACACAAATCATACCCAAATCATACCCAATGGCTATAAAACTTTAGGAGCTTATAAATAGAGGTTCACACATCATTTTTACACAACTCTCCAACTTCTATTTGCCTTATACACTAGTGCCTAATCTTCCACACCTTTGATCAAATCCTAATCATACTCAAAGTGTGCTCAAGTTAGAGAGTGTTCAAATCACTCAACCTCAGTTGTTAAAGAAGCAAAGGTCTCGATGAAAGCCTGAAGCATCTTGTAAAGGTTTCGGTGAAAGTCCGAAGCATCTTTCTCGGATTGTGTGAAGATGAACCAAACTTGCGATGGTGTTCGCAAGGCTTGCTCTGTAAAGGCTTGATCTCGACCCGGAACGAGATTTGATAGAGAAAACGTAGGCAGAGCTCGCGGAGTCGAATGGAGCTTGCAAGAGAGGAAGTAGACGGGATGCCGAAACTCTATAAAATTGTCTTCATTGTGGTGTGCATTGCTTTTTTCTACTTGTTATTATTATGTTTCCATGCATATCTTGTTAATTAAGTATGGATTAAGTGTATTTGATTGGTAGATTAATTAAGGGTCATCGATTCTAACACAGGGGTATAAGTGTAATTTTTTACTAAAATTCCGAACAAAACATAATCCTCATAAGTTCAGAGAAAAACAGTAATTTTCCAATTGAATAGAATTTTCTACAATATACAGGAGATTCGGGGAAAAGGAAGCAATTTCCCTTAAATTGAATCATTTTTCCATAATTATAGAAAATCCAAGGTTTATTCAGCAATTAATCCAATACAAACAAATCCAAAGTTTTTCCAACAATTACTTCAATTATTAATCAATTAAACAAATACAATTAAATTTCAAGGTTTTCAATGCAATTAATCTAGTTATTAATTATTTATCAAAATATAGTTAAACTTCTGGTTTATTTCGCAAATATTCCAGGTACTTTTTAATTTAAATAAAACACAGAAGTTCAAGTTTTCCCTGCAATTAACCCAAACTTAAATTACTCAATCCATACTTATCAATTCTTACGGTCTACTTGCAATTTACCCATCCTTATCTTCCAACCGACCAAATCCATCATCCATCCCCACGCTGGGAGGAGATTGTTTTTACGTGGGAATTGGGTGGGTTGAGGGTTTGGGTCGTGAAGCAGGAAGAAGAATGAGAGAGATAAAAGAGAAGGGAAGAGATATATCAAAGGTGGTGGTGCAACAATCACCTCACCAAAAAGGAATTTCGTCTGCGAAATAAAACAAGCTATGTACCGAAAAGCTCTGGGTACTTCTCCCGCACATCCGCCTTGATCTCCCACGTAGCCTCTCGTGAGGTATGATATTGTCATCGAACATTAACCATCAGAACGTTTCTCTTACGCAAATGGTGCTTCATCCGATCAACTATTTCCACTGGTCGTTCCTCCAACGACAAATTAGATTGCACCTTGGGCATATTTGTCTCCAACACGTGTGAATAGTCGGCAACATACTTCCTCATCATCGAAATATGGAAGACGTTGTGCAATCTAGAAAACTTTGACGGTAAAGCAATCTGATACACAATGACATCAACTCCCTCTAGAATCTCAAACGGTCATATATATCTCGGACTCAATTTCCCTCTATGACCATTTCTCATAACTCCCATGGCGGGAGAAATCCTCAAAAAAACATGATCCCCCATTATGAAAGCCAACTCCCGTCGACACTAATCTGCATAACTCTTCTGCCTACTCTGCGTTGTCGCCAATCTTTACGTGATAACATCCACCTTTTTTGTGCACTGTTGGACAATCTCTGGTCCAGCTAACTGTCTTTTACCCAAGGTTTGTTGTACGCGAATTCAATCAGCGGTAGGTACCCATCCCAACTGTTTGCCCAGTCCAAGGCACACGGTCTCAACATGTCCTTCAGCCTTTGCATGGTCCTCAGTGACTGACCATCTGTATGATGGTGAAAAGCCGTACTAAACTTCTGTAGGATTTCGTGTCCCCGTGTTTGTATATATTTTAAAATTTTAATACAACATACAAGATCGATTTCATACTTTCAACAATTTTATGTACATTATTTGTGTTTATTCTAATATCATGCAATCCTACATATATTAAAATAAATCACAAAGAGAGAATCATACCCAAAGGTCCTCTAAAACCTTTCGAAGATCCGGAGTCACGTTGTCCGTTGAATCGCCCACCGATTCGCCTCCAAGTGTTCACCAAACTCTAAACAAGATTAGAGAGAAATGAGTTAGTCAATCAATCTCTAATTAGGCTTAGAATCTAGCTAATAACCCCTCTTTAAGCTCCTGAGATTTTCTATCTCCAAAACTTAAAATTACTAAGAGATTTTCGTGGTGATTAAGGGAGAGATTAATGAGAGAAAGAATTTTTGCAGTAACATAAACAAGTAGGATGAGTGGTCCTTTTATAGGCTCCCAAAACATCATCATCAAGAACTATTCTTTAGTCATGATCTATTGCTTATTCTCTCCTAAAATTAATCTCAAATTGCCACATAAACACCCATAAAAACGTTTGATTAAATCTGGAATTAATCCAACCATGATCTAATTAATCTCTTAATAATTCAGGCAGAAATCGCACTGTTCGGTCGTCCGAGAATTATTCAGTCAACCGAACTGTTCGGATATAACACGTGTTCGGTGAACCGTGAGCTAGACGGTCGACCGATTCCACATGAGAAAAATCTCAGGAAAAATTCGGATGAACCACGTCTTCTCTTCGGTCTACCGATGACTCACCAAAATTTCTCCTAGAGCATAGTCATCGGATGACCGTGTCACATTCGGTCTACCGAAAATACTCTTTCTCGGTTGACCGTTCACACTCGATTAACCGAACCCGATTGTCCTGTCCAGGCATTCCAGACAATTTCGGTCAACCAATTGTGACTACCCATTCCCCATTCGGTTAACCGATCCGAAGATACCCGGTCGACCGAACCCTGAACGGTTCACCATGTTTGACCTCGATTTTGCCTTTGTCAAATTTTGGATTTATTTCCAGCAAAATTTGATCTTTTGGGATTTTTAGCAAATTCACATCTTATGTAATATATTATCTTATGTAATATTAAATTATTACACCCCATAATATACACACCTCATATGAATTTATTATGATTCTAATTATTGATTTTATTATGTCAATTCTCATGACATATTGATTTTATTCGTTCACCACATGTGTCTTTTTTTCACATGAAACCCGACACATCATATGAACTCAAAATCAAGCCTCTTGTTTCCCAGTTTTGTGGTGTGACCTATAGGAGGATCTAAGCCAAATTGGAAGCTATATCAAACACTTAATATCTCAAACTATAAGCGGTAGCTAGCTACACATTATAGTTACCCAATTAGCATAGATGTCTTTGTTCCACTCGAACTAAACACGGTCCATTTAGTGATGTAAGTGCACCACTTGTGTCCGTCCCTTGCCTCATGATATTAAGAATATATACAAAGTAGAAATGTGTCACATTTGTATTATATTCATTTTTTGATCTCTTTAAGCTAATTATAACTATGTAACTTAACTTAAGTTACATTGTGCACATTATAATATTACTTTATCAATGGGCCCACTAATATCATTACTCAATTAAGAGGGGCAACGATAATCGTTTGACTAGCTATCCTTTCCAGCACAAGTCATATTCAACCAACTATTGCCTTTATCACTATACTCATTGATAGCTTTTGACAATAATCAAATTAAGCACTTCTTGAGTGAAAAGATATAAGTCTCATATCTTAGGATCCAAGACACAGTAAAACATTAATAACACGAAACACAATTCCATAATATTTTACTTGTTAGGTCTATTCAATATATAAAAGTAATATTTTCCTCTTTTATATACTCGTGTCGTTAATTATTTGTAAAGCTACAACAATCGATGACCAACACGACAATCTTATCTCGGTGATTAATGTTCCATGTTAATTACCATGATTGTGAATAACTTTTGATTTATGTAAACCATTATCTTTTAGAGCTCTACGGTTAAGGACCAAACGCCTCTTCCTTAACACTTCCAAAAGACGAATACCATAATCAAGGAACAAAATGTTTGCACATCCAATTCATAATAACTGACATATAAAAGTAAAACTTTTAGAACACATTCCTTTCAACTTCAACTTCGTACTAGCTCTCTTTGTAGTGATCCCCTGAATCCTAACGTGAACCGTGTGTCTCGGTCTGAGATGATAGATATTGGCACTTCGTGCAATCTAACAATCTTGTCCACATATAACTGTGCTAAGCTATTCAACAATAACATCATCCGTATTACCAGAAAATGCGCCGACTTGGTCAGTTGGTCCACAATCACCCAGATCGCGTCGTGGAAACGCCTCGTCTTGGTTAGTCCCGTAACAAAATCCATGGTAACGTGCCCCCACATCCAATTTGGAAGCTCAATCCTTTGTAACATGCATGAAAACTTATGGTGTTCGATCTTCACTCGCTGACAGACCAAACACCAAGATACAAACTTCGCGATATTATTCTTTATGCCCCACCACCAATAATGTCTCTGTGGATCCTTATACATCTTCGTGCTACGAGGATGAATTGTATACCGAGTACGATGAGCCTCCTCCATAACCTCTCTTCGAAGGTCCGCTGTCACCGACAGCCACAGTCTACTCCTGAACATGATACCCCCATCCAGAGTAATCCTGAAATCTGACCCCTCGGTCTCCACTGATTGCATCAAAGTGGTCCTCTCTAGGTCCTCTGCCCGTGCACAGACAATACGGTCCACAATATCTGGCTCGACCCACAAACTGGCAAGAATGGGTCCACTATCTGTTGCTACAAACGACCTCCACTAAACCAGGTCCTCCAACAGTCTCCAAGGAATGTCATGCTATCTAACCAAAATTTACTCTTCGAGTACTTAGCATACAACTGTGGCTTCTTCAGTACCTCTAATATTGTCCGCAGATGCTCTTTGTGTGTCTCTTGATCCGGTTAGTATATCGGGATATCATCCACGAATACGATCACAAACTGATCCAAGAACGACTTAAAATCCATGTTCATCAAATCCATGAACAATGCAGGTGCGTTCGTCAATCCGAAGGACATCACTAGAAACTCATAATGTCCATATCTTATGCGAAAAGTTGTCTTCGGCATGTCCTGAACATTGATCATCAACTGAGGATATCCGGATCACAAATCAATCTTTGAGAATGTCTTCGCAGTCTTCAACTGATCAAAGAGGTCATCAATCCGCGACAAAGGATAACGGTTCCTGACGGTAACCTTATTCAACATCCGGTAATCGATACACATCCTCGTGGAGTCATCCTTCTTTTTCATGAACATGACAGAGACTCCTCACGGTGATACACTGGGTCGAATGAACCCCTTATCTAACAACTCTTGCAACTGAATCTTCAGCTCGACCAGTTTGACAGGGGACATCATGTTGGCTTTTTGGCCTTAATCCTTGTTTTGATGATTTAATAAAGCTAATCTTAATCATAATCAAATGTAAAGTAACACATAATTGTATTATGCTAACATCTACAGGTGATCAAGACTCAAGGAAGAATGGAATTGAAGTCAAGACATGTAATCAAGCTTTTGAAGACATGTAATTTGTCTTTATTTTGATTCTTAGGAACTTGTGTAAACTTGAGCATACAAGACATAAAACTCACTCACATACACACTAGGTTCCTTGTATAAGTCTCACACAAAATTTCATATTAATTGGACTTCAATAGATCACCCAAACCTTAGCCGGAAAATATCTTAAAACCATACCTTGATTTCATGTACGAATCGGTCGATCGAACCGGTTCTCTGTTTGACCGATTATGACAGACTCTCTAAGTGGATTTTCCTAGTTACACCGGTCGATCACACTTGACCTTTCGGTCGACCGTTTCTGTATTTTTCAGATGACCGTTAACCTTGTCGTATTATACAAAAGGCGTAGTCGTATAAACTTACCCAATCCCTAAAATATAATTGGCCACCGGTCGAACGTTGACCCATAAACGGTTGACCTGATGAACATAATTTTAGACCCAAAGTGCTTGTTCTTTTTGCTCTAACGTAACCTTTCTTTTTGTTCGACCATTATACATTTACCCTAGCCAAAACCTTGAGATCGGTCGACTGCCAAATTTCCTGGTTCGACCAATGACTGAAGTTAAAGCCTAAGTGGTTCAAACGGTCTCTAGTTCGCGAACGTTTCTTTATTCTTAAAGAAAAGGTCGATCGTGCTTCCCGATTCGGTCGACCGTTAAGGGACAGAATTGCAGATCTTCAATTTTTGTCTTGTGTATCTTACACACAAATCAATCAATTTTTCCCCCAATGGCTAGAAATCTCCTGGAGCTTATAAATAGAGGATTACACACCTTAGAGACAAACTCTCACACTCCAAACTCAAACATACATTAGAGAGAATCCTCCCAACTCCTAGAATCCCAACACTACTCTTCACGCCAAAACCTCCACACATTTGATAAATTTCAATCATACTTAAAGTGTGCTCAAGATAGAGAGTATTTTGTTCCACTCAACTTTGTTGTCATCAAAGTGTAAAGCCTCTCGTGAAAGCCCGAAACGTCCTTCTCGGATTGTGAGAAGAAGAATCCAAGCTTGCAAGGTTGTTCGCAACGCTTGCTTTGTAAAGGCGTTCTCTCCCGGCCCGGAACAAGGAGTGGTTAGTGAAGACGTGAGTAGAGCTCGGTGGATCGAGCGGAGTTTGCAAGAGATGACGTAGGCGGGTGGCCGAACCTCTATAAAAAACCTCGTGTTTTTGTGGTTTGCATATTTCTTCCTTGCTTGTCTCTACTTTTCTTTAAATTCTTTCTGTTGCATGTATTGATATCTTAAGTAGAGATTTGAGTTTAAAATTGATTAGCAATATTGGCAGCTCCTCTGGAAACACATCGGCGAAATCCCGGACCGTCTCCACATCCTCCAGGCGGGGTCTCTGACTCTTTGTCAACACTACGTTCGCCATAAATTCTATACACCCTCGGCTCAAGAGATTCTACACCTTCACCACAGAAATGATGACGCGACCCTCCCTACCGCGTACGCCACGGATCACCAGATACTGACCCACTGCCCTTGGAATCAAAACCTTCCATTCCCAGCAATGAACTTACACATAATAATGTGACAGCCAGTCCATCCCGAGTATCACATCAATGTCCATCATCGGCAACAACACAAGGTCAACCGGGAAGCTCTTGTCGCCCAACACAATCTGCATGCCAACTAGATACTTCCCGAGATCAAACCTCTCTCCTACAAGGGTGTTAACCTCGAGACGTAAGGTCAGACTCAGGGGGCTAAGGTTCATAGGCTCGTAAACCTCTCAGAGATGAAAGAATGTGCCACGCCATTATCAAACAGAATCCTAGCAACATGACCAGCAACAACAAGTGTACCTTCCACCACATCAGTTGACGTAGCAACAAAATCCTCTAACCATATAGTGAAAACATAGCCCGGACTCTTATACATATGTACACACACACACATATATATATACATATGTACACATATATATACACAAATGTACACATATATATACACATATGTATATATACATGTATATACATACCAGTCTTAGCATAGCGAGTTAGATATTGAGATTTTCTTAAATAATATAAATGTTTCCAAAATGACATAAAAATATTAAATTTGTACTGCCAAAACAATAATTGGTTCTTAACAAAACTATACCATGCAAGCAATGCAACAGTAACTCAAAGTTGGTGAAGGTAGGAGATCCCTGCAAGCCAAACACATAGGAAAGATTTGTCTTAACAAGTGCCTCTCCACGTGTAACATCCACGCCCTCACATGGTTACAGGAAGAAATATAAAATACGACAATATATGCAAAATGAAATATTACTGAATAAAGTCACAATAAGTCGGAACTTTGAAATAAAAAATATAGAGTTTGCAACATAGTTCGATACAATTGCGGAAGATCAAAATACATCATCAAGTAAGGTAAAACATAAAAGGCTAGATCTGGAGCACTTGGAGAAGGTGTTCGAGATCCCATGTGTACATCCTCAAGCTCCCACCAATCTAGCTCGTCAGTACCTTAATGCCCAAACATGCAGGGTTCCAAAAACAATGCCTGAGTTTTCAATAAAGAAAACTCAATATGCCACGGGAACAACACAACAGTAAGTGAAAACACAGGGTACTCTAACTGGGTCCTAGTTTGTGACTTACTCCCCAACGCCACGTCTGGCGACCGTCCTCCACAAGGACTCCAACTCACACCACGGTCTCGTATCCAATACGCTCGTCCTACCAAAGCAACGCAGTCCCCGCCACGGATGCTATCAAAGCTACGTTGGCCTCAAGGGACAAGAGTTGGTCGAATGGCAGCTTCGTAGAGCCTCACCTAAGGGTCATCTACTTACAAGTGCAGGCTAACTCCAACTGACACTCTAACACTCGAAGGTCCTACGCGAGAATGCACCCACCTCTAGTGGCCATGTCACCTTGCCTCGCACCAAGCACCGACGTCGACCTCATCGCATCCCAAAACAATCATGTCCGCACTTAGACAGCACACACATGGCACGCAGCCTCTCTGCGCCCACCACACTCCCGCTCAGCGGTCCCTGGGTAGGCACCAAAAGGTACCCACCATCACCTCTCGGCTGACGCACAAAGGGAGGACACGGGTTTCCGATACGTGGTCCACTCACTACGTAGATACAATGATATATACGAGAATAGTGAAATGTACAACAACTAATTGCATTTAAATATATGATCGTCCATTATACTCATCATGATTACTAGTATGCATCTCAAAGATAGTGTTTGTCTCGTGACATAATAATAAGGTGGTGTGTGAATAGCTCCAATATATGCACAATATATTATGATTTACACGTGTCTACACATGGTAAGGTTGTTCCATAGATGAAGACAAATGGATATGCATCTCCCAACAAGGTCATGATCATGTCTCTTAATTAAATAAGTGGGTATAACATGTGAACACTAGCTATGACATATTATAATAAAATAACTGAACTGCTATTCGTCGCCGTAAAACTACTTAAATCGCTCGTAAGATTACCATTTTGCCCCTCTACCCTTTCTACTAATATAACTCTCCATTTCACTCTTTTAACACAACTTTCTCTTCATATCACTCTTATATTCACCACATAAAATGTCTCGGAGGACAGGAAAAGAACCAGCGGAGACCCCTGACTACTCACATCTGGTAAATTACCTTGTTTATTTCAATTAATTTAAAAAAAACATTTTTGGGTCGGGCGTCCGCGGGAGCCGCCCGACCCAACGAGAAGGCGGCCGCCGGAACCGCCTCCCCCTTGGGCGTCCGCGGGAGCCCAAGTCTCTGCCACTCGTCGCATCAGACCCATCTCCTGGTCCGTAATTATTGATGTCGGGCTAACAATATCCAATAACAGATCTCGCAACCTCTCCAACACCCACCGGTAACTAGACTCGGTCTCATCCTGCAAAATCGCATATCCGACGAGGAAATTCATGTTTGTTGGAGTAACCCCAACCATCTCAAACAAAGGCATCTTGTACTTGTTCGTCTTATACGTCGAATCCATACAGATTACGAATGGATATGTACGCAACAACTGAACTGAAGTCGGATGTGCCAAAAATGTGTGAGTCAAGACATTAGTTTCTTCATCTACCACAATCCAATGCAAATACTTATGCTGCACTGCCTCCCTGAGAAACTGCTGCGCGGGATTCCTGTCTTCAGATTTCGTCCTCTTCATGTACTCTCTGAAGTTATAAATGTGTCTTTGATTTGGATTATCGTCCGGGAATTTCTTCTTTACCGCCAACAAAATGTTACGGGATCTTGCTCTTGCCTCTGTCATATCACGAACAATTTGCTTTGCCCCAGCACTAAGTCTGCTGACCTGTCGGTGACCCTCTGAATAAACTGCAAGTGGGTGGTTGTGCTGCCCATAGATGCTACTAGAAACAATGACCCATCCATCATGATCTCGTCGCTCCACCACTTTTACCAAAAACCGACAACCGCAACCTTTTCTTTTCGTATTCTTTCGCAGTGCAATACTCGTATCACGAGAACTCATCTCACGTCCGCGATCACATCTGAGCTAACAATCCATCCGGTTATCTGCTATTGGTTTGTATGATGATATAGCCAAAAAAAAATCTGGCTCCTAGTGCAACTTGTTTCGCCCATTTACAAGCTTCCTCGATTGTTATAAATATTTCTTTACTGTCAAAAAGCTCACTGTAATCTACTCCATCACCACCGAAATCTTGCAACGGAACCTGAAAATTTTGAATTTAACAGAAAATTAAAAAAAACAAAAAAAAACCAGGCGTCTGGCTAAGCCGCCTCCACCTATGTGGAGGCGGCCTATCCAGACGCCTCCACCTGGGTGGAGGCGGCTTAACCAGACGCCCGAGTCGGGAAAAAAATTCCGCCCTCGTTACCTCGCCGGATTCAGGTGCTTCGTCAGACATTTTCGTAGTGTTGGTACTAGGAATGTGAGTAAAACTGAGTCAAACACCTTGTTTAAAGACACGGGACGAAATGGGTATTAATTGATTTGTTAAGGGCAAAAATGTCATTTTTGGGGCGATTTAAGTAGTTTTCCGGCGACGAATAGTAGTTCCCTAAGATAAAGGAATGAGCATAATAATCTTTTGTCATAACATTGAACTCTAGTTAATGCATGGTCATGAACAAGTAGTAGCATGAACAATACATAACAGGACACATGCATGATTAGTATCCAAAGTCCTTCTCCTTCCCCCACGTAATCAACATGACATGCAAGATATTTAAAAGTTCTCCCAAGGTCACTAATATGGAAGCATGCAAAGACAACCAAAATATCATGTTATATAAATCATGGATGCAATACTACTTGACAATGTAACAACCCACCTTGAATACAACTCATACGTAATATAAGGAGATGTGTCAACTAAAGAAGTCATATTAATGCCCACATGGTAGATAGTGTCAACGTGGCAGCATATTAAATCAACTAGCACTAGTGCAGAATAGGAAATAAATGTCGCTAAATATACGTCGGTCTCCCGTAAATACGACGTTTATAGGTATATACGTCGGGTGTAAGGGAGGTCGACGTCTATACATAACTATAGGCGTTGGTTGTTGTGTAGCCGACACTTATACCTCCTTAAAAATGTTATTAAAAAATTTGGATTTTTTTATTTATACGATTGGGGATTTGAATACTTGTGTTTGTTTTCGATTTAGGGATTAATGGAAATACAAATACTGACAGAAGTTGGCTTCTTTCTTTTATGTTACATGGGAATGGTTACTTGGTGATTGAGAATAGGATAAGGAGTAATAGGATAATTGAATGGGGGTGGAGTACATGTTAAAGTGAACATTTTACCATGTGTTTATTTATATGATAAATTGATACATGTAGTTTAGTCCCACGTTGGAGAATGATTTTTTGTTGGTTGGGTTGAAGTACTCCACCACTCTTTTAGTTCTAAATGGGAGTTGGGTACCACACTACAATAGGAAATTGAGATATATATATATATATATAATGGTCAAAAGATTGGCAGTTGGGGCACTTGAGCTTGATTAATGTGCGGGTTGAGTGCCTATTGTAGGTGGTAATTATTTTTTGGGTTAATTAAATGTATAATAGACGTCGGTCGTATATAACCGACAGTAGTGCAAAATAGTGAATATGTGTCGCCTCATAGGCAACGGATATTGGAACATGCATTGAACCCGACGTCTAAACCCTGACTGTTATCCTTCATATTAGAGATGTCGACCTATAGACGTCGGATATATGCTATAGCCGACGTCTATACCACGACAACGTCGACCGATAGACGTCGGATATATTCTATAGCCGACATCTATTGGTCTTATAATTCCAACAGGACTTCAAATTTTATCTTTTATCCCAACCAAAACCCGAGCAAAACCCTAGTCACGCGTCTTCCTCCACTTCGACAACTTCGACAAATCTCCGACCAGCGCAGCCTCCGCGACCCTGGTCGTCTTCCTCCACTTCCCCAACCACCGTAGCCTCTGCAACCACTGTCACCGCACCATCCACGACCACCGTCCCCGCAGACGCGACCTCCGACCTCCTCCGCGACGTCGGCGACAGTTTTTCCCTCCTCCTCTGGTTCGTGCTTAACCATCACGATGTCGCACCCTTGTCTTCTATCTTGTTTGATTAGGTTCTCATATTTAATATGTTTAGATTGTGGTGTTTGGATTTGGAGTTTAGATTGTAGTATTTGAATTTGGATTGTTTAGTTTGGTTGTAGAGATTGTGAATTTTTGATTTGTTTGGTTGACAAGAATGGAGTGTGAATTATATAATATTTTTTAATTATAATTGTATAATTATATAGCCGACGTCTATACAACAGGGCATAGACGACAAAGAAATATACGTCGGGTACTTGGACCACCGAAATCTGACGTTTATACCCTTGTATATCCAACGTATATGGGTTTTTTTGTACTAGTGTAGTGTGCACACATGAATTGGAATCCAACGAAATCCCCACATGCTTAAACTAAGTTCCCATAAGTAATCATCACTAATCATAATATCAATATTTAAGAAAGGGCAGTAGCATAACACTAGTCGATATGCATTTGGTTAGTGATGGAATAAAATCATGTTCCACTTCATTGTACACGTGACTACAGCTCATGCATTAATCACGCTATAAGCATTCACAAGTTGTCACTCATTATCACAGTACATGTAAAACTAATTGAATAGCTTTTCTAAATTGGTTTCACAATTCAAGGCATAAAATAATCACGTGCATGTATACATATATGTATTCATTCACCTACTCATGCATATATTAGTAATAACATGATCAATGCAACAAAAGATTAATGCTAACACAGGCAAGACAAGTGCTCAGGATAACCATTAGATATTTCTAACAGGAACCCAAGCAACCACACAACGTCGATGCAGCCAAGAGGTTGTCCCATCGCAAACGACTCACGCCGGCCGGGACCTCTCCCGAGCCCAGCCCCGACCAACAACTAGCATCGGCCGGCCTCAACGTAGCACCAGCGAGACCGAGCCACCCACACACATGGTCACGCACAAGTGCCCAACCAGCTAGCTTGCATGGTCCCGCACGCATGTCCGACCCACGCACAACTCGACGATGGTCACCTCAATGATCAGCTAGAGGGCTACATGCCTCCAACCATGTGGTGCACGCACCACCACCCTGACCCGACCCAGTGGTGCAACAATACTCCACCACCAGTAAATCGTGGTGCAACCGCACCACCTTCACCCCAACACCTTAAAACCCGTGGCATACCTCACAGATGAGTTCACCGGAAGCCTCCCACTCGCCTCCACCACGCTCTACGCGCGCGATCGACTCCTGCAGCAAGTGGGAAGAGAAGGAACGAGGGAGGTTGAGAAGAAGGGGTGTTGAAGTAAGAAGATGAACTAAAACTAGAAGGCACCAGGTGAAACCCCACAACACTCAAGGTACACCCATGTTGCTGTCGAGATGCCCACTAAGTCTTGCACACACGGATCCGCAAGAAGAAGAAGGAAGTGATGGAAGGATGGTCTTCAAAAGTGCGATGAAGGTGGAAGGACAAGTGAGACTAATGTAAACGTGAAGGAGTGAGAGAATGATTGACTCTTTGGAAGATTTCCAAGTTTTCTTGGGCCGCCCACACTCTCAACCATAGGGTGTGCTACCCACCATTCCCTAAATGTTGTCATCCTAGGCTTCATGATAATCTTCTAGCTAAATATCAGCTAACCACACCACTCTAACAAACACGTGCACACTCATTAGTTTTAAGATAAGATTAGATAATTAGAGTGGGTTTAGTTTTGATTAACTAGGAAGTGATTCTTACACCACGGGTGCAGATAAACAACGTCATTATTGCTGCAAATGTGTCTCCGTATCAAAAGAAAGAAATTGCCATAAATTTGGATGTTGAATTTAAAATTTAGAATAAACAAAAGACATAAGGAAAAATGATTTGTTGACGCGGTGTGTCCAGACGTCATCTGACGTAGCCAATCCAGTCAGCAAAAATCACATATTATTTATTTATTTTGTGTCACATCGCGTGCACGCTAAACTATGTGACTTTTGGTTTCCACCCTACTTATCTCCTCAAACCCTATTTGATTGACATCATTTCATGCTTACAATTGTATCTTATATCCATTATCTTTTACCTAAACAATGTTACGTAACGAGTTTTATGTTTGAATTTCAAAATAAATTGGTTTGAAGAGAAGAAGCATAAAAGGACCTAAAAGCAGGAAAAATAACTGAGTTGAGAGACTCAAGGACTAGGATGCAAGATCGAAGGACCTGAATGTAAGATCGAATGACCAATGAGCAAACAAGAATACTCCACACCATCATGGGGAGTATTTTGGCAATTCTATTCGGGTCAGAGTTCCAACAAGCGAAGTAGATGCATCAAAGACAAACAAAGTCATTCAGAAAAGCCCAGAAGAAAGCTCAGCGTGATCCGAACCCTGTAGACCGCCAATTGGCGGTCCGGGTTCTCCGGATCCGCTAAGATTTTTGTGGGGCGTGTATTAGAGTGTATTTAGTCTATTTCTGGTATATGTTTAGTCTCATACCGGGGGATTGTCCCGGATTACATTTTTCTATGGTTATAAATAGAACTCTCTCTCCTCTCTTGTATCCCATCACTCTCTTGGTGGTCATCCTCTCTACTAGGAGTAAAAGCCTTGAAGCAAAAACCCCTGGTGGAGAGAGACTATTTGTAATTGAGTGAGTAATAATAGATATTTTCCTTTAGTTATGTTGTTTCTTTCTTAGTTTAATTTCCTTTCATATGTCTTGCATGCTTCTTTAGTTTTATGTCTTTTTAGCTTCTTTAATATTTCTTGCTTGTTTAGTTTAATTTCCTTTCAGTAGAATGTCTCATTTTAATGTAGGTTGTAGTTTAAATATGAGTGAGTAGTTCCATCCCCATTTGGGTGTGGAGATATATGTGATATGATTATGTGATCTATTAGGTGTGTGTTATCTTAATCCTTTGAACCTTACATGATTTCCATAACCATCTAATGAGATTTCACTCTTGTCTCTGATATGCTAATGCTCTTGAATGAAGCTTGGCATATGCTTAGATTAGTGGACCTATTTTATGGGGAATAATAAGGTGAGGATATGGATGAATTGATGAAGGAAACATGATTTATAGTTGCATATACTCTTGTTTCCTTTACCTTGGTTAATGTCTTGTATGGTTTAATGATTGTGTAAATCTTAATTCTTGTAGAGGCATAGTGAGGGTTGGTCTTTATACATGAGTCCATTTAGCTTCATTCAAATTATTGTCTTGTATGTTTTAATGATATTGTGTTATCTTAATTCATGTGGAGGCAAAGTTGGATTTAGTTTTATGATTTTCATGCACTACATGTTGTGATGAGCTTAATTGAACACACACACATACACATATATTTGTATTCACATTCTTTCTCTATCTCCTATGGGGTTTAGTTTTATTGCTGAATTTTCCATTTCATTTTGCATTTTAGTGTAGTTTGATCATAACTCATTTCTCTCCTTTCTTTCCCACTCGCCTTCGAACAAACTAAAGTCGACACACCTCCCTGTGGATCGACCCGTATTTGTCACCGCTTCAACGCGGTCGTGCACTTGCTGTTATAATTAAAACGTTCAACCACCTTCCATTATCCCCCAAAACCTTTCATTCTCCATCATTTTCTCCCGGTGCAAAGACGAGGTGTCGACGAGAAGGGGAGGACGGGGTGGAAGGCGAGAATGGTAAGAGGGATGCCGATGGAGACAACGCGGGAGTGGGTCTTGAGGGAGGTAGGATGTCCCGGTGAAGTTGACTGACGAGGAGGAGGAAGTGTTCGGCGTTGGAGCACATCCTGGGGCGAGGAGGATGAGGTATATGGTTCTTTGTAGCTGATTTGAGTTTTTTATGTTCTATTTTTTTTGGGAAAGTTTGATTTTTTGTGGCTGATTTGAAGTTTTTGGTTTTGTTCTGTGATGGATCGGTCTTGATTTTTTGGAAGTGTGGTACTTTGTAACTGATTTGGTTTTTTCTGTGGAGTTTTTTGGGAAAAGTTTCGTTCTTTGTGGCTGATTTGAAGTTTTTGGTTTTTACTGTGATTGATCAATCTTGGGTTTTTATGTTATTTTGGAAAGTTTGGTTCTTTGTAGTCAATTTGAGGTGTTGTAGTGATGACTTTTTTGGGGGTTGTTGGTGCTTGTCTTGAAAGTTTGGTTATTTTTTTTTTTCAGTTTGTGGAGTTCTTGTCTAAAGTTGGTTTGTCTTTGATATTAGTGTTTTGGGGGTTTTGATTTGTTTTCACGGTTTTGGGTTTGATTTCGTGCTCTTGTTTGGTAATTTCAACTTCGGTTGTTAAAAAGATAAACTCATGTGATAAAAAGGACAAACGCAGATAAAAAAGGAAAAAATCATACTTAAAAAGGGCAAATCGCTACTTAAAAAGGACAAACCATTACTTAAAAAGAACAAAACCTCAACATAAAAATTAAGGACAACCAACCAATATAAGAAGGACCGACCCAACTGTTAAAACGGACAAAATTGTGCTTAAAAGGGCAAACCTACATTAAAAATGACAAAACCATACTTGAAAAGTACAAACCGATACTTAAAAAGGATAAACCATCACTTAAAAAAGACAACCCATCAATATAAGAACAAGCGACCCAACTGTTAATAAGGACAGAACCAAACTTAAAAAGGACAAACCATTACTTAAAAATGACAAACTCATACATTAAAAAAGACAAACTCATATGTTAAAATGGACAAACTCATGTTAAAAATGACAAACTTATATGTTTAAAAGGACAAAACGTATGTTGTAAGGTTTCTTCATTTTACATAAACCCTTCATTTTACCTTTGTATCTGAAAGTTGTATGGGGAAACCAAAGGTTACGTTGGGAAAGTAAATATTGCATGGGAAACCAAACATTACATGCTTAAAAGTAATGTTGCATTGAGAAACTAAAGTTGCATGTGACACAAACATGTTATTTAATTAATTTCAAAAAGAAAAAGACATTTGACTTTTGCTGACTGCACTGACCACCACGTCAGGTGAGTCCGGGACGTCGCGTCTGTGTATAAGAACCAAGACATAAAGATAGTTGCGCCCAAAGACCATAATCATGTCGCAGTTAATGCTGACACAGCTGTGGAAAGGATATTTTTCCATAATTATAGAAAATCCAAAGTTTATTCAGCAATTAACCTAAATATTAATCATGTACTCCAATACAAACAAATCCAAGGTTTTCCAGCGATTACTCCAATTCTTAATCAATTAAACAAATACAATTAAATTTCAAGGTTTTCAATACAATTAATCCAGTTATTAATTATTTATCCAAATAGAATTAAATTTCTGGTTTATTCCGCTAATTCCAATTACGTTTTAATTTAAATAAAACACAGAAGTTCAAGTTTTTCCTGCAATTAACACAAACATAAATTACTCAATCAATACTTATCAATTCTTAAGGTCTACTTGCAATTACTCATCCTTATCTTCCAACCGACCAAACCCAACTTCCTCCGGACTCCGTCAGCCCTGCCCCCAAGGTGATTGGCCGCTGCTGCAACGGCCGACAGCCACCGCCACCATGCGGTGATGTGGCCCAACATGGCCGCGCGCGTGACTATGCGCCTCTAGGGCCACGCCGACCGGCCCACAAGCAGCGCCAGCCCTTCGTACGGTCCATCGGCTTGTCACCTCACGGTCCAACCCTCTCTCTCCCGATCGCTTAAACCCAACTATAGAGGTGGGTGGCGTACATCTCCGCGACGTCGCCGGAGCTTCAACGGAGCTTCTCATTGTCGTCCCACGCTAGGAGGAGATTGCTTTTACGTGGGAATTGGGTGGGTTGAGGGTTTGGGTCGTGAAGAAGAAGAGAGAGATTAAGAGAGAGATATGAGAGGTGGTGGTGCAACAATATTAATCGATCTTACATCTATGAGGTAATCATGCAATTTCTTGGTCTCGTGTAGTGGAAGAAGAAGCGCATGAGGAGATTGGAGAGAAAGAAACGAAAGATGAGACATCGATCTAAGGAGAGAGAAGTAAACATAGATCATCTTGTGTGTATCCTTTTCTCAAGTGTTAATTAGTTGGAATCACATTGAACATATATCTTTGGTGTATTGAAGTTAAATGAGCTTCAAAGATGAACATATGAGTTCTAGGCTTTCTTTTCGTCAGTTTGGACTTCCCAAAAATTATGGTTTAGTCGGTCAACTATGCAAATTTATGTTGGCCTACTAAAGGATGTGAATTTTTTATGTGTTGGGACTTGCATTATTTAACCTCATTATAGTTGTGTATGAGTCAATGATTATTATTAATGTCCTCATCATTATGTTAAATGCATTCTTAGCTCATGAATGTCTATTTTTGTAAGTTGACTATACATGACTTAGTAGTGTTTAAAAGTGCATGACTATCTTATTTGAGTACTACATGGTAGAAATTTGCATGCAACTATCTCATGTCTTATATGATTGTTTCCGAAAGAAAGTGCATTGAATCAAATATCTTAATGGCATCTGGTGGCCGTCACTAGATTCTTATGTATTTTACTCTGTATAGTGAACATATAATAATGATTAAGATGGTTACTTAACCTGATTTTGTGATTTTTCATTGTCAAGTTTGACTAATGATAGAAATGTGTTTTGGTTCCAAGTTCTTGCGAAAGTTGGAGCAACTGGTTTAGATTTTATTGCATATAATTGTGTTTTACCAGCATTGGGTTGATGTGATTTGAATTCATTAACTAATACATGTTACCATCCTCATTGCTTGTATAAACTAGTGAGTTCTAGTTTAATCACCGTTTAGGATGGACAATGAATATTGAATTGATATCATTAGTCTTGCTAGACACATGTTTATGAGCAAATTAAATTTAATTATTACCAAAGACATGTTAACTAACCAATGAGTTAATGAATATTGATAGACTCAACTGTGAGTTATTCTGACGGGATAAGTGTGGTAAATTACACACTACCAATTTAATATTGGAAAATCAATTATGGGTTTTGGCACTATTGTAGCTCTTCAGAGTATTGGGTCCGATGGGGCAATTGGTGGTCATAGAACCGCAAATACAGATCTGTTATCTATCGTATTGACACAGGTTGGCGTATGAGACCCCACAATGAACTGAATTGAATGATATTGAAACTAAAAGTGTTCCAAATTACTAAGGAATCCCGATAATAGCTCACCATTTGCCAAATTACTAAGTTTACAAAATAGGTGTGGGGACAGGTCATACACTAACTGGAAGACTGCACGTGCCAACGGTGAAATTTCTTTGAAATCCCGATACATGTATGTATCACTAATGAAATGATTGACCGAAGGGATAATGGTAATTTTGATGCATGTTTGTGTTGTAGTAACGTCCTCAACAGCGGAAGAAATTTAAAATTTTAACATAAATTCAACATGAGGATATTACAGAAAAATACAGGCAAATGGTACACCAACATATATACATAATATATATCTGAGAGTTCAAGAGTGATTACAACAAAAGCTAAAGAAAAAGGTACATGTAATCACTAAAACCTCAAAATAAGGGAAAAGCAGAATCTAGCTCCAGACAAGCTCCTCCTCAGTCACCACCTCCTAGCGCCTCTCACGGCCTGAAATAAAACACGAACTATGCCTGAGTTTCCCATAAGGAAACCCCGTATGCCAAACTTCTATCACATAAATGAACTAGACAACTACAATCATGTATGCTATGAAATGCAGTAAACAACTATCGTCATCGCACTAGGCCTCAGGGAACTCTCTCCCAGCCTCAGCAAACACGAAGCAGTGACGGGTCTCAAGGGTCCTCGCGCCCGACCCTCACACGTGCCCCAGGCACCACAACCGGAAACATCCTCGGCAATAACACAACCTTGGATCACTATCAGGCTGGCAATGTCCGTACCGTTGCCATCAAAGGCCGGGGACCCATTGTAAGGTCTAGGACGTGGGGGAGTGGAGAGAGGAGTGGGGTGGAGTGAGGTGAGGAGTATGGTGGGTATGGTGAGGAGTATGGGGGGTAGGTGTAGGTTTTATATTTAAACCCAACCCAACCCTCTCTTCTTCCTTTCCTTCCCTTTTCTTTTCCACCGAAACTCACCACCTCTTCTCCTTGTTTTCCGGCGACCAGTGGAGGAAGAAGGCGGCGCGGAGGCTCCGGTGTGAGGAGGTCGCGCGGGTGGAGGCGACGGGCGTGAGCGTTGCTCCGGCAGATTCGTCTTTCTTTTGAGGTATGCCAAGCATTAGTGTGTTTGTGGTTCTCCATGTTGGGGGAAGTTGGGTCGGTCGCGGGAGGTCGGGGACCTCGCCGGCGACAAGAAAACGGCGTAAAATCCTTGGCTGGTGCAAGGTTGCTGTCGACCAACGGTCGACCGGTGCCTTCGGGCGGTCGACCGGTGCTAGTGTAATTTGATGTTTTTGCCCAGAACCGGTCGGACGATGCCTTGGGGCGGTCGACCGGTTATGCCAAATTTCGTGGGTTCGTGTTTGATGTTGCCTGTTTCCGGTCGACCGAGCCTTGTGGTTCGACCGGAACTTAAGTTGTTGTTGTTTATTGATTGTTGGTTCGACCGATTAGTATATGCGTTCGACCGATTATATGACTTAGAATTACTAGGCTGACCCTGTAATGTTCGGTCGACCGGGACCCTTGAGTCGGTCGACCGATAGTTGAATTGATTTTGACTTAGTCAGACCTAGGATTTTGACCTGTCCGGTCGACCGGTTCTTCCCGCTGGTTCGACCGATTGGAGACAGAGTTTTGGGCACTTTGTTCGACCGTTTGGAGGAAATCCGTTCGACCGTTACTGTTGGTTTCGGTCGACCGGTTTGCCTGATTCGGTCGACCGATGGGGCACAGTACTGGTTTTCTTGTCCTAGTGAGATGTCAACTCTGTCCACGGAAACCCGTGTCCTCGCTTAGCGCGTGAGCCGGGAGGTGACGGTGGGTGCGTTCTGCGTGCCTGCCCAGGGACCGCCGTGTGGAAGAGTGTGGGCATCTGGGACGTGTCGTCTCCACAGATGGAGGGCGACGTAGCCTTGATGTTCTGACTCACAGTAGAGTAGCAGGCCTGAGGGATTGAGGATCCCGGTGCACGAGGTGCACGGCTCGTTGGAGCATGTTGACCCTGCGGGCTGTTTGAGCTCGGATCGCTCGTGTAGACGAGGCGATGATTGTTCCACCCGATGCTGTTCCGGGTGATGATTGTTCTGCCGATGCTGTTCCGGCGGAAGTGCCGTCCGACGACGTTTCCGGGCGATGGTGTCCCACCGATGCTGTTCCGGTGAGGGTATGGACTGCCGACGATCTTTTCCGGCAGGGTAGTCTGGACGGGCTCCTCCAGATGAGTGGACCGACCTGGGCGACGGCCCCGTTGGTGAGGTGTTGACCTCGAGATTTCAGCTGATTTCTACTTCGCGCAGGCGTGCGGACGCTCCTCACCGATCCCTTGACTAGTGTAGTCGCGTGTGGGGTTCGTTGCGTACCTTCTGCTAGACCGTATGTGCCTACGGTAGGTCTCAGAGTGGGACCCCTTACAGTTTGCGGACAGAGGTCCTGTGTTTCCCCGTGGTGGGATTGTTTACCCGTGGTGGGATTGTTTTATGTATCGCATTGATGCCATGCCATGATGACTAGTATGATAGGTTTCATTGATAGTCTTGCATGCATTTAGGGCTTGGTATACGGGGTTTCCTTTCAGGAAACTCAGGCATTGTTGTTGCACTTTTTATTTCAGGACCACAGTAGGTCCGGGTGGGTGGTGACCGAGGACGGAGCGCTTTGGAGTCGGATCCTCTTCGGCATTTGCGAGATTGTACGACTACTTGTATTTTCATTTCTTTCATCTGGATTGTAGTTGTACACCTTTTGTAAACTCCATGTATTTTGGGTGCACCCGGATTTATATATTTATATATTAGTGACGTTCCCGCCTTGAGTTGTCAGTTTTATTCGTTATTTCGAAATTTTAAATCTCCCGCTGTCTCGGGACGTTACAACTTGGTATCAGAGCGGTCGATTCCTGTGTCTTCGTCTAAAGAACCACCCTTAGGAGTAGTGTTAGAGGCATGCATTACTTTCTGGAGCTCATGCATGCATTGTTGCTTATCTGTTGATTGTTGTGGTGGCAGATGCCTCCGAGGCGTGTGAGAGGTACGCCCCTGCCGCGTAGTTCCAGTGAGGGGACGGGAGGCGCGGCATGGGAGGAGGAGCGGCGTACGCTCTATGGCACTATGGACAGGCTGGGCGAGTTTCTGGAGCGCCAGGCTGCCCGAGCTGAGCAGGCAGGACCTGGTGTGGTGCACGACAGGTTCATGAGGCAGCATCCTCCGACTTTTGAGGGCGGAGTGGATCCTGAGCTGGCTGAGGACTGGATCTTCACGATTCAGAAGATCTTCCGTGCGATTGGATGTGCACCGGAGCTGCAGGTAGGTCTGGCTACCTACGTGCTGAGAGGTCAGGCGTCGAGCTGGTGGAGGAGTACATCTGCAGTTGTGTTCGCCGACCGAGATGATGTGACTTGGGAGGAGTTTCTGGAGGAGTTTAATCAGAAATACTTCCCGCCGCATGTCAGAGATGCGAAGAGAGAGGAGTTCCTGGCGTTGGAGCAGAGGGATATGACGTTAGCTGCCTACGTCGATCGGTACAACGCCCTGGAGCGCTACTGTCCAGAGATTTATGTTACTCAGGAGCAGAGAGCGAGGAAGTTTGTGAGGGGACTGAGGAAGCAGTTGAGGTCTCGTGTTCTCACCAGTATGCCGCGGACTCTGGCAGATGCAGTGGAGTGCGCGACGGTTCTTGATCGGGACTTTCAGGAGAACTACCAGGAGGCTAGGAGACCTCAGGGTAGTGCAGTGGGGCGTGCAGCTGGCCGTTCCGCAGTGGTGGCCGGCAAGAGGCCTCGGTCTGATGGGGGAGGAGCGCGTCGGCCCGGGATGTGCGGTTCTTGTGGTGGAGCTCATCCGGGGCAGGAGTGTCCCCGTCGTACTGGAGCGTGTCTGGGTTGCGGCCAGATGGGGCACTTCATTCGAGATTGTCCGCAGAGGCGGGGAGAGCCGAGTAGGAGGCCAGGACCGCCAGCAGCAGGCAGGAGCGGAGGCAGTCGCGTAGTTGCACCACCGGGACCGAGCAGAGTCGCCGGGCGGGTTTTCACCATCCAGGCTGAGGAGGCGAGGGACTCCAACACTGTGGTGGAAGGTACTCTTTCTGTTTCTGGTCGTGTTGCTAGAGTCCTTTTTGATTGCGGTGCCACTCACTCCTTCATTTCGGAGAAGTTTGCTGGCGAGTTGGGTCGGACCCCTGAGCTGCTGACTGTGTGTTTGGAAGTCAGTACGCCCATGGGTGAGGTGGGCACTGTGGGGAGCTTCCTCCCCGGCACCACAGTTGTTTCGGGAGACCAAGATTTTCCGGCAGATCTGGTCTTGCTACCGATGGAGGACTTCGACGTCATACTTGGGATGGATTGGCTGTCCCAGTACGATGTTCGGGTCTTTTGCCGCGAGAAGAAGATTCTGATTCCGAGGGAGGACCTGCCTGATGTTGTGATCAGAGGGCTGAGAGGCAGAGGTCGGATTATGGTCTCAGCAGTGAAGGCACAGAGATTGATCCAGCAGGGATGCAGAGCTTATGTGGCTACACTGGTAGTGTCAGATTCTGAGTCGAGGAGTCTGGAGGACATAGAGGTGGTACGGGATTTCGCAGATGTGTTTCCAGTGGATATCCCGGGGCTACCGCCACACCGAGAGATCGAGTTCGGCATCGACTTGGTGGAGGGTGCGACTCCGCAGTCGAAGGCTCCGTATAGGATGGCACCTGCAGAGTTGGCTGAGCTGAAGAAGCAGTTGCAGGAGTTGATGGATACTGGGTTCATCCGACCTAGCGTCTCGCCGTGGGGAGCGCCAGTCTTGTTCGTGAAGAAGAAGGATGGGTCGTTGCGGATGTGCATCGACTACAGGATGCTGAATAAGGTTACCGTTAGGAACCGGTATCCCTTACCCAGGATCGAGGACCTGTTTGATCAGTTACAGACGGCGAAGGTCTTCTCGAAGATTGATTTGAGATCGGGGTATCATCAGCTGAGGATCAGGGAGGCAGATGTTCAGAAGACAGCCTTCAGGACGCGGTACGGCCACTACGAGTTCTTGGTGATGCCATTTGGACTGACGAATGCACCTGCAGCATTCATGGACCTGATGAACAGAACGTTCAAGCCGTACCTTGACAGTTTTGTGATTGTGTTCGTCGACGACATCTTGGTGTACTCGCCGGACTGGGAGCAGCACCGAGAGCACTTGAGGATTGTGCTTGGCATCTTGAGGGATCAGCAGTTGTATGCCAAGTACAAGAAGTGCGAGTTTTGGTTGGATCAGGTGGCGTTCTTGGGACACATCGTGTCGAAGGACGGGATCTCAGTGGACCCAGCGAAGGTGGAGGCAGTGACGCAGTGGAAGGCTCCGACGAGCGTGACTGAGATCAGGAGTTTTCTGGGGTTAGCAGGCTACTACAGGCGATTCATTCAGGATTTCTCCCGACTTGCTTCTCCGCTCACGGCTTTGACGCGGAAGGGAGTTAGGTTTGCTTGGTCCCAGAAGTGCGAGGACAGTTTTCTTGAGTTGAAGCGACGGCTGACGACAGCACCGATCCTGACACTTCCGAGCGGCAGCGGAGGGTTTGTGATTTACAGTGATGCATCAGGGATCGGTTTGGGTTGCGTACTTATGCAGCACGGGAAGGTCGTGGCGTACGCTTCGAGACAGTTGAAGGATCATGAGAGGAACTACCCCACTCATGACTTGGAGTTGGCGGCGGTAGTTCATGCACTGAAGACTTGGCGGCATTATCTGTACGGGGAGCAGTTCGAGGTTTTCACCGATCACCAGAGCTTGAAGTACCTATTTTCGCAGAAGGAGCTGAATATGAGGCAGAGGAGGTGGCTCGAGTTCATTAAGGACTACGACTTCACCATTTCCTATCATCCGGGGAAGGCGAATTCGGTTGCAGATGCGCTGAGCAGGAAGGTGGAGGTTTCAGTTGCGAGTCTGTGCATCCAGGAGTGGAGGCTACTCGAGGCCTTGTCAGAGTGGAGGCCGTTTGCTGGGTCAGCAGAGGGGGCAGTGATTGCTGGTTTGAGGGTTGAGCCGCAGACTGTCTCGAGAGTTGTGCAGGCTCAGGGTACCGATGCAGAGTTGGCTGGTCTGGTGCAGTTGTCTGCTCAGGAGGGATCGGATTTCAGCATTGGAGCAGATGGTGGTCTGAGGTTCAGAAGCCGTATTTGGGTGCCGAGGGTGGATGAGCTGAGAGAGGAGATCATGGAGGAGGCACACCGAGCACGATATTCCATTCACCCGGGGAGCACGAAGATGTATAAGGACCTGCAGCGAAATTTCTGGTGGAAGGGGATGAAGCGAGACATAGCGGAGTTTGTGAGCAGATGCTTGGTCTGCCAGCAGGTGAAGATCGAGCATCAGCGACCAGCAGGACCGATGCAGTGTATCGAGCTTCCCGAGTGGAAGTGGGAGCACGTGACGATGGATTTTGTCACAGGATTGCCGAAGACGAGGAGATTCCACGACGCGATTTGGGTGATAGTCGATCGACTGACCAAGTCGGCGCATTTCTTAGCGATCAGGACCACGTTGCCTTTGGAGGGTCTAGCTAAGTTGTACGTGGAGGAGATAGTCAGGTTGCATGGGGTGCCAGTGAGCATCATCTCCGATCGAGATCCTCGTTTCACTTCCAGATTTTGGGGGAGTCTGCAGCAGGCTTTGGGGACGCGTCTGAGATTCAGTACAGCGTTCCATCCGCAGACCGATGGTCAGTCAGAGAGGACGATTCAGACCTTGGAGGATATGCTGAGAGCATGCACACTGGACTGGGCAGGGCACTGGGATGAGCACTTGCCGCTGATAGAGTTCGCCTACAACAACAGCTACCACTCGAGTATTGGGATGGCACCGTACGAGGCATTGTACGGGAGGCCTTGCAGATCACCGGTATGCTGGAGTGATGTGGGCGAGAGGCAGTTGGTTGGGCCAGAGATCGTGCAGATGTATGCTGAGAAGGTGGATATGATCAGGAGGAGACTGGCCACAGCACAGAGCAGGCAGAAGAGTTATGCAGATCGACGCAGACGAGCGCTGAGTTTCGAGGTGGGCGACCATGTGTTTCTGAAGATTTCCCCTGCCGAGGTGTGATGAGGTTTGGGAAGAAGGGGAAGCTCAGTCCGAGGTATGTTGGGCCGTTCAAGATCTTGGACCGAGTTGGAGAGGTTACCTACCGGATTGCTTTGCCGCCGCAGTTTTCGGGTCTTCACAACGTCTTCCATGTATCGATGCTGAGGAAGTACGTTGCAGATCCGTCGCACGTGATTGAGATTGCAGTGCCAGAGATTCAGCAGGACTTGTCGCTCGAGGAGAGGCCAGTCGAGATTGTTGATCGTATGGATCATCAGCTCAGGAGGAGGACCATTCCGATGGTGAAGGTCAGGTGGCAGCATCACAACGAGCGCGAGGCCACTTGGGAGATCGAGGAGGAAGTCAGGAGGCAGTACCCAGAGCTTTTCGGTGAGTAGCTTGCTTTGATTTCGGGACGAAATCCTTTTAAGGAGGGTGGACTGTAAGGTCTAGGACGTGGGGGAGTGGAGAGAGGAGTGGGGTGGAGTGAGGTGAGGAGTATGGTGGGTATGGTGAGGAGTATGGGGGGTAGGTGTAGGTTTTATATTTAAACCCAACCCAACCCTCTCTTCTTCCTTTCCTTCCCTTTTCTTTTCCACCGAAACTCACCACCTCTTCTCCTTGTTTTCCGGCGACCAGTGGAGGAAGAAGGCGGCGTGGAGGCTCCGGTGTGAGGAGGTCGCGCGGGTGGAGGCGACGGGCGTGAGCGTTGCTCCGGCGGATTCGTCTTTCTTTTGAGGTATGCCAAGCATTAGTGTGTTTGTGGTTCTCCATGTTGGGGGAAGTTGGGTCGGTCGCGGGAGGTCGGGGACCTCGCCGGCGACAAGAAAACGGCGTAAAATCCTTGGCTGGTGCAAGGTTGCTGTCGACCAACGGTCGACCGGTGCCTTCGGGCGGTCGACCGGTGCTAGTGTAATTTGATGTTTTTGCCCAGAACCGGTCGGACGATGCCTTGGGGCGGTCGACCGGTTATGCCAAATTTCGTGGGTTCGTGTTTGATGTTGCCTGTTTCCGGTCGACCGAGCCTTGTGGTTCGACCGGAACTTAAGTTGTTGTTGTTTATTGATTGTTGGTTCGACCGATTAGTATATGCGTTCGACCGATTATATGACTTAGAATTACTAGGCTGACCCTGTAATGTTCGGTCGACCGGGACCCTTGAGTCGGTCGACCGATAGTTGAATTGATTTTGACTTAGTCAGACCTAGGATTTTGACCTGTCCGGTCGACCGGTTCTTCCCGCTGGTTCGACCGATTGGAGACAGAGTTTTGGGCACTTTGTTCGACCGTTTGGAGGAAATCCGTTCGACCGTTACTGTTGGTTTCGGTCGACCGGTTTGCCTGATTCGGTCGACCGATGGGGCACAGTACTGGTTTTCTTGTCCTAGTGAGATGTCAACTCTGTCCACGGAAACCCGTGTCCTCGCTTAGCGCGTGAGCCGGGAGGTGACGGTGGGTGCGTTCTGCGTGCCTGCCCAGGGACCGCCGTGTGGAAGAGTGTGGGCATCTGGGACGTGTCGTCTCCACAGATGGAGGGCGACGTAGCCTTGATGTTCTGACTCACAGTAGAGTAGCAGGCCTGAGGGATTGAGGATCCCGGTGCACGAGGTGCACGGCTCGTTGGAGCATGTTGACCCTGCGGGCCGTTTGAGCTCGGATCGCTCGTGTAGACGAGGCGATGATTGTTCCACCCGATGCTGTTCCGGGTGATGATTGTTCTGCCGATGCTGTTCCGGCGGAAGTGCCGTCCGACGACGTTTCCGGGCGATGGTGTCCCACCGATGCTGTTCCGGTGAGGGTATGGACTGCCGACGATCTTTTCCGGCAGGGTAGTCTGGACGGGCTCCTCCAGATGAGTGGACCGACCTGGGCGACGGCCCCGTTGGTGAGGTGTTGACCTCGAGATTTCAGCTGATTTCTACTTCGCGCAGGCGTGCGGACGCTCCTCACCGATCCCTTGACTAGTGTAGTCGCGTGTGGGGTTCGTTGCGTACCTTCTGCTAGACCGTATGTGCCTACGGTAGGTCTCAGAGTGGGACCCCTTACAGTTTGCGGACAGAGGTCCTGTGTTTCCCCGTGGTGGGATTGTTTACCCATGGTGGGATTGTTTTATGTATCGCATTGATGCCATGCCATGATGACTAGTATGATAGGTTTCATTGATAGTCTTGCATGCATTTAGGGCTTGGTATACGGGGTTTCCTTTCAGGAAACTCAGGCATTGTTGTTGCACTTTTTATTTCAGGACCACAGTAGGTCCGGGTGGGTGGTGACCGAGGACGGAGCGCTTTGGAGTCGGATCCTCTTCGGCATTTGCGAGATTGTACGACTACTTGTATTTTCATTTCTTTCATCTGGATTGTAGTTGTACACCTTTTGTAAACTCCATGTATTTTGGGTGCACCCGGATTTATATATTTATATATTAGTGACGTTCCCGCCTTGAGTTGTCAGTTTTATTCGTTATTTCGAAATTTTAAATCTTCCGCTGTCTCGGGACGTTACACCCATTGCCCTCAAAGCTGATCCGACGAATCACTCTCAGGCCGGCAATGTCGGTACCGTTGCCCTCAAAGGTCAGGGACCCGTTTCCATCAAGCTGGTTCCACAACACCACAACAACACCAAACTGCACGGAACTGGTCAGATGTAAACACCACATCGGTCGACCGAATCCCCATCCAGGGGACTTGCCCAACCGAAAAACTCAACAACCGGTCGAACAGAAAAGGGAGCCGTTCGACCGAAAACCACATCACGCACCAAAAAAAACTAACGGTCGAACAACAACATAAATAACGGTCGACCGGAAAAAGGCAGTAAATTCATATAGGAAACAAATTAAACTGGTCGACAAAAACCACAAAGGGTCGAACAAACTTTAAGTTAAACTTAAGTCATCGGTCGAACGAGATCTCAGGGCAGTCGACCGTTTCGTGATCTACACCCCCAACCAACTTAAAACAGTACTTCGGTCGAACGGCAAAAGGGACCCGTTCGACCGAAAACCACCAGACCTTCATCTTCTCGCTCAAAATGCATAACCGGTAGACCACCCAAAGGTATCGTTCGACCGGTGCGAGAGATAAATGCCGAATATACACTACAACTGGTCGACCAAAACAAGCACTGATCGACCGTTACAGTGCAGAAATCTGCTGCACAACCTCTGACGAGTCTTTCGGCCTACCGTCGACTCAAACACTCACACTAGCTTAGGTGAGCATAAAAGTAAAGTTTGACATACCTTTAAGGCTTCAAGAAGCCTTAGAAGATCAACCATGAGCGTTTCCACCCCCAACAAGCTACCTCCAGCGAAAACCTCCAAGCAACGATCCCCAACTCCGGCAAACGTTACCGCCACTCCGTGCACGATCTTCTCCCGACCTCACCGGAGCTCCAGGAAACCTTATATAAATCCTCCAATCAATCTCAGACGTCCATCGCACCAACTCTAAATCCTCCCTAAACAACCACTAAACAAGCCCAAAACGTGATTAGTGCAAAGCAAGGATTTAGGATATTACAGTAGTTCATATTTGTTTATTGATAGTTTTTAATTGAAAATGGAACTAAGATGCATACTTGTGCTCTAGTTCATACTACTTATTGATTGTAATTGATGAATGGGAATTATGATGTAAGGTTATTCTCTAGTTCATTTATGGCCTAGTGATTATCATCAATTAGAAATGAGGATTATGATGCATGAATATGCTCTAGTTCATTATGTCATTGTCAATTGAGGTTCCATATTTGTGATGCATGCATATGATTTGTAATATATGATTCCTGATTGTGTTTGTTAACTGATCTTCATATTTTATATTTCTCTCAGGATTATGATTTTGTATGATTAACAGCTGGTGCTTGTGGATTGTCCAGCTCACAAAAAAATTGTTATTGTTTTTCAGATTGTTTTAGGCCTACCATGATTATTTATTTGGTTGAATTATCATAGTGCGCAATTGGATGTGATCATGAAAGTTTTAACGCACTAGTCTAGGTGGGAAAGTACCCACTACTACAAAAAATGGCATATACGTCGAATGTACGGGGGTATATACGTCGGATATAAGCACTCCCAGATCCGACGTCTATGCGTGCGTCGTCTATACATAGACGTAGGACGTCAAATATCCGACGTCTATTCTTTAGGAATAGACGTCGACTTCTACATTTGGCCGACGTCTATTCTTTAAGAATAGACGTCGGCCTTTATATATAACTGACGTCTATTATTTAGGTATAGACATCGGTGAACTAACAGACGACGTCTATTCTTTAAGAATAGACGTCGGAATAAAGAATAGACGTCGGATTATAAATAAAGCCAACATTTAGTCTTTTCTTCAGAGGAATAGACGTCGGCTAGTATAAATATCTGACGTCTATTCCTAAACCTGGACAAAAAAAGCATCCTGCAAACTTTTTTTAGCCATTGTATTCGTGTACATACAACCTGCACCAAATTTGTTCACAAATGCTCACACTTTCATCCACATGTACGTACAAGCACAAACACACATTTGTCAACTTGCACAAACACAAACATACAACCATACATGCACAAACACAAACATACAAGCATACACAATTGACATTCAACACACTTGCAATTAATTCATTCTAAAATTAAGGCGATTATATTAAGGCATAAATTGTAGGTTTGTAATACAAGTGCACTTGTTAACTAAATTACAAAAAATGTTAATGACAGGAGAACCTCTTAGTTCGTCAACATGTTTCTGATAAAATAGCGAGCCCATCGGTCGCAAGTTTCATCGAGCTCCTGTTGCAAGAATGGATCACTACTTTTTGGGAAGACCTATCAAAAAAAATATAAGTAAAATTTTTAATAACTAAATATTAAAACTACAACTATACAAGTGAATAACAATCTACATTACATCGGATAAGCATACGTCTTGAGTTGCCAATTCGAGGATTTCCTCTATGTATCTCATCACGTAGTAACCACATTCTGTATTTCCAACCTGCTTCCGGTACTACAAAAATAGAAATTCGCTAAATATATGTTCCTAACTTAATTAACGAAAATGGGAGAGAACGTACTCTCATTCCATGTCATGTTATTCCTGATTTTGTGGTTGTTCTCCTGCCACCTAAAGCTCTATAAACCTTAATTGCCCTAAGTAGCACAAGTTAAAATTTCATTCAATAATACTAATAAAAATCCACGAATTATTTTTCCCACCACTAAAACGAACTTACAAATTTAGAAGTTTCTTTATTGAGTCCCTTGGTTTATTGGACCCCAATGGATCAAACCAATATGCCAAATTAGTCGTGGGGGATACAACGACAAGCATCCAATGAGTCATGAGAAGCTTATTACAAAATAAAATTCCACTTTGAATTACAAAGTTTACCTCTCATGATAAGGGAGCAGATAATATCTTTTGTCTTCTTCTTTAAAGAATCTTCCAAGCTGACCCGATTTATCGTCATTCTCATATATATGTAGATGGACTGATAAATCCAAATACTTAAATTTGTTTTGAAATCCCTCCAACGAACTGACATGTATGTCATCCACTTTTTCTTCAACTTGTCAGTGGATTGGAACTCAAAAGATTCCTACAACACGTTTACTTTATATATATCAAAATTTCGACTAAAACTATAGAAATCTATAATGGAATCACTACCTGCACGTTATCCCATATTGTGTCCTTCAACTTCTCATCTACATCGGCCCAACTCGAGAAACAAATGTCAACTTTGGCCCTCGCTAAGCTACCTAGAAAACTTTTCCAATTATCAGACAGTATGCCTAACGGCTCAAGACGGTCATCAAACTGGATTGGAACTCTACCGTCTCTATTTCTTCTCCCCACGAATTCTTTGATGAGACAATGACATCATGTACTGTATGTCTTCGAGCCTTCAGACTCTGAGGAAGTGGGTTTCTTTTTCGGAGCCATGATTCTATAAAAGATAGATTCAAGTCATTAAATAAGGTCAAGACATTAAATGTCTATTACAATGTGTTACAACAGAAAATTTGCACATTTACTATTTTTTTCTTTAATGGATTTTCAATCCATATACCTTCACCGTGGTCATCTTTAAACATACAAGTCTCAACATTTATTTCTTCATCTACTGAGTTCACCTCAGGTGCTTGCTTAGAGAAAGGTGGTGTCTCTTCATACTCGATCAGACTATCATTTGATACAATATTTTTCTTCCCTTCCAGAATTACTGCCCATTTCTTATCACATGGATCAGCCACATAGAAGACTTGTTTCGCTTGGGAAGCGAGAATAAAAGGTTCTCCTTTATACCCATTTTTTGAAAAATCAATTAAAGTGAACTCATAGTCATCCACTCGAACTCCACTTTTATTATCAGCCCACTTGCATCTAAATACAGGTACTTTGAATTTAACAAATTAAAGTTCATGTATTCTTTACATTGGTCCTAATTTCTCTCCTTAGTTGTTATAAACATGTATTTTTTATTTCTTTCATTCATTAGCAAAAGTAAGAGACTTCATTTCTATCATTCATTAGCAAAAGTAAGAGACTTCATTGGTCTTAATTTCTCTCCTTAGTTGTCCTAATTTACAATGTCTAGTAAATTACGAGTCCAAAAGATTTCGATCAAAGCTTAACTAGTTCAAGCTAGCAAGAGACTTCATTACTTTCAAGAACATACAAAATATCAACAAACTTAAGCATAAATCATGAAAATACGAATATATTCAAGATTAAAACCAAAAAATCGAAATGTCGCATTCACCAAAAGTATACTAACATAGAAAAGAATCATTACTACAAGAAAAATCTGAAAATAGACCAACAAAAACGAACTTAACACTTACATTGGTAGGATGTGGAGAGACGGAGGAAGAAGGAGAAGAGGGCCGGAGAAGGGGAGGAGAGGTTGGGACGTCGCTGCGGTGCCGGAAACGGTGCAGATCGGTCGGAGAACGATCGCGAAGGAGGATTCGGTCGCGGGACGACTAGGGTTTGGGTGGGTTTTCGTCTGAAATGAATGACAGAAAACGCGTTTGTTCGTTTTCTTTTAGACCTATAGACGTCGGATATTATAAATGTCCGACGTCTCTACCCCGACGTCTATATGCAGGGATTATAGACGTCAGATATTAATAATATCCGGCGTTTATAGGTCGACGTCTATACCCTATAGACGTCGGCCTCACAGGTTAAACGAATACCCGACGTCTATTTGTCGACGTTATACCAAATAGACGTCGCATAAACGCGGTAATACAATAGACGTCAGTCGTTGTAACGACCGACGTCTATACTATGTTCTCCCTTCTAGACATCGGCTGTTATAACGGCCGACGTCTATTGGGCGACGAGTAAAGTCTATTCTGCACTAGTGACCTAACCGGGCTTGGACCGTTGCAGTGGGAGAAGCATTGGATGAATTTGTTATGACGTGAAGTGGTGGTGGTGTGTGGCGTTAGACCCACGAAGGAGGAGGATGAGTGCAAGTAGTCAACGGATATAGTTGTGGTCAATACCCACCTGGAATCAACATCGGGAGAGAGACAAGAATGACCAATTATTTTTTAAATTTCTACGTCAATACCCTTCGTTCCCACTTCTATATCATCAAAAATACCCTTCGTTTAAACATTGTTCCATTCACACCCATTAGGCAGAAATTAAATTAACATGATTATGATATAGTCATTGAACTTATAAGTACATCATAGTTGAGATAATTAATGTAGACAATGTCGATAAAATTAACGAAATAGAACCAATAATTATCAAGTGCAACAAAATAATTGGCACCAAATTAAGTTTGGATGTATCATAATCATGCACAAAAAGGATTACAGATGGCATCTGAAACACACTTCAGATCTGGAATCAACAGGGAATATACCTTAACTGTGATCTGAAATCAAATACTTCAGATCCATAATCTTCAGAATTAAATAAATAAATACCATAAGCGCATAGATCTTGCGATAGTGATATTGTATCAGTCATGATCACATTGAATGCAACTTAGCATTGTGATTTAAATTGCAAAAATAACCTCTGTTTGGAAAAAAATTCAAAACAAAAGACTACCAATGAATCGTTGCGACGTTGATTCAACGTGTCTGGAACAAAAGAAACAACAAATAAATAATTTGTGTAACATACATGAATGAAATATAAAAAAAATCACGTGTGCACATAGATGCGACAAATCTCATGTAATATAATCTTACATAATTAAGTTTAATTACATGAGTTTATCCAATCGAAGGGATTCATATGCAGTGCAAACATATATACTCCTGCTGATACAAGACACGACCAGCTAATTAAGGATGTCTCGTGATTTCTGATCAAACCAAACATTGATCTAAGTATCAAAGTCCTATACATAGAATGTTATCCTATTGGGTGTAAATGATTTTTTTATTTAAATGTTTTACGTAAAACACAAAAAGACCATATATCCACATCTCTACACGTCCATGCTAGGAGCATCCTTAACGGCGCCCATGCAGTTCTCGGGCGCCCTGGTTTCTCTCTCAGCCACGTCAGTTTCTCTCTCCGCCAAGTCAGCTCAAACCAACCCCCCTAAATTTTTCTTAACCACACCCAGAAACAACTCAAGCGCCCTACATTCTCTCCCCTACACGTCATTCTGGGATCAATTCTAGGCAAAACACGAAAAATTATCAATAAATTCTAGAAAATATAAACAAATAAAAAACTTATTTTCATAAAACAAAAATTGAAAAAACGATTTTAAATGATTTTAAAAACATTTTCTAAACACAAAAACACAAAATAAAAAAAAAGTGACCAATGGTGGGGGGACACGTGCCCCCCCCCCCCCCCCCACTCAAAACCTTTCCCAGGGGCCTGGGGTGGAATTTCGGGCGGATGGGCACCCGAAATTCCACCCCAGGCGCTGGTTTTGCATTTTTTAATGTTAAAAATCGGTGACGTGGCGGGTGGATTACGAGGGCGCCCGATTTGTTCAATGGTTAAGGATGCTCTAAGGATTTCCATGAAAGTCAGCAAGTGCAAGTGATGAAATTTTGCATGTGATACCCTATACAAATAACTGATTTAAGTACGGTGGTCATGCTTTGAAAACAATCATCCAATCCAACACCTTGAACAAGATTAAAAAAGTCTCTCTGAATGGACAAAACTCCAAATGCACCCAAAATTGTAACAACACATAAGTTGTACCAATTGATTTGCAAAATTGATCAAAATTACAAATAGTTCTTCTAAATGGACAAAATTACGAATCCACCTTCAAATTGGATAAATTGTAACAATACATAAGTTGTATCATTTGATACGCAAATTGATCATTAACTACAATAATCCTTCTAAATGGACCCCAAAAAATACAACATGCAATAATCAGGAAGTGCTACAAAGAAAATATAACAGATACCAACAGATAGGCAAACAAGACAGAAAACACTCATACGGTCATACCTGATTCTTCCGCGGGAACACGTGTTTTCGAACCTTAATGTCAATTGGATCTTCACTGTTGTATGGGTCAAATATGATATACCCATCATCATTATTGATGTAGACTTTACTCAACGAATTTTACGATAAATGATGTTTAAATAAAAAAAATTATCTATTTTGCATCACGTACTACCAAAGTTATATTTGATCACCTTAAAGATGACATTATAGTTAATAATTTTGAAAATAAAATTTGTACAATTACATTTGATAATGCTACTAATAATAAATCTGCAATAAAAATGCTTATTAATTATTGACATTTTGCATTTGTAGATAGATTACTCTTTCATATTAGATGTGTTTTGTTATACTTTGAACTTGGTAGTACAAGATGGATTTATCATAATTAAACTTTATTTAGAAAATTTTAGGAATTCAATTGATTATGTAGGTTATAGTAGTACATCTAGAAATAAGGAATTTATATAATTTTGTGCATATAATGAAATTACACCTACGAAGTTTAAATTAGATGTCCCTCGTACATAGAATTCTACTTATGAAATGTTAAAATGTTGCATTCATTATCATCTTGCAATTTCAACATTTTATAATGAAAAACAAAATGAACGCATGGTAAAATTGATTTAGATTGGGAAAATTGTAAAATTATGCATGATTTTTGAAAACCTTTTTTCACATTCACTATTAGATTAAGTGGACAATATTATCTCACTTCTAACATATTTATTATGAATTACTTTCAATTACTAAAGTATTTGCGAGATATATTCAAAATGCTGGTTTTGTTGAAATTTTAAATATAATAAAAGCTAAGTTTAAAAAATATTGGAATTTTCTTCCATTTAGTTTTGTTTAGCTTTTATTATGGATCATAGATTTAAAATTACTGGTTTACAAGTTTTCTTAGAACAATTTTTTGAAAATATGAATTATGAAAATTTCCAAAATCATGTAGATAATTGTAGATCTTTGTTAATCAAATATTTTTAAAAATATGAAAGGCTACATATTGTAAATCAAATTGGCTAAAATATTGCTAGTTTGTCATCACAACCACCTCCAACTGAAATGGATATAGATTATGGCGACTCCCAATGGAATTGTTAAGTAAAAAAAAGGCAAAGTTAGTGCAAACTAACACCCCAAATGAATTAACTGCATATTTAAATACTGAACTTTACTTAATTACGACTGAGTTAAAATCTTTTGACGTTTTAGGCCGGTGGAGAAAAACCTCAGGTAGGTTTTTACTAATCTCTTTGATGGCGCAAAACTTATTATGTCATCAGGCATCAACTGTGACGTCGGAAACTGATTTTAGTACAGGTAAATGAATCTTGTCTGACAAGAGTCAAAGCTTGTCTGACAAGTCAATCAAGATGAGCATATGCTTGAAGGATTTGATCGACGCTACAGACAAAATGCAAAACATGAATATTCACGACAGCAGCGACAACGAAAATTGAAGACAAATTAGTTAAACCACTCTGTTAAAAGAATATATTTTTTCCTAATACTCCTTAAGTTTTTTTCATTACTCCTTAGGATCAGCTAGCATTCGGGCATTTTTTATATGTAACCAATATATTATTTCACGAATTGAGTTAACAATTATTAATAAATAAATTGGTTACTTTGGGGGAAAATAAATTGTGTTTTTGTTTTTGTTAATTCAATTGTGATTGTAAACTTACTTCGAATTTAAAAAACAACTGAAAAATTAAAACCTGGCCCAACGAAGAAAACCCAACCTGACCACTCCCATACCCGGCACGACTCGGAGGTCGGTCCCCTATCTAGTTTCCAGTTCCTAAATGTCCTCCTTCGTTCCTTGTATAAAGGATATTTAGGCGCCCTTAGCCTGATTCACAAATACATTATGTGTGTGTTTGGATGTTAGGTTTTGTCAATTGGATTATTAAAGAGGAAAACATTGATTTGACATATCATAGAATCTGAATTCTTATCCCAAAAAGATGGGACAAGTCAAAAAAAACTCGTCTTCCCACCGACTGTTTTCACTTTGCGAAAAAAGTCAATTTTACCATTCATAACAATTATTTTAAATAGAATAATATTGTAAATATATAAAAATGTATTTCCCATGAGATTCTGGAAAAGCTTTTCAAAAAATCATATATGGGTATGAGTTTGTAGTGTGTTTGCATGCTGAAGAGAAAGAAATAAGATTATTGTAGAATTTTGACATAGATTAATGTACATCCAAACAATACCATATATGTATTGATCCACAAAACCATTCATAGAACAAAGTGGGGAGAGAGATAAATGTAACCAGAAGAAATCATCCAAATTGGCAAGAGTTTTATTTTTTGTTTACAGGAAACCAAACCACCACCAACACCAATGCCCACCGCCGGCGAACCCCGACCTGAGGCGACGCCGTGCGCGGCGCTCCACCGGGCGCTAGCCGAGTGCGTCCGGCGAGTGAAGGACCCGATCCAGAAGGAGGCCTTCTGCCGGCACCTCAACCGGCGCCTGGCGACGTGCCTGGTCTCGTGGGCGTGCCCCGGCGAGTCGGAGGCCGTCGCGACCCTATGCTCCAGCGCTGGAACCGCCTCCAAGCGGGCCCAGTGCCGCAACGCCCAGGTCCGCCTCGCCGGGTGCCTGTCCTCGCACCAGGACCCCGACTGAAACCCTAAGCATAACCCTAGGTATGGTACGGTACAACATATCTTTTCAGATAAGCATGTGAGTCTTCTTAGTGAGTTAGGGATTTGTAAATGTGGAGTTTTTTTTTGGAGATTTTATTTTAATTTTTCTTAGACCAAGATTAACTTGAGGGAGGTGGTCAAAAGAGATTTAAAGGAGTGAAACATCTCAAATGATTTGGCATTGGACAAGAGTGCGTGGAAGAAGACGATTCGCAGGCTGGAACCATGATTCTTATTAACTTTCATTTCTAGCATTTCATCAAGTTTCCCTTTGAAGATGTCATAGACTACAAGAACATTGGTTGCTGTTTACTGGTTACATGTACATAGATTATTAAGGGTTTACGTGCCAGAAAGATATTTAGTCATAATTTTTTTTTGGAATAAGTAGTAATTATCTTATCTTATCGTGTTTATTATCGTATTTATGTCGAAGATCTCGTACCCAAATCCGACCCGGCGTGGGATGGGTTGAATTTTTTTTACCGCTACTTGCCCCACTTGAAAGCGGGATGGTAATTCTTTTTTCAAAAATCAGATTTTGTTAAATTCAGATCCCAAAAAAATTGATGAAACCTAAAATTAGCTTGTTAGTAGAATCAAGGGGAAAAAATACATTTTCGTTCCAGAAAAAAACTGAGCAGAAAACAGATTTTCGTTAAAAACTCAAAAGAAAGTAAGCATATAACAATCTAGAAATTCATATATGACAAGATTCTTTAAGTAACTATATATCAATCAAAATGGGGAGGTTTTTGTTTAGGGACGAGAATGAAGAATTTGAGATTGAACTATATGTATTTTATGATATATTAATATTATTAAAAAAAATCACAGACATGTAGATTGGTAGGGCCGGTTGGGACACTACCGTTACTCGCCTTCGTTTAGATAAGTTTTGATAACAGGGTTGGTGGTAAAATTTGATGGCCCATCCGGTTTAGAGAAGAGGGTTGACTGGTTCGCGGGTAGAAACAGGCCCACACACAACCCTAATTGGAGCCGATATGGTGTACCCGGTAGTCTCTCTCTAGTAGAGCATTGATTGGATTTCAATGGGTGGTGTATTTGCGTTGGCATCAGCATCGTGGAAGCTCTTTCATTCTCCTCTTGTTGTTGGGTGTTGTCGCGGTCTCAAACTCCTCAGGCCCTTCCAGCCCCCGCCCTCTCTCAATCTTCCCTCTCGCAAGTACGCATTTGAGTTCCCTTTCGAGGTGGGATTTTGGGAGATGGCTCGGTCATGCTTCCATTTCGGAACCCTTCATTATTATTTTTTGGTGTTTTGCTGTTGAAAATTTTAATTTTGGGGTTGACTTCTTTGTGTGGAGGTGGTGTTGATTCGGTTTGCTTTATTCGTCAACTTTGTTATCAAATCTATTTATCTATCTATCTCTGTGTCTCGTATGGCTGCCTCTGGTTAAAATTTGACTGCCTTTTTTATTTCATATCTTCTGGAAAAACTATGTCCGCTTGCACTCGATCCACATGATGTTTTTACTAATAACAAACTACCATGATCAAATATGGAAGTATTTGTGTTTTCGTGGAGTGTGGACTAACAGACTAAATCGAGATGACTATTTAAACTATCTACATTTCTCATTTGTTGTCAAATAGCAAACAATCCATTGTGTTTTGCATATGTGGGTCAATTCGAAACAACCTCTGCGATTACCATGGGTAAGATTGTGTACATGCAGAGCTTCTCCTGATGTTGGGGTAATGTTGTTCTCAATAAGTTTCTTAAATGTCTACGAATCGGGGTCTCTCACTTACTACAGCAACTTAACTGCAATAGGGGTTGACAGCTAACAGCCTGGTTGCTTTTGTGCACTATTTTTGTAGCGTGTATGACATTTAATCATGTCACTTCTCTATGACTAATCGATATCTTGCTTTCGGTCCCTATATTTTATTTTTTTCACGTGGATGTGTTTAGCATATCATGTTTGAACTTCCAAGCTTACTAATGTCATGACTGGTGTGATTTTCTAACAGTTTAACATATCATGTTTGTTTCCAAAAGTTTAGTTTACTAGTGGTACAAAGTTATGTTTTGTTTCTACATTGGAGGTTCTGTATGTATGTATGACTGGTGTGATTTTCCTTGTTCTCAGAGGTGTGCGGCATATATCTGCCTCAACTACCAACGAGGAGGCTTCTGCCAAGGCGGCCGCAGCTAATGCTGATAATGAGGGCCTAACTATGTGATTACTCTCCTTATTGCTTTATCATTTGTATATTATCAGTTTGAGCTCCCAAGCTACCTTCATATTTTAAATATACATTTATTACAGATTCGACAAAATTATATCGAAGGAGATCCCTTTTAACATCGTCTATGAAGATGACAAGGTACTAGCTTTCCAGGATATTAATCCACAGGCTCCTGTTCATGTGTTGCTCATACCAAAACTAAGAGATGGCTTGACACAACTTGGGAAGGTATTGTTTACATCTCCGTCTAGTCGTTTGAAGGAACCGTCTGTTGGAATTTGACAGTTCTTCCAATTATGTGAGTTACCATTCAAACCCAAAATTGAACGAATCAACTTGATGAATTCATTATATCTGATGGTCTTATGATTTCAACCGTCTAGTCCCATTTGTATTGGACATCATCATTTCCAACCGAATTCCACTCTTCTTAGCTGATGTCGATTTAAGTCGTTTTGTTCAGCATCCATTTAGTCTGACATTTCTTTGTTCAAATTCAACTGCTGCTTTTTAGTTCTGACACTCACCCTTATTGTGAAGGCTGAAGAAAGGCACAACGTGATCTTAGGTTATCTTATGTATGCTGCTAAAGTAGTCGCAGAGAAGGAAGGAATTCTGGATGGATTTCGCGTGGTTATCAACAATGGTCCAGGAGCTTGTAAGCTAATAATTATGAATAACCACAGCAAAAAATTACTTTCTACTTACATTGTTCAGATGTTTGATGCTAGCTTTCTGGTTTCAGGTCAGTCTGTGTATCTCCACTTGCCTGTACTTGGCGGCAGACAGATGAAATGGCTTCCTGGTTGATTCATTTCTGCAAGAGATTGAGCTTTTATAATTAAGTTGAGCTTAAAAATGGAAGAAAAAGAAAGAAAGAAAGACGATCTACCATATTCAGCACTTATCTTATGATGCTAGATATGTTCCCCAAGTGATTTTATATCTCAACTTGAATTGAAGTTACTATTGTTTTTGGTTCAACAAAGGTAATTGGTTCTCTGAAGGGGGAATTCCCTTTGTGACCAAAGATTTGGAATAAAAGGTACTCATGATAACCTCTTTAATTGAATGGTATTAGTATGATTGAATCTCATTCAAAGGGTAAAACGAAATTCCCTTCTCATGGATACTGTGAAGACTTTGTCTTTTCAACTTCATATGCTTCCCTGCCGACACTTGTAGTGAAATAAATGGCAGGAACCCTGCACACTTCCAAAAGTTAATCTAACATTTATCTCAAGAGAAACTAAGCAATTTTGACTCAACATGCTACATAAATCTGCATGCACTGGGCATGGCAACACAAGTCAGTAAACCATATGGAAGCACTCAACAGTTTCCAAACTTAAATCACTTTCGATAAAACCAACACAATTCAGAAATATATCAAACTAGCAAGCTGGTTATGTTTCCAGGAAACTAGCACAAATAATTAAGTGGTTCAATCTTTCATTCCTGCATTCTTCCATGTATTACAAGAAGATAATTAGTTTCTAACAACCTCAAGTTAGCAGAAGGATGGGAAGCTTCATTACGAATAACATGTGATTTCGCTACCACACAAATTAAAATAGGAAAGAGCTGCTTTTTACAACTAGATACAACACAAGCTACTGCAATCTTCCTTCTACTTCGAGGATAGAGGGCCTGATCTTGACACAGCAAGTCTCTGCAGAGGGCTGCGGCCCTTGCCTGCCGCAGTCGAGCTTTCTCCAACCTTAACTTTTCGACTCGACGAGTACTCTAAAGGCCCTGAACGTCTTCCAGTTCGAGATTGTTTGTCCTCAGTTCTATGCCCCACACCATCAACGTCATATAAAGGCTCTTTGTGCTGATTGGCGTAGCTAGAGTCAGACATGTTTGTCTGAGGTGTAGAACCACCATGATTCAGCCGGACAAAAGGAGAGTGTGAAGCAGAAACTGCAGGTGAATGTCTTGGTGATGGGTTGAAAATTTCCATGGTCATTGATAGTGAATCTGCATACTGCTGGCGGTATATTGAACGAAGAAGAGCATAAGGTATGTGAGTCTCAAGTGTGCTTCTTGGGAGGTAAGGTGATAGATCACAAAGTTGATCCAAGAATATCACTTTGGGGACGATATTAAACCTGCAAATAGTAAAAATGTAACTGATCAATTAGTTCTGAGTATTTCGCTCACTAGACTAAGCTCCACTTTATAGGTAACATGCTCTGGTCAATGCCAAAGTCCACACGTTCTCGTTAATGCCCAAGGTCCAAATGTGTGAGAAATTGAAAAGAAAACTAATAATCGCGACATGATAATAACATTAAATTCTTCAGACTACGCAACAGTTACATATTCCATTTATCTAGTAACGAACAGAGGTTGGATCTACTAGTATAGTTTAAAACCATATTTGTCAAATACATCATTCATTGCACAACACAATACAATGTGCCAGAAGTAGTTATTCTTAAAACATGAATGAGTGAAAAAAGGGATAATATGGCTCATATGCAAGATCAAATCAGCCAAGAAATCATACTAACAAATCCAAGGGATAACAAACATATTAATTTAAACAAAAAAGAAAATTTGTCGCTTATCCTATCAATACGAGAAAAATGTGATTCTTGATAAGTTCGATTTCCATCTTTCCCAATTAGTTAAGAATAAATAGAAGGGAAAAAATACATCTACAAAATAAGATGCACTGAAGTTTCACAAACAACAATTCGAGTGGCTGGTACCAACATCGAAGCCAACGTACAATAAGGTTTCACCTGAAGCATGCATTACCTGTTGGTTTCGTTCCATGAATCCAGCAATATTATACCTGAACATTTAACATAGAGCTGCATGGTCGAGTTTGTATTTGTTTCTACAGTAGCACGGGTTTGGATTTCAGAATCCAAGACCTCATTACTGTGACTATTGGAGATAGACCGTCTCTTCTTTTCGCTCTGCACGGACCTGAGAAACTCACTTCCTGCAATCATTGCATTGATACACCTGCAACAACATAATATCATCAGCGAAGGCCATTATTGAAAATTTTAAACCTGAGATGAACTTTTAAAAAATTACAACACTTGTCCAAATTCAGATTTACAATATTACAACAGTAAGACTATATAACAATTGATCCAAATATGGCGGTTATGCCAGGAATAATTGCAATTCAGATAATCAGTTACGGGAAGGAAAAATCTCTAATGATAGGTTTGCCTACAATGTAAAAATCTTAGAGAAAGTGATGCCAATTGTGTCAACATAAAAAAATAGTTATTTCAACGAAACAACCAAAAAAGCACAAATTGAACTAGTAGGCCTTTTCTCTTGCCCGGGAAAAAAGGAAGACTCTTAATTAACGAGGTAACTAACGAGATGATTTCAAATAAGACTTTTGACAACCAATGTTTCTTTTGAGGGGAAATCTTCTCTTTCAAAACCATCTAATGCTGCTGATGCCAAAGAATACAGCACGAGGATCATACTTCCCAAAAAAACAAAAGCATAGCACTTAAAGCATCACATGAAGAGAAATATGCCATAGGAATCATTACCCAACCAGGTAGTACTGACCTTGCTAAGCAGTGTAAATTGTTGTTAAATCCACCTGTATTTGGATCATAAGTGGTCGAGTTCCAAACACTGGAGACCATAAATGCAACACAGAGATAAGGAAACAACCTCCAAGAACTGTCATCCGTACCAACAATGTCTGCCATAACAGAATACACCCACTCAGTGTCATGTTCACCAGCCACACCTATACTATTTGCCACCTTTCTCAACCGACTAATCTCATCTTTCTCCGGAACCCTATCTGGCAACTGCTTAGCTGTTCCTGACAACAATGAAACAAACAAAGGTGCCTTCTCTTCCAGGACAGTTTTAGCAGCCTCTACTAGAATACGACGAAAAGCTATGGTGTGCCCAGCCTGGATACAAAATCCCAAAACTGTTTCAATATCAACAAATTGACTCAGATTTGCTTCTCTTTCTATCCTGTCACAGGAAGTCAAACTCCCAGCAATAGCCTCAAGCACATCGCGATTGGAGAGCAAGGTTGTGCCGATGCAGTTCAAAAGGGCAACCATATGGTCTCTTAACATTTTGTCAAACTTATCAAATCCATAGCCACCAAATATACGGATGAAAGCTTTCATTTCCTCAATATTAGTATATACCTCGGCTGAGTTGCCTCCAAACACTGCAGCACTTTGGAAGCGATTGTGGAAGGGTGAAAATATGACATCTGTTGTATCTTTGACAATATTATCCATGTACCAACTGGAAATAACTTCTATGGCAGATCCAGTATTGTTACCTACAGGCTTCTCAAATATTTGCAAAGAAGACACAGGACCGGAAAATGTCTCTGATAATAAGACCTCTTGAATGCCATCTATGAGATCCATACTGATGTGCTGTTCAGCTAAATGGATAATACCAATATGCCTTCGAAGCAGTGATTCTATAACCAAAGGCCTCTGAAGACTGTTGTCTGTTTTTATTACTCCAAGTAGCTTTCTTCTAAAGTTTCCAATAATACAGTCCCTCATGTACTGCAACCATGTAAGTGTATGATTATAGACTTCTGGAATATTAGACTTGCAATAACAGAAAATTAAGCCTAACCAAAATTTAGTGAAGAGATGGAAATATGTCATTCACACCATTGGGCATTGGCTAAATAAACACAGCATGAAATTTGAGTTCTTATACCCAAAAAAACCATGCAACCAAGGTAAAACCAATGTCAACCAGGGAAATTCTAAGTACCATTTCTAAACCTGTCATCAATGTTAATAATTACACCTTTTCTCCTATAACTATTCATCAAATCCTTCCTAGAAATTTCAAGGGGACATTCAGTATGTTTAGTTTGTGAGAGAAATTTTGAGGCCATAGTTGCTCTACTGTAATTTAGAACAAATAAGAACATAAGTTGGGTTGATAGAAGCAGCAGGAATTACCAGCATGCACATGGTAGTAAACAAGTACTATCCTGGACAAAGGCAGTTTCACACTTTAACAGAAGTGGACATTACGAAACAACAAATGAGCAACATCAAAACCCTAGAACTCTGATGTAGTCAAAAAATTGGCACTTCCACAGTTCCACTTGTAACGAGGTTCAAGTTTAACAACTTCCCAGGTGACATAACATCCTATTAAAATCTTTCACTGGAAAATATTACACAACTCTTTTATATAAAAATAATAATAATACACCTCTGATTCTCAAAATACCTAACTAAATCCTGTGAGGTCCTTAGGCATACAAGACTAACACATTAAGTAAATGCAAGGCAGTTAAAATTATCCAGTAATGACAAAAAGGAACATTCCAGCAATTTAAATATAATATAAGAAAAATGAAATGACATAATAGCTTGATCATTTCACCTCTCGTAGAACGAAGACATGGTTTAGGACACATATAGGTTCCATGTCATTCAAAATCGAACACAGATTTGTTAGTCTCTGGGTAGCAGCCTCTAACCTGTCACATATTATATTCGAAATGAGTAGTTCTTAGAGGTTAAAACACCACATACTAAGTGAAAGGCATACATTTTGATAGATTTGTTGTTAGAAGGATAGCTTTCATGTCCAGGTAGTGGTGGAGCAGGACCACCTTTGGAAGATCTAACGGAAGCCGAAGAGATTTTGTTTGCTAGGTTCATACGAGCAACAGCTTGCTCTGAATGGAGCTGAAAGGTCACATACTATGAGTATTGATTAAAAAATCCAGTCTATCCCTAGTACCATACCAGAACATGTATGGAAGAACATACAAACCTGTGCCTCCAGGGAACCAAATCCACCTTCAGAATCCAAAATATTGAGCAAACCCTCCAACCCACCCATGATGGATTCAATTAATGATTCAACATATAATACTGCATCTCGGCCTATTTTGTTCAACTAGAAAACAAGATAGCAGTATAACATTTAGAACACGATTGAGGATTAACATATTTAACAATAGCAAAATGTTGAAAAGATAGAGATGATCCATGTTGGTTATGAACATGGTTTTTATTATTATTTTAAGTAATGTACATGTGAAAAGTGAAAGCAAACACATATCTAATAAAGAATGGGACAAAAGCATATTTTGGTGTGCTAGAACCAACATTGACATCTACAACTTACTAGTGGTCGTTCATTCAATATCTCTGGAAAACCCAGAGTTAGTCGCTACTTTTACAAAAGGCTCGATGTGATTGTGATGCTTACAAATCAGAGGATCTCCAGACCTCAATGTTCCTACTTGATTATTGTTGGAATTGTCTTCAATTCTGACAAAGTTTGATGACCAAAATGAAGCCTAAATGGGATGATACAAGCCAAGAAAGATTAATGGACGCGTAGAGGAAGAAAGCGTGAAGACAATGGAGAAAATGGCTAGCAAATTGGTGGAGAAACAAGGCAGATATGACCTCCGGAAGGTGCTGTCCCAAATCTGGCCTTCTTGAGCTTTGGAAGGTTGGACTTAGTCTTTTGCACTCATTTTCTTGCGTGATTTGGTTGGTTTCGAGACCAACTTAAGGACCAATTTTAAGGCATTTTGAAGGGTATTTGGGTTTGTATAAAAGGGGATTATAACCCTTTGTTTAGGTTAGAGAGAGCAAACACAACATTAGGGTTTGACCACCACTTAGAGGAGAAAACTTGATGATTAGTGAGTTTTCTTCGGAGATTGAGGAGAGATTTGTGTGTCTTGGACAACACATTGTTTTGAATCTTGTATCTTGGCATGGCTTCCAATTTGGAGATGGTTAAGTGGAAGAAAACCTGAAGGAGAACACCCCCACCCCTCTACCGAGAACGTAAGCAAGTTGCCGAACTCGTTATCGTGTGTTGCGGTTTATTGCTCTTTACTTCTTTATTTGTTAGTGGTTTAGTGTTTGGTGTGATACTTTTTTTTATCTACTCTACTACCTCACCTTATTTTAAATCCCAACATCTCAAACAAGACAAAGAATCTCCCTACTGAGCTAACTCCAGTTAGTGTGATACTTGTTTGATTGGTTGGTTCTAGTTTGTCATCAATTTGATAGGTAGTTTTTATACGGAATTCCTAAGACTAGTCCATTGTGGGGATTCGAGGTGTTTTAAATCCTAACAATTATGTTATCAACTGATTCACAAGTGCGCATAAGTCCTATACCTCATTTGGGAAGCTTTATTATTCTTTTGCTCTTATTTCTTGTACTTAGAAAATAAAAGACAATATTAACTAGAAACATGTTTCCAAACAATACCAATCAGCATGACTATTTGAGATCTTTTTGTCTACTTAGGTTTGTGGTTTTCATTTTGATACTAACCAACATTACAGGTTGAGAGCTATGTTTCAAGGTCAGCATAATGGTGCAGCTTTCATTTTTATATTTGATATTCTAAGAGCGAAAACAAAACAAGAATACAGAAAGAAAGAAAAATACTCTATAGCATACCTCTTCAGGGAAAGCTAGAGAGGCACATTCCGGAAAACTGCTAGCAACACCAAGCCATGCACAACAATGTTGTGGACGTCCCTCGGGCCCAAACATGGTGTTTCTGAAGACCTGAGTAAGGTATTGCTTTTAAAAATCACCTCTAAATACTAGTTATTGAAATACCTTCTCGAAAAGCTGTCTAACACCTTAATAACATAAAGGTATATAAGGTATCTAATTTATTGGATTGCAATAAAGCTGAATGGCAGAAGCTTAGGTCATACCGCTGTCAAATGATTATGATGGAAGTATAGCTTCTTAAGACTTCCGTGCTTTGATAATTGGACTTCGAGTTCATCAACACACCTGCCAAAAAAGTGCTCTGTAACCTCTTCTGACTCTTTTTATCAATTACATATTATTGTTACAGAGCCATGCACTCAGCACGGACCCAATATTATTACCTTTGAATCTTTCACACCAAGCAGTAATATTTTCTAATTGAGAATGTGTTAGATGTAAAGTATTGTAGTCAATAGAAAGATTATTCTAAGCAGGAACTGATATTGTTTAATCAACACTATTCGGGGTTTTCAAGGTGAAAATGTGATACAACAGCTTCCACAGTCCCTCTTTGATAAAGAAAGACAATTCCAAGGTCCCCAACACGGCTCAATGCAATTTGGAGAGTTGAAGGATAAAATATTAGGACGGAAGACTTCATGCTCGAAATTGTGAATGGCATATGATTTTATAAATGTTTATAGATGGAGATACTGGAATTATGATACTAATTCTGGGGTTTCCTGCCAAATATTGATTGCTGAGGTATTACCAATAACATTGAAGATTATCCAGATTTTCTCAGACTTGTGCTGATAATATGTTCTATGTTAACTTCCTTCGATACATCCATGGCTTGTATCCACCAAAAATTTACAACTAGCAGCATTAAATGATGTAGCGTGCTCACAGAAACTTGCATGTGTTTGTTCATTTACAACTAGCAGTATTAAATGATGTATTTCGTAGTTATGATAAAAGAACACTTCAGAGCTGGAGAATTTGGCATGATCACGATTATCAACAAGGAATGTTCATTTTTTTCAAAATGAAGAGTACATACCTAGACCAATTGTAAGCAGCATTTCCTTCTGATAATAACCCTTCCTTTCCAGTAGAGACTGTGGCCTTCTCTAGATGCCTTATGTTTATTGATGAACGGGAAGATGTGACAATCATTAAAATTGACAACCAGTGTTTCCTCAGATCCTAATTGACAAAATAAGGCATATCAATTCTGAAAAAATAATTACTATAAGAAGAAAGTCGAATAAATAATAATATACATTAGATGTCTATGAAACAAACAGTAAGTGTCATTGAAACAAAGCTCACTTTTGTCATTGAAACAAAAAATAGAAAAAAGGAATGTTTCTCAAATATAGGAATGAAGTTCACGATCCACACAAGTAGTAGGAGACAACCAGAAGGGGAAAAAACAAAACAAAGAAAAACCAACTACTATCCCTTGGTCCAGGCCTTGAAGCCATTTCCTAATTCCTAACGACTCAAGTTTACAAGATCAAATGGTTGTAATTAAACTGCCAGCCAACCTTGAGTCTTTGGCTTACAAATCCAATCCCATGGCGTTAAAGGGTGTCCCTTATACAAAAACTATTAAATGTGGGAGTTTCCAATTCAAAACCAATTGGTGTCAAGTGAAGGAACTCATGACATTATTGGTTAAGAAAATAGTACAAATAATCAAATGTTGGATTATTCTCGACAAAACCCTTCAAACATTCCAGTTTTTCGGTATTGATAAAATTCTCTCTAACACCGTTTAGATTGGCTGCAATTTTTAACTTAACCAACTACATAGTTAAACGGTTTAAGACAAGACATTTTAATTGCATTTTACTTCTTCTAAATAATTTAAGAATGGATTTCTTTCAATAAATAACACCAGTCTAAATGTAGAAATAAGCTACTTTTGTTAAGCTAATTACAAATTGATACTCAACACACACGGCATTATCTGAAATAGACATCCTTTAACTTCAATGTCATTACTTAAGATTGTATAAACTATAAAGCATAATAGAAACACTAAAAAGAGCTTGATAATTACCTATATGAGTATTCCTTGGGGAGTTTGATGAAAGATAGGAAAAAAATTAAGTTATTCAAGGAGACTGCTAAGTGCTAACTGGTAATTATAATTACTTTCGAAAATTCAGGGCCATGATAAATCATTAAGTTGTATCATATATAAATGACAGCAAAAATGCAGGCAATTGATATAATAATGATCTGGATGGAAGTGCTAAATCTGATCAAGCATGATACTGTAAAAGAAATAGGAAGATACAAATGCATGGGAATGCAAATCTCAAATTCAGATAGCATAGATAATACTCACAGAGAGGTCACACAAACCAGGAGAAACATTTTCTCCATGAGGCTTTGGTATATTTTCGAGGCAATTAACTACTTGCTGGAAGAGATTCTTTAAGGTTGTGTCAAGGTCAAGAGCAACCATTCCAGGAGTACCAAGCAAGAATCGAATTCTCCCAGCACAAGAAGATAGATAGGATAATGCATAACCTCGAATTGCTGTCAATAAACAAACAAACAGGATAACTGTTAAACACACGACTTCATCAAGTGGCTGTGAAACAATAAGAGATGACCAGTATATACCCAAAAAAATGCATATTGATTTTTAAAAAGCAATTTCTATTGATAAATGAAATTATGTTCCTCAATTAAACTTTTGTAATATGATAGAACCTTCTTCCAGGTGTATCGTGTGCACTTAATAAAGCTTTATATCCATAATTGTTACCAAGTTGTCAACGGTAGAGTAAACAACAGGAAGATCTCAGAAATTAGCCACAATCACTGCAGTATATATACTAAGCAATTTATGGAGCTCAATGAGGATAATTTGGTTTTCGCATAATCCATAATCAAATCAAGTAACACTTCTTCTCATATTTAAAAGAGACCTTCAACAAAAGAAAAAGACATGTGTATGGATAAATGCAAAGAAAAATAATTGAAATAGAAAAGACAAAAGCTATCATAAAACAATCACAACATTATAGTGTCAGACTATGTCCCGCGAATTTAAAAAATCACATTCTCATTAGTGTAGCTCACTGTTTTAGCCTAAGAGTTTGTGAATGTAGGGGTGCCAATGAACATGCAAAACCGCAACTGCTTGCGAATGTATTTGTTTTATCTAAGAAAAAATATCTATATAAGACGAACTCATATCCAACTTAGGATATTGGTATATATATGGACCGAATATGAATACAATAATCACAAAGCCTTAATCTCAAAGCAAATACATTTGATCGAAATGACATCTTCTGTAGGATCGAACATTTGTATTGTTATACTCATATCCGTATTCAACTCGTATACTATATGCATGTGTGCATCTTGCCACCTTATGAGATAATACCAGTACTACTCACGAGTCACGATATGTTGGAATAATTGTACAACTAAATTTATATGTTATATAAAATTACTTATGGTTCTGTTACTTTGTACGTTTGTCCCTGGGATTTTCCGAAAGCTTAACCCACCAAATATTTTTGGTTCATAAACTTCGCACCAACACAAAACTAGCTAACCCTTTAAATCGGACCCCTTCATCCCTTTCCATATCAAATCCTATTGTAAAACAAATATTCTCCCATAAGCAAATATAAATTTATATCTTCACAAACCTGCCATATATTTGCGTACTAGACAGCAAAGTTTGTCCATCCCATCTAACATAAAACCAATAGTTGAATCTTCTGGGTCCTAACAAAAATAGACCATTAGTATCATAGTGGAAACCGGGAAAATGGATTAAAAAACACAACAAGAGGCACAAAACACATGGAAGATAAAACTTACTATGTCAACAGCCACCAAATGTAGTGATTTAGATTTTGAAGTTGAGACGCCTACATGTTGAAAGTACCAAATTATTTCACACTGGGCCAAAGCCAAGGCTGAAAAAACCATCTGCGTTAAACACAAACGTCATTTTAACCAAGAAACAGTCTACCAAATCTCTTGTAAATTATTATTTCAAATTAGCAGGGCAGACAAGTATTGTGACTGTGTGAAACTATATTTGTGAGGGTTCTGCGGGATTTTCATGATGGTAATCAGAATCTACACGTGTCTATAATGTATAGACATACATCAACATCAACATAACCCCAATGCCTCAGAAGAGGCTCCCGCCTAAGCGAGGTAAGGGGGGGTCGGATGTACGCAACCCTACCACTGTAAAACAGTGAGGTTGTTTCCAATTGACCCAAATGATGCAAATGCAACTGATCATCTGCGATTTCACAATAAAAGAAATGAAGATCGTTTAAATAGCCCTTTGATATAATCCATGATGCTCCAAATGTCAAAAAACAACTTAATCTTTGACACAGTGGAAATGGACAAAGCTCTCACGTGTCTGCGATTTCACATCTATAATGTATATACCAAGCTTCAAATTCTCCACATGCTGCAACTATTTTATCTATGTGAAGGTTAAAGCTAAAGGTCTTGCTAAGGCCTAAAATTTACAACAAAAAAAACCTAGGTATGTAACTCAATGAACCTAAGATGGCACAACAAGATATTACTTTTTCTTGGAAGGGAAAAAAGCATATGATGATTTAGGTAACGAGACATCTGAAGTGTGAAATAGACATGCTCTGCGTGGGGTGCATGCCTTTTTGCTCACACAAAGGGTACAAGACTTGAATGACAAATATGAAGTTATACTATTTCCCAAAAAAATGAGAAAGGGAAAAAATTAGGATTCACGTAAACACCCTCATAATTAGGATATAACTTCCACAATTCTTAATCTACATACGTGAGTGTACAACAGTATAAAGTATAAACAAATGCATACTCACATGAGCAATCATATACCTGAATAATTCAGCTAAATAAGAAACCACCAAATTAATGGGAAGTTGGAACTTACGCGTACATAATTTTTCCTAGCAAATTAGTTACGGTTGAAGTTGAAGCTGTGGTTAAAATCTTTGAACTCCTGGATCTGAAATCTAATGTCAGTGGGTGTAAAAGGGATCAAAAGGATCATAGCCATATACTTCTCTTCTTAAATTTCGGACTTCAGACAACATCACAACAGGATACCTCACCAACAGAAAATTGGCTTATACCAATATTTAGAGAAAAAATGGCAAAAATCATGCAGCGGATTAACTAGTTTCCTTTTCCTTGCACCTTGGGAGTTCTAAAGCCTTAAGTATTACACCTGACCATAAGATATTTAATTTTGCATTTTATATCTGGCCTTTCACATGAAAAGTAGGTGTAGATGTCATGATACAAGAAGTAGGTTCGAAAACAGACGGTCTCAAGGGAAACCTGTGGGAGATGTATGCTGAGGAGTAGCAAGAAGTTTTAAATATAGGAAAATCTAAGATTGAAGATGCAATGCAGTGGTGATGTTGGAAAACAAATATTCACCTGGATATTTGGTGATAATAGGCTAGGTTGATCAGCAAAAAACAATATCATTCTTCCAATTTCTTGTTTTAATAATATTCTCCTCTCACGGTGTATAGCATCACATGATGCTAGTGCTTGTTCATGTACCTCGCTGTAATAAGAAAATCAAGTGTGAGAGAAAAGGTGGGACTAGAACACGTAGGACAAATATTTTAGGGGATACAGAAAAGCAAAAAATCATGTTGTGAGAACACAAGATCTAAACATGTTTATTTGTTACAATGACGAATAATCATGAGACAAGATAATAAGAAAGATTAACATGTTGAAAATGTATATATTTGTCAACAGACAGAATTATCATGATAAACATTCCAGTGTGTCTAAAAAATTGGTTATCATTTTCATGCCATTGACTCATCTACTTCTTCTAGGACATCGATGAACTCATACTTATTCATATAGGATATCAATAATTGATATCTTCAACTTGAAGAATGATGTTGAATGCTCCAAAGACAAGCCATCTCAGATAGTTAATCGGAAAAGCTTGTGTATAAGCATCTTTTTTCATTTCCGTGGTTCATATCACTAATGTAATTTAGCATATTACAAAATAATAATCAACTAATTTGTTGCTTATTTATATTCCTTGTTGGAACAATAATTGGCAACAGTTCAAAGGAATTATGGTCATTAGCCATGCGTTGATGCACTAACAAGCCGGGTATTGGTAAATGCCTCGTTGAAGGCCAGAGCAGGACAGTTGGGAGGGGATTAGGGACTGCCCGCTGCAGCTAGTACTTGGATTGTGTTAGCTCGGCTGTATTCAGCCTGCTCGAAGAGCACCTTTTGGTCATTAGCCATAACGGAGCATAGACATTAGTTTACTGTAGCGTAGACCATAGTTTTCTTTCATTTCTATGCGTAGGCATACGCTAGCCTAGGTTGTAAACTTTTATGATATAAATGAAAATTTGGAGGCTCACAGACCTCCCTTTTACTTGCAAAAAAAAATTATGGTCAAGTTGCCAATACCAATTGATCATTTGATCCTTCCATTAATCCTTGTCACAACCTTATATTAACTTGATAAGACATCATTATTATGATCTTTATTATAAACTGATATGCCCATAAAGGGACTCAGTACATTAGTTGGTAAGATTTGTAATGGTTAGAAACAGACTATTAGCAACAGAGATGGCATGCGTTAGAAGATATCCATATGCAAATTCCAGAAGAAGAAAAAGCAATTAAGCTACCTTATCATTTTCTCAACCTGCTTTGCAACATTATACTCAAGGTCAGCTTCTTTCACTTTTGTACGCCCAGATTTTGCCATCTTTTTGGATTCCATGATCCTAGGCAAGACGTATAATTGATATTCTTCGTGCAACAGTATATACTACAATTTCAAAATTAATTGATTTAGTCTTTGAAAAGGATATGTACAAACAAAATTGTAGATTTACCTTATCTCTGAACAGCGTAAGAATCAAATGCTCTTTAAGTACAACCTGAAAGAAGTGACTCGCCAAGGAATTAGTAAATCATCATGACTGTAATACTTCAAAATTGCTGGTAACAAAAAAGAAAATTTTAGAGGGGTCAAAAGACTCGAGGCTACCATAGTACCATTGTGATATCGATGCTAGTAACTCGCAGTAGTTCACTAGGACAAACAAGATAACCCAATATAACCCATTCTCTATATGCAGTAACATTTGCCAAATCTTGAGCCCTCTGAAAAATTAAGACAGTAAAATAGATTGAAATTATGTAGGATTCTAATTACAAATCAAAATAAATGCCCAGGCAATGTTCATTTATTTGTAGTTTGAACCTTAACAGTGTTCTCATTTTGTCTGGAACATATATAGAATTATTATAATGTTCAAAGAATGAAAAAATGCTTACCATTGGATGAGCTGAGTTTGTAAGTATATCAGGATAGCGAGGATGAAATGGGCTTATAAATCCTTCATTTCTCAGCTTCTTTGTGTCAGTAGATAGAAATATAATTGGTCCTACTGCCTCCAAGACCTGGTTCAAATGAAAAACAGGGAAGTCACGCAAAGATACAAAATCTTCTTTTAAAAGAAAACGTGCTCTCCAACTTCGAGTTTGTGTTTCTGTCAACTGTGATCAAACATTTACACATTTGCACTCTGCAGTTACGTTTTCTAGATTTAAGCATTAGTAATCATAAAGATAAGGGACACATCTAACATAAGTAATGCAAAATGCACTGTTAGCCCCCCATCCACTCCCCTCCAGGTCAACTTTAGGAAGCTGGATACTAATACTGAGACTAATAAATGGTTATGGAAAGGACATGAGAAAATGATGATACTTTCATCTGAACGGAACATCTTCTCAATGTTGAATAATGTTGAATATTCCACGATCGACAAATGCAGGCCAATAAGTTCCACCGTTCTCAGATTCCCACTCCCCAGTAAATGTCAAAATGACCAACTAACATTATATAATAAATTATAGTGCATTCAAGCAATGGATGTAGGCATGACAAAAAGAACATCATAAGTCATGCTCAAAGAGGGAAATGAACCCTCAAGTTATTCAAAATCCTTATCATATCAGTCCCAAAGTGGTTGAGAGGAAAGGGTTAGAGCCTTACTTCTCCAATGCGAGGGCTCACAAAGTTGAGATCCTCTTGCAATCCTTTGAGAGGTGGATCATAGGAATCTATAAATTGAACTAACCTGTGAATCAAAAGGCAAGTCATGAAAATGAGAGTTAGAAGCAACACAATATACAGAAAATGTTTAGATCTCAAGGACTCAATAACTTGTTTACAGTCAAAACAGGGAACTGAGTTCATGATAAAAGACGAAAACATAAGACAGAATGCACCATGATATTTTGCATGACTTCTATGTGTCATGCGACATGGTAGATTTGTCATAGTATTGCTTCAATATCACAAGAGTTGGAAAATCAGTCCATTGAAGAAACTAGCAAAGGGAAAAATATCCTAAATATAGTATTGACTCTGCAATTGTCTATCAAACATGAACATATGCACCTTGGATTTAGCATTTGGATGATGCACAGACAAAACTAGCAAAAGGGAAAATACCCTAAATATAGTATTGACTCTGCAATTGTCTACCAAACATGATTCTCTCTATGTTATGAGTTTTTTCTAACTACTGTACAATGTTTTTAATTTGGCATGTATGAAGAACACCCAAGTGTGAAAATTCATGGGTTGCCCAATGCAACTATACCAAAGCAGCAGCAACATGTGAAACTTGTGACCCATATTACACACACACAAGCCATTCGTGTTAAGATGTGTCATCAGTGTAAACATACACGACAATTATGCCAAATACAGTCTCAGGAAGTGCTACATACTGCCAACCTGGATATTGCCAGTATTTGCTCAACAATTAAACTAGGACAAGACAACTACATGCTTATACATGGTCTATGTTTGCGAGCTCCATTGTCAAGCTTGAAAAGGTAACAGAAACATGTGCGTAATTTATGACATGGTATTCAGAAAAATACCGGTGATAAAACTCACAATCACGTCCACTTCGTAACATACTGTGCAAAAGGTTGTACACTTGCAGAAGCATTTTCCGGGGTATCTGTAAAAAATTATCAAGCGCATAAAATAGGAAAATATATATTTGTGTATGAGTATTCTTCTACAGAAAATTACAGCTGATTCTGAATAACATTATGGAAAATGAAAAAGACAGATATTTAGTATCGGTCTAAAGAAAAGCATTCACCTTGTCGGACAAAAGATTAACACGGACAAAAGCACAAAACAGATCCATAAATGCATGTAATATCAGTGAGTTTTGATGGGGCTGCAGTCACCAACACAAGACAATGTTGGAAAATAAAATATATCATTTATATGTAGGACATGTATGTGGAATTTGTCTGTCACAGATAAATTTATTCCTCACCAGCAATGTGATGACTGTGCTGCTCAGGTCCAATATAAGCCGCAAAGCTTGTTCTCGAAATGCCATCAAATCAAGAAGCAACTGAAATTTTAAGAAATAGGAGACACCAATTGTTTCTTAGTAAAACCACAACTAGTAAAACTTCAGCTGTTCAAGGCAAAGATTTAGACTTGCATGCCTTTCAAATAACCTATTTTCTAAAACAAAATTTTAAATTTTCCATGTAGCCAAGACAGGCTCTTAGTAGTCAACATCTTTTTGGTAGAGAGCACCACCAATGCTTTGGAGACTTCACAGTACCTTTTATTTAGTGCAAAAAAGATTGTCAATCAGAAAAACCAAAGGAGTGTTAAGATGAAGGATAGTCGGAAATAATAATTATATAATTATTTACTGGTTGTTATATGTATGAATAAATGACATGATTGACATCTATACATATAATCTGCAGATTGACCAATCAATTGCAAAGAATAAATCATACATTTGCTCATACCGTGACCCATGGCTCTAGATTTTGCATATAGACATCAGCATTCTCACTAAGGGCATCAAAAGCAAGCTTATCAACCTGAAATAGAGTATAAAACGTAAACGTATAATGACAACTTGATATCATTACAAAAAGTATCGCAAATGAAACTCACTCTTTCTAGTTGTAATTTGTTAGGGTGCTCAGGGAACTTTCTGGATACCAAGATGCATATCTTAGGATAGTTGGGGAATACAGCTGAATCCCAAAAGGAATCTGAAAATGTGTGTGAAACTGTATCCGGCGAGTCCAGTCTCTCGTTCAATCGATACATTTTAGTCATTAAGCCTTCAGCAACTTTTGAAAGCTGAACCACCCATTCCATGTGCAAAACTTTCTGGAAGTTCCCGGAGCTCGTGGGTGCTTCTGTGTTGGGATTTTTCCAGCTTACTGATTTTGATTGGGAAGGTTCTTTGGGATTCAGGTACTCAGACCATCTTGACAAATTATCTGAATCCCTAGATTTCAGTGACCTTGGAGGTGAACCTTGATTGGGGAAATGGGGTTTTGCTTTTGACATGATTCTGGAGCAAGATAACTAATGATCCTGCAACACAAGAAACTTATGAATCAAGAAAAAAATACTAGGAACCTCAGTCGGTCTCTCGTTCTACAAGACAAAACTACTTTATAAATTTCACTTTCTAACAAAACAACTGTTTTTGTACTCTACGACACTCATTTATGATCCGAGATCAAGAGGCGTAAGAAATAAACTTAAAATCACGAGAATTTGGAAGGAAAAAAATGAGGATGACTTACTAGGAACCACTTCTAATCTCCATCCTCATGGTGCAATACCACATTTACTATTTTACACACCCACATTCTAAGAGAACAAACCATTCACTTTACAACATTGATACAAACCAGCATGTTTCAAATGATCCAATTCAAGTTCCAATTAAATCCGTTACAAAAGCTAAAACAAAGAAGTTCAAGAAAGCATTCAACATGCTTAAGAGAAAAAAATACTACTAGCCTAAAAGAGTAAAAGGTATAGAAACTTAATTGCAAGACCTAAGAATAAAAAAGGATAATTTACTAGGACCAATTGTTGATCCCTCCAGCTTAATGGGGAAAGCAATAAAGCAACATTGTCGAATCCGCTCTTAACGTGAAAAAAAGTCAAATATGTCCACACGACCTACAAACCAAGGTTTGAGAACAAGAGGAGGAAAGTCGGGTAGGAACTATTGTTGGTTTCTCCACCTCACTCATTGAACAATACCATATTATAAACACACCCTATAACAAAACACATCACTAACCTACTCAATTTTACAGTCCCACACGATTCCAAACAAAGAGACCTAAAAGACACAGACCCTGAAACAAAAGGACTTGCGAATTAAAAGTGGATAATTTACTAGGAACCAATCATTGGATCTCTACATCTCCTCACGGCACAGGTGTAACACTACACACTCCACTTCACAACCAACAATAATTTAGCTACTTCACAATACAGTCGACATAACTACAAATCTAGAGGTACAAAATTTAAGAATAATACGACGACTTACTAGGAAGAGCTACGGCTACATCGTTCACGTTATAAAACACTACCACCACATAGACAGACCCTAGCATAACAAACCATTCGCTCTCTTTACACGACACTCATCCATGATTCCAAGTTTCCAACAACAACAAAAACTTTAACCCAAATTAGTCGGGATAGGCTAGAAATGAACTCAAAAGAATCACGATGCGGACACGTTAATACGCATACATATCCAATGTCAAATCCCTTGTAATATCAATGTCACACTCTCACAAGTAAAAACTAAAAATCACACTGTGGACAGCCGACACTTTGGCCGGGCATGAGTTACCCACATAAGTTCGAATCCTGGAAGAGAGTGACTGACTATAGGTTTTACTATCCTCCTCGGGTTTGTAACTCCGTCCGTCCGTCCGTCCGTCCGTCCAATTGAACAAAACAGACTTTTCCTTTTTCTTAAACTCAACAAAGTTGGGTGGAATTTATGGAGAAATCGGACATGCACATACTGAAGAAGCACAAGACTGAATCAAGGCACGAAAAAGGGGGAAACCTCAGAACGCAGCAGAATAGAGTCGCATTTGGTCGGTTCGAACCCGGAAGTGCGCAGATCTGAGAGAGAGAGAGAGAGAGAGAGAGAGAGGCTTTGATTTGAAGGTTGATTGAGGGGTATGAATGTTTGATAATGATTTGATTTGGGGAATTTATCGGTGAAGGACGGGACGGGATCTGGTTTTGGTCTTTCCACACCTCTCACTCTCCAGTGTTAGTTGATGCTTTTAGAGTGGATTCTAAGTTTATTTTTTTTTATTTTTAGGTTACAAAATTAGTATACACCCAAAAATTGATTTGAATTACATACGAACGACTTTGGAACTTAGATTGTAGTTGTTAGTTGCTGCTTGGAGTGAATCCTGAGTTCATTTTTAGGTTAAAAAAAGTCGGTAAACATACAAAAATCGATTTGGATTATCACTTTCGATGGCCAAGCGGAACGGGTAAGTAATGTTGTAACATCTCGAAACAAAGGAAATTTAAAAAAAAATCATCAAGATATCAGAGACCAATAATCAAAAGACGGGATTGTTACTTATCATAAAAGCATCCAAGCGGTGTACCATATTACATCAGAGTTTGTCAAAAAACTACATGATTACATCAGACATAACAAAAGAAGATACAAGTAATCATGTCGACCTCAGTGGTCCGAACGAGAGGATCCGGTCCCAAAATGCCCACGCCCGCTGTCACCACCAAAATGGACCTACTGTGGTCCTGAAATAAAACATGCAACAACAATGCCTGAGTTTCCATAAGGAAACCACGTATGTCAAGCTCACATATATGCATGCAGTAGTACAAATGACTTATCATACTAATAACATGTCATGTCATCAACAGTAATGAAAACAGTTCCTCCGAAGGGTAAAACGGGACATCAGTCCGACAATCATCATTGCGTCTCCCTTGGAGACCTACCGTAGGCACATACGGTATAACGGAACAAGACGTGACGCTCCCCACACCAGCTATACTAAACATGAGGTTCGGCAAGGAGCATACGTCGGGTCCGCGCCATAAGAAATAGATCTGTAACTTCGTGGTCGAAACCACCCCAACGGAGCCGTCGCTCGGTTGGTCCATCAATCATCATCTCAGTAGGTGCCCAGCTGAGGAAAACATAGCCGGAACAACATCGGCCCATCAAACATCATAGTCGGAACAACATCGGCCCATCATAGTCGGAACAACATCGGCTCATCAAACATCATAGCCAGAACAACATCGGCCCATAAAACATCATACATCATAACCGGAACAGCATCAGCCCATCATCGTCAGAACAGCATCGACGACATCACCGACACAGCATCGGTGGTCCAACATACGTCCGGCACAGCATCGGACGGGTCCGGACCGAAGTCTGCCGGGTCATCAGGCTCCACGAGCCACACATCATACATTAGGATCTGCGATCCCTCAAGTCTGCTACTCTACTATGAGTTCATCGGTCCATCACATCAAGTCACGATCCATACTCAGAGGTGACATGTCCCAAATACCCACACTCTTCCACACGGCGGTCTCTGGGCAGGCACGCGTAACGCATCCGTCGTCACCTCCCGGCTCACGCACTAGGCGAGGACACGGGTTTCCGTGGACAGAGTTGGCATCACAAAGGACCGGGAATTATGTTCCGTGCACAAACGGTCGACCGAAAGAGGCAATCTTGTCGACCGTTCCCATAAGGTTCGGTCGACCGAAAGTCTGCAACAGTCGAACTCTCTACGCAAAACCTAAGTCCCAACGGTCGAACAGAGGTATAAAACCGGTTGACCGATACGTGGTCAAAATCCGGAGTCTGGTCAAAATCAATCAATACTAACGGTCGACCGACTCAAGGGTCTCGGTCAACCGAAAACTACCAGGGCATCCTAGCAATTCTAAGTCATATATCGGTCGAACAACATACCAAACTACGGTCGAACAATCATGCATAATAAACAAGTACACTAAAGTTCCGGTCGAACGAAAACATAGAACCGGTCGAACGAAATCCAACAAGCAACCCCGACCCACCAGCACATGCACTACCGGTCGACCGCCACAAGGCATCGTCTGACCGGTGTTGGTTAAAGTCGGGCAAAAATGCATTACATCGGTCGACCGCCCAAAGGAACCGGTCGACGGTTGATCGTCTACAACTTTGCACCAGCCAAGGATTTACGCCTACTACGTCGTCGGTGAGGTCTCCGACCTTCCGCGACCGACCAGCATAACACCCCAACGCGGGTGCACAACCAAAACACACTATTAAGCCGGCATACCTCTCGAAAGCGACGAAACTGCCAGTGCCTCGCTTGCGCAGTGTCGTCTCTGGAACCTCCTCGCGCGCCAAGCTCCGCACGCCTCACGTCGGAACCGCTCGACCACCCTCGTCACCGACCACCGGAGCTCGATCAACTGAGGGAGAGAGAGATGAAATTAGAGAAGAGTGAGAGAGAGATGTGAGTTTGCTTTAAACCAACACAACACCACCACACACTCCACCATTCCCCTACACCCACACCCATGCCTCCACTGTTCACGCACACACCCCTCCATACTGTCATCCCATCACCACTTCTCTCCTCCTAACACCAATTAGCACCCTAATTGGGTTTAGGGATATAACAAATGTGCTAGGGCAAATTAACATTTTCTTAACGGCACTCCTATCAAGATTAGTTAAGTTATTAAAGACTACGAGTAACTTCTTATAACTCATATTGTACTCTTTCTCAGTGTTACTTGTGTTTTATAATAAAAAACTAACCTCAAACTTTTCATATTTGCTTCTGTCATACCGAAAAATCACAAAATTGACTTTCTGTCATCGTTGTATTACTATTTACAGTGGAACAACTACAAAATCATATTTGCACGTATGATACTAAAACTTTAGTTATTTATGTTTGCGTCATTATTTTTTCAAATCGTGTCACTCCGTTATGTTTACATTTAACTCTATTAATATAAATCAATTTTAAGTGTAACTTTTGAAAAGTTTCCCTTTAATGATTCAGTAATCAAAAAGAACTTACATAATCAATCCCTATTTTCTTCTCTATCTCTTTCTCCACTCATGTAGTTATTTTGATGATATAAGCTAAATCTATCACTAAACATGTCCCAATCAAAAATAAAACTCTAACATGCATACATCATACATTATATTGCATATCTATTGGATGTAATGAGTTTCAGGCTTTGATGCGAAGAAATGCGATCAAGTTATGCACAAAAGGATCAAGAAATGAAGATTATATTTAATGTAATTTTTACTTACTTGAATCCTTAGGAATTGATGTAAACTTGAGCATTTGGATCGATTTCTTCCAACATACACACATTATGTTACTTATAGAAGTCACAAAACAAATGTTATAACATTTGGAGTTCAATAGATTACCCAATTAAATTCGAAAAACCACCCAAAACTCATTAAGTTTGTCTGTGCTCAAAACATTCGATCGGTGGGACTTTCCATCCAATTGTTCGACACATTGTTTTTCTTGGTGGAACGGTCGACCGGTAGACACTTTTGGTCCAACTATTTTCAAGTTTGAAATTTCCATTTCAAGTTGTCTCGTGTCTTTTTCCTCCAACGGTTATTTGGATATTGCGCATTTACCCAATTTAGTCTTATGATTACATATTAACTGAAACCTTCCTAACGATTGACTGAATTGGACCCAAAACTAGATAGTAACTATTTTTAAAAACGTTCGATTGTTTCTTCTTAAACGATCAACATATTAATTCTGTCACATTCAAAAACCACATTAAACGTTAGGACGATCGACCATTTCTTCATTATCGTTCAACCGTGTTGTGCAAATAAAATGCCCCTAGATTGACCTTTGAACGTTCAACCAGTTTACTCTTCCGTTCAACCATTTACTAAAGTTTGAGCAAACTGTCTAACGAAATTGACCAAATGGTTAACCGTTTGGCACCCAACTGACAACTCACTTTTGCTTCTTTTTGTCAATTGCTTCATTATCTCTTTTGCCTTTTACTCATTGTCTATATCCTCTCTTAGCCTATATATATGAGAGTTTTGTGTTAGGAATGATGGGCCTCTAATCACAAGCTAAATGCTCTACTAAGTGTGGAATTAAAATAAGTAGGGATAAGGCAAGCAAACTACAAAATCAACACAAGATTTTATAGAGGTTTGATCACAACCACCGTGATCTACTCCTCTTTTTCAAGTCTCACTCGATCCTTCGAGCCCCACTTGAGTTTCTGTTATCTGATCTTCGTTTCGGACCGAGGAACTCCGCCTTTACACTACGAGCCTTGCAAACAACCTCAATTTGTTCGATTCACCTCTCACAACCCGAGAGGGAGAGACGATGTGGTGAGATATGGATTAAAGAAAGAGATGATGTGACTTAAGCTCATACAGAAATATGCACATATTCGATCGACCGTTTGAAGTATGGTTAACCAAAAATATCAGTTGACTTAGTCATAATTAAGTTTTCAGTTGACCGAACAAAGGTCGGGTGATCGATCACCAACTCACAGTAACTTTGTCCAATTTCCTCTTATTTAATTTCTATTGCGATCCCAAATAACAACAAGGATTTAATCGACTCTGTCACAATAATTTTGGTTGTCCGGATCAAAAGTTGTCTTTTAACGCCAACGATTTTGAAATCAAATATTCATTGTGAGTACAATGGCTACATTGATAGGTGGAAATTTGTTGGGCGTCAGAGGCGAAGATATAAATGATTGAATGATCGGAGATCGGTCGTTCGAAATAAACAAGGCAAATGGACTCTAAGACAAAATACAATTGTGATCGTTGAAGTCATATCCAAAACCGGTCCAAGGGGACTCGGTCGTCAATTGGCAATTAATCATCCGAGTGGAGAATTCCAATAATAATTCTAACGACTACTGAGATGGTCAATTTGGTCGTCTGTTAGGGTTTCGGTCATTTGAACTGGACTGTGACAGAATCTTAGTGCTCAAGTTTACATTTGATCTTATGGACTCAGTAAACTGAAAATTACAAGTCTTGGTTCAAAGATTTGTTAAAATCTTGAGTCTTTGTCTCAATATTTTTTTCATTGATAATCTTGATTAACCTATTACAATGATTTGCACATATACAAGTATATATGCAATGCATGTAATCAAGTTTGTCCAGTTTGATTGACTATGTTGATTGATTACGATTATTTGATTAATCGTCAAAATTAACATAGATTAAAGCTTAAAAACCAACACTTTAGACCCTACTTAGATCATCCCTTGCAATCCAAAGTTCTCACTCACATTAGAGATCAAAAATCACTTATATTCATGTACGTGTGCTTCAACTTTAGTTCTACCACTTGAAGTCTTCATTGCGTAATCCCTTGCAAGTGCTCAAGTTAGAGTCTAAATCAGTCTTGAAGGTTGTAGCTCCAGGTTGAAGCAATCTCCCAGGTGGTGGGAGAAGTTATAAGTTTTGAGGATTGTACATTGCTTGTTGGTGTACAAGACTTGATATGGCCCAGAATTTAGATCATGTAGTGAAGACGCAAGCAGAGGTCACGGTTCGAGCGAGACTTGTAAGAGATTATTATGACCATGTTGGATTGATGATGATAACTAATCTAATCTAAAAGTGTTCTACTATGATGAATTAAGTAGCATAAAAACAAAAGTAGAGATAACAAGCAAACCACAATGTAGACCGGAGATTTTTATATTCGGCACCCCAACCGGGTCCTATTCCTCTCTTGTAATCCTCGCTCGATCACTACGAGCCCCACTCACAACTTCACTAATTTGATCTTCATTCTGAGCTAAGATCAAGCCTTTTACAATCCCAGCTTACGAACAACAACGTTGAGCTCGATTCTTCCTCTCACAATTTGAAAGGGTGGCTTCCTCCAAAACAATACAACTCTCAAACAACCGAAAGTGATGTTAAAAACACTCTAACAATTGAGCACACTGGAGTATGATAGGCTTTAAGAACGAAAAGTTTAGGCTTTGAGTGTGTAGGATTTGATCTTAGAAGTTTGAGAGGTTTTTTTTAAGGATGAGAGAAAATAGAAGTGGAAGAGATGTGTTTAACTAAAGTTTGAACACCTATTTATAGGCTCTAAGATCCAAATAGTCGTTAGGAATAAAGACAAAATGGATAAAAAAGCAATCAAAAAAACAAGCAAAAGTGATATGTTAGTCGGGTACAATTCAATCGACCGTTTGGCCACTTCTGTTTGATCGTTTACTTAAGTTATAAGTTAACGGTCAGACGAATAGGCAAATCGGTCGGATCAACACAATGTAAATTGGGAGTGTGCATACTGGATAATGGATAAATGGAGATGGTTAGGGCAACAACGATCAGACGGGTTCAAAAAAAGTTACAATCCAATTTTGGGTCTGATTCGGTTGACCGTAAGGTCTGGAGTCCAAATTGGGTAAATCTGCAATCTTCAAAATAGTCATTGGAGAATAACAAAAAGAAAACAACTCGAAATGGAAATTTGAAAACCAAATAACAGTTGGATGAAATCGTCATAACGATCGATCGTTCAACCAAGATATTGTTGTTTACAAACGGTCTTATGGAAGCTAAGTTTCAATAGACCGTTTTACACAGACCGGTTGAGGTTGAGTTTGGTTGATTTTCCGACTATGGTTTGAGTGATATATTGAAGTCCAAATAATGTGAGATTTGATGTATGACTTTTAGATTAAACCTAAAATTAGTGTGGATGAATATCCCAACAAATATGCTGAAGTTTACAAAGATTCATCAAGACTCAAAATAAAGATAAAATTACATGTCTTCAAAATTTTGACTACATGTCTTGATTTGAATTAATTTCTCATTGAGTCTTGATTACCTATTAAGATATAAGTTTGCACAATACAAGTATATGTGCAATGCATGGAATGTGTTTTGACTCAATTTGATTGTGATTAAAATTAGGTTGATTAAATCATCAAATTTACATGATTAAATCCTAAAAGCCAACATACCTAGTTGGGATGTCAATCCTCTTTAAATTGTTGTCATTTCTGATTTGCTTTATTTTCTTCTATTGTATTTTTTATTGTCATTGTATTTATATTAGTCTATTCAGCCACCTCTAGACCTCTGTTAGGGTCATTAGATCCTACAAGGTTTTCCTTCCTATCTCTCTTTCTTCTTTATTTATAGGGGAACCACTAAAAATTCATATATTTGCATTTATACAACTAAAAATCCCAATTTATATATGTTTCGGTGGAACACGCAAGCAAAAAACCTTTGTTTCAAATAGTCTAAAAGTTTAGAACAAAGATAAGAGGATGGTATCATGGTGTGTGAATAGGAATATGGTGCTAGGATTTATTACATGCAAACTTTAACATAAACTTTTTCCACTCATTCTCTCACATTCATAAAGAAGCAAAGATATCATTAGATATATCTCTGCCAAAATAGTGATATATCACGTTCAGTGTGATATATATCCAATCATATTTTTCGTTTCCCCCAAAAGATCGTGTGGATCTCTACCCAAAAAGTGATATAGCACGACTAATGTGATATATTACAATGGAGCATTAAGAATGGGGAGCTGATGGGAGCATTGACATATCTGACTCTTGTGATATATCTGATCATATTTTTCGTTTTCTCTTAAGAAATTGTGTGAATCTTCACCCAAACAGTAATATATTAATGCTCTCTTGGGCTCTCCTTTCTTAATGCTCATTTTGAATATATCACATTTTAAGTGGAGGTTCACGAGGGCATAGTAGAGGAAACAAAAAAAACAGAAATATCACTATTTGGGCAAAAAATATTTGATGATATCTTTACTTCCATATAGACATGAGAGAAAAAAGAACGTGGAGAATGTTTATGTTTAAGTATGTAGTGGACGAGAGAGAATAAGTAAGTGTTTTAAAGAGTTTGCACGTGAGTGAGGAAAGAGAATGAATTTGAGAGAGTGATAAGCGAAAGAGAGTCAGCAGACAGAATTTGATGGATGACCCAAAAGAGAGCCCAATTGGAGTTTTCATGTTCTCTTCTAAGCAACAGCGACAGCCACTCAAACAAGAACATCAACTTTCTAAAAATAAGTAAAATCCACTCTTCACTAGCGATTGAAGCTTTCTAATATTGCTTCGAAATTGCACTTCCAATGAATAGAATTTTGAAGGTCAAGCAAGCAAACATCTAGAAATTACAAAAGATTATGAAATTATATATTTTAACTATTCTTTGTACATCTATTGTCTTGTTGAACATTCTGTTCCCAGACCAGTATCACCAGTTGGAATGGCATTTTCCTCCTGTCTGGCTGCGGAGTTTTCCCATCTTTGATTTTTTTACAAGATTATGAGATGGTTTCTTCGTATAGATATAGGAGCATAAAGCGTGTGTGGCGTTCATCTTCACTGTCTTTTGGCTAATGTTTTCTTCAACCCTTTTAAAATCTTCCAAAACCACATCATATTCATAATGGCTAGCACAGAGGGCACAACTAACACCAATAGACGACCAAACGTTCCAATCTGCTTAATCTGTGGTTCAACCAATAAAAAAGAATTAGAAGTTGTTAGTTGGAATTGTGCATCTAATTTAGGATAGAAATTAGTTGGCATTCCCTCACCGTAACACCTTCATCTTTAGACCAACAGTCATCTATTGAAATGGATTACAAGGTTCTCCTGTATTGTAACTACATTGTCCGACAATTTTTTCCAGAGAAGTTCAGGTATGCTTGAATTTTAGAAGTTGCTATGGTCAAATGAACAAGATGGTCAATACTGAGAGCTAACAGTCATTAGATATGAATATATGACCTTTTCCTGGAATTGATGATACTAAAAAATTAAGCCAAAGGCACAAAAATGAGTTATGGCACAACTGAGATTATTAATAAGCAATTAGCCTTGCAACCTTGTGTACATCATTTCGGGCTTTACATGAGAACTCCCTAAAAAGGGTTTGAGAAATGATGTCTGATTTGTCAAAAAAAGAAGAAAGAATCATCACAAATGATTGCCATATAGAATGTAATTAATTTTTTTGACCCTTTTTCCATTTAATTTCACCTGCTTCTGTATGTCTATATTTATATATTTTCAGAACGAGTGCTGGTTTACCCAGCTTGCAATGGGTCTATGCATCATTACTAGGAGCAACTAATATGAGTCGTCTGAAATTAGTAAGAACATATATATATTCAGTTAATTCCAAAGTCATTTCAAAATTTAAATTGTTAACCCACATATTTGGGTATGTCTGTTAAAAAAGATCTGTGACCACAGAAGTCGTTCTTTTAGTTTGAAAATATGAAATGGTAATTTAATTTTTTCACACAAATACAAAATAGCGCACAAAAAACCCCCAACAGAAACAACTCGTACCTGATCATAATGCACATACATATGGTAGAACATGTAAAGGAACAGCAAGATCCTAACAGCCTGCATGCACATAAGTACTGAAATTAGAACAAATTCAAAAGGCGAGATGCTTCTTTACTGGTATAATATTTTGGATGCAACCCCATAGATAATTTTTATTCACACCATTCCTTAATAATTTAAGAGTGACAGATCTTATAAGTTCGTTCTATTTAAAGGAGAAGTTTAAAATACTTTACAACAGCAATTTAGCAAGTAATTAAGGTTCGGCAAAGTAAAAAAGAGTAATTCATTTACCAGCCATGAGAAGAACATTACAAAGCCATTCATAAGATATGCTTTGGATCTTTTCATCCCGGCAATGTCAAGAAACCTAACAAAAATAAAATGCAGGTCAAAAAGAAGCTTGGGCAAAATATTTTGAACTTTGCAGAAAAGGACGGCAAAAAGAAAAAAGATACCATCTCAAGTTAATCCCAGGTGTGGTAGCCTCAGAAATGAGCACCATGTAGGTATATATCTGTCCTTCCCCTGAGAACATTGCATAGGCTAATGACAAAAGAGAAAGCAAATGGTGGGCGACCTATGAAAGAGAGAAAGTTATTAAAGACAATGTGCAAGGTCAATGGGTGCATAAGATCAAGTTTTCTCTCTCATCGAATAAAGTGGAAGGGGATCAGAGCACCAAGAATCACTTACCGGTCAAGGAAACAAAAGTTAAAATTTAATACGAAAAAATAGCAATAACACTAATTACAGATCTTTATAAAATTAGATGAATTTTGGATAGACCGCATCATAATATGGAAAACTATTTCTGATTACTATGGATGCAAGAAGACATTGTAATTTATTATATTGAAGAAGGCACATAAGAACTGATGCAGCATATCTTCCAAGGAAAAGGGTCATGCCCGGAGAGATTGCAATTAGTTGAAGAGAAGCACACTCTTGTACTGAAAAATAAACACCAAGAACAATAATATACTTACATATTCCATTCCACCAAGAGAAGGATATAGCCAAAATATCATTGCAAGATCAGTAAGGAAATACCCAATTGAGACCTGTAAAAATAAGATCTTACTAAATATGATATTGCAAACTAAAAGGCATAACATGACAGACATTGAGAAAAACAAACACTGCAAGTACAGAGTGAAATCACATGTTATCATCTTATCGTAAAACATCATGCTTTATAGGTAAACTTCATGTATACAATAGAGAAATAAAAGATCAAAATTGGTCGACATATAATTATGCATGCACGCATCAGAATCCATGGGAATATAGAGTAGTACTATTTACCCCTAGGGTGAAAGATGAAAAAGGCGAACTTCGGAATGTAATGGGCCCTTCAAGAGCATCAGAGTACAAATTGGAAACGAACACCAGATACAGTGACACGGGCGTGATAAAAATTGCATGGCCGTTGGACATTCCCCTGCAGGAATTATTTGTATTCAATTCAGATTAAATCAGTGGTGATTACATCAATTCGAATTTTGAATGTAAAAATTAAAGTTTCACTACCTGTTATTCCATTCAACACGTTGTGTTTTGGTAAGACTGGTATATCCCTTATAGTAAAAAGAGCTAACCAACAGTGTAAGATCATAAGCCTGAAGCAAGACCCATATCTTGGAAAATCAAAAGATGAAGATAGCAGACAACAGAATAAGGAATATTTGAAGAGGATACAAATACAATTATACAAACGTTATTAGGATTTGTGTGCATAACCATTTTCATAATACGTCATGACTAAATTAACTATAGATCAAAGAGCGAAAACCTTAACCCAAGGAGTAACATTCTGTAAAAGAGGAAACAAGTATTTACCATTTTACACATAAAAATTCCAGACAGAACAGAAATGTAGGGAACAAGTGAATCAGCTAGTAGGTAGTCTTTCATAAGAACCTCGGCACGATAACTATAGGAATTCATCGTCATAGCTGAAGCTTTAGATGCCTGCATGTACCACAATATATCATTTAAAAACTTAAACAAGGAGATGAAAAGGCAAACTACTATGTATAAACTTCTTTTTTGTTTCTTGTTTTGGTGGCAGCCTTATTAATTTTGCTACAAAAATTAGTTTTCGTGCCTCCATCGCCAGTAACCACCCATCACCTATTGGGAACTGTCACAACAGCTTACCTATGACAACACAAACTTGCAAATCTCTTAAGAAGGCATATAAGAACTTCCAGTTCGGGAAACAATATAACTTCCAAGTATGACCTGTGGAGACCACTACAATATATGGTTTATAATTACAACTAAACTGAATTTTTTCTTCTGATCGATCATAACTAAACCAAACATGCATTAGCATAATTGGGACCAGAAGATTCAAGCCGACGTCGGTTCTTTTAATTTCATTTCATAGTTATGAAGGTCGTATAGTGAACAGAATATCCAGATAAATTATGGGGCTGAAGAACATGTGTGAACTGCATTCGACTTGTTTGTCCTGTATTCGACTTGTTTGAATGAGAGGGTTATTACTCAAATGAATTGCACATATAAGTGTAAGCACTAAGCAGGAAATTTAGTTACAAGTCATAGTATCCCCAAACTATACTGGCGTCCGACCGTTACAATTTTTCAGAAATAAGAGGCCGACATTGTTGGTTTTATGTCTGTTGAAAGCTCAAGCATGTTTCCTTACAGTTGGTAAGATCACAAACTGACTTATCACCTAATAATTTCATAAAGAATTACAGAACAAAATAATACACAATGTCAAACAATCAAAATTTTATCGCCACGCATTTCTTTTGTCAACTTTTCCAACATTTCTTAGGCAACTGCAAGTGATATTTTCCCTGACCAGCCAATTACAAACAACCTAATATAGGCCTCGTAAGCGTCCCAAACCGAACCTTATCCTACTAGTTTCAATATGATTCAATTTAACAAAAGAATCAGAAAGTGCAAACATGATTCAACATAACCATGCAAATAATTTTATTTTATTTTAAACTACTTATATAGGCCTGATTGCCTGAACATAAGAAGCTTTGAAAATTAGAACAGTGAAAGCATTAATGAATACCCAAACCCAAGTGATAAACAAAAATAAAATATCCGAAAAAAACATAGAAAAAGGAAGAAGAAAAACTCGCAACTTGATTAGCACCATCTCCTGTTTGAACAAACTCCAACTCCAGAAAACAAGATATGATCAAAGGGCAACCGAAAGCACCAAAACCAACCCAAAAAGGCCAAATCCTCGAAAGACCCATCTCAGCAAACACCACCACCACACCAAACCCACAAAAACCAACTCAAGTCACACCACAAACCAAAACCAATCCCTCACTCAAAACCCAACAAAAATATTTTAAAAAAAAAAGAGAGGAGAAAGCGAGGCGTGTGCGTGTCACCTTCGTATTGGGATTGGAGTTACGGAAAGATTGGATTGTTAATAGAGTTTTCTCAAAATTCCGGTCGGATTTTTATTGGGTTTTGTCCTGTTTCTGGGAGGTGGAGTGGGTTGGAAGGTGGAATCTCCAATTGGGTCGACGGAAAATTTGAGAACCCTATTCTGCTCTGGAGATCAAACCAAGATTTGTGTCCTGGAATCCGACGTTCCAAAAACAGCAATTTTTGGGGTTTTATCGAAAAACCAATAAAATTTGACGACGAAAGAAAAAAGAATATACAATAAAAAATGGAAGAAAAAAATTCAAAATAATAAGTTAAAAAGAAAAAATTGGAAAAATATGCGCGTGAGAAACTTAATTGGCAAAGTATGCACCTTGAAAACGGTACATGTGGTGTCGTTTTCATTAACTAAAAACGGCATCTAATTGTAGATGTCGTTTTTACCCTTAATGAAACGACATGTCTGATGCCGTTTTTACTTGGGCAAATTTTTTCTTGGTTTCAAGATGTCGTTTTTATCCAAGACATGTTGAACTATAAACGGGTGGTCGGGGGTCTCGCTCCCCAGTGAGCGAGCGACGTTCCACCTCGCGGGTGAGGTGGTGGGGGGTGGCAAGGGGGCATCGCCCCCTGGAAATTTTTTAGATCTTCAAATTGTTTGATCTGGAAATTTTTGAATATTCATCACTTGCAAAAAAAACTCATTGTAATCCAACCCGTTACCACGATAATACAAATTTATCACCCCACATTACGTATCAAAAAATTACCAGTTGGATCTTCAAACCAATTTTTGATAATGGATAATATGTCTCAACTCCAAAGTGATCTGACTAGTGTGTTGGAGTTACAACCCCGCCACAATAATTACAATGAGTTTTGGCAAGTGATGAAGATTCAAAAATTTCCAGATCAAACAATTTGAAGATCCAAAAAAAATCCCCGGACCGACCCGTTTCTAGTTCAACATGTCTTGGATAAAAACGACATCTCGAAACCAAGAAAAAATTTGTCCAAGTAAAAACGGCATCAGTGATGAAAACGACACCACAATTGTCGTTTTCAAGGTGCATACTTTGCCAATTAAGTTTCTCACACGCATATTTTTCCAATTTTTTATTTTTAACTTATTATTTTGAAAAAAATTGGGAACTATTAAACGTCACCCCAAAACTATTTAAATCGCCCAGTGAAATTACCAAATTGCCATTAACAATATATTTAATACACATATCGTCCTGTGTCTATAAATTAGCCCTACGGTATTGTCTATTCACAATTTATTAGTAAAAACACCACGAAAATGTCTGGCGAGAGTGATGCATCCGGTAAAGTAAGTCAGGCGCGGGGCACAATTTGGGCAGGGCGTCTGCATTAGACGCCTTACCCAAGGAGAGGGCGTCTACGTAGAACGCCCTCACCTAGGAGGAGGCGTCTAACGCAAACGCCCTCCCCAAGGGTGAGACGTCTTGCGTAGACGCCCTCCCTTTGGGCAAGGCGTCTTGTGTAGACGCTCTTCCCTTGGGCAAGGCGTCCTACGCAGACGCCTCAGCCTTGGGGAGGGCGTTTAACACAGACGCCCCACCCATGGGGCAGACGGCTTATCCAGACGCCTGGATTTTTTGATTTTTTTAATTTCGATTTTATTTTTGTAGGTTCCGTTGGAAGATTTCGGTGGTGATGGAGTGGATTACAGTGAGTTATTTCAAACTACACAAATTTTTGCAACAATCGATGAAGGAAGTAAATAGGCCAAACAAGTAGCTATCAGAGTTGGGTTTTTTTGGTCGTGTCGTCGTACAAAACAAGATCAGATAGTCGGATGGATTGTTATTTGAGATGCGATCGGCGAAATCAAATGAACTCTCGGGATATGGATACTGCACTTCAAAGAAACACCAAAAGAAAAGGTTGTGGTTGCCATTTCTTAATAAAAGTGGTGGAGCGACGAGATGGTGATGGATGGGTTGTGGTTTTTAATAGTGGTCACGGACATCACAACCACAGACTGGTAGTTTATCCAGAGGGTCATCGTCAAATTAGTGGTCTAAGTGCTGGGATGAAGAAGATTGTTGGTGATATGACTGAGGCGCAAGCAAAATCACGGAACATCTTGAAGGCAGTAAAAGAAAAATTTCCGGAGGACAATCCAAATCAAAGGCATATTTATAATTTCAGAGATTACATAAGGACGACAAAATCTCAAGACCGGAATCTCGTCCAGCAGTTTCTCTATCAAGCAGTGCAGTGTGAGTACTTACATTGGATTATGGCGGATCCAGAAACTAATGTCGTCACTCACGCTTTTTTGGCACATCTAACGTCAGTCCAGTTGTTGCGGACATATCCTTTTGTTATCTGCATGGATTCGACTTACAAGACGAACAAGTATAAGATGCCTTTGTTCGAAATGATTGGGGTCACACCAACAAACATGAATTTCCTTATCGGATATGTGATTTTGATGGATGAATCTTACTCCAGTTACCTGTGGGTGATTGAAAAGTTGCAAGATCTGTTATTGGGGACTGTCAGCCCGACTGCAATAATAACAGACCGGGAGTTAGGCCTTATGCGACCGGTGAGAGAGGTTTTTCCTGACTCTGCTCATTTACTCTGCACATGACACATCAACAAAGATGTATTCAATTACGCATACCACGTATTCGGCAAGAATAAGCAGATGACAGAGACTTTGAGGCGTGGAAGATGGAGGAAAATCATGCTTTCTACTTCAGAAGCCGAGTATGATAGAACTTTGTATGCTCTGAAAGATTTGTATAGATCGTGGTCGTCTATCACGGAGTATCTGGACACCACGTGGTTGGTGCATAAAAAAGTTTGTGCTGAATTGGACGAACAAAGTCCTTCATTTTGGGAACACCACGAATTGTAGGGTCGAAAGTGCTCATTCGGCTCTAAAAGAGTGGATTTCTACATCGACTGCAGCTCTGGACACTCTTTTCGAGCGCGTCAACGCGGCTATTGAAATGCAGCTGACGAATATTCGAAACTTTCTTGAAGACTCGAGACGGCGAAATTTGACTAATTTTGGACATCCTCTATATCGTCACATAAATGGTCGAGTTTCGCATCACTGCTTGCAATTGCTGAGTCAGGAGGTGAAGAGAATGCAACAGTTAGATGATGAAGTTGAATATCGTTGTGAGTGCGCTTTTCTGACTTCTCATGGGATACCTTGCGCATGTACCATCCGCGGATGTCTTGAATCAGACAACAGAATTTACTTAAAGCAGATTCATCTGTTCTGGAGGACACTTGTCATTGGGGAAGGAGCCGGGAACCCATAGTTTGTGTCTCAGGCAGCTCAAGACGCCGAACATTTTCGCTGCCTGGTTGATGAGATTGCAGGAAGTGACCTTTATCGTATTTCGATCTGCCTCTCGGGTTTTATTCGAGCAGCTACACCCCGAACATTCGAATTTGAGAGAGCCTGCAGAAAAAACAAAGCTACGAGGTCGACCAAGGGGAAAGTCGACACAACGGTACCCTAGTGCGTTTGAGTATGCAGAGCGAGGTCGTGGTCGATCTTCAGGTAGTGGGAGCAGAGGTCGTGGTCGATCTTCAAGTAGTGGAAGCAAAGGTCGTGGTCGATCTTCTGGTTTTTCGTCTGTAAACATGAGGGGAGGATCAAGTATACCATATATTTATTCTTATTATAATTTTGTTATTTATTTCAGTAAATATGTATCTTCTGTTATTATATGTAACTGTATTTTTTGTTTATATTGTAGTGACTGGACGGATTGACGTAGACGACTTCCCATATGTGGATAGAGTTCCAGGAATCATTATGTCATTCCTAGAGCGGTGGAATGATGTACGTCCTGATGGAAACTGTGGATTTCGATGTGTCGCCGATGTTTTCCACGGTGGTGAAGACAATTGGCAACTCGCCATGGAGACGTGGACGGACTCCCATGGGGGGAGCTGCTGACTCGGACGCCCGCCCCATGCGAGGGGCGTCTCCCGCGGACGCCAACCAATTTTTTTAATTTTTTTTTGAAAACAAATAAAATACGAAATGTTACCGTATACGGGTACACCGGGGGAACTGCTGGCTGCTTGTCTGGCCTCCGAGACATTCGTGATCTTCTGTAGTAGGTATAGGAAGAGAAAGTTGTGAGAAAAGAGTGAAATGGTGAGATATATAAGCAATAATAGGACGAAGGGCAATTTGATAATTTCAATGGACGATTTAAGTAATTTTGGGACGATGTTTAGCCGTTCAGAAAAATTTCCATAAAAAATCATTTACCTAGATGTCAGATATAGATACGCATGACGTGGCGTTATTTGAGCCGTTGGATGGAACATTTGTTGGTAACGGAGGCGTCAGTGTGAAGTTTTTTTTGTTTTTTTTTGTTGCTTTATGTAAAGAAGATAATAATATAAATAAATAATGATGAGTATAGATAGGCGATGGATGGACTGTGGAAAATAATCTGAGTACACAACTATCCCTATCATTTGCTTTGAAAAAATTATACGTAATCATTTGTCCAAATGCATGCTTGGTTTCACCGGGAGAAGTCCGGGAAGAATTTATGATCCTTATACACGAATCTATTGCCTACTGGATCAAGAAGGTCCTTATACACGAATCTGAGTTCGGGACGCGTTCTTCGCCACCTTAACGTCATCATGTTTTTTTTATTTTATTGTTTAAAAATACGATTTCTGATAAAGTAAGTGGTGGTTAATTTCATCATAAAGTAAGCTACTTTAAATGCAAAGAATGATAAACATTTGTCCTGCGTAGGACACATCAATCACACGTGGGACCCAGATCTATGCATTTTGGAACGTTAAGGGTCACATGCATTGGAAAATCAACGACGCCTAGATTATCACGTTATCAATTTTGAAAACAAAATTAAATAGTTAATAGAAAACTCTCATTCATGTAGCTTCAACGAATCATGTCCCCTAAATAATTAATAGAAAACTAACGTCCATGTAGCTTCAAGGAATCATGTCCATCCGCTTTAGGAGTGTCATAAATGACATGTTAAAATGAATACACAAGTCATTTTCCAATCAAAACATTGAAAATTCATGAATTCGGCAATTTCAAGTGTGATTTTCCAACGTTCCAATGGTTTCTATTATTTGGTTTCGCAGGCTTTGAGCCTACTCCAAAGAATTGGTTTGGTTTCATTTTGATTTTGTAACAAAATTTGTTTAGGTAAATATACCAAATTACCTACCTACCTTCTTGTGCTCTCAGGGTGTACGAACCTTCACTTTCTAATTAGTGCGAAAGTGAAACAAATAATAGTTTAAGGTTTTTATTGTTCAGTAGTTCAGGTTCAAACGTGGGGTATTTATGTGGAGAAAAAAAAACATAATCCTCAAAAAGCTCCTCAACTGTATGTAGCATCCAATAACAGGCAAGAACTCCTCTCCCGATAGGTTCATATCTCATAAACTCATACACGGAGGACAAAATCTCAAATACCTTCAAGAATATGCAACCAAAGTTCAAAACCAACAAAAATAAGTAATATTTTCTTCTCCATTTCAAAAAAACTGTTCCAAGCAGCTCACTACCTTCCCACATCTCTCCGGATAAATTACCTTCTGCAAAATGTTTTTTGTGCTTCAGTTAAGCAAAGGAGTCGGTTGGAGGTTGGATGTCAATGGTCTTGCCTGCTTGAATCTGGCCCCAGCCGATCAGACGCCAGTGCTTCTCGACACGCCGACTTAGGGCAATCTTCTCGCCTTTGCTGGTGCAAACAGGTGCAGTTAGTTGCAGCTTCGCGAGATCATTCTTCACGGCAAGTACCTTGGCACCGGTGGACATGGACCCAATGTTGAGCATGAGGATATCACCCCTGGTCAACTTGGTTACCTTCCCTTGCTTCTCTGTTCCTTTTGTCCTCACTCCTAGTAGCCTTCTCAGAAGAAAGAAATTCACCTGAAATTCACAAAATAGTAACTTGGACTTCAAATTGCAATGTCTACAACTTAATCATGAACGACAATGTCTTTACTCCATGCACAAAACCAAGATCATTATAAAACTCAATGAATAAAAAGACCAAAGTTTATAATGAATATTAACTTAGGAGCTCATTAAAAGCAACAAAATGTAGTCTAACATTTAAGCCAAACCTACAATCAAGAATAGAAACATCACCTTTAATCCAAACTAAGTAGAAACCCGGAACAAGAAATCCAACTCTAATACTTAAGACAAAATAAAACAAACCAAAAATCTACAACACAAAAATGAAATTTTAATCCCAACTAGCAAAACCAAAAAAATCCGCAAACCCACAATTTCACTCACACAACAACACAAACTATAAAGCAACCAAAATTATTTACTCCAAAAACCACTCCATACTATAGATCCAGAAGCAACTATAACATCAACAAATGAAATAAAAAAAATCCCATGAAAAAGTCAACATTGCTTTGTGCTTTGACACAAAATACAAAAAAAAAAGATATTGGAACTTTACTGCGTAAAAGCATCCAAATTTTTATGCAATGGTTGATTTTAAACCCCAATTCAACCAAAAAAAATCACAATGCAGTAATCTAACTTCTAACTTAACTAGTTCCCCCAAAATGAAAACAAATCTAACATGAACCCAACTTCATCCTCGCAAGCATGAAACCAATCTTTAGATTTATTTATCCTCTTTATAACTTGCTTCTCTTTATAAGATCAATCCAACAAATATTAGAAGAAAAACGAGAATCTTTACTAAACCAAAATCTCATGGGCCAACCAACACAGGGATAAACAGATTGAAAAAAACAAAAAAAAACTTTACTCCAAGACTAATCCAACTACACACCACCTTTGTACCATAAAATTTCAATCTATATTCCCATGCCAAATCGATGGAGAGCTTGACAATGGAGGACGAGGGTAGTTGGGGTCGCTGGGAATAGGAGACTTTTTTTGTTTTTATGAATAGTAACTACTAACATTTTAAATTCCAAGCCCGCACGGGTGTTGGGGGATGAGTCCATTTTTAGAGCATGATAATCATTACTCATAATTAACGTCTAAAATCATTATATTTGGGAAAAAATATTTTCCCAAATAGATGTAACTTATTTTCTAAAATTAATTATACTAATTCACATGTTACAACATTTTCAGATGTCCCAATGCGAAACGCAAGTGTACACAACATTCTTCTCCTTCTTCTTCCAGTATTCAATGCGAGTCGAAGCATATGGTTACCTGGGTGGTTGAATGTTATTAATGAGAATAGTAATTCACTTTTCTTAACAATAGGTCCGAAGATTTCTTGATTCATCATGCTATTACTCTAGGGTTGCATAGAACTACATTGATTTTAGTAGCGCATCTGTTTCGGATACATTGATTCCCAACCTGCCCTCCTTCTTTCAACAGAATCACAAGTTCTGCCCTAATAAACCCTAGAATCAGCCCCTCTCTCTCTCTTCTAGGGTTTTGGGTTCGTCCCAAATCGCTCCACGATGAGGTCGATTTCCATCCGAATTCATTAATTCGTTCGTTCATTCTCCTTTTGTCATCTGTAACGAATCATGGTTGTCTAATTCTTCTGCAGCGACGGAACAAAATTGGTCGCGCTTTTGGGGGAAATGAAGGACGGGTTGGACGTCGTCACAGCCAAAGTTCGGGATTTGACCAAAAAGGTCGAATCTTGTCTTGACTACTCCTACGATTTCTCTTTTTAGCTTAAAACAAATCGTCTTTTTAATCCTAAAAAGATGCCGTGATTTTTATGGAGTTTCGAGAAAAAGTTTGTGCTTTGATGGCATTTTGTTGGGGAATTTTGTATTTCAGTGTTGTTTTTTTATGTCTACTGATGTGGTCTTTCGATGGATTCGTTGCCGGTTTTTCCGTTGGAGGTGTTTTTATTGGGAGTGTTTGTAATTTGGTGTTGAATTTTACTTTCGAGTAGTGCTGTGATTGATGCAATTGCTTTGTTTGAATTTATCAACAGGAAGAGTTTGTAATTAGTTGTTGGCCTTATTTGTGTCCATCAGTTGGCAGGTGAAATGTTTCTTATGTTAAATTGCATTTTTTTGGGTAGAATTTCATCAGCTGAGCGTTTTGATGTGAAAAATAATCTTGTGATGTTCTTAGGCGTTCGTTTGTTGTTCGATTAGACTGACTTCTTTAATTATTTTATGTTTGATGCCATTTGTCCGTAGACCGTATTGCTGCATTCTAAGTGATTTTATAGCCAAAAAATGAATATTGATGCTAAAGGCTAGTGTTTTTTGTTGTTCAGGTGAAAGACAACAAGTATCCAACTGCAGATGGAATAAGTTACCTGGAAGCCAAAAACTTGTTGCTCATAGGCTACTGTCAATCAATAGTCTACTATTTGCTCCGTAAAGCAAAAGGTTATCCTATCAATGGCCATCCTTTAGTTCGAAGTTTAGTAGAAATAAGATTGTTCCTGGAAAAGGTTGGCTGCTTAACACTACAAATTCTGTTGGCTGTTTTTTGAATTTTTTTTTTACTAAAGTGTTTTAATTTTTACTATGCCTTGTCATGGCAATCAGATACGTCCCATTGATAAGAAGCTTGAGTACCAAGTCCAAAAGTTCACAAGAGCAGCAAGCAATGCTGCAACAGATAACAAACAACCTGTTGAAAACAAGACAAAGGAGACAGAAGATCCACTTAGGTACCGGCCTAATCCTGATTTGATTGATAACAACAAATCAGAACAAGATGCCCAGGTTCTCCATTTTTTAATCCAATGTTTATTTTTTTTACTATGTACTGGTTAGTGACCACCTTCGTATTAAAATGGTCATGTGGTCTAATAATTGTGGATGTCTGACTTGCCTTATTGGATTCTTTTTAGGGTGGACATGATGGTGTGTATCGACCCCGCAAGTTTGCTCCTACAGTTATGAACGAGGACAAGATTTCAAAACAGGAAAAGCAGGTTATGAGAAGGGAGAAGGAAGCTTTGAGGCGTGGAAAACAGAGTGATATTTTGAAAGAGTTTATGGATGAAGTTGATGATCGCCCAGAAGAGGTCGGTACAAATTAATCTGTTATAATAGTTTGCTGGTTTTTGGTAAGCTTGTTAATATGGAATCTTCACTGTCTGCAGATTAAGGAATTTATTGCATCTGAAAGTAGAGAGTTCTCAAGATACAAGGCAAATTGGGAGGAGCGTGCACAGCAAGAAGAAGAACTGTTCACCCGGGTTCCAATAACTAGACAAGAGAAAAAGCAACAGCGCCATCTTTTGAAGTCAAGAGATGGGTATGCATAGTCATTCTGTTCTTATTCTTTCGCCACAATATTTCCTATCCTAAAAAGTTGCCTACCATACACATGATTAGATGTTTGATGTTTCTAAACTTGAGCACTAAAATTAAGGTTAATTATCTGATTTTATAATACCTAGATGATCAAGGGCTAGTGATATTCTAACTTCTATTTTTGGGGTTGTTAATTATTAACAGGTTAATGGGCTTAACTGATGGTTTCTATGATGATCTAAGAGCTCTTCCTTTTGAAGAGGGTGACAACGGTGAAGCTCCAAGCAGCAAGGGTGGAAGGAAATCTAGCAAGCGCAAGGTAGATTTTGTTTTTCAAACTAGAGTTTGCTTGATTGAATGTTTGCCTCAACTTAATTGATTGCACTACTGTGTTCAAGATTTATTACATGGAATTTATCTAATCTTTCCTCACATGTCTTGTTATACTATAATGCTGTTTATATTAATTATTCGTGGGTTACGTAATCAGTTTTTTGTGCATATTCGGAGCTCTAAAGAAATGTTAAGTAGCTGAACTGATCTCAAAGGCTGTCTTGTTTGTGAAAGATATTTCCTTGAACCTTCGGAACTCAGGGAATTCACTCCAAAATGCTTTTATTACAAACCTCTATTTGTTTTTTGCATCATAATTTTTAGGAGCTATATGCTTGGACTTTGTAGAAGAGAGGGGACATGATACTGGATGTGTTTCGTATATTCTTCTCTTCTTTGATATAATTTTTCTTTGCTTTTCATTTATTGTAGACTATAATTTTAGCAAACCGTGAAACTAAAATACCTGTTACTGAATTGCAGAGGAAGCATTGATGACCAAAAATAAGCTGTATACCTTTTGGGGATGTTTTCTACAAGTGGTCAAGCTCAAATACCTTCATGGATTTTACTCACAAGGATGCAGCGAGATTGATTCGATTTAAAATTTAATTGTATCTGTAGTGTTAGATTTCTTAGTCAGTGCGAAGTATTTTGTGATTGCATAAGATGTAACCGGACTGACATTTCCAAATACGAAATGATGGTTCTGAAATTTTTGGTGCATATTTTAGTCAGATTGCTGGTGGTAATCAATTTTCTTTATGCTGCATGTGGTTTTTATGCTTTCAAATCGCAAGGGTGTGAGGATTAACCATTCTTGTACTTTAGTTTATTTTTTAAGCCAGTAACCGGTGTTATTGTAGGCCGTTTTACAAATGAGGATTCAGAGTTCAAAAGTGGATCTATTGTGTTATTTTCTAGAAGTTTTGTATCTTTAATTTGTTTGAACATAGACATATTGACATGCATATTGGATGGTTTCCCTTGTATTTTCTTAACTAATTTTTGTTAGAATTTATGGTTAAGGTTATGCCTTATTTCTATTGGCACAACTATCTGCCCAAACAAGAAAAAAATTCTCCCACGTCAATCCAAAAATGAAGAAAATCAAGTATCTTTCTTTTTCTTTTCTTCCACACCTTATGTATGCAAACCTACCATAAAGAATGTTGTCAAATAAAACAAACGAACTCGAAACTAATGCGGTTAAAAATAATTCTTTCTATTTAACGCCTAGAGATACTTCTCATGATATGTTGGAAAGCTTATTCGACTAAATATGTGCATTTCTTTCTGACAACATTTAAATAGGCCAGAAAATGTTGTCAGGGAACCAAGAGATATTCAAAACATATTCGGATGTGAAGTACAATTGTCTAAAAAACAATAATGCGCCAATAAAAAGATGTTCAATTACGCTATAACGTTTATCCTGATTGGCAAGTTACGAACACCTTTCACAGAGTCGTACGTATAAACATAACATGATAAAATTAAGAGGAGCAATCCTGAATTACAAGATGATTTTTTATCGGTAATTACAAGATGATAATTGTAACACCAGATCTCATCTCTGAAACAAAACTAGCACAACAAGTTTTACGTGAAATTTGTAGGAGTCTTAAGTACCTTTTTTATAATGAAAATCTTAGGCGTGCACATGACTTGGGTTGTTAAGACTGTCTGAGAAATCCATACCTTTAATGGTAAATATAAGTGTTAAGATATATAACCTGTCCTGGTTTTTCTTAGTTTCTGGTTGGCATTGCTATCAGTAACTCACATCTCAAAAGCCCAAGACGTTCGAGGCTTCAGCTTCTTCAAAAACGTCAGAGGTTTGAGAAATTTCAACAGTACATTATTTATTCTTCAGATCGATTTGAACATGAGATGCATCCCTCTGATTTGATAACACCTTAGGTAAATGCACGACTGCCTAATTTTACAACCTAAATTCCATATTAATACTGCATATGTTGTCTTTATGCCATATCATATATATTACCAAAAAAAATCTGAAGCACGGAATAGAATGATGATCATGATTTACTTAGTTTAAATAGCATTGCTGCAGAGTAGACAACCGCTGTCTCAAACAGTATATCTGGGCAACATCAAGTGCAGTTGCTTCAAACTTAAGCCACCGATCAACAATAACAGAAACATTATTTTCAGGAGACGACATTATCTCTTCCCCTTGTGATTCAGATGTTGTTGCTTTTGTCTCCATTTCATCCTCGTCACAGCTGGATAATTCATCTTCTTCATCACTCTTATCATTGCTTGCAGGAGCAACGACCATATCAATTGCAAGAAATAACAGCGAAAACGGGCTAACAACAGAACAGCTTTTAATGGAGATCTTCCCTTCACCACGAGTTATCTCATCATATGTCAGTAAAAGGCCGCCAACAGATTTAGTGAATGACAGCTTAGAATTAGAAGAATGGGAATGTAGAGTAGCCTTTGCACCACTAGGACACTCCACCACTGCTCTATTACTTACTACCTTTAAACGGAGGCAACATCCTTCCCACCATTGGGTACGTACCAGCCAATAGAATTGCTCGCACAATTCCTGGTACTTGTGAGTTTAGGCTACATGCTGACTGGTCCTTGTCTATGAAACCACTCTTAGCTAGTTCCTTCTGCAGCTGCATGCGCATGCTGGATAACATGTTCATTGTGGCTGAAGAGAAGTTATTTTCTTGCCCTTGCTGCTTTGCAAGCCTCCAACAATCAAATGCTGCTATGATTGTGAGGTGATCACTGTACCCGCCATAAAATGAAGCAAGCTCCGCTTTTGCTGCAGCAGCTCTCTTCCTCTCCTCAGGGGCCATTGGTAGAATAAAAGGATCTTTATAATCCGCTGCACATGCCAAAGTCAATGCTGGATCAAGACAATTCTTCAGGATGGCAAAGAAAATCATTCTTCCAATTGGTGGGTGAACAGGCAGAGAACCAAGTTGCTTTCCAAGTTCTGTGAATTGCTCATCGGGAGTCAAGGCTCCAATATCTTGGAGAAGTTTAATTGCATTGCGTATAGTTTAATGAATAGGAGGGTCCATAGTTTTCTGTAGGAAGTCTGATGTTAGAACCCTAACCCTTGATTAAGGTTAATCACGGATTAGGAGAGGTTTTGCATGGGGAAGTGGAGATCAGCAGTAGATGCATGGGGTGGAGCGTGAACAATGGGCTGTGATGGGTGAGAGGAGTAGGGTTGCGTGCACTGTAGCTTGGAGGGTGTATATAGGATGCATTTCTTCTTCTTCTTCTTCTTCTTCTTCTTCTTCTTCTCCTCCCATTCCCTCATTTCTTCCTTGCTTTCCTTTGTGTGCGCGTGACGGAGCAGCTGCGGAGGCGTCGGGCGAGGAAGGTGATCGTGCGGGAGAGGCGTGGCGCGTGATCGAGGTCTACCGGAGGCGAGGCGTGGGAGCTCCGACACCGTCGACTTCACGCGGGTGAAAGGTATGTCGACTCATTAGTGTGGTTTTGTGGTTCCTAACCCTCGTGGGAGGGTTGTGTTGGTCGGACGGGGAGGTCGGAGACCTCTTCGGCGTTGCTTCCGTGAGAAACCTCGGCTGGCGCGAGGTGGAAGACGACAAACGGTCAACCGGTCCCTTCGGGCGGTCGACCGAATGTAGTGTTTTACCCGACTTTAACCTTCACCGGTCAAACGATGACTTGTGTTGGTCGACCGGTAGTGTGTATTTGCTGGTGAGTTGGGACTCTCTGTCTGTTGTCGGTCGACCGGTGCCTTTGGGTAGTTCGACCGGAACTTAAGTGTACCGATTTTTAATGCATGCTTGTTCGACCGTAGTATGTTTGCGTTCGACCGATTATATGACGTAGAATACTAGGTTGACCCTGTCTGTTTTCGGTCGACCGAGACCCCTGAGTCGGTCGACCGATAGATTTGAATTTATGTTGACCAGACTCCGGATTTTGACCTCGTTCGGTCGACCGGTTTTAGACCTTTGTTCGACTGTTGGGGGATTGTGTTTTGAGCGCAGCGGTAGACCGTGTTAGGCGTACGGTTGACCGATTCCTTACTGGAATCGGTCAACCGAATCACCTCTTCCGGTCGACCGTTTGGGCCCAAGACAGAATTCCTGGCCCCCTTTGTGAATGCCAACTTTGTTCACGGAAACTCGTGTCCTCGCCTTGTGCGTGAGCCGGGAGGTGACGGTAGGCGCGTTCCGCGTGCCTGCCCAGGGACCGCCGTTGGGAAGAGTGTGGGTGTTCAGGACGCGTCACCTCCGAGGATCTACCGGTCGACCGACTCAGGGGTCTCGGTCGACCGAAAACAGACAGGGTCAACCTATTATTCTATGTCATATAATCGGTCGAACGCAAACTTCCAACGGTCAAACAACATACAACCGGTCGAACGTCACATGCAATCGGTCGAACAAATCATGCATAACTAACAGGTACACTTAAGTTCCGGTCGAACAAAACAAGGACCGGTCGACCGACAACAGGTAGAAAAATCCCAACTCACCAGCAATAATGCACTACCGGTCGACCGCCCCGAGGCATCGTTCGACCGGTGAAGGTTAAAGTCGGGCAAAAACACTACATTCGGTCGACCGCCCGAAGGAACCGGTCGATCGTTGGTCGTCTTCAACCTCGCGCCAGCCGAGGTTTTCCACGGAAAACATCACCGAGGAGGCCTCCGACCTCCCCGTCCGACCAACACAACCCTTCACAAGGGTTAACAACACAACAAATCACACTATCAAGTTGACATACCTCTCACGAAGCCGGAGAAACGCCAGAGCAACGCTCACGCCTCCGCGTCCTCGATCACGCGTCGCGCCTCTCCCGCACGAGCACCTTCCTCTCACGACGCCTCCGCAGCTGCTCCACCAACACGCGCACCAGCAAGGAAAGGAAGGAAGAAATGAGGGAATGGAGAAGAAAAGAAGAAGAAGAGGAAACCAAGTTTATAACCCCGCCTGCTACAGTGCCCGCCAACCTCACCATCACCCTACTCACCTCAGGCCACTGTAGCCCGCCTCTTCCCCATGCAAACCCAACTTCCCATGCAAAGCAAGCCCTAAACCTCCTCTAATCTCCATTAGCTTCCTAATCTCGGTTAGGGACATAACATTACATCTGCTATTTTGTAGTTTGAATCAAGCAACTTAACCTGCAAAGGGAAATGAGTTAGCATAACCATATGTCAAATGCAAAGACAGAAAGCAGCGAAGGCATGCCTGTAGACAAAGTTCCTCAATTGGCATTCTCTTTATTTCTGGGACTTGATGATCGGGTAGAGATGCTTCACGAGCTTTGGAATAGAGATGATAACATATTCCTGGCTGACAGCGTCCAGCACGCCCTTCTCTTTGTCTTGCATTAGCTTTTGAAACCCAAGATGAATAGAGAGTAGAAACATTATAGTAAGGATCATAATTTCTCTCTTTCATACGGCCACTGTCTATAACATAAACAATATCATTAATGGTGACTGCAGTCTCAGCAATATTTGTTGAAAGAATTATTTTACGTACACCAGGAGGAAGCTGCTTGAAAACTTTTTTCTGTTCAACAGATGGAACCATAGAATGGAGGCACAATATCTTAAACTTTGAAGAATCATTAAAAAGTGGGGACTCAAGTAGCTTTTCTCTCGTTTGATTTATATCATCCCATCCGGGAAGAAAAACAAGGATAGCTCCCTCTTGGGAATCTGTACATATCTTCTGCACAAGTATATCATCATCACATAGTCACACAAATAATAATAGCAAGGACTGTTGTCGTCCAAATAAAATAGAATCGGTGACTGTAAGACGTGTATGATTATACATTAGTACTGATTGCAGACTTCTCTGATAAACCATAAATCCAAACCAAAAAACTACATAAACATCAATATAGATCCACATGTGCTTGTGTATGAGATCTGTATGGTCGAGCATGTCCCCGGCTTATTGGCTTATGCACTAATGCAATGACATGCATATATCATACGTTGTGTGATAATTTTAAGCACATGGGCTCCACAAAACTGTAGTTCAAAACAAATTATACCATTACTGGGTATGTCTCAGCGGTCACAAGGCACTAAGGCATCAGCGCAGTTTGGATAGAATTTATATATTATTGATAACGAGAGATGTTTGTTAAAATTTAAGCTGTGTAACTCAAACCAGGTGGAAACTAATATTGCAATCAAAATTAACACCAAATACACTGTTGTTTGAGTTATAAATATTTTAGCCAAACTTTAACCAAGTAATAATTAACTAATAGCTGAGAAATATCATATTTCACTTCTTCGAGTAATACAATCTTGTCTAAAAACATGACAGGCTACAAAAGCTTATAATATAAGACATCTTATCCAACAAAGCAAGCTACCATGCTTAACGTTTAAACCCATCAACATATACCAAAAATCAGTAAACGGGAAGTATTGAAAATTCAAAATGGAGAGAACAAGAGGCAACATGGCTGTTAAAGGTTCACAAATTAAGGTGATAATTGATACATGACTTATTTTCCTTCTAAAGATCTTTCATAGTACCTGAGAATTGCCAGAATAAAATCAGAAAATCGATCTCTCTCATGGATCTCATCCTAAGCAAAAGAAAGAAAGAGAGAGTCAAGAATAGGTGACAATATGAAAACTCAGGATGAACAAACTTGTTTTTGCAAGCTGAACATATATACAAGAAATGAACTATCTTGGTCAACAAGAAACACATTGGCTGAATAACATCGTTACCACAATGACATGGGTCAGTTCAGAAATTGCATCCTTAACAGAGCTGTGTGTAGCTTGTTTCTTCACTCTATATGCATCTCTACCAATCAAAACCCTTAAAAGAATTCCATTGGTGCAGAATAATATAGAAGAGTTTTTACCACCCTTCGACTCCAAGCGAATCTGAAAACATGATTTTATTACTTGCAAAAAAAAACATGATTTTATTTGCACAGATAACAACTACATAGATGAACTTGTACATTACAAAGTTGATATGAATCAATGTATGTTCACTTCTACAGGCCCATAATCAATATAAGCAAAACACTACTGGATACCTCATTCAGCCCACAATCATGATAAGTAAAACACTATTGGATATCAAATACTTCTTTCTGTATTGTGAAATCGATAAATTATCAGAAAATGCACATCCTTCAAGGGATGGACCTACTAGGACCTGATTTGTAATCATGCGAAATAACTCAAATAAGTCACAATTACAAATACTGAACTAGTGCAATTGTTGTCATATTGTTATTTCTTGTGTATGAACTCAGATTCACTATTACAAACTACACATTTTCAAGTTACTTGGGAGCTAGAACCCCATGCCCATTCTCAACAATAAACACATTAAAGTGTGAACATCCATTACAGAATAACATAATGCCAAGTGGAGGCACCTAAGACCACCCAAGACACAAGAATGTCAAAACTGGGAATCATTCAGTGGTCTAAACATTTCCCTGCAATTTGGCTTCTTTTAAGTCCAACATGTATGTTGAATTACACCCATTGGGTATCATTGTGTATCCCAAGTGGTTCATGTACCACTAGAGTGGGGAGAGGTTGCATGTCCGATCCTCACCTCCATAACAACCCGAAGTACTTCTAAGTTATTGTTCCACGGATCCTATATCTATCTATACTCTTACGGATTTATTAACAAGTAGATCTACGCCAGGAGAATTAGTAATGTGTCAGGAAAAATTGGTACAAGAAGCCGTGGATATACTTCTTGATAATGGGATTCGCGGACAACCAATGAAGGATGCACTTCTGGTTCTATTGTAACAAAAGATTCTCTTTTTATGTGAGATGCGGAAGCAATCCACCTAATAATTAAAATTAACCTTACCAATTATTTTGAAAAAAACATGAATGTTCAATTACAAGTGACACATACATTTGTACCAATAACTAAAAAGTAACCAGAAGTTATGGGAACTAAAATTTCTCACGAAAATAATTCCTTTAAACCAATCACACCTAGGTCGTGTGTGTAAATATCTGATACTAATGGATATTTTGTGTATAGGAACATGACACTTTACACGACAAGGATTTTTTGCCATACTTGTATAGGAATATGACACGATAATAATTGTGTATACACAATAATACCCAATATGTACATGAGTTTTAATAGTGTTGTTTTACACAAAATGCACACGGCACAATAAGGTACAGTAAAATTCAGTGTGCACCATTTTACATCGGAACACATGCTAACCATGTTACATAAATGATAAATCCTCCATACGTATTGGAGAAGACTTTGGTTACAAATGAAATGAAATAACTTAGCATGTTTCAAAGAAATAAAAGTCAAACACCTAGTTAAATTTACAAAGCCAAATTAAACTAGTAACAAAAATGTCACCAGGCTTTCATGTATTATCGTGTTTTTGTGTGTTTAGTTATTTACCGTGTATTTGTGTATCAAAGTACACGTTTACATTATCAAATCATTACGTGTATTCAAGTCTAGAACCTCATATCCGAAAGTGTCGAACCATGTACACGATACCCGGTTTATCGTATCGTGTTGTCGTGTTGTGTCCGTCCTTGAGAGGCCTAACCACACCCTTAGCCTAATCAAACTGTTAAGGAAAAGCAAGTGACCATCCATCGCATAATCCCAGACGTTTTCCATTTTCCTCACCAATCAAATATTTAGTTCCGACAACCAAAACCCTAACTCGAAAACACAAAGACGTAGTAGTAGAAAGGAAAGGAAAAGGTGGCGAAACCTGGTTCGGGGGAGGCGGTGAAGTCGTAGAGCGTCTTGGCGAGGTCGATGCGGGTGGCCTCTGAGATGATGGACGACCCGAGGCCGCACTTCTTCTTCTGCTGCTGCTGCCTCTTCTTACCCATCTTCTCCCTCGCGTGCTCGCTTGCTTGCTTCTTGGTATTTGGGGGGTTTGTGCAGTCGGATTCCGCGGAAACGGAATTTGGATTCCGGTTGACTCCGGAAATGAGTTGTTTGTTCATGGAGACGTGGATTCCGTCAGATCCCGACAAATTCTGTGGTATGTATAAAATTTTCTTTGAGTTTTCCGTCACTTTGAAGTCGGAGCGCCACGGAAACCGAATTTTTTCGGTCGACCATCAAAGATTCGGTCCACCGAAATGATTGTAACGGACGACCAAACATATTTCGGTCCACCAAATTCGTAACTGGAATGACCCGTTCGGACGACCGAACTTAGTTCGGTCTTCCATTTACATTCACTTCGAGAAGTCTAATTTCGGTCGACCGAAACTAGTTCCGTCGTCCGTTTTTCTTATCCAACTCGTGAAGAACGAGATGATATTGAAGGCTGGAAATGGTGTGAGCGTTGTTGCGATTGCACAAGGTTCTGTGGAGCTTCAATTATTTAGTGGTTTAAATTTATGTTTAAAGAACGTTTATTATGTACATTCGATTAGCAAAAAATATTATTTCTATATCATGTTTGGATATGGATAATTTTAATATAAATATTTCAATTTATTGCTTGTATACATCGAAGAATTGTATTTTCCATCCAAATGCATTCGTGAGGAATGATCTATATTTGCTTGAATTGAATAATAGACAAATCTTAAACATCAATAACAAAATACTTAAAACTACTCACGTGAATGATACACTCTCGTGGCACTATCGTCTTGGTCACATAAATGAAAACACATCAAGAAATTGCAAGAAGCTAACATTCTTGGTCAACTTGATTTTAAATCATTGGAGACGTACAAACCTTGCCTAATGGGCAAAATGACCAAGAGGTCTTTCAAGAAGAAAGGTCCGAGAGCGAATGACTTGTTGGATTTGATACATTCCGATGTATGTGGTCTGATGAGTAGTAGTGCAAGAGACGGTTTTAGGTACTTCATCACTTCACGGATGACTATAGTCGTTATGATTATATTTATCTAATGAGAAACAAAAGTGAATCCTTTGACAAGTTCAAAGAATTCAAGAATGAAGTAGAGAACCAACTTAACAAGAAAATCAAGTCTCTACGAACGGATCGTGGAGGTGAGTACTTAAGTACCAAATTTGACTCATTCCTAAAGGAGTGTGGTATTGACCCACAACTCACCCCTCCCGTTATACCTCAGTGGAATGGGGTATCTGAAAGGAGGAATAGGACATTGCTCGACATGGTTCGATCAACGATGAGTCAAGTTGAATTGCCGCTTTACTTTTGGAGTTATGCATTAGAAGCTGCGGCTTACACACTAAATAATGTTTCATCCAAATCCGTAGAGAAAACACATTATGAGCTATGGAGTGGTAAAACACCTAAACTCAATTTTCTCAAGATTTGAGGTTGTGAGGCCTACGTCATGAGATTGGTGTCGACCAAACTTCAACCAAAAGAGGGTAATTTATAGGTTATTATCGTGAGACAAAAAAATACTACTTTTGACATATAAACCTTCAATTGAGTGATTGTAGAGAGGGATGTCGTATTCCTAGAAAAAGAATTTCTGGAAAGAATAAAAAGTAGTGGGAGTACAGTTGTGCTTAAGGAGACTCAAGATATTCTACAAGATTATGATCTGAATGGTGACATTCAAGATCATGATGGCCCAACTGAGGTTCCTTTTGATCTGGGTGTTTTCGTTCGACCGAATGCACTGTTTTATGTCGGTTGGTGACATAAAATTCAAAACGGTCGACTGTCATTTTGATCTGTTTGACCGAATGCACTGTTTTAAGTCGGTTGGAGGTGTAGACTTCAAAACGGTCGACCACCCTGAGATCGCGTTCGACTGATAACTTATTTGGGGTTCGACCGATTCATATTTCGGTCGACTGACGATGGCTTAGAGAAGTAGGTTGTCCTTGTTATTTTGCGGTCGACCGCCAATGGACTTTTGTTCGACCGTTCGTGTGTGTTGGCTCGACTGATGGATTGCGGTTGAACCAGTTACAAGTATTAACGGCCAACCGGTCGACCACTTTTACTTTTTCGGTCGACCGTTGGAGCACAGAAATTGTATGTTTGTTTTATGAACGTGTTAACGCGTGGATTTCTGTTATAGCTTTTGTTCCCATGATATGACATGTGCATTGAGACCTAGGTAGTAGACATGTGAGACCATATTCCCCTTTGCATGATCTATATGATATGACTCTACGGAGCAAGATGACCTTAGCCTTTGTGGCGAAGGAGATGCCTGTTAGCCCTTGTGCAATAGAGTTATGTGCCTTAGCCTTTGTGGTGACGGAGATGACCGACTGATGCTGTTCCGGCAGATTGATCGTCCAACTGTGGCAAGGTTGACGAGTATGATCGACCAGAGTGATGACTCTGGCAGATTGTGTGTAATATCCTGAATTTTTTAGTTTAGGTAATAATCAAATATCTTAATGGACTAATTAAGATTGTTGGATGATTGTGTGGTTTTAGGAGAGATGGAATTTTGAGAAGAATATTGAGAAGAAAAAGATGGAGATTTTGAGGCAAGTACTGATTCGTTATTCTTCAGTTTCATATCATGTCTGTCTCTCTTGATATTCGTAGTTGCATGCATGTTGAGCATTAATATTGATTTTATAGATATGCATATGATTGCATGGTGGTGTTTCGGTCGACATGTCCTGTGGCTGTGTGTATGTTTCTAGCAGAGCAACTTAGGAAAGAGCTGCCTAACGGACAGCGTGGAGCCACCCGAGAGAGGAAAGGGCTGCCTGTCATTAGTGTGGAGCTACCAGGTGTGCGTCTGACAGATTGATAGATTTCAGAAGCACAGGATGTGGTCGAATCTGAATGGGGGTTTCAAATTGATATGCATGCATTTTATTTGTGATGCATGTCTCTTGATTGTGCTTATTGACTGAATGTCATATTCTGTATTATTTTCCACATGATTATGATTCTGATTGATTGATGGTTGGTACTTGCGGGCTGTCGAGCTCACAATTTGTTGATTATATTTTTCAGATTATTATGGGCCTATCAGATGGATTTAAATATCAGAGTGCGTAGCGGTCAGGATCGTGGATCGTATCTTAACGCACCGGGTTCGGGCGGGTGATCAGTTGTCCGGGCTCGGGGCGTTACATTGTGGCATTTCGACCACTGATCAGATCTGATGATGACTCGGAAGTACGTATGACCTTCACCGAACTCACATGTCTAGTGTAGCTGCGAGTGGAGGTGTGTCACATGCTTTCTGTATGACCGCATGTGTCTGCGGTGAGTATCTACGGATGTCCAAAACTAGACTTATGACTAATGAACCCCGGTTGGGGAATTGTCTGTTATTATTTATGACCGGTTGACCCATTTGGGGAATGATCTGTTATGTTTATGTTTGACATGATACTAGCATGATAGGTCATGTATTGCATGTGCATGTATGTGTGTTTGACATACGAGGTTTTCTTATGGAAACTCACGACATTGTTGTTATGTTTTTATTTCAGGGTCCCCTTCGGGAGATGGTAGGATGGTGACGGATGATGAGTACATTTTGGAGTCGGGTCCTCGTGTCTATTTGAGGTTATTATGACTACTTGTATATTGTGTCAATTGTGTTTTGATGTAGTCATTCTTTTGATAACTCCTGTATATGGTACACCTTATATTATATGTATATATTTCCAGTAGTGTTCTCATGTGATCTAGTTTGTTACGATTATTGAGTATCTTTCTAAGTTTTAAAATTTCCACTGTTTCGGAGACCTTACAAATGACGACATTTCCACTGTTTCTATAACATCCCCAAAACAGCGGAAATTTTAAAAATTTATAATCAATGCAACAGAGCTCAATAATCAAAGACGGGACTGTTACTTCTCATAAAACATATAAGCGGTGCACCATATTACATCATAGTTTGTCAAAACGATACATGATTACAACAGAACAACAAAAGGAGATAAATGTAATCATGTCGACCTCAGTGGTCCGAATAGAGGATCCGATCCCAAGATACGCGCGCCCGCTGATCACCACCTAACTGGACCTATTGCGGTCCAGAAAAAGATGCAACAACAATGCCTGAGTTTCCATAAGGAAACCTCGTATGCTAAGCTCACCTATATGCATGCAGTAGTACAAATGAACTTATCATACTAGTAGCATGTCATGTCATCGACAGTAAGGAAAACAGTTCCCCCGAAGGGTAATACAGGACATCAGTCCGACAACCGTCATCGGGTCTCCCGAGGAGACCTATCGTAGGAACATACGGTCTAACGGAACAAGACGCGACACCCCCACACGCGGCTACACTAATCATGGGGTTCGACAAGGGGCATCTGTCAGGTCCGCGCCATAAGAAATAGATCTGTAACTTCGTCGCTCGGTCAGTCCATCAATCATCATCTCAGTAGGTGCCAATCTGAGGAACATAGCCGGAACAACATCGGCCCATCAATCATCATCGCCGGAACAACATTAACGGCATCACCGGAACAACATCGGTGCCCCATCAATACGTCCGGTACAACATCGGACGGGTCCGGACCGAAGTCTGCTAGGTCATCAGGCTCCACGAGCCGCAAACACCAACTGCGCCGCTATAAAAGTAGGGCAACGACCTCCGTAGCCCCATAGGCCAGTAGTCACCTCACCCAACGATAGTTGCGTACCTGCAAATCAACATACATTGGGATCCGCGATCCCTCATGCCTGCTACTCTACAATAAGTCCAATCAATCCATCATATTAGTCATGATCCATACATGGAGGTGACACGTGTCGAACACCCACACTTTTCCACACGACAGTCCCTGGGCAGGCACGCGTAACGCGCCCACCGTTACCTCTCGTCTCACGTACAAGGCGAGGACACGGGTTTCCGTGGACAAAGTTGGCATTCAAAAAGAGAACAGGAATTCAGTCATGTGCAAAAACGGTCGACCGAAAGAGGCAACTCGGTCGACCGCTTCCTCAAGGGAATCGGTCGACCAAAAGTCTACAACGGTCGAACTCTTTGCGCAAAACTTAAGTCCCAACGGTCGAACAAAGATCTAAAACCGGTCGACCGATACGAGGTTAAAATCCGGAGTCTGGTCAACATCAAATCAAACTATCGGTCGACCGACTCAGGGGTCTCGGTCGACCGAAAATTACCAATGCATCCTAGCAGTTCTAAGTCATGAACGGTCGAACACAATCATAACAACGGTCGAATAATCATGCATAATAATCCAGTACACTTAAGTTCCGGTCGAATGACCTAAAGGAACCGGTCGACTGATGATAATTAAATTTATACCGCAAGTGCACGGCGTCAATGAAGACGTGGCAAGTACGGGTCGAACACAAGGAGGGAGAGATTTGTTATTTGTGTGATTTACGATTTGGGGAAAGAAGGAGAAAAGAAAAAATTTGGTTTTTGAGATTTTTGGTTTTAATTATCTAAAGCAAGAAACATGAACAAATAAAAATAAAACAAGAACAAAGATGGTGAATTCCGTTGGGTGGAGGTTTAGATTTAGGGTTTAGATTAGAGAATTCAGATACTTATAATAAATCATGTTAGTTATGAAGCATTACATGATAAATGATTTAACATAAACTCAAGTAATCAAAATATACTAATCACGAAATTAAAATAATAACATTTATTAATCTTCTCTTCACCCTAAATCCGTCACCTCCACCCTTTGGAAAGAGTTAGAAACTCATGGATGGGAGGAAGGAGAAGAGGTCCTAGAGGAATTACAAAAGAAAATTAAAAACAAACAAGAAATAAAAGACAAAATTTTATTACTAAAACTAAGGAACAAAAATAAGAACAACCACCAAGGACTCAGCACCCTTTTAACATCGTTCTCGGGGCTATTTATAATTGGTACAAGGGACCCAAGTATAATATTGGAAAGTACACGTGTCCAGACACGACTGGACGAAATTTGGGCACACGGATCGCTAAGGGGGCGGCGGAATCGCCGCAGGTTGTAGGTGTTGTGCGGCGGAAACGCCGCATAATCAAGTCAGATTCAATCCGGATTTTTGCTGAGTGTTTATGGTATGATTTTATCCTCCTTTGCGCGTCTGGATGATTTCTTTCCATTCTCTTGAGCTCCGAATTATTTCCTTCATATACTTGGAGATCCACATTGATTTTTCTTTAGAACTTCTCCAAAATAATATTTAATTTGCATTCGGGTCCTTGGCTTTTTGCAATTAAGTCCTTGTTACTTTTGTGCTTAAGTCATTGACCTTTTTGTAATTTGGTCCTTGAATGATTTTATGCTTGGATGAACTTCCATTTGACTCCTGATAATCTTGACTTGGTAGAAATGAGTCTCTTGCACGCGTTTATGCTCGGGATGTGGGTAATTTGCATTCATGTCCCTGTATTCTGTAAATAAGACTAAACACATACCTTAGTAGCATTTATTGATATAAAATCAATCTAAATGAAAGACATATGATGCAATGTATGCAATGCAATACCCCCACACCTAGATTTTGCTAGTCCCTAGCAAAACAGAACATAAGAGAAATGAAAACAGGGAAATCCTAACTCACTTTCGTAGGAATCACGGTTGTACTTAGCATATGCAACAAGCCTTTAAACCTCTGAGTTTCCTTAGAGGACGAGTTTTGTCCCGTGAGGGTTTTCAGTTGACACACCCACAAAGTCTTAAATCAAAATTTCATTAATAGTTCTCAATATCCCTACCTCAACCTTATACATCCTACTGAGAATTCTTGCATGCTTATTATGTAAGTCTAACTCATAATTTTTTTGACTTGGTCTTTGTTCCTCCAACATTCACACCACTAACCCTTCTACACATGATATCACTTAAATTATTTTGCACGTCTCCTCTGGTGGTGAAGTATCATTTGGATCAACCATGGCATGGATCATTCTTTTAGCTTTGGGCCTTGAGTATTTTTTTTCTTTTTCCGTGATTCAACACATTTGCTTTTTCTGACACTTTTACCATTTTTTCATTCGTGTAACGAGTTTGGTCGATAATCCCGAGCTGGCAGACTCAAGTTACCGGGTTTCAAGATACCCCTACGGACCAGTGACTCAAAGGCTTGAGCTTTTGTAATCATTTTGCAGAATGTGCTTTCCTCACTTTATTCCTTTATTTTTACTTTTATTTTCCTCAAGGCTTAATTGCTATTAGAAGTCCACACTTCCCGGTATATTTTCCTCAACCTCTGCTTTTTATCAACCACTTCAAAGATTTGATTCATCCAATTTAAGTGCATACATGTCTTAAAGGGTAATGAGTTATTTCTTTGGAACTTAGATTTATGTCATAGTTTCTACAAGCAGAACTATATAATAAGGAACAAAAAACTCAATGCAATTTGTACTCGGGTTTTGGTAGTTCGATCTTAAGCTATGTCATGAAACATTAATATATTTTTTTTTATTAAAAGACAGAATTTACATAGATATATATATATATAAACACCCTCATACCTAAATCATGCATTGTCCTCAATGTATGCAAATATAAAGCAAATGCACTTATTACCTTGGTGAACTGCGGTGGAAGGATGAAATTTGCTCAAAGTCAACCATAGTCAGAACTGGATTGAATGACACCATATTGGTGCATGTATCCAGTTGAATTGTTCCCCATGTTGCAATGAGAGTTCTGAGTCACAGGTTCCACACCCCTCACATAAATTGGTTCTCTTATTTGCTCGAGTAAAGGTGAGTGTGTAGATGAATTCCTCCCCTTTTTCTTACTTCCTTTTTATTTTGTGATGATTCAGAAATCTTATAGATACGCGATTTCATCACAACATCACTTTGATTGCATATTATTTCTGGCTCACTATCAATATGAAAGATATTAAATTCAGCTTTTAAGTTCCCAAAAGATAATTGCATGAGCCCATTTCGACAGTTTATCAATGCTTCAGAAGTGGCTAAAAAGGGTCTGCCTAGAATTACAGGGTTTGTCGATTAGGATTTACAACAGGTGCGGTATCTAGTACGACAAAATCCACTGGGTAAATGAAGTCACCAACCTTGATCAAAACATCCTCTACTATACCACTTGGTTTCTTAATAGAGCAATCAGCAAATTAAAGGGTTGTCTTAGAGGGTTTTAGTGGACCAAGGTTCATTTGCTCATAGACAGAGTACGGGAGTAGGTTAACACTAGCACCAAGGTCTAGAAGGGCTTTGTTGATAAAAGTATCTCCTATTGCACATGAAATTGTGGGACATGCAGGATCCTTATATTTTATAGGAGACGAGTTTGACAGGATAGAGCTTATGTTCGCAGTTAAGAATGTCTTCTTTGGTACGTTGGTTTTTCTCTTTTTAGTGCACAAATCTTTTAAGAATTTAGCATATGCAGGTATTTGTTGAATCATATCTAAGAGTAGAATATTCACCTTAACTTGCTTAAATACTTCCAAGATTTTCTCCATTTGTGCACTTGAGTTCTTTTTGAGTCTATTGGGGAACGGAGCTTTAGGAACATAGACTCGCTCAGGTTGAGCTATGGGTTCAGGTTGAGTAGGTGGGTTGGATGTTTCAGATTGGACGTCAGGTTCAATTGTTAGGTCATATGTGGTTGCTTGATGGCTAGATTGATTAGATGTTCTAGGATTTACCACATTATTATCAACTTGTCTTCCGGACCGTAATGATACTACTGCATTTATTTGTTGGAACGGTCCTTCCTCATTAACCATTTGAACCGGTCTAGGGTTGTTATTTCCTGAAGGTGGTTGATAGGGCTGATATTGATTATTAGATCTTGGGTTCACCTCAGGTTGACTTGGAAACCGACCCTTTTCTCTTTCACCTACTATTTGTGCTAGTTGGCTGACTTGTGTCTCTAGCCTTTGGAAGGACTGGTTGGTTGTTTGTATAAAAGTTTTCATCAAATTTTCGAAGCTTGTCAACCTAACCTCATGATCTCCATTGTTACTAAACCCAGATGATGTATTATTTTGGTTATACGGGTTTGGTTGTTGTCTAGGAGGTTGACCTTGTTGGTTTGATGAGAAATTGGAATTATTACGCCAACCCGAGTTATAGGTTGATGCGTATGGGTCATTTCTAGCATGGTTATACATGGCATTAATTTGTTCCCAGTCCGCACAATCCTCCATTGAATGACCAGTCTGACCACATCTAGAGCAAGGGATAGACGAGGCTTGTCGGGTTTATAGTTTTAGACTTTCCATTCTGCGCATAAGGGTAGCTAGTTTTGCTTCAGCTGCTATATTGGCCTCTACAGCTAAGACACCTGGTTTGGGTTGACTTGCTATTCTAGATCCAATACTCGGGTTAAGCGGTGTTCTAGCATTGTCCCATTGCATACTGTTTTCAGCTAAATTCTCAAGAAAAGTCCAGGCATCATTTTCATTTTTCGACATGAAGTTCCCTTGGCTTACAGATTCTACCGTAACCCTAGATGTGGGTGTCAATCCCTCATAAATAATTTGGCATAATTGCCATCTTGGAATTCCATGATGATGGCATTGGGTCAGTACGCTTTTAAATCTTTCTAGATAGGAATAGAACGGCTCGCTCTCAGACTGAATGAATACAACAATTTCATTCATAATCCTCATAGTTTTATGGTTGGGGAAATATTTTTTCAGGAATATTTGAACAAACTCAACCCAACTCCTAATAGATCTTTCGGCTAGACTATATAGCCATTTCTTAGCGTCGTCCTTTAGTGCTAGAGGCACAAATTTCAGACGCACTGCCTCCTCAGGGATATGCTGGTATTGCATAAGAGAGCAGATTTCCTCAAATTCTCTAAGGAAGAGATATGGGTCTTCCATAGAGGTGAACTTAGGCAACATACTCATGTATTGTGCCTTAAGTTCGAAGTCGTGACCCGGTATGGTGGGCATAACGATGTACGATGGTTGAGCAGCCATCACTGGATAGCATCGATCCCTCAGAGTTATAGGTTGTGCAACAGGTGGGTCCACTACGTTCTCACCCATTGGATCCGGGTGAGGTGATGCAGCAGATGGATTGGGGCTAAGCTCTAGACTGGAATCTAGATGAACTCGTGAGAGTCGATTACTCAAGTCCCGAATCCAAATCTGAGTGCACCGGGTTGAATCAATTTTTGAGTTCAAATTCCAAATTTAAATTCCAAATTTAATTTCAAGAATTAATTACAATTTTTTTTCGTTTTTTATATATATTTTTTCTTTTAATGGAAACAAACAATAGAATGGGGAAAGATGAGAAAAGAATCCTAATCTAGAGAATTTAGGTGAGAAGAGAAAGAAGACTCAACTGAGAAGGGAAACCTAACTCTAAAGATAGAAAGAGGGTTGATCAGAAAATTCCTAAGAAAGCACGGTTCAAACAATCCTAGACCTAGTGTCACTTAAATCTAGACGACTCCTAACTGGTTGAGTCGAGTTGATTTGCTTGATTCACCTCCCTCACTAATCAAACCAACTTGGCCAGGTAGTGTATAGCTAGTGGGGGCGCTTCCGACAAAGTCGGTGCCAATTAGACAACCACTTCGCTTGGAAGACTTACGTCAACACAAAAACACTTCCTAGACACCAAATTAAATTCGATCAGCTTCAAGTCATAGCAAGTCAAACCAATCTTCTCCTTAATTGAGTCCGAGTCCTTAGGAGCCAATGTCTAATTGATTTTAATTTAAGGCTTGGGTGGCACTTTAGGATTGTGATTTGTGGGCCACGGAAGGGTGATGAAATCCCCACCATATCTTTTCCTACGGAGTTGCCCTTAAGATTGTTTAAATTAGATCTAGCAAAGATAGTCAAACAATGGTCTTTAGAAGGGGGCAATTGCAAGGTTGTATGCAATTAGATTATATGCTTAAATGCAATCGATGAAAAACACGATACGTACCTTGACTCCAGCACTCTTCAACAGAAATTGATTTGGAAGAATTTAGCAAGAATAATTCATACAAAACACTAGATGATGCATGCACTAAGGCCTTTCTAATTTTGCCAATTTTAGGTCAGAGTTGAATTATTGCCAATTATGGAATTTTTGCCCTAACACGTGCAATTCTAATAAAAGGAAATTTTCTGAAAATAGAAATTACGAGGAAAAGAGGCAACAAAGGTTACCTATGCAATGCTCAGTCGGGTTCACCACCCGCTCTCGAAAGTTCAGTAGCTTCACGCGTCCACCCAGAGATGAGTCGCGTCCCAGAAAAGTTTGAAGCCCAGAAGCTCCAAGTGTGCGGCGGATTCGCCGCAAATGGCTCTATAGGTGCGGCGATTTCGCCTCTCGTTTAGCTCAGAATGTGCTCGGATTTCTCCGTGCACGCTGTTGTCTCCTGAAACACAAATCCAAATACTTAGATCGCGCACAAGATAAACAGGATAAAATCGAAATCAACAAAAAAAACAAAATCTGCGTCGCCTCCCCGGCAACGGCGCCAAAAACTTGATGAGAATTAAATTTGTACCGCAAGTGCACGGCGTCAATGAAGACGTGGCAAGTACGGGTCGAACACAAGGAGGGAGAGATTTGTTATTTGTGTGATTTACGATTGGGGGAAAGAACGAGAGAAGAATAAATTTGGTTTTTGAGATTTTTGGTTTTAATTATGTAAAGCAAGAAACATGAACAAATAAAAATAAAACAAGAACAAAGATGGTGAATTCCGTTGGGTGGAGGTTTAGATTTAGGGTTTAGATTAGAGAATTCAGATACTTATAATAAATCATGTTAGTTATGAAGCATTACATGATAAATGATTTAACATAAACTCAAGTAATCAAAATATACTAATCACGAAATTAAAATAATAACATTTATTCATCTTCTCTTCACCCTAAATCCGTCACCTCCACCCTTTGGAAAGAGTTAGAAACTCATGGATGGGAGGAAGGAGAAGAGGTCCTAGAGGAATTACAAAAGAAAATTAAAAACAAACAAGAAATAAAAGACAGAATTTTATTACTAAAACTAAGGAACAAAAATAAGAACAACCACCAAGGACTCGGCACCCTTTTAACATCGTTCTCGGGGCTATTTATAGTTGGTACAAGGGACCTAATTATATTGGAAAGTACACGTGTCCAGACACGACTGGACGAAATTTGGGCACACGGATCGCTAAGGGGGCGGCGGAATCGCCACAGGTCGTAGGTGTTGTGCGGCGGAAACGCCGCATAATCAAGTCAGATTCAATCCGGATTTTTGCTGAGTGTTTATGGTATGATTTTATCCTCCTTTGCGCGTCTGGATGATTTCTTTCCATTCTCTTGATCTCCGAATTATTTCCTTCATATACTTGGAGATCCACAATGATTTTTCTTTAGAACTTCTCCAAAATAATATTTAATTTGCATTCGGGTCCTTGGCCTTTTCTAATTAAGTCCTGGCTAATTTTGTGCTTAAGTCCTTGACCTTTTTGTAATTAGGTCCTTGAATGATTTTATGCTTGGATGAACTTCCATTTGACTCCCGATAATCTTGACTTGGTAGAAATGAGTCTCTTGCATGCGTTTATGCTCGGGATGTGGGTAATTTGCATTCCGGTCCCTGTATTCTGTAAATAAGACTAAACACATACCTTAGTAGCATTTATTGATATAAAATCAATCTAAATGAAAGACATATGATGCAATGTATGCAATGCATCATCGACCGAAAACAAACAGGCAATCCGATCCACCAGCAAAATGCACGACCGGTCGACCGCCACAAGGCATCGTTCGACCAGTGATGGTTAAAATCGGCAAAATACACTACATTCTGTCGACCGCCCGAAAAGACCTGGTCGATCATTGGTCATCTTCAACCTCGCGTCAGCCGAGGATTTACGTCGTTTTCGTCGCCGGGGAGTTCTCCGAACTCCCCCGACCGACCAACACAACCCTCCCACGAGGGTTAACCACAAAACATACTAAGAAGCCGACATACCTCTCAAAAGCAACGAATCCGCCGGAGCCTCGCTCGCGCCTCTGTTGCCTCCGGTGATCCTCCTCGCGCGCTAAACTCCGCACCACTTGTTGAACGTTTTATTTAAAACCGCAAGTGCACGGCCGCGATGAAGCGGTGGCAAGTACGGGTCGTCCTCAAGGAGGTGAGCAACCTCTTGCTTATCAGAAATCAAGTGGCAAAAATTGGGGGAGAAAGATTGATTATGCTACTCTACACTAAACTACGCCAAGAAGTATGAAATGCGAACGAAAGAAACAAACAATGAAATGAAAACTAAGCTAAGAACAAAAGAAGAATGCTGAAATACAGAAATGGGAAAACCCCTAAGGGGTGGAGTGAGTGCACACAAGCAAAGAGGTGGGTGTTGAACACATTCTTTAAGCACAAATAAAGGTGGTGTTATCATGCATAAGAAGTGTCTAAATGTTATGGCAAAACCTATCAATCTATTCACCAACTTAGTTGATTAACATTTACATATGCAAGATGTTTATTTCAGAACCTAAACAAGCATGAGAGGTGTCTAATCATTTTGGCAAAACTCATCAAGTGATAAATTCTATCCTAAACAAGCAAGCATACATTCATGTTTTATCAACACATCAAAAATAAAGCATTCAATATATTCTCTAATGCATGTATGTACATCTACTCCACCCCCAAAGGGGATGAAACTACTCACTAAACATTACACTAATTATTAAACTAAGCAAAGAAAGCATATTAAAACTAAGCTAGAAATAAAAGACGATTAAACTAAAACATGCACGAACAATAAAAGAAGCATAAACAAACAATGAAAGAAACACAAAACTTTATTGATAAAATGACTCACATTTCAAGTAGCATCCTCCTACTTTAGTGTGTGCTTCAAGGCCTCACTTCTAGTAGGAAGAATAGCCACTTAAAATATGGAGTGATTACAATGGAAGGTGAAGAGTTCTATTTATAGCTATGGAAAAAGGCAAACCGGGACAATCCCCCGATGTGGGACTAAACAGATACCAAAAATAGCCTACACATCCTCTAATACATGTGTTGGAGAAATTTTAGCGGATTTGGGCCAAAATGGACAGCCAATTAGCGGTCTTGGACCGCCAATTGGCGGTCCAAAAAGTCCAGATCCATCTGGAATTTGTGCTGGGCTTTGCTTAGTGTATTTGGTGGTCTTAGATGCATCTACTTCGTTTATTGGAGCTCCGACCCGGATATTGCCAAAATACTCCCCATGATGGTGTGGAGTTTTCTATTTTGCTCTTAGGTCCTTCTGTCTTGCGTTCAGGTCCTCCTCCATTGCATCTTGGTCCCCATATCTCACAGTTCAGTCCTTTTTCCCATCTTTTGAGTCATTTTATGCTTCATCTCTTCAAACCTATTTATTCCTGAAAACTAAACATAAAACTCGTAACATAGCATTGTTTAGGTGAAAGAAAATGGATATAAGATACAAATATAAGCATGAAATTATGTTAATCAAATACTTCACACCTAACTTTTGCTAGTCCCGAACAAAACAAAGAAAGAGAAAAACATACGAAAAACAAGAAATTCTAACTCACTTTCGTAGAAATCACGGTTGCACTTAACACGTGCAACAAGCCGTTAAACCTCTTTGTCGCCAAGGAGGAGGAGTGTTGTCTCCTGAGGGTTTTCAGCGGATATACCCACAAAATCCGAACAAGATGCATTAATCAATCTAGCTACACGACTCGTTGGACTCATATGTCGATCATGGGACGCGGTAATACTACGGGTCGACTCTATATATGTAATCGGTCCACACACATAGCCTAATGAGTTATTCGTGAGAGTTAGTTAAGGACTTAAGTGAAAGACATGGGCAACCTTAACTTCTGAAAGTGATACAATGTGTAGAGTCCATTTTGGTTCTTATTTGCTTTTTTTTCATCATCATTTTTTTCTTTTTCTTTGGAGCATTTTATTGGTTGGTGTTTGGTTCTCCCAGGGTCAAGTTTTCATGCATCATTGCCTATGAGGACTTACACTATCACGTACACCTTCCCCCAAATCTGCACATAGGGCGATCCCTACCACCCGTGTAATGGGAGTTCGGTCGGCGCATCCCAAGTCAGATGACTCGAAAGCACCAGGCACAAAGTCCCCTCAGACCTACTTTCCCGAGTGATAGGAGCCGTGCGAGAATAGAGAACACTACTTATTTATATATCTACATGGGAACCAAAATCCCTACACTTAAGTTTCACAAAAAGAGATTAAGGGCCCTTGACCACGACAAACTTCCTTATACTAAAAGACACGAATTATTTGACTCACTAGGTTTAGGGTGGACTTATTTAATTGTTAGAGTGCTGAAACCCTACGATTACACGCCCCCCGAGGGAAAACCAGGGTGCATCCTAACGACTCGATAAGACCTAAAGCCAGTAAACTAGAAATCCTAATGCATCAAGTTCAAGACAATTTTGGGAGCTTTCTTTTTACTTTGCCTCTCAACGGTTTTGCACATGTTAAACACACGCAAAACCTACAAAAACATTTTCTTTCGCAAACACATGAAGATTTTGAAAGAAATGTGGAAATTTTAAAGCACTCAGCAAGCAAAAGAAGATAAGTCACCCAAGAATCATGGCAAGCAGATATATCGATATTAAATGCGGCACACTAACATGACCCTAACAATGCACACAAAAGAAAAAAAATCAAAAGAAAATACTCGACTATGTACGCACGTAAAACACCCCCACACCTAGTTCATGCATTGTCCTCAATGAATGTGAACAAGATACTACATGGATATATGCATGAAAAAGGAAAGATCTCACCAACATGAAGTACAAAGGGACGTTCAGGGTCATGTTGATGGACACAAACCCAAATTCTCTCAAAACCTGTGAGAAGCTGAAGAAGGGAGATAAATACGTGAAGAGATTGGGCCCAAGTACACAAGGGTTGGGGCCCACAACAATCGATGCTCACTGAATGAGTCTTTTATTACACTTTTTTCTTTTTTTCTTTTTTTCTTTTTTTTGTGTGTTTTTTTACAAGATATATACATCAACCAGGATATTCTCATAATCATTTGGTCAAGGAACATCAAATGAGAACATCAAGTTTTGAGGACCAGAGACTTGCCAAGATGGGCAAACTCCACTGGTACTCTGAGGTGTCATGAGGGGTGAAATGTCAAAGCTGAAAGGCTCGAACCCCTCATGATATTGGTTGGGTGTGGGCAACAAAGAATGAAGTTTTGTTGCCTCACTAGGGTTTAATTTCTCATCGAAGAAAACCCTCCAACCAATAGGCGGGTGCATCGGAATGAGTTCCTCAGGCTCATTCGATGGATGCAGCAGACTTGCATCACTAAGAATGTGGCTTCTCCGCAAGTCATCCAATAAGGACCTCCCACCATCATTTAGATCATCAAGCATAAGCTCAGTCATAGGTGGGTCCTTGTTGGAGTCAATATGAAGCTCAAATGGCTCAATGGCCATGGGACATGAGGTAGAGACACCTTCTGGTATAGGCATATGATGAGGTGTCTCACTCTCACTAGTACTCTCAACTGAATCATGCAACGAACACTCCCTTTGGACATTCATGTTCGAGGCCAGCTCACTCTGTTGCATTGCGAAGATAGGCAATGAGTTTTCGCTAGGCCCACGAACATTCTCAACGGGTTGCATTGGGGTTAGGGGTGTTCGTTGATTTTGTGGTGCTTTCTCCAAAATTGGCGGATGAGATTTAGATTTAAAGGTTCATCCATGGGTTCCTGTTGCCTACCAGAGTTGAACACATGAAACTTGGCACTCATGTTACCGAATGAGAGCTTCATGAGATCATTTCTACAATTAATCAAGGCATTGGAGGTTGCTAGAAATGGTCTACCCAAAATCAAAGGTATTTGAGAGTGGGTGTTCGCAACAGGATTGGTATCGAGGACAACAAAATCGACTGGAAATATAAAATCTCCAACTTTGATAAGCACGTCCTCGATAATCCCCTTTGGAATACGAATGGATCTATCTGCCAATTGGAGGGTGATCTTAGTTGGTTTCAATTCTCCCAAGTTCAACTGTTGATAAACAGAGAATGGGAGGAGGTTGACCGCCGATCCTAAATCAAGCAATACATTGCTCATTCTAGTGTCCCCTATCGTACACTGAATAGTAGGACACCCAGGGTCTTTGTATTTTGTGTAGGTGGGATTGGACAAAAGTGAGCTGATATTTGCAGCCAAGAATGCTTTCTTAGGAACATTGGTCTTCCTCTTGGTTGTGCAGAGATCCTTCAACACTTTGGCATATTGAGGTATTTGTTGGATGACATCCAATAAAGGGATGTTAACCTTTACTTGCTTAAATACCTCTAATATCTTGTCCATGTTGTCACTCTGCTTTTTGGTTAACCTACTGGGATAGGGAGCTTTAGGCAGGTAGGTTTTCTGCGGTGCCTGAGAAGAAGGAAGCGTTGGTGTATTACCCTCACCATCACCTTCTTCTTCACCACCATTCCCACTGAGGGGCTGCATAGATGGTGGCGGGTGTGGCAAGGAACTGTGATTGTCAACCTGTTTTCAATTCCTTAAGGTAACAATGGCATTGACATGGTGAACATGTTCCTCCACATGGTTCACTTGCCTCCCCCGAGGTACCACATTCTCATTTTGCATGTGTTGTTGCTGGTACATACGGGGGTTAGCCTCAGGCTGGCTAGGCAAAGACCCTCTCTCTCTCATGTACAGACTGAGCCAATTGGCCCATCTGAAGCTCTAGAGATTTGATGGTCTGCTGATTTGAAGTGAGAACTTGACTTGTGGTAGACATAAAAAAATTCATTGAGTTTTCAAGTCCACGAGTCAAGGTCTCAAGCGAATTGAATCGGGTTTCCATATTTTTGGAATTTGGGAAACCCGATTGATTGGTGGTTTGCGCTTGGGGTGGCTGAGAGGATTGTGCATGCATGGGAGGTTGGTATGATTGGTTAGGTGGTCTAGAGGAGTTTGAAGGACCACCCGGGGCATTAGTTTGGTTCCATGAAAAATTGGGGTGGTTCCTCCATCCAGGATTATAAGATGATGAGTATGGGTCATTCCTGACTTTATCATAGATGGCGTTGACACGCTCCATCTCAGGAGGAATGGACTCACACTCGCTTTCTACATGACCTATCCTACCACATGAATGACAGGGAACTGGACCAGATGTGGACATGTGAGGTGCACCTTGTTGGTTTTGGAGCTCAATCGAATCCATACGGCGCATTAAGGCCGTCATGCGCGCCTCGGTGGCTGTAGTGGTATCGATAGCAAATGCGGCACCCGATCTAGTCGAGTTTGCATTCACGATCCTCGCTCCTATACTAGATGATGCAGGTGGTTCCCTTACACTCTCCCATTGCATTGTTTTCTCAGCGAGGTCTTCTAGGAAAGCCCATGCCTCCCTTTCATCCTTTCCCAAGAACTCTCCTTGACACATGGATTCAATGAGCGTTCTTGACGGGATGTGAAGACCTTTGTAAACAATCTGACAAAGGCGCCACAACTCGATGTCATGGTGAGGGCATGAGGATAGTAGCTCCTTGAACCTCTCTAAGTATGCATGGAATGGTTCAGTCTCTTGTTGATAGAACGAATTGATTTCGTTCCTCAATTTTTGAGTCCGATGATTTGGAAAGTACTTCTTGAGGAATGCAGATTGAAATTCGTCCCAAGTCTTAAAGGAACGAGCCTAAGATGGATGGAGTCTGTGCTAAGTTGTTGCAGCTTGAACATAGCGCAGACCTCCTCAAATTCCCTGAGAAAGATATAGGGGTCACTTTTCCCAGTGAAGTGAGGGAGCATGGAAATAAACTGAGGCTCTGGTAATACGATGCATGAGGGTAGAGATGTACGGCTCGGGTAGCATCGATCACGTAGAGGTATGGGACCGACAACAGGAAGCACAGGTCGAACATGTGGGTCCACCAACTGCTCCTCCTCACGGAAATTAGCAGCCATTGAACCTGGACTGCGTGCGACACGAGAGGAGGAAGGCGTTGAGAAATCGATGACCGAAGCCGGATTGACAACGCTCCTCATCAAACGACCACTCTCGTCTCGTGTCCACGAAAGCATGCACAAAGGTGCACACACACCAAAACTTTTTTTTCAAACAAAGAATGTACGTATAAGAGAAGACTGGGGAACACAGGAGAGAAAGAATGACTCAAGAGAGAAGGGAAGAAGTCCTTATGCTACGGCGGATGGGTACAAGTAGAAGCACACAAGCAAACAAGGCTCAAACAATCCTAAGGTCGCTATAGGTCCTTACAGCTAGACGACGCCTAACTGCGAGGTCACGCGGCCTCAACACGTCTCACCTCCCTACGACGAGGACCACAAAGCCCAGCAAGTGAGTCAAGATCCGGGAATCTCGTCTCTCCTACTATCGACAAAGTGGCCAACGCCGATCAGGTTATGACGGTCGGGACCGGATCACTCTCCTAATGCGTCCGAATTCCTTAAGGCCAATGTCTACTTGATTTTAGAAATTAGGCTCTTGATTAGTGTGGATTTTGGGGCGAAGGAAAGGGTGATGAAATCCCTCACCTTATCTTTTACGGGACAACCCTTCCTTAGTAGCGTTTTGGAGTCCTAAATATAACAATCAACTCTCCAAACAACGCTCAACTCACACTTGTTGCAATGCACTTCCTACTAACTAATGCATGTCATACGAAATGCATGAATGAGAGTAGAAGGTGCGTACCTCACGCCAACACTCAGCAACTGAAAATAAGGCTAAAATAAAAGATAATCTAAATGCTTAAGTCACATACATGGTGCATGACCTAAACAAGAAAGAATGCGTAGTCTTTTCTTTGAGTTTTAGGGTCCAAATTGCTTAAAGGAGGTTAGATTATTGATCTGGGACCGAACTATAAGTCAAAACATGCCAAATTGAGTCCCAGATTACTAGATCATTTAGAGCAACAACACAAAGAAATTAAACGATGAACAGAGCTCACCAGACCGCTGATTGGCGGTCTCAGACCGCTGATTGGCGGTCTGAAGTGCTCAGGTCATCTGGAAATTTCTCCAGTAGCCTCCACTTGTTATGCCCAGTCTCCTGAAACAAAGAAAAATTACAACACACAAATTAAATCCACTCGAATCGTCCAAACAAGAGTCTGGACTGGCACCTCCCCGGCAACGGCGCCAAAAACTTGTTGAATGTTTTATTTAAAACTTTATGGCGAGTCAAACCACCATCGACCCCTACACTGAAGTCTGACCCAGCTTTGGAAGTTGTTGAACGTTTTAATTTAAACCGCAAGTGCACGGCCGCGATGAAGCGGTGGCAAGTACGGGTCGTCCTCAGGGAGGTGCGTAGTCTCTTGCTTGTACGAAATCAAGTGGCAAAAATTGGGGGAGAAAGATTGATTATGCTACTCTACACTAAACTACGCTAAGAAGTATGAAATGTGAACGAAAGAAACAAGCAATGAAATGACAACTAAGCTAAGAACAAAAGAGGAATGCTGGAATACAGAAATGGAAAAACCCCTAAGGGGTGGAGTGAGTGCACACATGCAAAGAGGTGGGTGTAGAATACATTCTTTAAGCACATGAAGGTGGTGTTTATCAAGCATAGGAAGTGTCTAAATGTTATGACAAAACCTATCAATCTATTCACCAACTTAGTTGATTAACATTTACATATGCAAGATGTTTATTTCAGAACCTAAACAAGCATGAGAGGTGTCTAATCATTTTGACAAAACTCATCAAGTCATAAATTCTATCCTAAACAAGCAAGCATACATTCATGTTTTATCAACACATCAAAAATAAAGCATTCATCCCATTCTCTAATGCATGTATGTACATCTACTCCACCCCCCAAAGGGGATGGAACTACTCACTAAACATTACACTATTTATTAAACTAAGCAAAGAAAGCATATTAAAACTAAGCTAGAAATAAAAGACGATTAAACTAAAACATGCACGAACAATAAAAGAAGCATAAACAAACAATGAAAGAAACACAAAACTTTATTGATAAAATGACTCACATTTCAAGTAGCATCCTCCTACTTTAGTGTGTGCTTCAAGACCTCACTTCTAGTAGGAAGAATAGCCACTTAAAATATGGAGTGATTACAATGGAAGGTGAAGAGTTCTATTTATAGCTATGGAAAAAGGCAAACCGGGACAATCCCCCGATGTAGGACTAAACAGATACCAAAAATAGCCTACACATCCTCTAATACATGTGTTGGGGAAATTTTAGCGGATTTGGGCCAAAATGGACCGCCAATTAGCGGTCTTGGACCGCCAATTGACGGTCCAAAAAGTCCGGATCCATCTGGAATTTGTGCTGGGCTTTGCTTAGTGTATTTGGTGGTCTTGGATGCATCTACTTCGTTTATTGGAGCTCCGACCCGGATAGAATTGCCAAAATACTCCCCATGATGGTGTGGAGTTTTCTGTTTTTCTCTTAGGTCCTTCTGTCTTGCGTTCAGGTCATTCTCCCTTGCATCTTGGTCCCCATATCTCACAGTTCAGTCCTTTTTCCCAGCTTTTGAGTCCTTTTATGCTTCATCTTTTCAAACATATTTATTCCTGAAAACTAAACATAAAACTCGTAACATAGCATTGTTTAGGTGAAAGACAATGGATATAAGATACAAATATAAGCATGAAATTATGTTAATCATCACTCATGCCTGAACCGCTCGATCACCCTCGTCGCCGTCCACCAGAGCTGCTCGTTGGATCAAGAGAAGGAAAGGGAGTGAGGGAGAGAAAACGGATGGAAGAGAGAGAGAGAGAGAGAGAGAGAGAGAGAGAAATTTGCTTTAAAAACCATCAACCCATCTCCTCACCCACACCCTACTCCATCATCCACAGTGCACGCCCCCTTCCCTCTTCCTTCATTCCCCATGCAAACCACACCCCTAATCTCCATTAACTCCTAAGTGGATTTAGGATTCTAACAGTTTCAGTTTCATTCATGGTACAAGCGTTAAATAGTGAAACGGTTGAAGTTTGCTTTGCGATACATGAAGAAACATGTCCAATACAAAGTGGTTGTTTCAGGTTGGCTAAATGGGTGTTAATGAAGTTGTCCCAAAGAAAAATTGTTTCCGAGTGCGAAAATATGAAATGGAACATACAGACAGGAACAACAGCACGAAGCGTTGTTAAAGCCCAAAAATATGCAGGAAGAAGAAGAGACGACGATAATGTAATTTTGTTTTGAATTAAGTTTAGACATTATGTTTATGTTAAACGTTACAGATAAATGTTTTCGTGTGATTGTGTTCAATTAAGTTTAAATGTTTTGTTGGACTGGCGTCATGACACTTGAACTTAGAAACGTCATATAAATCTTTGTTTTTAGATGCTTGGATTTTGTATAGATTCCATGTTTAAAGATAGAAGGGATCTGAAAATTCTACTGTCATTTGTTAGGAACTCAGTACCGAGTTCATGAAGAGTAACTCGATTGTTTCCATCCCTAAGTTGAAAAGTTTAGATAAAAAACGGTTTGATGAGGTTTATGTGTGTTTGTTTGATGATTTCTTTCTATATTCTATTAGTTAAATTTGTGTTTCTCATTGTGAAATTTGCAGATTCTTTTTTGCAAGTAAATTTGCAAATTTCATAGGCATTTGTTGTATTATTATTATTATTATTATTATTATTATTATTTTGCCGACGAGGACTCCCCGGACCACCGCCATTTGGACGCCGACCAGGTTGCAAACCTCGGGTAGAACAAGACTACCCCCTTTATTACCCTTCGCCTGATTGGGTCCATTCTGCCATATAGGGGCGTGAGGCACCTGAGGAGACTCGAACATCTGATCTCATGTTCCATGGGTCTTCACCGACTAAGCTACCGGGGGGAGGCTTTGTTGTATTTTCATTTATATAAGAGTTTAAGTTTAGATAATTGTAAAACAAAATCAACCGTCAACAAGTCATGAACTAGGGTCCACGATCTAGTCTTAAAAACTCGACAGAAGCCTAGAACAAAAATAATAATGTTTCTTATAATCCCAAATGTGTCTTATGATCCGGGCAACATATTATTACAATGGACTATCCAATTAACTTGAAAAGTGAAATTTGAAGAACTTATTGATTAGTGACATATCATACATTATGTGTGCTATATATTCTTTATTTTATCTTGTTTTTGTGTTACTTGTGTTTAGTTTATGTGTTTCAATTATTAGGTAATAAAAAAAAGAAACGAAACAAAAAAGACTTGATTGCAAAGACAAATGACTAATCCGCAAAAGTCCAGGGACCTGACCGCAAAAGCCAGAGAGATCTAATTGGGAACAAGAAGTTCTGAATTCCTCAAACTTAAGAATTTGAGAAGTTTTTATGTAGTTAAAGTCAAACGAAGTGTTCAGAATTTCGAGCAACGAACCAAGGTTTACCTCGCGTGCACAAATGAAGTCTTAAGTGAACCAATCATTTTTCGAAGTGGCGAGACAAAGTTGATCCGCATAGGGGACCAAAATGGAAAATAATTAATGGACGCGTGCTGACATGATCAGTCCAGTCAACGGTCCGGTCAGCAAAAGTCTAATGTCTTTTACTTTCTAAAATAATTAAATAACATATTTATTTAGTGTCACATGCAAATTATACTTTCCCAATACAACATTTTGTTTCCCCATGCAACTGTTTTCCCCATGTAACATTTGGTTCCCTCACGGACAGACCCACGTACAACTTGAAATGAACAGACCCACACATTTTTCTGTCCAGATCAGGTTGTGTGTTTGTCCAGATTAAGTTGTGCGTCTATTCAAAATAAGATTTGTCTCTCCAAAATAAGTTGTGAGTATGTCCCATTTAAGTTGTGTGGTTGTTCAGAATAAGATTTATGTCTCTCCAAAATAAGTTGTGAGTCTGTCCCATTTAGGTCGTGTATCCGTCTAGAATAAGTTGTGTGTCTGTTCAGAATAAGTTGTAGGTCTGTCTAGAATAAGTTTTGTGTCTGTCTAGAATAAGTTTTTTGTGTCCGTCAAGAATAAGTTGTGTATCTGTCCAGATTAGGTTGTGTGTTTGTACATATTAAGTTGTGAGTCTGTCCATTTTAAGTTGTGCATATGTCCATTTTAAGGTTTAATTCTGTCCATTTTAAGGTGTGAGTCTATCCATTTTAAGGTGTGTGTCTGTCTATTTTAAGTTGTGTCTCTGTCCATTTTAAGGTTTTTAATTTTGTCCATTTTATGGCGTGAGTCTGTCCATTTAAGTTGTGGGTATGTCCATTTGAAGGGGTGTGTTTGTCCAGTTTTAGGTCTAAGTCTGTCTACAACTTAATATGGACAGACACACAACTTATTCTGGACAACACATAACCTAATCTGGACAGACCCACAACTTATTCTGAACAGACACACAACTTATTTTGGACAGACAAAATTTATTCTGGACATACACAAAATCTATTCTGGACAGACACACAACCTAATATAGACAAACACACAACTTATTCTGGACAAATAATGTGTGAGTCTGTTCATTTTAAGTTGTGAGTCTGTCCGTGGAGGAACCAATGTTGCATTGGGAAACCAAATGTTGCATGGGAAAATGAAATGTTAAATTGGAAACGTAATGTTGCACGAGGAAAGTAAATGTTACATGTGACACAAAATAAATATATTATTTAATTAATTTTAAAAAGTAAAAGACATTTGACTTCCGTTGACTGTACTGCTGACTACACGTTCCGGACGCATGCGTCCGTGTATCACTACTCGACCAAAATCTGCTGTTGGAGGGTCTTGTAGCTGATTTACAAGTTAGCCCTTGTACATAATTTTTTCTACATCCACCCCTGTAGAATATCATGGATAAAATCATGAGAAAAATAAGTCAAAACAATTTATTTTTTTGCATAAATAAAACAAAACCACACATTTTTTTGTATGTTAATCGCATCTGTTGTTCAATCTACCTTACTCCACAAAATTCCTAAAGTTGGAGCTGGATAGAGAACCTCATGAATATTATATTCCCGACAAACCTGCCCATCATGCAAACACCCATCTCAACTCAATAGTGACAACAAAGAATCTTGAAGATGACATTTTATTATTATTTCTACTTGGTATTTTTTATAGAGATAATAAGTATTTGATCAAAGTGCTGGTGATCTTCACAGGGATTCAAAATCCTAGTTTCCTGAATATTACCTCACAACTTGAATCACTATGTCAATACTCCATTGGCTGTCATAAACAATCTTAGTAAATTGAAGTATTTAACACTGTATTTGGCCCAACGGTGTAAGAAACAATCTCACGTCATGTTATCTGATGATTCTCACTTGATGTTTAAACACATATTTAGACACAACCAACGTATTTAGGTTTCTAATTGATTCTAAGTATTCCATTTTAATAAAAACAAACTACCAACTGAATTAGTCTCAACAGACCCCTTTTTTTTATACCATAGAAGAAGCTTATACTAGTATCTAGAGAATTAAAAAAAATATTTTTTCATTTTTATCTATTTTGACGTGCCTATATTTTTCCCCTAAACTATCGTACCTTAGTAATAGGGTGTGATATAATTATGTAAACCCTGTATTACAAGACATAGTCCATGTTAACCTTACTTGTATATAGGGGTGAAAACGGAGCGGATACGAAGCGGATGTGTCAGTATCCGAATTCGTATCCATTTTTTTTCTCGAATCCGAATTCGAATCCGATCGAATGTAATGAGAAAATGATCCGAATTCGTATCCGTCGAATTCGGATCCGAATTCGAATAAATTCACATTCGAATTAAGTTTAAAATCCATTCCGAATTAGGATATCTGAATTCGTTAAAAAATCCGAATAGACTTAAAAATATTTTTTGATTGATCTAAACAAGAATAAATTTCAGCCTTTATTTTTTATCTACATGAAAAAATATTAAATATAATATAAATAACATAATTTAGTTCATATATATTGTATATATATTTTTATTTATATGTGCATATAAAATACGAACCAGATATTATTCGAATCGGATGTACCAATATCCATATTCGCTTCGTTTTTTACGGATGTTTATATCCGAATACAAATTCGGTTGCGGATTTTTTTTTCTCGGATAATTTTTTTGATTTCGAATACGGAATCGGTCGGATTGACGGATTTCGGACACAAAGTTTCACCCCTACTTGTATATATAATGAAAAAGGTAAGAGTAGATATAGCTTGTCTCAAAATAAATTCTTGATGTGGATATGGAAGGTTATATTTTCATGTAAAAACCTCAAAAGTGCCAAAATAGTTAAAAAATCAAATTAAGAAAAACCCACATGTCAAACCACTTGCAACTTGGTTTCTACAAGTAGTTTGTTGGGGAAGAAAAGTCCCTTTCAACATTCCACATGCATGAAATGCATCATTGCTTCATAGGCCTCAATCATTACTTTATATCACGAAAATAATAACTTTGGGTAGAAAATGATGTAGGGCTCATGTGAAGCAAGCAAAACAAATAAACAAAGGGCACTTACGACTCCTTTAATTAAGTGTTTATATTGCGTGGGGGTTAATCCTCGTTTTTTTTGTCAAAATATTTTAGTACCATAATATCTCATAATGCTTATGTTACGATTTTGATTATTTGAAGGCTAGGAATTTAGTTATAGACTAAAATTAACGAGCATCTTGTAAGTTTTCAAATATATCCTCTGTCTCTCGAAATGTTTAATTAACTTGCTGTGAACTTACCATCTTGTAATTTTTCAAATATATCCGATCCAAATGATCTCCCCACTTTCAACCTTTTATTATGAGTATTTCACTTGGAGAAAAGGTTTTTGTACAATAATTATCAATTAGTACCATAATTCGAATCTACTTAATTATACTATGTTTGCTTTCGTGTAATTGCATTACATTCTCATGTATATAAATCCATAGAATTGAATGCAACCAGAAGTGTAATTAAATGACATTAGAACATTGATCACATCAAACCAAACATAATTCTTCAGTGAATATTACAAGTTTCACCCCTTTCGAATGCTTTCGTAAGTAACTTTTATAATAAACAATGGTTCCGACTTCATAATGCGAAATCAGAAGGAAAAATTGAACAAACGAAATAGCATTAGGTATCCGATCAACTATTTCGAAATACAGGAATGTGATTTAAGTATTTGGACTCTAGCAGACATGATAATTAATTACTCCGACACGCCCACTCATATAGCTAAATAAAAGGTGCTTAGCTGCCAACTAATATATATGGTCGGTTTGGATACCAGTTGCGTCTCGGTTTGAGTTACCAGACGTGGCGTCTCAAAACTTTTGAAGACTTCAACGTCTGAGAGTGAAAAATTCGGACGCAAGTTTTTTGTTTGGACGCTCTGTAATTTTTTGATGCGTCGAGGGTACCCTTGCATGTAATCCAAAGCCCAAATTCAATCTCACGTATTGTTTGGGTGTTTTGATTCTTGCGTTTGTGTTTTGGATACCTGAAATGCAATCGTTATTATTATTATTTTAAATTATTTGTAATCTATTTTTATTTTTTTCAAAATATGTTTTCTAATTGTTTTTATTTTTTCCAAATTTTTAATTTTTTTAATGATTTTTTATTTTTTTCAAGATCTTAAATGATGTAGATGAGAGAACGTTTTGAAAAAAAAGTTGAGTTATTTTATTCAATTTTTTTTAAAAACCCAAATAATTAAAAAACATATTTAAAAAAAGATTTAAAAAACAAATTAAAAATGATTTCAATATTGATAATCAAACAATAGAGTAACATAAGGTAATATTGGTAACTCAACGAAAATATTTGTGTTTGGGTGAAAAACTCACTTCCGTCAGCTTCTCAAATGAGTAGATTTAACACAGGAGCGTTTGATTTTGAAACGCATGAACCAAACTCAAAGTTACCCAAACCAACGTTTGGACGTCTCTCAGAGACCTCACATTTGTGGGACACTGATTTGGGTGCTACGAAAGGGACCCATCTAGTAGTCCTTTAACCCATCCATTCCTACTTAAAAAATCGAAGTTGGTGAACATGTTCCAAGATTGACTAACGACAGCCAGACACGTCCAAAACGACCCCAAGAAGGTTCCAACTTCCAAATATACCCTTAACAAAGCCAACATACTATTTTGGCAATTAATGGATATTAAAGTTTTTTAATAAAAAAAGTACTAGTGGATATATAAATTATAATACCATAATCCCACCTCCATACTGGCCATGATGCATCAGTAGGTTAATTTATTCTTAACTCGTATTTTGAGTTTACATCACTAGTGGATTCAAACGATTTAGTTTGGGCATATTTTTAATTCTAAATTGATTCAAGCATAATCCCCCGATCTAAGAGAACAGAGAAAATAAATAAAGAAGATAAATTGCTACGATTGTAATTACCCTAGAACAGAGGAGAGTATAAAATAACTCTTTTATGATATCATGATTTCCCCACCAAATAATCCATACAATCTTATATGAAGGTGTGATCATCTCTAGGATATCGCTTGGAGGAATGAAGGTAATTGGAAAGATATGATTAAGAATGTAAAATAATTGAATATCAAAACATCTTAATATTGCAATTTTTTACGTCTTAATAATTTCACTCCATGACAAGTGAACTGCGATGTTATTAGCTTGTGATTTCAGGATTCGTTCTCCTTCACAGCTTCACTTCATTCAATCATGCCTCAAACACTTAAACAATCGAATTATGATGAATAAATCATTGATTAAACCACTTCCATATATAGAATCCCTAAATTCCAAAACAAACAAAATCATAGTATCTTCAACTTGCAACTTTCGTACTACTTATTAAAATTACCATACTGCTTATAAAAAAAACACAAATAACCTCTCCCTAATTCCAACCCGAGAAACAAAAAACAAAATAAGGGTATTTAATTTAAGGGAAAATGAAGAAAAAAGAAGAAGTGCCACTCGAGCCCTGCCACCTGTATCTTTCTCAACCTCTCTGATCACACTTCTCTTTTGGCAACTCACAATCAACCAACCAACCAACAAACAAATCATTAAAAACACACAAAAAATGACACTCACTGCTCTGTTTTTTTTGTTTTGTTTTGTTTTGTTTTGTTTTGTTCTCTCTCTCTTTTCCAGACCACCCAGCAAAGGCTGCAGGAGCAGAGCAGACGATCTTTGCCTGCCTGCATGCATGGCGGACCCAACGACATGAAACCAAGGTATATTCTTCCCTATCGTCTTTGTGGGTTGTGGGTCGGATCCTTTGCTCCTGTTGTATTACATAAGGTTCTGTTTTTTTTTTGGGTGGAATTTTGGTTTGTGGGTTCTGTTAGATGGTTTGTTTGATGTTGTTGGCTGTCTTCTTTTGCATGGGAAAATGTTTCTTTGGGGGTTAATCTGAAAGAAGATTTTTTAAATATATATATATATATATATATATATTTGATTGTTGTGATAACTGAGGGGTTGGGTTTTTGGGATGCTTTGTTATTATTTTACATATATTTTTATGTGGAGAAAGAGATGTTTTGGCATGGTTTTGTATCGGGTTGTGATTATTTTTGTAAGAGGAAAGAAATTTCTTATATTTATGATTAGTAGAAAGAGTTAGTTTTGTATGAGGAAATAACTGTCTTTTAATATTCTTTTATTGGATGTGAGTATGTGATCGATGGTGGATTGACGGATTGGTTTTGTTTACTTTTGGGATTTTTATTAACTTTCTTTTGTAAGACAAAAAAGTGTTTCTGTATTGGGTTGTTATTAGTGAGGGATTCATTTGGTATGAGGAAAGAGTTTTTTATATTGTTTTTTAATTTTCTTCATGTTGGGTTGTGACCACTGAGGAATTGGTTTTGTTTACTTTTGAGGGTATGCTGTCATTTGCCCTCTTTTCAATGGGAAAAAGATTTTTTTTGTTTTCTTTTCCATGTTTATGTATTGGATGATAACCAATGAGGAGTTGAATTAGCATGACAAAAGTTGTTAATTTTTTAGTTGGGTTCTGACTTCTGAGTCTTCTAACCAGTGAGGAATTGGTTTTCTTCACTTTTGGTGATGAGTTGTTATTTGCCTTCTTTGATATGAGAAGAAAGTTTTCTTTTGCATGGTTTTGTATTGGATCGTGATTGGTGAGGATTAGTTATGTTTCTTATGGAGATTGCTCAATGTTGGTTTTACTTATATTAATTTCTTTTCATTCTTTTGTTGAGTTTTGTGAGGAAATGAGTTTTCGTTTCATTTGGGGATTGCTGAAGTGGGTTTCTTTTCTTTCTCCTGAAAGTTCTGGATTTAGGCACTGTGAAATATGGTGTTTTTTCATAATAATTTAAGCCTACACGCATTTGATAAGAAACCACCATTTTTTAGAATATATGACTGAAAATTCCTATTGTTTTATTCTTTCGGAAATCATTCAATGTTGGATTCCTTGCTTTCTTTCTTTTTTCTCCCTTTTTTTCTGGATATGGTTTTACTTTCTTTGATTGATGTAACAAATAGGGTAAATTTTGTACTACTTTGGGGAATGCCTTCAATCTTTCTTTTTTTATGATTCAACTTTCAGGTATATTAGACTGCAAGCAACATTTTGTTTTTAAAGTTCAAATCACAAGAACCTCCAATGATGCTTGTTCTTGTATCAATTAGTTGAAGGATATTTTTTCTTCTGCTCCAGAAGAAGCCAACCTTCGATAGCCGCGATGAGAACAGAATTTAATGGATTCGCTCCGAGTCGTGCAAAATTCTTTGGCGGTTATTTCAGTTCTACAGCCAGCAAATGTGTGCTTTTGGTGTTCTTGATTCTTATGCTTAGAGTTGACATACTATCCATCCTGCCTAGTTCGAATTGGTCGCAACTGACACAATTCTACCCAACACCGCGTTCATCCTCTTTTCTTCCAGCATTCTCGGTCAGGCAGGAAAAATTCTTGGAAGTTCCTCAGATAGTATGGGGCTTGAACAACCAGAAGATTGCATTCGCAAGGGCGTGTTTGACTGCAAGATTGCTTAATAGGACTCTTTTGATGCCTAGCCTGAGCGCTTCTTTGTTCTACAAAGAAACCAGCTTATTGGAGCCGATTGAGTTCGACAAGGTGTTCAAGATAGATGAATTTAACAATCGGTGCAACGGGTTTGTGCGAGTTGCTCAGGTATCTGAAATTTCAAATCAAACTGAGCCGTTTGAGCTCCAGAAAGGAAGGGGTAGGAAGTGGACTTTGGAGAGGGATTTGAATCAGCTGAAGCAATGCAGTAAAAATCCGGTAGACGAGCATGAAGTCCTCCGGATTGTTGGTAATAATCCTTTCCTCTGGCACGATCACTGGCCCATTAAGGATTATGCGAAGATCTTCGAATGTTTAGTTTTTGTCGACCAGATAACCAACGAGGCATCCAATGTAATAACTAAGATCAGAGACAAAAGCATTTCTGTTGGTACGAAATCCGCGAACCAACCCAATCATTCTGCGCCTTATATAGCCGTTCACATGAGGATTGAGAAGGACTGGATGATCCACTGCAAAAACCTCGAGCATAGATTGAACACAAACCAAATATGCAGCAGCAGGGAGGAAATAATGGAAAGAGTTAGTCGTATTCGCGGATTCAATTATCCAATTGTCGTCTATCTTGCGGTCGCTGACAGTCTTTTAGAAGACGGGTCGATACTGAATGACTGGAAAGAGGGTTTACTTCCCTTTGAGAAGAAAAAACTAGGAGTTTCGGACATATACAAGAAGTACCCGTATCTCGTAAAATCCGCGATAGATTACGAGGTTTGCGCTAGAGCAGATGTGTTTGTGGGCAACACTTACTCCACATTCTCAAGCCTCATAGTTCTCGAAAGAACTCTGAAGCAGTTGAAGCTTGATCTGGCACATCCATGCGAGACAGACACGGAATTCACGTCTTATGCGTACAATATAGCTGGACAGTCGGGCGATCCTCAGGTTTGGATGACGAATATGTCGGATTCAAGTTTGAAGGCCATCAGCTATGGTACTAACCAGATATCCTGCCACAACTACAAGTAAACATTGTCTTTCAATCTTATACGATTTTTGGCCTTTTGGCTCACTGTTTGGATTATTATTAGAAACTAAAATTTTATTTGTTTAGTTTGTATAGATGGTGTATACAGATATCTGTAAATGTTACCAATTCTTTCGTTGAAGAGTTTTAAAGTTGTCAAGGAATGACATTTTGGTTAGGCTTTTGGATATCATGTGTATATGTTCGTGATTTTAACTTTTAAAGTTCTATTGGACCTCCTTTTCATGTGTTTGTAATAACGAGTAGGTGTTGGATCTTGTGAATTTATGCTTCAGCCAATTGCCTACCCAAAGGCATCTAGATTTCCCACTTTTGAGTTTTGAATGGATTTTTTTATTTCTTATATAAAAAGTAGAGCAGGTTCAGATTAGAATTTATTGTTTTGATTGTTTGGTTAATGTCAGGCCGAATTGTTGATGCAGTGCTTGCTACTTGTTCGCTCAAAGCCAACTTTTGTAAGATTTTTTTTTGAAAATTTTAACTAAACTTAAAAATTTGTATAGAAATTGGAAGTTTGGAGAACTATACCATTATAAATTATAGAAGGTTACACAAGTTATAAAAGTGAGACTAATCACCAAAGCAATAAACCTTCTATATAAAAATTAGGTGTTCTATAATTCTATTCTCATCATGTTTATTGACGTCTTTGAAACCAACCAAAACCAAACAAACCAAACCAAAAGAAAGGTGATATGGCTTTAAATTGAGATTTAATTTCACAATCCTATTATATTCAAGTTTACATGAATGAGGCCTCGAGTTCAAGATTCCATTTTGGAAATGTTACTTGAAAGTGGTGGTTCACCTAATAGGTTGAGTCAGGAGTCATTAAAATTAATAAAGCTGTGGTAGTGGGACAAGCTTCCAATTAATTATGTCACTATTTAAGGATTCCAATGTCATTCTTTTGTGTTGGTTGTTTGCATAAAGACATCAAAATGTTCACATGCAAGGCTATACTTAAAACTAGTCATACCATCTTTTGTAGCTTATCTATCTGAAAGCTACAATATATATAGCTGGGAGAATTTGCCCCTTGCACTTATCTATCAGCCTTTTTCCCCCCACCTTTACAACATCACATAAAACCAAACAATTCTCTCCAATAAAATACAATTTGTTCAGCTACAAAAAGTTATTTGATTTCCTGATAAACTCACACATTAACTTTTGTCTTCTAATCTAAATATGAAAGACAAGAGATTACGTTCTTTGTTAGCAACACTGAAGGATTTTTCGTTGTGCTAGAGACCTATGGAGTGCAATTCTGCCTTAAGTCTCACCCATTGATTGCTTGCTTGCTGTTAAGAAAAAGTTGGAGTTAATATTTTATATATTACTCATAAATACAAAGTAAAAAAAAACTATTGCTGTATTTGGTTGCACCTTGTTAGCGCCCTCAATTGGGACCTCACGTCCTCATCCTATCGCTAAGTCCAAGAGTCTTATTGGTGTTGTCGAGCCATCAAAGCTTTAGGACCTGATTATATCTTGATCCGACAATAGTTGAATCATGAGGTCTGTCTATCCATCCCTCCGAATATGTGCTTAATTGAAAATTCTAGTATATCAACTCTGCGTGTTGCACAAAAGGATTTCAATTGGAGCAAATTAGTATATTCTTCTCTATAAGTCGTAAGTAATACACTGATTCCATAAATACATCCCGAAATTTCAGATCAAATATGTATATTCTTCTCTGTAAGTTACAAGTCATACATTGGTTCGAGAAATCAATATTCTTTTGATGTAGGATTTTTTTACTTGGATGTCACTCAAGGACACCTTATTTCCCGAAACTCATCGCCTTAGACCACTCGTAACGAAGGTCATCCTGCTTGGGTAGTCCATGTCGTCACCACAAGCACGGTTTTTAAAGTACTTTTTTTATTATTTTTTTGTTTTGATTTTTTTAAAATTAGGTTTAATTTTTTTTTTTGAAAATACGTTTTCTAATTATTTTTTTGATTTTTGAGAAGTTTTTAGATTTTTTTTTCCAATATCGATCCCGAAATGATGTGAATGAGAGATGAGTTGTGGTTAAGATGTGAATAGTATAGGAAAGAGAAGAAAATGAGTTGGGAAGAGAAAACTGATGTTGAAAAGAGAGAAAACTGATTTGAAAGAAAGAAAGAAAAGAGAGAAAACTCATGACCAAGTCATCCGGATCATGATTACGAATGGTCTATGGTTATTTCCTTACATGCAATTAAAAATATATATTAACATCCATGATACTATTTTTCAGCATAACACTTTAATTTTAATTTTAAAATATGAACAGTTATGATGGGAAGTGTGGGAAAATTATAGACGTGATCGTCTAAACATATTAAGAAAATAAGAGGATGAGAGTAGGTAAATGAGTTGATTCGATCAAAAATTTCAAATCAGAATTATATTAACTTATATTATTACTGGATACAAAAAATAATTATAAATAAAATAATAAAAAATTCAAAAGAAATTTTAATTTTTTTTTTGAATTCGAAAGACACGTTTACCGATGAACTTTTGGATAAGCCGGTATAGACAACCCGGGAGTAGAGTAGGTATCGTTATATTATATCTATTTATGATTTCCAGAAGAAGAAAAAAGGAAAAAGAAAAAAAAAACCAACTTCATCTCGTTGAGTGAGTGAGCAGAAATGGAGCTCCAATTCTTGTGCACGAAATCGAAATCGAAATCCAAAACTCCGGTAATGCCATTGCCAACCTCACCCTCCCCAAACAAGCGTCTCCTTCCCCACGCCGCCGGGAAGGTCAACAAACCCTCCGCTCCGAGGAACCACCGACTCTCCCACATCCTCCGCTCCGAGGCCGCCGTCCTCGCCGTCGAGAGGAAGGCCGTCTCCTCCTCATCCACCCGCCTCTCACCCAAACCCGTCCTCGACGCCCTCGACCATGCCCTCACCTCCCTCCAGTGGGACTCCGCCCTCAAGGTTCCACATTTAATTTCTCATTCTTTCCAGGAATTCGTGAAATGAAATTAGGTTATTACATTCCTTAGGGTTTAGATTTATTATTATTGTTTATAAAGAAAATCTGATTATCAACCAAATGAATCCTTAGGGATGATTATACAAGGAAAATTAGAAAACATGCTATCATTTTTAATTCTCTTGATGACGTTATAATGTTGTAGTCATTCTTCCGCATTTTTTATGTCATGTCACGTATGGGTTTTTTCTCATAATGTTTATCATCCCACAGTGTGTGATGAGTAAAATCAGTCACTACAATCTTACTTAATGTTTTAGATTTTGGGTTTTTTTCTCGTATTGATTATCATCCCACAGTGTGTGATGAGTAAAATCAGTCACTACAATCTTACTTAATGTTTTAGATTTTCGGGCTGCTGCGCAAACAACACTGGTATAACCCCAAATCGCAAACGTATGCTAGGCTCTTGACGATGCTTGGAAGGTGCAGACAACCTGGGCATGCAGCCTCACTTTTCCAGGTCATGCTTTCTGAAGGTCTGAACCCAACACTTGAAGTTTACACTGCACTTGTAGGTGCATATTGTTACAGTGGCCTCTTCAATGAGGCATTCCGGACTATCGATGAGATGAAGTCCATTTCTGACTGCAAACCTGATGCATACACATACACAATCCTTATCAATGGTTGCTGCAAATCACGCCGATTTGATCTTATCTCTAAGGTTCTTGCAGAAATGGCTTACTTTAGTATTGAATGCAACATTGTCACTTACAATACTGTTATAGACGGATATGGTAAAGCTGGTTTGCTCGATGAAATGGAAAATTCTGTCACGAATATGCTTGAGAGTGGCAATTGTGTTCCAGATATTTTCACACTGAATTCTATCATTTGGGCTTATGGAAATGTCAGCCAAATCGATAAAATGGAGAAGTGGTATGATGAATTTCGTCATATGAGTATCGAACCAGACGTAAAGACATTCAATATTTTGATAAAATCCTATGGTAAAGCAGGTATGGATGAGAAAATCATCTTGGTTTTGGATTTCATGAGCAAAAGGTGCTTCTCTCCAACAACAGTTACATATAACTTATTGATTGAATGCTTTGGTAAAGCCGGGAATATTGGGAAAATGGAGTCCTTTTTTCGGATGATGAAATTTGAAGGTGTTAAACCTAATTCAATCACTTATTGTTCACTTATCAGTTGCTATGCTAAAGCAGGGCTTTTGGACAAGATTCCATTAATTCTAAGGCAAATAGAAAACTCAAATGTTCTTCTGGACACTCCTTTCTTCAATTGTGTTATAGGTGCATATGGACAAGCTGGTCATGTAGAAACTATGGAAGACATGTTCGTGATGATGAAAGAGAGACAATGCAAGCCTGATCCAATCACTTTTGCCACCATGATCCATGCTTACAATTGTCTAGGAATGGTTGATTCTGCCAAAGAATTGGAAATTGAGCTGCAAAATCTGAAGTCCAAAACTATGGTATGTCTCTAGTTTCTCATCCATCATTTCTTTTCAATTACCAATTAATAATCTATTTTTGCTACAAGATTTATTGTGTGAAGCCCAAGCCAACTGCTTTAAAGTATCTTAAATTTTTTAGCAGTTCAGAATTCATTTGCTACACAGTTGAAGACATTCTAATCTTCTCTATTTCATAGCTCAAAAGGTTGAGTAGAAGGGCCTTCTACTCATCTCTTTAGCTATCAAAATTGAACCAGAAGTGAGAATCATTTGTATGACTGTCTGCACATCTTCCATGGGAAGTGGATATTAAGTTACTGTAAGTATTAAGCTCATGTTTCTCAAATTGCACAACAATATTTACCAGTCCCTGAAAATAAATTTGTAAGTGGATTCTTTTAGCAGATTATGCTTGCATATCATTTAGAAACCCACGTGGTCAATACATCATATCCAGCAGCAGGTCAAGCTTGTTCAGCAATAGTTGGTGTCACATATAAATAGATTCTGGAAGACAAGAAGAATGCGCTCAATATATGCCTTATCTATATAGGTGTCACAAAAACTCTGCTAGAAAAAAGCCTAATGCTTTGGCTTGTGTCCAAGATGCAATGGAAACAATAATTGAGCTACTAGTAATTTCAGATGTAAAAATTAATGTACCATATTATGTAAATTATAACATGGTACATTACACTTACCGAGTTAATGTTCTTTCACCATTGAAGCTATCGACGTACAAAGGAGAATGTAGTACCAAGAGCAAATGAAGCTTCAACACAGTACACGCATTTGAACAAGCCCCAGAAGCAAATTTTGAAGAAAGTCTTGGTGGGAATGGGATGCCCCTTATGGGTGAAGGTAAACAGTTCTTACCGATAATAGTTCTTATTAAATCAACTTTCTGTGGCTTTATTTGTCGTGTTTGGTGTGTCTTTAATTGAACTATTGAAGTCAAATATCTTGCCAACTCGAGTTTGACATTTAACAAGAAAATACTTTCTTATTCAGTTTTGATAATAACAAATCTTGACTCTTTACTTGACTGTTCCAATGCTGTAGTTCAACCCAAGTTCGAGTAATGAATATCACAGGTGTGGTTCGTTCAAAGTGCCTTATATATGCTCTCATCCTTCGAATAACATCATATACTTAGGTTGCTCTCCTTTTGTTACTTTATAGGCATCGAAGAGGCAAAATATTCTGAGGTCCTTTCTCGAGCACATGCACATTTGAGGAACTCGGTGGATTATTATGGGATCTGAGGGGAATAGTCGTTACTGTCAAGCCATTACAAGCGCCTGCAAATGCTCTGTTTTTTTTCGAAAAGTAGATTTCATTGCTAAACCAAAGAGATACAACCACCGCATTGTGAAACCACATTCCGGCTACAAAACCAAAGGTGTTAAAGGATTACAAAAAGGGAAGATAACGTGTAAAGCCCCAACAGTCGTGGGGTCATACAAACAAACAGCGAACAAGACACCAAGGGAGCCCACAAGCAAAAAAGCAAAGAAAGAGACCCCTTGCAGGTGCAACAGGGCACGGCAAATCAGAGCTCCTCCTCCGGCTCTGCTGCTTCCAAAGGACTGGCAGGCTGGCCCTCGTGCTCAGGGTGGTCCTCCTCAAGCAAGTCATCGTCATCAAGGCTAAAGTGAGGGATGTTCAAGCTAGTCAGCACCGATTTGGAAGAAGATAGATTGGTTGATAGGGAGTCAAGACTGGAAAACATGTTCTACAAAATCTTTCCTGTGGTGTATGGCAGAATTTGGTTAATACTTTCCGTGCCATCTTGAAGTGGAGGGAGACCGCTTTCTTCCGTGCCACTTAGAATACTAATTTGCATGAAGGTTATTCATGAATTTATCCGCTAGAGCTAATTATTCCGGATTCTGATGAATGGTTATAGCCATGAGCATTAGGAAGACATGTTTGTTACACTTTTCAACCATGATTTTGAGAATGTTGGGAAACAATCTGATGTGCGTTGTGGGTTGTGTTTTAACTTCCGAGTGCTTAAAAATGAGATGATAGTCTCCATTTTTTTTAACGTTTCACGACCTTGCATTGATTTTAAAGAATAAAAGGGAACTATACATAACATATAAAGTGATTGAAATTTTGTTTTCCGTTTTAGATGTGTCTAATAAAAGTAAACAGAAAATTATGGGGTGGTACATTCGCTTTATGTATTATTCAGAACTCCATGAAAATCTCGATTATCCTATCAGACCACGAGCCTTTCTGAATATATGATAATCTTGAACTTGTTCACAGAATCACTTCTTCTGTAAGTTCTAAGTTCCAACTGATAGTTAAGAATGAAGCCTGAACTTAAGAATAATTTTAAAATTAAAATTATATGATAATCTTGAACTTGTTCACAGAATCATTTTTTAAAATAATTTCTATCTTCATGCTATTATTTATTTGTAGCATTGCTGCATAATTAACTTATGGAATCTCGATTCTTACGAAAATTGGTTTTCAATGGTACTGTCATGTTTCGGGAATAACCAAATGGAACTTTCTGTTATATTCATGATGCGAATAATTCTTCATGCAATTGAGAGCACTTAATTTAACTTGTTGAATAAAGAAACCCACCAACATTCGTAATAATGTGATTAACTATGAGTCTATGACAGTCTGAAACAACCACCTGCTGACACAAACAAACCCTTTCATTCTTGTGGAAAATAAAAGCAGTAAATTGAAAGTAGAATGAGGTTTATTTTAACTTGTAGAAAAGTAGTATGGGGTTGGGAACCCCAGAGAGCACATGTCAAAACCCTTATTTTGGTACAAGACAAGATGAACTCATCTCATTCTCAAGACAGTGGTACTTTGTTTGTTGTTTTCTTATGAGATCAAGACAGTATTGGACTTTATCAAATAAAAAGACAGAATAAGAACTTACTATTTTAGCAAATGAACCAAAGTAAAATAAAATATAAACCTGACAAGCATCTGGGGGTTTTTCTATTTGAAGACTTCACATTTTTCTAACAATTATACTGCACTTTTGCCAGAGGAAACACAGGCTCAAAGACCACAACACAAATCTCTGCTATTTAAAATGTTCATGTACCATCAAGTATTTGCATCTTTTCGTATCACAACTTAAATCTCCGAATTTTATCTATGAATCGGTAAACAAGCTAAAACACGCTGTACTCGTCTGTGGATAAGGCACACAAGACATAACGTCTAGATTACAGGAATTAACTTGGCCAGGTATATGACCAAGATGAACAAGAATATCTGAGAAACTCACCTATCTTTACCTTGAGAATTTAAAAATCTGAAGAGAAGGGAGCTATTTGTACTGAATTTTGCTTGATATGACTATTTTACTGTCTGTAGTCCTCGTGGTAGTTGTCGCTGATAACCGAGACAAATCGTTCGAGCCATGGAAGCTGGCGGAGGTCCTTCACAGTATCAACAAATGAATCTGAACATCTGGGAGGGGATGGGGATGGGCATGGGTTCTGGTCGCTCAGCCCAAAACCGCCTGCAAGGAATCGCTGAATTAATGCCAGCTGAGATCTTTCTTGCTCGGTGTAGGCATCCATGGTTGAAATCGGCAATTCGAATGATTCCCAGCTCCAAGGCGCCGAGTCTCGATTAACAAGTGCATGCTCGGTGTTGTCATTGTTATGATAGATGCAGTGGCAAGTCTGATTTCCATTCCTATACTCAGCTCCACAGGAGTAGCAGAATTCATATCCACACCTAAGGGATTAAAACAATGTATAAGCAGTCTTAACGGATAAAAAAGGCAATCAATACAGATATCTTGTGCGAGGTTGAAAATTTGTGGGGATGCTCGTCATAACTATAAGGAGAATAACTATCCCGTATGCTCCAGTATATAAATTTCAGAATTCAGATCTCGAGTACATTCAAGTAGCAAAAATATGGTCATAAATAAGCATCCCATGAATACCAGTCCAAGAAAATGGGACTACAAGCCGTCAGAGTTTACATAAACTAAGATTATCAAATAATATCAGCAATGTTTCAAATAGGATGTTATCGAAAAAAGGAAAATATAACCCTCAGCATTTGTCCTTGTCCGTAATGAATAGTTTTCCAAAATGTCCCAAAATGAAAGAATGAATATACATATATTTTGAAATTTATAGTGGTTAAAAAGCACCAGCATGGAGCAAAGATTGAGATATAAAATCAAACCTCAGCTCTACTGAATCAGGTAAATAGATACAGAAAGCAAAGGAGGTTAAGTTGTACAAGTATTGTACCAGCAAGTGGTATGGTAGCATCCTTCAGTAAGCTCAATAACACGTCCGCATCTCTCACAATGTCTCCAATTGTTATCTTGTGCTATATGGTGCAATAAAGTATCTTCACTATTGCTTCCATCTACCGACAAGCTTTGATATTCTTCGCAGCTCATAGATACATGCCAAGGTACCACACAGTTTAAGCAGATTGCTCTCTGGCACTCCGGACATTCAACACTACAAGCATTTACTTGCCTCGAAGTCTCATTTTTAACTAAGGAGCCACGAGTTCCAAGAAGCACAGAGCAACTAGAGAAGGGGCAGTGAATTGTTTCCAAAAGAAATGACTTATCGGCATCAGACAATGAGACAAGGACACCAATTGCTTCTTGAGCTAGTAGAAGTGCCTTTATTGTTTTAGAACTAGGCACCAACTTCAAATGGAACTCTTCAAATTTGTCAGCATGCTCCAGAATTCTCTGTGCTAATGCTGCTAGGAGTTGATTTTCGAGCTTTGGTGCTTCAGAAATCTATTGAAAACCACAATTTTGAAGTCATATATGGTGCTCAAACCACAAGAGAACACCATTTGTACTTGAGCATGTGTATTTTATTTTTCTTTTTGCAGATGATTCTTCTTGTTGGGAGATTATATTCACGTATTTCTTAAGAATGAAAATCATAAATGAATAAAACATATGTAGAAATTGATATACCAAGAGTCTAAGAAAAACATAAGGTTTTAGCACCTTGGAGCTCAATAGTGGTGGCTTGGTAGATGAGGAAGCCATAGACCAACAAACACCATTTACACATGTTGCTCGGGTTGAAACATTAGATGGAAAAGACATATACAAGTTATCTAAAATATATGCTTGTAAGTAAGCTGATTAGAATATCAGCTAGACATGTTATATATAACGAACGCCCTACTTTAATAATTTTGTTAAGCTCCAGTTGAATATGAATGCTAAGATAGAAATAAGACTTGAAAAACAATTAAACAAGTTTGGCAGATGGATGCTAACCTTTTGGCAAACAAGTTCAGAATCCGTGAAGGCAAAAACCCGTCGGACGCCACTACTGAGTGCCTCCAACAAGCCATCCATCAGAGCCAAGAGCTCAGCCACAGATTCCTCCACGTGAAAATCGAGTTTCTTCTGAACCCGCAGAAGTGGAGTTCCAGGGGATCTTTCCATGACAACTCCAATTCCAGACAGACCGGAAGGCGAATCCTCGGTCTGGCAAATCGATATCCCTTTGAAGAACATCCTCAAAGAGGAGTCGTCGAGATAAGAATCCAACTCCACTCCACCAACAGAAGAAGCTTCCTCTGCCTCGTCCCATCCATCGTCCTCACCACAACAGCTACAGAACTCCTCACCATCATCAGAGCTCTCCCAAACCTCACAACCTTCCGAAACCTCCATAAGAACCCACCTAAAAAGCTCCAAATCCGAAATCAAAACCCTCCATTCAGCATCAAAATCAAATTTTGACAACGGCCCAAATCACCAAATCGAACCAACAACCTCCCACCCAATTCTCACCCCAAAAGACCCCTATTTCGGTCGTCAACCCAAACCCACAAAACCAAACACAACCTTTAAAAACCCCCCCAAAAGACCAAACCAGATCTCCTGTTTCTCCACTCCAAACACGAATCCGATCAAAACCCACAAAATTCCCGAACAAGAAACAGTAGGGAATCGAAAAAAGGTGGTTTCTTTGGAAGAAAAACAAAAGAGGAGAGAGAGAAGATAATACCTTTGACGATGGAAACAACTAGAATGAATGCTCTCGCTAACTCACATCACATGATTTGTGATTCGTGATTCCTCCCTTGTTTCTAGGGTTAGGGATGGTGGCAGCTTTGTGTTGTGACTCTCTCTCTCTACTCTCTCTCTCTCTCTAAAAAGTGGTGTCTTGTGAGGAAAAAGAGGAGAGGCAGTTACTGTTGCGGCAAGTGGAGTGGGGGACCCAATGGAAATTCTTTATTTATTTTTGGGCATTTATGAAAGTCACGCTTTTAGTTTGACTGCTTAGTTGTTCCTTATCCACTTTTCCCTTTAATTAAGGAAAGGTTTGTGAATTAAGTTTTTTTAGTAGTTTGTGTAGGATATGATTTTGTAGGATGGGATGTAGTACGGATTGTTTTTTGCAATTTTGTACACCAATTTACCTCTTTTTTGGTTACCATAATGTACCATTTTTTCTAAGATATTGCCGTTATTTCTTTAAAAAATCTACTAGTTTACCACAATCAGACTAATCAGTGTCATTAATAAATATTAATTTTTTTAAAGAAATAACGGCAATAGTAATGTTATTATTGGTATTTTAGTGGTCGGAGATCCGTTTTTATTAGTAACAGTGAAAATTGAATTCCGAGAATATGAGAAAATTGACATTTGAGGTTTTCTTAAGATTGAGAGGCATTGGGTAATCACAAAATTGATATTTACGGTGCCGGATGGTTATATTATGTTACCCTGGAGGGTGTCAAGAAATTGATAATTACATACTGAGAAATATTAAACTTGATGACAGAAGTTGCATGTCCTTTAATTAATAATTTAGTGAATGTTATTTTGAATAACAAGCTAAAATTGAAATCCCAAAATATAAATAAAAATGTAACATGAGGAGGTCACCTAGTATGGTATGTGTAATGTAAAACAACATCAAAGAAGTTATCGTAACTTAGAAAATATAAAAATGTTGTGGAAATTTCTAAGACCATCTTTATCAGCGTCAGGATACTTCCGGGGCGTCATGTTCTCTCTCTGTCACGTCAGCACAAACCACCCTCTACAAATTTCTTAACCATTATCCAAAACACTCAGTCACGCTACAGTATTTACTGCAACGTCATTATCTTTATTCTCTTCTCTAAAACTCTCACAACAATTAACAAAATATATTAATAATCATTATTGTAATCACTCAATTTAATTAAATCATTCGATTTGAATTAACAATTGATATATAAATACGAAAATATTTTTTATATTTAGGAATACATTTTTAAATACTAAAGCTAAAAATACATCAATATATACATATTTCCTATAGTGTGCGCGTGACTACACGGAGCACAAGACGATAACATCGAATCTATATATACCCCCAACTTACTTTTGTACTTAACCCAAATCCTACATTACTTCTTCCACCCCCACCTTACAATGTATTCTTCAGAAGACAACGGTTCACCGGAGTACAATCGTTCTCCTCCCCCCCCCCCCCCCCCCCCCAATTTGTCCAACACCCTGGATTCTACCCATCCTACCAAAACCAATTCGTCTCACACCCGTGATTCCACCTGTCCTACCAAAACAAAACTTTTCAACCCCCAGTCTTACACCCGGACAACAAATACCACTAATTCCAGCACAACCCACACCAACCACCAACCCCGGAACAAGACCTAGCCCAATTCCCATTAGGGTCGTACACTCGCCTCCTAAGTGGAGAAAGTAGTGCAAATGTTAGCCGCAGTATACCTGATGTGAATGACGAAAATATCGTTCAACCTTCAACCAGTCAAGGAACACGCAAAATCGCGGCCACCAGGTCGCAGAAAACGTGGTCCACGGAAGAGGATGAGAGACTCGTCTTGGCTTACATGGCTGTAAGTGACGATGTTGTGGTTGGGACGAACCAAAAAATGAGGTCCTTATTGAGACGTGTGAAGCACCTCTTCGATGAATCAGCCGAAGCTGATGCAATAGAGTGTAACGATGAGTCATTGAAGGGAAGGTGATGACGTATATCACTGTTGGTCAACTAATGGGTCAGTTGCTTCGACCAGGCGGTGCGAAGGAATAAAAACGGTTCCAACGAGAACGATGTCATCAAAGAAGCGCACATCATCTACGAGCGAATACACAAGACCAAATTCATTACATGCACACATGGCTAATGTTGTGCAGGTACCCTAAGTGGGAGTCTGTTGTGCTTGGAGGTACCACAGGAGACGTCGCCAAAGAGAGTCTGGAGAGTTTCAACAGTAGGAAAAGAAAAGGCATCTACGACGATGTGAGTCACGCGACATCGTCGACGAATGAAATGATGTTTGAACCATGTCCTCGTCCAGAAGGTGTTAAAAGAGCAAAAAAGAAGGGGGAACAACCAGTTCAGTCGCAACTCGATCCAACTATTTTAGAAATGGGAAAACAAATTGAATATAACGCCAAAGTGAGAGAAGATAAGTACATTCGTAACGAAGAATGTGTAGAGATGAAACGCATTGAAGCTGTAGCGAAGTTCCAAAGGGAACTCAACACCAAGAAGCTCGACGTACTATTTTCTCTGATAAAGAAGGAAAACAAGGACAAATCCGATAAAGAAACACCTGTTGAGCTCAAAACGTGGGCTAAATCACAGTGATTTCTCTAGGTTGTGTTGTTTTACTTTGGAGTTAATGTGTATTTCGTAGTTTATCGGTATTGTTGTAGTAGCATCTATTTAAATTTCGTATCTATATTTGTATTGTATTTCATATCCGTATTTCTGTTGTATTTTGTATCCTTGTTTGTGTAGGATCTAATTGCCCTAAATATTAGTCTTAAGGGGGGTTTATAGACTAATTACTCACTACTAACTATTTGTGCAATAACAAGATAACCAATGAAAATAGTGAGATGAAAAGGCAAACCAAACACCGGATGTATAGAAGTTTGGATCCAACCACCGGATCCTAGTCCTCTCTTACGAATTGCTCTTCCTTGAGCAACTTCGCGATCTTCACTAATTTGATCTTCTTTCCGGGCAAAGATCGAGCCTTTACAATTCAAGCTTGCGAACACCCTCGCCAAGCTTGGACCTCCTTCTCACAACCCGAGAAGAGCTTCACTCCGGAAGCTTGTACAACTCCTTTGTAGTAGACTTTGTGTAACCTACTCTTGAGCACTTGAATTGATGATGAATGCAATTGAATGATTGATCAAGAGAGTGGTTGAGAGCAATAAAGAGAGTAAGAGCACTTGAAAGTTTTTTAGCACAATGAGAGCTTAGAGAATGGATTGGTGACCTTGTAAAGATGATCTAAGCTCTGTATATAAGCCTCTTAAGTTTTCTAGCCGTTTGAGAAAGATTTGATTGGGTTTTGTGCAAGATACACAAACCAGAGATTCAGGAAGCAATTCTGTCAAAGTTCGGTCGACCGGTAAGAATGAAACGGTCGACCGGTTACGTGAATAGTAGTCAAATGGTCAGACAAACAAGGAACGGTCGAACTAACTGGGATGGAACTTAAGTGTACCGGTCGAACGAAACAAGGAAATGGTCGACCGATGTGTAAGGTTCGGTAGAGACAATGTGTGACCGGTCGAACCAAGGTGGTATCGACCGATAGCAGGAAGAATGCTATGAACGATCAATGGTCAAACGGTCGACCGGTAAATAAGATTTGTTCGACCGGTTAAGCTATGTATTTGGGGGTATGGTGAAAGTATGTGTATACGATCGTTGTATAATACGACAAGTATAACGGTCACAAAAGAAGACAAAAATAGAAATCAACCGGTCGAACAGAAAAGGACTTTCAGTCGACCGGTTTGCACTAAGGCACATGTCTTCCAGCACGTATGAACAGTTGATCGGTCGACCAAAATACTTTACGTTACTCTAATGAAACGGTCGAACCAGAACACCGTTCGGTCGACCGAAATGGTTCAGAAAAACAGTTTTAGATTAAACGGTCGAACCAGATGGTCGACCGGTCGACCGGTTGAGTGCAGAATTCCTAGATATAGTTTGATTGATTTCTAAAGAAGTTTTGTATGGAATTTGAAGGTTTAGTTCTACTTCTATGAAATCCTAAAGAGTCATGATATGCAATGCATCAAGATTTAAGTGCTCAAGTTACATTTAAATCCTAATGACAATAATGTAAACCTATCTACTCTTCAACTTCATTTCTCGTTAAACTTGTCACCTGAAATGTTAGTACAAAGAGATATATGTGTATTGTGCAAGAGTGATATGAATGAATTACATGTGTTTAAGTTATATGTTGATTAATCATCAAAACGGATAAGCAATCATTAGCCAAAAAAGCCAACAATCTCCCCTTTTTTGATGATGACAACTTATCAAATTAAATACATGTTATTTCAATGAATTTTACTCAATGCTCCCCCTATCTTATAGCTCCCCCTAGCTATATGGCATTCGTAAACCCAATAGACATGTATGAGTAGTATTACTCTCCCCCTTTGGCATAATCAAAAAGCTGAAAGAGAATATCCAACTACTAAAGCACATCCATTTGCTAAAACAAACAATGAAGAAGAAGCAAAACATGCATTAAGAAATTAAAGGTTCAAAATACAACACACGCAAACGATACACCACACAACCAAAGCGGAAAACAAATCATACAAGACACACGACCAACCAACATTAAACCATTAAAACAAAACGACAACCAACTCAATGTCCAAAACGATCACGAAACATAGATGTGAGAGAATCAATGCCATGAAGCACCGAGTCGAACTTAGCGTCAAGACGCTCAAGGTGCTGAGAACGAAGCTTCAAAACGATCAAGTCGTTGAGAAGTGGAAGCTTCAAACGCATCAAAACGATCCAAAACCTGCTGAAAGGAATGATCCGGAGTGTAGTCAGTATAAGCGGATCTCCACTGACTCTCCTGTCAAGCAGATTCGTCGCCTTCTCCCCAAGAACAGTGACCCTCCTGCTGAGATGGTTGGGGCATCCAACGAGGATCGGTCGGCACATCATCTTCATCTTCTTGCTCAGAATCTCCCTCAGATGACGCTTGAATAGAAGATGAGGCAATGGTTTTCATTTTAGAGAGAGTGGTCTTACAGATTTGGTATTTGTATGTGGCTGATGGACAATCGGTAACACGAATTTTCAGAAGGTCAAAGAGAGCGGTGAGCAACATGGGATAAGGGAGATACCTCCCTTTCTTAAAACGCATATGAAGGGAAATGAATAGAGGCCAATTAACCAGAATTTTCTTGTAAATGCAATAGATACACACAAGCTCCGTACAAGAGATTTCGTTATGATGATCATGTTTAGGGAGCAAATTGAATGAAACGATATAAGCCAAGACGCGAGCAAAAGGATGTCATTTTTGGAAGGAGGTGGAAAAGCGTATAATTCAGCAATCATATCATTATGAGTAATGTTTTCAAGAACACTAAGAGGATGATCAACATATAAATGAACACCCGAGAACTCTAAGCCAAAAGCTTCAGCAAGAGTTCCGGGGACAATTTCATATCTAAGTCCATTGATCATGGTACGAGCAATATGGTGATTTGGTTCAAAACGAAGATTACAATAGAATTGTTGAACCAAAAACGGATAATAAGGTTTTGAAGCTAAATGGGTGAGACAATGAGTAAGTCCATTAGCATCTAAGCACAATTTAAGAGAATAATCAAGAAAGTCCGCTACCTTAACAACGCGGTTCGGAATAAAAGGAGCCGCCGAAAGCATTTTCTCCCAATCGCTTTTGGCGAACTCGTCAATAGGATGGAAGGCAAGAGTTGGAGGCGCGGGCAGATGCCGAACATTTGGGGTAGTAGAGGAGCGATCGTGGGCCTTCTTGGTGCGTTTTTCGGTGGTAGTGGAAGCAACCGAATGTTTCTTGCGAATAGCCATTTTCTTCCCGGTCATGGTGAAGAACTCGAGTTTGGGGGAAAAATGGGTGCAAAATGAAGAGGAGATGATGAGAAGCGATAAAATGCAAAAAGATTTGAGTTTTACCGCGGGAAAAATGCGAAATCGAGGGAGGAAGGTGATGGGGAAGGCTTAGGGTTTGAGAGAGAGAAGGGTAAAAGTGAAGAACAAGTTTCGATATTGCCCTAAATGTAGCAGAAAACGACAGCACCGGTCGACCGATCCATCTAGCGGTCGACCGAAAGGTTAAAGAAAAAGGTAAAAACTTAAGTCGACAAAGCGAACGGTCGGACAGAAGCATATTTCGATCGACCGGATCGAAGAGTAAGGCAGACACAATCCCCTGCTATCAGTCGAACAAAACATACCGGTCGACCGAACAAATTAAACCCGGTCGCACGGAAGACATGAGCGGTCGAACGAAAACTCAAAGTCAAAAACTTAAGATCCCTGCTATCGGTTGAACAAAACCGACCAGTCGACCGACCTATTAAAAACGGTCGCACGGCAAACACTTGCGGTCGAACAAAAACTCAAAGTCGAAAACTTGGGATCCCTGCTTTCGGTTGAACAAACCCGACCGATCGACCGAACTATAAAAAACGGTCGCACGGAAAACACTTGCGGTCGAACAAAAACTCAAAGTCGAAAACTTAGGATCCCTGTTGTCGGTTGAACAAAACAGACCGGTCGACCGAAACATTAAAAACGGTCGACCAAACTCAGGAAATCGGTTGAACAAACAGAATTCGGTCAAGAAACAACTCAACACCGGTCGAACTAATTCTCATTACCGGTCGACCGGTGAAACAGTAAAAGCCAGAACAAAGCTTCAAAAATCAAGAGACACTAGAACTAAATATAGTCAAATGGACTCAAGTAAAACGTACTCAAATGTCATTTAGGGTACACATGCCAAGATTGAGTCTAATGAGATTGAATTGATCAACATTTAAAGGTTTGGTGAATATATCCGCTAATTGATCATTTGTGGGAACAAATATAAGTTTAATGTCTTCTTTATTTGCATGATCTCTAAGAAAATGATGTCTAACTTCTATGTGCTTAGTTCTTGAATGCAAGATAGGATTTTTGGAAAGGTTGATAGCACTCGTATTATCACAAAAAATTGGTGTAATTTGAAACTCAAGTTGCAAGTCCTTGAGGGTTTGCCTCATCCAAAGGACTTGTGCACAAGCACAACCGGCGACGATATATTCAGCCTCGGTTGTTGATAATGCAACACTATTTTGTTTCTTACTAAACCATGAGACAAGAGATTTACCCAAAAATTGACAAGTGCCACTAGTACTCTTACGATCTAAAATACAACCGGCATAGTCGGCGTCGCTATAGGCAACAAGATCGAAAGTCCTAGTCTTAGGGTAGAAAAGTCCAAAATCATAAGTGCCCTTTAGATAACGAAAAATTCTTTTTAATGCATTCAAATGAGTTTCTTTTGGACATGCTTGAAAACGTGCACATAAACATACAACAAACATAATATCGGGACGACTTGCAGTAAGATAGAGTAAAGAACCAATCATACCACGATACTTCTTGATGTCCACATCTTTGCCATTTTCGTCTTTGTACAATTTTACGCTTGTACTCATAGGTGTCTTTTGAGGTTTGCTAGTTTCAAGCTCAAAGCGTTTGAGAAGTTCCTTTGAGTACTTTGCTTGATGTATGAAATTGCCCTCTTGAGTTTGCTTTATTTGGAGTCCGAGAAAGAAATTTAGCTCACCAATAAGGCTCATCTCGAACTCTCCCTGCATAGACTTAGAAAATTCTTCGCATAGACGCGGGTTACTTGCACCAAAGATAATGTCATCAACATATATTTGTACCACTAATAAATCATGATTAAGAGTTTTAACAAATAAAGTGGTATCTACTTTACCCATTGCGAATCCTTTATTAATCAAGAAGTTCTTCAACCTCTCATACCAAGCTCTAGGAGCTTGTTTGAGACCATAAAGAGTCTTCTTGAGTTTAAATACATGGTTCGGATAAGATTCATTAATAAAACCGGGGGGTTGAGCAACATAAACTTCTTCAGAAATAATTCCATTTAGGAAAGCACTTTTAACATCCATTTGAAAAGGTTTAATGTCCATAAAAGAGGCATAAGCTAAAAGCATACGAATAGCTTTCATACGAGCCACGGGAGCATAAGTTTCATCAAAGTTTATTCCCTCCTCTTGGCGGTAGCCTTGAGCAACGAGTCTAGCTTTGTTTCTAACAACATTCCCATCCTCATCAAGTTTATTTCGGAAGATCCATTTAGTTCCAATAACGGTTTGATTAATGGGTTTTTCAACAAGTTCCCAAACGTCATTTCGAACGAATTGGTTTAACTCTTCATGCATAGCCATTAACCAAAATTCATCATTACAAGCTTTATCTACTTTCTTAGGTTCTAATTTAGATATGAAAGCATAAGAATCACAAACTACATGAGTCTTTGATCGTGTTGTCACACCTTGAGAAACATCTCCAATCACAAGGTCCTTTGGATGTTCCTTTCTATAGGTCCAATCCTTGGGAAGCTCCTCTTTGTTTTCTTGTGGAAAACTTGGAGGATCTTGATGTGGCTCATGGGAGACATCTTGAGATGAGAGATGTCTAATTATATCCATATAGTCATCATCAAGAGAGGAATTATCTACACAAGCCAACTCATCAAAGTTAACGTGTAGAGACTCCTCGACACAATAGGTTCGTTTGTTATAGACTCTATAAGCTTTGCTCCTATCGGAATATCCTAAAAAGATGGCCTCATCAGATTTTGCATCAAATTTTTCCAAGTTATCTTTAGTGTTGAGGACAAAACATTTTGACCCAAAAGCTTTAAAGTAAGAGATTTTTGGAATACGTTTGTGCCACAATGCAAAAGGTGTTTTCCTCAAAATAGGTCTTATAAGAACACGGTTTAACACATAACAAGAAGTATTTACGGCTTCACACCAAAAATATTTTGGAAGCCCTTTTTCCATAAGCATGGTTCTTGCCATCTCTTGAAGAGTTCTATTTTTCCTTTCAACTACTCCATTTTGTTGGGGAGTGCGAGGAAAAGAAAAATTATGTTCAATCCCTTGTTTTTCACAAAACTTTTGAAATAGCTCATTTTCAAATTCCCCTCCATGATCGCTACGGATAGTAATGATATGTAAATCTTTTTCTCTTTGAACACGTTTGCAAAAGCTTTTAAATCTTTCAAATGCATCATATTTATTTGCCAAAAACAAAACCCATGTAAATCGTGAAAAATCATCGACAATCACAAAAGCATATCTTTTACCACCTAAACTAACGGTTCTTGAATGACCAAAAAGATCTAGATGTAAAAGCTCAAGAGGTTTTGAAGTTGACACAACATTTAAAGATTTGAAAGACGATTTAAATTGTTTTCCAAATTGACATGCATCACAAAGTTTATCCTTTTTGAAATCAATTTTAGGAAGTCCTCTAACTAATTCAAGTTTGGATAATTTGTGTAATTGTGACATACTAATATGTCCCAATCGGTTATGCCATAACCAAGCTTCGTCATTTGAGGCAACTAAACAAGTCTCTAAGGCTAGATTGCTAATGACATTAACATCCACAATGTAAATATTATGAGATCTACAACCTTTAAATATAGTTTTCATGTTATGTTTTGAGACAATATAGCAATTTGAATTGTCAAAGATAACCATATAATTTTTATCCGCTAGTTGACTAACACTTAGCAAATTGTGTTTTAGCCCTTCTACTAACAAAACATTTTTAATATGAGGAGTAGAGGAATTGCCAACATTACCAATGCCGACAATTTGACCTTTAGCGTTGTCTCCAAATGTGACGGTTCCTCCCTTCTTAGGCTTTAGATTTGATAGAACTTGAGAGTCTCCCGTCATGTGCCTTGAGCACCCACTATCGAGTATCCACTTGCCCTTTCTCCTTGCTTTGATCGACATGCAAAGAGACAAGTGAAGACTTTGGTACCCAAATTTGTTTGGGTCCTTGAGGGTTAGCTTTTGGTACCCAAACTTGAGAGGTCTTAGGTACCCATACATTTGACAAACTTACTTTCTTAACATATGAATTGTTATGTTTAACAAAATAAGATGTAGCTTTCTTTTGTTTTCCACCCATGTACCCCAAACCATGCTTAGTCAAAGATTGAATTTGGGTTCCTAGAAGCATGTCTAGTATTTTTCTACCCACCGTGAATTTCTCTAGATCTTTTGTAAGTTGTTCATTCTTGGCAATAAGATCTTTGTTGTTGTTACAATTACTAGTAGATTTCAGCATGTTTATCTCATTAGCAAGCAATTCATTCTCTTTAAGTAAGTTTTCATGTTTAGTAGATAAATCTAGATGCATTTTTCTTCCTAATTTGTTTTTATGACAAATCATCTCATATCTTTCAGCAAGTTCATGAAAAGCATCTAATAACTCATCATAGGAAGGGGTTTCTTGAATTGATACCTCATCGTCGTCAATTTCCACCACTTAGGGTTGATGGCTTCTCTTTGGGGATGTAGCGGTGCTTGAATCCGAATCCTCATTGTGTGCCATAAAGCACATGTGTGCTTCTTCCTCTTGAGAGTATTCGGTGTCAGAGGATGTAGATGAGCTTGAATCATCCCAAGTGACTTTTAGAGCCTTCTTTCCGTCTTTGTCATGGTGATCCCTTCTTTTGTGATCATCACGTTCTTGTCTTCTAGGTCTCTCTTCTTTATCTCTTCTTGTAGGCCTATCTTCCCTAATTCTCCTCGGTCTCTCATCTCTTTCTCTTCTAGGAGGGAATCTTCTTGGTTCTCGTTGTTCACGATCTCTTGACTTAAGGAGTGGACAATCCTTCTTCATGTGCCCCATCTTGTTGCATTCGTAGCACGTGAAAGTCCGGGATGATTCTCCTTTCCCTCTTGTGAACCTTCCTTTGGCGAGAAACTTCTTGAAGTTGTGGGTTAGAAATGCAACATCATCATCGGTGTCATCGTCTTCGATACTTTCCAAATCCGACGTTGCTTTGAGAGCAATTGTTTTCTCCTTTCTCCTTAACCCCTCTCGCTCCTTCTCCTTCTCTCTTCTTTCCTCCATTTGAATCTCATAAGCCATGAGGCTTCCTATGAGATCCTCCATCTTTAGCTTTGAGAGATCTTTGGCCTCCTCGATTGCCGTTGTCTTCTTCTCCTACTCCAATGTCAACGATCTAAGAAACTTCCGTACCCTGTCACTTTCAATCAAGACCTTACCAAGGTTTTTCAAGGAGTTAGTGATATGAGTAAAGCGAGTATGCATCTCGCTAATGGATTCATTGGGTTTCATGGCAAACATTTCATATTTTTGCATAAATGAATCTATCCTAGTTTCTTTCACGGATGATCGTCCTTCAAAATGACTTTCTAACATATGTCATGCCTCAAATGCAGAATCACAAGCATTAATTCTACCATATTCCTCTTCGGTTAATCCACACATGAGAATGTTCATTAATTTTGCATTCATTTGAACCATTGCTAGTTCATCATCACTCATGAGTTCACACTCTTTGTTTTGAGTATATGGAATTTGAAAGAATACCCATAGCTTAACATCATATGATTGAATGAAGATTTTCATGCATTTCATCCAATAGGCATAATTGGTTCCATTAAAAAGTGGAGGTCTACCGGTGTGAATCCCTCACGTTGTTGGGTCATTGCTACAAATGTTAATTTGTTTATATGCAATTAACAAGGCTCTGATACCAAATGTAGGATCTAATTGCCCTAAATAGTAGTCTTAAGGGGGGGTTTATAGACTAATTACTCACTACTAACTATTTGTGCAATAACAAGATAACCAATGAAAATAGTGAGATGAAATGGCAAACCAAACACCAGATGTATAGAGGTTTGGATCCAACCACCAGATCCTAGTCCTCTCTTACGAATTGCTCTTCCTTGAGCAACTTCGCGATCTTCACTAATTTGATCTTCTTTCCGGGCAAAGATCGAGCATTTACAATTCAAGCTTGCGAACACCCTCGCCAAGCTTGGACCTCCTTCTCACAACCCGAGAAGAGCTTCACTCCGGAAGCTTGTACAACTCCTTTGTAGTAGACTTTGTGTAACCTACTTTTGAGCACTTGAATTGATGATGAATGCAATTGAATGATTGATCAAGAGAGTGGTTGAGAGCAATAAAGAGAGTAAGAGCACTTGAAAGTTTTTTTAGCACAATGAGAGCTTAGAGAATGGATTGGTGACCTTGTAAAGATGATTTAAGCTCTGTATATAAGCCTCTTAAGTTTTCTAGCCGTTTGAGAAAGATTTGATTGGGTTTTGTGCAAGATACACAAACTAGAGATTCAGGAAGCAATTCTGTCAAAGTTCGGTCGACCGGTAAGAATGAAACGGTCGACCGGTTACGTGAATAGTAGTCAAATGGTCAGACAAACAAGGAACGGTCGAACTAACTGGGATGGAACTTAAGTGTACTGGTCGAACGAAACAAGGAAACGGTCGACCGATGTGTAAGGTTCGGTAGAGACAATGTGTGACCGGTCGAACCAAGGTGGTATCGACCGATAGCAGGAAGAATGCTACGAACGATCAATGGTCAAACGGTCGACCGGTAAATAAGATTTGTTCGACTGGTTAAGCTATGTATTTGAGGGTATGGTGAAAGTATGTGTATACGACCGTTGTATAATACGACAAGTATAACGGTCACAAAAGAAGACAAAAATAGAAATCAACCGGTCGAACAGAAAAGGACTTTTGGTCGACCGGTTTGCACTAAGGCACGTGTCTTCCAGCACGTATGAACAGTTGATCGGTCGACCAAAATACTTTACGTTACTCTAATGAAACGGTCGAACCAGAACACCGTTCGGTCGACCGAAAGGGTTCAGAAAAACAGTTTTAGATTAAACGGTCGAACCAGATGGTCGACCGGTCGACCGGTTGAGTGCAGAATTCCTAGATATAGTTTGATTGATTTCTAAAGAAGTTTTGTATGGAATTTGAAGGTTTAGTTCTACTTCTATGAAATCCTAAAGAGTCATGATATGCAATGTATCAACATTTAAGTGCTCAAGTTACATTTAAATCCTAATGACAATAATGTAAACCTATCTACTCTTCAACTTCATTTCTCGTTAAACTTGTCACCTGAAATGTTAGTACAAAGCGATATATGTGTATTGTGCAAGAGTGATATGAATGAATTACATGTGTTTAAGTTATATGTTGATTAATCATCAAAACGGATAAGCAATATCATTAGCCAAAAAAGCCAACAGTTTGTATTATTCGTCTGAAGTTTATGTGTATTGTACTCGTATTTTGTGACTTATTTCAATTTCGTATATGATTTGTTTTATTTTTAAATTTAAATAGATCTTAATAAATCAAAACCAATTTAATTAATAATGAAATAATTGAAAAATTATTAGAAAATTCAAACAACATCAATACATTAACTAAGAGCACCCGTTAAGGGTGCTTTAATACAAATGAAACAAGTTATTGTAGCTTATGTAATAACTGTTCGGTAATTGGTAAGGAAAAGATGTAGGCGGAAAATCAATGGTGAGAAAAGAATGGAAAGATATTAAAACAAATCGAAATAATTACAATAAAGGAAAACTGTAATTATTTCATAATATAAAAGAAAACTCCTCCACGTTAGTGGGATTTGTAGTTACTTAGATGGATTAGCACATGGGATGACCTCGAAAACTGTCATTAAGGAGTAAAATGCAAAAAACATATTGGGAAAACGTACGTACTACAAGTCGTCCTACGACTACGAAACACGTCCAACACAGACCGTTTTCCTTTTCTTTTTTCTTTTTTGTTGCATGAGGATGAGGAAATAATAATGATACTTTGAGAGTGAGATGAGTTATTGCCGTAATTTTTTTATTTAATAAAAAAAAATTCAAAATTTTAAATTTAGGAAAAAAAAAATTTTTTTTTCCAAAAATACTATGAACGCGCGGAGCACGGATCGCGCGTCACACCCGCGTTCCGTCCCAGCAAAAAAAAAAAATTTTTTTTTGACGGATCGCGGGTTGGAACCGTGATCCGTCATTTTTTTTTTAAAAATTTACACGGATCGCGGTTCCCACCCGCGATCCGTGGAAAACAATAAAAAATTAATTTTTTTTTTGCTGAATTTTTTTTAATTTTTTTTTTCTGTTTTTCTGGTTTGGTTTTATTTTATTATTTCTGTTTTTATTTTTTATTATAATTATTTGTAATCTTTTTTTAAATCTTTTTTTTCAAAATATGTTTTCTAATAGATATTATTTTTTCAAATTTTTTAAAATTATTTTTAATTTTTTCAATAATCGACCTCGAAATCACTTCGATAACCCGGTGTATTGAAATGTTATGGTATTTTATACAATAAAAAAACAAAATTTCTTAGCAAGAATAAATTATTTACAACTGAATATTAAACAAATCATAAAACTAATTAAAACAAAAAATTGGTAACCTTGTCAAAAATTCGTAGGGTGTACACACATTACAAACATTTTGGAGGTCGATACAGCGAAAAATTAAAAACACAATTAAATTTTTTTAAAAAATATTAAAAATTACAAAACATATTTTGAAAACAAATATAATAAAAAATATAGTTAAAACGATTTTAAAAAAATCAAAACATAAAACACTACGACTAAAATCCGGGAATTTTTTTATTTTCTTTTATTGTTTTTGATTTTTTCGGTTTTCTGTTTTAGTTTTTTTTCTTTCTGTTTTTTCTTTTTTATTTTAATTATTTGTAATCTTTTTTAAAATCTTTTTTTTTCAAAATATGTTTTCTAATTGATATTATTTATTAAAAAAAATTAATTGTGTTTTTAATTTTTTCAAGAAACGACCTCCAAATCCCGTCGATAACTCGACGTGTATTGAATTGTTAGGGTATTTTATACAATATAACAACAAAATTTCTTAGTCAGAATAATAAATTATTTACAACTGAATATTAAACAATCCATAAAACTAATTAAAACAAAAAATTGTTAACGTTGTCAAAAATTCGTAGGGTGTACATACATTACAAACATTTTGGAGGTCGATACAGCAAAAAATTAAAAACACAATTAAATTTTTTTTAAAAATATTAAAAATTACAAAACATATTTTGAAAGCAAATATAATAAAAAACATAGTTAAAATGATTTGTAAAAAAACAAAACATAAAATAAAAAACAATAAAAGAAAAATAAAAAAACGGATTTTAGTTGTAGTGTTTGATGTTTTGATTGTTTTAAAATCGTTTTAACTATGTTTTTTATTATATTTGTTTTCAAAATATGTTTTGTAATTTTTAATATTTTTTAAAAAAAATTAATTGTGTTTTTAATTTTTTGCTGTATCGACCTCCAAAATGTTTGTAATGTGTGTACACCTTACGAATTTTTGACAACGTTACCAATTTTTTGTTTTAATTAGTTTTATGGTTTGTTTAATATTCAGTTGTAAATAATTTATTAATCTTGCTAAGAAATTTTGTTTTTTTATTGTATAAAATACCATAACATTTCAATACACCGGGTTATCGAAGTGATTTGTAGGTCGATTATTGAAAAAATTAAAAATAATTTTAAAAAATTTGAAAAAATAATATCAATTAGAAAACATATTTTGAAAAAAAAAAGATTTAAAAAAAGATTACAAATAATTATAATAAAAAAATAAAAACAGAAATAATAAAATAAAACGAAACCAGAAAAACAGAAAAAAAAATTAAAAAAAAAATTAAGCAAAAAAAATTTAATTTTTTATTGTTTTCCACGGATCTCGGGTGGGAACCGCGATCCGTGGATTTTTTTTTGTTTTTTTTAAATGACGGATCGCGGGTGGGAACCGCGATCCGTCAAAAAAATTAAAAAAAAATCGTAGTATTTTTGGAAAAAAAAATTCCTAAATTTAAAATTTTGAATTTTTTTTATTAAATAAAAAAATTACGGAGTTATTGGGTATTAGTGACGGAGTAATATCTAATATTTTGGCATTTTTTATGCTAATAGGATGGGACACTCTATCATTGTAATTGAACGTTGGAAAGAATACGATAAGGAGTTGGACTGATGTATGTTGTGTTGGTTGGTAAACCATCACTTTTTTGGAATCATGATGTGAATTCTACAACGACAATTTTTTAATATAAATTTAACGAAAATTAACATGTGTTACAAAATAAGATCAACGGTTTAAAATTATTGTTAATGATTCAAATTTTGAAAAAAAGAAGAGAAGAATGTCAATGCTTTGAATGTGGCTTTAAGAGTATTCTTTACTTATGACCTTTCAACCACAAATATTGTAGAGTAAAGTTTGAAATCTCTAAACCTTAAAAAACAATAGAATGTAGGAAGTTTTTTCAAAATAAAATTATTTTTTAATTTGTTTTCCAAAATAAACATATTTGGAAAGTATTTTCCACACTAGACCCGCCGTCACCACGTCGTGACACGTGACGGCGCCGGGTTTTGTTTTTTAGTGTATACAGAATTCGATGTTTCAAATGCCGAGTTCAGTAATTTGTTTGGAGAACTCGGCATTTGAAATGTCGAGTTCTGTATTTCTTTTTTGGAGAACTCGACGTTTCAAACGTCGAGTTCTGTAAAAATTTGTTTTTAAGAACTCAGCGTTTGAAACGTCAAGCTCTGTAAAAAAATTTAGAATATTGGGAAGAAGATTGTTGTGGACTTAACTTCTTCTGTGTGTAACCACCTTAATGAGATAATATGATGCACTAATTTGGTTACATAAAAATCTTAAGTTGGGGGTGCTAGCAAAGTTGGAGACATTTTGCCGCTCCGGCCTCCACCTATTGGTCATTTTTTGTAAGTTAGTTTATTTTTTATATTAATTAGTATTGGTTAATGATTTTTTTTACAGAACTCGGCACCTTCATTGTCGAGTTCGATTAGGCATCCGAATAGACTTCACACCCTCCTAAGGGGTGCGAATTTTTTTCCAAGTGTTCGAACTATGTAGAACTTTGTTTCTTAAACACCGAGTTGTGTTACGAATGATTCGACATCTGACACTCCGAGTTATTCTAATTTTTTTTACTGAACTCGGTGTATGAAACGTCGAGTTCTCCATTTTTTATACAGAACTTGAAGTTTCAAACGTTGAGTTCTGTACACTAAAACACAAAACCAGCCACCGCCACGTGTCGCGACGTGGTGGCAGCAGGTATAGTATGAAAAATACTTTCCAAAGTGTTATACGCCACATGAGAGCGTACATTATGTTCTAGGTTGGTTGCAACATATTGCTAGATACGGGTGAATCATGATCCACTTGTCAATGTTTGTCTCATTCCGACCAGACATTTGTATGATTTTCTGACATTTCTGTAGTTGTGGTGTTCAGACCATTTACATATAGGAAAACCCACTAAAACCTGACCGTTGGTGTACTTGAATGATGCAAAGGCACCATTGGGTACTTGTTGGAGACGACCGATATCTTTCAGGAAAGTATCAAGACTTTCACACTTGATTTTGGACGTTGACCAAGTCACTTGGGACATTTACGCACATTTGGATATGGAACGTTTGGAGATATAGATGAGCCAAACATGACTTATCAGTTTTGGAGATGTGCATCCACCTCTAGGTATTAGTCTCGAGGATAGTAGACGATTATATATGGAATGATACTGGAGCATCATGATATATTGGATTATTCACAACATAGCGGTTTCTCAACCGATGACATACATACCACAAGTGGGTAAAGAACAAGAGATGGTAAAAATTCAAGTGTTGTTTTAATAATTTGAGGTTTAATACATGTGTTTGATGTGTTCCTAATGTCAAATTTCCTTTAGGTACATCAAGTACTTTATGAGTTCCACGAGGAACTCCACAAGATCCAAGAAGTCATCAAAAACCATAAGATTAGTTCTTCGATGTCAATAAAGCTAAAAGATAAAATTAAGACTTTCCTGACATCATTTAGGGTAGTCTATGTTTGAAAGAAGAATGTGGAGAGGACTATATTGTCATTCCGCTTACACAAGAATGTGGAGATGAGGGTGTTCTCACTCAAGAAATAGGAGAGGTTGGAAATGTAGGTCGACGTGGTGTTTGCAGACGTGGTAGAGGACATGCCCAGGCACACACCAAGAAGAAGAAGAGATTGAGAGACCATTTAGGGTAGTCTATGTTTGTATCGCTATTTGTATCGTTACTTGTTTGCAAATTTAAGTTTTGGATATATGCTCTTTTGTTTTGAATTTAAATTTAAAACTTAAGTTGTTTTGTTTTAAGTTGAGATAAACTTAATGCTCTTTTGTTTTAATGTTGTTTTTTAGATGAGTTTTTTAATTATTTACCGTGGATGAGTATTAGAACGTGTGTTGTGTATGACAACTTGAATAATGTGAAAATGAGACGACATATTGCAAACAAACCTGTCAATAAAGAACTTGACATCCACAATGTCAAGTTCCATTTTATGAAGTCGACGTTCAGATTGTTGTTTCCTGAACACGGCAAATGGGATGCTGAGTTCATTTCAAGTGCTTGGGTTGAGAGCACACGTAACCATGGTTGAGGGAAATTTCTTAGAGTCTAAACTCGATTTCTTGAGTGTTGAGTTCAAATGAACCCGTCATCTGTGATGCTGAACTTGACGTTGCAACTGTCGAGTTCAATTTGGACTCTTAACTGACAATGTACACTCCTAGCTGGGTGGATTTTTTTATAAGTGTTAGAACTCGGCATCTCAAATGTTGACTTCTTTGAAATTATTCATTTTTAAAGAACTCGACATATGAGACGTCGAGTTCTGTAAACACTAAAATCTAAGACCTGCTGCACCACGTGTCGTAACGTAGTGACATCGGGTTATAGTATGAGAAATATTTTTTGGCAAGTTTCCTATAAGTTTTTTAAAAAATATTATTTCCAAAAAAAACCCTTTACTTTATTGTAAACTCCAGGAAGAGGGAGTCGTTTCCGTGGGGGCAAGTCAATCTCACCTATTTTGAAGTCAAAGTCTTCCACTGCCATGGAGGCTCATTTGGTTATTTCAAAAATATGATCTTGATGTCTTTGGTTTTCACTTTTCAGAGATAAAAAATCAACCAATTAAATCCAAAATGCAACTTTACAAGCTTTGGCAATTATGAGTTCAAGACGTTCCTCTGTACTTAGGTAAGTTGGAAAATTAAATGCACAAGGAAATGAAACCCCACGGTTGTTGATGAATCCCCACTTATGTTTTTTTGATGACGTGGTATATTATATTAATTAAAATAATAGGAAAGAATAAATTATATTAATTAAAATAATAGGAAAGAATAAATTTACTTCCTTTCATCTGATCATCATATCATTAAAACTCTCAGTGCGCCATTAGTTTGAAGAATGGGCTATTGCACCGGGAATTTTAATTGAACTTTTCTTTGAATGTTGCCCTTAGCCTTTATTATTGATAACTTGTGACATCATTCCTTATGAATTTTAGGAGTTAATTTATATTTATAGTCATGGACTTTAGAAGTAAAATACATTCGACAAAAAGAGATGTTATGTTTATCTAACAGAAGCTAATCTATTTGATAGATTCTTAATCATGTAGTGCGTCCTAACAAAGTAAGGCACATCTTGAGGTTTTATTTTGAGATGGGAAGAAGACTAGGAAAGCAAAACCAGATGCTTTTGCACATTTGCTCACGTGTAAATATACAAATATGATGTTTGCATGCATCATATTTGGTGAGTTTCAATTAGGTGAGGCTAGACTAGCATCCTATTTTTCAACCTTTCTTATATAGTGATTTCAGGCAGATACAAAATCATAGTTAGATGGGAATGATTTAAGCTCAAATAATTTGAAGAATCTTGCCAACTCCCTCACCTGCTGCCATTGGTTCCATGTTTCACAATTGTGTGTTTTGGACCCATCTTCCAACTAAAGTGGTTTATGATGTTGAAATCTACAATTCCACTTAAAGAATGGAACCGAATTCCTTTGAACCTGGTGAGTTCGCCACTAGAGCTCCTCTTTCCCTGTCACTTCTCATAAAGAAATCTACCATCCCACCTTTCAAGAAGATTACGTTTCACTTCACAAATTGCTACTGCTACATGCTACACTTCAATGTATCCTTACAATGTACACCTAACCATTCATACATAGATGGATTTTGCTAGGAAACTTCATGATGATGGTTATTAAGGGTTGCCAATAATTTGTTTCCAAAATGTCAGAATGACAAATGTTTGCCGACCCTCTTCATCGTTCAGTCCACTTTACTTTGGGTTGACATCATCACATCAATGGGTCCTGAATATGTGATGGCCGAATTACCTACTACTCTATGAAAATTACAGACAATCTGAAAAACCATAAATTGGAAAGCATGTTACAGATTTGGCTCTACTCAGTCATTTTTTGCCAACTCGCAAAGAATGATCTGCACAAAACATTACCATCAGAGAACTAAGAGATATTTACTCAGTGACAGTTACAGATATGTAGAAGGAAATAAGCCTTAGCTCTTTCTCAATAATGATTTGCCCTCCTAAGTTTTTCACTACCGGGATCGTTAGGTTTGATCTACCCATATAATTACGTTTAATTCAAATATAAATCAAATGGTGTGGTAATTCAGGTAAAGACATGTAATTTTGATGAAAAATGATTATAATCTTATATTGGACAAAATTCACTTTCATTTCAATGTCAATGCACTATTACGACCAGGCAAGTTATTTTATGTTTTGCACAGAAAATCACTGTAACATTGACCATATATATAAATAAAATAAAAGGGAAAAAGATGTAAGTGCCATCACTAATATCTACAATCATGGAAATAAGAGCGAACTTCACAAGTAATCAGTCAAGTTTCAGGAGGATGAGATGGGGTTTGATGCTTTCATTTTGCTTCAGAAGTGTCTTAACACTGACGAGCTCAATGTCAAATATCAAAGTACCTAACGTTGAGCCTTCCCTGTTGGCCAGACGAGTCGGATTGAAAATGGTTGTGAACAGCCTCTGACGATCAAAAATCTGCAGAGAAAATAGACACGTTTAACTGCCAACAGGACGAACAGTCTTGGAAGATGAAAATTTGAAAGCATAAAATATGGCAAATGCAATGCAATCAAACAAATGTCATTCCTACTATGGCACTTGAGGGATAGCATCTTGATGCTATTTTAAACCTATCCACCAATAAGCATATAGGATGAGTTCATTAGTCTAATAAACTAAAAATAAGTTTTACCCACAGCCTTTTTATATGAAAAATAAGAGTTTAGGGTGTCCGTAAGCATATAGAATGTGTTCAAAAGTCTACTAAAACTAAAAATAAGTTTAACCCACAGGCTTTTTATATGAAAATATTTTAGAGTGTTTGTAGCTCCAACGACGGAGATCCAAATGAAAGAATTAAAGACACCTAAGCTTGTTGCTGATTGCTGTTTTATCACAGTTTATTACACAGTCATCCCATCCTTACATATCAAAAACAAAGTGAGCCTTGCAAGAATAGATTCTAATGTTTTCAAGCTAAACCGAAAATGGTTGAGATGATGAATGCATATCGTTTATTTCGTTTAATATAAAAGCTATGGAGAATTAGAGCAAGCCATGCATCAACATAGAAGGAGAAATACTACTGTGTCAAAATATCCTCTTACATGTACAATATAAAGTAGCAGAACATAAGCATAATGGAAGGGAACAATTTTTTTTATGAAGAACATACATTTGGTGGTATTGGTTCCTGTGAAGTGTTTTGATATCCCTGAGATGGTGGAATGATTACACGACGAACACCTCCGACGTTCATGGATTTTACAGCATCTTGAATGCCTGATATTACCTGCATCAAAGCAAGAACTTAATGCACCCAAGACATCTAATATAACAAAAAAAAGATCAAGTAAATATTAGGACATTGGGAACAACAAATTGTTCCAATTCTTCTAGGCAGTGTTTGCATGCAGTAGTTCAACTAAAAAATACCTTTTAACTTGGGATTCGATACTTATAAATTATTTGTTTAGTTAAACGTCTTTGAATCTGCAAACCTTTTTTAAAACTTCAGAATACCATCTCTATACAAAGTTGTCAAAAGAAAATCTAATGGTGAGAGGTGGAATTTAAAATTTTCAAATGATTTTATCGAACTTTGATCATTTGAAGTTAGTTCAAAATATTAATGCCATACTCCAATAAGATCATATTACATTATCATGTGTTTTTATGATTTTCATATGATGCTTAACTCTATGCGAGCGGAAATAAGTATTGTCGATATGATATTGTATGACACTATGTTTATCCAAAGTAAATATAAGTCATGTTATTAACAAATTTTGGATTTGTAAATATCATTCTATGATTTTGAAAATTTTGTGGGACTTATAGACGACGCAAATCCATTCTCTGAATTTGGACCCTTACAAAGTTACCTTAGACGTTCTAGATATCACAACAAGAGAAAGGAAGATAGGCATATAGCAGACCAGATCGAATTTTAACTTTTCAGATGCATGGATCACTTTATTGAATCAAAACTCACCTTGTCGGACCCCATAACAAAGACAAAAGGAATGGGATTTCCCATCTCATCTTTGTGATCGTATGTTGAATCGAATCGCCAACCCTGTTTCGCTGCCAAGCGTCCATAGTAATGGATAGAAATCTTCAAAGTTAAAAAGAAAACATATCAGACAGATTACCAATACCCATACATATGATGACTACTAACATTTTAATGATAATGATTGCACTGCTTTACAAGTCGTTATAGCAGATGTTAGACCAAGCTAAATAACCTGCAACAAGAAATTCCTAATATTTTCCTACAATGTTATGAACCTCGGAAAATCATCTCTTAAGGCTAGTTGTTGAGGCGAGCGAGTCTAAATTATATCCACCCAACCCAGATAATGCATAAAGAGCTATATAGTATGGACAACATAACAGCACACCATGCTTACAGTCCATCTTACTCAGCAGCCTCACTCCAAAAAACCTTCAGTCCACATTCTGACTTAACCAGGCAGAAGTGAATAACCCATTTTCAGGTCGCTCGAATCCAACCAAAGTTGCAACGACAACCTAAGCACAAAAGCGTGTATAACAGCAAGCAAAGAACTAGATGAAAGGTGAGGATGTGGTTTTACATCTTCCCTCTAACAACTTATCACTCTTAATTAATTAGCAAAGTCAACCTCTACCAACTAGATAAATTTGGTTAATTTGTGTGCATCCAAACCCTCCTTTTTTAGTTTACGGAGAAGCTACTCTTTTGTTTAATGTATTTAGATGTAAGAGAGAGAAAAACGGTTATTTTGAGAAATTTGACGGTCATCCAATCACAGACTATCTAGTATGGATTGTAAGTTGAAACGCGTCGACGTCTATCACTCCTCGAATTGCCAAATCCAACCACTTCACCGACCATCTCCAGCGACTTTCGACATTCCCATATCGAGCTCGTTCGAGTTAATCCTTAAACGCTAAACTAATACAGTACGGAAGCGGAAAGCATTCGCACCTGATCCCCAGTGTCGGGAGCTTCTCCGCCGCCAACCCGGAGGTCCAAAGCCTTCACCCCGCCGGACCCCTCGATCTCGAAGAACTCCGCCGCCGCCGCCAAGAGAGCGCTTCGGGAGGGAGTTGGCCGGGATTAGGGTTAGGGTTTGGGGATGGGAGGAGGGGGATTGAGGAGAGTGGAGAGGGAGGAGAAAGCTGTTGAGGATAGAGTGCACATTTTCGGGTTTCTTTTGGAGTGAAGTCTGAAACTGGAAAAGGGCGGGTGGGATGGCAATTTAGGTCCACTTTGGGAAATTTGTTGTTTACTACTTAATTATTAAAGTAAATTCATTCTTCTTGAATTACTTAAATCGTTCGTGTCAATTACCATTTTATCATTCACTTTCCATTAATACATATTTTGTCCTGTCTCTTAAAATAAGACTTCTCTCTTAATTTTCTTCACTCTACCAAGGTCAATACCAGGGAAATGTATGACAAACTGTCTGAATCCACGATGATAACTTTAATAAAAAAAGACTGAGGTGTTTGCAAAAAATGCCCAATGGGGGCGACATCTGCCTAAGACACTCCCCCCATGCCAGCCCCCATGAGGGAGACATTTTTTGTAGAGGCTATTGTTTTTTTAATAAAAAAATCTTAAATTTATACGGTGTGTTATCTCAAATTATTTCAGGTTCCGTTGCAAGATTTCTGTGGTGACGGAGTGGATTACAGCGAGGTTTTTATAAGTGATGAAGTATTTCCAACATACGATGACGCTATTAAGAGCAGTTACGTAGTAGATATTGATTGTAACGTGAGCTATTTTCGTCTCATCTCAATCGATGATTCGATGATTGTAAATGTGGCAACTAGACTTCACAATTTCATCATCGAAGAAATGTCAATGAGCTGTTGGAAGAGGTCCAAGAAATCCCAAATTCCACGGTCAATAATCGTCTATCTACGAGAATTGTCAATAGTGGAGATGACTTGAACATGGCGGTCCTTAGGGACGTAATTCGTGATGTCATTTATCAGGGGAGGAGTCGTTGATTTCATAACTAGTTATTATCACATGTATTACTTTATGGATATTTAAGAATTACGAACCCATGTTATTTGATGTTCCTTGTTCTTGAAAATGTATATTGGTAATTTCTTAATTACAAGACAAGTCGTCAAGGGATATCCCATTACTTGTTGTGTTTCTTAAATTTTGGGTTTTCATTGTGTTGTTACAGTACTTGCTCATGGATGCCGATTTTTATGTCGATATGGACAGGACTTTGGTTCCATATGACACTTCCTTTGATGGTGTATATGGACAGTTAGCTACTGCAGGGGTGACTACCTCAAACCACATTGGGAATCCTGAACATGTGCGGCTCTTATCCAGCTCACATACTATCCAACAACACCTCAGTGGGTCTTGGTGTTTTGGTTGAGTTGCAGTTGATGAACATCTTATTCTATCTGACTTGTTTTGGGCTGCGTTTATTCTATTAAAGTGGTGTAATGAGCTTCTAGTTTTAATGTATGTGTAAATTGGATTGTTAAGTTTAATGATGTTGTGTTACTGAAAGAGATGTTGAACTTGTATGTGTAAGTTGGTTTTTAAAGAGTGAACGCTGGAGGAGTTCCATACCAGAGGAATTGCAACGTCATGGGGTCTCAAAGAGTTGTAGACCTGGCTCTTTCAATGCCAATAGTTTGCTGAAGAAATTCACCATGTCTTTTTAGAATACCCATCCAACATTCAAATAAGTCAAAACATATATAAGCAAATTCACCGTGTCAAGTTTGTTGCGAAGAACCTTATTGGCTATTAAGAAAGAATTTTGAATTATTTAACACGAGATGCACTTCATATGTTATATCATTTGTATAAATTCATTACTATCATCAACATCAACTAACCCCAACACCTAAAACGAGGCCCCCACCTGGGCGAGGTACTCGACAACTCCATCGTGTCGACAATCACATTAATAAAGGGTCGAGCAATCACATTTTTTTAAACATTCATAATAATATATAGCAAAATTATACAAATGTGTTAGAAATTGCTTATTATAATTTACCTTACACTTACTATTATCTTGTTCATAAATCTTAGTCAAATAATTCAATTTATAATTTTTCAAACAAATTATAGTAACATTGCACAAACAACAAAACTTGGTTAAATGGTAAATTCTGATATTTCATTTTCCATTTTTTTTCTGAAGACTTTGGGTAACGTACCCGAAAACAACGGAAATTTAAACAATAATAAAGACCGTCAACGGTCAACACAGGGCACGTCACTGGAAAACAAACCAACATATATATATAAAATATATAAGATACAGACCCACGTGGAAGTCAAAGTATACATAAGAGTCAACTGTGATTACAACAAAAATGAATATACATGTAATCACTACCTCAACAAAAGAAGTATAAAAGAGGACACAGGATCTGATCCCGGGGGCACCGTCCTCAGTCACCACCTCAAACTCTAACCCTGCTCGCTACCTGAAATGCAAACAAACAAACATGCCTGAGTTCCCTGCAGGAACCCCGTATACCAAACCTCCTAAAATACGAAAAGGAAAATTAAAGACAATGCAATGCAATACACATGATCATCCGCCTCGGGCCCACAATAATGCCCTCACCGCCTCCGCGGCACTGAACCACTCCTGCCACTAGGGTCAAGTCAGTCCACCGCTGCCTCACAAGGGTCAGTCGACACCACTGCTCCCCAAAAAGTGCAGGAAGGAACCCCTGGTACACGCCGCACTCCAGGAGCGAGTCAGCCCGCCGAATACACAACTCGGGTCAGACGACAGCCGCTGCTCCCCCAAGAGCTGCCAAACGCGCACCCTGCCGGAACATCCTCGGCCTACCGCTAAACCCTCGCAAACTGCCCAAGGTTTACGGCACACATCTCTCACACCCCGCTCGGTAAGAGAGGAAACAGTAATACAATAATACGCCTTCGTCGAAGGTGAAATCCGTAGCTCTCAAAGCCGGTAATCAACCGTCGCCTCGGAGCCGGTAGTCGACCTATACTCAACGGATCGCGTGTGGATAAATCCACCAACCTGCGGCAGATCGGTCGACCGCTAAAAGCACACCGGTCGACCGGTCCCCCACACAGTACACGGTACTGTACAAACAAGTCTATCGGTCGAACCACGCCAACCGAATTACCGACCAATCGGTCGAACAAAAGTCATCTAGCGGTCAACCGTTTGGATGGTCTACGCTATACAATTTTATATAATATATATATCCGACCGATCGAACCAAGGGGTCGTTCAACCGATAACAGGACTTTCCGCATTTTGCTTAAGTGATATTCGGTCGACCGGAACTGCTATACAGTTCGATCGAATCAACACAGGCACTCTACCGCTTAAATAAAATGCTCAGTCGGTCAACCGAAAGTTAAAGAGCGGTCGACCGTTTTGATGGTCAAAGCTCCCAACCGACTAAGCATCGAATGGATCGGTCGAACAAGGTTAAGGACGTTCGACCGTTTAATAAGTCAAAATCCCCAACCGACCCATTCTCATTGTTATTCGGTCGACCGGCTAAGTGGTCCCGTTCGACCGATAACAGCATAACCTCTTTTTCCCGCACAAATCTGGCATAACGGTCGACCGTCTAACGACATCGTTCGACCGTTCGCGGGTAAAAATCCATATAATAATAGGATCGGTCGACTGCCCACAGGCACCGGTCGACCGATCGTCGTCTTCAACCTCTGAATTGGTTGAAATCCGACGGGGAATTCGACACCAACGTCGATCCCCAACACTCACAAGGCATAAGTGAGTTATATTGAAGATTTGGCATACCTTTTTGACGGTTGTGGAAGCCTCCCAAGCTTTGGCAACCTCAACCCACTTCTTCTTCTTCTTCTCCTCTTCCTCTTCTTCTCTCCTTCTTCTTCTTCACCAAAATCGCCTCTCTCACGCTCTGGTTAACTTAAGAAGTGAAGAAAACGTTTCAATTAATCTAACACCCCTATTTATACAAAAACCCAATCTTATCTTCAACTCACCTCTAAATCCTCCAATCCAAACAAGCCACCTCATACTATACTAATCAAGGCTTAATTAGGTTAATTAGGTTTAGTTTAGTTTAATTTAGGTGTTTAGATTAGGTTATTACAATCTACCATCCTTAAAAGAATTTCGTCCGCGAAATTCGAAACAACAGACTTACCGAAACAACTCTGGATACTCCTTCCTGACATCCTCCTCGATCTCCCAGGTAGCCTCTCTGACACTGTGATGTTGCCACCTGACCTTCACCATCGGAATCGCTCTCCTCCTGAGCTGATGTACCGTCGGAATCGCTCTCCTCCTGAGCTGATGTACCATCTCATCCACAATCTGATCCACAATTTGTAACGCCCCGAGCCCGGACAACTGATCACCCGCCCGAACCCGGTGCGTTAAGATACGATCCACGATCCTGACCGCTGCACACTCTGATATTTAAATCCATCTGATAGGCCCATAATTAATCTGAAAAATATAATCAACAATTTGTGAGCTCGACAGCCCGCAAGTACCAACCATCAATCAATCAGAATCAGAATCATGTGGAAAATAATACAGAATATAACATTCAGTCAATAAGCACAATCAAGAGACATGCATCACAAATAAAATGCATGCATATCAATTTGAAACCCCCATTCAGATTCGACCACATCCTGTGCTTCTGAAATCTATCAATCTGTCAGACGCACACCTGGTAGCTCCACACTAACGACAGGCAGCCCTTTCCTCTCTCGGGTGGCTCCACGCTGTCTGCTAGGCAGCTCTTTCCTAAGTTGCTCTGCTAGAAACATACACACAGCCACAGGACATGTCGACCGAAACACCACCATGCAATCATATGCATATCCATAAAATCAACATCAATACTCAGCATGCATGCAACTACGAATATCAAGAGAGACACATGATATGAAACTGAAGAATAACGAATCAGTACTTGCCTCAAAATCTCCATCTTTTTCTTCTCAATATTCTTCTCAAAATTCCATCTTCTCCTAAAACCACACAATCATCCAACAATCTTAATTAGTCTATTAAGATATTTGATTATTACCTCAACTAAAAAATTCAGGATATTACACTTTGAGAATCCATTTTTCTACATTAAGATTAATTAATTTTTGGCGATCAACCTCGATGAATTCTCTAATGCTCTAAAAACAAAGTTTATATGGAAACGACACTGGTAATTTGGCAACAAAAATAATTAGACACAAATACCTTAAAATGGTACATCAGATACCTTACTTTTCCCCATTCCGGAAAACAATTCTCAAAAAATTTGAGAGGTTCAAAATTAATCTTTCGTTCAAAATAAACAATGGCAAAAACACCCCTTTGTGGTTAAAAAAGTGCAATCTAGCTAATTCCTTGCCAAATATTTTTAACACTTGTCTAGAATGGATGCTACAACGGTTGAAATTGTGAACATGCCAATACCGATAATCCCTTCAAAGATGGAATCTACATCTTGTATGAAACACCGAACTACTATCAATCTTCGATGCAATCCAGGACAACAGACAAGTCCTACACCACTGGGAGAACTCTGACGAAAACCCATTATTGCTTGTTTTCCATTGGAAAATGTTTAGTAGACGCGCGCGTCACTGACACTACTTACGTGGCGGAGAAATTTTGTCCATTCAGCATCCAGTCAGCATGTACACTAAGCTTCTCAGAGCAATGATGTCTTTCTTATTTGTCTTCCCGATGCATTAAATGCATCTCTACGGAGATACCGCCTTTTCTTTTGGCGCTCAACGGAGATCCACTAAAGATCCCTTAGGGTTTCACGTCACCTATTTTTTTACTCATTTTCCTTTTTTTCCGGACAAGCGCATGACTCATTCCGGACACAGTTACTATGTAATCCTGATAGTTGGAACACTTATTCCGGACAAACGTACTACTTACTCCGGAATGTTGTCTTTTTCTTTTATTTTCCCGATGCGTCCACAATCGCATTTAATGCTCCTCAAATCAGCACGTCCTCCATTTCTTCTTTTTTGGCGCTTCACGGAGATACAAAATGTTTTGGCTACCTTATTCGGATCCTATGAACCCTTCCTTCTTCTTCCTCCCTTTTTGCTGTACTGTAATGACACTCGTTAATGTGTCCTCACGGCCGGCGCATGCCTCAATCGTCCCGCAAGAGAAGATGTATTTTCCTTCCTTCGAAGAAGCCAAAGCATTTTACGTTTCCTATGCCGATTCCTGTGGTTTTGGTGTGAAGATAAGGCAATCTCATTACGATCGTGGTGTTGTTATACGGGCCACTCTTACTTGCTCCAAGGAGGGTAATGCTCCGGGAAACCAAGGTGAAGGTAGACCAAAACATAGGTTATCCGGTAGGGTCGAGTGCACTGCTCGGATCAGGGTCTCCGGAAATCCATCCAGAGGCTACGTAATTAACTACGTAGATCTCCAACATAACCACGTCATGCTGTCGGACGACCAGATGCGCTTCCTCCGACAAAAACGATCCGTCCCGGATTCCACTAGAGCACGCATTTCGTGTAATGATGCTGCCGGGATATCGTCTGCCAAGACCATGCAATCTTTTGTGGTCGAAGCCGGAGGTCATGACAAATTGTCTTTCAACGAGTGGGACCTAAGGTGTTTTGTTTTCTACTTAACTAGGTTGATGTTACCCATTTTGCTTTGTCATAAAAATTGTGTTTTGCAGGAATGTTGTGTACGAGGTTAGAAACCTGAAGATGGGACCAGGCGATGCCCAAGCTATCCAAGATTATTTCATCAGGATGCAAAAGAATGATTCCCAGTTTTTTTACGTAATGGATATGGACGACGAAGGCAGACTACGAAACGTGTTCTGGACCGATAGTCGTTCTCGAGCTGCGTACTCTTACTTTGGAGATGTCATATGTTTCGACACAACCTACATAACCAACAAGTACGACATGCCTTTTGCCCCTTTTGTGGGGGTAAATCACCATTACCAGTCCGTCCTTCTCTGTTGCGTACTCCTCTCTTCCGAGACGACACAAAATTACATTTGGTTGTTCCAAACATGGTTGACGTGCATGAACGGTACGTACTTTGTCCGTCCGGTTTACGTTTTTTGTCTGTCCGGTTTACGTTATATGTCTGTCCGGTTTACGTTATTTGTCTGTCCGGTTTACGTTATATGTCTGTCCGGTTTACGTTATTTGTCTGTCCGGATTACGTTATATGTCTGTCCGGTTTACGTTATTTGTCTGTCCAGTTTACCATATGTTTTTATCTGGTTTACGTTATGTGCAGATATAAGCCCCCCGGCGATCATAACAGATCAATGTGGCACCATAACTGCGGCGGTGAGGACTGTGTTCCCTGAAGCACGACACAGATTTTGTATATGACACATAATGAATAAAGCGCCTGTGAAGCTGCCCACGAAGTACCGGGAGCATACGTTGTTTGAGCTCAAAAACTGTGTATTCGATTCCAAGACTCCGGCTGAATTTGAGCGTAATTGGCAGGGTTTTCTCGATGATTTCGAGTTCCACGACAATAGTTGGCTCCAATCCATTTATGCAATTCGAGAGTACTGGGTACCTGCATTTGCGCGAGATTGTTTTTTCGCCGGAATGACATCAACCCAGAGAAGTGAGAGTATGAACGCCTTTTTTGATAAGTACCTCACATCTAGGACGACACTAAAGCAGTTCGTTCAACAATACGAACTCGCACTCCGCCACAAGTATGAGAAGGAAGCTCAGTCGGATTTCGATTGTATTCATAAGGCTCCGCAATTGATTTCGAAATATCCATTCGAGAGGCAATTGAGCGAGTTGTATACGGTTGGGGTCTTCAAGAAGGTGCAATTATAAATTGGGAAGATGATGTACTGCGATATCACGGACGAGTTCAACGAGGAGGACACATTCCACTTCAATGTGACTGAACATGTATTGACACATATGCTCCCATTGTCGAAACGGTTTGCAGTGCAAATTAGAGATGTGAAGTGGTCATGCAATTGCAGAATGTTTGATCATGTCACGCTCCTTTGTTGTCACGTTTATGTTGTTATTGCACGACTATGTCCCAACGCATTGCTCCACGAGTCTTACATCGTCAACAGATGGAGGAAGGACATCCGAAGGAGCTACCGAGACAACTTTTCCCTTCAAAATGACACGACGGAGAACGATGCGCTTCGTCGCCATGACGACATAATGGGTCGTGCGGTTTGGATCGCCCAGGCCGCTTTCGTCTCACACGACAGATATCTTCATGCGGTTGAGGTACTTGACTTGCTTAAGGAACGTATGCAACGAGCTGATCCTGGGTTGGAGGGTACATCCGTTCTCAATCCGGATAAGACAAGACGGAAAGGCAGACCACCGACCAAACGACAGATTTCTTTGTCTGAGAAAATAATTAAAAGTAACGATAGGAGAATCATCAGGAAGAAGGTTTCACTGTCGCAGCACCCAGTCGCACCCAAACCTGGGGATCACGACTTCAATGATTGGGACATGACTTTGTATTACGAGGGATTTCCTCCTTGATTATTGATTATGTCTTTTGTTGCAATTACTCTATGTAAAACTTCAACCTCCTTAATAATATGTAAAACTTATTATTATGTCTGGTTCACGTTTTATGTTTGTCCGGATTATGTTATATGTCTGTCCGGTTTACTTTTTATGTCTGTCCGGATTACTTTTTATGTCTGTCCGGATTACGTTATTGGTCTGTCCGGTTTAAGTGTTGTGTCTGTCCGGATTAAGTGTTGTGTCTGTCCGGAATAAGTAGTGTGTCTGTCCGGAATAAGTAATGTGTCTGTCCGGAATACGTATTGTGTCTGTCCGGAATAGGTGATGTGTCTGTCTGGAATACGTGATGTGTCTGTCTGGAATACGTGATGTGTCTGTCCGGAATAAGTCATGTGGTCGTCCGGAATAAGTAATGTGTCTGTCCGGAATAAGTCATGTGTCTGTCCGGAATACGTGTTGTGTCTGTCCGGAATAGGTGATGTGTCTGTCCGGAATACGTGATGTGTCTGTCTGGAATAAGTCATGTGTCTGTCCGGAATAAGTCATGTGGTCGTCCGGAATAAGTCATGTGTCTGTCCGGAATAAGTCATGTGTCTGTCCGGAATAAGTGTTGTGCCTGTCCGGAATAAGTCATGTGTCTGTCTGGAATACGTGTTGTGTCTGTCCGGAATACGTGTTGTGTCTGTCCGGAATAAGTCATGTGTCTGTCCGGAGTAAGTCATGTGTCTGTGCGGAATACGTGTTGTGTCTGTCCGGAATAGGTGTTGTGTCTATCCGGAATAAGTAATGTGTATCTGTCCGGAATACGTGTTGTGTCTGTCCGGAATAAGTCATGTGGTCGTCCGGAATAAGTGGTGTGTCTGTCCGGAATAAGTGGTGTGTCTGTCCGGAATACGTGGTGTGTCTGTCCGGAATAGGTGTTGTGTCTGTCCGGAATACGTGATGTGTCTGTCCGGAATACGTGTTGTGTCTGTCCGGAATAAGTCATGTGGTCGTCCGAAATACGTGGTGTGTCTGTCCGGAATACGTGTTGTGTCTGTCCGGAATAAGTGTTGTGTCTGTCCGGAATAAGTCTTGTTCCTGTCCGGAAGAAGTCATGTGTCTGTCCGGAATAAGTCATGTGTCTGTCCGGAATAACTCATGTGTCTGTCCGGAATAAGTCATGTGTCTGTCCGGAATAAGTGGTGTGTCTGTCCAGAATACGTGATGTGTCTGTCCGGAATAAGTAATGTGTCTGTCCGGAATACGTGGTGTCTGTCCGGAATACGTGACGTGTCTGTCCGGAATAAGTAATGTGTCTGTCCGGAATACGTGTTGTGTCTGTCCGGAATAAGTCATGTGGTCGTCCGGAATAAGTAATGTGTCTGTCCGGAATAAGTCATGTGTCTGTCCGGAATACGTGGTGTGTCTGTCCGGAATACGTGTTGTGTCTGTCCAGAATAAGTGTTGTGTCTGTCCGGAATAAGTCTTGTTCCTGTCCGGAAGAAGTCATGTGTCTGTCAGGAATAAGTCATGTGTCTGTCAGGAATAAGTCATGTGTCTGTCCGGAATAAGTGGTGTGTATGTCCGGAATACGTGATGTGTCTGTCCGGAATAAGTCATGTGGTCGTCCGGAATAAGTAATGTGTCTGTCCGGAATAAGTCATGTGTCTGTCCGGAATACGTGTTGTGTCTGTCCGGAATAGGTGATGTGTCTGTCCGGAATACGTGATGTGTCTGTCTGGAATAAGTCATGTGTCTGTCCGGAATAAGTCATGTGGTCGTCCGGAATAAGTCATGTGTCTGTCCGGAATAAGTCATGTGTCTGTCCGGAATAAGTGTTGTGCCTGTCCGGAATTTATTATTGTGTCTGTCCGGAATTTATTATGTCTGTCCGGATTACGTTTTATGTCTGTCCGGATTACGTTATTTGTCTGTCCGGTTTATGTTATTTGTCTGTCCGAATTACGTTATATGTCTGTCCGGATTACATTTTATGTCAGTCCGGTTTACATTTCAATCATTCAACCAAACACTAATCATTTATCCATGTATTGTTCGTAACAACCGTATAAAAATTAACAAATAGTCTATGTAATTTAAACATGTATAAGCTATAAAAAACAATGATTTATGTAACAATTAATGGTGTAAAGTAAAACAAGTATTTTTGGCCGATTATTGTTGACTGCACACCCCAGAGTCTTCAAGTAACCAGTTAGCCAATTCGCCCCTCACACGGTGAATAACCTTGCTCTGCTTCGGCTTCGTCGGATCAGCATTCACCATCAAACATTTCATCCAGTACAAAACGTAAGGCCCGCAGTCGTTACTCCCGGCTAGCTGTCGTTGGCTACCCTTCCTCTCAACTATCAGCGGCCAATCGACCTTCAACAACTCTCGCCAAAATTCCATCAACTGAAATGCTGTGCATTCATGAATTCCGAAACACCGGGAAGGATCTTCACCTTTTCCCAGCGAACGGGACATACTGTTGTACTGAATGAACTGTGATCTCGGTCCGTGGGCAACGAACGGAGTCCAGCGGCCAGACTTCCAGCATGGCTGTGCGATGATGGTCTCCGCCGCATTTAGTCCTACAATTTTGGGGAGTAGACAGTCTTCCATTATATCTCCTCCCTGTCCCTCCACAATTCTTCCCGATTCGAAGGTTGATATGCAAACAACCTTTTGCGGCCCTCCTCTTCTGACGAGTACCTCGATTAGGGCGTCCATGGTTTCGTTGCTGAATTCCGATTTTCGCATTATTATTTCCTTGAGATCTTCACGGGTTATATTACAGAGTTCCCCCTCCAGATCACCTCTTTTTCGTCGCGTTCGGGAGCCGTGAGATTCAATAAACGTTGTACCTCATCAGGTTTCAACGATCTCAAGGCGGTCACATCCAGATCAGGTCTCGTCGAGGAAACATGGTCGACCAGAACATCTTTGGCGGCTTCTTCGGCCTCCTCTATCTCTTTGGCGGCTTCTTCGGCCTCCTTTATCTCTTTGTTGGCTTCTGCGGCCTTCTTCTCTACCCCCTCTTGGCCAGATATACTGTACGCTTCGGCTCTATCTTCTGTGCGCAAGCGTGGTCTTTTGGTCCGCAATTTTGTTGGGTGTGTTTCCCTCTCCCTCTTCCTCTCTACATCTTTCCTCTGTCGTTCCTCCTCCTCCTTCCTCGTCTTCTCTTCCTCATTCCTCTTCCTCTCTTCCTCCTCCCTCTTCAAGTTAATCGTCTTTTGCTCTTCCTCCTTCCACTTCCGTTCCTCCCCCTCCTTCCTCTCTTTCTCCACTTTCTTCTTCTTAATCCTCTCTTCCTCTTCCTCCATCTTCCGTTCCTCCTCCTTCCTCATCCTCTTCCTGTCTTCCTCCTCCCTCATCCTCTTCCTCTCTTCCTCCTCCCTCATCCTCTTCCTGTCTTCCTCCTCCCTCGTCTTCTTCTCTTCCTCCTCCCTCCTCTTCCTCTCTTCCTCCTCCCTCCTCTTCCTCTCTTCCTTCTCCCTTCTCTTACTGTCTTCCTCCTCCCTCGTCTTCCTCTCTTCCTCCTCCCTCCTCTTCCTGTCTTCCTCCTCCCTCCTCTTCCTTTCTTCCTCCTCCCTCTTCTTCCTCTCTTCCTCCTCCCTCCTCTTCCTCTCTTCCTTCTCCCTCCTCTTCCTCTCTTCATCCTCCCTCTTCCTCCTCTCTTCCTCCTCCCCCTTCTTCCTCCTCCCTCTTCTTCCTCTCTTCCTTCTCCCTCCTCTTCCTCCTCCCTCTTCCTCCTCTCTTCCTTCTCCCTTTTCTTCCTGTCTTCCTCCCCCCCTTCTTCCTCTCTTCCTCCTCCCTCCTCTTCCTGTCTTCCTCCTCCCTCTTGAGAGATCCTCAGTTCTTCATCCAGTCTGTTATTTTTTTCGGTCGCCTTCTTAAGGGCTGCTTCGGCTTGCAGCCATTTCGTCTTAACCTCACTCAGTTCCAACTCTTGTAGCAGTGGGTCACATGGAATGCTGCATTCACTAAGTTGTACCCTTGATAGAGTTGATGTTGAAGGTGTATCCTTCGAGGCGACCTTTTGTGCGGGAGTTGCTTCTGGAGGAGCAATTTGATCCTCTATCATCAGTTCATGCTCCCTTTCGCTGAGTGTCGGAATGCCCTTCAACTCAAATTTGGCGCCATAAATCCCATGCAAGTTGATGCCGCGTTCCTCCCATTTCCTCAGGATTTGACGTCTCCCAAACATTTCCGACCAGCAGTTGAACCGTGGAAATGCTGAACTGGGATCCCCCAATTTGAACTTCTCGCAAAGCCAAACCTGCAAATAAGAATGAGTTAGGAGAGACATAAAACCTTTCCGGAGAGACAAATAACGGAAACCGAACAGAAATAATAAATTCCGGACAGACACAATAATAAATTCCGGACATGCACAACACTTATTCCGGACAGACACAACACGTATTCCGGACAGACACATGACTTATTCCGGACAGACAAATGACTTATTCCGGACAGGCACAAGACTTATTCCGGACAGACACAACACTTATTCCGGACAGACACAACACGTATTCTGGACAGACACATTACTTATTCCGGACGACCACATGACTTATTCCGGAAAGACACAACACGTATTCCGGACAGGCACAAGACTTATTCCGGACAGACACAACACGTATTCCGGACAGACACAACACGACTTCCGGACAGACACATGACTTATTCCGGACAGACAAATGACTTATTCCGGACAGACACAACACGTATTCCGGACAGACACATTACTTATTCTGGACGACCACATGACTTATTCCGGAAAGACACAACACGTATTCCGGACAGACACATGACTTATTCCGGACAGACACATCACGTATTCCGGACAGACACAACACCTATTCCGGACAGACACACCACGTATTCCGGACAGACACACCACTTATTCCGAACAGACACATTACTTATTCCGGACGACCACATGACTTATTCCGGACAGACACAACACGTATTCCGGACAGATACACATTACTTATTCCGGACAGACACAACACCTATTCCGGACAGACACAACACGTATTCCGCACAGACACATGACTTACTCCGGACAGACACATGACTTATTCCGGACAGACACAACACTTATTCCGGACAGACACAACACGTATTCCGGACAGACACATGACTTATTCCGGACAGGCACAACACTTATTCCGGACAGACACATGACTTATTCCGGACAGACACATTACTTATTCCGGACGACCACATGACTTATTCCGGACAGACACATGACTTATTCCGGACAGACACATCACGTATTCTGGACAGACACATCACCTATTCCGGACAGACACAACACGTATTCCGGACAGACACATGACTTATTCCGGACAGACACATTACTTATTCCGGACGACCACATGACTTATTCCGGACAGACACAACACTTATTCCGGACAGACACATGACTTATTCCGGACAGACACAACACGTATTCCGGACAGACACAACACGTATTCCGGACAGACACAACACCTATTCCGGACAGCCACAACACTTATTCCGGAAAGACACAACACTACTACCGGACTAACTTGCTTACTTGTAATATGACAACGCATCCAGACACGCAGCCCTGCTTCAGAGTGAAGTTCCCAGCCAATCTCCTCCTCGACAGTTCCTTTTTGCCTTCCTCCATACCCCTAACCAAGCAATCGTGAACTGCAGTTGCCCACGCATATCTCTTGAGGCGCTTGAGGTTCCCGACTGCAGTTACCCATTATTTAAATACCAATTTGTCTTTTTTTTGTATTTATCCATAATATATTGTTAATACTAACTTTATGTTAAAGTTTGGATCGAATCAGATGTCAGATCTGGTTGTAATTTGAGTCAGATTCAGTAACAATATGACATTAATTCAAACAATATCTGACATCCGATTAGATCCGAACTTTGACGTAAAACTAGATTTAGGAGAGTGTATTGAAATAGAAATAAAAAGAATTACAAAAAATACAACGAATAAATATTTTAATAATAATTTTTTAGCCGTGATAGACGGACGCAGGCGTCACGGACGCGCCTTACGTGGATCTGTACAGCTCAGATATTTTCTTTGAGTCAGCGTCCAGTCAGCGACATTTCTCTTCGCGCGTTTTGGTCTTTTTAAAAAACGCCGGTTCTTTAAGTTGAACGATTCATTTCCCAATACACAGATAAGACAGTGTGCAGACCCTAGGACATCGTGCAGTCTCATTATTCGTGCAGAGCCCACACTTATCATAATAAAATATTTGTTTTTAAGTTTTACGTTGGATCAACTTAGTGTGTGCAGTTTACATTATGTGTTTGTCCTGTTTACGTTATGTGTCTGTTCGGAATAAGTGTATTTGCAGTCCGGAATAAATGTATTTGTTGTCCGGAATAAGTGTATTTGTTGTCCGGTTTAAGAATAAAGTGTGTCCAGAAACGGAACATAAAGTTTGTCCGGAATAAGTGTATTTGCTGTCCGGAATAAGTGTATTTGCTGTCCGGAATAAGTGTATTTGTTGTCCGGTTTAAGAATAAAGTGTGTCCAGAAACGGAACATAAAGTTTGTCCGGAATAAGTGTATTTGCTGTCCGGAATAAGTGTATTTGCTGTCCGGAATCGAAATAAGTGTATTTGTTGTCCGGAATAAGTGTATTTGCAGTCCGGAATAAGTGTAGTTGTCCAGAATAAGAAGAAAGTGTGTGTGCAGTTTACATTATGTGTTTGTCCTGTTTACGTTATGTGTCTGTCCGGAATAAGTGTATTTGTTGTCCGGAATAAGTGTATTTGTTGTGCGGTTTAAGAATAAAGTGTGTCCAGAAACGGAACATAAAGTTTGTCCGGAATAAGTGTATTTGCAGTCCGGAATAAGTGTATTTGTTGTCCGGAATAAGTGTATTTGTTGTCCGGTTTAAGAATAAAGTGTGTCCAGAAACGGAACATAAAGTTTGTCCGGAATAAGTGTATTTGCTGTCCGGAATAAGTGTATTTGCTGTCCGGAATCAGAATAAGTGTATTTGTTGTCCGGAATAAGTGTATTTGCAGTCCGGAATAAGTGTAGTTGTCCAGAATAAGAAGAAAGTGTGTTCAGAAACGGAACAGAAAGTTTGTCCGGAATAAGTGTATTTGCTATCCGGAATAAGTGTAGTTCCTGTCCGGTTTAGGAAGAAAGTTTGTCCTGTTTATGTAGAAAGTTTGTCCTGTTTTGTCCTGTTTATGTAGAAAGCTTGTCCTGTTTATGTAGAAAGTTTGTCCTGTTTTGTCCTGTTTATGTAGAAAGTTTGTCCTGTTTATGCAGAAAGTTTGTCCTGTTTTGTCCTGTTTATGTAGAAAGCTTGTCCTGTTTTGTCTTGTTTATGTAGAAAGTTTGTCATGTTTATGTAGAAAGTTTGTCCTATTTATGTAGAATGTTTGTCCAGTTTATGTAGAAAGTTTATACTATTTATGTACAAAGTTTGTCCTGTTTATGTAGAAAGTTTGTCTTGTTTATGTAGAATGTTTGTCCAGTTTATGTAGAAAGTTTGTCCTGTTTATGTAGATACAATGAGAGCATAATGAGATATTGATGGTACATATTATTGATGATAACTATTACACAATAAGATACAATGAGAGCACAAAGACAAACAAACAATACAAGCACAAACACAAACACACAAAAATTACAAAAATAATATATCTTCTCCCAGTAAATCACACACAAACAAACAATACAAACACACACAAATTACAAAGATAATATATATTTTCCCAGTAAATCGGAAAGAAGATGTAAGACTTAAACATGATCGTCTCATTCACGCTGCTTACGTTGTGAAGAACCTTGGGAGTCGACATCAGACGCTTCTTCGACGTAATATCTTACTCGAAATGGTGATTTATTACGGAGAGATGTACGACATAAACCGAACAGACGTAAGTCTTCACCACGGAGCGTGGTACCTCTCTCCGGAATAAATTACCATTTCGAGCAAGATATTATTTCGAAGAAGCGTCTGATGCCAACTCCCAGGGTTCTTCACAACGTAAGCAGCGTGAATGGGGCGGTCGATGACACTCTTTCTTTCTTCTTCCTTCTTTTTCTGTCATGGGCACTCCAACAATGCAGCAAAGATGTTGTGGTGCAAAGTCTTCACCACCGGATCGTCACATTCACGATGCTAACGCTGACAAGAACATCGGGAAGTCTTCGCACCGTCCCATTCACGCTGCTTACGTTGTGAAGAATCCTGAGAGTCGGCATCAGATGCTTCTTCGACATAATATCTTGCTAGAAATGGTGATTTATTCTGGAGAGAAAGAATGAAGAAGAAAGAAAGAGTGTCATCATATTTGTATTTGGGTGGAGAAAGAGAACGTGCTAAGTTGAAACGCATTTAATGTGATTTGAGTGGACATCAGGAAGAAAAAACAAAAAAACATTCATGTTTTAACCACGCGTTGCGTTCATAAAACATTTCCCTTATCTTTTTAAGACTCGAGCAAAGTCAAATCAAGTTCCAGTTCAAGTCGGCAAACTGTGTTTTTTGTTTGTAAAAAAAAGTGGAAGGGGTGGCTACGAAATCCAACAAGTCCTCTTTCGGAGGGACTTAACACTCTTCCTGCTTCCTGCTTTGGGGGAAAAATGGAGAGCAGCGAGGAGGAGGACGACTTCCCCACGCACGAGTGGATCACGCCTCAGTCCCACATCCACTCCGTCTACCAGTCCGACAGTGAGAAGGTCCTCCAACCCACCTCTTTTCTTTTCTTTTTTCTTTTTTTTGAGGGGTTGATTTGGAAGTGGAAAGTTTTGATTTTGACTCTGCATTTGAGATGGGTCTGTTTTGACTCTTCTGTTTACTGTTGTGTTGTTTGAACTAAAACTTTTTTTGGGTTTCGGATATTAGGGGTTGATTTGAGGTTTGGAGGTGGAAAGATTTGATTTTTACTCACGGGTTTGATTTGGTGGCCGTGTCTTTATGGGGTTTAATAATGTAGTTTTTGTTGCGGTTATTTTAACTAAATGTTGTTTTGGCTTGTTTGTGGGCTTTGGTTTTGAAGGGTTGATTTGGAAGTCAAAATATTTAATTTTGATCAATGAAATTGTAAATTTGTGATGGGTCTGTCTTGTGGTTTTCAGGCACATTGCCTTTTATGTTTGTTTTTTATCGGTAACATTCGCTTTTGTGTTTGTTTTGGTTAATTTGAACCTGGATGTTGTTTTGCTTTCTGGCTTTTGATTTTCAGAGCTTGGTTTTAGAATTGGAGGTGGAAAGATTTGATTTGGTCTGTAAGTGGACCTTTATGTTGCCCTATTTGTGGTTTAGTGTGGTGTTTGATGCGGTAATTTGCACAAGGCATCGTTTTGATTTGTGGGCTTTGATTTTGAGTGTTTGATTTTAGGTCTGGGTTGAATTTGATTGTGGGTTTGAGATGGGTCTGTCAGGGTCTTGATTTGGACTCTAATATGAATCCGAATGCGTATTTGCATTTATACTCCGGTGGTTTGCTTTGTGGTTTCAGCTTTGCCTTTTTTTGGAGGTCTGAAGGGGGAAAGACTTGATTTTGCTTGGAATTCGATTTGGGTCTGCGTTGTTTTTGTAAGGGTTTTATACTATGTTTTGCTCTGAAACTGCATATAAGGATTATTCTACTGTGTCTTGTGGTTGTTGTCACATTTGTTCAAGTCTTTTGAGGTTTATTTGCTAGTGTTTTTGTTACGTCGGTGGACGTTTTACACTCTAGTTTGTTTGTCGAAACAGAGACATCTATACTGCTGTGGATTTATGGTGTTATTGTTGTTGCAGTGGCTTTGTTATTTTGTGGTCAACTGCCAAGAATTTTGCTTCATGGGATTTGGTTTTAGTTCCATTTTAGATTAGGAGATAGAAAGAATTGAATCAATTGATTTGATGGGTTTGAGGGGACTTCATGAATATGGTTGTTTTAATTGTGTTTTGTGCTGCTTCACTATCGAACAGTGTGTGGCCCTTTTCAACAGCTGTTAGCTGTGGTTTATGTCGAATTTCTTATGTCTCGTTGATACATCTAGGATAGGACCTATTCATTTGATTATTTTTGACTGAAACAATCAATTAGGTTTATTTTTCTTCCAAAAAGGAATCACTCTGAGTTGAGTATTTTTCAAAAAAAAAAAAAAAGAGGGGGGGGGGGGGGGGGGGTATACTAGATAAGTACGATTTCATTTATCTTTGATCTCTTTTATTTGGGGGCTTGTATCTGTAAGTTTAAATGCATAAATTGCACTGCTTACACTTTTGAAAATTTTGGTTTGATCAAGGGTTTATGATACTTATAGTCATAGTCTATTTACTCTAATGTGGTCTTAAAGCATATTAGAACCACATCATTCTCTAACCCATTTGCTTATTTGGTCAGCTGATCTCCTTTTATTTGGTCCATTTTCGTTATATTGTCAGTCAATTTTGCATTTGTAGTCAGTAAAGTTTTATTTCAATCTTGTGAAGTTATCTTGTATAATACTGGGTAGATAGGATTGCCAAATCTTTGGAATACGATAGATCCTCTTTGAATGTGTCGCTGTATAATTTCCAGTTACTATTTGACATCATTTTCTGCTTTTTTCCCCCACTATTTAATTGTAGATGTTATTTTTGTTACTTCTTAGCCTATGGTCTATATCTTAATTCATTGTTTATAAACCAACACATTAGATTTACGCTTAAGATGAAAGTGCCACATTTTAAGTAACACTCATACAAATATGAGTGGTTTAATCAATCACCTTGTAGCTTTTGTAACAGCTTACAAAACAATACTCTTTGTTTATGTCGTGCTTACTATTGGTTTTGGCTGATAAAGAAAGTTTAGAATAGTTGTATTTATGAGAGCTTTAAATTGCTCTTTTCTTGCATTTGTTCTTGATTAGGGTATACGTAAGCTCTGTTCCGAGCTTCTAGAGTTGAAGGATTAAGTTGAAAATCTATGTGGGAATATGCATTCAAAGTACTCATCTTTCCTAAGGTATGAAGCGGTCATTTGTCCTCTTGCTATTATTATACACACTCAATGATATAAATATAGTAAGTCCTTGACTACTTAAATTGTACAATTAATGCTCACTTGGTTTTTAAGAATGTGGTAGTAAAATAAATGCTCACAAGGATTTCAATTCTCCCAATTTCTGTTGAACTTCTCATGATCCAATCATCTAATTATAGCTTGAAATTTGAACCAAACAATATGGTATTTGCTATCATGAAATCTCTCATTCTTATGTTAATCAGTGTCCTATGCTTGAATGAGCTTTTGAGCCTTGTGCAGGATATCTGAAGAGGTAGTTGAGATGGAACAAGAGTTGCTTGAGTTGCAAAAACATGTATCTACACAAGGGATTCTTGTACAGGATCTTATGAATGGTGTTTGCCATGAACTTGATGAATGGAATAAAACTAGTGGGGATGCAGAAGATGAAGACCTTGAAGACTTAAACCTTGAAGATATCTTAAATGACAACATGGAAGACGCCAAGTTTGCATTTTTGTAGAGACTTGACGTTCTTTTAGCCGAGCATCAAGTAGATGAGGCGATACGTGCTTTAGCAGCAGAAGAAGAACGGCACCCCGAACTGAAAGAATCTGAAGAAAGCCTTCCAACAGATGATTCCTCTTACAAGGTTGCCTTTCTAGAAAGAAAGGCAATGCTAGTCGATCAACTTGTTGAAATTTCTCGACAACCGTATGTTGAATTTGGGGAGCTCAAAGGAGCACTCTCTAGCTTGTTTAAACTAGGGAAAGGTCCTCGAGCTCACCAATTACTCTTGGAGGCTTATAGCATCTGCCTTCGTGCAAAAATGGAGGCTGTTCTTCCAACATGTTCTATCTATTTAGAAACATACGCAGCTACACTGTCTCAATTAGTGTTTTCTACTATTTTGATGGCAACAAAGGAATCATATTCCATGTTTGGAAATTCGGCTACTTATTCAAATAGAATAACGCACTGGGCAGAGTGCGAGGTAGAGTCTTTTGTACAGCAAGTGAAGGAGAATGCACCTTCATCCGAGACAGCTTTGGCTCTTCGTTCTGTAAGCGTCTGTATGCAAGCTGGGCTTAGTCACTGTTCATTTTTGGAATTCGAAGGGCTTGAGTTCTCCAAGCTGCTTATAGTTCTCCTGCACCCTTATGTCGAAGAGGTTCTTGATTTGAATTTTGAGAGGGCAAGAAGAAGAGTTCTTAACATATCAGGCAACGATGATGGTACAATTTTGTCTCCAGAATTGTGCTTGCCAATTTCTGCTGCTGCAACTTCAAATTTTATGCTTACGAACAGTGGACAGAAATTCATATCAATTGTCATGGTATGTCATGTGTCATTTTACATATTGTTGCTTATAGATCTGATAATTTCTGACATGCCATAGAAACAACATGATCGTACACTTGTTGAATTTCTTCACTAAAAGGGCACATTTAACATCCTCTTTAAGCTGGTTAATTTTTTTATATTTCAAAACGGTTGTTTAAGTTTTTGGTAGAATGAAAAATCCCTATATCATGTTAGTTAGCTAATTTAGCCATTGTCATTCCAAATAATGAATTCGCTGCAAATTATGTTGGACATACAATTTTCCTGACACATACATGATGGCCTAAGACGAGAATGACAATTGTCTTTTGAAAGACAATTATGTTTATGACATCGGTGTGCATCCAATTTGTACATCCAAATATCCAATAGTCATCGTGGTTATGTAAATGGATAAAATTACTTGGCAAAATGTTTCTTTGATAGAATTGTGGGGTTGCCGATTTTCATTCCTTTCATTCTATTTATTCTGACTTCTGAGGTTGCTCCATTCTGGTTTTTTCATGAACTTACGTTTTTTAGTTACCTTGGTGATTTATTTTGCTGAAATTGTTTGCAGGATATATTAGAACAGCTTACTCCAAAAGCCATTTTGCATTTCGGTGGAGCAGTTCTGAACCGTCTCCATACACTTTTTGAGAAGTACGTGGAAACACCAATACGAGCCCTCCCTGGCCCATCGGAAGATGACAACCAAACCGAACAGAATGAAGAGTCCGATTTCAAGGTCGAAACTGATGCTCAACAACTTGCACTTTTAGGAACTGCATTTACCGTTGCCGATGAGCTGCTACCGGTAGCCGTTTCTCGAATCTTTACCCCTCAAAGTGATGACATGGAGCCAGGAGCCAATTTTAAATCTGAAAGTGTTGACGCACTTGTTGTTACCGCCCTAGAATTCAAAGAATGGAGACGCCATCTCCAGCACTCAGTGGATAAACTTCGGGATCATTTCTGTCGACAGTATGTCTTGACTTTCATTTACTCACGTGAAGGCAAAGCGCGGTTAGATGCTTGCATGTACTTGAATGGCAAGGGGGAGGATATTTTCTGGGAGTCTGATCCTCTACCTTCATTGCCATTTCAGATTACTTTTGACCCCAGTCCTTCATTTACTTGAGTGTAGATAACTTTGCAAAAGCTCCAGTCAAATCTCTCAAATCTTTAGTTTTGCTGAAATCCAGTCACAACATAGTTTAAGACAATATTATCTGAAAAATACATTAGACCTATTCATTATGAGGGCATTGCACTTGTATGTGATCCTTTACAAGGATATGATATTTTTTAAGATTGCTTAACATGATATCTTATCATTACAAAACCTTTAATTTCGCCCAAATATGATGGTCTTTATTCTGCATGAATTACCATGCTGAATCATGTGGCTGTTGCAGGCTTTATTCGCACGGTTAAAGCAATTGGCAAGTGTTGTTGGCGATGTGCTTGGAAAAGAGAAGATTCAGAAAAGTTTATTGGCAAGGTTGATAGAGACGGTAGTCATTTGGTTGTCAGATGATCAAGAATTTTGGGACGTATTTGACGATGCTTCCATCCAGCTTCAGCCATCTGGACTGCAACAAGTACGCCTTTCTCGAAATTCATGATGGGCGTGATACTACACACCAATTTTCTCAAGTTAGGGCTTGCTAGTTACATTATGGTGATAGTATTTTTTTTACTTGCTTACAGTTGGTACTTGATATGCGCTTTGTCGTTGAGATAGCGGTCTTTGGTGGTTATCCATCAAGGAACATTCAGCAGATACAGCAGGTAGTATCAACGATAATCACTCGAGCAGTACGTGTTTTCTCTAAAAGAGGCATCGACCCGCAAAGGTATGCATCATTCATCACGCCTGTAAAATTTTCTTGTTTACTTTGGACATATTTAACCCAATCGTTGCTACTTCAGCGCACTGGCGGAGGACGAGTGGTTCGTGGACGCTGCAAAGACCGCAATAAACAAACTTCTGCTGGAAAGGTCCGCATTCGAGGCATCTGAGGATGATGGTGACCATATAGACTTACATCTTGACGATTCCGAAGAAGAGACCCCTTTGAGTCCGTTGTCAGATGACGACTCGATGGATTCTTTTGCTTCTGCCAAAATGGATTCAATTGATAGTCCGAGTTACTTCACCGATCCCGAGAGCTGAGAAGCAACTGGCCGGCTAGAAAACTTTATATAATTCCTTCACTCCTTACTTCGTTGCCATGGAGTTAAAGAGCCATTTACTCGAAATTGGGAGCGTTTAGGCTGGCGCGACAGGTTCAGCACCAGTCTATAAATGGTGCTGACTTGGTGGTAGAAATGCATTGTTGTATTTCCTGTTGTTTTATGCTGTTCTTTTTTGTAATCTTAGCTCTTTTCTGTAGGATGTAAGGGACTGCTCTTTATTTTTTTAGTTGTTTAGTGCAGCATCCATATATAGAAAAATTGAAACAGTATTCTGTAATATTTTCTAATTTAGAAATTTTAAGATGGCAGTGATCGCATTTTTATGTTTGCGTTTTTGTTTCTTTTGTTTGGTGCTCCTCGCTGAGAATATTATCAAGAGTAAGGTAGAAAAATTAAAAAGAGAAAAGTTGTTGGAAGAATTTGTAACTTGAAAGCAACTTTAGCGAGACTTTGCGAGACTTTTACTTAGGTAGGTATTAGTTAAGGATGTCAACCTAATCATCGTAAATTGATTTTGAGATGTAAACTCGGCATTCATTATTATGACCTAGGTCATCCTAGGTCATGTACACTCTATCTCTTCTTTCTATCTGTCACGTCATTATGATTAAGTTCCTCTTTTTCCGTCACTATGTACTAATTTACCATGACGTAGATCATCTCACTTTCTTTCCTGCACGTCATCAATTTCATTATTAACTTTTATTTTATTCCAAAATCATTTATATTTACTAAATATATTAATAATCTATTTGAAAAAACCAAAATACCAATAAATCTCGTATTTCCAAATTGTATATAATTTTTTTATTTAACCATCAATGATTAGCAAATACTAAATATCATTAATATTAATAAAACAAATATTACATTCGGTGGGTTTCTTAAAATGGAGTTACTTAAATTGGCCACGTTTGACGAGATATGTTTTGCAACTTCATTTTTATAATTTCAGACGAGATACGATGAGATATGTTTTCCTATATATGTTTAACGAGATATGACAATCTACAGTACGTGCGTGATGTTTATCTTGTATAAACCCCATCATTATTATAACAAATACCAAAACAAAAAAACAAAATCAAAATACCAATAAATCTTGTATTGTTATTTTTTTATCTATTTTTTAAATCTTATTTTTAAAAAATATGTTTTCTAATTGTTTTTATTTTTTTCCTGAATCGAGCTCAAAAAATGAGTGTAATGAGTGCACACCCCACGGACTTGACAACCTCATGCTTTTTTGTTTTAATTAGTTTTAATTTTTGTTTAACTTTTAATTGTAAATAATTTATTATGGTAGATAAGAAAATTTATTTTTTATTGAATAAAATAACCAAACTTTTCAATACGAACTCTCTTACACATCATTTGGAGGTTGATTTTGAAAAAGTTTAAAAATAGTTAAAAAGATTAAAAAAGTATTTAAAAAAATTATAAATAATTTTAGAAAAACAAAACAAAAACAAAAAAAATAAAAAGACAAAAAAAGCCACGACCGACGGGTCATGACCAGGTCGCTCCAGCAACCTAGTCGACGACCCACACCACCGGGTCGTGACGGGGACGACCAGGTCGATCGTGGTGGGGAGGTCATCTGATGACCTCCCCAATAGTGGGTGGTCTTACTCGTGTTTGTCTGTGGATTGAGATCCTCACAACCACGTCATTAGTTATCACTTTTTTCATTGAAGTCACGTTGATTCGTCGTAATAGATTACATGAATTTAATTTAATTTGTCGTAATCAAATTATATTCCCAAGGATGGTTGGAATTCACTATGTGAATCAGTGAATCCAATGTAATTAATAGATAATTACTAAATTTAATAGTTCCAAACTTCCAATACATATCCGGTGAGGTCGTGCATAAATCTTGCATGGTCATGGTTGAGTTTCAATTGTGTGACGAGCTTTGGTTAAATTTAAAAGGAGTTAATCACGTTACAATGTAATTGTATCTCTAGTGGGATAATTTAATTACCGTGAAAGATATGTAGTTGGATTATTTTTCGTGATTTAATTATAATGTGATTACAACTTCTAATTTTCTCAACAAGACAACGGAATGGATTCTCAGTGTAATAAGATTCTTATTAAGCACTCTGTATTATAGAACAAACCAAACATGGCGAATATGAAATAATGAAATATGATTCTTAAACCCTAAGTAACTCAAGACATTTTTGATACTGCATAAAACGAACTATATAATGGTTAATTTCTCTTGCCATTTTCGAAGATCATCATTTCTCATGGTGTCGTAAACTCACATCAAAAATTTCCAATTGATCCCATGTAGAGGCCGCTGAATGGTTTAAGGAGGTATAATTGCATTTATGCTACTAAAAATCTTATTTATTTGTGTTTATGTCATTATTTTTTCTAACCACGTCATTCTGTTAACTTTACACTAACATAAATTAATTTTTAATTGTAAATTTTGTAAAATTTACCTTTAACTATCCACTAACTAGAAAACACATACACAATCAACCTCTATTTTTTTCTCACAATACTCTCCTATTTGTCTTCTTTATTTCTCTCTCTCTCTCTCTCTCTCTCTCTCTCTATATATATATATATATATATATATATATATATCTTTCTCTTCACATCTCTTCTTTCTCTCCTCTCAACTCTCTCATCATCTCTTTTCCCCATTCCTCTCTATTCTCTCTTTAACTTCTCTCTCACCGGCAAACGTTTAATTATTTTTGATTGAATTTTGAATATAAAATATTTAAATTTTGCAAGGAATGGATGGGAGAAGTGGGGAAGAGACGAGGCAAGAGAGAGAAGTCAAATAAAAGAAATGTGAAAACAAAAAAATTAGAGAAAAAAGAGAAGATACATGAACATGAGTAACCAGAGAAGACGTGATGAAGAGAACGAGAGAAGTGAGAAAAGAATAGGAGTTGAATGATGTTTTTAGATTGTTTAGGGGTTATTTTGCAAATTTGTATTTCAATATTAATTATAAAAAAACTTTTGTTTAGTTGTTGGGTTGCTAAATGTCAATTTTGTAAAATTTACAATTAAAATTTAATTCATATTAACGACGTTCGCTGTAAAGTTAACGAAATGACATAAATGCAAATAAACATATTTTTTTAGTGGCATAAGTGTAAATATTTAACTTTACAGTGGTCACACAGAAAATAGTAGACGGTAGAAAAACAATTTCGTTATTTTACAGGGACATACAAGCGATTTACCCTTATAAAATTACATGTTGAAGTGTAATAAACATAATAATTAGGATATAAAACATAATTGCACAATCCACTCTCCATTCAGAGGAGAGTGGCTAAGATCTAACCAATTGAACGTCTCCGATTGTTAGAGGATACGGAGGATGAGATTTTTTCTATTTAAATACCCTTTCGATTTTAATGTAATTGAAAATTCAAATTATACATTTTAACGCATAATGTAAGCTATCCATGCCCGTCGAAAATCGTAAATAGTATTTAAGAAACTTAATATATTAATGATTTGAGAGGGGATTATACTAAAAATTGAAAGTATATTAAGGATTTTGACTAGGCTTGTAAACAGGTCGGGTCGGGTTTTTGCTCAATCGCTACTTGACCCGCTTAAAATAAAATGGATAATCGGGGCGGGGTGGGTCGGATAAAAAAAAATTCATCCGCTACCTGATTCATATAAGGTCGGATGAACGGATATTCGGGGCGGGCGGGGTGGATAAACAGATAAATGGATAAAACCTGTATTTTTTATTTCTACTTATTTGCTACCAAAAAAATTGTACAAAATAATACCCGGTAATCACCAATAACACAACACAAAGCACCAAGAAAGACAAGTTCGACTGATGGGGGCTTCATCACTGAGTGAAAGGGAGCTGAAACTTATTAGTTTTGTTCGAACTCCTATTAGAAAGGGCTCAGCTTCAACATGCAGTTTGCCAAGGCTCCAACTGACAGACTGCAACATTCCATGTGACCCGTTGCTCCAAGAGTTGGAGTTGAGTGAGGTGAAGACAAAATAGCTGCAAACCGAAGCTGCCCTTAAGAAGGCGACAAAAGAGGTTAACGGCCTGAAGGAAGAATTGAGGACGTCCCAGGAAGAGTGTGGGATGCTGAGGGAAGAAATTGTATATCTTCAAGGGACAGGGACATGTGAAAATACTTGTGGGCAGAAAGATGTAGATCTAAATAAAGAGGAGGAGAATGAAGAAGAGAGGAAGATGGAAGAGAAGAAGAAAGAAGAGAGGAAGAGACATGAGAAGGAAGAAGAAGTGAGGAAGAGGGAAGAGAAGAAGAAAGAAGAGAGGAGGATACAGGAGAAGGAAGAAGAAGAGAGGAAGAGGGAGGAGGAAAAGGAAGAAGAGAGAAAGAGGGAGGATGAGAAGGAAGAGAGAAAGAGGGAGGAGGAGAAGGAGCAAGAGTGAAAGAGAGAGGAGGAGAAGGAAGAAGAGAGAAAGAGAGTGGAGAAGGAGGAAAAGAAGAAGAGGGAGGAGGGAAGGAAGAGAAGAATAAAGAAGAGGAGAAGGAATAAGAGAGCAAGGCAAGGAAACCAAACTGGGGTGTGAAAAGACAACGCTCGACGGCCATCGTGGAGCAGCAGATGAAGGAAGATGAAGAGCGGGGCAAGAAGAAGAAGGTGGAAGAAGAGCAAAAGAGAAAAGACAGAGCGGCTCAAAGGAGCCTAAAGAAAAAATGGAAAAAAGAGATTGGACAATTTTAGGTTGGCTGTCCACTTAGGAGGGACAAGGCCTAATGTTGACATGACTGCATTGGGAACGTTGTCAGCTGATGAGGTCAACATGATATTGAACTTGACCGCAGCCAACAAGGACAATAGAGAGGTGATTTGGAGAGGCGATATGTGTAGTTTAACATGCACCGACCTGAAGAAACTTATAACGCCTGGGATGGATATGACCGACCAAACTATGGAGGCTATGCTTTCGGTTCTCGAAGAAAGACACCCACCACAAAAAGTTATATGCATATCAACATTCGAGTCAGGGCGAATTGTGGGTGGCCAAGGCAGAGCAATTGATGATTTTATCCACCCTAAAATAAAAGGTGTGTCTCCAACGGAGACCGTAATCGCACAACCATGCTGGTCTGCAGGTCATTGGACTCTGGTGGTTGTCCACGGCGCGTCCAAGGAGATCTTGGCGTTCAACAGTATGTCTAGAGAGCTAGAGCGAGGTGAAGATCCAGAGTAGACCATGGGCGTACATGAATGCGCAACAACGGATGTGGCTGAATACTGGAGGGACCTACTAAAGGTAGACTGGCCCTTGAGAATCCTCAGGAAAAATAGCCAACGACAACAACCGGGGAGCAATGATTGCGGAGCCTATGTTTTATACTAGATAAAGCGCCTAATGCTAAAACTTGACCCGACGAAGGAGAAAGACCTCAAGAACATCCACTGTATCAGGGGTGAATTGGTGGTCATGTTACTTAGGGACCACCGTTCGTGTGTGTAGATCTGAAGTCCAATTTTTTTAGTGTTTATTTTTTTACATGTACAAATTACATACTCTTTTTTTCGTTATTTTTTTAGTGTTGTGTTTTTTAAATGTACAAATTACAAACTCTTTCCTTTCGTTTTCAACAGATCCACACCTTAAACCAAACAGACACACAACTTAAACCGAACAGATCCACACCTTAAACCGAACAGTCACAAAACTTAAACCGAACAGATGCACACCTTAAACCGAACAGACATAGACATTAAACCGAACAGATCCACACCTTAAACCGAACAGACACACACATTAAACCGAACAGATCCACACCTTAAACCGAACAGACACACAACTTAATCCGAACAGATCCACACCTTAAACCGAACAGTCACACAACTTAAACCGAACAGATCCACACCATAAACCGAACAGTCACACAACTTAAACCGAACAGATGTACACTGATGCATTACATACATTGCATCATATGTCGTTCATTTAGATTAATTTTATATCAATAAATGCTACTAAGGTATGTGTTTAGTCTTATTTACATAATACAGGGACCTGAATGCAAATTACCCATATCCCGAGCATAAACGCGTGCAAGAGACCCATTTCTATCATAAAGACCAAGTTCAAGATTATCGGGGTTCAAATTGAAGTACATCCAAGCACAAAAGCATTCAAAGACCTAATTACAAAAAGGCCAGGGACTTAATTGCAAAAAGCCGAGGACCCGACTGCAAATTTCGAGTACCAAAATATTATTTTGGAGAATTCTAAAGAAAAATCAATTTGGATCTCCAAATATATGAAGAAATTAATTCGGAACTCAAAAGAAAGGAAAGAAATCAATCCAGACGCGCAAAGGACAGTTAAAACATACCATAAACACACAGGAAAAATCCGGAACGAATCTGAGCCAAAAAGGTGGCGATTCCGCCGCACCCCATGTACAAAATACGGTGGATTAGCCGCACAAATGTCGATCCGTGCGCTCAAATTTTTACCAATGTTGTATTGACGCGTGTGCTTTTCTTTTATGTATTGGGATCCCCGGTTGAGGCTATAAATAAGGCTGAATCTTGTATTGAAAAGGGGGACTTGTTTTTATTCCATGCTTTAGTAATAAAATTCTGTTGGTTTATTTTGTGTTTTTAGTTTTCTTTTGTAGTTTCACTAGGACCCCTTCTCCTTCCCTCCATCCATGAGTTTCTAACTCTCTCCAAAGGGTGGGGGTGACGTATTTAGGGTGATGAGAAGAAGAATGATGTTATTATTTTAATTTCGTGTTAGTATATTTTGATTACTTGAGTTTATGTTGAATCATTTATCATGTAATGCTTTATAACTAATGTGATTTATTATAAGTTTCAGATTTCTCTAAACAAAACCCGATATCTAAACCCCCACCCGGTGGACTCCCATCCATATTTGCTTTATTCTTAATTTGTTTATGTTGTTCTTGCTTTAGAAAATGAAAAAACCAAAAATATCAAACCAAACTTATTTCTCTCTCTTTCTTTCCCTAATCGAAAATCACAAAAATAACAATATCTCTCTCTCCTTGTGTTCGACCCGTACTTGCCACGTCTTCATTGACGTCGTGCACTTGAGGTATAAATAAAATTCTCATCACACACCTTAAACCGAACAATCACACAACTTAAACCGAACAGATGCACACCATAAACCAAATAGACACACAATTTAAACCGAACAGATCCACACCTTAAACCGAACAGTCACACAACTTAAACCGAACAAATGCACACCTTAAACCGATCAGTCACACAACTTAATATGGACAGACAACCAACCTAATCTGGACAGATACACCTTAAACTGAACAGACACGCAACTTAAACCGAACAGATCCACACCTTAAACTGAACAGACACACAACTTAAACCGAACAGACACACATCTTGTTGCCTTTTTTTGGCCTTAATCTATGTTTTGATGATTTAATTAACCTAATCTTAATTATGATCATGTAGAGTAGCACACATATTGCATTGCATATATATTGCTTTGTGCTAACCTCTACAGGTGATCAAGACTCGAGGAAGAAAGGAAATCAAGTCAAGACATGTAATCAAGCTCGTTTGAAGACATGTATTTTGTATTTTCTTTGAGTCTTAGGAACTTGTGTAAATTGAGCATACTTGAGCTAAAATCAACCTAAACACACACTAGGTTCCTTATAGAAGTCACATACGAAATTTCACAGAATTTGGACGTCAATAGATCACCCAAACTTAGACCGGAAAGCATTAAACCTGAACTCTAAAAGTCTGCCCACATTCGGTCGACCGTAACAGGCCGTTCGGTCGACCGAGTGATCAATTGTCCTGTTTGTGTTTTCACTGCCTATCGGTCGACCGTGTTTTGACTTTCGGTCGACCGTGTGAAACTTATTTTTCTGACCGTTAGTTTTGTCGTATATACCCAACGGTCGTATTCGTATTAAAACAATTATACCCCAAATACATTTCATGTATCGGTCGACCGAGGACCTTAATCGGTCGACCGAATGACTGTCTCTTGACAAACCCAAACCTACTGGAGGAAATCGGTCGACCGCTAGACCTTGGCTCGGTCGACCGAAACGATTATTGTTTGTCTACCCCAGAGTGCCTGGTACAAATCGGTCGACCGATCGCTTAAATGTACCTAAGTCGTAGTGTTGGGCGGTCAACCGTTACCTAACCGGTCGACCGAACTTAGTTCAAAACTGCCAAACGGTCGACCGTTCATCCCGATTTGGTCGACCGAATTAACTCAGAATTGGGTCATGCGTTTTCTGTTTTGTGTATCACACATCAATTCACACCAATCAATCCCAACAGCTCTATTCTCTCTAATGGCTATATAAAGAGTTGTAAAACACATTTTAACACAACTCTCCCACTACTTACTTGCCCAAAACATTAGAGAGAAACCCAACACACTCAAAGCCTCAAACATTCCACACTTTAATCACAAATCCAATCTCATTCAAGTGTGCTCAAGTTTAGAGAGTGTGTTCCACTCAAGTTTGTTGATGTCACAGTGAAGTAAAGGTTTCGGTGAAAGCCCGAAGCATTCCTCTCGGATTGTGAGAGAAGAAAGTCAAGCTCGCGAGGTTGTTCGCGGAGCTTGTTTTGTAAAAGGCGTTCTCTCCCGGCCCGGAACGGGGAGTGGATAGTGAAGACGCGAGCGGAGCTCGAAGTGTCGAGCGTAGCTTGCAAGAGAGGACGTAGGCGGTGACCGAACCTCTGTAAAAACCCCCAAGTCCATTGTGGTTTGCATTATCTTCCCTTTACTTGCTTGTTTAGTTTAAATTCCGCTGCACATATCTTTGATTGTTAAACGAGTAGGTAAATAGTTTAAAAGTGATTAGCATAACCGACCCGTACGATCCCACACAACTTAACCGAACAGTCACACAACTTAAACCGAACAGATTCACACCTTAAACCGAACAATCACACAACTTAAACCGAACAGATGCTCACCATAAACCGAACAGATGCTCACCATAAACCGAACAGATCCACACCTTAAACCGAACACTCACACAACTTAAACCGAACAGATTCACACCTTAAACTGAATAGACACACAACTTAAACCTAACAGATGCACACTTTAAACCAACAGACACACAACTTAAACCGAACGGACCCAAAACTTAAACCGAACAATCACACAACTTAAACCGAACAAGGACACAACTTAATCCGAACTGACCGTGTATAACAACCATTTACAGATCCAAACGGATCAACAATTATAAGTTTCTTGGTTTTACAAGAAATGAAAATAACAAGAAATATTAAATTAAGGAGGAAGTTCCTCGTAATACAAATTCATGTCCCAATCAGAGAAATCAGGATCCTCGGATTTCAGTGCGACTTCGTGCAGCGACGATGTAACCTTCATCTTGAACTTTCTCTTCTCTTGTTGGGCGTGATTTTTATGGTTTTTTTAATTATCTTCTCAGTTAAAGACCGCCGACTAGATCCTATACGTCTGACCTTATCTGGATTAAGAACCGATGTACCCGCAGACTCAGGTTCGTCAAGTCGAACCAAGAACTGGGTAGTGTGCATACGTGCCTTAAGAAATTCAATACACTTCACGACCTCAAGATACATTTCGTGGGAAATGAAGGCTTTCTGTGCGATCCAAACGGCATGACCCATGATGTCTTCGTGACGACGAAGTGCATCCTTCTCCATTACGCCATCGTCTGGGTACATCTTATCTCAATAGCTCCTTCGAATATCCTTCCGCTATCGATTAACAATGTAAGAGTCTGGGAGCAATGCATTAGGATTTAAGCGTCCAAGTACAACAAAAATGTGACAGCATAGAAGGCCAACGTGCTGAAACATTCTACAATCACATGTGAAGTTCATAGATATGTTTTGTACTAGGAAACGTTTCAACAGTAGCTGCTCACCAGCCAAAACACGTTCATATACCTTGTAATGAAATGTGTCATTCGTATTGAACTCCTCCGTTATATCGCAGTATATCATCTTCCCAATTTCTAATTGCAATTTCTTGAAGACCCCTACCGTATACAACTCGCTCATCTGTCTCTCGAAGGGATACATTGAAACCAATTGTGGTCTCTTATGAAGACAATCAAAATCTGATTGAGCTTCCTTCTCGTACTTATGGCGGAGCGCAAGTTCGTATTGTTGAACAAACTGCTTAAGGGTGGTCTTCGAAGTAAGATACTTGTCGAAAAAGGCGTTCATACTCTCGCTTCTCTGAGTAGATGTCATTCCCGCGAAAAAACTATCACCAACAAATGCAGGTATCCAAGACTCTCGGATTGCATAAATCGATTTGAGCCAGCTATGGTTCTGCAGGTCAAAATCAAGAAGGAAACCCTGCCAATTACGATCAAATTCTGCTGAGGTTTTGGAATCATATACAATCAATTTCAGATCAAATAACATGTGCTTCCGATACTGTATCGGCAACTTCACGGGAGCTTTGTTCATTATGTGCCATATACAGATTTGTCTTGAATCTGGGAAGACATTCCTTACAGCAGCAGTAATGACGCCACATTGATCTGTTATGATGGGTGGGGTAGTTATATCTTCATAATGGGGGCAATTTGAAAGGAGTGAGTCATATATTGAAAGGTACAAAATCCAACTTTGAAAACTTAAACCGAACAGTCATACACCTAAAACCAAACAGACACACAACTTAAACCGAACAGATTCACACCTTAAACCGAACAGTCACACAACTTAATCTGAACAGATCCACACCTTAAACTGAAGAGTTACATACCTTAAACCGAACAGATCCACACCTTAAACCGAACGGTTTCACACTTTAATCCGAACAGACACACAACTTAAACCGAACAGATCCACACCTTAAACCGAACAGACACACACCCTAAACCGGACAGATCCACACCTTAAACTGAACAGTCACACAACTTAAACCGAACGGAGGCACACCTTAAACCGAGCAGTCACACAACTTAAACCGAACAGATGCACACCAAAACCGAACAGAGGCACACCTTAAACCGAGCAGTCACACAACTTAAACCGAACAGATGCACACCAAAACCGAACAGACACACAACTTAATCCGTACAGATCCACACCTTAAACCGAACATGCACAAAACTTAATCCGAACGGATCCAAATCTTAAACCGAACAGTTCCACCACTTAAATCGAACACATACACACATTAAACTGAACAGTCACAGAGCTTTAAATGGACATAGCCACACCTTACCGTTCATGCACGACAACCATGTTTGGAACAACCATATGCAATTTTCAGTGGTTTCAGAAGATAGCAAAACGCAACCGAGCAAAGCTGACTCGAAATGATTATTAAGTCCTACAAATGAGGCAAATGGCATGTCGTATTTGTTTGTAATGTAGGTGGTGTCAAAACATATTGCATCTCCAAAATATGAATATGCAGCTCTAGAACGACAGTCAACCCAAAATACGTTCCGTAGTCTTCATTCGTCATCCATATCCATTACATAGAAAAACATGGAATCAATCTTTTGCATCCTAATGAAATAGTTCTGAAGAGCTTGTGCATCACCAGGTCCCATCTTCAAATTTCTGACTTCGTTTATAATGTTCCTGCACACAGAAACCACTAAGACAAGGCGTAAAATGTTGAACTTCAATTATGTTAGGCAAAAAGAACACAAACCTTAAATCACTTTCGTTGAAAGTCAATTTGTCATGACCTCCAGCCTCGACCACAAAAGATTGCATGGTCTTATCAGCCGATAACCCAACAGTATCATTGCACGATATGTGTGCTTTGGTGGCCTCAGGGACGGTTCGTTTTTGTCTGAGAAAACGCATTTGCTCCTGTTCAAGCATGACGTGGTTATGTTTAAGATCTACAAAGTTAATGTGGTAACCCATTGCTGGGTTTCCGGAGACCCTTATCCAAGCAGTGCATTGGACTCTACCGGATAACCTAGGCTTCAGTTTCCCTTGCCCTTGGTTTGTTGGTGTCGTGCCCTCCTTAGAGCAAGTCAGCGTGACCCGTATAACAACACCACGATCGTAATGAGATTATCTTGTCTTAACACCAAAATCACAAGAATCGGCATAGGCCACGTAAAATGTTTTGGCTTTTTCGAAAGAAGGAAAAAAACATCTCTTCCTTAGGAACGTTTGCCGGTTGCTCCACTTGGGAAGACACATTAACGATTTCCATTGGAGTACAAGGGAACGACCACAGAAGAGAATGGAAGAAAAAGGAAGACGCGTCTTGAGATGAAAATGAAAAGTCTTTTGCTGTGTAGGAGCGCCAAAACGAGGAATGAAGTGATTTGAGACGCATTAATGAGGGATGAAGAGATGGAGTGATTGCTCATGACATTTGTACGGGCAACCAAAGAATTGAGGGATAAAATAAAAAAAGAAACTTTTTTCTTTGCTGACATGGAATGTGTCAACTAAGTCGCGTCCTAAAAAAACGATCGTGTATCATTTTCCTTTAACCAAACTCAAGTGGGCACAATATTGAGTTAAAATTAAACATAAAAGTGAGATGATTTTATTTAGGATTTTGTTGAGATGAGAAAAGGCCGAGTTTGAGATTGCGATTGGCCTATACTTCCTACAATCGTTATCTGATCCCAACTCTTCTCTTCTATCCGAAAGATCTCATTTTTATTTCCCGTCCGGCCGGCCGACCGACCATGAGAGCAGCGACGGCGACCCACCACCACCACCCCCTCCTCTCCTCCCCGGTGGCCCACCACCGCTCCATCTCCGCCCTCACCTTCCCCTCCGTGAGCCTCGCCAGGAGGGCCTTCCTCACCCGGGCCGCCGTCGCCGTCGAGCACGACACCCAGAGGAAGGTCTCCGTCATCAAGATTGGCACCCGGGGAAGGTAACCAACTGCTTTCGGTTTGGTAATTTGAGTGGGTTTTACTTCATTTTAGTGTGTTTTGAGTAATTTTGCTCAAATCATGAGTTTTTTCTTCTTCTTTTCGGATCCTCGTTTTGTTTTGAGTTTGGTATTAGTTGGAGCAAAAGGACACTTGTGTTGGTGTTTTAGAAGTACATTAGAATGATTGAGTGAATGAGCTTTGACTAAATCGACTGCTCTGTCAATTAAGCCAATGGAAAAGTTGGGATTTATATTCTTGCAATGCTGAGAGCTTTGTGCATTGAGGTTGCAGTTCATGGAAATAGGCTATATGAATTACATAGTAAAAAGGAATAAGTTTCATAAAGTTTAGTTCATGAAGGCTGGCCTTTTCTCTTACTTTTTATTGGTGTTACGATCTTTTAAAAAAAAATCCAATTCGACGTTGTTTTCATGTTCCATATTGTTGGTTGATATGTATTTCACTTCTGGTGTAGGACAGTCCACTAGCACTTGCTCAGGCACACGAGACGCGAGACAAGCTCGTAGCATCGCACCCCGAGCTCGCTGAAGAGGGAGCAATTGAGATCATCATTATAAAAACGACCGGTGATAACATACTGAATCAGCCGCTTGCCGATATTGGTGGAAAAGGTCTTTTCACCAAGGAAATTGATGAGGCGCTCTTGGAAGGATCGATAGACATTGCTGTCCACTCCATGAAAGATGTTCCGACCTATTTTCCAGACGGAATGATCCTACCGTGCAATCTTCCTCGGGAGGATGTGAGGGATGCTTTTATTTGCTTAACGGCGAAGTCCTTAGCTGAGCTCCCAGCTGGAAGCATTATTGGGAGTGCTTCACTTAGGAGACAATCTCAAATTCTGTACAGATACCCTTCACTGAAGGTGAAATCTTTGTATTCTTTACTACCATTTGATCTGAAATGAGGCCCTCTAATTACAATGGTATTAGTTAGAAGCTGCATGATTTATGCTGATACCAGTGATGGCTTCTACTCTTGTCACCTTGATCAGTAAGTATAAGTAGCGATTGTAAGACTATGCAACTAACATTTGTTATGTCCTTTTATGATCATGAATCCTCGCATTGCATGCACTCCTACCCATTGCAACATCCTCACTCGGGCTTACTTTGCATGTTATGTAGTTATAAATGAAGATTAACGTATTAATCGATGTTTTCTATCTTAAATTTGTAAGTTGGCTGCGAAATTAGTGCTCTGATTTGATTTTGTACCACATAAAACAAGATTAAGTTTCACTACCAAGTTTCCTGATTAGACTCATGATCTTATTCTTAATTCTCAAGAAAATCCGTCTCTGTATCTTTCTCAAGTATTTAGGATCAGCTAGTTTCTTGAACATACTCTGCCTCTTTTCACTACTTTATGCGCTTTAAGCCTTTAACTTCAATAAGTATGAGTTTTTATATAAAAGAAGATGCACTATGCATTTTTTAAGCGTATCTCAGTTCTGGTCTGTCTCTTATTGCAGGTTGTGAACTTCAGGGGCAACGTTCAGACACGTCTGAGGAAGCTTGGAGAAGGAGAGGTCCAAGCAACTCTACTGGCTTTAGCCGGACTCAAGCGGTTAAACATGATTGAAACTGTAACTGCCATTCTTTCAGTAGAGGAGATGCTCCCTGCAATCGCTCAAGGGGCAATTGGAATCGCTTGCAGAACCGATGACGAAAAGATGGTATATTCTTGAGCTAGTTCATATAAAAATTTCCTCTTAATATTTGCTTGCATTTGGATATCTAAAGCAAGGATTTGTTGGTTACATAATTGATTTTTCTTCTTTGACTGTAAGCATATGGATGGTCTGGGCATCTTTCTTTGTAGTATTTGTGTTATAACAATTTGTGTTTTGCAGGCCAATTACATCTCAGCTTTGAATCACGAAGAAACCCGATTAGCTGTGGCATGTGAGAGGGCATTTCTAGAGACTTTGGATGGATCGTGCCGTACGCCTATCGCCGGCTATGCTTATAGGGGTAAGGATGGGTCTTGTGTGTTCCGAGGCTTGGTGGCTTCCCCCGATGGCACCCGAGGTAATCTAATTCTTTCTTCATTTAAGATTTCAGATTAACTTCTTATAGCCATCTTGTTACTCTAATTTGTCCATTGCCTGTCCTTTCAGTGCTTGAGACCTCAAGAAAAGGCTCCTACGCAATTGACGATATGATTTTGATGGGTAAGGATGCTGGGAATGAATTGCTCACTCGTGGCGGTCCCAATTTCTTCAAATGGTGAAGTCTAGGAAAGTAGGAGATAGGAGCTTTTACCATTCGTTTATCAATGTTTGAGATCATGTTCCATGATGGGCTAGTCGTCCGGCAGAGAGAAAGTAATGTAATTTGGTTGTACTCAAGTAGATGTTATTTCCTCTTGTTAGTTCAGCAAGAACGATTTTTTTCAATCTCAGTCAGTTTTCCACGTTTGGACAGGCTTGTTAACATTTGCTTATTGCATGTAGAGATTCAGCGGATGTGGTTGAGCTTCCATTGTGGGCTTGAACTTTATTAAGCACCAAACTTTGGATGTTTAGATTTTGCTCTATTCATGAACTTCCTCTATTATTTGATGTCTACTTTCACCTTGTATTGTGCTTAGGTCTTCAACGATAAGTGGCCACTGCGGGTAACTCAGAACTGCAAATTTGGATGTACCGTATCATTAACTGGTTATTACCACCAAGACAAAACCCATGAGCCTATATGCATCTGCAACAATTATTAAGTGTTCTCCTGTTTCATCCTTCAGAATTTTTTTATATAGAAATAACCTGTTTTTGCCGATGAGGTTCTGCCCTGCTTAATACATAGCACCACCACTGTCTTTTTTTTATTTGGATTTTTTGTGTGTGGAACTGAGCACCTCCACTGTCACTACATCTTCTTAGAACAAAGAGCGCCAGCCACCGCTTTCAGTTAGAGTCCCTGTGCAAACAGCAGCAAGATGAAAAGATTAAACAAAAAACTTAAACAAACAAAATTATAGATCCGTCAATCTATCTCTTGTTTGTGTACTATAGTGTCATTTAGTTTCGTAGTCGTGTTAAAATTTTGTGTTGTCGTATTTAACACAATTTGAAATTCTATTAGGTTTAGATTGGAAATAGTTAAGTACCACATTATATTGATATTTTTCTTTCTAAATAATATATTAATTGATTATTATTAAGTAAAAAATAATTGTTTACCCAACAAAAGTTGTTATTCATGTCAGTTTTGTGTAAAGAAGCAACATATCGTGTATTCGTGTCGTGTTCGTGTCAAATTGTATACCAATTATTTTATGTTTGTATCTTTATAAATCATCGTAATAAAGTATTTCAACCACAGAAAATTCGTATAACTAAATTGTGTCGTGTTCGATCATATATTGTCAGAAATTGACAGGTTTAGACGTCACACTTGGTACAAGTTCAAGAACTTCTAATTCAAGCACTCCATGCGTGAAAACATCAGCACAAATCAAAGAATTTCGAGCTGTTTTGGTGACGATGCAGATGAAAGAAAGTCTGAACCAAGAGGATCAGTAGGCTGTGGAAACTTGAACGACAAACAATTAATGCTGTTCCAAGATAGTGAACAAAACAAAACAAAACATGGGTTGCATCGGTGAGTCTTGACCTTACCCACCAACAATTACAGTTAAACACATAGTTAACAAATTGAAGCACATGTGCGGCTTACAATTTTTCGACGTAGTGAATTTTACATTCATCCTAATATAAGGGGTCGTGAGCGTATAAAATGGAATAGTTGCTTTCAGGAATGATGATTAACTTGGAAAGAACAATAACGTTCCCATTGTTAAATTAATTGCAGTGTTGCATTACAAGTACTCCACAAATACAATCATTAGAGGGAAAAAGACCTCTTATTTATGGCAACAGCAATCCTAGAACATTGATCTAAGACAACAAACTCACTTGACAATTTCCAGACTCCACTTCTCTCATGGTGCTCGGATCAAGGGCCATGGAAGATTTGCACAAAAGGTGAATAGATAGAGCAAAAATCTAACTTAAGCAGCTACCTTGGCAGATGCTTCATCAAGGGCAAGAACACCAGGAAGCTGCTTGCCTTCCAACAACTCCAAACTGGCACCTCCACCCGTTGAGATGTGGCTCATCACGTCGGCAACACCCACTTTCTCAACAGCAGCTACGGAGTCTCCACCTCCAATGATGGTTGTCACACCCTTACCGCTGAGCTCAGCCAGCTTCTTTGCAACTGCCTGAAACCAGGATGTGTTTTTTATTTCAAAATTTAGTTCCAGTCCAGTAGAATATGTTTATATAATCATCAAAACCATTTCCATCTGACAAGGGATGAAGTCTCTCACGGTGCTGAATATTTGCATAACTATAGAGTTAAGTGTCCAAAATCAGATGTCACGTTTCCACTTCAAAATTATCAACACTTACCTCTGTTCCAACAGCGAACTTGTCAAACTCAAACACTCCCATAGGTCCATTCCATATGATGGTTTGAGTAGTATCCAATGCATCGTTGAATGTTTTAATGGAGTCTGGACCGATATCTAGTCCCATCCAACCATCAGGGATAGCAGATGATGCCACAGTCTGCAGCAAATAGAACAGTTATATTTTCTCCCTAGTCCCTAGTAATTATGAAGATTTGGAGTTGGTGTGTGCCATTTTGTTCAAATTTCTGATGTTTTAATAAAAGAAAACCTCTCTTTCATTCATTGCCTGTTAAAGAATCTCCTTTCAAGTGTACCTATTCAACTGTAATTTAATTTATGAGTTTAATTATAGAAAAATGCTTGCATGCATATTGCACATCTTTGGTTATACCAAATGAATCTCAGCTGTAATAATAGTGTGAGTTTAAGTTAGAAAATTATATGGAAACAAAGAAGCTAACCTGACTGTTTGCATCTGGAGCAAATTTATCAGCAATGACAACGTCTGTTGGCAACAAAAGAGAGACACCTTTTTCCTCGGCTTTGGCAATGAGAGTTTTTGCAAGGTCAAGCTTGTCTTCCTCAACCAGTGAAGAACCAACTGAAAGACCTTGTGCTTTGTAGAAAGTGAAGATCATTCCTCCACCAAGAAGAAGGATGTCAACCTTCTCCAACAATGACTCAATCACTCCAATCTTTGAAGAGACCTTTGAGCCACCTACAATTGCAGCAAATGGTCTCTTGGGATTTGAAACTGCGCCAACAAGATAGTCAAGTTCCTAAAATGAATTAAAAGTAGAGGTCAGAACTCAGAATTAAGACATGTTACGTTGGAAGAAGGAAGAATCTAATCTTATTACTTGTTACTTGCAAAACTTATCACTAATTACACTAGTCTACGAGCAAAAAAATGAGAAATACTTCACACAAAAAAACCTAGTTCTGCTCCCAATCTGTTGTGCTAAGATACAAAGAGAGAAAACAATATGACGTATCAACGAAACAATACGTCGTATCAACGAAACAATACAAATTGATCTTGACAATTAAAAAATATATGTTACAAAATTTTGAATCGATGTTATGACCATGCACATTTTTAATTCTATCCCCACAAATATGAAAGACATTGAAGGCAATGGTGAACCTCATGTACAAATTGGCCAATATACTTTTCGAAAGAATATATTTACATGGTATACTCTTTAAATATGTCATAGCAGGAAATAAACATAAATTAATTATCCAACCTTCTGCAAAAGAAACCCAGCAACAGACGGCTTCAAAAATTTGGTTACTCCCTCGGTGGAAGCATGAGCTCTATGTGCTGTACCGAAAGCATCGTTTACGTATAAGTCTGCAAGGGAAGCAAGCTTCTTTGCAAACTCAGGTTCATTTTTCTCTTCTTCCTTGTAGAATCTGACATTCTCAAGAAGGAGAACACCACCTTCAGGTAGAGCAGCCACCATCTTCTCAACATCAGGGCCAACACAATCATCTGCTTTCTCAACCTTTTATTGATCACATATGAACCAAATATGATCGTATGCAAGAGATTATCTTATCTGGTCAAATCTTTTTGTCTGACAGAGAGGGAAAGTACCTTTTGGCCAAGAAGTTCAGATAGCCTAGGCACAAGAGGGCCTAGGCTGAATTTCGGTGTGACACCCTTTGGTCTTCCCTACATTTCCACAGACATGAACAAGATACAAGTCAAAGTTTATCATAAGCTGAATCTTTCAAAGCTAATGACAAACCCAAAACCACCACAACTCACCTTCAACCAACACGAAAAAGCAAAGATAAATTTGAACCAAAACACAACCCATTATCACAAATGCTTCAATCCAAAGCAAACATCCACGATCAAACCCATCTTCGTTTCCACTCCAAAACTCACAATATCACAAAATATACCTCACAAAGTTCTAGCAATCTGTGTACTTTTCGTGCATGTTAAATTCAACATAAATTAAAATAAACATGGCATATGTGGGTTGGTAATGACCAAATAATCTGATATAAGATATATTCATTCTAACAAACATCTGAAACAATCGTTTTGAAGTAATAAACAATTAATTAGACTACAAAAGATGTAAATATGTCGATTTCGTGTAAATATTCAACAAATTCGTGTGTAAAATCGTGGCATTTTATTTGGTATTATTTCTTCAAAAATTATCATAACTAAGCTAATTTAAATCGTGTTATCGTTTCTGTAAAATTGTCAGGGACACACACTTCCATTCTAAACCCACACTATTCCCGACACAAAATGCAAATTCCCAAAACCTCTGGAATCCAAAACCGAACACAACACCAAAATCCCACCATCACCAATCAAAACCCAACCATTCTCAAAACAAACGAAAAAAACCCTCACCAAAACCCAAACCCCATAAAAACCCAACCTTTCTGGAACAATCCAACTCACTCACCAGATGACTAGAAAGAATAACCTTCGCCCCCAACCCGACCAAATGCTTGATCGTCGGCACGGCCGCCCGAATCCTGGTATCATCAGTAATCTTCTGGTTCTCATCCAACGGCACGTTTAGATCCGCCCGGACAAACACCCTCTTTCCCTTGATCTCCTCCCCGGACAGGTCCCCGACGCTCCTCTTGGCCATGGAAACAACCCCTCGCGGCCCTCTCCTCCTCCTCCCCTTCACGACCGCGGCGAGTCTCCCGGAGACGGAGGAGGCGAAGGAAGGGTCGGCAGTGAAGGAGGAGAAGGCAAGGCGGGTAAAGGCGACGCGGCGGGGGTGGGGGGTTGGTGTTGCGAGGCGGGTCGGGAGGAGAGTGGAGGTCGTGGTGAAGGTGGTGGAAGTGGAAGCCATTGTTGGATTCTAGAGAGAGAGAGAGAGAGAGGTTATATATGATGATGGGGGGTTTGTAATTGTGTGGTGGGCAGATGGGTGTGGGAGTGATCTTGTTCGTTATCGAGGAGGAGAGGTTGGGAGTGGACTCACTCACTCTGCTTTGCAGAGCGGAGATGATTGATTGATTGATACAAAAGAACGGGACTACGATTATTTATATATGATAATACGATTTAGATACGAAATGTGAATTTCTTTTATGATTAAAATATTTTATTATGATAAATTTAATATAAAATAATTAGTACACGATATAACACGAATACACAGTATTACACACGAATACACACGATTACACAATATATTATTTTTTACATGAAACTAACATGGTCTGTAAATTTCCGAAACGAAATTATAACATGACACAAACACTACTGGTATTGCCACATAAAGGTCAGAGATGAGGTCCTCCCTGTATTTTGGATCTTACCTAGTAAAATGTATACTAACTACGATTTTGCCCCTGTACCCCTTGGATTTTGAATTTCACGTAGTTAGGTATATACTAATTGAATTATGCATCTTTGGAGTTTGAATTTTACATAGTTAAGTGTATCCTGTTGGATTTTTGAATCCCTTATACTTTTTCTAGGATGACGTACAAATCGTGTCCTCCTTACTTGAAATCCTTACACTGCCCCTAACGAACATGATGTGAAAATGGTGACACAAATTAGACACAACTTTATACGAAATTTTTGTGTGCGGTTAAAACGCTTAATTATGATGATTTGTGAAGATACACACATAAAAATAATTGATACACAAATACGATACGATTACTCGATACGTTGATTTTTTACACGTGACATGAATAACATCTTTTGTTAGGTAATTAATCATTTTTTTTCTTGATAATGGTCAATTAAGATGCTATTTGGAAATAAAGAAAAAAATCAATATTACATATCATTTAACTATTTTCAATCTAAATTTTTTGGTGATTTTTTTCCTTCAAATTTTGCTTAACACAATAATACAAACTCCTGACACATGTACAAAATTGTTTGACATGATAGTACTCGAACACGACACGATTAACATGTCCATTGGTATGGGTTGATATGGATTCGACTCACTTAAAGTTTGGTGGGTGCGACGTGGGTTCTATTTGATTCTTTTAAATTCATCTGAACTTGTCATCGTTCATCCTCGACACAGGAATTCGCCCATTCACCCGCTTAACCCGCCCCACCCCATCTAACTAGCCCTTAAGTGGGGCGAGTAGCGGTCAAGTTTTATTTTTACCCGCCCTGCCCCGTTTGCCCGCCTAACTTCGGCGGGGTGGGTAGCGGGCGGAGCCAAACCCGCCGTGCCCCATTTGCAGCCCTAGTTGGTTGTGACTTGTTAGTTATTAGAGTGAAAGATGTACAATCACTGGCGGATCCAGGGGTGGGCGCGCGTAGGCACTTGTCCACGCGTTGATTTTATTATTCTTTTAAATAGTATACTTGGTACCCACGTGTGGATTCTATTATTTCTTTAAATAATATACTTGGTGCATTGTGCCAATTGGAGAAAAATATATACTAATATATATTACTTCCGGTATTTATTAAGTTCATTTTTAAAAATGAAAAAGTCACTATAATATTATTTATTAGGGTACTACATTCATTTAAAAATTAAATAAACACAAAAGTAAGTCCAATAATAAGACAAAATCCAAAATTGAAGTTCCAACTTTCATTTGTCTCTAATTTTAAGTCAACTTATTGTTTACTTTTCCTATTTCTAAAATATTACTATTTGTCTTTTCGTATTCCCAACAACACAAATGTTATATCTTAATGAGTTAATGTTATACACAAAGTTACTCTGTTGCTTGGCATGTTTGAGTCCGGAAGATCATTATTTGTGTTTGACAAACAAATGTTATTTAAACTTGTTAAATTTTATCTTACAGAATTTCCAGCATTTGATATTATTGTTAGTTGCTAAATGTTAGTTTGATTGGTTTGATTTTACTATTCTAACTCGTGGTTGGTGAGTTGTGAATCGAATCTGCATTGATAATTAAAATTAAGGGTTGCTATTTATGGGGAAAAAACTTTAAGAGAGGAGATTGATTTGAGGACGCTGCAACCCCACACAAATTCGATGTTTTTTAAGGAGTGATTAATTATTGTGAGAATATATTCAAGTTGAGTAATTTCGGAATGTATTCAGTTAAGTTACGTTGTTTCTTTGACAATTATATTAAATCAGCACATCTTGACTTGGTTGTTGGAATTTAAGGTGCGATTGGTTGCAGACAAATAATATGGAAGTTAGGAAACTAGACTTCGAAAATTAATTCCAAGAATACTTGATAAAATTCTGTAATCCTAATTTTAAAAGTTTTACAACCTTATAATTTTATAGGTAGGACGAGTTCCTTAACTTCCCCTTCAAAGTTAAAGGAAACTCATAAACCTAGAGTTACAAAAGTTAAGTAAGTTACTCAAAACTAATTGTACTCCTCATTAAGGAAAAAAAATTACACACTTTTGGGTAAAAAATGGATTAGTATTTAAAACCCCAATTTAAATCCTAATTATCACCACACTCAAACTCAATCCCCTCCACTCCAATGGCTTCTTCTGCCCTCTCCCTCCCTCTCTCCTTCCCCAACCCCAAAACCCTAATTTCCACCTCCCTCCGCCCCAAACCCCTCCCTCCACCCCGCGCCGTCCGCGAGTGGCGCGAGTACGAGGACGCCGTCCGCGACAAGGACCTCGCTCGCGCCCTCCGCTTCCTCCAGACATCCCAACCCCTCCCCCCCAGCCCCCGCACCCGCCGGATCGGACCGGGACTGGGAGGTGCTCGACACCTGCCTCAACGCCGACGACATGCGCCTTGTTGGGAAAGCCTACGGGTTCCTGCAGGACAGGGGGTTTCTGCTCGGGTTCGGCGGAATGTTGGTATGGAAAGATCAAAGATCTCGCCTTTCTAGGGTTTTGGGGTTTGGAATGGGGTTTTGGGATTGTGGTATAAGTGAAAATGACTAAAGTTTGTTGCTTTTTCTGAAATGTCGAAGAATTTGTTGGTATTGATTGTGAATTGTGCCGGATTGTTTGACATTGTCGAACGACATGCTTTTTGCCGTTTTCGGGTTCATGTTTCACAGCTAAAGTTGCGCATGCTGTGTATAATCCTTGTGCGACATGAATAATGTGTTTACATAATACTTGAACAATGGCTGGTTTTGGAGTTGTGGGTATTGGTTCTTGGTTTGTATTATTCGTGAAAAAGCTTGAAGTTTGTGAAATAAATGCAGATCGTACCAGATTGTGTGGATTATGATTTGTCTCAGACTTGTTGTTGATTGTGAATTGTTCCAGATTACTTGACATCGTGGGATGACATACTTTTCTTGTGTTGGTAGATTTCTTTGTGGATGACATGTTGGGTGTGAAGGTTTTTGGTAGTGGCTTATATGAGAGTAAGTGTGTTAGGAAAATTGAGGCTTTGAAAAGGTTAAAACCTTGCTGGGGAACTACCTATGTTATGAGTAGCAATAATTTTTTAATGGTATGTTATTTGTAGCATTTGATTTTCCTATACTTAATTGAGGCTTACACGAGAGGAAATGTAATAATTAACTCAAGGCTGTAAGAGTAGAAACTTGCTGTACTTGTCCTTTAATACACATTTACGTAGCCACAAATGGGTCTAGAATCACTCCACGGACTGGGCAACCCATAAGGTAAGTTGTAACTCACACATAATAGAATTAGCAAATCTCTGTAATAAACTTAAAGTTTTGTTAAACAACATGTGGTATTCCATAAAATGAGAATGGAATGATGGATAGGGAGGAATCACGAAAACCAGGGAGCATAATCACTCTATAACTTAGGAAGACATGAAATGACTTGAAAGTTATTATTCGTGCATTCAAATGTTCTGTTCAGGAAAGGCTAGCAAAATAACCACACACAAAAAAACAGATTTATGTGCAAAGCACTCTCGAATTAATAACAGCTTTACCTACTAGAAGATGTCATGCTTCATGAACAAGCACCCGACACCTGTATGGAGGCCAAAGACATGAAATTTGAGCAAGGCAGCTACCACCAAGGAAAACAGCATCAAGTCCAGCAAGTGCTAAGATTGCTGCTAAATTAGGTCGTATATCTATCTCCTTTTCTTTGACAAGAGGAAAGATACACCGCCAAGGAAGTCAATCAAAACTAATTGGGAGCTTCCAGAAACCCTCCACTTTCTGGGTGCAATTTTAGCAGCTGCAAAAAGTTGAACATGTTTGGGTTTAGGCTAATGAAAAGTGATAAAATCACAATAGTCAGATAGTGAAAAACAACATGCCTCTCAATGGTAGATATAACCAAGATACCTAGAAACCAATAATTGAGTTTATAAAAAGATTGAAAACATCACCTTCTAAACCAGTTGATTCTTTCAAGTTTGTTGGAGTCACTTCTCTTGATCCTTCTAAAACTGCATAAGAAGAAATAGCACTAATAAGACCAAACCAAATCCAAATATTCACTTATTTAAGTTCCCATCTCTAATGAGGATAGAAGGCATATAGCATGTATGTGTCAAAAACCAACTGCTCTTTGTAATTGGAATAGTCGGGACGCTATATTTTCAGCTTTCGAAGTAATGTTTCCTCACATTTCTTAGTGGGTTCATTCTTAAAGCTCCTTTATCTACTTTACTATCTTTTTTAGGTATGATGCATGCGAGTTAACGCATAAGAAATGATCATCTTTGCATTTCAAGTGAGAACTCCATTATTCATCTTAAAGTCCAAATTCTCATGTGCACTGTCTTTCATGGATGGAATGCATATCGATAGATATGCAACGCATGATAAAGCAACTACAATTCATAGCACATTAGCACCAATAACTGAAAGGCCACACTTTCATCTTTTTGGACATCAATGCCTTGAGTTAATTATTACATTTCCTCTCGTGTAAGCCTCAATTAAGTATAGGAAAATCAAATGCTACAAATAACATACCATTAAAAAATTATTGCTACTCATAACATAGGTAGTTCCCCAGCAAGGTTTTAACCTTTTCAAAGCCTCAATTTTCCTAACACACTTACTCTCATATAAGCCACTACCAAAAACCTTCACACCCAACATGTCATCCACAAAGAAATCTACCAACACAAGAAAAGTATGTCATCCCACGATGTCAAGTAATCTGGAACAATTCACAATCAACAACAAGTCTGAGACAAATCATAATCCACACAATCTGGTACGATCTGCATTTATTTCACAAACTTCAAGCTTTTTCACGAATAATATATATATATTTGATTAAATTAACTCTAAATGCATCTTCACAAAGGTAGCCAACTCTAGCTGACTAGCTCTGTTGGTTGATGTCCATGGCATCCAAAGGTCACTGAATTGATTTGACTTAGATGATCAGGGATTATAACATACCTAATGGACAGTAAGGTTTCAGTATCCTCATTACACTTTTAGACCTAGTCAACTACACTGTTGTGAAAAACGAAGTGATCATTCTTAAGCCCCAATGCAAATTCCTTTCTTCCAACTTTCTATTTGATGAGTAATGAGTATGGGCTGTTGTGAACATGCTTGCATTGCTTGGTTATGTTCTGTAGTCACTATGTTGTTCTATTGGTTACCATTTTTTCTAGTGCATTTCTATGTTGTTCTAGTGGTCACCATTGCTTCTAGTGCATTTTTAACTTGTTGTCTCTACAGGCAGGAACACAGTTTTGGGATGAAAAATTGGAAAAGGAGCTTGCAGAGGGCCGTCTTAGTGGCACGGCTTTTGACAGGTACCACAAGTCAGTCAAACCCTTTCTTCACAATTATTCAATAATTAAGCAAATTCATCATCCAGGTATTCAATGGTACTGTTTGCTGGAATTGCCGCTGAGGCTCTTATTTATGGGGAAGCAGAAGGGGGAGAAAATGATGAGAACTTATTTAGGAGCATATGTGTTCTTCTTCGCCCTCCTCTATCCGTCAGACAGGTAAATTTCGAGTTATACTGATATCCTCAAGACATCAACATCTAATGTATCAAACTGTTAATTTGGTCAGATGTCAAATCAGGCCCGGTGGGCAGTTTTACAATCGTATAATCTTCTAAAATGGCTTAAAGAGGCTCATAAGGCTGCTGTTAAAGCTCTTGAGAATGGTTACAGTATGAGCACTGTCATCAGAGGAATAGAGGAATCAATGCCATCTAGGGGATCAGGAAGTTAGACGTTAATATGTTATTCTCGGATTCTCCAACAACGTAGGTTATCTATTCTGTATCAATTCACTGTTATCTTTTCCTTTGATTGGAGTGAGTAACTGCGCTGCAGTAATATGGTTTCATCAGGGCAAAGAAATTGGTTTTGGAGAGTTAGGATGAGGATGAAAGCCAACTCAGTCCTCTGTATCCAAACAGAAAGGTTCTTTTCTACCCAACTTTGTTGTCAATATTGATTACGGAAGACAAGTGATTTCTAACATGATAACCACATGTGCCTAGATTATGGCAATTGAGCCATTGATTGAGAAATGAGTTGTACAAAGCCCTCACAGTGTACGTGTATTCGACCCCTGAAAGCATGTGTAATTCAATTACTCTTTGATATTGTAAGTTCCTGTATTGAAGTAATATGAAAAAAATAAGGCTTTGGTTTTTATTTTCAATGATCTTGCCATAGTAAATAAATTAATTTGATTCTTGATCAGTAAAAGGGAAGCATTTGTAGACCCAACTATGTATTTGTTGGTGGGGCGTTTTGGTGAAATATTCGATTAGTACTTTATACCATGCGTGCGAATGCAACCAAGTGGGAATTGTTGCCTCTGCAATAGTGATGGTGAATCAATTGAGCACTTATTTTTTCAGTGTCATTATACGTGAGTTATGGACTGGTGTCCTTGATACTCTCGGTGCACTGCCTAAACTACATTGACGTCACCTGTGTCCTTAATACTCTCGGTGCACTACCTAAACTACACTGACACTACCATAAACCCCGCCGACCTCAACCTACCTTCCATAACATTTTCGAAACTAAACCAGTCCAGAACTGTTTCAAGAACAGTTAAAAACGTTGCAAACAACGAGACTTACCGGATCGGTTGGAGTTTCCATGTTCGTGACCGCTACACTGTTCTTCATCGCTTTCGGGCAGCTCCAGAACTTGACAATTTTTCTGAATGCTACCATGAACAGCTCATATGCTAACCTTGGAAGAATTGGGCTATATTGGTTCGTGACCAAGGACATGTCTGCAACATTCCAATGTCGGTGATTGCAAAAACAAAGTACAACACTACAAATTGATGAGTGATTGACCCGTCTGTTGTTTTTACAAAATGTGCCCCAATTTGTTGATTGGTTTTTGGGTGTAAATGTATAAAAGCACATGAGTTGAGGTGCAGCATATAATGGTTTGAATTCTACCAAACTGTATTTGTGTTACCTTTTTTGTTTAGTTGTGTAGCTAAAATGTCCCTCAAGTTCGAGTCCTTTAGGTGTTGCAATGCAAAAAATTATTCCCCTCCGTATTTTTATTTCCTTGATCGTCTTGCATGAAGTTTTGTGGTACTTGCGGACATGGGTACCGGGCCGTCATTGGAGAATAGTCTCACATTGGTTAATTAAGGGATTTTGTCCTGGATTATAAGTTGTAAGGTCACTCCACTCATCACCAATTAGTTTTGAGTTGGATACTCCATTCACACTTCAATAGAAGTCAACTCCAAATGGCAGATTCAACTTGGATTCCGGTTGGAAAAGCATTCGAACTTCGAACCCAATCGTCCTTTGGGTCGAATTTGTCTAGTTTAAAGGGTCTAATCGTAGGGCGACAATTATGGATTGGAAGATGTGTGCTAGAGGTCTCCCGCCACTCGATCAAATGCAACCAAGTGGGAATTGTTGCTTCTACAATAGTGATGGTGAATCAATTGAGCACTTCTTCTTTCAGTGCCATTATACGTGAGTTATGGACTGGTGTCCTTAATACTCTTGGTGCAACACCGAATGAGGCTCGTTGGGGGTGATATGGAAAGACTCCTCGGTGGTAGGTGCAAGGCAGGGCTATGCTCCTACTCTATCAAACTTGGTTTTATCCTTACCACTGATGTTACGTGGCGCGAGTGTAATGACATATTTTTTAGGGACCAATTAATATCATGGAGCACGACGAATCGTGAATGGTATCCGAATGACGATTAACACCATGGTAGGTGTCACCACCTTGAGATCGAGGATGCCCGAGGGTGTGCCATATCGAGCAATGTTCGTGAGCTTGGAGCCTCACAAGGAACTAATGCAACCCGAGGGTGTGAGCACAAGGTGAGCAACAAGGGGGTAGCCAAGGACTCCCAAGGTTTTACATGGCAAGCACCGAGGAGATTCAGCACGCGCACGCACATACAAGGCGAGGTGTGAAGAGAATTGAGAGGCAGACAACAGCAAAACATGAGCGAGATGACTAAAGCCAAGGGGCAGCAACAAACATGGCGTGGAAAGCCAAGGTTCGAGGACGTACGGGGTAGCACGGGCCATGTGTAGGGTGCGCGCATGGGCAAGCGAGGCGTAGAGGTGAAGAAATGGATGTTTGGGAGCCAAGGCTTGATGTCAACATGTGTCAACGCAAAGTCAACGGAAGTGACTAAATGTGGATTGACGAGGACTGGGCGCGGGTCAAGCAAGAGACCAAGCATGGACACGCGTGGGCCAGCAAAGGCGAGATGAACTAGTCATGAAGCGGCTGGTCAAGCATGGCGCTAGAAGAGAGGCATGAGACGGTTGTGGAATAGGTCTACAACCGAACAAAGGAGATGTGGAGGACCGAACAAGTCAGCCCCACTTGTGCACATCTCTCCTACATGTGTATACGGTTTTGAGAAGGGTCGATTCAGTTGTGCACGTTCTTCTAAAAAACAGGAGACGGTTATGGACCGGGTCCATAACCGAACACAGTGGATCTTAGAGGGTTGATTGGGTCATGCCCACTTGCGCACAACTCCCTCAACGTGTGCACTTGGTTTGAGGAAGATTAAGTCAGTTAATGCACATGATCCCTACGATTTTTGGCAGTCTTGACCAAGTCCATAACCGAACGGTTCGATTATGACCTGTTGGCGCACAAGTGGAATAATTCCTAGATGGAGGGAGCATTTGGAATGATTCTTCAGGAATTAAATAATCCACTTAATAATTCAGTTGTGGGGGAGAATAAACGCTATTCTTTTGCAACCGTGGGAAGTGGGTTGAGTGACGTTCAATCGTGCACGAAAATAGGATTTTCGGACATTATAAAAAGGGGACGCCTCCCACAAGAGCAGATGCACCATCGGCATCACCTTAACCTTAAGTTAGAGATTTCAGTGTAAGAGAATTTCTTCGTGAGGGAGAGATTGTTTGAGCGTGTATCTTTGTAACCATTTTAGGATGATTCTTTTAATAAAAAGATTGTTCCGCCACTTCTTCTATGTGATCCTTGTGTGTGGAATTCGAGGACTTTGGGGTTGACGCGTGTGTGGGTTGTGAGACCATTTACTTCCGTGTGTGCTTGCAAATGAGACTATTCCACTATTTCCCCAACTCTGAAGAGGACCAAAGAGTTGTAGGTTCATGTTGATGTTTTCAATATTTCTCGCGGAGATAAAGCGTTTGACCAGGTGAAAGTTCGAAAAAATTAGAATTTAAGTCTCTAAAACACTCCTATGATAGGTGCTATGAAACCTAAGGTCACATGCGACTTGTGTCACATGCTCCACCTTGTTTACTTTTAGCCAGAGCTTTTGCCACTTGTTTATTTTGTAATCTCATAGCTTTTGTGAATGAAAATTTACACGGAGAAACCTAACTTACCTGGTCAAAAAAAAAGTTGGCAAAGCAATGTAACAATCACAACCGGGCTACAGAACTTGCCAACTCGAGAAACTGGAAAGAAAAATCAGATAAACACAGATGGTTCAAACTAAATTGGTAATGTCGCAGGAAACAGCTGCAAGTTCTAACTATGATTGTTACAAGCAACAGACTATGCAAACCCAGTGAGGACAATACGATCACGAAGCATCGGATGATTTGTGATGCTTAGAATCTCCCCCCTCACAAAACTCAGTGTATTTCTCCGAATCCATCAAAGAGTAAACCTCTTTAGCTTTGCTCATTTCTACCTTTACGAACCATCCTTTTCCGTATGGGCTGGCATTTACCTGAAATTCAATTAAAGAATTGGACAATGGTTATATCTTTTTGTTATCAATCAATTATAACACCAGAAATCAACAAATTTGAAAGCCATTTGATATATTCAAGAGATGTAAAAATGAACGCATTACATTCGTTATACAAGTCTCTTGATCTTGATCAATGACTCCCAAATCATATAATTTTTGACATACAAAAATTATATTATGCAACCATCTTTTTGTTCATATATCATTGGGTCAATTGGACTCTTGATTCATATTTCAAGTGTGCGCGTGCGTGCGCTCGCACACACATACACACACAAAAGAGGAAAGCAAGGATCATTGTAAAAAGAAAAGATCTTAAAGAGGGAAATCAATCAATCTGGGAGTAAGCACTAACTCATCAGAATGAAACTGACTACATACAATCACAAGTTCAAAATCCTGTAACATTCTACCAACCAGGCACAAGTTGTTATGTTAAACGCCAAAATAACCAAGATAGTCATAGGGCTATCTATCATAACTGTTATTCGATGATTTGGCATTTGGTAAGCAAGTTAATTGTCTAAATATAATTAGTTATAAGACTTCTGAACATCGAACACGTTCAAAAAGAGAGTATTCTTGAAGAGATCTATCCAAATTAAACTTTACAATTTCAGCCTCAACGTATCAACGGAGAGTTGATGACTATGATGGTAGCTTATGATCATTATGACTTTTGATGATTTGAAGGTTCCTCAAGGGAAAAGCCATTACAAGCATGGCTTTCTCAATTGTAAGCTCTTTGTATGATGTGAAGCATATGGGTTGCAATTCGATCATGTTAGCTTTGACTCGACAAGTCATGAATTCTCATTTACTCACCAAACCAGGCGATCCAGTTAGTTCCTCATTGACCTCGACTACTTTACCCGACACCGGAGAAATGACATCACTTGTTGCCTTCATGCTCTCGATGGCACCAAAGCTGTCCCCTTGTGTTACAAAATCCCCAACCTTAGGCAATTCGACATACATAACACCCCCAAAATGATCCTGAAAATAAACATAAGCTTGGACTGATTACTGGAATGATAATGTTAAAAACATCATTATGATTTTTGGAGGTGTATAGAAAACACACATCATCCATGTGTATAGAAAGAACACATCCATGTTTACTATGACTCTAAAATCACCTGACTGTGATCAGTTATTCCAATCGTAGCGGAAGAACCATCAACTTTTACCCACTGGTGCGAGCCACCATATCTTAAATCCTTCACAACTGCAAGAAGAGGGAAACAAACAACTCCCTTTAACATTTCAATTTTGACTAATAGGAGTGAAAACAAGTAAAGAGCTCTAATAGCGTATCTGTTACATCTTTGATCACTGCTTGGGACAACAAAATCTCAAAAACATTTCAACAAAGTAGATACAGGAGCAAAAAACCTAGCCAAAAATTAGGAACATCTTTGTTGGGACCGGAGATCTAGTCTTTCATCAATAGCATGACATACGACCTTGAATGGTGTGGTCTTAATGGTCAATTTTATGTGTTCACATACATATATACTAAGATGAAAATCCCAGATTAAAAACACATTAACAAAACACAAACATGTTTTATTTAGATATAGGTAGGCTCTTTTGCCTAGTAAATTGTATAGAAAATTGCGGACATGAAAATGCACCTTCGTAGCAATCTGAATGTAAATGATAATGTTGGAGTACTACTTCATTGAAATATATTTGAATTATCCAATTAACCTCTCCTTGAAAATCCAATGTAAAAAGAGGACAATCCAACTAAACTGTTGAGGCTTGGTTAGAAACCGAGAATGACAATCAGAAGAGATATATAAATACAAATTCCAGTATTCAACTAAACACCGTCACATACTGATTTCAAATCAACAGCCATCCAAAAGACACAAGGCCAAAACATCACCACCAAACAATGATTGGTCAAGTATTCCAGTTTAATGTCATAATCATAGATCAAACCTCAAACTCCAAAACCCACCATTTCCTCCACCACCTTCCAAGTCTGTATCATGACCAAATCAACCAAACAAACGAAGCAACACTCAACAATCAATTCTAAGCCCGACCCATCTCCCAAAATAAACAAATTAGCAAGAAAAAGTGAAATTCTCACATGCCCACAAGTCCAAAACAAAGACACAAAGCAGACCGCCTTTTTTGCTCTGAAAACGCAAAACTCTTAACGAAAACAACACGAGAAAAGAGATAGAAGACTCACCGGAGGCGAAGCCTCGATGGGAGGTTGAGATTCTGAGATAAGAGGCGGCCCTGGACGCCCATAGAGTCCTCGTCGCCATGATCGAACGGAGAAGCGTATAATTTTTTTTTCTTAATAAAAAAACTGAATTGCTAAACATCGCCCCAAAATTATTTAAATCGTCTCTTGAAATTACCATTTTGCCAATCTCTCATTTCTACTGCTATAACGCGACATTTTACCCTCCTATCACACATCTCTCTTCATATTCCTCTTATAATCATAAAAAATAATGTTTTGGAGGTCAGTAATGAACCAACGAACGCCCCAGTGTACTCGAATCTGGTAAAATATCTAACATCTTTTTAATAAAAAAAATAATAAAAAATAATAATAAATTACGAGCGTCCGATGGAGCCGCCCCCACGTAGGAGGGGGCGTCTGGCTAAAACGCCTCCCCATAGGGGAGGCGTTTTACCCAGACGCCTTACCCATCAGTTAGGCGTTTTACCCAGACGCTCTGCCCTTGGGACAGGCGTCTGTGTAAGACGTCTCCCCCATTGGGGAGGCGTCTTAGCCAGACAACCCCTCCTACGTGGGGGCGGCTCCGTCGGACGCCCGTAATTTTTTTTTATTTTTTATTATTTTTTTAAAAAGATAATTGATTATAAATTTAGATAATTGTTAAATTAATTAATTAATAAGTTAATAATTACTATATTCGGATGACCGATACCCCTTCGGTACACCGAAAATTCAAAAAATTCCAGATCCAACAATTTCAAAATCCAAAAAATTTCCACCGGGAAGCGAGAACCCCGAACGACCTGTCGAGGTGGTATTTGTAAGTCAGGATGTTTTACCACCGGGGGATTTTGGAACTTAAAAAATGTTGGATCTGGAATTTTTTTGAATCTTCATCACTTGCAAAAAAACTCATTGTAATCCGACCGGTTACCACCGAAAACTTGCAAAGAAACGTCAAATAATTTGAGATAACACACCGTATAATTTTAATTTGACAAAAAAATTAAAAAAAACGGGACGTCTGGCTAAGACGTATGTACCATCGTGGAGGCGTCTTAGCGAGACGCTTAGACCATGGTATAGGCGTCTGGCTAAGACGCCTTGACCATCGTGGAGGCGTCTGGATAAGACGCCTCAACCATGGTGGAGGCGTCTTAGCCAGACGCATCCACGATGGTGCAGGCGTCTTAGCCAGACGCCCGAGTCGGAAAAAAAATCCGTCTCCGTTACTTCGCCTGATCTAGGTGTTTCGCCAGACATTTTCGTGGTGTTGGTACTAGGAATGTTAGTAAAACTGAGTCAAAAATCTTGTTTAAAGACACGGGACGATATGGGTATTAAATATATTGTTAAGGGCAATTTGGTAATTTCAAGAGGCGATTTAAGTAGTTTTGGGCGACGTTTAGTAGTTCCCTAAAAAAACAGAACCGCTTAAGGTACCCGCGATTTACTTAAATACTTATCTCGTTCGGTCTCTTAAAAGAATATTTCTCTCTCAATTTTTCTCACTCTATCAGGACCAACACCAAGTAAATGTCTGGCGAATCATACGAATCAGGCGAATTTAAAAAAATAAAATGGGCGGGGCGTCGACGCTCATATTTTTTTAATAAAAAAATCTTAAATTTATACGGTGTATTATCTCAAATTATTTCAGGTTCCGTTGCAAGATCTTGGTAGTAACGAGGTGTATTACAGTGAGTTTTTTTATAAGTCAGGAAATATTTCCAGGATGTGGTTGTAAAATTTCAAATGTATTGTATAGTCGCCTATATAGGGGTAAATAAAAAAATTTGCAACCATCTTAAGCCCAAGTTCCCTAAGTACCAATCTTTTGACCATTATATATATATATATATATATATATATATATATATATATATATATCACACATTCTCTATTATAGTGTGGTACCAACTCTCATTTAGAGTGAGGAAAACTGAGATAGAAGTATTCTTTTAAGAGACGAGATGAAATGAGTATCAATGGAAAGTGAAGGGCAAAATGGTAATTGACACAAACGATTTAAGTAATTCGAGGGTGACGAATAACAATCAGCTAAAAAATTGAGCCTCTAGTGGAACCATTCTGAGCCGGATTGAACTGGGTCGGGTTGGTTGGTTGGACCAGTTGGTCGGACGAGACATAAAAATATTTCAAATTTTCTTAATTTTTAAAAATAAGAAAATATAAGGATTTTTTTACAATTCTTACAAAAAAAATCGACCACCCACAAACTGACAAACCCTACTCTCCCTCACGAAACCCTTCGTAAGTATGATGTCATGGATAATATTGAATGTTCATTTGATTTTAGATTCTTAATCCAAATAATATTTTCTCTGATTCTTATTCAAGCAAATTTGTTGAGTTAAGTAAAGATAACAAATTTGCTGAGTTAAGCCAATTGTGTTTGATATCATGAATTATATTTAACGTTTGGTGTGTATATATTAAATGATTTTACAAAAATCGGTTCAAACTGGTCCGACCATTAATTTATTCGGTGTGGTTCAACTTCGGGTGTCAAAAATACTGACATCATCAATGGCCAAACTGTGGTTCGACCACATTAAACCAAAATCAAAGTTTTATCGGTTTGATGACCGATTCGGTTCTGAAAACCTGACCAGGTGCATCGTGCATGTCGTCCTTCACTTTCTCATTTATAGCAATATATCCCAAGGAATAAACAGTTTATTCAAATTACAAACTTTTTAAGTTTTTTCTCCTGAATTATGTTTATCATCCCAAACTATGACTCAATTTCAATTATCCTTGACTTCAAAAACACACACTAAACTTTGAATTTGTTACACTCTGCCCCCTCTACATCAATTAAGTGTTAGTTCCCTAATTTTTTTATTTAATAAAAAAAACTAAAATTCGAAATTTAGGAATTTTTTTTCTCCAAAACTACTTGGATCGCGGGTGTGACTCCACGGATCGCGGGTCACGTTTCCCGCCAATTTTTTTTTTGATTTTCTGTTTTTGTTTTTTCTGTTTTTGTTTTTTTTATTGTAATTATTTGTAATCTTTTTTTAAATCTTTTTTTTCAAAATATGTTTTCTAATTTATATTATTTTTCTAAAATTTTTAAAATTATTTTTAATTTTTCCAATAACCGACCTCCAAAATGTTTGTAATGTGTGTACACCCTACGAATTTTTGACAACGTTACCAATTTTTTGTTTTAATTAGTTTTATGGTTTGTTTAATATTCAGTTGTAAATAATTTATTATTCTGACTAAGAAATTTTGTTTTTATATTGTATAAAATACCCTAACAATTCAATACACACCGGGTATCGACGTGATTTGGAGGTCGATTCTTCAAAAAATTAAATTTTTTGAATAAATAAAAACATTTAAAAAAATAATAAGAATTAGAAGACTTATTTTCAAAAACAAATATATTAAAAAACAGATTAATTTTTTTTTAAAATATCAAAAACATAAAATCAAAAACAATAAAAGAAAATTTAAAAGTCACGGATTTTAGTCATAGTGTTTTATGTTTTGATTTTTTAAAAATCATTTCAACTATATTTTTTATTATATTTGTTTTCAAAATATGTTTTGTAATTGTTATTATTTTTTAAAATTTTTTAATTGTGTTTTTAATTTTTTGTTGTATCGACCTCCAAAAATATTTGCAATGTGTGTACACCCTACTAATTTTTGATAACGTTTCCAATTTTTTGTTTTAATTAGTTTTTGTTTTTGTTTAATATTCAGTTGTAAATAATTTATTAATCTGGCTAAAAAAAATTGTTTTTTTATTGTATAAAATACCCTAACATTTCAATACGCCGGGTTATCGACGTGATTTAGAGATCGATTATTGGAAAAATTAAAAATAATTTTAAAAAATTTAGAAAAATAATATAAATTAGAAAACATATTTTGAAAAAAAAAGATTTAAAAAAAGATTACAAATAATTACAATAAAAAATAAAAACAGAAAAGAAAAAACAAAAACAGAAAATCGATTTTTTTTTTTTTTTGGCGGGGAACGGATCGCAGGTCACACCCGCGATCCGAGTAGTTTTGGAATTTTTTTTTTCTTCCTAAATTTCGAATTTTGGATTTTTTTTTATTAAATAAAAAATTACGGTGTTAGTTTGTATTTTCTTTTTGTGTTGTGTTATAAAAATGCATCTAAGCCCAAGTCTATTACTATATGTGTTTGGACGTGGGGAAATGTTATGTCTTGTTTTTGGAAAATCGGGAGAAATATTGATTATGTACAATGTTGATTTCTTAAGGGATTTTTAGGAACAACGTTGGATTGTTTGGTTGGATGTTTTCTACGGAAACCAAAACAATCTTTTTCACGTGGAATTACATTCCTGCCCCTCCCCCACCCCCTTTATCCCATCCCCATGATGTAAATAATGTAAAAAAGGAGGTCAAGTAAAAAACAAGGTGTGGGCCCAGCAAGAAAGATCGAGAAACAACCCATCTTTTTTTTTCACTTTCCTTTGGAAAATCCATAAACCATCGGAATCATGTGCACGTGAGTTTGGTTTTTTGGATAAATACAAGGATGTTTGACGTGAGTTTTCGCAAAAACATGTTTCTTCCTCAAACTATTATGGGACATGCATATCCAAATACAACCTAAGTTAGAATTAAATTCGCAGTAGTGTTAAGGGGTGGACCCACTCCTAGGGCAGGTGGGGCAGCTGCTCCACCCAGATTTAAAATAATAATAATAGAACTGCTAAACGTCGCCTGCAGATTACTCAAATCGCACACGCCAATTACTGTTTTTCCATTCTCTCATTTCTACTTATATTTCTCTTCATTTCCCTCTCCCACCACCACTCTCTCTTCATCTTCCTCTCAATTATTAAAAATAATGTTTTGGAGGCCAACAGATGTCCCGGTATACTCGAATATAGTAAAATTCCCACCTTCTTTTTATAATTTTTTTCCCGGCAGACGCCCATTTTTTTTAAAATTGATTATTAATTAGTAATAATTGGTAATTAGTAAATAATAATTAGTAATAAGTAAATAATAATTAGTTATTTCGTAAATTTAGTAACTTAAATCCACTTAACGAAATTTTATTTCTAAAATTTAATTAATAGTCATCAGGTTACCATAGAGGAAAAAGAAATCCATACCTTTACGCGCAGTACATGCTTATGAGGAGGATTCATCACCTCGTTATCCACATAGACTAGGTATATCTGCTTTGGTTAGGAGGGAGATGTATAATTTACGTCATCGTCAGACACGTGATAACTCGTTTGATGATGAGGACGTTTCAGATGAGGAGGAAAGTGACGATGATGGGCGATATGGGCTAGAGTTGGAGCGACAGGAGGAGGAGCGACAGGGGGAGTATGGTAGAGGACGGAGGCGATTAGCAGTATGGTAGAGGACGGTGGCGACATAGTAGTTCTTCTAGTGCTGAGTAGTTCGGAAGGGTAGATGTGGTAGGTTTGTGACTGACGATTCGAGTTTGTGCACTGTGGATGCCCTCCCTCACAAGAAGATGAAGGTTGATGACGATTCTTGGATCGTGACTGCTATGATGCCCGATGGTCCTATAGATGGGAGCGTCATTCTTAGATTTAAGGGCCACACCGTTAGACGCATTTGGGCGGGCAAGGATCAGAAGGTTCTGAAGTGCCATAATCGGCACAGAGCCTGTACTACATTGCAGGGTTGGCGGTCAGTTATGAGTGTCGATATCACGGGGACCATTACCGGATTGGGTCACTTTCCTTACAACATGTTCACCTACATTGACATGTTGTTGATATCTGCGTTTGTGGGGGCGGTGGCAACCTGACACGAACTCTTTCAACCTGCCTTTCAGAGAGATGACGATCATGCTGCATGACGTGGTCAAGAACACGCCTCACCTCCCAACGACGAGGACCACCAAGCCCAGCAAGTGAGCCAAGATCCGGAGATGCCTCTCTCCTACTATCGACAAAGTGGGCGACGTCGATCAGGCAATGGCGGTCGCGATCGGATCACTCTCCTAATGCATCCGAGATCTTGAGGGGCCAATGTCTACTTGATTTTAAAATTAAGCTCTTGATTAGTGTGATTTTTGGGGTAAAGGAAAGGGTGATGAAATTTCCCACCTTATCTTATATGGGACAACTCATCCTTAGTAGCGTTTTGGAGTCTTAGTCTAGCAATCAACTCTCCAAACAAACGCTTAACTGACACTTGCTGTAATGCACTTCCTACTAACTAATGCATGGTCATACACAATTCATGAATGAGAGTAAAAAATGCGTACATCACGTCAGCGCTCAACAACTGAAAATAAAGCTAAGATAAAAAAAAACTACGTGCCTAAGTCAAGTATATGATGCATGACCTAAACAAGCAAGAATGCCTAATCTTTTGTTTTGGCGGTCTATTTATCTCTGTTAGCCTCCAAACTTCTTTTGGTACCTTCCCTTGATCCTTAGAGCTCTGAAATAAAGCACAACTAAAACCAAAAAATTAAATCCACTCGAATCGTCCAAACCAAAGTCTGGACAAAGCACGACGCCAAAAACTTATTTAATTCAGTTATAATACTGCAAGTGCACGACCGTGATGAAACGGTGGTAAGTACGAGTCGATCCACGGGGAGGTGAGTAGCCTCTGGTTTGTCCGAAATCAAGTGGCGAATAAAGGTGGAAGAGATTTGATTATGCTAACCTAAGCTACACTAAACTAGAAACTAACAAATGAGAAAGATGAAAGCACAAGACTACTAAAACTAAGATAAACAACTAACAAAAGGAAAATGGAATTCAGTTAGAAAACCCCTTGAGGGGTGGAGTGTGTGCACATATGAAGTGAAATACGTGATGAATGATGCACGTATGTGTGTGTGTCAAGTGTGTGTCTTCATGCATAGGAAGTGTCTAAAGATGTGACAAAACCTATCAATCCATTCACACAACGTATCAACAATTACTACTTGATTATCATGAGACTAGGCTAAGCATGAGAAGTGTCTAAAGATATGACAAAACTCATAAAAAACAATGAACTCATGTGAAGAACAAAGTTAAGCATGAAAGGTGTCTAATGGTTGTGGCAAAACCATCAAAACAAAGTTTCTCCAATCAATCAAGTAAGCAACCACAAATACAAACACATAACTAACATGTAGCATATTCAACATGAAATTTCAGTCTATAAACATGAGGAAACTAAGCATGAGAAGTGTCTAAATCTTATGACAAAACCCATCCAAAATCCCCCAACATGTAGATGATTAAAACACCCCCAAATGAACATACAAACATGCAAGTCTACACAATCAAAAATTAATTCAAACTTCACAACATATATGTACATCATCTCCACCCCCAAAAGGAGGATGAAACTACTCATTAATCATTAAGCTAAATATTATCTTAAGAAGAGAAAACATTCTAACTAATTCAACTAAGATTAATTAAACAAAAATTAAGCTGAGTAAAAAAGACAACATTAAACTAACAAAAAAATTCTTCTATTGAATGACTCACATTACAAGTAGCATTTCCCCACTTGAGTTTTTGCTTCAAGGCTTGACTCTAAGTAGAGGGATTGACCACTAAGAAATGGGTGAATACAAAGGAGAAGGAATAGTTCTATTTATAGTCATAAAAAAGGCAATCGGGGACAATCCCCCGATGTGGGACTAATGTACTACTAAAAATAGACATAAAACACTCTAATACATGACCCGTCTAAATCTTATCGGATCCGGAGCAGAACCGACCGCCAATAAGTGGTCTTGGACCACTAATTGGCGGTCTATATACTCTGGATCGGGTCTGGATTTGGAGTGTGGTTGTCTGGCTTGATTTCTTCATGTGTGATACACCCGAGTTGGTTTTTGGAGTTTAAGCCCGAATTGAATTGCCAAAATACTTCTCATGATGGTGTTGAGTTTCTTCATTTTCTCATTGGTCATTTTTGTTTTACATTCGGATCCCTCTCTCTTGCATCTCAGTCAGTAAGTCTCATCTTAGTTTTTTTCTTGCTTTTAAGTCATTTTTTAGACTTCTTCTCAAACATGTTTATTCCTGAAACTTAAATATAAAACTTAAACATAAAATTTGATTCCTTACGGTAACCGTGTTCAGCATCCTGTAGTCAATACACATCCGCAGAGATCCATCCTTCTTCTTCACAAAGAGTACCGACGCTCCCCAAGGTGAGACACTGGGGCGGATAAACCTTGTATCCATCAGATCCTGCAACTGCTTCTTCAGATCTGCCAGCTCAACATGTGCCATCCTATACGCCGCCTTCGACTGTGGCGTAGTCCCAGCTACCAAATCAATACCAAACTCAATCTCTCTCTGAGGCGGCAACCCGGAGACATCATCGACAAAGACCTCTGGAAACTCCTGAACTATCTCAATATCCTCCAATCTCCTCGCCTCTGGATCTGGAACTACCAGAGTGGCCACGAAAGCTCTGCAACCCTGCTGCAACAACTTCTGTGCCCTCACTGCTGATACAACTACTCTGCCTCCTTTGTCCTTCGTCCCCCTGATCAGCACATCAGGTAGACCCTTCCTTGGGATTATAATCTTCTTCTCCCGGCACAAGACTCGCACATCGTACTGGGATAGCCAATCCATCCCCAATATAACATCGAAGTCCTCCATCGGAAACAAGATCAGGTCAGCCGGAAACTCCTGATCTTCCGAGACAAACGTGGCGCTGGGGAGGAGCTCCCCACAATGCCCACCAGACCCAAGGGTGTGCTGACTTCCAACGTGGAAGTCAACATCGCAGGGGTACGACCTAGCACGCTCGCAAATCGCTCCGAAATAAATGAGTGTGTGACCCCACAATCAAACAACACTCTAGCACTCAACCCAGCAACGAAGAGTGTACCTTCCACCACCGTGCTGACGTCTCTCGCCTCATCCGCATGGATGGTAAAGACCTGTCCAGTCCTCTGACCCTGCTGCTGGCAACCCTGAATGCCTGCGGGACCCACCTGGTCCACTCGGGCAATCCCTAATGAAATGGCCTGGCTTTCCACACCCGTGACAAACTCCAGAATGGCCCCAACACTCTCCGGAGTTAACTCGACCACAACCTCTGCACGCCTCAGACTGGCGTGATCCACCTCCTCCAATCCGGGGCCTCTTGCCTGGGTTGGCTGCTAACGGAGCACCCGGACGTCCACTGACCTTCCCCGTTGCTCTCCTGGCCTCAGCATAATTCTGCTGATAATCCTGATCAATGATCGTGGTGAATCTTACGGCATCGGCCAACGTCTGTGGCATACTGTACGTCACCTGTGTACGGAGGTGCTTCCTGAGCCCCGCACAAACTTCCTTGCCCTCTGCAGCAGCGTCACACAAATCTCCAGACAGTAACGCTCCACCGCGTTGAACCTCCGGGTATACTCAGCCAGGGTTACATCTCCCTGCTCGAGGGTCATGAACTCCTCTCTCCTCCCATCTCTGACATGCTCTGGGAAATACTGCTCATTGAACTCCCGCAGGAAGTCGTTCTAGCTGATGTCAGTCCTGCCCTCAAATACCCCCGCAGAAGTGGTCCTCCACCAGTTGGACGCGTCTCCGCCCAACACATATGCTGCCATGCCTGCTTGCCTCTCAGGGGGCACTCAATTGCCTGAAGGATCTCCTGGATCTTCAGAACCCAGTCCTCCGCAGCCTCAGACTCTCCTCTACCATCGAAGGTAGGCAGGTGCTGTCTCATAAAGCGGTCGAGCATTGCTCCTGCCACTGCTGGCTCTCCTCTGCCTGACTGGCGATCCAACATCGCACCCAGTCACCCCACCGTGTCATAGAGCATCCGTCGCTCCTCTGCCCAGTCCGTGCCCCCAGTCTGACCGCTGGTGCTACTGTCTTGTGGGGGAGGTCTCACGCGTCTCAGAGGCATTTATACACAAAGAAGACAACACATATAAAAACCATGAACGTATGAACTAATGCAGACTCTAAAACTCTAAAGGTGGTTTCTTTGGATAAGGACACTGGAACCGACCGCTCTGATACCAAGTTGTAACATCCTCGACACAGCAGAAAAATTTAAAATTTTCTAAACAAAAATCAACAGAGGATATTACTCAAAACACAATGAAGAAGGTGCACCAACATATAATATATATATATATATATATATCCGAATATCTCAAAAGTGTGATTACATTTCAAAAGGCTAAACGATAAATATAAGTAATCACTCCGACCTCAAAATGAGAGAAAGCAGGATCAGGTAGCAGCACTCATCTCCTCGGTCACCACCCCACCTAACACCGATCACGGCCTGAAAAGCAAACATGCAACAATACCTGAGCTTCCAGAAGGAAACCCCGTATGCCAAACTCTACAATGCATGAAACTGAAAGACACCTAGCATGCAATTCTACCAACAAGAAAATCATCACATCCAGGCTGGACTCTAGTGCTCTTTCACCCAACCACATTACACACAACCGTTACGGGGCTCCTGGGCTTTTTCACCCAACCACCGCAACCCACACTCGTCGTCCAGCTGGGCTCCAGGGCTCTTTCACCCAATCACAGCTACCACGACACGACCAACGGCTCCAAGGGTCTTTCACCCAACCCAAACGTCCAAGGGCTCCAGGGTTTTTTCACCCAACCCCTGTCACGCGGTCCATGCTCAGGCTCCAAGGCTCTTTCACCCAACCTGAACGCACTACGGAGCTCCAGGGCTTTTTTCACCCAACCCCACACAGACTAGCTGGGCTCCAGGGCTCTTTCACCTAACCACAACTCTCTCACAGTTACGAGGCTCCAGGGCTCTTTCACCCAACCACCGCAACACACACATTTTCTAAGCTGGGCTCCAGGGCTCTTTCACCCAACCACAACTCTCACACAGTTACGGGGCTCCCGGACTCTTTCACCAAATCACCGCAACACCCGTGCTCACTAGCACACTTGCCGGAAGAACATCGGCACCACAACTCACCCCACACGAGCAACCACAACAAACGCACCTCCATCGTGCAAAACTGGACACAAATGGTCGACCGAACCAAAAGTCTTGGTCGACCAAATCATACAATTACAGGGCAATTGCCTCGACCGACACTTCATCGGTCGACCAATCCCCACAAACAACACTCGTTCGGTCGAACCAAAGTCAGGGCCCGGTCAACCATTTAGAAGTTGCCTCCCAGGTTCAACGAACAAAACGACCAATCGGTCGAACGACAAAGGGGCACCGTTCGACCAAAAGTCACCAGGGAAAAATCCCTCACGCACCACAACGAATCCGGTTGAACCCTCGAGCACTCTCGGTCGAACCGACTTCCAATCCAACTTAAGTCATCGGTCGGACAAGGTCACACAGGCGGTCGATCGTTTTGATGGTCAACGCCCCAACCGACCTACGACAGTGCACACGGTCGAACGACAAAGGGGCCCCGTTCGACCAAAAGTCACCAGGCTTGCCTCCTATGCACAACCGGTCGACCGCCCCAAGGGCATCGTTCGACCGATGTGAGGCAGTATCCGAATTCTCATTAAGAACGGTCGACCATTTGCACCAACCGGTCGACCGATCAGACAGTGAAATCTGCTGCATGTTTACTTGCGACGAGCAAGAAGGCCTACTATCGACTTCCAAATACTCACACTACTAAAGTGAGCTACAACTACAAGTTTGACATACCTTGAAGGTTTGAAGAAACCTTCGAAGAACCTCGATGACGCTTCCACGAGCACGCCTCCCAAAATCACGATCCGTCGACGAACCTCACGTTCGAACCACGATCAACACTTCCTCGACGATCCACACTCACGACTCCACCTTCGTCAACCTCTACCAACCAACCACGACCACATAAACGAGTTAGGTCGAGGGAGGGAGAGAACCAAAACGCGCGGGAAGGGTTAAGAAACCAACAACTCACCTACACGAGCAACCCAAACCCGACGCACGCCTCCGCCACGCTCGAGCTCGGCACCTCCACGCCGGAGTCCCACTGAGGGAGAGAGAGTGAGAAACGTGAGAGAGAGTAGAGTGAGGGAGACGTGAGAGAGGGAGGGAAATTCACCAACAAATATCTCTCTCCCCCCCCCCCCCCCCCCTCAATCCTCACCATCCATCCAAATCCAAATCATCCCAACCCTTCATCCACTCACCAACCCATCTCAGCCCTCCAAATCCATCTTCTCCTAATCACCACCTAATCACATAAGGCACAATTAGGATTAGGATCTTACAACGACATCATCACCGTGGTTGTGCAACTACGGATAAATAAGCAATGGGATCCAATTGTGTTAGTAAGAAACACCCTTTTCTTTGCTCCAATAATAAAGACGGGTTCTGAATTAATAAGTAAATATCACTGGTCAACTTTGTTAGATACTTGAGACATACCATCCCTTTGTGTGGAGTTGGGATCTTTCATAGTTTTGGATTTTGATTTGCTGAACCTAATCAACAATCTCAAGGTTCACACAATTAATTTCCCTTTCATGAATTCTATCTTTGTCTAAATGTATTAACATAGTTAACATTTTTCATAGGTTGCTGAATGGATTATGTATAAAAGCTCCTTCAAGCCTGATGTAATCTGTTATAACTTGCTAATAGATGTGTACAGCAAGAAGCGCCAACACAAGAAGGCAGACTCATGAAGGGCTGGCCTCCATGAGGGTAATGAGCTTCTAAATGTAGTTCTAGACCACTTTTGTCATGAGGATTTTGTATCATCCAAGTTCAGGGAGAGATCAAACCTGTTACTTTTATGCCAAAAAATTAAAATCATATGTAGAATGGCATGTTCAGTTAGTCACTCGGACATATTGTAACGCCCCGAGCCCGGACAACTGATCACCCGCTCGAACCCGGTGCGTTAAGATACGATCCACGATCCTGACCGCTGCGCACTCTGATATTTAAATCCATCTGATAGGCCCATAATTAATCTGAAAAATATAATCAACAATTTGTGAGCTCGACAGCCCGCAAGTACCAACCATCAATCAATCAGAATCATAATCATGTGGAAAATAATACAGAATATGAAATTCAGTCAATAAGCACAATCAAGAGACATGCATCACAAATAAAATGCATGCATATCAATTTGAAACCCCCATTCAGATTCGACCACATCCTGTGCTTCTGAAATCTATCAATCCGTCAGACGCACACCTGGTAGCTCCACACTAACGACAGACAACCCTTTCCTCTCTCGGGTGGCTCCACGCTGTCCGTTAGGCAGCTCTTTCCTAAGTTGCTCTGCTAGAAACATACACACAGCCACATGACATGTCGACCGAAACACCACCATGCAATCATATGCATATCCATAAAATCAATATTAATGCTCAACATGCATGCAACTACGAATATCAAGAGAGACAGACATGATATGAAACTGAAGAATAACGAATCAGTACTTGCCTCAAAATCTCCATCTTTTTCTTCTCAATATTCTTCTCAAAATTTCATCTTCTCCTAAAACCACACAATCATCCAACAATCTTAATTAGTCCATTAAGATATTTCATTATTACCTCAACTAAAAAATTCAGGATATTACATTCTACTCTCCTTAAAAGAAATTTCGTCCTCGAAATTTGATTTCAATACTGTCTCAATCCAAACAAATCAATACAAATTTTTCAACTCATTATTTATCAAATCTAAAAACCAAACACCACTTATCGCTCATAATTTAGATAATCAATCCAACCAAATCCAAATTCACATTTAAACTCAAGTCCAAATATCTCTAAATTCATCTTTCATTATTTATTAATAATTTGGTAGCAAATCCAACTAAGTCAAAATTCACATTTAAATCAATAGTCAATACTTTTAAATCCAATTTCTCAAATTCCAATTCAATCAAATTTTTATTTCAAATCCAAATCCCGACTAATTCCGAGAATCGTATTGCTCTGATACCATTTGTAACGCCCCGAGCCCGGACAACTGATCACCTGCCCGAACCCGGTGCGTTAAGATACGATCCACGATCCTGACCGCTGCGCACTCTGATATTTAAATCCATCTGATAGGCCCATAATTAATCTGAAAAATATAATCAACAATTTGTGAGCTCGACAGCCCGCAAGTACCAACCATCAATCAATCAGAATCATAATCATGTGGAAAATAATATAGAATATGACATTCAGTCAATAAGCACAATCAAGAGACATGCATCACAAATAAAATGCATGCATATCAATTTGAAACCCCCATTCAGATTCGATCACATCCTGTGCTTCTGAAATCTATCAATCTGTCAGACGCACACCTGGTAGCTCCACACTAACGACAGGCAGCCCTTTCCTCTCTCGGGTGGCTCCACGCTGTCCGTTAGGCAGCTCTTTCCTAAGTTGCTCTGCTAGAAACATACACACAGCCACAGGACATGTCGACCGAAACACCACCATGCAATCATATGCATATCCATAAAATCAATATTAATGCTCAACATGCATGCAACTACGAATATCAAGAGAGACAGACATGATATGAAACTGAAGAATAACGAATCAGTACTTGCCTCAAAATCTCCATCTTTTTCTTCTCAATATTCTTCTCAAAATTTCATCTTCTCCTAAAACCACACAATCATCCAACAATCTTAATTAGTCCATTAAGATATTTGATTATTACCTCAACTAAAAAATTCAGGATATTACACATATGGCCTTAAAGTTTCTAAGAAACCGTCAAGTTGTTGACAGCCCAAGAGTGGTTGGCTTTTCTGATGAGGTACAACAGTCGACCAGCTCTATTGAACGATCGGCCAATCCATCACGACATTGGGATTTTGTTTCTCAATTTTGAGTAAATTCTGGGGTTGATCAAGTAATCTTTCTCGGAAGTGCTTACATTGTTGTGTCTTGTGTTAGGCTTTCCTTTGATGTCTTGGTCCATAAATATGAGAAAATTTGGAGGCTATTTTAATCCTAAATTTTTATTAGAGAGAGATTTGATGTAATGAGTTTGAGAATTTGTTTGTTCTATCCGTTGCATGTGAAATTCTTCTGTCGAATTGAGAAGGCTGTGGAATAAGCAAGGAGTTGTTGATTCCTCACACACTGTATTTTTTTCCTCTTATTGGTGCTGATTTGAGTTCTTATTGCTTTTTTCCCAGATCGTTGCACCTCTTATTTCAGATCTTAGGCATGATTTGGAGGTTCTAAATCCTGGCATAAAGAAAAATAAATAGATATGTTTCTGACAGTTTCTAGTCTAATATATGAATGAATCATATTCTGAACAATGAATCCAAATAATTTTATATTTGAATCTTTGCTAGTCTAATATATAACTGCTTCTTGCACATTCAACATGTAGAACTAATCATAACTTCTCAAAATACAATCTTCCTTTTCTTCGTAAATTTTTTGTTTAATACATCCGAAGGTCATACATATAATCATCGTTTTTTTTTTCTTTTGTAGATGCCCGAGCAATGTTCGAAGAACTCAAGCGCCAAGGCCTCTCACCAACAATGAAGTCACACATGCTCCTCATCTCTGCCTATTCCAAATCTGGGGACATTCCAAGATGCGAGGAAATCATGAACCAAATGCACAAATTCGCTCTGAACTCCATGCTTAATGCATACGGCCGGACAGGCAAGCTATCAAAAATGGAAGATATCCTGAAAATCATGGAGAATTCCGGCACCGCAGCGGACATCAGCACTTACAACATCCTCATAAACGTATATGGTAGGGCAGGTTTTAACGACAGAATGGAGGATGTATTCCAGTTCCTCGGTGTCAAGAATTTGAAACCGGCCGATAAAGTCACTTGGACTGCTAGACTTGGAGCGTATGCTAAGAAGAAACAGTACGCTAAATGCTTGGAGATTTTCGTGGAGATGGTTGATTCTGGCTGCTACCCGGATAGAGGAACCACTAGAGTTCGGTTATCGGCTTGTTCGACCGATGAACAGATACAACAGATGACTGCTGTGACCAGAAGTATGCACAAGGAGGCAAAGAACTTGTTCACTGTTTCATAATGTGCTAACAGGAGATGGTAAGAGAGTGCTTGTGAATTGTGATGTTGCTGTTAGAAGATGGATATATATGTCGTTCGTAGCAAAATCAATGTAAGTTGGACTCGGTTAGCTCGATAAGAATTCATTTGACTCGTTTAATTTTATACACATATTACATATATATTACAAATAAATATATTATTTTCTATATCTCAGTTACCTAAAATATCATATAATTTATAAAATTTCTCATTTATATGCTAATGATGTTTATAAAATGTAAATAGTATGTTTTACAACAAGTTAATGAAACCTTAAACGAGCTTAAACAAGTTAAAAAACTTATTGAACATATTCTTAAATGAGTCAAACCCAAGCAGGGCATCTGACTCGTTTATTAAATGAGTCAAGCCCAAGCCCAACTCGTTTATTAAACAAGCCGAGTTCAAACATCGTGGACTTGACTCGTTTATGCTCGTTTACACTCCTATATGGGTTGTACAACTTTATATACAAACATGATTATATTTTCTTTTCAAAATCCAGATACATTTGCAAGAAATGAAGTGACAATCTGCCAAGACTCCGGCTTGTTGTCGCTGGATTCCTCTCTTCTGGGATTCCAGGCTGCATGGATTACCTAGCAACTTTTTATCACAAACAACACCAAAGAGGAAAAATTGTACTAGCGTCCAAGTCTGAAAGGTGAAGCGAGCGAACAGTGAGGGAGTCTAAAATGGTCTACACTCTGATGTATGATAAACACACGGGCAGATCCAAAATTGTTTTTTGGGTGGGGCAAATTGTCTCTACATTGGTCGAATTTTAATGGGATAACTAGGTATTCGGGATAACATATAAATTTTAATTAAAGATAATTGACATACAATAAATACTTAAAAATGACATAAAATACTAATAATTTGTGTTCAAACATCCAAAAACATCGTAAGAAACGTCTGGGTATTTCATGGAAAAATGTAGTATTTTTGCGATTAAATAATTGATTCTTTCTTAAAAGCATCTTATACTTTCTAATTTAATCAACATGTAACCCTAATGCTGATATCCATTCCCAATCTACGCTAACTCAACTAAACCAAACAAGTTTTGCAAAATATTATTGTCAACTAAAATCTTATGTATGGACAATCAGATCATGAATACCAATAATAATGCAAATATGAATACATATCAGACAATGAATACGATTCGATTTATTTTTTGGTGGGGCAAACTGTCTCCACGTTGGTTGATTTTTTTTGAGGAAAACCCGCAACTTTAGGATGCTACTTTAAATAAATAAATTAATTAAAAAAATAAAAGATTAAAATTATCCTTCCTATTTTTAACATTTTTCCAAACCTGAATACATTAAAATTTAAACATCCAAGAAAAATATTTATAACCATAAAACACGATACATCAATTAAACAACTAATTAACTAAATAATTTAACATAAAAAACACAAATAAAAGTCATTACCGGTGAGAAATTTGACATGAGTAATTGTAAGTTCAGAAATATTCTTCACAAAAGCAAGCAGAAACCCAATAACCTATTAATTAATTCGATTAGTAATTAACTCAAAATTCTGAAAGTTATAATACGTGTAAAGATACAGACTAATAAATGGGATGGTAATATATGTAGAATCAATGATAAAGAGTAGAACAGAAATGGTTTTGTTAGTCATTAACTAAACTAAGAAGGTATGTCTCTGAAATATGCAATGGAAGAAGCAATAATTCAAGTACTTAGATCAGTCTGCTCCAATTAGCCCAAGCATATAAATAAGATTTTAACATTTTTTTAATAAGATCTTAATGCTTTCTTTGCTAAACTTTAATGAAAGCTAGAAGGCCAAAGCATTCAAGGGGGAAAAATCATTAATCTGATTTGAGTGGTGTACTGATTTTAGAATAAAGAAAGAATCAGACAACAATCTCTCTGTTACTGGACATGGAAAATAAATCAAATATATTACAGCTATTTAAAGTCATTTATAATATAATGTCCAAGAACCATGCGACGATATTCTATGGCTTTGAAGATCATTTACAACTGAATGTGAGCAACAATCTCTCTATTTCGCTGGGTAGACAAATAAAAGTATCTAAAGTTGGAGATATTTAAAGTCATATATATGTCCAAAATCATGTGGTATAGCTTAGGAACATGGAAGCTACAAATTTGATTTACAATCCCTATAACACAATGATATGGATGTCAAGATCAATTGAATATGTGCAGGTATACTTAGCTGGATCTTAAGTAGACATAATAATTACATACCATCTCATTCAAAAGGTTTCAATTACATACTAACAAAATGCTGTATTTTAATGATTCCACCGACTTTATTGATGCAAGTATAACACAAAATAAAACCACCAAACTTAAAAAATCTGTCAGTATACAATTGAACGGAATAAACTACATTACCTCAATAGTTGAAAGAAATGCATCAGGAATCATTTTTGTGGTCAGAATTTATAGAGAAATGTCATGGAACAAGAATAAATCAAAATAAGAAATGGAGTCCCCTCCTTGAGGATCAAACCCTAAACCATCAAAACCCCAAAAAATCCCAATAGAGAGAAGAATGTCTGGCCTAAGAAAAAAATGACTTGCAAATTTCCTGTTGTGCTGCAACCGTTGCTTCTTCTTCATCTCGTGAGCCCTAAATTGGTACGGGGAATGAGAAATGTGGATTGCAAAAAAAAATCGGGGATTTTTTTGGGAATTGTTAAACGTCGCCAGCGTTTTACTAAAATCGTCCGTACTAATTATCATTTTGTCATTCACGTTATATTTAATACTCATTTTGTCTTGTCTCTTAAAATAAGACTTATGTCTCAGTTTTTCTCACTCTACCAGTACCAACACCAAAATAATGTCTGACGAAGCATCTGAATTAGGCAAGATAAGTTAAAAAATACCTCCCCCATCGGGGGGCGTCTGGTTTGGATGCCCTCCCATGGGGGGGGGGGGGGGGGGCTGCGTCCAATCAATACGCCCCTCCCATGGGGAGGCTGACCTCCCCCCCAAATGGGGGGCGTCTAAGCCAGACACCTCACAATTTATTTTATATGTTATATTATTTCAAATTATTTCAGGTTCCGTTGCAAGATTTGGTGGTGATGTGGTAGATTACAGTGAGTTTTTTTGTAAGTCAGCAAGTATTTCCAACATCCGATGACGCGATAAGATAGACGAAACAAGTTGTCATCGGAGCCGGGTTTTTTTGGTAGTATCATCGTATAAACCACAACGAGATAATCAGATGAATTGTTATCTGAGATGCGGTCGTAGAAAGAAAATGAGTTCTCGGGATATGGATATTGCAGTACGGAAGAACACGAAAAAAAGGTCGTGGGTGTCTTTTTTGATAAAGGTAGTCGAGCGACGGGAGCATGATGGATGAGTCGTAGTTTCTGATAGTTCCCATGGTCAGTACAATCACAAACTTGCAATTTATCCAGAGGGTCACCGACAGATTAACGGTCTTAGTCCTAGGGCAAAGAAAATTGTTCGTGATATGACTAAGGCACAAGCGAAACAACGTAACATCTTGTTGGCGATAAATAAGAAATTTCTGGAGGATAATCTTAATAAGAGATACATTTATAACTATAGACAGTAAATGAGGCAGGTGAAATCTGAAGACAGGAATACCTCTCCGCAGTTTCTGCATCAGGTAGTGCAGTATCAGTACTTGTATTGGATTATGGCGGATGAATAAACTAATGTCGCCACTCACACATTCTTGGCACATCCGACGTCAGTTAAGTTGTTACGCACTTATCCTTCGGTAATTTGCATGAATTCGACATACAAAACGAACAAGTACAAGATGTCTTTGTTCGAGATGGTTGGGGTGACATCAACAAACATGAATTTTCTTATTGGATATGCAATTATGAAGAATGAGACCGAGTGCAGTTACCGGTGGGTATTGGATAAGTTGCAAGATTTGTTATGCAGTACTGTGAGCCCGACTGTAATAATAACGGATCTGGAGTTAAGCCTGATGCGACCAGTGAGAGAGGTATTTCCTGACTTTGCTCATTTACTTTGCACCTAACATATCAACAAAGACATATACAATTATGCATACCAGTCATTCGGCAAGAACAAGTAGTTAATAGAGACTTTGAAGTGTGGAAAGTGGGGGAAAATCATGTTTTCTAATTCAGATACCAAGTATAATAAAGCCGTGTATCTTCTGAAATATGCATATAGGTTTTGGCCGACTATCACGGAGTATCTGGACGAGACGTAGTTAGTGCATAAAGAAAAATTTGTGTTGAATTGAACGAACAAAGTCATTCATTTCGGCAACACTATGAACTATAGGGTCGAAAACTGAATGACTTCATCGACTGCAGGTCTGGATACTATTTTCGACCGCGTCAACGCAGCTATTAAAATGCAGCTGACGAATATTCAAAACTTTCTTGAGGATTTGAGACGCCGAAATTGCACTAACTTTAGAGATGCTCTATATCAACATCTAAATGGTCGAATTTCCCATTACTGCTTATCATTGTTGAGTCAGGAGATTAAGAAAATGTAGGACTTAAGTGATCAAGTTGAATATCGCTATGAGTGCACTTTTCTAACTTCACATGAGATTCCTTGTGCATGTAGCATCCACAGTTGTATTGAGTCAGGCGAATGGATTTATTTTGAACAAATTTATCCATTCTGGAAAACACATGTTATTGGAGAAGGAGTCGACATCCCATAGTCTGTGGATCGTAATTTCTCTCACCTCAATCACTTTTAAAGATGGTATATCATAATTTCTCTCACCTCAATCACTTTTAAAGATGAGTTCTGCTGATTTACACATATCCAGTTGGTTCTAAAGAAGTACTCAATGATTTGAGTGTATGTGATAAGACAAAATAGTTTCCGAACATGTTTTTGCGTGAGTTAGGAATTTATATAAATTTAAGCAACATAAACATAAGAAGAGCCAACGTAACTCAAAAGCCAAAAATTAACCATCGACTTGCGTGGGCTGTGAAAGTAATGTCTCCATTCATTAAATTGCATGATCAGATCTATAGCAAAAGTGGTGCCACGATAAGAATATAAGTTGGATTAGAATTTTGAATTATTTGGTCTCAAACCAACAAACAAAGAAAAATTGCAGCAGCAAATAAGTGAAATGCGTTGGAAGTTGATCCGTGACTTGGAATCTTCGTGTCTAAAAAAAGGATTTTTTTTTCAAAATAAACTTGTTTTTAATTTTTTTGCTAAAATAGACCTTAATAAAAAATATTAGTCAAACTAGACTCGCTGCCACCACGTGTTGACACGTGACGACGGCGGGTTTGTTTTTTAGTGCATAGTCGTTTGCTAATACACTCGATTGAGGTAATTTCTAAAACATTAGAGTATTCTCAACTTATTAAGTAGTTAGTAATTAAGAACAGTCATCTCACTTTTTAACATGTTATGTACATATGAAGTTTGGTGGTTCCAGTACTGGTTCAGTTAGAGGTAGTTACGCTTCACAGGGTCAGATAGATAGATTAGTGTTGGTTTTGCAGGTCAAGCGCAAGTCTAACTTGTTCAAAGATTTTGTAAGCATTTTTTCAAGTTAAATATTTGCACGTAGTTTCAATATTCTGACATTTCTCTAAATTTATCCAGAATGATGTTGATGGTGTAAAATGCGTTGAGAATGAATCGAAGCTCAACGAATGATAGATCACTGATGAAATGATATTTCTGCTAGATATGACAGGCTTTGACACAGTCATTCGATTGGACCGAGTTCAGTTGGATCATACCTTGCTAGGACGATGGTTGAGCGTTAGAGACTGGAGACTCATGCATTTCACCTGCGACATGGTGAGATCACGTGCACCTTGCGTGACATCTCGATGATTACCAGCTTGCGCGTAGATGCTTTGCCGGTGTGTGAGTCTCAGGAATACGTTTTGTTAGAGGTCTGCATGGATTTATTGGATCAGGTCCCCGATGACTTGTGTCGTAAGGGTTCCGTAACTCTGGGTTTTTTGCAAGTTCAGTTGCAGTAGTTGCATTTTTGCTGACGATGAGACAGTTACACGACACGACAGTGCTTTCATTCTGCTCCAGCTGAGATGCAGTATTTTGGCAGATAAGAGTAGCACGATGGTTTACTTGAAGTACCTGTCTTTCCTCGAAGATTTGGTGGTCGGATCAAAGTACAATTGAGATAGTACGACTCTGATCCACTTATATCACATGTTAGACGAAACCTCACTGATTCCGAAAAAACATTTGCGTGATTTTTTTACGTTCCTGCAGTTGTAGTACTGCGAACATCTACATATTAGGAGACCTTTGAAGAGCAGACCATTAGTATACCCGGAGAACGAGATGGCATCATTAGGTGCCCGCTGGAGACGACCAAGAGCATTAAAGGGTAGTTCGAAGACGACAACACTTGATTTTTATCGGAATGAGCTGGACGTGCAGAAATTCGATCAAGTGATCTGTGACCCTTATGTATATTTAGATCTTAGTCAGTTCCACCACTATGTACGGAAGGTTCAAAGATCTGGACGAGTCGTATTTGGATTATAAATTTTGATAATGTGGTTATGTATTGTCCAGACCGAGTGATGAGACAGTTCGGTTTACAACTACACATTGCAGAGCCGATGGAGAGACATGTAGTGAAATCGGCTCAGGGGAGGTTGGATGTTAATTGGTTGGCGGAAAATTACCAATTTATTCAACATTTGTCGCACAGAAGAGATTATCTACAGTTTGATCGACCACTCCTAGGTGTCACTCCTGAAGAAAGCACACGACTGTATATGGAATGATACTGGAGCATCACCGTACGTTGGATAGTTCATCACACCTTGGCTCCGACTAATACCTTATACAGACCTCGAGCGGATGAAGAGCGAGAGATGTTAAGATTTAAACAATTATCACGTTTTAAAATTGTATTTAGTGTTTCATTAACTTTTAATTATCTGTAGGTGCACGGAGTTTATGAGTTCCACGAAAAACTTCTAAAAAGAAGAAAAGATTGAGATGTTACTTAGGATAGATATTTAGAACGGAGTGATTGACATACGGAAGATGATCGTTCTCTCTAGGATAAACGAATTTTTACAAACGAAAGATGATTTGGTTCATACTCTACAATCGTGGTACATTAAAAAGTTTGTTTAGTATTCAGTTGTAGTTTATTCAACGAAACGGTATACTGTTCATTGTATTCGTCGTGATGAAGATAACTGCAAATGACGTCTACATGCGTCTGTTCCAAAAGACTACAGATATTTTCAAGTTAAAACATACGACGCGGAGCACACTTGTTCCAATTTGATATTGCTAAACGACAACAAACAATGCAGTGCTAATTTTGTATGCGGCTTGATAATGCTATCTGTTAGAACTAAGTTCACAATTACTCCTTCTGAAATAATGGAAAGGGTGAATACCAAATACTCACTTGAAATCGGTTACGATAAAGCATGACATGCTAGGCAAAAAGCGTTGAACCGAATATATGGTGTCGAAGAGGACAATTTTAAAGATTTGCGAATGCTCGTCACAGTTCTCTGTCAGAACAATGAATGATATGTTGTCGAAATAGAGTTTAAGCGTGTGTTTTGGGCGTTCGGACCTTCAATTTGTGGGTTTCATTATTGTAGACCTGTTGTCAGTGTGGATGGAACGCACCTCTATAGCAAATATAAAGGTTTATTGCTAATTGTTGTGGGCACGGATGTAAACAACGGAATTTTTCCTTTGACATTTGTTGTTGTAGAGAGCGACAATAGAGAGTCGTGGACGCGGTTCCTTCATTTGCTGGCAAGTAAAGTTACAAGGCGACCCGATTTGTGTATTATCATCGACAGGTTTTCGGGAATAAACACTTGTGTGCGAGCCACATTTCCACCTTCAGAGGGGCATGTATATCGATTCTGTCTTTGACACATGAAAGCAAATCTTGCTAAACATCGAAATTGTAAGGAAAGATCGGGACAAATCAAGTTTTACGAAACGGGTAAAACTCATTTATTTATGAAATTTGAAGAGTTAATGAAGACTATTGCAGATGAACATAAACCGGTATACGAGTGGATTCAGCATCAAGGTCCTTTGGAAAGATAGACTTGTTGTCACGACGGGGGTCGACGTTTCGGATGTATGACAACAAACATGTCAGAAAGATTCAACAATGTCTTACGAGAGGCACGCGGTATGCCAATTACAACCATGATTTTGATGACCTTTCTCCGCTTAAACAAATTCTTTGTTAAAATAAGGGACGTCGCCGAGTCGTGGAATGAAACATATGTACCGACAGTCCACAACGTGGTGACGACAAACAACAATCTGGGCAGAACACATACAATAACATGTCGTCGAGTCGTGGAATGAAACATATGTACAGGAGGAGACCGACTATGATATATATATATATATGTATTTAATCTTGTAACCGTCAATGACTTAATTGCAAAGAACAATTACCATGAGGTCCAAAATTAAATACACCCATCACCCTGAGGCTAAAGCCTCTAATTTTCCCCAAAACCCCTGCTGCATCGCCTCGCCACACCCCGCCCTTAACGGGCGGCCGGGCGCGCGTGTGGAGAATTCTCTCTTCCTCTCTTTCCACCTACAACGAGTCAAGTGAATAGGATGTTTATTAACATCCTTCAACTTGTTAGCTTCACCAATGTGAGATTAAAAGTGAGGTGAACACAAGGCACATTGGGCAATAGTTCTCATCTTCATCTCAACATTGGATTTCTTCAATTGAGTTATTCATGGGCCTAGTCCAAACTTAATAATCCAACAATCCCCCACAAATCCATTGTTGATCGAGTGACCAAACCTTGCAGCCCAGTGTTTTCAGTAATGGTAGCTTTCGGGTTTCAACCACAACATGAGTCCTTCAACTTTACCCTACAGGAACTAAGTGAAACGAAGTTTTGAACTTAAACCTTTTGTGTGAAGATGTCCATTGAGAACAACACTAAGCAGGTTATGCTGCAATCTACAGGGTTGATGATTTATGGCCATGCATTCATATCCTGTTTCATGAATGCTTTCAAGGAATGACCCTCATTCCTCTAATTGCGGTCACACAATTGTATTCACATAGTTGTGTCTCTCCAAAGATGCACTGCTAACATCTTGTCTTAAAGACTTGAACTCATTCAGAGTCTACACTTTTACTAAACTTGCAGTTTCAGCAACATACCCATTCTTTGGGGTATTGGCATAGATACAATGTATGACCTACAATGTATCACCAATGAGTTGCACTTGACTCACTCAAGAACTTGTTATTATCACATTGAACCAACTTCGTGGGATCTCCACTTATATTGGTTGGGTTGCCATTCTGGATGAGTCATGAAATGGGTCTCAGTCTCATCCCTAACTTGGATTTCAGAACTTGAGCTAACTCAAGTCCTTTGGTGAAAGGATCAACTGTATTGTCTTTGGTACCAACAAAATTAACAGCTATCACCCTTTCCGAGATTAATTCCCTTACAGACTTCAGTCTGACTTGGATGTGTCTTCTTTGTTTGTGGTTATACTTTGAGTTTCTTAACTTTGCAATAGTAGTCATACTATCACAATGCACAAATATTGCAGGAACTGCTTTGTTGTTATTGGCAATTCAGAAAGGAGTCCTTTCAACCATTCAGCTTACATTCCACTTGTATCCAAAGCACAAAGTTCAACCTCAAAAGTAGATCTAGACAATATGTTGTGTTTTGTAGACCTCCAGGAGACTGCTCCTCCACCAGAGTAAAAACATACTCTGTAACACCGTTACTCTCAGAGTTTTTGGCTATCCAGCTTGCATCACTATAACACCGTTACTCTCAGAGTTTTTGGGGCTTATTTAAGTCCATAAAGAGACTTAACAAGTTTACAAACTTTGTTCTCATTTCCAGAAGCTACAAATCCTTCAGGTTGGTCCATATAAATTTCTTCTTCAAGGTCACCATGAAGAAAATCAGTTTTTACATCCATTTGATGGATCATAAAATCATATACAGACGCCAATGCTAAGAGCACTCGGATAGTAGTCATACGAGACACTGGAGAATATGTATCGAAATAGTCTATTCATTCCTTTTGTTTGAACCCCTTGGCAACTAATCTGGCTTTATACTTATCGATGGAACCATCTGGTTTTATTTTCTTTTTAAAAATTCATTTACAACCGATCGTTGAACAATCTGGAGGAAGATTACCAACTCTCATGTCCCATTAGAGACAAAAGAGTCCATCTCGACCTTAACTGCATCTTTCCAATGCTTTGCTTCGGATGAAGTCATAACATCCTTGAAAGTATTAGGATCACCCTCGATGTGGTATGTGATAAAATCATTTTACAAATCCTTGGCAATTCGAGAACGTTTGCTCTTTCTTGGTTCAATTTCAACTTGAGATTGAGTAGAATCAAAATCGACAATAGACAAATCTACCCCCACATTTGTCATTCTTTCCACATGCTCGTGGATGGAACCAGACGTAGAGGGATCAACTGAAGAAGAAACTTGTTGAGGAACTCCAAATTTCATGGGAAATACATCCTAAAAAAATATGGCATCACGAAATTCAACAATTGTGTTAACATCTATGTCAGATATCTCGGACTTGATTACCAAAAATCTGTACGCATAGTTATTAATCACATATCCGATAAATATTGCATCAACAATCTTGCGACCAAGTTTTTCCCTCTTATGTTATTAACACTTTTACAAGACAACCCCAAACTTTAAGATATTTAACTGATGTCTGGTGCATTCACATGAAGAACTACTTCTCGATCCCATTATCAACACTTATTCTCGTTTTCTGTTTTGAATAATAACATATAAAACAATTAACACATGCATGCATATAGCCATCTTCCACCTATCCTCAAAATGGCATCATCTAGTATATGGTTGACTAGAATTAATCCAATGAAAATGAAGGAATAAGAAGAAGAAAGCAAATCAAGATCATACCTAATACATATGATTTATTGCAAGAGCATATATATTTACATGCATACCAATTACCAACTACCTTCTCATATATATAATTCTTGACAAAACATACCTGAACTTCTTGACTTCCATCACAAGAGGAATCCACTACTAGACATCATGCATCAGTTGTGAAGAGGACATGCCATCCATGAAGAAACCACTATTAGACATGTCCATGGTTGGTCTTTCTTGATTGTTGTTGCTATTGTTATTGAAAGTTGGCATGAAGACGTGGCCATGGTGGTGTTAGTGGTGGTGATAAGCTAGATGGGGTTGTTGAACTCCTCCATAATTATTAGGTTGGACCATATTGGATTGGTGGTGGAGCCCCTCGACCGGGTGGTAGATGGTGGGATAGGGTTGGGCAGACGTGATCCCTGTGTATTGTTGCACCATGGCTCGAAAATTGGCGGTATCGGTATTGAGCAAGGTAGTTGGGGCCTTTCGGGAAGCTCGTGACCGCCTTCGGGTGGGTTTCCCCACTCAGCTGTCACAATTCAAGTTAGACACACCTGAAATTGTCGAGGAGGTGGGAGAAGCCGTAGTGACCGCGGTGGTCGACTCCGCGATCATCTGAACTGGAACTTGAATTGGATCAACTGACCGATCGTAGAATTGCACCCACTCAATTTGGTTAGATGTGGTCTCAATCATGGCCATGGGAGGTGGTCTTAATTAAGTTGGAGAGGAGAATTGGGATCGAGTTTGATGTGCGAATGAGAAGGGAGGGATCGAGAAGGGTGGTTGCTTCCAAGTCTTCTTACAGGGATATGTATTCTGACTTGTGTATGTGTTGTACGTCTTGTGTGAGTGACGTCAGTGTTTCACCGCATTGGGATGGTCTTGGCCGTAGATATAAGAGTTTTACACGTGGATGACTCTGGGGGGTTCTTCTGGAAGGATTGGATGGATCATCGTTGGTTGATGCCCAGGAAGTAGGGCTGTCAATCGTGTCGTGTCGTGTGCTAATCGTGTCGTGTCAACTCCTATATATAAGCTCTAGGCGCTGCGCCGTATCCGACCCATTTAATAATCGTGTTGCAAAATTTCTGCCGTATCCAACCCATTTATAATCGTGTTGTCATATCCAACCCGTTTATACCCGATTATTAAACGGGTTACTTCGTGTACACGTTTAACACCGCTACCGTTTACACCATTTAACACACGTTTAACACACAATTATCCACTCGTTCAGAGTTCAGAGTTCAAACTTCAAAGTTTCAAACCAATTATATATATAATTGGTAAAATTATAAATATGACATTCAGTTATTAGAATTTGTTTATTATAATTTATAACTTATATATTACTTATAGACTTGTCGGTATTAGTCGTGTATTAATCGTGTCGTATTCGTAATCGTGTGCCTAATTACCCAATTACTTATCGTGTTTTATCGTGTCTTAATCGTGTTAATCGTTTTTGCAGCAGAAATCCATATCCAACCCATTTAATAATCGTGTTGCCGTATCCAACCCATTTATTAATCGTGTTCAAATTCTCAATCCATATCCGCTAACTTCGTGTCGTTTTCGTGTCGTGTTATCGTGTTTCGTGTAAAATTGACAGCCCTACCAGGAAGCATCCTGGAGAATTAAGTTACGTATATGATGACGTGGAATTCCTAGGGCTGACGTCATCTGGATGGAATTAATTTTACCCGGATTGAAAATTGTTTTTAATGTTGTTTTGAGAAGAGAAGTTTCACTCAAAAAGTTTCTTTTTCTCACTTAAAAAGTTTCTTTTTGAAATTTCAAGTTGAGGATTCTTATTTACTTAGGAACGATAGCAATTATACGTGTAGTTCATTGTAGAAGTGATGATTAAATGGTCTTATGTGCTAATCATATTAGGGCAATCCCAAACCTTGTAGAAACATATGCATAACCCTGATACTTCAAAGTTGAAAATAAATTCGTTGATTAAAAAGCATACAATTTCTCCTCATTTTCCACCATTGAAAGGTTCTCTATGTTATGTACATGTTGAGAAATTCATTAATACATCTTATGAGTTTAGCAAATTGCTTTAATTTGTAATATCCTCAAGTGCAAGTGTTCGCCCTACTACAAGATAATACGTTCTGCTCAATTGATCATATACACGGCCGTGTTAGGAATTCAAGTTACGAGAGTTGGATTTGTAAAGACGATAAACATAATAATTAGAAATTTGTTAGTTTAGTTCGATATAGAATTTGATTAGGTATTTTTATACTGAAAACTTAGACAAAATTTCATCTATCTGTCTTATTACTAGTATTTGAAAAATATTGAGAGGGGTCAAATGTAAAGTAGTAAAAAAATCAAAGGGGGTCGAGATCCAAATGTCCTTTTTAAAGTAGCAAACTACTACAGTTCAAGGGACACAAATAATCCAAAGGCCAAAAAATCCACGGAAGTCACCAACCCACTGATGACCAACGGTGCGGCACGTGATTACAATTTACATATATATAAGCAATATATGGAAATAATGTGGCTACAGAAGATCAATTATAGCCAATATAACTTGGACACCTCATTTAACTATTCATGTTACGATGGTTTTCTGTATTAACCTTTTGGGTTGGGATACGACGTGTGTAAATTGTAAAATTAATTTTATTTGAATTATTTCAGACATAAATATATATATTTTAATTTTCAGTAAAATTTAGTCATTTAAACTAAACGTCAATTTAGACCAATGACGAAAGTAACTGAGATTCAAGCTCAAACTTTAGTACATTTTAGTTGAAAAATACAAAATGCAAGCAATTTAGTTTAATTAAGAAAAGAAATCCTAAAAGAGTAGGGCTTATAAGCTATAACTAAGATGACTACGAACCTCTTGTAGTCCCCCATCTTTTCTTATTTCCTCTCTGATAGTGTTTTTGACGACTCAGTCAAAAGTTCTGCGACATGCATGTTCCCACCATAGTGTTGAATAACATGCGGTCTTTATATATACACAACTATCATAATATACATTTTTTATTTATAAGAAAATTGTATTCCCCATGAAAAAAGGAAAATGATTTTTTGCCGCTGTCCGGGATGCCTTTCAGGGACGCTACTGACACGGACAAGTCCATGTCATCAGAATATTAAGGTTTTTTTATCGGTAATCTTTGTTCTACGCCCAAAAAACCTCTAATTTAATGCTTGTCACTAAAAACATATCAAATCAAATCTATCAACCATTTTGACGCTTCATCTTCCCGTAGCAATCTATCATATGACGCAGAGTCATGACACCTTTTCATCTTACTCTCTATTTCGTTCATTCCTTTTTTGTTTTGATCGGATTCTCTCTCTTCTGTCTACTCCCATGGAAATTGTAAGGATGTCTTCCCAAGAAGCATGTCGTTAAACGTTCCTGAGAAGAAGATGTTTTTTTATTTTTTCGAAGAAGTAAGAACATTTTACAATGACTATGCAGCTGCTTGTGGTTTTGGTGTTAAGCTAAGACATACTCATTACGAATGTGGCATTGTTACCCGGACTACGCTTACTTGTTCCAACGAGGGAAAGACACCAACAGACTAGACACAAGGAATACTGAAGCCTCGCTTATTGAGTAGAGTCGAGTGCACTACTCAGATCAGGGTTTCCGGAAACCCAACAAGGGGTTACCAGATTAACTTTGTCGATCTTAAACATAACCACGAAATGTTTCACGAGGAACAGATGCATTTTCTAAGACAGAAACAATTTGTACCTTAAGCCGTTATTGCACGAATAACGTGCAATGATGCCTCCGGGATCTCGGCTGCTAAGACCATGCAATCATTTCTCGTCAAGGCCGGGGGCATGATAAACTGGCTTTCAACGAGAGGGACCTAAGGTTTGTGTTATTTCAGACGTTAGTGTGTTAGAAGAAATCTCTGTCGTTATTTACTCTTTTTTGCGCAGGAATGTTATAACCGAAGTCCAAAATTTGAAAATGGCACTCCGCGATGCACAAGCTCTTCAGAAATATTTCATTAAGATGTAACAAATTGATTTAATGTTTTTCTATGTCATGGATACGGATGACGAATGAAGACTAAGGAACGTCTTCTGGGCCCACTGCCTTTCGAGAGTTGTATATTCATACTTCAGGGATGTTATATGTTTCGACACTACCTACCTGACTAACAAATACTTCAGGGATTAAACCGTTAACTTTTCTGTTAACGTCCGTTAAGTATATTAATATTTAATGGAAATTTTGCAGATTCACCCTGAATAAACCAAAAATTCATAAAATTCATTATATATTTTGTCAAAATTACAAAAAAATATTCAAAAAATTTATCTATTCACCCCTAACACCCTTTACCATTATATGTGTTGTAAAAATCATAAAAAATTATTTATTTTTAATATTTTAGTACAAGATTCTCATACTTGATAAAAGATTTTTTATACAAAAAAAATATTTTTGGAAAATCACATTTTATATAAAAAATAAATTTTTATTAGACAAATGAATTTTTTAATAAAAAATAATTATTTATTTTGTATTTTTAAAATTAAAAAATTATCGAATTTCATTAGTTTAGTAATCAAGTCAATAAGTTTAATGAGAGAAAAGAAGAAATGAAAGTTGAAAAGATGGAGATGAGAGAGTGTATAGATAAATTTTTTGAATAATTTTTTGTAATTTTTACAACACATATAATGAATTTTTGGTTTATTCAGGGTGAATCTGCAAAATTTCCATTAAATATTAATATACTTAACGGACGTTAACAGAAAAATTAACGGTTTACCGATGGAATGACATAAAGGTAAATATTTTGTTTTTTATGGCATTAAGATAAATAGTTTGATTTTTCTATGACAGTAGGCCAAATAGTCAAAATCAGGTGGCATAAAGTCAATTTAGTTATTTTTTGGTGACACCCAAACAAATAACCCTTTGGAAATTCAATCTCTCATGTCATGTTTTCACGTGCAGTAAATGAATTTATTAACCAACCCTATAAGTGTAGAAAAGTACGCTATAAAATTGATTGGTATTTAACAATGGGTTAAGGAACTTTTCCCGAAGTTGAATTGCTTAAAGTGGCTAGTGAAACTTATTTATTACAAGTAAAACTTGGTTCTTATTCTTGATTACTTTGCACTTCAGTTCATGTTTGTTTAAGGATTATCCTAGTTTAATTAGAGACATATGTACTAAAAATTGATATATGTTTATGCATGCTTCAAGAAATTTCCAAAACATGTTTTTGATTACCAGCGAACCGATCAATCAACAATTGAGGATGACTTTATCAATAAATTTGAACCTCAATGATGAACTAATTAATCTTTATATTTTTGGATTCTAACTAGGACGGTAAACGGGATGGGTAATACACGTATACTGGTCATCCGTCCTGATCGGGTACGGGTACCAAAAATTATACCCATTTCAAAATTCATATCCGTATACCGAGTTATGGGTATACACATTACTTATACTCGTATGCCCGTTAATATATATGTTATACATGCCCTATCGTTTACCCGCCCCATACCCACTAACTTAGCAGGTACTGGCCGGGTATGAGCAAAACTTTTTGGGCGGGGTATATACATGTACCTGTTAATTTTGCCGGTTATGGGTACGAGTAAGGGCATACCCTACCCTTACATGACCCATTTACCCCTTTTTTCTAACACCATGTCCCGTTAAAATTTGCTAAGGATGAACTATAGATGTAACTCACTTCATGACCTTATGGAAATATTAGAACAAATTAAGATTCATTCATTTGTTCGATATTACAATTTTTTCAAGCATTTCACTGGATTTCCTTCACAAACAAGGGCCTCATACATTATACTATTGGAAATATAAGAATAAATGTTCATTCAATTGTTCGACATTACAAAAAAAATCAAATGAAAAACTTTGACCTTTTGTGTCTCTCGTAGAAAGAATGATCTGATGAACAAATGATAACATCATTTCTTTGAAAGATTTAAAAGATGCATACCTATCTTCGCAAAAATGTGAACGATGTCATAAAGGAATAAAATTTAGCACACGACAATGACTTAATCAATGACAAACTTTCATTAATGCAAATTGAATAAGCTGGATTTGTCAAGATGAGCTACATATATTTGTTTCTGCACCTGTAGAACATTATGGAGTAAGTGAGTCACCTTAGCAGCTAATCGTAAAGCCTTACTATTTTATATCATATTCAACTATACATTTTAAGGTTAATAATTTCAATATGAAATAGATTGTTAGTACACTTAAAGGATGTTTAAAAAATCATTTTCCATTCTACGTCTGTATGGGATTTTTTAAGGGATGAAAGAAACTCTCACAAAAGAAGAATACAGTTTCACGCCTAAGGTTTCACAATTTCAACAAAGTATTGATTGTATTATCCTAGATCCCTAGATCCATTGAGAAGGATGCAAAGATATATAGGATAAATGATGTTTCCCATTTTCAAGTCGTTTGAAAGTATAGGTGTGCTTCTCTTAGCTATGCACCTTTATGTACCATTAGTATAGGAATTATAATAAACACAATAGAAATGCTAGCAGGTAAATAAATTACAGAATGTATCCTTTTCGTAGTGATTGCTAACGATCAAGTATTGCAATGAGGGTCACCTGTTGAAATTAAGTGATCGATTTTGTCAATGCGGCGTTGTATTGACGTCAATAGTGAGTTAGGTGCAGAAACTTTCTTCCGAAGAGCTACAATTTTGGCTGCAAGCTGCATCATAAATAGCAAGGGTGCATCTCCCAATAATTTATCGAGCTCTGTATGATAAGAAAATAAGCTAACTATGCATTGATATTATTTTACACTCTTGAACTTTGAAAGCTAACAGTGGTCTCCCATGAATTTTTATTTTGTAACATTTTTTCCTCTTTGAACTTTAAAAATCTATTATTTAACACACATTCGAGGTTTTTTTCTCAATTTTTTTTTGTTGTATTCCTAATACACTCCTAGACCTATATTTACGTGAAAGTTTGGATCGAAACATACGTCAGATATTGTTGGAATTTGGATCAGATTGGTAATCTTAAGTCACCAAAACAATGTCAAATGGGTTTAGAAATTTAGTTGGTAACCTTTATCAAATTTCCTTCAAAAATTACAACGTCATTCAAATAAATGTAATAAATAAGCTAGAAATTTTCACAAAAATACATCTTACTAGTGCACAAGCTACCAAAGGCAACGTCAACAAATGTAGAAAAAATCGTATTCCACTGCTTATAAGGTGCTTTTACCTAAGTTCAATACTACATAGTTCAAGATCATTTCAACTGAACTCTAGTTTGGGCAACATTAGCCAAATACATTGGCATGGAAAGCTACTCGCTATAATTAGAAGGAGGAAGTAACACTAAGAAAGGCAGAAATGGTTTAAGCATGAGGCATACTCCGGCAAGCAATTGGAGGTTTAAGTGTTTATGCTTAAATCGCCATTTCTGGCTCAGGTGAAATGGGAGTCTTTTATGAGATTGAACTCAATGAAGTATTGAACCAATTAACACAATGCATGTGATATTGGTTAAGCAATAGGTTGTCCATGATACTCCACAAATGGAGACAGTATATTATGAAGAATTTTCTTTCCTTTATTATCTATCAACTAAATTTTAAAACTTTGTGGGTGTTTACGTTTGAAACCCAATTACCAAATATCATTAGTGTTTTTTATTTTATTTTATGTAGTCTACTCCATCTCCATTTTAAATCTCAATCCTCCGAACGTTAAAATGAAACCGATGGAATTTGATATCTAGTCTTAACTATTTTAATATAAAAGATTTCCCCATTAATAAACCACTATTGTGATATCTGGTCTTTACTATCACAATAGTGGTATTGCCCACTCAAATAGTAGAAGTTATACCCCTCACCTTTCTCTCGTTGGCATTTGCACTCTTAACCAAGGTTTTCATAACTGAACCGGTCATCGAACCGATAAAGCTTTGGTTTTGGTTCAATGTGGTCGAACCACGGTCCAACAACGGTCGGACCGGTTTGAACCGATTTTTGTAAAATTATTTAATATATACACACCAAACGTTAAATATAATTCATGATATCAAACACAATTTGCTTAACTCAGTAAATTTGCTATCTTTACTTAACGGAACAAATTTGCTTGAATACGAATTAGAGAAAACATTATTTGGATTAAGAATCTAAAATCAAAATCAATCTTCAATATTATCCATGACATCATACTTACGAAGGGATTTGGTGAGGGAGAGAATGGTTTGTGGGTGGTGGATTTTTGTTTGTAAGAATAGGAAAAAATCATCATATTTTATGATTTTAAAAATTAGGAAAATTTGAAATATTTTTATGTCCGGTCCAACCAAACGGTCCGACTCGGTCGGACATGGTTCAATCCGGTTCAGAACGGTTCAACTAGAAGCTCGGTTTTTTAGTTGAAACGGCTGTTGAACCATCGGTTCCCGGTTCGAACCGTCTGATCTGGTCCGATTTTTAAAACTGTGCTCTTTAACATTTGTCCTCGAAAACTCTGCAACCAAAGACACCAAAAAATGCATTAATAAAGCAGTTCCAGTCTTCCGGACATTAACATCAAAATCAAGATGGTTGCGAACGCGTAAAATGCATTAATAAAGTCAATGAAGAGGGTTGCATTAATAAAGCACCAAATCATTACACCTTCCCCGAATCGCGTGGCCTCATGGAAAAGTCAACGAAGAGGGTTGCGGTAAGCTCCCGTTAACAAAACCAAGTTTGTTTTTTGCATTTAATGCGATGCACATAGACAGCTTCCAAGTGGCATAATTATCACCATGAGCTTAGCGGAGACGAGGATGTTACCCGGATTGTCTGATGACTGAAGGTAGTAGGGGCTGTAGACCTCGATTGCAGTGGATGTGGCAGTCGATACTTGCTCTGCCTTGTCCGTCATCGTCCTCCGGTAGATCTGAGAGATGCACTCAACTGTGAGGCCAAAAAGGGACAGAATCAGCATGGTCGATGCTCTGATACCATAGAGAGTTTAGATCTGTTGTATAGGTGTGTAAAAATCTTGTAGGGTTACAAATGGGTTTGACTCAATTTGTGGAAGAAAATGCTAAATAAAAAATACATGAGAATTACTCATCTCCTCTCTTCTATAACTGAATTTGATTAGTCCTGCTTGATGATGGTGTGGAGGAACCCACGTTGGCCGGCGCAAAGAGGATGCAGGCTCATTTCTGGACCGAATTTTGCGAAGGATCGCCAAATCTTTTGAGTGACCATAACCAAGCATCAAGTGAATTGAAACAATTTGTCAATAAGCATTCAAATGTACTAGCTGTGCCTTGGAAAATTCTACAACCAAAGACACCAAAAACTGCATTAATAAAGCAGTTCCTGACAGTAACATCAAAATCAAGACGGTTGCGAACGTAACATTGGAACCAAACATTATTTTGAGGGCCGGGGATGCCACAACTTCGAAAAATTTATTTGGAGACCCGAAACTGTTTCAAAGATGATGAGAATTCTTTTGATGTTTATGATGTTTTGCTCCTCCGGCTTGAGGTAGAGCACGGTATCATCAGCAAATTGGAGATTCATTATGTGAATATTGTGTTCTCCCATCTTTATTCCATGGATAACATCACTTTTCATTCTCAGGCGCATCATTTGCCCCAAGAAGTTATCAACGACTACAAATAAGAGCGGTAAGAGTGGGTCATCTTGTCGAAGTTCGTATAAATCGCTTCTTGTTTTGCCTGTTTCGATGCGATTCCATTAGGTTTCTGTGGATTTTTGAGATGTGCTTCTGCTTTGTCGAGATACGAATCGTGCCTTGGTCAGATAGTTTGTCCTAATTAGGTTTGGAGTTTCCCTGCCATGTTTAAGGTGGAATAGTCCTTCTGATTTGGGGTAATTAAATTATTTCTATTTAGAGCTGAATGATTAGTGGAGTGGAGTTATGAATAATTAATCCAAGGTTGCAGAAGAATTTGTTTGTTATTTTTAAATGAATTTGACTGAACTTTCTTTGTTCCTAGGATATAAGACATATTTCTTTTCACATAGAAGTATATAATTTGATTAAATTATTATTAAAAGTTATCATTGAGTACAGCGATAAAGATAATAATTGGTATGTCAACAGATAGTATGTCAAAAGAATATTGTTGCTCTTCTTGACTTGAGTGAGGATATTAGTGAGCTTCTTGATAAAAAAATTTATATTGTGCATGATTAGTAGCATATCATAAATTGTATTTATGCTATATATCATTTATTTTACCTCATATTTATGAACAAGCTGCAAAGAACACGTGTTTTCTTCACAAATAGGACACGCTTTGTGCTCTTTCACAGAATAGGCAGACAGATTTCCATAAACGGGGAAGTAATTAATTGTGCAAAATATCATTGCACGCATTGTAAATGACTGTTGACGGTGGACATCCCACACTTGCTCACCATCGTTCCACAATTTCTTTAAGTCATTAATCAAGGGAGCCAAATACACATCTATGTCATTACCCGGTTGTTTTGGACCAGAAATCGGGTATGCTTAACCAGGGAGGCAGATTATACATAACCAGTAGACCAAGCCATGAACTTGAACTATGAAGGGTATTAAAAAAATCATACCCGTTTCAAAATGCATACATGTATACCCGATTTATAAACGGGTCAGATACAAGTATAAGCATTACCCGTACTCATTTACCCATTAATATATATTATATATTTATATATATGATATATATTATAATTTTTATATATTATACATATTTTATACCCGCTCTACTCGTTTACCTACCCTGTACCTGCTAAGAGTCGGGTACGGGCACAAAATTTTTGGGTCGGGTATATACCCGTACCCGTTAATTTAGACGGGTATGTGTACGGGTAAGGGCATAACCAACCCGTACTTGACCCGTTTACACCTCTATTTCTAACACCATGTTCTCATTAAAATCTATTAAGGATGGACTATATGTAGATGTAACTCGTTTCATGACAGGAAATATCATTTCTTTCAAAAAAATTAAAAGATGCATACCTATCTTCGCAAGAATGCGAACGATGACATAAAGGAATAAAATTAGCACACGCCAATGACTTAATTATCGACAAAGTTTCAATTCAAATTGAATAAGCTGGATTTGTCAAGATGAGCTACATATATCTGTTTCTGTACCTATAGAACAGTATGGAGTAAGTGAGTCACCTTAGCAGCTAATCGTAAAGCCTTACTATTTTATATCATATTCAACTATACATTTTAAGGTTAATAATTTCAATATGAAACAGATTGTTAGTACACTTAAAGGATGTTTAAAAAATCATTATCCATTCTACGTCTGTATGGGATTTTTTAAGGGATGCAAGAAACTATCAGAAAAGAAGAATACAGTTTCACGCCTAAGGTTTCACAATTTCAACAAGTATTGATTGTATTATCCTAGATCCCTAGATCCATTGAGAAGGATACAAAGATATATAGGATAAATGTTGTTTCCCATTTTCAAGTCGTTACAAAGTATAGGTGTGCTTCTGTTAGCTATGCACTTTTATGTACCATAGGTATAGGAATCATAATAAACACAATATAAATGCTAGCACGAAAATAAATTAGAGAATGTATGCTTTTCGTAGTGATTGCTAACGATCAAGTATTACAATGAGGGTCACTTGTTGAAATTAAGTGATCGATTTTGTCAATGCGGCCTTGTATTGATGTCAATAGTGAGTTAATTGCAGAAACTCTCTTCCGAAGAGCTACAATTTTGGCTGCATGCTGCATCATAAACGGCAAGATTTATCTTCCAATAATTTATCCAGCTCTGCAGTTAGAAGAAAACAAGCTAACTGAAACAATTAAAAAATATATCTAAAGTCACGGAAACATTAATGTCAAATGTTTGCTTATGACAGGCAGTAACGGTGTTTCTTTTTGCTTATGTTTTAGCTCAAAACCTCGGTCAGCTCCTAGCTAAACCTCCCTCGTTAGCTATGGACAAAACCCTAAGAGTAGCTTTGCCAGAAGCCCCAACTCAGTTTTCACTCAATCACACTCAAGAATGGAGCAACCCCCGTTTTGTATTTCTCTACACAAACATACAAACGTACAATTCTCTCAGATGGGTTGGTTGTGACAACTCCACAACTCAACGCCCCTATATATAGGTCTCAACCTATAGCTATTTGCTCCAAGAGGCATTCAAGTGCCCACTTCAATGCCTCCATCAAGTCAAATCTAAAGACGCATGGAGAAGCAGGAAAGTTTCCTTGTTTGCACCAACGAACCAGCAAACTTTCCTTATGTGTCGCGTCCCCTCAGATACTTGCCTTCTTTGCCCCAACGAGCCAGGTAGCCTTCCTTATCTGTCGCGTCCCCTCAGATAGTTGTCTTCTTTGCACCAACGAGCCATGTAGCTTTCCTTATCTGCTCGTCTGTTGGATGCACATCCCTGATCCGAGAGAAGATCCGCATGGATCCTATCAAGCTCACTAGCTCGGCCCGTTTGTGCCCAAGCCTCCTGCTTGTGTCCACGGGCCCGTGTGACCCAATGCATTCTCCTGTACAACCCTCCTTTGGCTAAGTCCAGGGGACCATTGGCGTCACAAGGCCATAGCAGCCTTAAAGGGTGTAACAGCAAGGGTGCATCTTCCAATAATTTATCCAGTTCTGCAGTAAGAAGAAAACAAGCTAACTGAAACAATTAAAAAAAATCTAAAGTCACGGAAACATTAATGTCAAATGGGTTTAGAAATTTAGTTGGTAACCTTTATCAAATTTCCTTCAAAAATTACGTTATTCAAATAAATGCACTAAATAAGCTAGAAATTTCAACAAAAATACATCTGACTAGTGCACAAGCTACTAAAGGCAACGTCAACAAATGTAGAAAAAATCGTATTCCACTGCTTACAAGGGGATTCTATATTCACAATTAAACTCATCAAGTGCTGATGATGACCCGAGGACGGGTTCGGATCAGAGTGTATCCACAATAAAGGCACTTTTACCTAAGTTCAATACTACATAGCTCATGATCATTTCAACTGAACTCTAGTTTGGGAAAATAAACCTAATACATTGGCATACAAAGCTACTCACTATTAGCAGGAAGAAGTAACACTAAGAAAGTGTAACGTCTTCAAAACAACGGAAATTTTAAAACTTTTTAAAGAGAAATCCAACAGAATCAAATCATACACCGAGGACATTACGGAAACACAACACAAGGTGCACCATCATATATATCAATATATATCCGAGTTTTACAACAAAAGGTGATTACATCAAAAGACTATAAGATGAGATGTACACATGTAAACACAACAACCTCAAAAGAAAGGAAAGCAGGATCCGGTCAAGGTAGCTCTCCTCCGCAGGCACCACCCTCTATCGTCGATCACGGTCTGAAAAGTAAACATGCAACTATGCCTGAGTTTCCATAAAGAAACCCCGTATGCCAAACTCTAACACATATATGAACATGGCATCAAACAATAAACATGGCAAGAACATAACAACAACTGTAAGGTCACAACAAAGCCTCTCACAACACAACTCTAAAGTCACCACATTGCCTCCATCACTGGAGCCACAGTTTGCTTCAATGTTACCGGAGCCACGATTTTGCATCATATACCGGAGCCTCGGTCTTGTCTCATATACTGGAGCCACAGTCTCAACAATCACACCACCATCGAAGAATCACAACATCAAGATATCAGGCCGACTAATCCGTATTGTTGCCTTAAGGGGTCGGGGAGACAAGTCGACTTCAAATCAAACACCCAACACCGCTATCGGGTCGACCAGTTCGTACCGTTGCCCTAAAAGGGGCCAGAAAACCAATCGCCCTTCAAACGATCTCACAAAACCACAAAACGCAGAACTGGGCAGAAACGCTCGACTGTAAAAGGCACGAAGGTCGATCATATTCTTCCAGTAACGCACAAAAGGCTCTATGATGAGAATTAAAATTTATACCGCAAGTGCAAGGCGTCAATGGAGACGTGGCAAATACGGGTCGAACACAAGGAGGGAGAGATTCTGTTTTTAGTGTGATTTCGATTGGGGGAAAAGAAGGAGAGAAGAAATAATTGGGTTTTGAGATTTTTGGGTTTTAATTATCTAAAGCAAGAACAAGAACAATTAAATTTAAAACAAGAACAAAGAGGTGAATTCCGTCGGGTGGAGGTTTAGATTTAAGGTTTAGATTAGAGAATTTAGAAACTTATAATAAATCATATTAGTTATAAAGCATTACATGATAAATGATTTAACATAAACTCAAGTAATCAAAATATACTAACACGAAATTAAAATAATAACATTCATTCATCTTCTCTTCACCCTAATCCGTCACCTCCACCCTTTGGAAGGAGTTAGAAACTCATAGAGGGAGGAAGAAGGGGTCCTTGAGACATTACAAAAGAAAACTAAAAGTAAGAAATAAAAGACAGAATTTTATTAATGAAAAGAAGAATACAAAACTAAGATTAAGAATAAAAACTACCACTAAAGACTAATGACCCTCCTAACATCGTTCTCGGGTCTATTTATAGTTGCTACAAGGGATCTAGGTATAATATTGGAAAGTACACGTGTCCAGACACGACTGGACGAAATTGGAGCACACAGATCGCTGAGGGGGCGGCGTTTCCGCCGCACAATGTATGTGATATGCGGCGATTTCGCCGCACAATCTTCTCTGATTTAATCCGGATTTTTGCTGGTAGTTTATGGTATGATTTGATCCTCCTTTGCGCGTATGGATGATTTCTTTCCATTCTTTTGAGCTCCGGATTAATTCCTTTATATATTTGGAGTTTTACATTGATTTTTCTTTAGATTTTCTCCAAGATAATATTTTGGTGCTTTAATTGCAATTAGGTCCTTGACTTTTTGCAGTTAAGTCCCCGGCTACTTTTGTGCTTAAGTCCTTGTTCTTTTTGCAATTAGGACTTGAATGCTTTGATGCTTGGATACATTTCCATTCGTAACCCGATGATCTTGAACTTGGTCTTTATGATAGAAATGAGTCTTTTGCACGTGTTTATGCTCGGGATGTGGGTAAATTGCATTCAGGTCCCTGTATTCTGTAAATAAGACTAAACACATACCTTTGTAGCATTTATTGATGTAAAAGTAATCTAAATGAAAGACATATGATGCAATGTATGCAATGCATCAAATACCCCCACACCTAGATTTTGCTAGTCCCTAGCAAAGCAGAATATAAAAAAAATGAAAACAGGGAAATCCTAACTCACTTTCGTAGGAATCACGGTTGCACTTAGCATGTGCAACAAGCCTTTAAACCTCCAAGTTTCCTAAGAGGAGGAGTGTTGTCTCCTGAGGGTTTTCAGCGGATATACCCACAAAATCCTAAATCAACGTTTCATTAATAGTTCTCAATATCCCTACCTCAACCTTATACATTTCACTAAGAATTTTTGCATGCTCATTATATAAATCTAACTCATTAAAAATATGACTTGGTCTTTGTTCCTCCAACATTCACACCACTAACCCTTCTACACATGTTTAGCACTTGAATTATTTTGCACGCCTCCTCTGGTGGTGAAGTATCATTCGGATCAACCATGGCATGGATCATTCTTTTAGCTTTGGGCCTTGAGTAATTTTTTTTTCTTTTCTTCCGTGATTCAACATATTTGCTTTTTGACACTTTTACCCTTTTTGCATTCGTGTAGCGAGTTTGGTCGATAATCCCGAGCTGGTACACTCAAGTTACCGGGTTTCAAGATACCCCTACGGACCAGTGACTCAAAGGCTTGGGCTTTTGTAATCATTTTGCAAAATGTATTTTCTTCACTTTATTCCTTTATTCCTTTATTTTTATTTTTATTTTCCTCAAGGCTTAATTGCTATTAGAAGTCCACATTTCTCGGTATATTTTCCTCAACCTCTGCTTTTTATCAACTACTCCAAAGATTTGATTCATCCAATTCAAGTGCATACATGTCTTAAAGGGCAATGAGTCATTTCTTTGGAACTTAGATTTATGTCATAATTTCTACAAGCAGAACTATATAATAAGGAACAAAAACTCAATGCAATTTGTACACGGGTTTTGACAGTTCAATCTTAAGCTATGTCATGAAACATTGATTTTTTTTAAGAAATAAAAGACAGATATATAGATAAATATATACATAAACACCCCCCCCCCACACCTAAATCATGCATTGTCCTCAATGTATGCAAATATAAAGCAAATGCACTTATTACCTTGGTGAATTGCGGTGGAAGGATGGAATTTGCTCAAAGTCAACCATAGTCAGAACTGGATTGAATGACACCATATTGGTGCATGTATCCAGTTGAATTGTTCCCCATGTTGCAATGAGATTCCTGAGTCACAGGTTCCACACCCCTCACATAAATTGGCTCTCTTATTTGCTCGAGTGACGGTGGGTGTGTAGATGAATTCCTCCCTTTTTTCTTACTTCCTTTTTGATTTTGTGATGATTCAGAAATATTATAGATTCGTGATTTCATCACAACGTCACTTTGATTGCATATTATTTCTGGCTCACTATCAATATGAAAGATATTAAATTCAGCTTTTAAGTTCCCAAAAGATAATTGCATGAGCCCATTACGACAGTTTATCAATGCTTCCGAAGTGGCTAAAAAGGGTCTGCCTAGAATTACAGGGATTTGTCGGTTAGGATTTACAACAGGTGCGGTATCTAGTACGACAAAATCCACTGGGTAAATGAAGTCACCAACCTTGATCAAAACATTCTCTACTATACCTCTTGGCTTCTTAATAGAACAATCAGCAAATTGAAGGGTTGTCTTAGAGGGTTTTAGTGGACCAAGGTTCATTTGCTCATAGACAGAGTATGGGAGTAGGTTAACACTAGCACCAAGGTCTAGAAGGGCTTTGTTGATATAAGTATCTCCTATTGCACATGAAATTGTGGGACACCCATGATCCTTATATTTTATAGGAGATGTGTTGGACAAAATAGAACTTATGTTTGCAGTTAAGAATGTCTTCTTTGGTACGTTCGTTTTTCTCTTTTTAGTGCACAAATCTTTTAAGAATTTAGCATAAGCAGGTATTTGTTGAATCATATCTAAGAGTGGAATGTTCACCTTAACTTGCTTAAATACTTCCAAGATTTTCTCTATTTGTGCACTTGAGTTCTTTTTGAGTCTATTGGGGAATGGGGCTTTAGGAACATAGACTCGCTCAGGTTCAGGTTGAGCTATGGGTTCAGGTTCAAGTAGGTGTGTTGGGCGTTTCAGATTGGACGTCGGGTTCAATGGTTAGGTCATATGTGGTAGCTTGATGGCTCGATTGATTAGATGTTCTAGGATTTACCACATTATTATCAATCTGTCTTCCGGACCGTAATGACACTACAACATTTATTTGTTGGAACGGTCCTTCCTCGTTAACCATTTGAACCGGTCTAGGGTTGTTATTTCCTGAAGGTGCTTGATAGGATTGATATGAATTATTAGATCTAGGGTTCACCTCAGGTTGACTTGGAAACCGACCCTTTTCTCTTTCACCTACTATTTGTGCTAGTTGGTTGACTTGTGTCTCTAGCCTTTGGAAGGTCTGGTTGGTTGTTTGTATAAAAGTTTTCATCAAATTTTCCAAGCTTGTCAACCTAACCTCATGATCGTTATTGTTATTAAACCCAGATGATGTATTATTTTGGTTATACGGGTTTGGTTGTTGTCTAGGAGGTTGACCATGTTGGTTTGATGAGAAATTGGAATTATTACGCCAACCCGAGTTATAGGTTGATGCGTATGGGTCATTTCTAGCATGGTTATACATGGCATTAACTTGGTCCCATTCCGCACAATCCTCCTTTACATGACCAGTCTGACCACATCTAGAGCACGGGATAGTCGAGGCTTGATTCACTCGGTTTTGGGTTTGTAGCTCTAAACTTTCCATTCTGCGCATAAGGGTAGCTAGTTTTGCTTCAGCCGCTATGTTGGCATCTACAGCTAAGACACCTGGTTTGGGTTGACTTGCTATTCTAGATCCAATACTCGGGTTAAGCGGTGTTCTAGCATTGTCCCATTGCATACTGTTTTCAGCTAATTCCTCAAGGAAAGTCCAGGCATCATTTTCATTTTTCGACATAAAGTTCCCTTGGCTTACAGATTCTACCATAACTCTAGATGTGGGTGTCAATCCCTCATAAATAATTTGGCATAATTGCCATCTTGGAATTCCATGATGAGTGCATTGGGTCAGAACACTTTTGAATCTTTCTAGATAGGAATAGAACGGCTCGCTCTCAGACTGAACGAATGCAACAATTTCATTCCTAATCCTCATAGTCTTATGGTTGGGGAAATATTTTTTTAGGAAAACTTGAACAAACTCAGCCCAACTTCTAATGGATCTTTCGCCTAGACTATATAGCAATTTCTTAGCGTCGTCCTTCAGTGCTAGAGGCACGAATTTCAGACGCACTGCCTCCTCAGAGATATGCTGGTATTGCATAAGAGAGCAGATTTCCTCAAATTCTCTAAGGAAGAGATATGGGTCTTCCCTAGAGGTGAACTTAGGCAACATACTCATGTATTGTGCCTTAAGTTCGAAGTCGCGACCCGGTATGGTGGGCATAACGATGCACGATGGCTGAGCGGCCATCGCTGGATAGCATCGATCCCTCAGAGTTATGGGTTGCACAACAGGTGGGTCCACTACGTTCTCACCCATTGGATCTAAGTGAGGTGGTGCAACAGGTGGATTGGGGTTAAGTTCCAGACTGGAATCTGTAGGATCGTGTGGGTTATGGGTCCACTAATCACTTTTAATCTAATCCCTAATTTTCTACTTGATTAAGCAAACAAATGCGCAGCGGAATAAACAAACAAGTAGAGAAAGAAAGACAATGCAAACCACAAAGAGACTCGGCGTTTTTATAGAGGTTCGGCACCCCACCCGGGTCCTAGTCCTCTCTTGTAGACTCCGCTCGACTCCGCGAGCTCCGCCTACGTCTTCACTAACCACTCCCCGTTCCGGGCCGGGAGAGAACGCCTTTACACCACAAGCAACGCGAACAACCCTCGCTTGCTTGAATTCTTCCTCTCACAATCCGAGAGGGACACTTCGGGCTTTCACCGAAGTCCTTGCTTCTTTTGACAACTATTGTAACTGAGTGGGATTCACTCTCTAATTGAGCACACTTTGAGTAGGATGAGTATATGATCAAATGTGTGAAGTTTAGGCTTAAAGAGTGTAGAATTGGGAGCTTTGAGGATTGAGGTTTCTCTCTAATGTATTGGGACAATTGGAGTTGGAGAGTTGTGTTAACAACAAGTCTTGATCCTCTATTTATAAGCTCCTAAGGTTTTCTAGCCGTTGGGGATAGATTTGATTGGGTTTTGTGCAAGATACACAAAGCAGAAAATCGGGCTGCAAATCTGTCCCCTTGATTTCAAGGAGAACGGTCGAACAAAAGAATATTCGGTCGGACAAACGAGCTAGAACTTAACTCTACTTAAGTGAATCGGTCGAACCAAAGTATGGAGCGGTCGACCGAAAAGGGGATTCGGTTGAGACAAAGGTCAATCGGTCGAACGAGAAATGTGTCGACCGATAGCAGGGAATTTGGTTTCTGAAAATGTGTTCAACCGGTCGACCGAAACAAGGTCTTCGTTCGACCGGTTACCGAATGTATTTTGGGGTTAAGTTTGTTTTATACGAATACGACCGTTATAGGAATACGACAAGAAAAATAGCCATATTAAAATCCGGGATCGGTCGACCGAAAAGGTAGAACCGGTCGACCGGTAGAGTTCGGTAAAATCACTGTGGAGAGTCTGTTATAAACCGGTCGAACTGAGAACTGGTTCGGTCGACCGGTTCACACATGAAATCTGGGTTTAAGTTTATAAGTGATTTCCGACTAAGGTTTGGGTGATCTAATGAAGTCCAAATGAGGTGAAATTTTGTGTGTGACTTCTCTAAGGAACCTAGTGTGTTTGTGATATGTTTTTAACTCTTGTATGCTCAATTTACACATGTTCCTAAGACTCAAAATAAATCAAGATTACATGTCTTCGATTTAGCTTTAATTACATGTCTTGACTTCATTTCCTTCTTTCTTGAGTCTTGATCACCTGTAGAGGGTAACACAATACAATATACATGCAATGCAATATGTGTGCTACTCTACATCATCATAATTAAGATTAGGTTAATTAAATCATCAAAACATAGATTAAGGCCAAAAAGCCAACAATCTCCCCTTTTTTGATGATGGCAACCTATATCTTAATTCTATCTAAATACATGGAATTTGTATATGTAAACTATGCATATTAATGCTCCCCCTATGGATGTGCATAGTTTTTGTTCAATTTTATGCCAAATTCCAAGTTACCCCCTTAATTATCTCTCCCCCTTTGACATCCATCAAAAATAAAAATAAATATGACTTTAAGCATAGAATTTGGATGTCTTGTAATGAAGTTGCTACCCCTAAATTTGCACTTCATTACTCTAATAAAAGATATAACATTTAAGCTCCCCCTATCAATAAGGCTAAATGGAAACAATGAGTATGATTCAAGTTAAGTTCATTTAAGTTTCAACTTAAGCCTTATTCTAACATCCATTTAAAATTTGACATTTAGAATCAATGGATGTGATAAATGATTTGCAATGAATAGGGATAATGATTTTCAATGAATTGAACTATATGATATGTCAATTAAGCATGTGAAGCTAGATTAGAGCTAATTTAACATGAATTGTATAGATAGGAATTTATACCAATGTTGAATTCGAATTTAGCTCCAATCTCATTTTGTGATGCAACCGGATTTGAATTCGACTTTTGAGCTCACCCGGTCACCACCAATCTCCTCCTCAAGCTCCTACAAGAGTAGATTTAGGTACCCAAACAACTTTGGGTCCTTGAGTGTTAGCTTTGGGAATCCACATCATTTTGGTTTTGGGAGCCCACACACTTGAGGAAGTAGACTTAACAAATAAATGCTTGCCATTTAATGTAGTATGAGATACATGGTTTTTTAATTGAACATTGTATCCTAAACCATGTTTAGCTAAGGATTGTCTTTGACTACCTAAAAGCATATCAAGCATTTTTGTTCCTTTAGTGAACATTTCTAGATCTTTTCTTAATTGCATATTTGAAACTTTAAGATCTACATGTTCATCAACAATGGGTGTTTTGCTTAGACTAGCAAGTGATGATTCATTTGATTCAAGTCTAGCAACCACCTCATTCTTTTCATTCATGATTAATTCAATTTGGCATTTGAGATCATTTATAGTTTTTCTAGCATTTTTGTTCTTTTCACAAATGATCTCATATTGTTTAACTAAATCATGAAATGCATTTTGAAGCTCATCATGTGTATAATTTTCATTATTTGCACTAGAGTTTGAGCTATCACTATAATAAGACTTAGTTGAGCATGAATTACTAGAACAAGAGTTAGAATCTACCTCACTTTGATCTTCAATAGCCATGAAGCATGAGTGAGCCACTTCTCTTCTACTTTGCAAGGAAGAAGACGATGATGATGGTGATGAAGAATCATCCCATGTAGCCTTGTGTGCTTCCTCCTTCCTTTCTCTTCTCTTGCTCTTCTCCTTTTCTTTTCTCCTCTCCCTTCTCTCCTTTTTCTTCTCCCCTTCTCTTCTCTCATTTTCACTCTCCTCCCTCTCTTTTTCTTTTTCTCTTTTCTCACTTCTTCTACCTCTTCTTTCATTCTTTTCTCCTTTATCCCTCTTGAGGTATTTGAAGAAGTCTTGGGCAAGGACCTCAATGTCCTCTTCTTCCACCCTCCTTGGCTCATCAAACTTTGCATGTAATGCCACCACGGAGTTTTTCTTTGAAGCTTCCTTCTCTCTTCGATGACTCAATTGGAGCTCATAGGCCATGAGATTTCCAATGAGTTCCTCCATCTTTAATTTTGAAAGATCGTGCGATTCTTCGATTGCCACGACCTTGTCTTCCCAATCGTTGCTCAATGACCGGAGGAATTTTCGAGTCATCTCTCCTTCATTTATCCTTCTTCCAAGAATCAAAAGAGAGTTAGTGATATCGGTGAAGCGAGTGTTCATGTCGCTTATGTTCTCACCGATTTGCATAGAAAATATTTCATATTTATGCATGAGGAGACTTATCCTAGTTTCTTTGGTTTTGCTATCACCCTCATGATGCATTTGTAACCTATGCCATATTTCATTTGCACTTTCACATCCCCTAATTCTATTGTATTCTCCCTCATTAAGGCCACAATAAAGAATATTCATAATTTTTGAATTCATTTCAATTTCTTTCATTTGAGCCCTAGATAGAGAATCTAAATCATCTTCATTTGGGGGTATGTATGGATTTTGAATAAACTTCCAATACTTAAGGTCATTTGATATTAAAAAGATTTTCATTCTATTTTTCCAATAATCATAATTTGACCCATTAAGCAAAGGAGGCCTTGTGGTGCATAAACCCTCTAAGTGATTAGATGTTGAAGCCATGCTAAAATTACGGTAAAGTAATGAAATTTAGCTTAACAAGGCTCTGATACCAAATGTAGGATCGTGTGGGTTATGGGTCCACTAATCACTTTTAATCTAATCCCTAATTTTCTACTTGATTAAGCAAACAAATGCGCAGCGGAATAAACAAACAAGTAGAGAAAGAAAGACAATGCAAACCACAAAGAGACTCGGCGTTTTTATAGAGGTTCGGCACCCCACCCGGGTCCTAGTCCTCTCTTGTAGACTCCGCTCGACTCCGCGAGCTCCGCCTACGTCTTCACTAACCACTCCCCGTTCCGGGCCGGGAGAGAACGCCTTTACACCACAAGCAACGCGAACAACCCTCGCTTGCTTGAATTCTTCCTCTCACAATCCGAGAGGGACACTTCGGGCTTTCACCGAAGTCCTTGCTTCTTTTGACAACTATTGTAACTGAGTGGGATTCACTCTCTAATTGAGCACACTTTGAGTAGGATGAGTATATGATCAAATGTGTGAAGTTTAGGCTTAAAGAGTGTAGAATTGGGAGCTTTGAGGATTGAGGTTTCTCTCTAATGTATTGGGACAATTGGAGTTGGAGAGTTGTGTTAACAACAAGTCTTGATCCTCTATTTATAAGCTCCTAAGGTTTTCTAGCCGTTGGGGATAGATTTGATTGGGTTTTGTGCAAGATACACAAAGCAGAAAATCGGGCTGCAAATCTGTCCAGAACCGGTCGACCGAAACTACTAAACCGGTCGACCGTTCACTTGATTTCAAGGAGAACGGTCGAACAAAAGAATATTCGGTCGGACAAACGAGCTAGAACTTAACTCTACTTAAGTGAATCGGTCGAACCAAAGTATGGAGCGGTCGACCGAAAAGGGGATTCGGTTGAGACAAAGGTCAATCGGTCGAACGAGAAATGTGTCGACCGATAGCAGGGAATTTGGTTTCTGAAAATGTGTTCAACCGGTCGACCGAAACAAGGTCTTCGTTCGACCGGTTACCGAATGTATTTTGGGGTTAAGTTTGTTTTATACGAATACGACCGTTATAGGAATACGACAAGAAAAACGGCCATATTAAAATCCGGGATCGGTCGACCGAAAAGGTAGAACCGGTCGACCGGTAGAGTTCGGTAAAATCACTGTGGAGAGTCTGTTATAAACCGGTCGAACTGAGAACTGGTTCGGTCGACCGGTTCACACATGAAATCTGGGTTTAAGTTTATAAGTGATTTCCGACTAAGGTTTGGGTGATCTAATGAAGTCCAAATGAGGTGAAATTTTGTGTGTGACTTCTCTAAGGAACCTAGTGTGTTTGTGATATGTTTTTAACTCTTGTATGCTCAATTTACACATGTTCCTAAGACTCAAAATAAATCAAGATTACATGTCTTCGATTTAGCTTTAATTACATGTCTTGACTTCATTTCCTTCTTTCTTGAGTCTTGATCACCTGTAGAGGGTAACACAATACAATATACATGCAATGCAATATGTGTGCTACTCTACATCATCATAATTAAGATTAGGTTAATTAAATCATCAAAACATAGATTAAGGCCAAAAAGCCAACAGAATCTAGATGAACTCGTGAGAGTCGATTACTCAAGTCCCGAATCCAAATCTGAGTGCACCGGGCTGAATCAATTTTTGAATTCAAATTCGAAATTTAAATTCCAAATTTAATTTCAAGAATTAATTACAATTTTTTTTTATATTTTCGTTTTTTTTAATATTTTTTTTTTCAAAAGGGAAACAAACAATAGAATGGGGAAAGATGAGAAAGGAATCCTAATCTAGAGAATTTAGGTGAGAAGAGAAAGAAGACTCAGATGAGAAGGGAAACCTAACTCTAAAGATAGAAAGAGGGTTTGTCAGAAAATTCCTAAGAAAGCACGGTTCAAACAATCCTAGACCTAGTGGCACTTAGATCTAGACGACTCCTAACTGGTTGAGTCGAATTGATTCGCTTGATTCACCTCCCTCACTAATCAAACCAACTTGGCCAGGCCGTGTATAGCTAGTGGGGGCGCTTCCGACAGAGTCGGTGCCAATTAGACAACCACTTCGCTTGGAAGACTTACGTCAACACAAAAACACTTTCTAGACACCAAATTAAATTCAATCGGCTTCAGGTCATAGCAAGTCAAACCAATTCTTCTCCTTAAATGAGTCCGAGTCCTTAGGGGTCAATGTCTAATTGATTTTAATTTAAGGCTTGGGTGACACTTTGGGATTGTTGTTTGTGGGCCACGGAAGGGTGATGAAATCCCCACCGTATCTTTGCCTACGGGGTTGCCCTTAAGATAGTTTAACTTAGATCTAACAAAGATAGTCAAACAATGGTCTTTAATTGGGGGCAATTGCAAGGTTGTATGCAAACTAAATTATATGCTTAAATGCAATCGTTAAAACGCGATACGTACCTTGGCTCCAGCACTCTTCAACAAGAATTAATTTGCAAGAATTTAGCAAGAATAATGCATACAAAACACTAGATGATGCATGCACTAAGGCCTTTCTAATTTTGCCAATTTTAGGTCAGAGTTGAATTATTGCCAATTATGGAATTTTTCCCTAACACATGCAGTTCTATGAAAAGGAAATTTTCTGAAACTAGAAATTACGAGGAAAAAGGCAACAAAGGTTACCTACGCAATGCTCAGTCGGGTTCGCCGCCCGCTCTCGAAATTTCAGTAGCTCCACGCGTCCACCCAGAGATGGTGCTAACCCCAGAAAAATTTGAAGCCCAGATGCTTCACTTGTGCGGCGATTCCGCCGCAGGTTACTCTTGATGTGCGGCGATTCCACCACCCTTGTTGCTCAGACTGCGCTCAGATTTCGCCGCGCGCTCTGTTGTCTCCTGAAACACAAATCCAAATAGTTAGATCGCGCACAAGATAAACAGAATAAAATCGAAATCAACAAAAAAAACAAAATCTGCGTCGCCTCCCCGGCAGCGGCGCCAAAAACTTGATGAGAATTAAAATTTATACCGCAAGTGCACGGCGTCAATGGAGACGTGGCAAATACGGGTCGAACACAATGAGGGAGAGATTCTGTTTTTAGTGTGATTTCGATTGGGGAAAAGAAGAAGAGAAGAAATAATTGGGTTTTGAGATTTTTGGGTTTTAATTATCTAAAGCAAGAACAAGAACAATTAAATTTAAAACAAGAACAAAGAGGTGAATTCCGTCGGGTGGAGGTTTAGATTTAAGGTTTAGATTAGAGAATTTAGAAACTTATAATAAATCATATTAGTTATAAAGCATTACATGATAAATGATTTAACATAAACTCAAGTAATCAAAATATACTAACACGAAATTAAAATAATAACATTCATTCATCTTCTCTTCACCCTAATCCGTCACCTCCACCCTTTGGAAGGAGTTAGAAACTCATAGAGGGAGGAAGAAGGGGTTCTTGAGACATTACAAAAGAAAACTAAAAGTAAGAAATAAAAGACAGAATTTTATTAATGAAAAGAAGAATACAAAACTAAGATTAAGAATAAAAACTACCACTAAAGACTAAGGACCCTCTAACATCGTTCTCGGGTCTATTTATAGTTGCTACAAGGGATCTAGGTATAATATTGGAAAGTACACGTGTCCAGACACGACTGGACGAAATTGGAGCACACAGATCGCTGAGGGGGCGGCGTTTCCGCCGCACAATGTATGTGATATGCGGCGATTTCGCCACACAATCTTCTCTGATTTAATCCGGATTTTTGCTGGTAGTTTATGGTATGATTTGATCCTCCTTTGCGTGTCTGGATGATTTCTTTCCATTCTTTTGAGCTCCGGATTAATTCCTTTATATGTTTGGAGATTTACATTGATTTTTCTTTAGATTTTCTCCAAGATAATATTTTGGTGCTTTAATTGCAATTAGGTCCTTGATTTTTTGCAGTTAAGTCCCCGGCTACTTTTGTGCTTAAGTCCTTGTTCTTTTTGCAATTAGGACTTGAATGTTTTTATGCTTGGATACATTTCCATTCGTAACCCGATAATCTTGAACTTGGTCTTTATGATAGAAATGAGTCTTTTGCACGCGTTTATGCTCGGGATGTGGGTAAATTGCATTCAGGTCCCTGTATTCTGTAAATAAGACTAAACACATACATTAGTAGCATTTATTGATGTAAAAGTAATCTAAATGAAAGACATATGATGCAATGTATGCAATGCATCACTCTACCGTCCAAAAGACTGATCGAACCCCAAAACTAACGAACAAAACAACCAAACGGTCGAACAAGGTCATGTGGCGGTCGACCAAAAAGGGTATACGCCACGCTGTCTATTGAGAATTGAACTTAATCCTAGGTGGCGACTTAACCCTATGTGGCGTCCTAGTCACCCTCCACATCATCATTGCTTGATGACTCATCAAGGGGGTGAAGAGTCAACACATGAGAAGACAAAAGGTTCAGGGAGTGGAAGACACAAGAGTCTTTTCATTTTTGTGTAATTTTCGTCCTAATTATGTATGCAATTTAAGTAGAGGGTGTAATGATCTTGAATGATCATGTTTATGTAGTCTTTATATTTGGAAGTTGTAGGGTCATGTAAGTGCCTATATAAAGCACTAGAATTCACCATTTGTAAGAGAACAACAATACTACAACAATATATTACAAACATTACAAGTTGAGCCACGAAATTGTATGGAAAAAGAGTGAGGATGTGAGTAGAAAGAGAGAGCCACCTTCTTTCTTTCGTGCCCCCCCCCAGTTGCATAGATCAACCATGGATCTAATGGAGTCCATTGAAGGCAAAATGCATGAAGATCAGAGCGGTCTAAGGAAGTGCACGAGGCACGCCGTTTAGACCGCCAATCAGCGATCCCTGTAGCTCAGGAGACGGGCATTCTCCTGTGGTTGGTTGATCAGTAGCTCCCCATCCTCCTCCCGTCCTCCAACACTGTCCAGCAAAACACCCCCAAACGGTTGACCGGCAAAAAGGACCCGGTCGACCGAAGGCTCACAGGAACCTCCAACGTTCTTCTCTAAGTACACACCCGGTCGTTCCATGCACAAATCGGTCGACCCCGGCTTAAGTCAACTTAAGTCATCGATCGAACTAAAATCATGAGGTGGTCTACCGTTTCGAAAGTCTCTGCCTAAACCAACCTACTACAGTGCAAACGGTCGAACGACTGGGTAGACCCGTCCGACCGGAAACCTCCAAAGCATGCTTGGTATGCTTAACTGGTCGACTTCCCGAAGGCTCGTTCGACTGGTGCAAGGCAAACTCCTGCAATTACACTAGCAACGGTCGACCGTAACACCAATCGGTCGACCGAACGCAGAAGAAACTTTGCTGAACCAGAACTCCAACGACCCTTTCGGCCTACTGTCGACTCTACGATCACTCACAAAACATAAGTGAGTCTTACATACAAGCTTGACATACCTAAAGGCTTGAAGAAACCTTTGAAGAACCAACGGCGAGCACTTCGTCGATTTAGCTCAACTCCGATGAACCTCTCGAGCGGAAGACAATCCCGATCTCTCGACGACTTCATTGCAAACTTCCTTCTTCTTCGTCGATCACCAATACCAACAAACCAACCACTGAGAGGGAGACGGATCAGAGAGAGATTAGGGAAGAAGAATGAAAATGAGAAGAGTTTTGCACCAAAAACCCCTCACCTCAACTTCAACCAATCCCAAGCCTCCACCTCAGCCCTCAACCATCCAATCCAACATTTTCCTCAGCCAATCACACCCCTACAATTCAACAAATATCTCCCAAAGATTAGATTAGTTATTAAACTCAATTAACCTAATTGAATTAAGATTAGGTTCTAACAGAAAGGCAGATATGGTTTAAGCATGAGGCATACTCAGGCAAGCAATTGGAGGTTTTAGTGTTTATGCTTCAATCGCCATTTCTGGCTCAGGTGAAATGGGAGTCTTTTATGAGATTGAAGTATTGAACCAATTAACACTATGCATGTGATATTGGTTAAGCAATAGGTTGTCCATGATACACGACAATGGAGACAGTATATTATGAAGAATTTTCTTTCCTTTATTATCTATCAACTAAATTTTAAAACTTTATGGGTGTTTACGTTTGAAACTCAATTACCAAATATCATTAGTTTTTATTTTATTTTATCTAGTCTACTCCACCTCCATTTTAAATCTTAATCTCCAGAACGTCAAAATGAAACCGATGGAATTTGATCTCCTGTCTTATTATTTCAAGAAAATGGATTTCCCAATTAATAAACCACTATTGTGATATCTGATCTTGACTATCACAATCAGTGTTCGCGTAGGTGATCGCCTAGGAGGTAGGCGACCGCCCGTCTCGGTGGTCGCCTGGGCGATCGCCTCGCCTAGGCGAGAGTCGTTGGAGGCACTCCAACGGCTCTCTACTTTTTTGTTTTTTTTCTAAATTTACAAGTTTGCCACTACCCCCAATTCCTATATAAACCCCTCCAAACCTCTTCATTTTTCACAAATCTCTCATTCTCTTCTTCTTCATAATTCTATTCTAATCATCAAGTTTCCTAATCATCAAGTTTTCGCGATTAAGTCTCCAGTCTGATGCTTAGTTTTGAAGTTGGAAAGTGAAGTCTTCGATCCGATTCTTCATTCTTCAACCGCCAAAATCAAGTGCACTATTTCTAACTTCTCTTTAGAATTAAATTAATTAGTATTTTATTTTCATATTAGTCTAAATTTTTTATATTAGTCTAGTTTTAAAATATGACCTACGTACCCGACACTAGTCTCCCTATGCATCACGAGAGTTACGATGACCTAAGACCTACCCGTACAAATTACCCTGGTTGGAATACTGCCCATTACATTAGTGCTAATTATAAAAATTGCATTGTCTGTGAGTTATGTGGAAAGGAAACTAGAGGTGGTATAGCTCATCACAAACAACATCTTGCACACACACCCGGTAGCAATGCTAGACCTTGTGATAAAGTTCCTGACTCTGTTAAACAAGACATAACTGCATACATGATTAGAAACAGTAGGACATTACAAAACGAAAATGTATGTCTTGATGATTATGTAGACCGAGAAAACATAGAATTTGATCTGGAAACCGGGTCAGGTTCCGGTTCTGCTCGGACCCCAACCTCCCGTTCTCGCCCCGTTCCTGGTCGAAAGAGACAAAAACAACGTTTGTGGGCACCATTTTGCAGACGTGGGAAGGACGTGGTTTCCGGCCCCCAACAAACAACCATCGAAAGAACCTTTAGAAAAAAAGATAGGAAAACAATTAATCAAAAATGGTCTAGGCTTTTCTATAGATGTGGTATATCATTCAACACTGTAAGGACGTCTGAGTGGAAGGAAGCAATATCCGCTACTTGTACTTACGGACCCGGACTTAAATCCATGACGTATCATGAAGTTAGTGACTCGTGCCTTAATCAAGAAATTGACTACACTAGAGGTATACTAGAGTCGTATAGACAAGATTGGGCAACATACGAGTGCATGTTGATGACAGATGGCTGGACTAATAGGTCCGGTAGAAATATAATCAATTTTCTAGTAAATTGTCCGACAGGTACCATGTTCATGAGGTCTGTAGATGCTTCTAGTCACTCTCACACCGCAGACTACCTGTACAAGCTGATGGACAAGGTAGTTGGCGAGATTGGCGAAGAACACGTTGTTCAGGTGGTCACCGACAACGCCGCCGCATACGTACTTGCCGGTTGGATGTTGCAGCAAAAAAGAAGAAGATTGTTTTGGACTCCCTGTGCAGCGCATTGCATCGATCTCATCTTGGAGGATATTGCAAGTTGTTTTTGAAGACTATTGTTTTAGCTCGTAAGATCGTCATTGTTTTCAACAACTCTGCTATGTTGTTGAAGAGGATGCAAATTGCCATTGAAGGGAACCTGCTACGCCCTGCTGTCACGAGATTTGCCACCGCCTTTCTGACTTTGCAAAGGTTGTTCCTGAAGAAAGACAAACTCCGAGCCTTTGTTGTTTCCCTGGAGTACAACGATCCTAATGCAAGTTGGATAAAGAACAAGAAAACGAAGGAGATCTCTACTGAAGTTGCCGAGACCATTCTACAAAGTGGCTTCTGGACCAACGTCGTGAAGGCACTGAAGGCCTCACAACCTATGGTCCATGTTCCTAGACTTGTTGATAGCGATGAGAAATCACCGATGGGATATCTGTGTGACGCAATGGAGAAAGCCAAAGAACAAATCATGAGGAACTTTGACGGAAACCCGAGGTTGTACAAGCAAGTCATCGACCTCATCGACACCAGGTGGGGTCCAGGGAAGATGATGTCATCACCGCCACATTCAGCTGGTTTCTTACTCAACCCTGGTACCTTCTTCTCCGTCCCACCTCAGGATCGAAATGTATTTTTTAATGAGCATATGCCTGGATTCATGGATGTCGTAGAGCGGCTCGTCCCCACTCCTGCAGAACAAGACAAGATTTGTGGTCTACTTGATCGTTACAAGAACTCCCTTGGAATATTCTCGAGAGATATGGTCATCAGACAAGGAACGGAAAGAAAACCTATAGATTGGTGGCACTCTTATGGCGCAAACATATGAGAGACCGCATTACAGAGGTTGGCCCTGAGGGTGTTGGGATTGACATGCTCGACATTAGGTTGTGAGCGGAATTGGAGTGTCTTCGAGTAGTTGCACTCAACGAGAAGGAACAAGTTGGCTGTGAAGAAGATGAATGATTTGGTGTATGTGAACTACAACCAAAAGTTAAGGCAAAGGTTTAAGCAAAGGATTGAGAAGCCTGGATTTTATGACCCCATCAGTGTGGACTACGATCTCTTCGACGAGCATCCATGGTTGGTAGAAACTGAAGATCTGGTCTTCGCTGGAGAGGAGCTTACATGGGCCGATGCCGAGGAAGCAGCTTTAGGACATTCTTCTTCACGGAGACGCTTTGCTAGATCCATGTCCACTGCATCTGACGCGCGGTGTTCCACTGCATCTGACGCGCCATTATTAGGTGGTGGCATGGATGATGTCATCGTTCACATTAGTTCTAGAGATCCAGGTGCATCGAGTTCTCAACCACCGATGGACGTCGACGAGCAATATGTCCAATCCGACGATGAATAAACTGAAGAAGATGATGTCGACAATCCGAACGAGAACCACTCCAACGACTCTAATGGTGGTGGAGGATATGATATGGTTCTCAGTTGGACATTAGATCAATGTGTCCAATGGAATTAGTTTGTTAACTTGTAATTCTAATTTCTTTCTTATCTGCTATTGTATGAACTCTGAATTACCTTTGTAATCGTACTACTAAGCAATAAATTGTATACTTAAGTGTTTAGGTGGGTAGATAGGGTGCCTAGTGAGGCCTTGGTCGAGGAACTAGGTGTCTTTTCGAAGCCTAAACATGTATGATATTTTTAGATAATATTTGTGCAATTTTTCCTATTTTTCCCGATGTTTCCTGATTTTTTATCTATTTTATAAAATTTAATTGAATTAAAAAAAAGACCGCCCAGAGTTGGACGGTCGCACGAACGCCCAGGCGACCGGACGCCCCCGGTCGCCTAGGCTCGCTTAGGCGTTCCGTGAACATTGATCACAATAGTGGTATTGCCCACTCAAGTAGTCCGCAATACTTATACCCCCTCACCTTTCGCTCGTTCGCATTTGCACTCTTAACATTTAAGAGATAGCAATTACACCCCTCGCATTTCACTCATTGGCAATTTACCCCCTCTATTAGGTTTTGACCAAAGAATGACTAAATTACTCTTAGTCTAAAAATCTAAAGTTAACAAATCAATTGTAAAGTAGTAATGACATATATTTGCTTGAGCAAAAAGATTGTAAAGTTACCGATTCCATCAAATCAATTGCATGTTTTATATTAGCAAAATGTGAGGAAAAGGTATCAATTAGCAATAAAACAAGGGCATCGACCCCAGCTCAGTCAAGTTGGAGACTTGATGTAAGCAGGGGAGAATACTAGTTGAATTAGGGAAGTTAATTGGAAACGACTACAAAATTTTATAACGATGTATTTTAAACTAAATTGTACGAAAACATTTTGCAACTTACCATGTAACATAACGTATGACTTTAATGGGAAAAGAGTTAAAAAGGAATAAGTTCATAGAATGTGACAAAGAAGTCGGAGCACGAAGCAAATAGTTAAGATAGTACGAGTAAAATTTCATTTATCTCAATTGGAATCCCGCCTCCCACCAAAGAAATAAATGTTTGTCTTCCTCTCTTAGGTTTTGGATCTCTTGATGTCATGTTCATCGTCATTATGGGGAAATCACATGTTGTGCAACATCCAAACAACAAAATTGGTTCCTCCAATGGAGAAACGGAGGCTCTAAGGTGAACAATCCCAAAAAAAACGCAAACACCAAATAAGAGTCTTAATATAATAACTAAGCACGCTCTGCCCCTCCATCAAATATAAGTCTCGTCAGTCTGCCGTGATCCTCCTATCCTCTTCTTCCTAAAGCCTCTCTTGCGCTTCAACTTCGATTACTCCCAACGATGAATTTCTCTAAGTTCACTTGAGGATGTGAGTAAGTGAGTTGACCATCAACCAGACGTACCATCGGAAGTGGCGGCAGATGCTCAATATAGAGTTTAGATCTCTTGTATAGGTGTGTAAAAATCTAGTAGGGTTACAAATGGGTTGGACTCAATTTGTGGAAGAAAATGCCAAATAAAAAATACATGAGTATTACTCCTCTCCTCTCCTCTCCTCTATAACTAAACGTGATTAGTCCTGCTTGATGTCAATTACTTCAACATCTCCCCTCAAGTTGGCGGGTGCAAATCTTGTACTCCCAACTTGTCCCTCAAATACTTGAATTGCTTTCTGCTAATGCTCTTGGTGAACAAGTCTGCAACTTGTTTTGAAGATGGCACATGTTTAGTTCTATTCACTCCAACCTTGATCTTGTCTCGAATTAGTCTACCAGCACGCGACTTATCAACAGATTCAGAATGAGCAGTATCTTTCACATACTTCATAAATTCCTTAACATCATTAGTTTCAGGAATAGTGGTCTTAATGTTATTTGTCACTGTCATTCGCATAAGCATCAAACCCAGTCTATTAGATCTTTCCCAACTCTTATGGAAAGATTTTTCTTCATTATTGCTTGTCTCTATAAGAGCAACAAGCATGTCAATCATGAGTGCTAAGTTAAGATCAAGAACACCTAAATGAAACTTGACTTCTGCACTCCATTCATTATAATTAAGCCCGTTAAACTTTGCAATAGACGAAGCTTGCGAATGAAGTGAAACATTAACAGATGCTGCAAAAATAAATAAATAAATAAATACTCCTAGATTATTGCTTTGAGACAACTTAATCACGTAATTCAGACTTATATAGCTATAAAAATATTAAATTAAATATATATTGAAAATCTCCATTTGGTGATATAACAATATATAACAATGAACCATAATTGATGCTTAATTAAATTTTACATAATTGGAAATTAAATATGCTTCAATAAGACAAGTTTGTTATCTTTGGATATACTAAACACATCCAAATCGACATATTAATTAACCACAATAATGTTCATGATCACAAATAGGTTGATCCACCTTTGGGTGATCTTAAATATTTTGTAATCTATGAACTTCAATTATTCATGATAAATCATTAATTCATTTCATTATAGCATCAAAATCATGAATAACTGAATCTAACTTAGTTTGACATCTATGAGAAACATTCTAAATCGGTCACTTTGGCGACTACGATTTATACATAATATAGATATCATATGAATAATTCAAATAAAATAACATGAGTTCTTATTTGTTTGAGTCATGATCAGAAGAATAAAAGCAGATAGATGTAATACTTCATAAATAGGCAAATCTTAAAGTTACATAAAATTACTGAACTGTTATTCATCACCGGAAAACTACTTAAATCGTCCGTACAGATTACCATTTTGCCATTCTCTCATTTCTACTGTTATAACGTGACATTTTACTCCCTTATCACACATCTCTCTTCATCTTCCTCCTATAATCCTAAAAAATAATATTTTGGATGTCAGTAATGAGCCAACGGACGCCTCGGTGTACTCGAATCTGGTAAAATATCCAACATCTTTTAATTAAAATAATAATAAAAAATAACGAGCATTCGCAATATCCACCCCTCCCATGGGGGCAACGTCTGGCTAAGACGCCTCCCCCATTGGGGGGGGGGGGGGGGGCGTGTTACCCATACGCCCCGCCCATGGGAGGGGCGTCTGTCTAAGACGCCTCCCCCATGAGGGAGGCGTCTTAGCCGGACACCCCTCTCCAATGTGGGGCGGCTCCGTCGGACGCCCGCAATTTTTTATATTTTTTTATTAAAAAGATAATTGATTATAAATTTAGATGATTGCTAAATTAATTAATTAATAAGTTAATAATTACTATATTCGGATGATCGATACCCATTCGGTACACCGAATAGAGATTTCCAGAGAAATGTCGAAGCTACTGAGGATAAATATTCGGATGACCGGGTAGAGATCGGTAAACCGACCCAATGATTCCAGGAAGATCAAAAACTTACTGTCTTTATGATCACGGTGGACCGATGGAAACTCGGTCATCCGCATGAAACATGTTAGGTAGACCGAGAAGCAAACGGTCGACCGTCCGACATCTCACCTTACAACGAGTTTTTACAAGTGATGAAAATTCAAAAAAATCAAGATCCAACAATTTCAAAATCCAACGAGACCCCCGAACGACCTGTCGAGTTGGTATTTATAAGTCGGGATGTTTTACCACCGGGGGATTTTGGATCTTAAATATTGTTGGATCTGGAAATTTTTTGAATCTTCATCACTTGCGAAAAACTCATTGTAATCCGACCCGTTACCACCGAAAACTTGCAAAGGAACGTCAAATAATTTGAGATAACACACCGTATAATTTTAAGATTTTTTTAATTTTTTTAGGATGGGGCGTCTTAGCCAGACGCCCCCTCCTTGGGTGAGGCGTCTTAGACAGTCGCCTCCGCCATGGGGGAGGCGTCTGGCTAAAACGCTCCTCCCCCTTTGGGGTGGCGTCTGGCTAAGACGCCTCCCCATTGGGGGGGGCATTTTACCTAGACGTCCGACTCAATTTTTTTTTGCTGGGCTTATTTCACCGAATTCAGGCGCTTCACCAGACATTTTCGTGGTGTTTGTACTGGGAAAATAAGGAAAACGTAGGTAGAAACCTTATTTTAAGAGACGTGACGAAATGGGTATTAAATGAATTGTTAAGGGCAAAAATGTAATTTTGGGACGATTTAAGTAGTTTTCAGGCGACGAATAGTAGGCCCCTAAAATTATTACAAATATCAAAACATGCACGTGCTTTACGGTCATGTACCGATTTTAACCCCTGTTTCAAGTAACCATACGAAACAGGTTTCATCGTACATTAAAAGGTTCCATACGTAACATGTATCATATCTACCAATTTTAACGATGTTTAACAGTAAAAGGTTCCATCACACATTAAAATATATTGCGTGAACAGTTACAACATCATAACGTGGGAAATAAACGTGTTATCAGGATGGCAAGCTTTTAATGAAATCAAGATAAGGGAAAAAGTCAGTAATGTATGCATTGATATGTTTTATTAAATATGAAAAGAATATTTCCTTGTTTCTTAACTACTTACGTAATCAAGGAAGATCTTGAAATATATGAAATGAAAATCATAGATACACATCAAGGAAAAACATGTCTATCACGAACATTGATCTTGAGAATAATGAGAACATAAACAAACGCTATAACTGCTTTAGGAAATCACATAATTTTCAACGGAAGCATCATGTATGCGTGAAGTGAAATATGACATGAACGGGAAATCATAAGTTCTAAACCTTGCTCTTAATACCAAATGTAAGTTTTATTTGCTTCATGATTAGTGCACAACAAAATCCTAATTGCACATTATAGGATCTTGAACAAATGATTTCCACAATGATATTAAAGAGAAGACAAAGGACACATACTTTGCTCCATGATTCTATTCAACGAAGAGAAATCTCCGATTGCTAAGAATCGATTTCTCTCTCTCAACCCTCACACACTTTTGTTTGATAGAAGTTTTGATGGGAAAACTAACTTGTGTCTTTAGAAGAGAGATGATCAATTCTTATATAAAAGTAGAGGGAGTAACCACCCATCATGGTGTAACTACTAACTTAACATAAATCTCTCTTAATTAATCAATTAATTTTAGCATCATAATATTATTAATTTAATAAAGTTGAGACTTAATACATGGGTTACAAGAAAATATCTAACAATGACTATACGAAAACATGCACATTTCTCATTTTTTAACTGAACTGCTAAACATCGCCCCAAAATTACTTAAATCGCCCCTTGAAATTACCAAATTGCCCTTCCTCCTATTTTTGCTTATATATCTCACAATTTCACTCTTTTTTCAAAACTTTCTCTTCCTATACCTACTACACAAGATTACGAATGTCTCGGAGGCCAGGCAAGCAGCCAGCAGTTCCCCCGGTGTACCCGTATGAGGTAACATTACGTTATTTATTTGTTTTAAAAAAAAAAAAAAAAAAGTCGTCGGCGTCCGAGGGAGACGCCCCCCGCATGGGGCGGGCGTCCGAGGGAGACGCCCCCCGCATGGGGCGGGCGTCCGAGGAAGCCGCTCCCCCTATGGGGGGAGCGGCTTCCGAGGACGCCCGACCCATGCGGGGGGCGTCTCCCTCGGACGCCGACCCGTAGAGGGAGACGTCTGCGAAAGACGTCTCCCCGTAGGAGGAGGCGTCTCCGACAGACGCCTCCACCATGCGGGAGGCGTCTCTCGCAGACGCCTCCACCTTTTTTGTTTTTTTAATTATTAAATATCATAATTACTTTAATAAATTGTGATAAATCAATAAAATTAATTTAACAAATTCTTATTAAGTTTAACATTTGTGATATTTAGTTTTAACAAATTTTGATTTAGTTTAACAATTGTTTTAATTTAGTTTAACAAATTTTGATTTAGTTTAACAATTTTGATAATTTAGTTTAACAAATTTTGATTTAGTTTAACAATTTTGATAAATATGATAATTTAGTTTAACAAATTTAACAAATTTGTATTTAAAATTTCAATTAATAGTCATCGGGTCACAGTGGAGGGAAAGGCAAGTCGATACCATTACACGCCTTCCGTTCTTTAGTTGATGATTCAGCACCGCGTCATCCACGTAGACGGGGGATATCTGCTTCGGTCAGGAGGGAAAGGGAGGCATTACGTCGTCGTGAGGAGGAGGATGATTCCTTCGATGATGAGCATGTGGATAGTTTCGACGACGAGAGCGACGATGATGGCCCGTATGAGTTAGTGCGGCCGGAGGTGGAGAGGCAGGGGGATTATAGCGGAGGACGTGGTCGAGCGGGTACTTCTACTTCCGCCGGATGGAGGGTGCAGAAGGGTAGGGGTGGGAGGTTTACGACCGGGGATTCGAGCTCGTGCACTGTAGATCCCCGCGCTCAGAAGAAGAGGAGGGTCCAGGACGATTCTTGGATCGTGAGCAGTATGACGCCTGGTGGTCCTTTAGATGGGAGCGTCATTCCTAGTTTCTGGGGTCACATCGCTAGACGGATCTGGGATGGAGAGGATCGGAAGGTTCTGAAGTGCCATAATCGGCACAGAGCCTGTACAGCACTACAGGGTTGGCGGTCTACACTGAGTGCTGATATCAGAGAGGAGATTAGTGCCACGCATTTGGCGCACTTACCGTACAGCATGTTCCCTTATCTCGACATGCCTTTGATTTCTGCGTTTGTGGAGCGGTGGCAGCCTGACACCAACACTTTTCACATGCCTTTCGGAGAGATGACGATCATGCTTCACGATGTTTTCCAGATCCTGCGCATTCCTGTGGATGGTCGTCTGGTTAGTGCTCAGGGGTCGACATCTGAGCTGAGGTGTTATGTGGCAGAGTTGCTTGGTGTCACACCTGATGGCCTGGCGAGAGATACAGCTTTATGGAGTGGTGGTGGTGTCGGCATCGACTCCCTTGAGGACCTATGCAGACGGGCACGACCTCCGCGGGCCGATGATACACAGTTGACGGCGTACCTATTTTTGATGCTCGGAGCCGTCTTGTTTGTCGACAAGAGTGGTTGCCGGATCAGACCACGCGATCTATTGGAGGCTAGGGACCCGGAGACTGTTCGTGAGTACTCGTGGGGCTCAGCGACGTTGGCATACCTGTACCGTCAGCTTGGGATAGCTAGCCGTGCGGATTGTTCTGGGATTGCAGGTTGTCTTACGCTGCTGCAGGCGTGGATATACGAGTACTTTCCCGTATTCCGCCCGCATCGTGAGCGGAAGATTATCGAGGAGGGTCATCCACGTTCGGGTATGTGGGCCGTCCGGAGCGAGGACAAGAGCGATGGACGATTGCGTTCGATCCGCGCACGGCTAGATCAGATGACTGCATCAGAGGTATCAAACTTTACACCATTTACATTTATTTATTTAATTTTAAGATGTATTATTATTAATGTGTTAAAGTTTAAGTGGAGTGGTTACCCTATGGTCCTGACCCAGCAGGGGAGGTCCCGAGGACTTTATTGATGGGCCTTATTCGTTATCGGGATATCATAGAGCCTTATATGCCCGATCGTGTCTTGCGTCAGTTGGGATATGTTCAGGTGATCCCGGTTGACATCCCGACACCAGAGCATGCGGTCCGGTCTGCGACTGCAGCGACGTACGACGTCAGGTTCCCCGCTTCTACAGCGGAATCGACTTGGCGGACATTTCCGAGATCATGTCGACTGTTCCTTGGCGACTTCAGACGTAGTCGCGACCCCTCCGAGTGTGATGCACGTTATCTTGATTGGTTTGGTAGTTACTCACATCCTGTCATTGTCCGTGGTGCCTCCCGGAGAGCAGATCGACCACCAGATAGGACGTGTGGCGATCTGGTAATTTTTTCATTTTATCTATACTTATTTGTACCGTATCTTTTGTTAATGTACGCTAATGTTAATGTTATGTACAGTGGATGGGTAGGATGATACGGGCTGTAGAGCCAATCTTGCAGAGGAGGGATGAGCTGCCAGACGATGCCAGAGCTGCATGCGGAGATTTGGATGAGATCATACAGTCGTGGCATACTCAGTTAGGCATATCCGACCATGATTCGGATGATGAGTAGGCTGATCTGTTGTACCGTACTCTTAGTATTTGCATTTATATTTGTTTATCTGTTGTACGCTTAGTATTTGTGTTTGCTTATCTGTTGTATGCTTAGTATTTGCATTTATATTTGTTTATCTGTTGTACGCTTATTATTTGTATTTGTGTTTGTGTTTGCTAACATGTCGTACGCTTATTGTTTGTATTTGTGTTTTGCTTATCTGTTGTACCCTTATTATTTGTATTTGTGTTTGATAACCTGTCGTACTATTATATATAATGCAAATAAAGCAAACATATCAAAACATATTACATAATAAAGCAACACTATATAATGTACAAACATATCAAAACATATTACATAATTATACAAACATATCAAAACATATTACATAATTGTTGCCAATATGCTATCCTATTTTGGTACTCCAGCTCCCATCCAATAACACTCTCATCTCGTATTTGATACCACAGAGTCGCTATAGGAGGTACGGGGAATCCCTCATTCAATTCCAAACGAATGTAATGAGCGTAACTCCCTAAATGAGCAATAATCAACTCTCTGCACGGTCTCGTCACGGTAGGCGGACTCTCCCAAGGTAGAACTGTAAGACATGGGTACAACGAACCATCATTTCCGAGAGAGAAGAACATAACTGCACACTTGTAAAAATTTGCAATGGGAAACAAGTCCGTCCACGTCTCCATATAGTGATTCTCGCCACAAGGTCCCCCGCCCCAATTAATCCGGTGACGAGCCTCCGCCACACCGTCGTAGTATACGTGCTCATAAAAAGATGGGTTCGCAGCTATCTCATTTGAAATCGAACGACGGGCGATTTGCCAATTGTCTTCACCACCGTGGAAAACATCGGCGACACATCGAAATCCACAGTTTCCATGAGCACGTACATCATTCCACTGGTGTAGGAATGGCATAATGATTCCTGGAATTCTATCTCCATATGGGAAGTCGTCTACGTCAGCCCGCCCAGTCACTACAATATGAACAAAAAATACAGTTACATATAATAACAAAAGATACATATTTACTGAAATAAATAACAAAATTATAATAATAATAAATATAGGGATGGTATACCTGATCCTCCCCTCACAGACGAAGAACCAGAAGATCGACCACGACCTTTGCTTCCACTACCGGAAGAACGACCACGACCTCTACTCCCACTACCTGAAGATCGACCACTACCTCGCTCTGCATACTCAAACGCACTAGGGTCCCGTCGTGTCGACTTTCCCCTTGGTCGACCTCGTAGCTTTGTTTTTACTGCAGGCTCTTTCAAATTCGAATGTTCGGGGTGTAGCTGCTCGAATAAAACCCGAGAGGCAGATCGAATTACGGTAGGGTCACTTCCTGCAATCTCATCAACCAGACTGCGAAAATGTTCGGCGTCTTGAGCTGCCTGAGACACAAACTCTGCGTTCCCGGCTCCTTCCCCAATGACAAGTGTCCTCCAGAACGAATGAATCTGCTCTAAGTAAATTCCGTTTTCTGATTCAAGACATCCACGGATGGTACATGCGCAAGGTATCCCATGAGAAGTCAGAAAAGCGCACTCGCAACGATATTCAACTTCATCATCTAACTGTTGCATTCTCTTCACCTCCTGACTCAGCAACTGCAAACAGTGATGCGAAACTCTACCATTTATGTGACGATATAGAGCATGTCCGAAATTAGTCAAATTTCGCCGTCTCGAGTCTTCAAGAAAGTTTCGAATATTCGTCAGCTGCATTTCAGTAGCCGCGTTGACGCGCTCGAAAAGAGTGTCCAGAGCTGCAGTCGATGTAGAAATCCACTCTTTTAGAGCCGAATGAGCACTTTCGACCCTACAATTCGTGGTGTTCCCAAAATGAAGGACTTTGTTCGTCCAATTCAGCACAAACTTTTCTTTATGCACCAACCACGTGGTGTCCAGATACTCCGTGATAGCCGGCCACGATCTATACAAATCTTTCAGAGCATACACAGCTCTATCATACTCGGCTTCTGAAGTAGAAAGCATGATCTTCCTCCATCTTCCACGCCTCAAAGTCTCTGCCATCTCCTTATTCTTGCCGAATACGTGGTATGCGTAATTCAATACGTCTTTGTTGATGTGCCATGTGCAGAGTAAATGAGCAGAGTCAGGAAAAACCTCTCTCACTGGTCGCATAAGGCCTAACTCCCGGTCTGTTATTATTGCAGTCGGGCTGACAGTCCCCAATAACAGATCTCTCAACTTCTCCATCACCCACAAATAACTGGAGTAAGATTCATCCATCAAAATCGCATATCCAATAAGGAAATTCATGTTTGCTGGTGTGACCCCAATCATTTCGAACAAAGGCATCTTATACTTGTTCGTCTTGTAAGTCGAATCCATGCAGACAACGAAAGGATATGTCCGCAACAACTGGACTGACGTCGGATGTGCCAAAAAAGCGTGAGTGACGACATCAGTTTCTGGATCCGCCATAATCCAATGTAAGTACTCACACTGCACTGCTTGGTAGAGAAACTGCTGGACGGGATTCCGATCTTCAGATTTTGTCCTCCTCATGTAATCTCTGAAATTATAAATATGCCTTTGATTTGGATTGTCCTCCGGGAATTTTTCTTTTACTGCCTTCAAGATGTTCCGTGGTTTTGCTTGCGCCTCTGTCATATCACGAACAATCTTCTTCGCCCCAGAACTTAGACCACTAATTTGACGATGACCCTCTGGATAAACTGCCAGTCTGTGGTTGTGATGTCCGTGACCACTATTAAAAACCACAACCCATCCATCACGATCCCGTCGCTCCACCACTTTTATTAAGAAACGGCAACCGCAACCCTTTCTTTTGGTGTTTCTTCGAAGTGCAGTATCCATATCCCGAGACTCCATTTGATTTCGCCGGTCGCATCTCAAATAACAATCCATCCGACTATCTGATCTTGTTTTGTACGACGACACGACCAAAAAAAACTCAGCTCCGATAGCTACTTGTTTGGCCCATTTACTTGCTTCATCGATTGTTGCAAAGATTTGTGTAGTTTGAAATAACTCACTGTAATCCACTCCATCACCACCGAAATCTGGAACCTACAAAAATAAAATCGAAATAAAAAAAATAAAAAAATAAAATCGAAATTAAAAAATTTAAAAAATAAAGTCGAAATTAAAAAAACAAAATCAAAATCAAAAAAAAAAAAAACAGGCGTCTGTATTAGACGCCTGCCCCATGGATGGGGCGTCTGTGTTAAACGCCTTCCCCAACGGTAAGGCGTCTGCGTAGGACGCCTTGCCGTAGGGAAGGGCGTCTACTACAGACGCCTTACCCATGGGGAGGACGTCTACATAAGACGCCTCTCCTATTGCGTAGGCGTCTGCGTTAGACGCCTCGGCCATGGGGAGGGCATCCTACGCAGACGCCCTCACCATGGGGGAGGCGTCTAATGCAGACGCTCAGCCCAAAATTTGCCCCGCGCCAGGCTTACCTCACCCGATGCATCACCCTCGCCAGACATTTTCGTGGTGTTTTTACTGATAAATTATGAATATACAAGACCATAGGCCTTATTTATAGACACGGGACGATATGGGTATTAAATATATTGTTAAGGGCAATTTGGTAATTTCAAGGGACGATTTAAGTAGTTTTGGGGCGACGTTTAGTAGTTCCCTTTTTTAATCCTGTAACATCGTCACATTAATCCAAACAGAACTAGTGGAAAGACTGCACCCATACATATATCTTTCCGTGTTGTATGTTATTTTTTCAGGCTAACAATGATTTTTTCCTTGCAAGTGAAAAGGGAAATGGTGTTGTAACTGGAAAGCCTTTACAGTTTACACTATAAAGGAACCATTTTCCACGGTATCATTAAAGGTTTCATGGCACATGTATGTATGAAGGGATTTTTTATACAATATAATAAATGTGAACGTCTGAAAAATTAGCAGAGTAAGAAGATCTCGTTTTGGTTTTATACCCAATAGCTTAAAAATTGTGGGGGTCATCATAGACCTTTCTCTTGATGATTTGTTACCGGTGGAAGTGTGGATCAATTTATCTTTCTTCCAAGATGCTTTACAACTTTGAGATGGTATTCCAAGTTAAATCTTAGCATTTCTGATCTTACTAATTTTAGATATACTGAACCTTGGAGTTATAGTTTTTCAATGCAAAATATTCAAGGTTTTCTTTATAAGATGCATGTCTAATAACTTATTACATACAGAAAAATATGTAGGAGTTAACTTCATTTCTTTTTAAGTCGAATTTATATATGATATGAGTATATGACTTCTTTTATTCAATACACCCAAAATTAGTTTTATTTTTTTTGCAATTCAATGTTGTCTGATCCCTTCATAGTATGAGTTTGAAGTGAGTAAGAATCTATCAAATTGATACCAGTTAATATATCTTAATTGATATTCATCTAATTGGTCAGCTGTACTTCCTTTGAGAATGTAATGTTTTAGTTTATTTTGTTATTCAGTTTATATGCTTATACATGGCCTTCTATTTCAGCTCAATCCTCTAGAGGGAAGCCTTTGAAAAGACAAAGTCAAAAAGTTCAACAAGTTGTTCAACATGTTATTATATATTCTACTGTCATGGCTTGCTGTTTTACATTATTGCCCAATTACTGTGAGGTGCACAGAGATTACTTGTCATGTTCTGAATCATTATTCATCCTATTTTATTGATTGGTCGAACTTATAAAATAGTAAGAGACAAATGTTTGTTGTGCTTTTAGATTGATACTAATACTTTGATAAGGATATTAAACAAACAAACATACAATTACATTCATCACATATTGTATAAGATAACATTCATTCTCATTATTCATTACATGTATAAACATCATCTCCACCCCTAAAAAGGATGAAACTACTCACTAATCATTAAGCTACATTTATATTAAGAAAAGAAAATATTCTAACTAATTCTTCTAAGATTAATAAAATAAAATTAAGCTAAGCATGCAAGAAATAAAAGATGCAACATTAAAGCAAAACTAGGAAGAATTATTTTATTTATATGACTCACATTACAAGTAACATTCTTCTCCAAGTCAGACGCCCTCGATGGGGGAGGTATTTTTTAACTTATCTTGCCCAATTCAGACGCTTCGTCAGACATTTTCTTGGTGTTGGTATTGGTAGAGTGAGAAAAACTGAGACAGAAGTCTTATTTTAAGAGACGGGACGAAATGAGTATTAAATATAACGTGAATGACAATATGATAATTAGTACGGATGATTTTAGTAAAACGCTGGCGACGTTTAACAATTCCCAAAAAAAATCCCGATTTGTTTTTGAAATCCACATTTCCCATTCCCCGTTCCAATTTAGGGCACACGAGATGAAGAAGAAGCAATGGTTGCAGCACAACAGGAAATTTGCAAGTTATTTTTTCTTAGGCCAGACATTCTTCTCTCTATTGGGATTTTTGGGGTTTTGATGGTTCAGGGTTTGATCCTCAAAGAGGGGACTCCATTTCTTATTTTGATTTATTCTTGTTCCAAGACGTTTCTTTATAAATTCTGACCACAAAAATGATTCCTGATGCATTTCTTTCAACTATTGAGGTAATGTAGTTTATTCCGTTCAATTGTATACTGACAGATTTTTTAAGTTTGGTTGTTTTATTTTGTTTTATACTTGAATCAATAAAGTCGATGGAATCATTAAAATACAACATTTTTTTAGTATGTAATTGAAACCTTTTGAATGAGATGGTATGTAATTATTATGTCGACTTAAGATCCATCTAAGTATACCTGCACATATTCAATTGCTCTTGACATCCATATCATTGTGTTATAGGGATTGTGTAATATCCTAAACCTTAATTAACTTGGTTAATTGCTTTTCAGGTGCTTAATTGGTGGATTTAGATGGAGGGCTGGGTTTGTTTTGGTAGAGATGTGATGGATGGTGGAGATTGGAGGAGAAGAGTATAAGTTGGTGAGTTTTACTCTCTCTCTCGCGTTTTCTCTCTCTCCCGCTCAAATCCTCTCCCTCTCTCTCTGATCAGAGCCTCGGTGTGCGTAGGCGCTCGAGGAGTGGGTTTCAGAAGGCGAGGCGTAGCTCGGGCGTTCTCCGAAGAGGGTAGTTTGTTGCTCGGTTGGAGTTCGTCGGAGAAGGTGTTCGGTGAGGAGAGGGTCGCCGTGGGGTCTTCGAAGGCTTCTTCAAGTCTTCAAGGTATGTAAAGCTTTACTTTGATGCTCACTTATGCTTTGGTGAGTGTTGGAGTGGTCGACGGTAGGTCGGATGGCTCGTCGGACCGTGCAGCTGCGTTCTGCACTATGAACGGTCGACCGGTGGAATGGTTCGGTCGACTGGTCGTAGAGTAAATTGGGTGAAATTCCTTGTACCGGTCGAACGATACCATGGTGGTGGTCGACCGATAGTACATTTTGAGCGAGGGATGGAGACTCTGGGTGTTTTCGGTCGAACGGGACCCCTTTACCGGTCGACCGAAAGCACTGTTGTAGGTCGGTTGGGGCGTTGACCATCCAAACGGTTGACCACCTAGTTGACTCGTTCGACCGACGATTTATAATAACTTGAAGTTTGTTCGACCACGGGATGGTTCGGTCGACCGGAGTTTTCTGATGGATTTGGATTTGGAACTGGCCATTTTCGGTCGACCTGTGATTGTGTGTGGTTCGACTGTTGGTGCTTTTTACTGTGGAATGAGTTTTCACTGGTCGAATTCGGTCGACCGGGACCCCTTTGTCGTTCGACCGGTTGACAGTTTTGTTGGTTGGGCCAGTCCTATGGAGAGGATTCGGTCGACCGGTTGTGAGGTTTTGTTCGACCGTTTGGTACGATTTTTGAGTGTTTTGTGTTGTGAAGAAGATGGCAACGGATCTCCGGCCCTAGAGGGGTGACCGGTGCCGGCCTGAGAGTGGTTCATGAGTGTTGTCGGTCCATCCCAAGAAGGCAACGGATCTCCGGCCCTAGAGGGGTGACCGGTGCCGGCCTTAGGGTGGTTCGCATGTGGGGTCAGCTCAAGACGACAACGGATCTCCGACCCTAGAGGGGTGACAGTGTCGACCTGAGAGTGGTCTTCTGGAGCAGCTCAAGATGACAGCGGTACAGACGATACCGACCTGAGAGTGATCCAGCGTATTGGCCGAGGATGTTTCCGGCTGTGGTGCCTGGGGCACGTGTGTTGTAGCCGAGGGTGTTTCCGGCTGTGGGGCCTAGGGCACGTGTGTTGTAGCCGAGGGTGTTTCCAGCTGTGGTGCATGGGGCACGTGTGAGGGTTGGGCTAGAGGACTCGCGAAACCCGTCACGGTTTGGTGTCTACTATGGTAGGGAGAGAGTTCCCGGGGGCCCAGTGAGATGTTGATTGTTTATTGCATTCCATACCATACATGCTTTAGATGTCTAGTTCATTCATTGTGATAGAAGTTTGGCATACGGGGTTTCCTCATGGGAAACTCAGGCATATTCATGTTTTATGTCAGGTTGTGAGCGGCATTTAGGAGGTGGTGACTGAGGAGGAGCGCTTTCGGGGTCAAATCCTGCTTTCCTTGTTTTGAGGTCTGAGTGATTACATGTAGATTTTCCTTATCTTTTGTTGTAATCACACTTTTGTAAAACTCTCAGATATATATATATTGTATATATGTTGGTGCACCAGTTGTCCATTTTTTCCGGTAATATCCTCGTGTTGTGTTTTATTAAAAATTTAAATTTCTTCCGCTTTCGAGGATGTTACAGATTGTAAATCAAATTTGTAGCTTCCATGTTCCTAAGTTATACCACATGATTTTGGACATATATATATGACTTTAAATATCTCCAACTTTAGATACTTTTATTTGTCTACTGAGTGCGAAATAGAGAGATTGTTGCTCACATTCAGTTGTAAATGATCTTCAAAGTCATAGAATATCGTTGCATGGTTCTTGGACATTATATTATAAATGACTTTAAATAGCTGTAATATATTTGATTTATTTTCCATGTCCAGTAACAGAGAGAGTGTTGTCTGATTCTTTCTTTATTCTAAAATCAGTACACCACTCAAATCAGATTAATGATTTTTCCCCCTTGAATGCTTTGGCCTTCTAGCTTTCATTAAAGTTTAGCAAAGAAAGCATTAAGATCTTATTAAAAAAATGTTAAAATCTTATTTATATGCTTGGGCTAATTGGAGCAGATTGATCTAAGTACTTGAATTATTGCTTCTTCCATTGCATATTTCAGAGACATACCTTCTTAGTTTAGTTAATGACTAACAAAACCATTTCTTTTCTGCTCTTTATCATTGATTCTACATATATTACCATCACATTTATTAGTCTGTATCTTTACAAGTATTATACCTTTCAGAATTTTGAGTTAATTACTAATCGAATTAATTAATAGGTTATTGGGTTTGTGCTTGCTTTTGTGAAGAATATTTCTGAACTTACAATTACTCATGACAAATTTCTCACCCGTAATGACTTTTATTTGTGTTTTTTATGTTAAATTATTTAATTAATTAGTTGTTTAACTGATGTATCGCGTTTTATGGTTGTAAACATTTTTCTTGGATGTTTAAATTTTAATGTATTCAGGTTTGGAAACATGTTAAAAATAGGAAGGATAATTTTAATCTTTTAATTTTTTTAATTAATTTATTTATTTAAAGTAGCATCCTAAAGTTGTGGGTTTTCCTCTAAAAAATGACCAACGTGGAGACATATTTGCATTATTATTGGTATTCATGATCTGATTGTCCATACATAAGATTTTTTGACAATAATATTTTGCAAAACTTGTTTGGTTTAGTTGAGTTAGCGTAGATTGGGAATGGATATCAGCATTAGGGTTACATGTTGATTAAATTAGAAAGTATAAGATGCTTTTAAGAAAGAATCAATTATTTAATCGTAAAAATACTACCTTTTTCCATAAAATACCAAGACGTTTCTTACGATGTTTTTGGATGTTTGAACACAAATTATTAGTATTTTATGCCATTTTTAAGTATTTATTGTATGTCAATTATCTTTAATTAAAATTTATATGTTATCCCGAATACCTGGTTACCCCATTAAAATTCGACCAATGTGGAGACAATTTGTCCCACCCAAAAAACAATTTTGGATCCGCCCGTGTTTATCATACATTAGAGTGTACACCATTTTAGACTCCTTCATTGTTCGCTCGCTTCCCCTTTCAGACTTGGACTCTAGTACAATTTTTCTCTTTGGTGTTGTTTGTGATAAAAATTTGCTAGGTAATCCATGCAGCCTAAGTCTAGGCAGATTGTCACTTCATTTCTTGCAAATGTATCTGGTTTTTGAAAAGAAAATATAATCATGTTTGTATATAAAGTTGTACAACCCATATAGGAGTGTAAACGAGCCTAAACGAGTAAGTCCACGATGTTTGAACTCAGCTTGTTTAATAAAGGAGCTGAGCTTGGGCTTGACTCATTTAATAAACGAGTCAGATGCCCTGCTTAGGTTTGACTCGTTTAATAAACAAGTTGAGCTCGAGTTTGGTTTGTTTGTTCGTTTAAAAATATGTTCAATAAATTTTTTAACTTGTTTAAGGTTTCATTAACTTGATGTAAAACATACTATTTACATTTTATAAACATAATTAGCATATAAATGAGAAATTTTATAAATTATATGATAGTTTTATGTAACTGAGATATAGAAAATAATATATTTATTTGTAATATATATAATATGTGTATAAACTTAAACGAGTCAAGTTAACTCTTATCGAGCTAACCGAGTCGATGTAGGATCGACACTGCTAGGTAGACACATTTGAAGGTACGTTAGATTTGCACAAAGATAAATTGTTAAATAGAACTTACATTGATTTTGCTACGAACGACATATATATCCATCTTCTAACAGCAACATCACAATTCACAAGCACTCTCTTACCATCTCCTGTTAGCACATTATGAAACAGTGAACAAGTTCTTTGCCTCCTTGTGCATACTTCTGGTCACAGCAGTCATCTGTTGTATCTGTTCATCGGTCGAACAAGCCGATAACCGAACTCTAGTGGTTCCTCTATCCGGGTAGCAGCCAGAATCAACCATCTCCACGAAAATCTCCAAGCATTTAGCGTACTGTTTCTTCTTAGCATACGCTCCAAGTCTAGCAGTCCAAGTGACTTTATCGGCCGGTTTCAAATTCTTGACACCGAGGAACTGGAATACATCCTCCATTCTGTCGTTAAAACCTGCCCTACCATATACGTTTATGAGGATGTTGTAAGTGCTGATGTCCGCTGCGGTGCCGGAATTCTCCATGATTTTCAGGATATCTTCCATTTTTGATAGCTTGCCTGTCCGGCCGTATGCATTAAGCATGGAGTTCAGAGCGAATTTGTGCATTTGGTTCATGATTTCCTCGCATCTTGGAATGTCCCCAGATTTGGAATAGGCAGAGATGAGGAGCATGTGTGACTTCATTGTTGGTGAGAGGCCTTGGCGCTTGAGTTCTTCGAACATTGCTCGGGCATCTACAAAAGAAAAAAAAAACGATGATTATATGTATGACCTTCGGATGTATTAAACAAAAAATTTACGAAGAAAAGGAAGATTGTATTTTGAGAAGTTATGATTAGTTCTACATGTTGAATGTGCAAGAAGCAGTTATATATTAGACTAGCAAAGATTCAAATATAAAATTATTTGGATTCATTGTTCAGAATATGATTCATTCATATATTAGACTAGAAACTGTCAGAAACATATCTATTTATTTTTCTTTATGCCAGGATTTAGAACCTCCAAATCATGCCTAAGATCTGAAATAAGAGGTGCAACGATCTGGGAAAAAAGCAATAAGAACTCAAATCAGCACCAATAAGAGGAAAAAAATACAGTGTGTGAGGAATCAACAACTCCTTGCTTATTCCACAGCCTTCTCAATTCGACAGAAGAATTTCACATGCAACGGATAGAACAAACAAATTCTCAAACTCATTACATCAAATCTCTCTCTAATAAAAATTTAGGATTAAAATAGCCTCCAAATTTTCTCATATTTATGGACCAAGACATCAAAGGAAAGCCTAACACAAGACACAACAATGTAAGCACTTCCGAGAAAGATTACTTGATCAACCCCAGAATTTACTCAAAATTGAGAAACAAAATCCCAATGTCGTGATGGATTGGCCGATCGTTCAATAGAGCTGGTCGACTGTTGTACCTCATCAGAAAAGCCAACCACTCTTGGGCTGTCAACAACTTGACGGTTTCTTAGAAACTTTAAGGCCATATGTGTAATATCCTGAATTTTTTAGTTGAGGTAATAATCAAATATCTTAATGGACTAATTAAGATTGTTGGATGATTGTGTGGTTTTAGGAGAAGATGAAATTTTGAGAAGAATATTGAGAAGAAAAAGATGGAGATTTTGAGGCAAGTACTGATTCGTTATTCTTCAGTTTCATATCATGTCTGTCTCTCTTGATATTCGTAGTTGCATGCATGTTGAGCATTAATATTGATTTTATGGATATGCATATGATTGCATGGTGGTGTTTCGGTCGACATGTCCTGTGGCTGTGTGTATGTTTCTAGCAGAGCAACTTAGGAAAGAGCTGCCTAACGGACAGCGTGGAGCCACCCGAGAGAGGAAAGGGCTGCCTGTCGTTAGTGTGGAGCTACCAGGTGTGCGTCTGACAGATTGATAGATTTCAGAAGCACAGGATGTGATCGAATCTGAATGGGGGTTTCAAATTGATATGCATGCATTTTATTTGTGATGCATGTCTCTTGATTGTGCTTATTGACTGAATGTCATATTCTATATTATTTTCCACATGATTATGATTCTGATTGATTGATGGTTGGTACTTGCGGGCTGTCGAGCTCACAAATTGTTGATTATATTTTTCAGATTAATTATGGGCCTATCAGATGGATTTAAATATCAGAGTGCGCAGCGATCAGGATCGTGGATCGTATCTTAACGCATCGGGTTCGAGCGGGTGATCAGTTGTCCGGGCTCGGGGCGTTACAATATGTCCGAGTGACTAACTGAACATGCCATTCTACATATGATTTTAATTCTTTGGCATAAAAGTAACAGGTTTGATCTCTCCCTGAACTTGGATGATACAAAATCCTCATGACAAAAGTGTTGTCTAGAACTACATTTAGAAGCTCATTACCCTCATGTAGGCCAGCCCTTCATGAGTCTGCCTTCTTGTGTTGGCGCTTCTTGCTGTACACATCTATTAGCAAGTTATAACAGATTACATCAGGCTTGAAGGAGCTTTTATACAGAATCCATTCAGCAACCTATGAAAAATGTTAACTATGTTAATACATTCAGACAAAGATAGAATTCATGAAAGGGAAATTAATTGTGTGAACCTTGAGATTGTTGATTAGGTTCAGCAAATCAAAATCCAAAACTATGAAAGATCCCAACTCCACACAAAGGGATGGTATGTCTCAAGTATCTAACAAAGTTGACCAGTGATATTTACTTATTAATTCAGAACCCGTCTTTATTATTGGAGCAAAGAAAAGGGTGTTTCTTACTAACGCAATTGGATCCCATTGCTTATTTATCCGTAGTTGCACAACCACGGTGATGATGTCGTTGTAAGATCCTAATCCTAATTGTGCCTTATGTGATTAGGTGGTGATTAGGAGAAGATGGATTTGGAGGGCTGAGATGGGTTGGTGAGTGGATGAAGGGTTGGGATGATTTGGATTTGGATGGATGGTGAGGATTGAGGGGGGGGGGGGGGGGGGAGAGATATTTGTTGGTGAATTTCCCTCCCTCTCTCACGTCTCCCTCACTCTACTCTCTCTCACGTTTCTCACTCTCTCTCCCTCAGTGGGACTCCAGCGTGGAGGTGCCGAGCTCGAGCGTGGCGGAGGCGTGCGTCGGGTTTGGGTTGCTCGTGTAGGTGAGTTGTTGGTTTCTTAACCCTTCCCGCGTGTTTTGGTTCTCTCCCTCCCTCGACCTAACTCGTTTATGTGGTCGTGGTTGGTTGGTAGAGGTTGACGAAGGTGGAGTCGTGAGTGTGGATCGTCGAGGAAGTGTTGATCGTGGTTCGAACGTGAGGTTCGTCGACGGATCGTGATTTTAGGAGGCGTGCTCGTGGAAGCGTCATCGAGGTTCTTCGAAGGTTTCTTCAAACCTTCAAGGTATGTCAAACTTGTAGTTGTAGCTCACTTTAGTAGTGTGAGTATTTGGAAGTCGACAGTAGGCCTTCTGGCTCGTCGCAAGTAAACATGCAGCAGATTTCACTGTCTGATCGGTCGACCGGTTGGTGCAAATGGTCGACCGTTCTTAATGAGAATTCGGATACTGCCTCACATCGGTCGAACGATGCCCTTGGGGCGGTCGACCGGTTGTGCATAGGAGGCAAGCCTGGTGACTTTTGGTCGAACGAGGCCCCTTTGTCGTTCGACCGTGTGCACTGTCGTAGGTCGGTTGGGGCGTTGACCATCAAAACGATCGACCGCCTGTGTGACCTTGTCCGACCGATGACTTAAGTTGGATTGGAAGTCGGTTCGACCGAGAGTGCTCGAGGGCTGTCAACAACTTGACGGTTTCTTAGAAACTTTAAGGTCATATGTCCGAATGACTAACTGAACATGCCATTCTACATATGATTTTAATTCTTTGGCATAAAAGTAACAGGTTTGATCTCTCCCTGAACTTGGATGATACAAAATAGTATTCACGAGTCATGACAAAAGTGTTGTCTAGAACTACATTTAGAAGCTCATTACCCTCATGGAGGCCAGCCCTTCATGAGTCTGCCTTGTTGTGTTGGCGCTTCTTGCTGTACACATCTATTAGCAAGTTTTAACAGATTACATCAGGCTTGAAGGAGCTTTTATACAGAATCCATTCAGCAACCTATGAAAAATGTTAACTATGTTAATACATTTAGACAAAGATAGAATTCATGAAAGGGAAATTAATTGTGTGAACCTTGAGATTGTTGATTAGGTTCAGCAAATCAAAATCCAAAACTATGAAAGATCCCAACTCCACACAAAGGGATGGTATGTCTCGAGTATCTAACAAAGTTTACCAGTGATATTTACTTATTAATTCAGAACCCGTCTTTATTATTGGAGCAAAGAAAAGGGTGTTTCTTACTAACGCAATCGGATCCCATTGCTTATTTATCCGTAGTTGAACAACAACGTTGATGATGTCGTCCCAAAGAGCATGAGTAGGAGATAGTGTGTCGAATGCTGCCCAAACTTGGCTTGCGTCGGTTTCCTTCTGTACAAATGTTAAGATTTTCTGGGCTATAGGACTTAGTACCGGAAATATCCCATCGACAAATCCAGACCCGTATGTCCATCCTCGTCCCCTAAGCGAGCCACCTGCTCATTTAAAAGAAGTCAGTAGGAACATAAACGGATGAGGAAATATTCGAAAGCCAAAAATACTAATTGTATGGCAAATTATAACTTAATTGGTTTACCAGCACTTGCTTGACAATTACAGTTGATTGATTAGGAAATCAATGAGTTGAAATAACATCCAAATTTATGAAAGGATTACTATATGTTGAGAACCAATTTGTTCGCTCACAATGTTATAAAAGTCAATATTAGTGTGCGTTAGTTGGTTAGTTAATGACGCATCAGGAAATTAAGTTGACATTTTCTTGGGGAAATTCGTCATTTGGCGTGCATTTGTTATATTCTTACGCCATTATATTTTTCAGAAAGAAATTGTCTTTACAGTTATCTATAAAATAATAAGGAAATAGCTTCTTCTCAAACTAATGAAGACACCCTAGTCAATGATTGCTACTAGAGTCAAATATATGAATGGTTTTGACCTTTTTTCCGGGACAATTTCTTGGGATTAATGCTTCTCAGAATCCCATGCTTATCGATGTAGGGTCTGTCTGGTTTCATCTTGTCGAAGTTCGAATTTCTCCTCGGAATAGCACGACTAGAACAATAGAAGCTGCACACTGGTTCAGAGAAAGAGCAGGAATTTTCTTATGAATTCAGGACATATCCAATTTCAACATATACAACTAACTCAACAATTAAAGACCGACATTGGCGAACAACCGTTTATCAATAGTTCTCAGATTAATTATGTTCAATTTTTTTGCAAAATAAATAAGGTCATACTACTTTATCTAACAGAAAAGCGTGTTCTTCAACAAGTACCTTCAGGGAAGTCCCAAAAAGGCAGTGATAAAGGTCAATTCGACTGGACTTAATTTTACAATGTATTGACAGTTAACAATCATGTATCAATGAGTGATAAATACTTTGAGTTTTATGAAACAACATCTGCCATTCACATGCTATAAGTGAGTAATGACACCTATTTGGTGCCTAAAGTCATATTAATAATGAAACTTATCTATTTTTCATGGAAAACATAAACTACGTACGAGGTACTAACTAATGTATCTAACTTCATGCTTGCATATACTTGCACTTGTATATAAGTATGGAACTGTGTACTTTCGAGTCAACTAGCAGTCTAATACAACTTCAACATTTTGTTTTAAAAAACACTTTAGAAAATTATCCTGGGTTTGTAATTAACGTGACCACGTGCACTTAGTAATTACAACATCCTTTGAATTGAATAAACGCCAACATCTGACCTCATATTTTTAACAACATAGAATACATTATTTGTTTTCGTCTTTATCAAACCTTATCTGTGATGTCCGGTCATATCTAACTAATGAATTATGATGCATTAAAATTACTATACACTTATAACAACTATTAGTCAAACAGACCACGTGAGTGGTCCAATGTCCCTAAAGTTCGAGTCCTTTGGGTGCAATGCAAAAAATTATTTCCCTCCATTTTTATTTTCTTACTATTTTTGCATGATGTTTTGTGGTACTTAAGGACCTTGGTACCGGCCCGGCCACCCAAATATTTTTTTTCTTCTATTTTTTATTATAAAATACTAATATATAGTAGTTTTCTATAAAAAAAGTTGTAACTTAAAAAAATTAACATTTTCTATAAATGAGTAACATTTGTAACATGATGATTGTGTATTCTTGCCAGTAGAGTTAATCTTTCTATTCTATTGTACGTAAACAAAAACTCTAGATTTAATTATTGTGGGTTTCAACCAAAACTCCATCAATATGTGACATGCATGGTATAATCACCATTTAGTTTGATGAATATGAAAAGTTAATCACAAAAGTTGAATATGCAATTCCGCATATAGATACAAATATATGTAGCTTATACTGACTAATTCAGTCTATTCAATTTGCATTGAAACTTTCTCGTGGATTGAGTGTGATATCTAATCCTAATTGAGTTTTAATGATTGTTTAGGTGGTGATTAGGATGAGTTTGGAGTGGACGGCAGAGATTGAGTGGAGTTGGATGGATAGTTGAGATGAGTTGATGGAAGGTTTAAAGGTAGAGCTCTCTCACTCTCTCACGCCTCTCTCATTTCTCACTCACTCTCTCCCTCAGTGTTGTGCCCCGGCGAGGCTAGTTGTGATCTCCGATGAGGTTGAGCTGGTCGGCGTCGATTGCATGTGGAGGTAAGTTTGTTGTTTGCTAAACCTATCTCTTTGGTTTCTTCTTCTCTCTGTCTCTCAATCCGTCTCTCTTCCAGTGTTGTGGTTGGAATAGTGATCGACGAAGGTTTGTGTGGTTGTGGATCGACGGGGAGTTGTGATCATTGATCGAGCGAGAGGTTTGTCGGTGGATTGTGATTTTGGGAAGAAGTGCTCGTGGAAACGCCGTCAAGGTTCTTCGAAGGTTTCTTCAAACCTTCACGGGTACGTCAAACTTGTGGTTGTATCTCACTTTTGTTGTGTGAGTATTTGACGGTGGGCCGAAAGGCTCGTCGCAAGCAAATGTGCAGCATTTTACTGCTGGATTGGTCGACCGGATTGTGCAAACGGTCGACCGTTCCTAAAGAGATTTAGGGACTCTGCCTCACGCCGGTCGAACGATACCCTTGGGGGGTCGACTGGTGGTGCATTTGAGGCAAACCTGGTTGGTTTCGGTCAAACGACCCCTTTTGTCGTTCGACCGTGTGCACTGTTGTAGGTTGGTTGGGGCGTTGACCATCTAAACGGTCGACCACCTGTTTGACTCGTCCGACCTATGACTTAAGTTAAATAGTGGTTTGGTTCAACCGATGGTGGTTTAGTCAACCGGTGTTGTTGGGTGCGATGGAGGTTTTCACTAGGGGAATTTGGTCGACCGAGAGTGCTCGGGGGTTCGACCAGTTGATTATGTTGAGCGATTGTGGATTTTACTGGTGGGTTTCGGTCGAACGAGTCCCCTTTCTCGTTTGACCGATTGGTCATTATGTTCGTTGAACCTGGGAGGTGACCTTCTAAACGGTCGATCGGTCATTGACTTTGGTTCGACCGAACGTGTCTGGTGGGTGGGAATTGTTCGACCGGTAGAGTGTCGGGCGAGGCAATTGCCCTGGTTTAGTGAGATTCGGTCGACCGAGACTCTTGGTTTGGTCGACCGTTTGTGTCAAGTTTTTGCACATTGGAGGTGCGATTGTTGTGGTCATGCGTATGAGACGAGTTGTGGTGTCGATGTTCTTCCGGCAAGTGTGTTAATGAGCACGTGTGTTGCGGTGGTTGGGTGAAAAAGCCCTGGAGCCTCGTAACTATTGTGAGAGCTGCGGTTGGGTGAAAAAGTCATGGAGCTCAGCTAGTCTGTGCGGGGTTGGGTGAAAAAACTCTGGAGCTCCGTAATGCGTTCAGGTTGGGTGAAAGAGTCATGGAGCCTGAGCAAGGACCGTGTGACAAGGGTTGGGTGAAAAAGCCCTGGAGCCCTTAGACGTTCGGGTTTGGTGAAAAAGCCCTGGAGCCCTAGTCGTGTCGTGGTAGTTGCGGTTGGGTGAAAAAGTCATGGAGCCTAGCCTTGTGGTTTATGCTTTTCTTTGTGGATAGAATTGCATGCTAGTGTGTTACTGTTTCATGTATTATAAAGTTTGTCATACGAGATTTCCTTCTGGAAACTCAGGGATTGTTGTATGTTTGCTTTTCAGGCCGTGACCGGCGTTAGGGGGGTGACCGAGGAGAGGAGCTCTGCTACCAGATCCTGATTTCTCTCATTTTGAGGTCGAGTGATTACTTGTACTTTGTATAGGCTTTTGTTGTAATTACACTTTTGAAACACTCAGATATATATATATATTGGTGCACTGTTTTCCTTGTGTTTGAGTAATATCTTCTGTTTCTGTTTGATTGTATGTTATAAAACTTTAAATTACTGTATAATCTCAACTCGAACGCCCGCCATTTTTTCAATATTTGTAAAGTCATGCTGGATGCAGCTTTACTTCTCAAAAATCATAATTTTGGATATTTATTTCTACAAGATAAGATGAAAGCTTTATAAAACATAAATATTTCTGCATGGGTTATTTAAAATAAAAAAACCGACAGAAAAATTCGTCGGAGACCTTATAAAAGTTGGCGTTGAGTCAGATTACCATTATTTTTGAGGATGTTACATTGAGTCATTGGCCAATGTACATTTGATTATTTTATGATATTGTTCAAATTCTTGCGAAAAAACTGTATGCATATTTTAAATTTTTCAAAGAAATTATGCTGTGATTTGTTCATCAAATTATTATTTTTACGAAAGTCACAAAAGGCCGAAACTTTTTATCTGGAATGAATTGTAATATCGAACAATTGAATGAACATTTGTTCTTATATTTCCGAAATGATAATATAGGAGGCCTTGTTTGTGGAAAAAGTCTAGTAGAATGCTTGAAAGAAATTGTAATATCGAACAATTAAATGAACATTTGTTCTTATATTTTAATGAGAACATGGTGTAAAAAAACCAAGAATATAGAGATAAAGTCATCCTTTGTATATGTGGTTTTACAAAGATGATACAGGAGAACCTAAGTTATGCTGGAAATGATATTAGACATTTAATATCGCAAACTATAAACGGAATCTAACTATTGATTTTATTATTTTACCACATGTATATTATTTCATAACACATGAAACTTAATACATCATATAAAATATAAAGTCATATTTCTTGTTTCTCAGTTTTGTGGTGTGATCTATAGAAGAATCTAAGTTATGTTGGCAATGATATAAAACACAGTATATCATAAACTATAAGCAGTATCTAGCTACACATTATAGTTACCCAAATAATAAGGATGGTTTGCTCACTTGAACTAAATACGATCCATTTAGTGATATGTAATATCACTTGTGTCTATCCATTGCCTCATGATCTTAAGAATAATATACAAAATAGAAATGTGTCATCTTTGTATTATATATTCATTTCTTGATCTCTGAAGCAAATTATAAATATGTAACTATACACAAGTCACATTGTGCACATTATAACTTATTTTATCAAGGGGTCCAGCAATATCATCACTCAAGTCAAGAGGGGACTTGTCCTTTTTACCTTATTGATTTGTCCATTTTACCTGATGAGTTGTCCCTTTTAGTATGTTAGGGTGTACTTTTTAAGTATCCGTAGTCGGGAGATGTTCTTGTCATATGTATGTTAGTGGGCTTTGTACTCTTTAAGTAAAAAATTATCTTTTTTAATAATGAGTTTGCGTTTTTTAATATTTTACGTGTGGAGGGATGAGTATCTAGTATTGATGGTGTTGGGTTTGTCCTTTTAAAGAAATAGTTTTGTCATTTTTACCTTACGATTGATCCTTTTTAGTATTATAGGTTGTACTTTTTAATTATCCGTAGTCGAGCGATGTTCTTGTCGTATCACGGTGTTGGGCTTGTACCTTTTAACTGATGATTGGTACTTTTTAACAATCAGTTTGTCCTTTTTAAGTTTAGTTGTTTCCTTTTTAGTGATTTTCTTTTTTCCTAAAATATCCGTGTTTGTGCAGATATCCCTCCACCAGCTATCATAACAGACCAATGTGCTGTCATTACTGCTGCTATAAGGAATGTCTCCACAAATGTCAGACACCGATTTTGCATTTGGCACATAATGAACAAAGCTCCGGTGAAGTTGTCAACGCAGTATCACCAGCACATGTTATTTGATTTAAAATTGATTATGTACGACTCAAAAAACCCAGCTGAATTTGAGCGGAATTGGCACGGTTTCCTGGTTGATTTTGACCTTCAAAACCATAGCTGACTCCAAACGATTTACGGTATCCGTGAGTCTTGGGTACCTGCTTACTTGGGTGATTGCTTTTCGCGGGAATGACTTCTACCCAAAGAAACGAAAGTATGAACGTGTTCTTCGACAAATACTTATCTTCAAAAACCATCCTTAAGCAGTTTGTTCAACAATACGAACTTGCTCTCCGTCACAAGTACGAGAAGGAAGCTCAATCAGATTTTGATTGCCTGCATAAGAAACCTCAATTGGTCTCAATCTATCCCTTCGAGAGGCAAATGAGCGAGTTGTATACAGTAGGGGTTTTCAAGAAAGTCCAGTTACAAATTTGTAAGATGATGAACTGCGACCTAACTGAGGAGTTCCAATCGGACGACGCGTTGCATTACATGGTCACTGAACTTGTACGGATTGATGAGCATCTATTATCGAAATGTTTCCTTGTACAAAAGACAAGTCTGAACTTCACATGCGATTGTAGACAATTTCAGCACGTTGGTCTTCTTTGCTGTCACGTGCTGGTCGTATTTGAACGTGTAAATCCTAATGCATTACTCCCGCAGTCTTACATCACAATTCGTTGGCGGAAGGATATTCGGTGGAGCTATCGAAACAAGATGTACCAAGACTATGGCGTGATGGAGAAGGATGCGCTGCATCGTCACGCCGACATAATGGTCGTGCTCTTTGGATCGCACAAGAAACGTTCATTTCTCATGAAAGGTATCTTAATGTCGTGAAGTGTATGGAGTGGCTAAGGTCACGTATGAACATTGCCCAGGGCCCTCCCATAGTCGATGAAGTTGTGCCCGGCGGTACCTGTTTGCGCAATCCAGATAAGGTCACCCGTCCAGGAAGACCGCCTACGAGACGTCGAGTTTCTTTAGCCGAGAAAATACTTCAAAGAAGCCAAAAAAAGGCCTTACAGTAGAGAAGAGCAAGTATCGAAGGAAGGGCAAATCTCCCCTGCATCAGATTGCGCCTAGACCACGGGATCCAGATTTTGACGATTGAGACATGAAGTTATATTACGAGCAGCATGCTCCTTAAATATGGGAGAAAGCGTATTTTCTGTCATTAAGTACACATTGCAGTTGTAAGAATGTTTTTGTCCCCATGAATGAGGAATTTGTAAATGAGTTTGTACCTTTTTAGTATGGCTCTGTCCTTTTTGAGTGGGTGTTTGAACTTTTTAAGTTTGCGTTTTTCCTTTTTAAGTGAGTTTTGTTCTTTTTAAGTAAGGATTCGCGATGACGCATCGATCAACCTACATACATGTGACCTTCTGTGGGAGGATGTCATAAATGAGTTTGTACCTTTTTAAGTAGGGGTTTGTACTTTATAAATAGGCATCTGTCTTTCTTAAGGAAGAGTCTGACCTGTTTGTTGACTATGGAAAGTTGACCACAAAAGTTGATTACGCAATTCACCATGTAGAAACAAATATACGTAGTTCATCCAAACTTTGTCATGGATTAAGTCATTGACTAATGCTAGATTTGATTCCTGTAAGACAACGTTCACATTCTTGAGAAAAGAGGTACGCATCTTTTAAAATTTTCAACGAGTCACAAAAAGTCGAAGTTTTTCATTTGAAAGAAATTGTAATATCGAAAAAAAATTGAATGAACATTTGTTCTTATATTTCCAATATGATAATGTATGAGACCCTTGTTTGTGAATAAAATCCTGTAGAATACTTGAAAGAAATTGTAATATCGAACAATTAAATGAACATTTGTTCTTATATTTCAATCAGGTCATGAACTAAGTTACATCTATAGTTCATCCTTAGCATATTTTAATGAGAACATGGTGTAAAAACCAAGAATATAGAGATAAAATCATCGTTTGTATGTGTGGTTTTACTGATTTTGACCGTTTTATTTGTGTTTGTGTTTTCTAGAGACCATTACAACCTCCAGCAATTTGGTTAGCTTACTCACTTGGATTATTACCATTATTATTTCAATTTTATCATTTTTGTTTTTTTGCTCATGTGATTATGATTATATATATGTATGAGCTAGAATGTTATATGCCAACAACTAAGAAGCGCTTTTGAGGAGAAAACTGGACCAGGAGTCGCAAGCTTAATGTTTTCATTAATTGACGGTAGTTACTGTGATATGAGTATAACACAATTCCCCTACAATTTGGTTAGTGACGAATAAACTTTACCGTTCCTTACACTTGTAAATTCAATCCCCAAATGTTCACCTTAATGATAAAAAATGAACTATTATCTCAAAACCCCAATCATTTCTTAGTAACAAGGTTACCTCAAAATGTGTAACCCTCGTACCAATGGATCTTGCAATATCCATTCAAGAAAAATATCATTCTCTACGAATTACATTAGTTGTTATTTCCTAATTATATTAATTGATTTATTAATTTTGAATTAATACATGACACACTGAGAGATGTCCTTATAGGACAATCTCCTTTATTTTCTTATTAGTTAATTCCATGTTAGGAAAATTCGTTTTTATTTAAACAGTGCAACACTTTTATTTCAGCAATCAAAAAATAAGTAAAATTTACCTAAATATAATTTTGATCTTTCTCATCTTGTCACATTCAACTGATTCAAGAGTTACTTACTATCCTTACATATTCCCTAATGTTTTGGTGTGAAAGATGAGGGTTTGAAGTAACAAGAGAGGTTTGAGAAGGTGCCTGTATCGTCATTGAGAAAAAGTAGAATGCAAAAATGTCAGGGTTTTTAATACTTTGATACCCTCTTAAATATCCTAGTACTTCTTAGATACCCTCAATAGATACTTCGTTTTACTTACATTCCCTTCTGGTAACTGAATTGCGTAAATTAGACCTATTTATGTCATCTAATGAGTAATCTAGGTGGTTTTGAAGATAGAAATGCACAAACAGACACTATGACAGACACATTTGAAGGTACGTAGATTTACACAAAGATAAAATGTAAAATAAAACTTACATTGATTTTGCTATGAACATATATATCCATCTTCTAACTGCAACATCACAACTCACAAGCACTATCTTAATTACCATATCCTGTTAGCACATTAATTATGAAACAGTGAACAAGTTCTTTGCCTCCTTGTGCATACTTCTGGTCACAGCAGTCATCTGTTGTATCTGTTCATCGGTCGAACAAGTCGATAACAGAACTCTCGCGGTTCCTCCATTGGGTAGCAGCCAGAATCAACCATCTCCTTGAAAATCTCCAAGCATTTAACGTACCGTTTCTTCCTAGCATACGCTCCAAGTCTAGCCGTCCAAGTGACTTTATCCGGTTTCAAATTCTTGACACTGAGGGACTGGAATACGTCCTCCATCCTGTCGAAAAAACCCACCTTACCATATACGTTTATGAGGATGTTGTAAGTGCTGATGTCTGCTGCGGTGCCAGAAATCTCCATGATTTTCAGGATATCTTCCATTTTCGATAGCTGGCATGTCTGGCCGTATGCATTCAGCATTTAGTTTAGTGCGAATGTATCGGGTTTAGGCCGGATTTGTGCATTTGGTTCATGATTTCCTCGCATCTTGGAATGTCCCCAGATTTGGAGTAGGCAGGGATGAGGAGCATGTGTGACTTCATTGTTGGTGAGAGGCCTTGACGCTTGAGTTCTTCGAACATCGCTCGGGCATCTGCGGAAAAAACGATGACTACAAATATGAGTACATCTTCGAATGTATTAAAAAAAATTACAAAGAAAAGGAAGGTTATATTTTTGAGAAGTCATGATTACTTCCACATGTTGAATGTGCAAGAAGCAGCTATTGGACTAGCAAAGGTTCAAATGTAATGTTATTTGGATTCATTGTTCAGAAAACTAGAAACTGTCAGAAACATATCTATTTATTTTCCACCACCGTGGTCTAGAATGTATTGAGGGGTTTCAGTGAAGGGGTCCATTGGTTTGATGATGTCACAAGCCCAAATTGTTGGTGCTCGTAGGAGGCTATTGAAGTGCGACTAACGGTTTCTCCAGAATGTTGAAACATATTTTGGATTGCTCTATTAACATGAGCGTGACCTAAGGTGTAAAGGAACATGTGCATTTGTTCTTCAACACTAACTCCACGAGTATGTTTAAGTAGTCCGTTTGCTTGCATAATGTGACAAAGTTTGATGAAAACTTCCTTATGCATTCTACAAGCATCAAAACAAACACGCTAATGGCCCGATAACATATCTAAGGTTTTTTGATTTCCTGTTATGGGTGCGGTATGTACGGGAACCTTCATCAATGAAGATCTAATGTATTGATCTACACAACCGATCATACCCAATATTAACATGTCATCCTCCTCGTCATCTTGTAGAAGGACTCTAAATTTCTTCAGATAGAGTTTGTCAGAGGACTGTGGATGTATTGTCCAAAATTTTAGTCAAACTGCGTTTCCAATCAATGAAATGACATTGTTCAGCGTGTATTTTGAAGAGATTTAATTGTTCCACACATTATTAACAATTATTAATCAACCAAACTTCATGTACATTAAAATTTAGTAAGCAGACTAGCATGTAATAATATGCTGTAAGTTAAAAATTATCATTTCTTAATTTTCTTCCCACCACCCAACAAATTGAACATTGTCCAAATTTTCGTTTTACTGAATGCCTCCCGTGATGTACAAAACTTTACCAAAACAAATTAAAATGTTCTAAAATTTTCAGCCAACACATATATGATACAGTAACACTGGCAATATGATCGACATATGGTTATTTGATAGAGTTCAGTAGGTATTGACTACAAAATATGAGGTCAGACAACTAAACTTCTTTTAGCTGAATTTTGAATGAAGGATCATTGTTAACTAAGATCTAATTAAAAATGCTTAAATTTTGGATGAACAAACAGGTAGAATAAACAAAAAGCCAAAATGAATCGGAGGTCTCAACCAAAATTTATATGTGACATGTGCATGTGCATTCTTGTTAAATAAAACGAAAATAGTCAAGATATCAGGGTTAAAAATCATCCGAAAATGCTTCGGATGCCCTTTTTTTTTATACCAAAATCCGATTTATGCCGCAACCCAAAAAATGAAGATGTTAAGATAAAAGAAAATTAGAAATCGAAGATTTAATTACGGAGGACATCGGCAGCGAAATACAAAAAACGAAACAAGTAGAAATTCCATCCACATTTTAGCTCGAAGGTTACCAAAAAAAAACGAAAGAAGAGAAGAATGTTTTAGTACCGGAAGTCGTCGACGGCGGGGGGAGGTGGAGGCCAGAAGGATGAGATGAACGACGACAAAGAGAGGCAGGGTAAGGACCTTATCCTATTCGTCGTCGATTGCAACACTGGAAGAGTAAAGTAGACGTTGATGAAAGAGTACGATTAATATTGAAGACATCGATTTTACTAATTTCTGCTGCGAATATGTACTGCTATTTTCATACTGCAATAAAATAAAAGTTGGAATACGGGAGTGGTAGGAGACGGCAGCCCCTGTAGGGACGCGAGCAAGCAGATGAAGTGCGCTTTGCGAACATTTTTGGTTTCGACACCCTATTATTGTATTCCGGATATTGATATGTTTACCCGTTTATTTACGTTTGTGTTTTTTTCCATCTCATCACCACCGAAATATTGCAACGGAACCTGAAATAATTTGACATAACACAATGGATTGTGTTATTATTTTTTACTGGACGTTTAGCTAGGACACTCCGATTTTTTTTTATTTTTTACGAGACATAATAGGTATTAAATGGATTGTGAACGGTAAAATGATAATTAGAATAAACGATTTTAGTAAAACCCGAGCGACGTTTAACAACTCCCTTAATAAACAACGGTAGGTCGAGGTAAATAAGTAATATTGCTGGGGCGAAAATGTCAAAAACTGATGGCAAGTCAGGTAAATAAGTTCATCTTCAGGGGCGTAGACTTAACGAACCGGAAGTACAACAGTGACAAACCCTCAAAAACACATTTCACATGTTTCTCGCTTTTGCCTTCAAAATCCAAAAACATGAGAAACACATATTCGTGTTTTTGAAGAATCAAAATCTTATTTGGGTGTGATTTTTTATGATCACAGTGGTGTTTCCACAAAAAATACTGTTGCAGGTCCACACATCCAAACATAAGGACCCATATACACGGACGCGGGCTTCCGTGACGCGCCTTACGTGGCACTTCAACTGTTGTGAGTCAGCGTCCAGTCAGCTTGACACGAGATTAAACAACACGCAGACACTAGTGTGGCGACGGTTCGGTGTCGAGGAAGGAAACGAAAAGACCCATCGAAAAGGAAAATAAAGTTCATCTTTGTGTCTATACCTGTGAACGGAGAAAGCCGAAAAATAGTTCCCCTCGGTGTGTTTCACAACAAAACGAGAATGGATTCGCCGAGTAATGTTGTTGTTCCCGAAGTTGTGGTTGTCGCTCCCGAAGTTGTGGCTGAGCAGGTGGGTCGATTTAGGTTTTTGATCGGGGCTGGATTTGTTATTTACGAACTTTCGTTCGTTTTTTTGTTTGTTTTAGGGAAGCACCTACTACTTCCGGGAAACGAAGTGTGGTTGGACGGCAATTCAAAAGCAGTTCGGTAGGATGAAGGACGTCGAGAAGGAGGTTTTCCGGGGGACCACTTTCGGTTACTTCTTACATTTTCCTAACATTCCAACGGACAATAAAATACTGGGTTGGTTTGTCGAACACTACGACGCGAAGGAGGTGGGGTTGAGAATAGGATCAGGGGTAGTCCCCCTTGCAGTTGAAGACTTTGCCCTAATTCTGGGCTAAGAGTGCATGGGAAGACAGTTGTTATGGAACCCACGGGCGTACAGAAGCAAGACGGGGTGAACCTTAACAACACTCAACTATTAGGTCATCTGACTGCAACTAGTGTGATGGGCGACCCTGAGAAGTACGTTCGACTCCTTATTTGTTTCATCTTCAACCATTTTTTGTTCTTTGTGTAGGATTTCATGTTTAATTGTGCATATATATTTTCGAAATTTTTATGCATAATAAGGATCAATTACAATTTTCTACGATTTATTTCATGCATGCATCAGTTTGTTTCAATAACTAGTTTTAGAACTTTATTAAAACAAACATGGGACTCCGAAATTCATACCTAGAAGTTCTCTAAAACTTCTTGAAGATCCGGAGATGTTGAGGATGCTTGTCGCTGCGCCGGATGCCTCCGAGAATTCACCAAACTCTAAACGAGATTGGAGAGAGAAGAGCTAGTCTCTCAATCTCCAATAGGGTTTAGAATCTAATTACTAACCCCTCTTTAGTTCCCTTGAGAAGAAGATCTCTGAAAACTAAAACTAAACTCAAGAATTAAGGTGAAATTCGTGGAGAATTATGGAGAGAGAAGTTTGCATAAAAAGATAAAGAATTAAATTAATGAGGTAATGAGATAAACTTGTATTTATAAGTTCTCTCCAAATTACCTATTCATGTGCAACATCTTGCCCATGATTTCATGCAAACTTTCATCTAACCATCCATTATTTGCTAACAAATAATCTCAGCCACGAATTAAATCAATTATGGACCAATTTCACGCATGATCTAATTAATTCTTAAATTACTTCTGCAGAAAACCGTCTCGACCGGTCGACCGTTTGGAGGTTCGGTCGACCGTTTGAACCAAGTTTCGGTCGACCGTTCGCAACAATAAAATATTTCATCGCAATGTTCGGTCGACCGACCGATAGATTCGGTCGACCGTTCCGAACAGACGAAAATTCCCTGTTATCGGTCGAGACGTGTCCAGTCGACCGTTTACTGTTAACTGGTCGACCGTTTTTGTACAGTACTGCAGACTTTTCAAATTTCGGTTTAACCGCTACAAAATTTGACATTTCGGGATTAGTAGTAAATTCACAACTTATGTAACATATCATCCTATGTAATGATTAATCATTACACCCCATAATATTTACATCACGTATGAATTTAATTTAGATTCTAATTATGTTATTAATCACAACATAATTTTGATTTTACTTGTTCACCCCATGTGTCATTTTTTCTACATGAAACCCGACACATCTTATGAACTCAAAATCCCCATTTCTTGTTTCCCAGTTTTGTGGTGTGACCTATGGGAGGATCTAAACTAAGTTGGCAGTGATATTAAGAGCTTAATACTACAAGCTATAAGCGGTATCTAGCTACACATTATAGCTCCCAATTAGTTAGATGTCTTAATTCCACTCGAACCAAAACCCGATCCATTTAGTGATGGAGTGCACCACTTGTGTCCGTCCCTTGCCACATGATATTAAGAATACACACAAAGTAGTATTGTGTCATCTTTGTATTAGTATTCATTTCTTGATCTCTTTAAGCTAGTTACAAATATGTGACTTAACTCAAATCACATTGTGCACATTATAACTTTGCTTTATCAAGGGGCTCACTAATATCATCACTCAATTAAGAGGGGCAATGATAATCTTTTGACTAACTATCTTCTCCAACGAAAGTCATATTTAACCAACTAATGCCTTTACACTACACTTATCGATAGCTTAAGACACTAGTCTAATCAAGTATTTCTTAAGTGATCAGATATAAGTCTCATATCAAATGACCAAGGACACAGTAAAATATTAATGACACAGAAACACATTTCTATAATATTTTACTTATTAGGTCCATTCAGTATACAAAAGTAATATTTTCCTTTTTTGTGTACCCGTGTTGTCACTCAGTTGTAGAGCTACAATGATCTATGACCAACACGACAATCTTAACTCGGTAATTAATGTCTCATGTTAATTACCATGATTGCGAATATCTTTTGCTTTATGTAAACCAATATCTTTTAGAGCTCTACGGTTAAGGACCAAGAGCCTCTTCCTTAACACTTCTAAAAGACGAATAACATAAACAAGGAACAAAATGATTACTCATTCAATTCATAATAATTGACATTTAAAAGTAAAACTTTTAGAACACATTCCCTTCACTTTGATGGAACACTTCAAACCAAAATGTGGTTCATGAAGCATTTGAGGGACATCAAATGCATCAACAGATATGCATGGGCACGTGCAGTTCACGCAGCCCTGGTTCGGGATCTGGAGGAAGCCAGCTTAGAACTGCAGGAAAGGAGATCGACCGGGAACTTCATTATGAAGCAGAGTTGCGTCGATGGTTGTGTAGCAATACTAGAAGTAGGCAATTTTGTCCGGAATACGTTGTTTGTCTGTCCGGAATCAGTTGTATCTGTCCGGAATACAATGTCTGTCTGTCCGGAATAAGTAGTTCGATCTGTCTGGAATAAGATGTTCTGTCTGTCCGGAATACGTTGTGAGAATGTCCAGAATAAGTTGTGAGTCTGTACGGAATAGGATGATTGTTTGTCCGGAATAGTTGTGTGCAGATTTAGTTGGGTTTCTGTCTGGAATACGTTGTGTGTCTGTTCGGAATCAATTGTGTGTCTGTCCGGAATCAATTGTGTGTCTGTCCGGAATACGAACTCTGTTTGTCCGGAATAAGTAGTGTAGTTTATGTGAAGTCCTTATTAACATTTAATCTTTCCCATTGGAATGTGTGGCTTTGTGAGAAATTCAAATTGGGGGAGCCCAAACGAGCATATCCACGGATAAAAAGTTGGACGGAAATGTTTGGGAAACGTTTAACCTTGAGGAAATGGGAGGAACGTGGAATCACCTTAGCTGAGATTTGTAGGATCTACTAGCCCTTAAACTTAGTCTAAAGGGGGGTGAATAGACTAATTAAAGTTTTTAAAGGAACTATGCCAAATTAAAAGATAAGACAATAAATATGAAAGAGAGAACAACAAACCACAACTCCGGATGTATAGAGGTTTGGATCTAACCACCAGATCCTAGTCCTCTCTTATGAATTGCTCTTACTCGAACAACTTCACGTCCTTCACTAATCCGATCTCCGTTGCGGGCCGAGATCACGCATTTACACCACAAACTTTGCGAACACCCTCGCCTAGCTTGGACCACCTTCTCACAATCCGAGAAGAGCTTCACTCTTGAAGCTTTGTACAACTCTTGAAGACTAATACTTCAGCAACTAATCTTGAGCACTTGAAATGAATGATGCAATCAAAGGATGATGATTTCAAGTGAGAAGATGTAAGCACAAGTGTTTAGAGCAAATTGAGAGTAGTAATGAGATATGAGCTTGGAGAAAGATTGAGTGACCTTGTATGAGTGTTCTGAGCTCTATATATAAGCTATAAACTAGTTCTAGCCGTTGGGATTGAAATGGTAAAAAGATGTGCAAAAAAACACAAGTCAGGAAGTGACAGGACACATTTCAGGACACGAACGGTCGACCAGATCGTGTAACACGATCGACCGGAATGCAACAGTGCAAGGTTCGGTCGAGCGAAGATGCAAACGATCGATCCAATTTGGCTAGAACTAAGTGATCGGTAACGGTTTGGAACACCTGTTCGACCGAAAATGAACAGTAGGACTGGATCTAGAAAAGATATAAGTATCGGTCGACCGGAGTAGAGTTTTGGTCGACCGGTTGTCGTGTTGGAGTTTAGACAGGATTAAAACAAATGTAATCGGTCGAACAGAGTGAGTTGATGGTTCAACCGAAAATGCCCAGTAAGAATGAGTCTGGGAAGTAGTCAAGACTCGGTCGACCGTTAAAGAGCTTTCGGTCGACCGGAAGACCAAATCCAAAAGATGGTTAGTTGAGAAATGTGTATACGACCCGATGGAGTATACAACAAGTATAACGGTCATATTTAATACAAATACAGAAATACAATCGATCGAACATATACGAAGTTTCGGTCGACCGAAGGTCTCACTAACTAGACACGTGTCGACAACTGATAGGCTGAAGGATTTTTATAGGATAAACTAATTCCTATCACTCCGGTCGAACCAAACAAGGGTTTGGGTCGACCGATTTCAGACAGGCAAACCAAATAGAAGACACGGTCGAACGGGAAATGTATGTTGGTCGACCGTTTTGGACAGTAAGTTTCCTGGGAAGGTTTGTTGAAATTCGGTCGAACCAAATGGTTCTACCAGTCGACCGTTTGAGTGAAGATTTCCTGCTCTACAATTCTAATGAGTTTCGATGATTTTCTATTGAAGTCTAAGATAGTTGGAATGTAGTGTGAGACTTCTATAGGTATCCTAAGTGTTATGAAATGCAACGAATCAAAGATTTCAAGTGCCAAGTTACATTTGTAACCTAAATACATGGAATTTAAACCTAGCTACGCTTCAATTTTCATCTTTCAATTCAACTCAAACTTGATTCCTGAAACTTAGATAATACACGTATATGCAAGCAATGATCTTTTAATTGATACGTGTGTTTATTGATATGTTGATTAATTATCAAAACGGATTAACAATTATTAGTCAAAAAGCCAACAATCTCCCCCTTTTTGATGATGACAACTTATCAATCTAAATACATGTTAAAATTTAAATTTTATCATTAACAATTAATATCTAAAGCTCCCCCTATCTTATAGCTCCCCCTATCTATAAGCATGTATTTATTTCCCCCCTATGGCATAATAAAAAATTAATAATCTCATGAGACAATATGATATACAATTTAAGCATAATCATGAGATAGAGTAACGGAAGCAAAAATATTAAGCCAAAAAGTAGAGACAACAATATACCATGCATTCAACTTAGAATCCAAAACAAAACACCAAAGGCTACTTCGAAAGCAAATAGTACAATAGGTTCAAAGCAAAATACAACAATAAGCAAATGTTTGAAGCAATACCATCATAAACCGAAGTTCAAAGAAACTGAAACACACACTCCACAAAACCAACACTAAATCACCCAAGCCTCTGATCACGCAGCAGCGAGGAGAGAGAATAAAGAGAAGCTTCAATACGATAGAGCTGAGCAAATGTGGAGACCTCAAGCGCATCTATACGAGCAGTAGAATACGCCTCAAGGGCATCAAACCGAGCAGATGTGGAGGCCTCGAAAGCATGAACCTGATCAGATAGTTGCTAAAATCGATGGAGATCAATGGAAGTGGACGCTGACCACTGTCCTTGAGACCATGCTACGAAGTCTCCCTCACCCCACCAAAAGCTAGAATCACGAGGGACAGAACGAGGCATCCACCTCGGATCTTTAGATACCTCTTCTTCTTCTTCTTCAGAATTGTCAGCAGAGTCATCAGCAGAGGAATGAGGTGGCGAAGGAAGAGGAATGGATTTCATTTTGGAAAGGGTGGTCATACAGAAAGGAAATTTGTAGACCAAAGTGGGAAAAGCATCGACATCGATATTCCATTTTTCAAATAGCACAAAAAGCCACATAGGGTAGGGAAGATACGATCCGCTACGATGGCACTGATGCATTGCATACATTGCATCATATGTCTTTCATTTAGATTACTTTTACATCAATAAATGCTACTAAGGTATGTGTTTAGTCTTATTTACAGAATACAGGGACCTGAATGCAATTTACCCACATTCCGAGCATAAACGTGTGCAAAAGATTCATTTCTATCATAAAGACCGAATTCAAGTTTATCGGGTTTCAATTGGAAATGCATCCAAGCATAAAAGCATTCAAGGAGCTAATCACAAAAAGGTCAAGGGCTTAATTGCAAAAATGCCAAGGACCTAATTGCAAAAGAAAAGGATCAAGATATTTTGTTGGAAAAGTCAAAAGAAAAATCAACTATAAATCTCCAACAATGGAAGGAATTAATCCGGAGCTCAAGACAATGGAAAGAAATCATCCAGACACGCAAATAAAGATCAAATCATACCATAAACGCGTGACAAAAATCCTGATTAAATCCGACCAACGTGGGAGGCGAATCCGCCGCACAATACACATGATGTGCGGCGATTCCGCCGCTCATTGGTTGATCCGTGTGTCCCAATTTCGTCCACTCGTGTATGGACACGTGTACTATCCAATTCTATACCTAAGTCCCTTGTAGCAACTATAAATAGACCCGAGAACGATGTAAATAGGGTCCTTGGTTGTTGTTCTTATTTGTGTACCTTAGTTTTATTAATAAAATTCTGTTCTTTTAATTCTTGTTTTAGTTTTCTTTTAATGTCTCAAGGACCCCTTCTTCTTCCTCCCTCCATGAGTTTCTAACTCTCTCCAAAGGGTGGAGGTGATGGAATTAGGGTTAGAGAATGATGAATGCATGTTATTATTTTAAGTTCATGATTAGTGTATTTTGATTACTTGAGTTTATGTTAAGTCATTTATCTTGTAATGCTTCATAACTAACATGATTTACAATAAGTTTCAGTAATTCTCTACTCTAAACCTAAGTCTAAACCTCCACCCCACGGATTTCTCTCTTTGTTCTTGTTTTAATTTTAATTGCTTTTGTTTCGTACTTTAGTTAAATAAACCAAAAACCCCAAAAACCCAAATTAATTCTTCTCTCCTTCTTCCTCTTAATCGAAAAATAACATTAACAACGAAATCTCTCCCTCCTTGTGTTCGACCCGTACTTGCCACCGCTTCATCGCGGCCGTGCACTTGCGGTATAAATTTAAATCTTCATCAAGTTTTTGGCGCCGTTGCCGGGGAGGCGACGCAGATTTTGTGTTTTTTGTGTTTTCGATTTTATCCTGTCTACCTTGTGCGCGATCTAAGTATTTGAATTTGTGTAGCAGGAGACAACAGAGCGCGCGGCGAAATCCGGGAGCGTTCTGAGACACTTGGGCGGCGGAATCGCCGCATCTACAAGGTAACTTGCGGCGGAATCGCCGCACCAGTGTGGGTTCTGGTCTTCAAATTTCTGGGGCGTCGTCGACATCTCTGGGTGGTCGCATTGAGCTACTGGAATCTCCGAGAGCGGGCGGCGAACCCGACTGAGCATTGCGGAGGTAACTTTTCTTGCCTTTCTCGTAAAATCTGACTAGTTGAAAAGTTTCCTTTCGTAGAATTGCACGTGTTAGGGTTACAATTCCATAATTGGCAATAATTCAACTCTGACCTAAAATTGGCAAAATTAGAAAGACCTTAGTGCATGCATCATATAATGTTTTGCTTGCATTATTCTTGCTAAATTCTTGCAAATTAATACTTGTTGAAGATTGCTGGAGGCAAGGTACGTATCGAGGTTTTTATCGATTGCATTAGAGCATATAATTTAGTTGCATACAACCTTGCAATTGCCCCCATTAAAAGGACCATTGTTTGACTATCTTTGCTAGATTTAAGTTAAACTATCTTAAGGGCAACTCCGTAGGAAAAGATACGGTGGGGAATTCATCACCCTCCCGTAGCCCACAAACCACAATCCTGAAGTGTCGCCTAAGCCTAAAATTTAAAATCAATTAGACATTGGCCCCTAAGGACTCGGACTCAATTAAGGAGGAGATTGGTTTGACTTGCTATGACCTGAAGCTAATTGAATTCAATTTGGTGTCTAGAAAGTGTTTTTGTGTCGACGAAAGTCTTCCAAGCGACGTGGTTGTCTAATTGGCACCGACTCTGTCGGAAGCGCCCCCACTAGCTATACACTAACTGGCCAACTTGGTTTGATTGGTGAGGGAGGTGAATCAAGCAAACGAATTCGACTCAACCTGTTAGGAGTCGTCTAGATCTAAGTGACACTAGGTCTAGGATTGTTTTGACCGTGCTTGTTCAGGAAATTTCTGACCAACCCTAATTTTTATCCTTTAGAGTTAAGTTTCCCTTCTCGTCTGAGTCTTCTTTCCCTTCTCATCCCTACCTTTCTATTGTTTGTTTCTTTTAAAAATAAAAAAAAAATTTAAAATTCAAAAAAAAAAAAAAAAAAAAACGAAAAAAAGAGTAATTAATTCTTGAAATTAAATTTGGAATTTAAATTTCGAATTTGAAGTCAAAAATTGATTCAACCCGGTGCACTCAGATTTGGATTCGGGACTTGAGTAATCGACTCTCACGAGTTCATCTAGATTCCAGTCTGGAACTTAACCCCAATCCACCTGTTGCACCACCTCACCCGGATCTAATGGGTGAGCACGTAGTGGACCCGCCTATTGCGCAACCTATAACTCTGAGGGATCGGTGCTACCCAACGATGGCTGCTCAGCCATCGTGCATCGTTATGCCCACCATACCGGGTCGCGACTTCGAACTTAAGGCACAATACATGAGTATGTTGCCTAAGTTCACCTCTAGGGAAGATCCATATCTCTTCCTTAGAGAATTTGAGGAAATCTGCTCTCTTATGCAATACCAGCATATTCCTGAAGAGGCAGTGCGTCTGAAATTTGTGCCTCTAGCACTTAAGGACGACGCTAAGAAATGGCTATATAGTCTAGCCGAAAGATCTATTAGAAGTTGGGCTGAATTTGTTCAAGTTTTCTTAAAAAAATATTTTCCCAACCATAAGACTATGAAGATTAGGAATGAAATTGTTGCATTCGTTCAGTCTGAGAGCGAGCCGTTCTATTCCTATCTTGAGAGATTTAAGAGTGTCTTGACCCAATGCCCTCATCACGGAATTCCGAAGTGGCAATTATGCCAAATTATTTATGAGGGATTGACACCCACATCTAGGGTTATGCTAGAATCTGTGAGCCAAGGGAATTTTATGTCCAAAAATGAAAATGATGTCTGGACTTTTCTTGAGGATTTAGCTGAAAATAGTATGCAATGGGACAATGCTAGAACACCCATCAACCCGAGTATTGGATCTAGAATAGCTAGTCAACCCCGACCAGGTGTCTTAGCTATAGAATCCAACATAGCGGCCGAGGCAAAACTAGCTACCCTAATGCGTAGAATGGAAAGTCTAGAACTGCAAAACCAAACCCGACAAGCATCCCCTACCCCTTGCTCTAGATGTGGTCAGACTGGTCATTTAATGGAGGACTGTGTGAACCTGGAACATGTCAATACCACATATAACAATTCTAGAAATGATCCTTACGCATCAACCTATAACCCAGGTTGGCGTAATCATCCCAATTTTTCGTGGAACCAACAAGGACAACCTCCTAGACAACAACCAACCCCATATAATCAAAATAATACATCATCTGGGGGTAATAATGGAAATCATGAGGTTAGGTTGACTAAATTAGAAACTTTAATGACAACTTTTATACAAACAACCAACCAATCATTCCAAAGGCTAGAGACACAGGTCAGCCAATTAGCACAGATAATAGGTGAAAGAGAAAAGGGCCAATTTCCAAGTCAACCTGAGGTGAACCCCAGAACTAATAATCAATATCAATCTTATCAACCACCTTCAGGAAATAACAACCCTAGACCGGTTCAAATGGTTAATGAGGAAGGACCGTTCCAACAAATCAATGTTGTAGTATCATTACGGTCCGGAAGACAAATTGACAATAATGTGGTAAACCCTAGAATGACTAATCAATCCAGCCATCAAGCACCCACATATGACTTGACCACTGAACCCGACGTCCAAATTGAAAAGCCCAATCCACCTACCCAACCTGAACCTGTAGCTCAGCCTGAACCTGAGCGAGTCTATGTGCCTAAAGCCCCATTTCCCAATAGACTCAAAAAGAACTCTAGTGCACAAATAGAGAAAATCTTGGAAGTATTTAAGCAAGTTAAGGTAAACATTCCACTCTTAGACATGATTCAACAAATACCTGCTTATGCTAAATTCTTAAAAGATTTGTGCACTAAGAAGAGAAAAACGAATGTACCAAAGAAGGCATTCTTAACTGCAAACATATGCTCAATTCTTTCCAACACATCTCCTATAAAATATAAGGACCCGGGGTGTCCCACAATTTCATGTTCAATAGGAGATACGTTTATCAATAAAGCCCTTCTAGACCTTGGTGCAAGCGTTAACTTGCTCCCATTTTCTGTCTACGAGCAACTCAACCTTGGTCCACTGAAACCCTCTAAGACAACCCTCCAATTCGCTGATTGTTCTGTTAAGAAACCGAGAGGTATAGTAGAGGACGTTTTGATTAAGGTTGGTGACTTCATTTATCCAGTGGATTTTGTCGTACTTGATACTGAACCTGTTGTAAATCCTAATCGACAAATCCCTGTAATTTTAGGTAGACCCTTTTTAGCCACCTCGGAAGCATTAATAAACTGTCGAAATGGGCTCATGCAATTATCTTTCGGGAACTTAAAAGCAGAATTTAATATCTTCCATATTGATAATGAGCCAGAAATAATATTTAACCCAAGTGATGTTGTGATGAGAGCACGTATTTATCAGAATTCTGAATCAAATAAATCATCACATAAGCAAAAAGGAAGTAAGAAAAGAGGGAGTGATTCATTTACTCAACCACCATCACTCGAGCAAATAAGCGAACCAATTCAAGTGAGAAGAGTGGAATCTTTTCCTCAAGTCAACATGGGGAACAATTCAACTGGATACATGCACCAATATGGTGTCATTCAATCCAGTTCTGATTACGGTTGACTCTGAGCAAACGCAACCCCTCTACTGCAAGCCGACTCAGATAATAAGTGCATTTATTTTATCTATGCATACATTGAGGACAATGCATGATTTAGGTGTGGGGGGGCGTTTAACTATGTATATATCTATTTGCTTGTTTTCTTCTTTAAAAAAAAAAAAAAAATCAATGTTTCATGACATAGCTTAAGATTGAACTGCTAAAACCCGTGTACAAATTGCATTGAGTTTTTGTTCCTTATTATGTAGTTCTGCTTGTAGAAATTGTGACATAAATCTAAGTTCCAAAGAAATAACCCATTGCCCTTTAAGACATGTATGCACTTAAATTGGTTGAATCAAATCTTTGAAGTGGTTGATAAAAAGCAGAGGTTGAGGAAAATATACCGGGAAGTGTGGACTTCTAATAGCAATTAAGCCTTGAGGAAAATAAAAATAAAAATAAAAGGAATAAAGTGAGGAAAACACATTCTGCAAAATGATTACAAAAGCCCAAGCCTTTGAGTCACTGGTCCGTAGGGGTATCTTGAAACCCGGTAACTTGAGTCTACCAGCTCGGGATTATCGACCAAACTCGCTACACGAATGCAAAAGGGTAAAAGTGTCAAAAAGCAAATGTGTTGAATCACGGAAAAAAAGAAAAAAATAATACTCAAGGCCCAAAGCTAAAAGAATGATCCATGCCATGGTTGATCCGAATGATACTTCACCACTAAAGGAGGCGTGCAAAATAATTCAAGTGATAAACATGTGTAGAAGGGTTAGTGGTGTGAATGTTGGAGGAACAAAGACCAAGTCATATTTTTAATGAGTTAGATTTATATAATGAGCATGCAAAAATTCTTAGTGAGATGTATAAAGTTGAGGTAGGGATATTGAGAGCTATTAATGAAATGTTGATTCAGGATTTTGTGGGTATATCCGCTGAAAACCCTCAGGAGACAACACTCCTCCTCCTAGGAAACTTGGAGGTTTAACGGCTTGTTGCACATGCTAAGTGCAACCGTGATTCCTACGAAAGTGAGTTAGGATTTCCCTGCTTTCATTTTCTTATACTCTGCTTTGCTAGGGACTAGCAAAATCTAGGTGTGGGGGTATTTGATGCATTGCATACATTGCATCATATGTCTTTCATTTAGATTACTTTTACATCAATAAATGCTACTAAGGTATGTGTTTAGTCTTATTTACAGAATACAGGGACCTGAATGCAATTTACCCACATTCCGAGCATAAACGTGTGCAAAAGATTCATTTCTATCATAAAGACCGAATTCAAGTTTATCGGGTTTCAATTGGAAATGCATCCAAGCATAAAAGCATTCAAGGAGCTAATCACAAAAAGGTCAAGGGCTTAATTGCAAAAATGCCAAGGACCTAATTGCAAAAGAAAAGGATCAAGATATTTTGTTGGAAAAGTCAAAAGAAAAATCAACTATAAATCTCCAACAATGGAAGGAATTAATCCGGAGCTCAAGACAATGGAAAGAAATCATCCAGACACGCAAATAAAGATCAAATCATACCATAAACGCGTGACAAAAATCCTGATTAAATCCGACCAACGTGGGAGGCGAATCCGCCGCACAATACACATGATGTGCGGCGATTCCGCCGCTCATTGGTTGATTCGTGTGTCCCAATTTCGTCCACTCGTGTATGGACACGTGTACTATCCAATTCTATACCTAAGTCCCTTGTAGCAACTATAAATAGACCCGAGAACGATGTAAATAGGGTCCTTGGTTGTTGTTCTTATTTGTGTACCTTAGTTTTATTAATAAAATTCTGTTCTTTTAATTCTTGTTTTAGTTTTCTTTTAATGTCTCAAGGACCCCTTCTTCTTCCTCCCTCCATGAGTTTCTAACTCTCTCCAAAGGGTGGAGGTGATGGAATTAGGGTTAGAGAATGATGAATGCATGTTATTATTTTAAGTTCATGATTAGTGTATTTTGATTACTTGAGTTTATGTTAAGTCATTTATCTTGTAATGCTTCATAACTAACATGATTTACAATAAGTTTCAGTAATTCTCTACTCTAAACCTAAGTCTAAACCTCCACCCCACGGATTTCTCTCTTTGTTCTTGTTTTAATTTTAATTGCTTTTGTTTCGTACTTTAGTTAAATAAACCAAAAACCCCAAAAACCCAAATTAATTATTCTCTCCTTCTTCCTCTTAATCGAAAAATAACATTAACAACGAAATCTCTCCCTCCTTGTGTTCGACCCGTACTTGCCACCGCTTCATCGCGGCCGTGCACTTGCGGTATAAATTTAAATCTTCATCAGGCACATGTGCGAGATCATGAACAAGGCCAATCCACCAAAATTTTCTTATAAATGCAATAGATTCACATAAGAGCCAAATTAGATACCTCATTACGGTGACCAAATTTTGGATAGAGGTTGTAAGATACGATTTGGGCAAGAATCCTGGGTAGAGGGTGTAAAAGAGAAGCATTGTGTTTGAAACGACCGTTTACCCGAGGAGGAGGAATGGCATATAAGTCATCAACAATTTTCTCTATATCGGTATCGGGGAGAACACCTTGAGGATAGTCACGATAAATATTTATTCCCCTCAACTCAAAACCTAGAGTTTCAAACAACAATTCGGGTGTAATCCTATATTCAATCCCATTGATTAAGGTAGTTAAGACATGCCTATGTGGGACTTTTCTAAAATTGCAATAAAATTGTTGCACAAGAAAATGATAATAGGGTTTAGATGCAAGAATAGTGTGAGAGAAAGTGAGTTTGTTTGCATCTAAAAAGGATTGTAAAGACAAATTTTCAAAGTCGGCTACCTCAACCTTGCGACACGGAATGAGGTTAGCAACCGAGAAGACATCATCCCACGCCTTTTTAGAGTCATCATCGACCGGAAAGAAATGAAGCAAATGTTGAACCGGAGGAGCCGGAGTACGAGAGGATGAGGGTTGAGAGTCTTGTTTCTTCTTGGTGCGACGCTCGGTAACCACCGCTGGAGTAGTACCTTTCTTGGATATGAACATCTTTGAGCAACCCATAGGAGAAGAGATGTGGGAGACGACCGGAATGGGTGGAAGAAGGCAAGAGGGTTCGAGAGATGGAAGAAAAATGGGAGTTTGGCAGCCGGAATGGTCGGACGGTCGACCGGAGGGAGAGGGAAAGTGAAGGGCGGCACTAGGATTTTAAGAGAGGAGAGGTAAAAGTGAAGAGTAAAGCCTTGTAATTGCGCTAATGAGGTGCTGAAACGACAGAAACGATCGACCGTTAACATGTTCTGGTCGACCGGTAGGTTAAAAAAAATTAATCCACAGCCTCTGGTCAAAAACGGTCGGACGAGAATAGAGAATCGGTCGACCGAGGGGAAAAAGTGAAAGACCAGGGCACCTTCTGTCGCTTTTCGGTCGGACGAAAAATAGATAAACGGTCGACCGAAAGAGGAGTTTCAAAATCCGTGGAAGTACTCTCTTTTCGGTCGGACGAAAAAGAGGTCGTTGGTCGACCGAAAGAGGGAGTGAAACAAGGAAAGCTGCTTGGTGATTTTCGGTTCGACAAAAGCACACGCACGGTCGACCGAAACACCACGGTCGACCGAAACTCAAAAATGGTTCGACCGGACACTTAAGTGAACTTAAGTCAGATCGACCAGAAGAGCAACGGTTGAACGGAGTAGTAAAAAGCGGTCGACCGAAAAACACCAGGGAAAACCAAAATCACACATCAAGCGAACCGGTCGACCAAACACAATAATGCGGTCGACCGAGTGATTTTTTTTTAAAAAACTTACTTGTAGAACAGTAATCTGGTCGAACGAGACTCCATTTCGGTTCAACCGAATAAAGTTTGAAAGAGCACAATTTGAAAAACACTCAAAAAATCCTCAGAAGCTTGAAAAGAAACCTCAACCAAGTAGCAAAATTCGAAAAAGAAGCATGATATTGTCAAGTTATACGTCATTTAAATTGCACATGCCTAAATTTAGCCTTTTATGAAAGAATTGATCAACGTTTAAAGGTTTTGTAAAGATGTCCGCAAGTTGATCATTTGTGGGAACAAATATAAGCTTAATGTCTTCCTTTGTTGCATGATCTCTAAGAAAATGATGTCTAACCTCAATGTGTTTAGTTCGAGAATGCAATATGGGATTTTTCGAAAGATTTATTACACTAGTATTATCACAAAGTATAGGAGTAGTTTGAAACTCAAGTTTCAAGTCTTTGAGGGTTTGCCTCATCCACAAGACTTGTGCACATGCACAACCGGCGGCAATGTATTCGGCCTCGGTTGTCGACAATGCATCACTATTTTGTTTCTTACTAAACCAAGAGACAAGTGATTTTCCCAAGAATTGGCAAGTGCCACTAGTACTTTTACGATAAAAAATGCAACCGGCATAGTCGGCGTCGCTATAGGCAACAAGATCAAAAGCCCTAGTCTTGGGGTAAAACAAACCAAAATCTTGAGATCATTTGAGATAGCGAAAAATATGTTTTAAAGAATTGAAATGAGATTCTTTAGGACAAGCTTGAAAACGAGCACATAAACACACGGAAAACATAATATCTGGACGACTAGCGGTAGGATAAAGCAAGGATTCGATCATACCTCGATATTTCTTGATATCCACCTCCTTGCCATTTTCATCTTTGTCCAACTTAGTGCTAGTGATCATGGGAGTGTTGTGTGTCTTGCTATCTTCAAGACCAAAGCGTTTTAAGAGTTCTCTTGTGTACTTTGCTTGGCGTATGAAGTTCTCATCTTTAGTTTGCTTAATATGAAGTCCGAGGAAGAAGTTTAGTTCACAGAAAAAAAAGGAAGAGGGAAGAGAAGAGGAGAGAAAAGGAGAAGAAAGAGGAGGAGAAGAAAAAAAGAGGAAGAGGAAAGACAGGGAGGAACAGAGGAATAAAGAGGAGGACAAGGAAGAAGAAAGGAAGAGAGTGGATAAGCAGAAGGAAGAAGAAACGAAGAGAGTGGAGAAGCAGAAGGAAGAAGAGAGGAAGAGGGAGGAGAAGGAAGAAGAAAGGAAGAGGGAGGAGAAGAAGAGAGAGGAGGAGAAGGAAGAAGAGAGGAAGAGGGAGGAGAAGAAGATAGAGGAGGAGACGGAAGAAGAGAGGAAGAGGGAGGAGAAGGAGAGAGAGGAGGAGAAGGAAGAAAAGAGGAAGATAGAGGAGGAGAAGTTAGAGGAGGAGAAGGAAGAAGAGAGGAAGAGGGAGGAGAAGAAGAGAGAGGAGGAGAAGGAAGAAGAGACGGGAGGAGAAGGAAGAAGAGAGGAGAAGAGACATGAGGTCAACGTGTTATTGAACATGACCGCACCCAGCAAGGACCAGAGAGAGGTGATCTGGAGAGGGGACATCTGTAATCTAACACGCCGCGAGCTGAAGGAACTAATAACGCCGGGGATGGATATGGGCGACGAAACAATGGATGTGATGATTTCGGTCCTCCAAGGAAGACGACAAGCACAAAAGGTTATATGCATATCAACATTCGAATCAGGGCGAATTGTGGAGGGTCAAGGCGAAGCAATTGATGATTGTATACTCCCTAAAATAACGGATTTTCTCCAATAGAAACTGTAATCGCACAACCATGCTGGTCTACAGGCCATTGGACTGTGGTGGTTGCCTAGGACCCGTCTGCGGAGTTCTTGCAGTTCAACAGTATGTCTAGGGTGCTAGATCGAGGTGAAGATCCAGACGTGATGGTTGGCGCACATGAATGCGCAGCAGTAGAGGTGGTTAAATACTAAAGGGAAGTGCTGAAGGTTGATTGGCCATTGAGAATCCTCAGGAAGAATAGCCAACGACAACCACCTAGGAGCAACGATTGTGGAGTGTATGTTTTACACTGGATCAGGTGTTTAATGTTAATGGTTGACCCAACGAAGGAGAAGCACCAGAAGACCATTCACTGTATCAGGGGCGAATTGGCGGTCTGGTTACTTAGGGACCCTTGTTCGTGTGTGGAAATCTGAAGACCAATTTGTGGAGTGTATTCTTTTTTACCTGTACAAATTACAAACACCATTTTTTGAAGATAGGTTTGTTGTGTGTTAGTCTTGGAACAAACCACATAATCCGGACAGATCTCCAACATAATCCGGACAGATCCAAAACGTAAACCGGACAGACCATGACTTTAATCCGGACAGACCAGGACCTTAATCTGGACACACAAACCACATAAATCGGACAGACATAGACCTTAAACTGGACACACAAACCACATAATCCGGACAGATCGAGAACGTAAACCAGACAGACCAGGACCTTAATCCGGACAGACCAGGACCTTTATCTGGACACACAAACCACATAAACCGGACACACAAACCACATAAACGGGACACACAAACCACATAATCCGGACAGATCGAGAACGTAACCCGTACAAACCAGGACTTTAATCCGGACAGACGATGACCTTAATCTGGACACACAAACCACATAAATCGGATAGACCATGACCTTAAACTGGACACACAAACTATATAATCCGGACACACAAACCATATAATCCGGACACACAAACCACATAATCTGAACAGATCCAGAACGTAAACCGGACAGACTAGGACCTTAATCCGGACAGACCAGACCCTTTATCCGGACACACAAACCACATAATCCGAACAGATCCAGAACGTAAACCGGAAATACCATGACCTTAATCCGGACAGACCAGACCCTTAATCTGGACACACATACCACATAATCCGGACAGATCTCCCGTCTAACAAATGTCAATTAAAAGTAGACTTAGATTTAAAGACAAATGTACATTAAACTTTAGTTTTACGGAATTATGTTTAACACCATGAATGTTGTACATGATAAATTGGATTCAACATAAAATTGATGCATTTGACACATTTTACAACCTAATGAATTAGTATTTATACTTAAATCTAGACGGACCCACAGTATAATCGGGACAAATCTCCCACATAATCCATACAGACCCAGAACATAATCCGGACAGCTAATACATAGTAAATAAGATCAGCAAACCAACTAACAACTGAAAATCCACAACTTATAAGTGTGATCGTTTTACAAGAGACGGAAAATAACAGGAAATCTTAAATTAAGGAGGAAGTTCCTCGTAATACAGATTCATGTCTCAATCACCGAAATCATGATCCCCCGATTTCGGTATGACTGAGTGCAGCAACGATGTAACCTTCTTCTTGAACTTTCCCTTCTCTTGTTGGTCGTGCTTTTTGTGACTTCTTTTAATTATCTTCTCAGCTAAAAAAATCCACCGTCTAGTCGGCGGTATGCCTGGACGTCTTACCTTATCTGGATTGATAACAGATGTCCCGCCGTCCCAGGTTCAGTAAGTTGACTAGGAAATTGGATAGTTTGCATACGTACCTTAAGCAATTCAATATACTTAACGAGCTCAAGATACCTTGCGTGTGAAATGAAATATTCCCGTGCGATCCAAATGACACAACACATTATGTCGTCGTGACGATGAAGCACATCTTTCTCCATTATGCCATCGTCTGGGTACATCTTGTCTGGATAGCTCTTTCAAATATCTTTCCGCTATCGATTAACGATGTAAGACTCCGGGAGCAATGCATTAGGATCTAACTGTGCAATAACAACAAAAAGGTGGCAACATAGAAGACCAACGTGCTGAAACATTCCACAATCACATGTGAAGTTCTTAGATCTGATTTGTACTATGAAACGTTTCGACAGTAGCTGCTCACCAGACAATACACGTTCAGATACTTTGTAATGGAATGTGTCATCCGTATTGAACTCCTCTGTAATATCTGAAGGGAATGTGTTCTAAAAGTTTTACTTTTAAATGTCAATTATTATGAATTGAATGAGAAATCATTTTGTTCCTTGTTTATGTTATTCGTCTTTTAGAAGTGTTAAGGAAGAGGTTCTTGGTCCTTAACCGTAGAGCTCTAAAAGATATTGGTTTACATAAAACAAAAGATATTCGCAATCATGGTAATTAACATGGGACATCAATTACCGAGTTAAGATTGTCGTGTTGGTCATAGATCATTGTAGCTCTACAAGTGAGTGACAACACGAGTACACAAAAGAGGAAGATATTACTTTTGTATACCGAATTGACCTAACAAGTAAAATATTATAGAAATGTGTTTCTGTGTCATTAATATTTTACTGTGTCCTTGGTCATTTGATATGAGACTTATATCCGATCGCTTAAGGTATGCTTAATTAGACTAATGTCTTAAGCTATCAATAAGTGTAGTGTAAAGGCGTTAGTTGGTTAAGTATGAGTTTTGTTGGAGAAGATAGTTAGTCAAAAGACTATCATTGCCCCCTCTTAATTGAGTAATGATATTAGTGGGCCCCTTGATAAAGCAAAGTTATAATGTGCACAATGTGATTTGAGTTAAGTCACATATTTATAACTAGCTTAAAGAGATCAAGAAATGAATACTAATACAAAGATGACACAATACTACTTTGTGTGTATTCTTAATATCATGTGGCAAGGGACGGACACAAGTGGTGCACTTCATCACTAAATGGATCGGGTTTTGGTTCGAGTGGAATTAAGACATCTAACTAATTGGGAGCTATAATGTGTAGCTAGATACTGCTTATAGCTTGTGATATTAAGCTCTTAATATCACTGCCAACTTAGTTTAGATCCTCCCATAGGTCACACCACAAAACTGGGAAACAAGAAATGGGGATTTTGAGTTCATAAGATGTGTCGGGTTTCATGAAGAAAATATGACACATGGGGTGAACAAGCAAAATCAAAATTATGTTGTGATTAATAACATAATTAGAATCTAAATTAAATTCATATGTGATGCAAATATTATGGGGTGTAATGATTGATCATTACATAGGATAATATGTTACATAAGTTGTGAATTTACTACTAATCCCGAAATGTCAAATTTTGTAGGGGTTAAACCGAAATTTGACAAGTCTGCAGAACAGTGCTCAAACTGTCGACCGGTTAGCAGTAAACGGTCGACCGATCGGGCACGGTCGACCGGATGTGTCTCGACCGATAACAGGGAATTTTCATCTGTTCGAACGGTCGACCGAACATTGCGATGGAATAATTCCTGTTACGAACGGTCGACCGAGTTATTGAACGGTCGGCCGAAACCTGGTTCGAGCGGTCGACCAAACCTCCAAACGGTCGACCGGTCCAGACGGTTAATGCAGAATTAATTTAAGAATTAATTAGATCATGCATGGAATTGGTCCATAATTGATTTAATTCGTGGCTGAGATTATTTATTAATAAATAATGGATGGTTAGATGGAAGTTTGCATGAAATCATGGGCAAGAGGTTGCACATGAATAGGTAATTTGGAGAGAACTTATAAATACAAGTTTATCTCATTACCTCCTTAATTAATTCATTGTTTTTCTCATGCAAAAAGTCTCTCCATAATTCTCCACGAAATTCCCTTAATTCTTAAGTTTAGTTTTAGTTTTTAAGAGATCATCTTCTCAAGGGAACTAAAGAGGGGTTAGTAATTAGATTCTAAACCCTATTGGAGATTGAGAGACTAGCTCTTCTCTCTCCAATCTTGTTTAGAGTTTGGTGAAATCTCGGAGGCATCCGGCGCAGCAACAAGCGTCCTCAACGTCTCCGAATCTTCAAGAAGTTTTAGAGAACTTCTAGGTATGAATTTCGGAGTCCCATGTTTATTTTAATAAAAAAATTAAAACTAGTTATTGAAACAAACCGATGCATGCATGAAATAAATCATAGAAAATTGTAATAGATCCTTATTACGCATAAAAATTCCGAATATATATATATGTGTAATTAAACATGAAATCCTTCAATATCGGAGTATATCATTTTCCCAATTTGTAATAGTGCTTTCTTGAAGACCTCTACCGTATACAACTCGCTGAACTGCCTCTCGAATGTATACATTGAAACTAATTGAGGATCTTATGAAGACAATCGAAATCTGATTGAGATTCCTTCTCATATTTGTGGCAGAGCGCGAGTTCGTATTGTTGAACGAACTGCTTAAGTGTGGTCTTAGATGTCAGGTACTTGTCAAAAAAGGCGTTCATACTCTCGCTTCTCTGAGTAGATGTCATTCCTACGAAGGAACAATCTCCAACAAATGCAGGTATCCGTGACCCTTGGATTGCATAAATCGATTGGAGCCAACTATGGTTATGGAGGTCAAAATCACCAATAAAACCCTTGCCAATTACGCTTAAATTCTGTTAGGGTTTTGGAATCGAATACAATAAATTTGAGATCAAATAGCATGTGTTTCCGATACTGCATCGACAACTTCAATGAAGTTTTGTTCATTATGTGCCATATACAAAATATGTGCCTCGCGTCTGGGAAGACATTCCTCACAGCAGCAGTAATGACGTCACATTGATCTGTTATGATCGCTAGGGGACTTATATCTACATGGACGGGGGCAATTTAAAATGAGAGAGTCATATATTCAAAGGTACGAAAAACTACTTTGAAAACTTAATCTGGACAACCACATAACGTATTCCGGGCAAACCCACAAAGTATTCGGAACAGACACACGACTTAATCCAGACAGACAAACGACTATTCAGATATTACTTAATCCGAACATACATACAACTTAAACCGGACAGAAACATAACTCATTCCGAACAGACACACAATACTTAATCAGGACAGACACGCAAGACTTAATCCGGACAGACATGCAATACTTAATCCGGACAGACATACAACTTATTCTGGACAGACATACAACTTATTCCAGACATACACCAACCTTATTCCGGACAGACACACAACTTGTTCCGGACAAACACACTACTTTGTCTGGATAGAACGACAACTTATTCTAGACACACTCAAAACTTAAACCGGACATACATATAACTTATTCCGGACATACACCACCTTATTCGGGACTGACACACAACTTATTCCGGACATACACACCACTTAGTCTGGAGATAATCACAATTTATTCTGGACACACTTAAAACTTAAACCGGACAGACATACAACTTATTCCGGACAGACACCCACTTTATTCCAGAAAGACACGCAACTTATTCCGGACATGCACACCACTTCGTCTGGACAGAACCACAACTTATTCTGGGCATACATACAACTTAAAACGGACAGACACATGACTTAAACCGGACCGACCCTAAGTATATATGTACCGTTCATGCACGACAACCAAGTTTGGAACAATCAGATGTAATTTTCAGTGGTCTCAGAAGACAACAAAGCACAACCGAGCAAAACCGATTCGAAATGATGCTTTACTCTTACAAATGGAGCGAAAGGCATGTCTTATTTGTTGGTAATGTAGGTTGTCTCGAAACATATTGCGTCTCCAAAGTATGAATACGCAGCTCTAGAACGACAGTCAGCCCAGAACACGTTTCATAGTCTTCCTTCGTTATCCATATCCATTACATAAAAAAACATGGAATCAATTTTCTACATCCTGATGAAATAATTCTAAAGAACTTGTGCATCGCCCAGTCCCATCTTCAAATTTCTGATTTGAAACGTTCCTGCATAAAGCAATGTTTAAGACCGGGCAAAATGTTTAACTTCAATTAAGTTACGCAGAAAATAACACACACCTTAGGTCCCGCTAGTTGAAAGTCAATTTGTCATGACCTCCGGTCTCGACCACAAAAGATTGCATGGTCTTAGCAGCTGATATCCCAGCAGAATCATTGCACGCCATGCGTGCTCTGGCGGCATCAGGGACGAATCGTTTTTGTCGGAGGAAACGCATTTGATCGTCCTCAAGCATGACGTGATTATGTTTAAGATCAACATAGTTAATGTGGTACTCTTTTGCTGGGTTTTCAGATACCCTAATCCGAGCAGTGCACTGGACCTTACTGGATAACCTATGCTTTAGTTTCCCTTGTCCTTGGTTTGCGGGAGCGTGGTGGCCCTCCTTGGAGCAAGTCAGTGTTGCCCGTATGACAACACCACGATCAATGAGATTGTCTTATCTTAACACCAAAACCACATGAATCGGCATAGGCAACGTAAAATGTTTTGGCGTCTTCGAAAGAATGAAAAAACATTTGCTCATTCGGAACGTTTGAGGCCTGCTCTATTTAAGTGCAAAGAAGGAAATAAAAGCGAAAGACAAACAAAAAGAAGAAGAAAATTCATCAGATTTGTATCCTGCGTAGCAGCACCAAAACGAGGGAGGATGAGCTGATTTGAGACGCATTTAATGTGATTTGAGACGCATCGGGAAGAGAAAATAAAAAAGAAAATGATAATCTAGCATTTCTTTTTTGCTGACATGGATGACGGAGCAGCGTCCTCAATAAGCGTCCTTAACAACGGGCACTAATCATTTTCCCAAACATAACCAAGTTAGTTATTATGGGATCCTAAGATCCGATTAAGAAAAGACTCGACCCGATTAAATTAAGAATCCCCACTCGTCCCCTCTCATCCCAAACCCCACTGTCGCCGGCGATGCTCCGCCGGAGCAACATCCGCCGGCGCTCTCGCGGCGTCCCGTACCTCTGCATTGCCGCGTCCCTCGCCGTCCTCCTCCTCCTTCTCTCCCTCTTCGCCCTCCACTCCCGCCTCTCGACGTCCCCGTCCCTCCCTCTGCACTCCTTTCTACCCGACGACGACGACAACGACGCGTTCGACGCCGGATCCGACGACAAGATCGACATCGGCGACGTCGACGCCCACCTCGACGACGACGACCTCGACGAAGACGATTCCGATCGGAACCCTAACGCGTCGGGGCACTTCTGGGATCACGTTTTGGGGGTGAAGAGACGAGCTTTCGGAGGGAAGAAGGTCTGGGATGGGGATTTCGGGGTCGAGAATGGAGGAGGTGAGGTGGCTTTTTCGTCGGACGACTTGCCCGTCGACGAGGAGATTAGGGTTAGGTTGGGGTCGGTTCGTGGAGTGGAGGAGGCGCTGTTGGTTAGGAGTTCTAAGCTGAGGGACGGGTGGGCGAAGTGGTTCGAGTCGAAAGGCCGGTTTCTGAGGCAGGACAAGATGTTCGGGAGGAGTTTGGAGGCTTTGAATCCGATGAACCACCCGCTACTGCAGGATCCCGATGTTGCTGGCGCGAGTGGGCTCACTCGAGGCGATAGGTTTATGAGGAAGGCGATGTGGAAGGAGATTGAGAAGGTTACATTCGAAGAGGTCAAGAAGAGGGTGGAGAAGAGAGCTTTGAATTCTGAAGTGAAGGTCGAGAGTGATGGGAGTCACGGTAGGAGTAGTAGGTTGAAGGAGCAGCATGTTTACCCTGATGGCCGGCGGTGGGGTTATTACCCGGGGTTTGATCCAAATTTGTCGTTTTCGGCGTTCATGGCCAAGTTTTTGGGTGATGAGCGCTGCTCTTTGAGGGTATTTATGGTGTGGAATAGCCCGTCCTGGTCGTATGGGGTAAGGCATCAGAGGGGCTTGGAGAGTTTGTTTCATCATCATAAGGATGCTTGTGTTGTTGTGTTCACCGAGATGATGGAGCTCGATTTCTTTCATGACTTCGCCAAGGATGGGTATTACAAATGTTGTTCGATGTTATTGTCTGTTAATATGTTTTCTGCCTTAATAGACACAATTTGCACCACATTGGGCTTGATTTATTTTTGAAGTGGCATGCTTGATATTAATTTATCAGTCTCAATTGCATACATGCAGTTAATAACTTGCATTCTTGGAGCTAGTTAGTAGTCTGACATATAACCAGGAAAAAGTTATTTTTACATTTCCAGGAAATGAGCTAATTTTCTTTCACTCATTTTATCTTGATGTCCTGTTACAGCTATTTTTTAAGTCCTTTCAATAGCAGGAGATTATGGCAGTAAACCTGTTTTCCACTTTTTTCTTTGCCACTTTCTTGTGAAGCGTTTCTATGCACATAATTTCCATTTTTTCTTGTATTCCTGGATAAATCTCATATCTGTGGTATATTATATGCAGTAATTTTACAGATACGGCTCAATATCAGTCACTTACTCGAATTAGACGTGCCACTTTGCACATGTTTAAACTTCTTTGTGCATTTTAATCCCAAAGTTGAACAAAATTTCTTGATCACTGACAACCTTTTTTCCTCTTCTGATTCACAGTTTCAGGGTTGCACTTGCTATGCCAAATCTTGATGAGCTCCTAAAAGACACTCCAATTCTTGACTTTGCGTCGTTCTGGCATGAGTGGAGAAAGACAAAACACTATTCCTTACACTATAGCGAGCTTATACGTCTTGCTGTTCTGTACAAGTAAGGCCACTGAATTGTATGGTATTGTTGTTGTGCCTTCTCTGACTTATCTGAAAAGCTGCACATGTTATTGGAAATCGATTTAGTTATCATTCAATGTTTTTATTATTATAATGATATGTTTCTTTGTTTACTTAAAGAATCAAACTACAAGATACTCACTCGTCTATTCTGCATATCAAATTTTATTTTTGTCTAGATCAGTGGAGTCCGGCAACAATTACGGGTACAATAATATCACATGGATCAGAAAATTTCTAAAATCTGATTATTATACAACATGGTACAGTTTTAACTAATTTTTTAAAAAGCTTCATCTAGTTTTTGGCTTGACAATAGATATGAAGGTATATAATGATTAGCTTCTTTGTTGATTCAACTTGAGTCTGGTGGTCTCTGCTGAAGTTGTAAACAAGTCCCACCTTGAGACATGGAATTTTAGTATTTGGTTTAAATACTAAGATATGTAAGTCAGTAGGATCTACAGCACTAGTCATTTGCATGTCAAGTCCCACATTCTGACTACCTGCTAGATGGTATGAAAATAGATTTGACAAGGATATAAAAATTCAGAAATTTTTGGTATTATGATCCATATAATGATGCTAATGCATTACACTTTTGCATATAAGTATTTCAAATACATTGTGTACTGGCAGCATACTCTTGTTCTGAACATAGGAATAGCAACTTTCCAAATTGTTTCCACTTTTTATTTTTTGAGAAAACCTTCAATCAGTAATGGCTTGCTGCAATTAATTAACTTAAGAGTTGCCTGAGTTTTTTTAGGTCCATACGACCAAGTTAACAACAATTTATTGTGTAAAGATTTATCTTGTCACTAGTGGTTAATAAATCTCAGATCTCCCATTTGGTAGGATGCAAAACTATAGTTGTTTTCATTTCACTGTAGTAGTTAGGACATAATTGTACATCCAGTAAAGTAGCCTCATTTTCAGTCCATTTAGTTGTTTCTTACCCTTTCAAGTGTATTTAAATTGAAGTCAAGCTAGTGCTTCGTAACACACTTTTGTCTTCTTCTCTGAATGCAATTATTCACATTCTTAGATGGAAATTGGCTTTAATATTGCAGATACGGAGGGATCTATCTTGACTCAGATATTATTGTCCTCAAGCCACTGAGTTCAGTACAAAATTCTATTGGTGTGGAGAACACAGTATCTGAAAATCCAATGTTAAATGGTGCTGTGATGGCATTTGAAAGTCACAGGTACTTAACTCAGTCTTGAGAAAAATTACTAGGAACACTTTCAAATTCACAAATTTCTCTAATAAACAGATACGTACTAGTCTGCTCCATGTGTTCAATTGCTATTATATAATGAGATTATGAGATTGACCCATACCTCTAAAAGTAATGGTTTACAACAGATTGACCCATACGTCAGTGCTACTTACTGTTACTAGTTATGTTTCATTAGTTTTCCTTCGCTATTTTAAGTTGGCAAACTCTTGGTATAGCTGTGGCACTGAAAATTTCAACAATATCCTTCCTATGATATTTCTTTTCATGGTATTTTGTTGACTTTATTATTCAGAAAGTCTATATTGGTCGCTGGACATCTTTTTTGATCAGTATAGATGTATCATATATGTAATGCTGGTATTTGGCACTTGTTAATGTGCTAGATTTCTAGAAGATTATTATCTTTTGGAATTTTTACGCGCACACCATTTTTCCTATTTCATTCTGATATTTGGTCACGTAGCATCTGCTATATTCTCTTCAATTCATATTAGCAGTTAAATTTGATCATAATTGTAGTTCAGAGTCTGTGTCATACTTCTGAATTCACATTGACGGTTGACACTGTTTTTATCTTCTTGAGCCTGGTCAGAAAGTTGTTGCCATTTTGTACATTATTTTCTTCACTTACGGGTTACATGTTTAATTGTGATATGCTGCAGTCCTTTCATAATGGAGTGCATGAAGGAGTACTATTCAACTTACGACGATACCAAACTGAGTTGGAATGGAGCGGACCTCTTGACTAGAGTTTTTAGCAGATTTTATAGTGGATCAAACAAAACTGATGTTAAACCAGAATTTAATCCGCAAGATCCTCATTTGTTCTTCCCAATAAATTCTCACAACATTACAAGGTATAAGTTGCACTTTTTCTTCATTTACATTCTTATGAATAATGAATTATGAGACATTGCTGGATATGCTACAGCCTGTTTTCCACTACTAGCTTGTTTAATATTATTGTGAATTGCTGCCCTTGGAATTTCCTACTGATAGATCTGAAAAGATGTTTTTGCACTGAGTCAAGCGGAAGAATTTGTCTTGTATCTGAGCCTTCAAAATTACATCCTGTTTGACTTATTTGTTCACTGCGTGGGTATCAGAAGCATGTCTTAGAAATTTAGAAGAATTGAGATAAGAACATTTTTATAATCATGGGTGAGATTTGTAGGATTTAATTTCTGATTGAGGTGTGAATGACTTTATTAATATTTGCTAAGGCAAACTAGTAGGAGGCACCAATGTATTATAACCTGTCAATACTATTCTGCACATTGGATCCTGAATGTTGCTGTATTTTCCTTGTATTACTTTGTTTTGGTTCAGGTATTTTCATGCTGCAGAAGATGATTTTGAAAGAAAGCAGCAGGAGGTTGTTTTGACAAAAATACTAGATCAGTCTATCACCTTTCATTTTTGGAACAGTATAACATCAGCATTGGTCCCAGAACCAGGAAGCATCGTGGAAAAAATCATTAACCGTCACTGTATCTACTGCCTTGATGTTCTATGAGTAACCCACATCTTGCTTTGAGTAGGCAAAATGCAATCACAGTGTTCGTGTAGAAGCATCGCAATTTTATGCAGATAATGAACATTTGGAAATGGTTTCTGTTTGTTCAGACACAAATTAGCAACCATCAAGGTACTCACTGCTGACATGTCACAGAATGCTTGCCAATGCTCGTCAAGATCATGGCCCCTAGCATCTGTTGGATTATAAATTAGCTTGGGTTACCATTTGAGTTAGCTCCATGGATGACTTGGTAATTATTGACATAGATGTGCTGTTGTAATTATTTTAATTAGAAAAGTTGTAGGCATTTTAATCAAAAAGTTGGTGATTGTGTTCTCAGTTGATGTGCTCTTGTACCTTGGCATTGCTTTTCGGATGCGAAATTTTATCATTGACGTTACCATTAGGCAATTCATATCAAACTTGAATCAGACGATAGGGTTTGCAGCCAATCTTGATAAATAAGATAAATATATTGGCGAGGTTATGGATCACAACGCCACCGATCAAAATTTTATGATTATATTGGTGAGTCGTCTTAATAACTTCCAAGTTCAATATACATATGCATCATTTGAAACACTCCATATATCAACGTGAACTTAGCAATCCAAAACCCAGATTGCTGAGTTCAAGTTCAATTTGCGGTACCACCTCCAACTGAAGTCAGGCATTCATCCATGACCTAGCGTGAGCACCCATGGCTTGCAAATGTCTCTTCCAATGGGCCGGTTGGGACCAGGAGTTGTAGTCTCACCAAAGCTCCCAGACGTTGCTGCCTGAGGCGGGGTCTTGCAGGCACATATGTGACTGCATTGTGCAGGTCTTGCGCCTGCAACAACAGATCTTTGTTTTTTTAAGCCTGTGTTACACCCTCATTCTTCACCTTCTACTTTAATTCTGACCTCATTTAATGTCTTTAGTTGAAAGGATTAAGTGACGCTCAATTCTCCAACTTACTCAATTCAAGGTTTTCTGGGTGAATAAGAATTGGATAACAGCAAGGCCAATAATCAAAAACACACACCAAACATCTGTATAATCGCTTCAATTCTTCAACATTCTTAAATCTTGAACAACAAAAATTCTTTAAATGAGAAACACCCACTTCATCTTATTAAAATCAAAGAGCCTCTAGGCTTACAGACTGGTGACAAATGATACCTTCATAATTTACTTAGAAAAAAATGCACAATCAAATGAAGAGGCTATGGTACAGTTTGAATGGAGAACTGTATTTTGTATTTGTATATCAACTGATGGAGTACAATGGGTACTTAGAAAAAATACTGGATCTGTAGATGGACATGGACCTAAAAAGGCTGAAGCATAAGGAAAATTATTCCTATATTGCATTGCAATGATTTAATGCATATAAATTAAGAGTTCCAAACACCAGTTCTTCAGTGCGAGTAGTCCTTGTCAGGTAAACTTCAAGCAAGTGAAGACATTAGGCTGGAGCGAAAACATTTTCTAACCACAAAAAAATGTTCAACAAAATTACTCACAATACTAACAGTATTATAAAAAAACACAGTAAGTTGCTACTAAATATATATAATGCTTCCATCATTTCACAAAAACAGCGCAGGGTAAGGATTAGTGAATGGATACAGGCATGTACAATAAAAATCGACATTAAGTTTCTGTGGAAAACACATTAAAATTTAGACTGATTCCTGAAATTTATGATGTTTACGAACGCCCATTTCCAGAATCTAAGGTGCACACTTATGGAACCTATGGGATAAAAAAATTACATAAAAGGCTGTCCCAGGCCTTCCTAAGCCCTATTTGGAAAATGACAAATTGTAACATGACAAATTCCTTTCAGTGAATTTATAAACCGACTCCTGTGAGACCACCTAAAATTGATATCAGATTTCAACTTAAGCACGACACAGATCTTGCACTTGCAGTGATCTCCTCTATTATATATACTTGTATATGCTCTTTCATTATTTATGCAGTTCAGAATTCAGAGCTTATATCAAAAAAGATCTCCAAGCAACATCTACCTGGCTACATCATAATCTTAATTGAAACGAATTGCTAATCACAAATATCCACACTGCCACTAACTCACTAAGTTAAAAAACATCCGCACAAGTCGGTTGACTTCAGACTTGGTCTCTTCATGGACCTGTGAAACTCAAAAGTTTGTATAGGACAACACCATGTGCAAAACCAAGTACACACAATTTTATATGTAGTTACAACATAATATGTATGAAAATTATTGTAGATACACCACCATGTACATATTTTGTACAATGCATGTAGCATATCACAGAAAACATTCTTTATTGAAAATGTAACGTTCCCAAAAACAGCGGAAAATTTAAAATGAAAACTCAAGAATTAATACCAGGGAAACACGAGGACATTACTCATAAATACTCAAAGGATGCACCATTACACGAGAGTTTACAAAAATATGATTACATCAAAAGTCAAGAATGTACCAATACAAGTAATCATAACAACCTAAATGATAAGACTAGAGGATCCGATCCTGGTGCACTCGTTCTCAGTCGTCACCCGTTCAGTGTCAATCAAGGCATGAAATGCAAACATGATACAATGCCTAAGTTTTCATAACGAAAATCCCATATACCAAGCTCCCCTAAACATGCATGAAGAACGTACAATGCCTCTATCGTACTAGTATATCATCACATACAAGAATGCAAGAGTAAAACATTCCCTTCCAGGAGTACTGAAGGACATCAGTCCTACCAACGACATCAGGTCCCCAAAAGGTCCCCACTGCGGGCACACGAGGTCTTACAGAGGTATGTTCACACAAGCTGAAACATCAGTTTGCTCACATAAGCTGAAATCTCAGTTGCTCACACAAGCTGAAACATCGGCTGCTCACACAAGTTGAAACATCAACGCCGGGAAGGAGTCCGGGCAGTCATCTCCGTCCCCACACGGGTCGGGCGGTCACCTCTGTCACCACCAAGGCCGACTGTCACCTCACCCCACGAAGCTGCATAACACGCAATGCATTGGGATCTGCGACCCCTAAGGTCTTCTACCTAGTGTGACTCTACAATGCACATGCCACTTAAAGCTCATAAACATCAAACGACACGCGTATCCAGTATCTACACTCTTTTGCCCGACAAGGCGAGGACATGGGTGTTGGCTTTTTTGCCTTAATTCGTATTTTGATGATTTAATCAACATAATCTTAATCACAATCAAATGTAAAGTATGACACATTATGAAGAGAAGATATATTGAATTGTGCTAACATCTACATGTGATCAAGACTCAAGGAATAATGAAATTGAAGTCAAGACATGTAATCAAACTAATTGAAGACATAATTTTACATTTTATTTGAGTCTTAGGAATCTTTGTGAACTTGAGCATACAAGACTTGTATTTTATTCACAAACCCACTAGGTTTCTTGTAGAAGTCACACACCAAATTTCAGATCATTGGACTTCAATAGGTCACCCAAACGTCAGGGCCGTCTCGGAAATTTTTGAGGCCCTGTGCGAAAATCAACAACGAGACTCCTAAATTTGAAAAAAATTATCCTCATAGTTTAAATAATAAAAAATTCACTAACTTAATGCAATATTAATTGAATTTTTTTGTCCTCTTAGCAATATTTGAGACAAATTTATCAATGTTTAAGTGTTATTTATGTGTTAACACTAATTTTCTTTGCAACCCAATAAGGTCATGTACATTTTTTTTGAGGCCCCCTCAAAGTGAGGCCCGGAATGAGGCCCGGAGCAGGAGCTCACCCTGCTCCTGCTATTGGGCCGGGCCTGCCAAACGTTAGTCGAAAAATCATTAAACCAAGACCTAAACTGCCTGTGCCAATTGGTCGACCGAAATCAGTTTTCCATTTAACCGTTTCTATCAGTTAATAAGTTAACAAATAGTGATTTTACCCAGCTCTTCCGGTCGACTGCTTCTAACATTTTGGTCGACTGTTTGACCCGTATTTTTCGGATGACAATTAATATTGTCGTATTATACAACGGTCATATTCGTATTTATTCCTAACCTCTAAAATACATTTGGCCACCGGTCGAAAATTGACTTGAAAACGGTCGACCGAATGAACACTATTTTTGTGCCCAAAAGTGCATGTTATTTTTGGTTGAACGTATCTCAATTTTGTGTTCGGCCGATTACATTTACCCTGGACAAAACCCCCATATCAGGCGACCGACCCATTACCTGGTTCGACCGATAACTTAAGTTATAGACCAAATTGGTTCCACCAAGCTTAAGGTGGTTTGAACGTTTCCTTATTCTTAAGGAAACGGTAGACCATTTAGCTCTTCTCGGTCGACCGTTGTGGGACAAAATTGCTGAACTTCAGGTTCTATTTTGTGTATCTTACACAACCTATCAAATTCTTCCCCAACGACGATATATCATTAGGAGCTTATAAATAAAGGTCCATACACCTTATTTATCCATCTCTCAAGAGCCTAAACTTCATACATTTGATCAATTACACATCTTACTCAAAGTGTACTCAAGGTAGAGAGTATTTGATCCACTTAACCCCAGTTGTGAAAAGTTGTAAAGGTTTCGGTGAAAGCCTGAAGCATCATTCTCCGATTGTGAGAAGAGAAAACCAAGCTTGCGAGGGTGTTCACAATGCTTGCTGTGTAAAAGCTTGATCTTGACCTGGAACGAGATTGGATAGTGAAGACGTAGGCGGGGCTCGCGGAGTAGAGCGGAGCTTGCAAGAGAGGAAGTAGGCGGGAGGTTGAACCTCTATAAAATGGTCTTGTCTTCATTATGGTTTGCTTGTTTCTCTATTTTTCTTTTTAATTGATTGTTTCTGTTGCATCTTAAGTAGAGATTAAGTGAATTTGATTAGATTAATTAGGGGTTCTACAATGGGTTTCCGAGGCAAAGATCGCAACACAACACACAAGGCAAAAATATACAGATCAAGACACAACCGGTCGACCGGAAGTGGCAAATTGTTCGACCGATTCCTTATGAAAAGGAAACGTTCAAATAACAACACAAGTCGGTCGAACGATGGAGCTACAACTTAAGTGAATTGGTCGAACCAAAGTCAAGGGGCGGTCGACCGTTTGAAAGGTCTATGTTATAGGATTTTGTGTCCTTATACATGTGTATATTTTAATTTTTTAATACAAGCAGACATGATCGATTTCATATTTTCAGAAATTTTATGTGCTATGTTTTGTGTTTATTCTAATATCATGTGATCCTACATATATTAAAACAAACAAGAGAGGATCATACCCAAATGTTCTCTAAAACCTTTTGAAGATCCGGAGTTCTGTTGCCCATCGAATCGCTCGCTAATTCGCCTCCAAGTGTTCACCAAACTCTAAACATGATTAGAGAAAAATGAGCTAGCCAATTCAATCTCTAATTAAGCTTAGAATGTAGTAATAACTAATAACCCCTCTAAAGCTTCCGAGAATTCAATCTCCAAAAAACTCAAATAATTAAGAGAATTTTCGAAGTGATTAGGGAGAAAGAATTTGTATTAACACTTATGAAACAAGTATGTGAGATGACCTATTTATAGCCTCACAAATCACCCACATCATTAAACTATTCTCTAGCCATGATCTCTTGTTTTTCTCTCCCAAAAACCAATCACAATTTACCACATAATCGTCCTCAAAACCATTTGACAATGTCTGGAATTAATCCAGCCCATGATCTGAATTATTCTCTTAATAATTCAGGCAAAATCCTACTGAACGGTCAACCGAAATTTCTAATCGGTCAACTGAATAGTTAAGTTTTTGTAAGTTCGGTCAGACTGTTAGCCAGACGGTCGACCGAATATTAACGAGAAAATTTCCATGGAGAATTTCGGTCGAATCACGTCTCCTTCTTGTCAACCGTTTCCTTACTAAAATTTATCCTGGTAAATTTTGGTCGACTGTGTCCTTGTACCGGTCGACCGTTATATCACCAAGAAAAGTCGTGGATATTTTCGGTCGACCGTGTACTCACGCCCGGTCGATCGATCCCATTATCACGACACGTACTAATAATTTCGGTCGACCTACGCATTCCGATCCTTGTCCGGTCGACCGTCCCTAAGGACCCGGTCGATCGAACGCAAAACGGTCTACCGTTTTGACACTGATTTTGCCTTTGTCAAATTTTGGATTTATCTCCAACAAAATATGATCTTTTGGGATTTTTAGCAAATCCATATATCATGTAATATATTATCCTATATAATGTTAAATTATTACACCCCATACTATATACATCTTATATGAATTGATTCATGATTCTAATTATGTTGATTTTATTGATTCACCACATGTGTCTATTTTCACAGGAAACCCAACACATCATATGAACTCAAAATTATGCTTTTTGTTTCCCAATTTTACGGTGTGACATCTAGGAGGATCTAAGCTAAATTGATAGTGATATTAAACACTCAATATCTCAAACTATAAGCGGTGTCTAGCTACACATTATAGTTACCCAATTAACATAGATGTCTTGTTCCACTCGAACTAAACACGATCCATTTAGTGATGTAAGTGCACCACTTGTGTCTATCCCTTGTCTCATGATATTAAGAATACATACAAAGTAGAAATGTGTCACATTTGTATTATATTTATTTGTTTATCTTTTTAAGCAAATTATAACTATGTAACATAACTCAAGTTACATTGTGCATATTATAATTTTACTTTATCAAGGGGCTCACTAATATCATCACTCAATTAAGAGGGGCAATAATTTGACTAGCTATCTTTTCCAGCATAAATCACGTTCAACCAACTATTACCTTTATCACTATACTCATTGATAGTTTTTGACAATAATCAAATTGAACTCTCATTATGTGAAAAGATATAAGTCTCATATCTTAAGATTCATGACACAGTAAAACATTGATGACACATAACACAATTCCATAATGTTTTACTTGCTAGGTCTATTCAATATATAAAGTAATTATTTTCCTCTTTTATATACTCGTGTCGTCAAATATTTGTAGAGCTACAATAATTGACGACCAACGCGACAATCTTATCTCGGTAATTAATGTTCCATATTAATTACCACGATTATGAATAACTTTTGATTTATGTAAATCATTATCTTTTAGAGTTCTATGGTTAAGGAACAAGAGCATCTTCCTTAACACTTCCAAAAGATGAATACAATAATCAATGAACAAAATACTTGCACATTCAATCATAACAATTGACATATAAAAGTAAAACTTTTAGAACACATTCCTTTCATATGTCCGGGTTCAATAAATTATCAAGGCAACGATCGGGCAACAAAGAAGTCCCCCGTCCGACCGAAATTAATAGGAACTACACAAGTTCGGATTTCACTACAAACGGTCGAACAAGGGTCTCTGGGCGGTCGACCGTTTAGATAGTCTTGGCCCAAAATAAACTAAACAACAATGCAACAGGCAAACAACGAAGGGGTCTTGTCCGACTGAAAATAACATATCGTCTCATGCCCAACAATTATTCACATCCGGTCGGCCCCCAACATGCATCGTTCGACCAGGGCGGGTCAAAATCCAGCAACTAAACTACAACCGGTCGACCACCAACGACATCGGTCGACCGTTTCTCAGCAGACGACTAATTGCCCCTCGTCACTGGCGAGGCCTCCAACGAGTGGACACTTCACACACATTGTGTGAACATTCTAATGGAACTTGACATACTTTTCTTCACTTCGACTCCACGCCGTCACACCTCAAAGCCGCACACATCCCATCTTGCCGATCTCCTCCTTGCACCGGGCACCTCTGCCATCACCAACTCTGGCCGCCACCTCTGGTCGCCGATTAGTGGAGGAAGAGAGGGAGGGATGGAGTTGAGAAAGAAAAAGAGGGGGAGAGATAGATGCACTTCCCTTAAATAAGCACCTCCTTACCTCAACCACGACCATACCCACCTTACCTCCCAAGTCAAACCCCAATTAGCACTAATACTACCCTTATGCAAGATTAGTCCTTAATTTGGGTTAGGATCTATCAGAAAATACTTAAGCAATGCAACAAACAAAATACCAAAAGAAAAAAAGTTCAAATTGAAGCTAGAACTCAAAATCGAAAATATAGGAAACTCGCAAGATACCTTGTTCGCCCAACAGCCAAACCACTTTTTCCTTCTGCAACATCCAATGTTCCAGTCTCTGCCCAATCAACACAAACATATGCCACTGTTACGGCAATCTTTTCTTTCATTGTATCATTGTTTTGAATGAATTGCTCAAGTTTTAATATTTCAATTTCTGAATAGTGCAATAAATATGTTAACATTGTAGCAAATGGTTCTAATGCTAACTTCCCGAGAAAGTATGTGAAATCAGATATTGTGTTGCTTCCAAGCTTCGTGTAATTTTTTTCTGTAGATTTTCTTAGTTGCGTTGATAAAAAGTATAATACAAAGAAAAGTCATTACGATAAATCTCATATTGCGAGATGTCCACGAAATTAATTTGTTAGTTTTGTTTGACTGGTAGACTATTGTGAAATACAAGTCGGAAGGGCTTTTATTCCTTTCAAATTCTTAAAGCCAGATGAGATATAATATCCCAAGCAACTCCAGAAACATTACACCGTTTTCTACGCACATTGCAAAGCAATTGTTATTCCAATTGATAGATCCTTAACACTGAAATATTCGAACAACCAACAATCGTGTTTGAGCAAAACTGATTGCACCTCCGAGTCTAATTAGAATAAAACAATAATAATAACAAAGTCTTCCCAAACTAGTCCGGATATGTTAGAAATGAAACTCAATAAGAATCATGATTCTAGCACGTGAATCATCTTCTTTCACGCACTCTTATCCAATGCCAAATCATTTGAGATGCCCCCCCCCCCCCCCCCCCCCCCCCCCCTCCCCCCCAAGTTAATCTTGGTCGAATGCCATCGACTATATACAACGCTTAATTTGGGATTGAAGTTGAGGATTTCATTGAGATGAGTTGGGTGGAGTCAACGGTTTTTCGAATCGGAAAGTCCAAACACAACTTCCCCAACGGTATGATTTTTTTTCAAAAAAAAAAGCTGATGAAAAAGATATAGACAATTTTGAAATAAGAATTTACCTTTCGAACTAGTGGCACTGTGGCAACCTCAAATAACATAGGTATTGTTACCTAATTTTAAATGTCACAATTTTTAACAAAACAATTGGGTTATTTTTTATTTAAATGAATTTATTTAACAAAAAATATTTCATGTGATAATACATTTGTACCAGCCAAATAATTATTCAAAATGAAATTTTCTAGAGAAGATAAGAAATACAACCACCTCGTGCCAATAGATTTGTTATCTTAATGCGAAATTGGCAAGACAAGAGCATACATATACATACATATATATACAACACATACACATACACATACACATACACCGTGCACAATTTTGATGAACTCACAATTAGTTGTTAAAATCAACAAAGGTAAGTGATTAATATGTTTAATTAACCGCAAGTGCACGACCGCATTGAAGCGGTGACAATTACGGGTCGATCCACAGGGAGGTGTGTCGACTTTTGGTTTGTTCGAAGGCGAGTGGGAAATAAAGGAGAGAAATGTTGATTACACTAAACTACACTAAAATGCAAAACGAAATGGAAGATAAGCAATAAAACTATAAGATGTGTGTGTTTAATGGGGTAGAGAAATAAAACTAAAAGATGTGTGTGTTTAATGGAAGATAAGCAATAAAACTAAAAGATAAGCAATAAATGGGGTAGAGAAATAATGTGAATATAAAAGATGTGTGTGTTTAATTAAGCTCCTCACAACATGTAGTGCATGAAATCATAAAACTAAATCCAACTTTGTCTCCACATGAATTAAGATAATATAATATCATTAAAGCATACAAGACAATAATTGGAATGAAGCTAAATGAACTCATGTATAAAGACTAGACCCTACTATGTCTCCACATGAATTAAGATAACACATATCATTAAAACATACAAGACATTAACCAAGGTAAAGGCAACAAGAGTACATACACTACAAATTGTGTTTCCAATATTAATTTCATCCATATCCTCACCTTATCATTCCCCATAAAATAGGTTCACTAATCTAAGCATAAGCTTGCTGGCTTTTTGGCCTTAATCTATGTTTTGATGATTTAATTAACCTAATCTTAATTATGATGATGTAGAGTAGCACACATATTGCATTGCATGTATATTGTATTGTGCTAACCTCTACAGGTGATCAAGACTCAAGAAAGAAGGAAATGAAGTCAAGACATGTAATTAAAGCTAAATCGAAGACATGTAATGTTGATTTATTTTGAGTCTTAGGAACATGTGTAAATTGAGCATACAAGAGTTAAAAACCAATCACATACACAATAGGTTCCCTATAGAAGCCACACACGAAATTTCACATTATTTGGACTTCATTAGATCACCCAAACCTTAGTCGGAAATCACTTATAAACTTAAACCCAGATTTCCTGTGTGAACCGGTCGACCGAACCAGTTCTCAGTTCGACTGGTTTATAACAGACTCTCCACAGTGATTTTACCGAACTCTTCCGGTCGACCGGTTTTACCTTTTCGGTCGACCGATCCCGGATTTTAATATGACCGTTTTTCTTGTCGTATTCCTATAACGGTCGTATTCGTATAAAACAAAACTTAACCCCAAATACATTCGGTAACCGGTCGAACGAAGACCTTGTTTCGGTCGACCGGTTGAACATATTTTTCAGAAACCAAATTCCCTGCTATCGGTCGACACATTTCTCGTTCGACCGATTGACCTTTGTCTCAACCGAATCCCCTTGTCGGTCGACCGCCCCATACTTTGGTTCGACCGATTCACTTAAGTAGAGTTAAGTTCTAGCTCGTTTGTCCGACCGAATATTCTTTTGTTCGACCGTTCTCCTTGAAATCAAGTGAACGGTCGACCGGTTTACTAGTTTCGGTCGACCGGTTCTGGACAGATTTGCAGCCCGATTTTCTGCTTTGTGTATCTTGCACAAAACCCAATCAAATCTATCCCCAACGGCTAGAAAACCTTAGGAGCTTATAAATAGAGGATCAAGACTTGTTGTTAACACAACTCTCCAACTCCAATTGTCCCAATACATTAGAGAGAAACCTCAATCCTCAAAGCTCCCAATTCTACACTCTATAAGCCTAAACTTCACACACTTGATCAATTACTCATCCTACTCAAAGTGTGCTCAATTAGAGAGTGAATCCCACTCAGTTACAAGAGTTGTCAAAAGAAGCAAGGACTTCGGTGAAAGCCCGAAGTGTCCCTCTCGGATTGTGAGAGGAAGAATTCAAGCAAGCGAGGGTTGTTCGCGTTGCTTGTGGTGTAAAGGCGTTCTCTCCCGGCCCGGAACGGGGAGTGGTTAGTGAAGACGTAGGCGGAGCTCGCGGAGTCGAGCGGAGTCTACAAGAGAGGACTAGGACCCGGGTGGGGTGCCGAACCTCTATAAAAACCGACGCATCTTTTGTGGTTTGCATTGTCTTTCTTTCTCTACTTGTTTGTTTATTCCGCTGCGCATTTGTTTGTTTAATCAAGTAGAAAATTAGGGATTAGATTAAAAGTGATTAGTTTGTGGACCCATAACCCACACGATCCTACAATTGGTATCAGAGCCTCGTTCGTTAATTTTGTTCTTAACCGATAAATTAACATGACTCTTAATGCATCCACACCTCTAGAATCTTGTAAACCACCATATTTTGATGGAAATAATTTTGTTTCATGGAAATCTAAAATGTCATCATTTATTAAATCCATGAATGCTAACTTGTGGTTTATGATTCAAACTCCATATGAAACACCTAGATGTCATATTAGTAAATGGAGTTTAGAAGATGAGAAAAATGCATCCCTAAATGCTAAGGCTATGAATGTCATATTTTGTGCATTAGGAGATGAATTTTTTAATCTTGTTTGCTCATGTGATAGTGCTCATTCTATATGGCAAACTTTAGAAAGGAATTTCGGTGATGGAAAATCACCAACCGGGGAGAAAGGAGCAACCACTCCGAAGGATGTAGCTCGAGCAAAGAAAATGGAGATTAACTCAACATCTTCATCATCATCAAGCTCATCCGATGGAGAAAGTGAAGATGAGGTATCTTCTAGTCATTCTTCAAGTTGTAGTTCAAGTGAAAAATCATCACATTCATATAAACTACAAAATGCATTTCTAAAACTTTTAGAAAAATCTAAAGAACTTCATGAGTCTAATAAGTTAGCAAATAAGCAAATAGATGAGCTTAAATGTCAAAATGCATTTATCTTAGATGATAAAATTGTTTTGCTTGCTAAAATTGAAGTTCTAACTTCTGAAAATGCATGCTTGAGGAATGACAATTTTAATGTTAAAACTACCTCATCAAATGCAATTGAAAGTCATATGCTTGAAAATGACAAAATTGACTTGCTAAAGAAACTAGATGAATCATATCTTGAAAGCAAGAAAATTTTAAATGACTTGAATTGCATGAATGAAAAAGTTGCAAATTTAGAGATTCACATGCTAAACATGAATGAAAAGCATAATTCAATGACTAAAAATCTAAATTGCTTAAATAAATCTCTTGCAACTAAAAACAGTGAACTTAATGCCTTAAATGAAAACTTGTCAAATAAATTGCATAAGTTCACACATGGCAACAAAAATAAGTTTTATGTTAAAAACATTCCTATTCAAATCAATGTTAAACATAATTTTGCCATGAAAAAGAAAGTAAGTGTAGAGGTACCAAAATCAACTTGGATTTGGGTACCAAAAGCTAAACTTAATGGACCCAAGCAAAAATGGGTACCAAAGTCTACACTTGCAGGAGCTTGAGGAGGAGATTGGTGGTGACCGGACGAGCCAAAGCGTCAAATTCGAATCCGGTTGCATCACCAAGTCATGATTGGAGCTATTCAAGATTCAAGTTTGGTATAAATTTCTATCTTTGAAATTTCTGAAAATTAGCTCTAATCTAGTTAATATGCTTAATTGTCATATCTTTAGAAAGTTCAATTCATTGAAAATCATTAACCCTATTCATTGCAAATCATTTACCACATCCATTGATTATAAATGTCATATTTTAAAATGGATGTTAGAATAAGGCTTAAGTAGAAACTTAAATGATTTTAACTTTTATCATATTCATTGTTTCCATTTAGCCTTATTGATAGGGGGAGCTTAAATGTTATATCTTTTATTAGAGTAATGAAGTGCAAAATTTAGGGGGAGCAACTTCATTACAAGACATCCAAATTCTAAGCTTAAAGTCTTAAATAATTATTATTTTTGATGGATGTCAAAGGGGGAGAGATAATTAAGGGGATAACTTGGAATTTGGCATAAAATTGAACAAAAACTATGCACATCCATAGGGGGAGCATTAATATGCATAGTTTACATATACAAATTCCATGTTTTTAGATAGAATTAAGATATAGGTTGCCATCATCAAAAAGGGGGAGATTGTTGGCTTTTTGGCCTTAATCTATGTTTTGATGATTTAATTAACCTAATCTTAATTATGATGATGTAGAGTAGCACACATATTGCATTGCATGTATATTGTATTGTGCTAACCTCTACAGGTGATCAAGACTCAAGAAAGAAGGAAATGAAGTCAAGACATGTAATTAAAGCTAAATCGAAGACATGTAATGTTGATTTATTTTGAGTCTTAGGAACATGTGTAAATTGAGCATACAAGAGTTAAAAACCAATCACATACACAATAGGTTCCCTATAGAAGCCACACACGAAATTTCACATTATTTGGACTTCATTAGATCACCCAAACCTTAGTCGGAAATCACTTATAAACTTAAACCCAGATTTCCTGTGTGAACCGGTCGACCGAACCAGTTCTCAGTTCGACCGGTTTATAACAGACTCTCCACAGTGATTTTACCGAACTCTTCCGGTCGACCGGTTTTACCTTTTCGGTCGACCGATCCCGGATTTTAATATGACCGTTTTTCTTGTCGTATTCCTATAACGGTCGTATTCGTATAAAACAAAACTTAACCCCAAAATACATTCGGTAACCGGTCGAACGAAGACCTTGTTTCGGTCGACCGGTTGAACATATTTTTCAGAAACCAAATTCCCTGCTATCGGTCGACACATTTCTCGTTCGACCGATTGACCTTTGTCTCAACCGAATCCCCTTGTCGGTCGACCGCCCCATACTTTGGTTCGACCGATTCACTTAAGTAGAGTTAAGTTCTAGCTCGTTTGTCCGACCGAATATTCTTTTGTTCGACCGTTCTCCTTGAAATCAAGTGAACGGTCGACCGGTTTACTAGTTTCGGTCGACCGGTTCTGGACAGATTTGCAGCCCGATTTTCTGCTTTGTGTATCTTGCACAAAACCCAATCAAATCTATCCCCAACGGCTAGAAAACCTTAGGAGCTTATAAATAGAGGATCAAGACTTGTTGTTAACACAACTCTCCAACTCCAATTGTCCCAATACATTAGAGAGAAACCTCAATCCTCAAAGCTCCCAATTCTACACTCTATAAGCCTAAACTTCACACACTTGATCAATTACTCATCCTACTCAAAGTGTGCTCAATTAGAGAGTGAATCCCACTCAGTTACAAGAGTTGTCAAAAGAAGCAAGGACTTCGGTGAAAGCCCGAAGTGTCCCTCTCGGATTGTGAGAGGAAGAATTCAAGCAAGCGAGGGTTGTTCGCGTTGCTTGTGGTGTAAAGGCGTTCTCTCCCGGCCCGGAACGGGGAGTGGTTAGTGAAGACGTAGGCGGAGCTCGCGGAGTCGAGCGGAGTCTACAAGAGAGGACTAGGACCCGGGTGGGGTGCCGAACCTCTATAAAAACCGACGCATCTTTTGTGGTTTGCATTGTCTTTCTTTCTCTACTTGTTTGTTTATTCCGCTGCGCATTTGTTTGTTTAATCAAGTAGAAAATTAGGGATTAGATTAAAAGTGATTAGTTTGTGGACCCATAACCCACACGATCCTACAATTGGTATCAGAGCCTCGTTCGTTAATTTTGTTCTTAACCGATAAATTAACATGACTCTTAATGCATCCACACCTCTAGAATCTTGTAAACCACCATATTTTGATGGAAATAATTTTGTTTCATGGAAATCTAAAATGTCATCATTTATTAAATCCATGAATGCTAACTTGTGGTTTATGATTCAAACTCCATATGAAACACCTAGATGTCATATTAGTAAATGGAGTTTAGAAGATGAGAAAAATGCATCCCTAAATGCTAAGGCTATGAATGTCATATTTTGTGCATTAGGAGATGAATTTTTTAATCTTGTTTGCTCATGTGATAGTGCTCATTCTATATGGCAAACTTTAGAAAGGAATTTCGGTGATGGAAAATCACCAACCGGGGAGAAAGGAGCAACCACTCCGAAGGATGTAGCTCGAGCAAAGAAAATGGAGATTAACTCAACATCTTCATCATCATCAAGCTCATCCGATGGAGAAAGTGAAGATGAGGTATCTTCTAGTCATTCTTCAAGTTGTAGTTCAAGTGAAAAATCATCACATTCATATAAACTACAAAATGCATTTCTAAAACTTTTAGAAAAATCTAAAGAACTTCATGAGTCTAATAAGTTAGCAAATAAGCAAATAGATGAGCTTAAATGTCAAAATGCATTTATCTTAGATGATAAAATTGTTTTGCTTGCTAAAATTGAAGTTCTAACTTCTGAAAATGCATGCTTGAGGAATGACAATTTTAATGTTAAAACTACCTCATCAAATGCAATTGAAAGTCATATGCTTGAAAATGACAAAATTGACTTGCTAAAGAAACTAGATGAATCATATCTTGAAAGCAAGAAAATTTTAAATGACTTGAATTGCATGAATGAAAAAGTTGCAAATTTAGAGATTCACATGCTAAACATGAATGAAAAGCATAATTCAATGACTAAAAATCTAAATTGCTTAAATAAATCTCTTGCAACTAAAAACAGTGAACTTAATGCCTTAAATGAAAACTTGTCAAATAAATTGCATAAGTTCACACATGGCAACAAAAATAAGTTTTATGTTAAAAACATTCCTATTCAAATCAATGTTAAACATAATTTTGCCATGAAAAAGAAAGTAAGTGTAGAGGTACCAAAATCAACTTGGATTTGGGTACCAAAAGCTAAACTTAATGGACCCAAGCAAAAATGGGTACCAAAGTCTACACTTGCAGGAGCTTGAGGAGGAGATTGGTGGTGACCGGACGAGCCAAAGCGTCAAATTCGAATCCGGTTGCATCACCAAGTCATGATTGGAGCTATTCAAGATTCAAGTTTGGTATAAATTTCTATCTTTGAAATTTCTGAAAATTAGCTCTAATCTAGTTAATATGCTTAATTGTCATATCTTTAGAAAGTTCAATTCATTGAAAATCATTAACCCTATTCATTGCAAATCATTTACCACATCCATTGATTATAAATGTCATATTTTAAAATGGATGTTAGAATAAGGCTTAAGTAGAAACTTAAATGATTTTAACTTTTATCATATTCATTGTTTCCATTTAGCCTTATTGATAGGGGGAGCTTAAATGTTATATCTTTTATTAGAGTAATGAAGTGCAAAATTTAGGGGGAGCAACTTCATTACAAGACATCCAAATTCTAAGCTTAAAGTCTTAAATAATTATTATTTTTGATGGATGTCAAAGGGGGAGAGATAATTAAGGGGATAACTTGGAATTTGGCATAAAATTGAACAAAAACTATGCACATCCATAGGGGGAGCATTAATATGCATAGTTTACATATACAAATTCCATGTTTTTAGATAGAATTAAGATATAGGTTGCCATCATCAAAAAGGGGGAGATTGTTGGCTTTTTGGCCTTAATCTATGTTTTGATGATTTAATTAACCTAATCTTAATTATGATGATGTAGAGTAGCACACATATTGCATTGCATGTATATTGTATTGTGCTAACCTCTACAGGTGATCAAGACTCAAGAAAGAAGGAAATGAAGTCAAGACATGTAATTAAAGCTAAATCGAAGACATGTAATGTTGATTTATTTTGAGTCTTAGGAACATGTGTAAATTGAGCATACAAGAGTTAAAAACCAATCACATACACAATAGGTTCCCTATAGAAGCCACACACGAAATTTCACATTATTTGGACTTCATTAGATCACCCAAACCTTAGTCGGAAATCACTTATAAACTTAAACCCAGATTTCCTGTGTGAACCGGTCGACCGAACCAGTTCTCAGTTCGACCGGTTTATAACAGACTCTCCACAGTGATTTTACCGAACTCTTCCGGTCGACCGGTTTTACCTTTTCGGTCGACCGATCCCGGATTTTAATATGACCGTTTTTCTTGTCGTATTCCTATAACGGTCGTATTCGTATAAAACAAAACTTAACCCCAAAATACATTCGGTAACCGGTCGAACGAAGACCTTGTTTCGGTCGACCGGTTGAACATATTTTTCAGAAACCAAATTCCCTGCTATCGGTCGACACATTTCTCGTTCGACCGATTGACCTTTGTCTCAACCGAATCCCCTTGTCGGTCGACCGCCCCATACTTTGGTTCGACCGATTCACTTAAGTAGAGTTAAGTTCTAGCTCGTTTGTCCGACCGAATATTCTTTTGTTCGACCGTTCTCCTTGAAATCAAGTGAACGGTCGACCGGTTTACTAGTTTCGGTCGACCGGTTCTGGACAGATTTGCAGCCCGATTTTCTGCTTTGTGTATCTTGCACAAAACCCAATCAAATCTATCCCCAACGGCTAGAAAACCTTAGGAGCTTATAAATAGAGGATCAAGACTTGTTGTTAACACAACTCTCCAACTCCAATTGTCCCAATACATTAGAGAGAAACCTCAATCCTCAAAGCTCCCAATTCTACACTCTATAAGCCTAAACTTCACACACTTGATCAATTACTCATCCTACTCAAAGTGTGCTCAATTAGAGAGTGAATCCCACTCAGTTACAAGAGTTGTCAAAAGAAGCAAGGACTTCGGTGAAAGCCCGAAGTGTCCCTCTCGGATTGTGAGAGGAAGAATTCAAGCAAGCGAGGGTTGTTCGCGTTGCTTGTGGTGTAAAGGCGTTCTCTCCCGGCCCGGAACGGGGAGTGGTTAGTGAAGACGTAGGCGGAGCTCGCGGAGTCGAGCGGAGTCTACAAGAGAGGACTAGGACCCGGGTGGGGTGCCGAACCTCTATAAAAACCGACGCATCTTTTGTGGTTTGCATTGTCTTTCTTTCTCTACTTGTTTGTTTATTCCGCTGCGCATTTGTTTGTTTAATCAAGTAGAAAATTAGGGATTAGATTAAAAGTGATTAGTTTGTGGACCCATAACCCACACGATCCTACAATTGGTATCAGAGCCTCGTTCGTTAATTTTGTTCTTAACCGATAAATTAACATGACTCTTAATGCATCCACACCTCTAGAATCTTGTAAACCACCATATTTTGATGGAAATAATTTTGTTTCATGGAAATCTAAAATGTCATCATTTATTAAATCCATGAATGCTAACTTGTGGTTTATGATTCAAACTCCATATGAAACACCTAGATGTCATATTAGTAAATGGAGTTTAGAAGATGAGAAAAATGCATCCCTAAATGCTAAGGCTATGAATGTCATATTTTGTGCATTAGGAGATGAATTTTTTAATCTTGTTTGCTCATGTGATAGTGCTCATTCTATATGGCAAACTTTAGAAAGGAATTTCGGTGATGGAAAATCACCAACCGGGGAGAAAGGAGCAACCACTCCGAAGGATGTAGCTCGAGCAAAGAAAATGGAGATTAACTCAACATCTTCATCATCATCAAGCTCATCCGATGGAGAAAGTGAAGATGAGGTATCTTCTAGTCATTCTTCAAGTTGTAGTTCAAGTGAAAAATCATCACATTCATATAAACTACAAAATGCATTTCTAAAACTTTTAGAAAAATCTAAAGAACTTCATGAGTCTAATAAGTTAGCAAATAAGCAAATAGATGAGCTTAAATGTCAAAATGCATTTATCTTAGATGATAAAATTGTTTTGCTTGCTAAAATTGAAGTTCTAACTTCTGAAAATGCATGCTTGAGGAATGACAATTTTAATGTTAAAACTACCTCATCAAATGCAATTGAAAGTCATATGCTTGAAAATGACAAAATTGACTTGCTAAAGAAACTAGATGAATCATATCTTGAAAGCAAGAAAATTTTAAATGACTTGAATTGCATGAATGAAAAAGTTGCAAATTTAGAGATTCACATGCTAAACATGAATGAAAAGCATAATTCAATGACTAAAAATCTAAATTGCTTAAATAAATCTCTTGCAACTAAAAACAGTGAACTTAATGCCTTAAATGAAAACTTGTCAAATAAATTGCATAAGTTCACACATGGCAACAAAAATAAGTTTTATGTTAAAAACATTCCTATTCAAATCAATGTTAAACATAATTTTGCCATGAAAAAGAAAGTAAGTGTAGAGGTACCAAAATCAACTTGGATTTGGGTACCAAAAGCTAAACTTAATGGACCCAAGCAAAAATGGGTACCAAAGTCTACACTTGCAGGAGCTTGAGGAGGAGATTGGTGGTGACCGGACGAGCCAAAGCGTCAAATTCGAATCCGGTTGCATCACCAAGTCATGATTGGAGCTATTCAAGATTCAAGTTTGGTATAAATTTCTATCTTTGAAATTTCTGAAAATTAGCTCTAATCTAGTTAATATGCTTAATTGTCATATCTTTAGAAAGTTCAATTCATTGAAAATCATTAACCCTATTCATTGCAAATCATTTACCACATCCATTGATTATAAATGTCATATTTTAAAATGGATGTTAGAATAAGGCTTAAGTAGAAACTTAAATGATTTTAACTTTTATCATATTCATTGTTTCCATTTAGCCTTATTGATAGGGGGAGCTTAAATGTTATATCTTTTATTAGAGTAATGAAGTGCAAAATTTAGGGGGAGCAACTTCATTACAAGACATCCAAATTCTAAGCTTAAAGTCTTAAATAATTATTATTTTTGATGGATGTCAAAGGGGGAGAGATAATTAAGGGGATAACTTGGAATTTGGCATAAAATTGAACAAAAACTATGCACATCCATAGGGGGAGCATTAATATGCATAGTTTACATATACAAATTCCATGTTTTTAGATAGAATTAAGATATAGGTTGCCATCATCAAAAAGGGGGAGATTGTTGGCTTTTTGGCCTTAATCTATGTTTTGATGATTTAATTAACCTAATCTTAATTATGATGATGTAGAGTAGCACACATATTGCATTGCATGTATATTGTATTGTGCTAACCTCTACAGGTGATCAAGACTCAAGAAAGAAGGAAATGAAGTCAAGACATGTAATTAAAGCTAAATCGAAGACATGTAATGTTGATTTATTTTGAGTCTTAGGAACATGTGTAAATTGAGCATACAAGAGTTAAAAACCAATCACATACACAATAGGTTCCCTATAGAAGCCACACACGAAATTTCACATTATTTGGACTTCATTAGATCACCCAAACCTTAGTCGGAAATCACTTATAAACTTAAACCCAGATTTCCTGTGTGAACCGGTCGACCGAACCAGTTCTCAGTTCGACCGGTTTATAACAGACTCTCCACAGTGATTTTACCGAACTCTTCCGGTCGACCGGTTTTACCTTTTCGGTCGACCGATCCCGGATTTTAATATGACCGTTTTTCTTGTCGTATTCCTATAACGGTCGTATTCGTATAAAACAAAACTTAACCCCAAAATACATTCGGTAACCGGTCGAACGAAGACCTTGTTTCGGTCGACCGGTTGAACATATTTTTCAGAAACCAAATTCCCTGCTATCGGTCGACACATTTCTCGTTCGACCGATTGACCTTTGTCTCAACCGAATCCCCTTGTCGGTCGACCGCCCCATACTTTGGTTCGACCGATTCACTTAAGTAGAGTTAAGTTCTAGCTCGTTTGTCCGACCGAATATTCTTTTGTTCGACCGTTCTCCTTGAAATCAAGTGAACGGTCGACCGGTTTACTAGTTTCGGTCGACCGGTTCTGGACAGATTTGCAGCCCGATTTTCTGCTTTGTGTATCTTGCACAAAACCCAATCAAATCTATCCCCAACGGCTAGAAAACCTTAGGAGCTTATAAATAGAGGATCAAGACTTGTTGTTAACACAACTCTCCAACTCCAATTGTCCCAATACATTAGAGAGAAACCTCAATCCTCAAAGCTCCCAATTCTACACTCTATAAGCCTAAACTTCACACACTTGATCAATTACTCATCCTACTCAAAGTGTGCTCAATTAGAGAGTGAATCCCACTCAGTTACAAGAGTTGTCAAAAGAAGCAAGGACTTCGGTGAAAGCCCGAAGTGTCCCTCTCGGATTGTGAGAGGAAGAATTCAAGCAAGCGAGGGTTGTTCGCGTTGCTTGTGGTGTAAAGGCGTTCTCTCCCGGCCCGGAACGGGGAGTGGTTAGTGAAGACGTAGGCGGAGCTCGCGGAGTCGAGCGGAGTCTACAAGAGAGGACTAGGACCCGGGTGGGGTGCCGAACCTCTATAAAAACCGACGCATCTTTTGTGGTTTGCATTGTCTTTCTTTCTCTACTTGTTTGTTTATTCCGCTGCGCATTTGTTTGTTTAATCAAGTAGAAAATTAGGGATTAGATTAAAAGTGATTAGTTTGTGGACCCATAACCCACACGATCCTACAATTGGTATCAGAGCCTCGTTCGTTAATTTTGTTCTTAACCGATAAATTAACATGACTCTTAATGCATCCACACCTCTAGAATCTTGTAAACCACCATATTTTGATGGAAATAATTTTGTTTCATGGAAATCTAAAATGTCATCATTTATTAAATCCATGAATGCTAACTTGTGGTTTATGATTCAAACTCCATATGAAACACCTAGATGTCATATTAGTAAATGGAGTTTAGAAGATGAGAAAAATGCATCCCTAAATGCTAAGGCTATGAATGTCATATTTTGTGCATTAGGAGATGAATTTTTTAATCTTGTTTGCTCATGTGATAGTGCTCATTCTATATGGCAAACTTTAGAAAGGAATTTCGGTGATGGAAAATCACCAACCGGGGAGAAAGGAGCAACCACTCCGAAGGATGTAGCTCGAGCAAAGAAAATGGAGATTAACTCAACATCTTCATCATCATCAAGCTCATCCGATGGAGAAAGTGAAGATGAGGTATCTTCTAGTCATTCTTCAAGTTGTAGTTCAAGTGAAAAATCATCACATTCATATAAACTACAAAATGCATTTCTAAAACTTTTAGAAAAATCTAAAGAACTTCATGAGTCTAATAAGTTAGCAAATAAGCAAATAGATGAGCTTAAATGTCAAAATGCATTTATCTTAGATGATAAAATTGTTTTGCTTGCTAAAATTGAAGTTCTAACTTCTGAAAATGCATGCTTGAGGAATGACAATTTTAATGTTAAAACTACCTCATCAAATGCAATTGAAAGTCATATGCTTGAAAATGACGCGACTCATCTCTGGGTGGACGCGTGAAGCTACTGAAATTTCGAGAGCGGGCGGTGAACCCGACTGAGCATTGCATAGGTAACCCTTGTTGCCTCTTTTCCTCGTAATTTCTAGTTTCAGAAAATTTCCTTTTAGTAGAATTGCACGTGTTAGGGCAAAAGTCCATAATTGGCAATAATTCAACTCTGACCTAAAATTGGCAAAATTAGAAAGGCCTTAGTGCATGCATCATTTAGTGTTTTGTATGCATTATTCTTGCTAAATTCTTGCAAATTAATTTTTGTTGAAGAGTGCTGGAGTCAAGGTACGTATCGTGGTTTTCATCGCTTGCATTTAAGCATATAATCTAATTTGCATACAACCTTGCAATTGCCCCCAACTAAAGACCAATGTTTGACTATCTTTGCTAGATCTAAGTTAAACTATCTTAAGGGCAACTCCATAGGCAAAGATACGGTGGGGATTTCACCACCCTTCCGAAGCCCACAAATCACAATCCTAAAGTGTCACCCAAGCCTTAAATTAAAATCAATTAGACATTGACCCCTAAGGACTCATACTCAATTAAGGAGAAGAATTGGTTTGACTTGCTATGACCTGAAGCCGATCGAATTTAATTTGGTGTCTAGAAAGTGTTTTTGTGTTGACGAAAGTCTTCCAAGCGAAGTGGTTGTCTAATTGGCACCGACTCTGTCGGAAGCGCCCCCACTAGCTGTACACGGCCTGGCCAAGTTGGTTTGATTAGTGAGGGAGGTGAATCAAGCAAATCAATTCGACTCAACCAGTTAGGAGTCGTCTAGATCTAAGTGACACTAGGTCTAGGATTGTTTGAACCGTGCTTGTTTGGGAAACCTCTGACCGACCTTCTTTTCTACCTTTAGAGTTAAGTTTCCCTTCTCTACTGAGTCATCTTCTTCTCACCTACTTATACGTTCTAGTCTCCTCCCCTTTACATTCTCTATTAGCATTTTAGGGTCGAGTCGAGAACTTGTGCTTGCTTAGCCTCATAAGGGTAGGAGTACTTGACTCAAGAGTGTTCTGATGGATGGTTACATGAGCAACAATCCATATCATTGTTGGGACCAGGACAATGCTTCCCGGTATTCTAAAACCATGCAACCTGGGGTGGCTCAGACTAACACCTCATATGGTTGGGACAATCCTAATTGTATAACTGAGCAATCTTCATATTGGGGTAACATGAGAGATGCACCGACTGCTAGACCACAATCTAGTTATGTTGGCTCATATGCTGTTCAACGAACTGACACATTACAACAAACTTTTGCCTCCTTCATGCGTTGGGCTGATAACATGAGTGCACCGGTGGCTTCAGCAGTCATACCGTGCAACTGTTGCGGGTTGAGTGGTCATGTTATCAGGGAATGTCCTTATGTTCCCCCAGAGCCTGAGTATAAACATACCTTTTCCCAAAATGCTCGATATGACCGTTACACATCCGCATATAACCCAAGAGTGATGGATTCGTGGGGAAACAATTCATATCCAAATTCTTATACGTCATTTTCGCCCCAATATCCTTCTCCCGAATACCCAGAACTCTACCAACAACCCACTTCAAATCATTGGACTTATCCTCAGTCTACCAACACCCAACCTAAAAATGTCCCGAGTTCTGACTCAAACCTCATAGTTGACCACATACCTGATACCTTGGAACAAGCTTTCCATACGTTCATGACAACTACTCAACAGTCTGTAGACAATATGGTACTGCAATTGAGTCAAATGTCGCAGCAATTAAGTGAGGAAAGTAACTTTTTGTGTCAACATAAGGATTCATCTTTTAGTATCGAACCACCACCACATACACAAATTCAAAGCACAATCTTTCAAAGTCAAATTCCTAGTCGGTCTGAGGGACTTGGGATTTCAATTCACGATCACTTAGTGGAGGATTCGATTTATATTGAGAAAAACATGGACCAATTTCATTATGAGTCGGCACAGGATCGTGTCCTATCTTCTTGTCCCGTGGCCCTTGAGCCACATGATCTTCATGTTGCATCTCTTAAGGACTCAGCTCTGGTGGAGCAAGATCTCCCTAGTACCCTCAATTTCAAACAACCTGATGAGAGTCTGCCTCTCACCATTGTTCCTGATCATCTTGGAAATGATGGAACATCAAACAACCACATAGCTCATGAGGGTATTAGAAGTGCCTTAGAAGATACCTTGGGTATGAGACCCACTTTTTGTTCGCCTGGTGTGTCGGACATGCCTAACGAGGTTTTGGACCTCGTTCCGACGCACCAGCCAGTTGGTTGGAGAGTTTGGATTGACGATCATAACTTCAACACCACAACGGGAGAAACTCCTCTCTCGTTGCCCCTTAATTCCCAAACTCTCGAGAGGTTCAAGCTCTTTCAGTGTGATCCTTTGAATGAGACGCCTTTGCGTCCAATTCATGAACCTCTCATTTCATCTAGCGCTTTTTGTGAAGGCGGCCCACACATGCATTTTCTGGCCCCACGTGGTGTCATGTTTCCTTTTCAGGTGCATTGACCCACTCTTGAAGTTTCCATTTGATGTCTCTTGACAAATGAAGATGGGAACTTATGTTTGTACATAGTTATATATAACAATAAATAAATAAATAAATAATTAATCTGTTGTATTTATCCCTTCTTTAGCATCTCACAGGTTCTTTTGAGGGAATTCGGGTTTTTGTCCATCAACAGAGCCATGAAATTTCCTTTGTACTTCACGTTGGTGAGATCTTTCCTTTTTCATGCATAAATCCATGTAGTATCTTGCTTACATTCATTGAGGACAATGCATGATTTAGGTGTGGGGGGGTGTTTATGTACATATCTATCTATATATCTGTTCTTTTATCTCTATAAAAAAATTCAATGTTTCATAACATAGCTTAAGATTGAATTACCAAAACCCGAGTACAAATTGCATTGAATTTTTTGTTCCTTATTATATAGTTCTGCTTGTAGAAACTATGACATAAATCTAAGTTCCAAAGAAATAACCCATTCCCCTTTAAGACATGTATGCACTTAAATTGGATGAACCAAATCTTTGAAGTGGTTGATAAAAAACAGAGGTTGAGGAAAATATACCGGGAAGTGTGGACTTCTAATAGCAATTAAGCCTTGAGGAAAATAAAAGTAAAGGAATAAAGTGAAGAAAACACATTTTGCAAAATGATTACAAAAGCCCAAGCCTTTGAGTCATTTGTCCGTTGGGGTATCTTGAAACCCGGTAACTTGAGTCTACCAGCTCGGGATTATCGACCAAACTCGCTACACGAATGCAAAAAGGGTAAAAGTGTAAAAAAGCAAATGTGTTGAATCACGGAAGAAAATAAAAAAATAATACTTAAGGCCCAAAGCTAAAAGAATGATTCATGCCATGGTTGATCCGAATGATACTTCACCACCACAGGAGGCGTGCAAAATAATTTAAGTGATATCATGTGTAGAAGGGTTAGTGGTGTGAATGTTGGAGGAACAAAGACCAAGTCATATTTTTAATGAGTTAGATTCATATAATGAGCATACAAGAATTCGAAGTGAGATGTATAAGGTTGAGGTAGGGATATTGAGAGCTATTAATGGAATGTTGATTTAAGACTTTGTGGGTGTGTCAACTGAAACCCTCACGAGACAAAACTCGTCCTCTATGGAAACTTGGAGGTTTAAAGGCTTGTTGCACATGCTAAGTGCAACCGTGATTCCTACGAAAGTGAGTCATGATTTCCCTGTTTTCATTTTTCTTATATTCTGTTTTGCTAGGGACTAGCAAAATCTAGGTGTGGGGGTATTTGATGCATTGCATACATTGCATCATATGTCTTTCATTTAGATTACTTTTATATCAATAAATAATACTAAGGTATGTGTTTAGTCTTATTTACAGAATACAGGGACCTGAGTGCAAATTACCCACATTCCGAGCATAAACGCGTGCAAAAGACTCATTTCTATCATAAAGACCAAGTTCAAGCTTATCGGGTTTCAAATGGAAATGTATCCAAGCATAAAAACAATCAAGACCTAATTACAAAAAGAACAAGGACTTACGCACAAAAGTAGTCGGGGACTTAATTGCAAAAAGACAAGGACCTAATTGCAATTAAAGCACCAAAATATTATCTTGGAGAAAATCTAAAGAAAAATCAATATAAATCTCCAAACATATAAATGAATTAATCCGGAGCTCAAAAGAATGGAAAGAAATCATCCAGACGCGCAAAGGAGGATCAAATCATACCATAAACACTCAGCAAAAATCCGGAATTAATCTGACTATATTGTGCGGCGTTTCCGCCGCACAACACATACACCATGCGGCGATTCCGCCGCCCGCCTTGCGATCCGTGTGCTCCAATTTTGTCCAGTCGTGTCTGGACACGTGTACTCTCCAATTCTATACTTAGGCCTGTTGTAACAACTATAAATAGCCCCGAGACCGATGTTAGAAGGGTCCTTGGCCTTAGACCTAGTTTTTAGTTGTTGTTTTTATTTGTAGTCTTTTCTTTGGATTAATAAAATTCTGTCTTTTATTTCTTGTTTTTACCTTTCTTTCGTAATGCCTCTAGGACCCCTTCTTCCTCCCTCCATGAGTTTCTAACTCTTTCCAAAGGGTGGAGGTGACGGATTTAGGGTGAAGAGAAGATGAATGAATGTTATTATTTTAAGTTCGTGATTAGTATATTTTGATTACTTGAGTTTATGTTAAATCATTTATCATGTAATGCTTCATAACTAACATGATTTATTATAAGTTTCTGAATTCTCTAATGTAAACCCTAAATCTAAACCTCCACCCAACGGAATTCACTTCTTTGTTCTTGTTTTAGTTTTAATTGTTCTTGTTTCTTGCTTTAGATAATTAAAACCCAAAAATCTCAAAACCCAATTTATTCTTCTCTCCTTCTTTCCCCCAATCCAAATCACACAAATAACAAATCTCTCCCTCATTGTGTTCGACCCGTATTTGTCACGTCTTCATTGACGCCGTGCACTTGCGGTATAAATTTAATTCTCATCATGCCCAAACAAACCTCTTAGGATGTAAGTGGCATCACCACACCGATGGTACCACTATCTTACACCGACGGTAGTGTATGGTTATATCAGTAACCCCTCGACGAAGTCAGATCATTTATCGCGATTTCTCGCCGCCGCCTCCTCTGGTAACCCTCGTCCCCTCCTATCCCTCCCCGCAACCTCCCCACTCTCCCTCCACACAGCCTCCCATGCCTCCTCTCCCCGCACCCGACCCCAACCTGACCCCTCCCCTCCCTCCCTCAAACCTGCACCCGACCCGTCCCTCCCCGAACCCGACACCTCCCCGAACCCTGACCCACAGCCAAGATCTCAATCCCAAACCCGAACCACAGTCGTAAATAAGGCCGGAAACCTTACTCCCAACCCCAAACCCGACTCAGACTCGTTTAGATTTTTTTCTATATTTTTGTTAAGATTATTGGTTTTGATAGAATTAAATTGTTTTTAGTTTGGATTATAGATTGAATGTTATGAATTTAGATTGTTTTGAACAATTTATACGTTAGATTATTTTAAGTTTGAATTTGATTAATTGAATATAGTTTGAATGTATTTAAATATAATTCGAATATAATTTGAGTAGAGTTTTTATATATATGTTTAGATTATTTGTTTTGATAAATTTAGATTATTTATTTTGGTTTGAATTTGATTAGTTTGATAATTTGAATATAGTTTGAATGTAGTTTTGAACGTGAAATGTTGTGAATATTGAAATTGTGGAAATAATTTTGTCTACAGGAATTTTTAAAAAATCATTGTTGATTTATAAGGGAGGTTTTGCCAAAAAAAATTAAAATTTTATAGGGGTTATAGTCCTGAGGTATTATATTTCTAATTTAATAAGTTTTACATTTATTAAGATAGATAATATGCATTCTAATCTTAATGTATAATGTTTAAATCATGCATGATTTTAATGTTACATCTATTTGCACACCACCTCTGTCGCTAGGTCGAGATAACGACGACGGCTCATCAGGGAGCAGACACTGGAGGTTTGACAACGTAGTCTTTCTATTTCTGAATGTTGTTTGATTGTGTTTTTTTAGTATTTTTACTTTGGAATTGTTAAACGTTATTTTCAATGAAATTTCAACTTTTACTTTAGAGTTTATAAGTTTGGTTGTGTATGAATGTTTGAATTGTGATTTATAAATCATTGAAGTAAATGACAATGGAATTGAATTGCGAATGTATAATCGTTTGAGTTATGAATGTTTGAGTTGTGATGAATGAATTGTGAATAACAATTGAATTGAATTGCGACGATATATGGTTGGAACCCGAAATGAGCAAACAAGCTCTTGCAAGTTCTGGGTAGGGCCTACACAAACAAATCCTATCCGTTGGTGTAGGTCGTTTCGTTTGAATTGTTAAATGTTTCATTTCATTTTTCTCCGTCAATTATTGTTTTGAATTATTTTAAGCTTCCGAGGTCCATTTTTAAAAAAAGCTAACAATTTCAGTGCTTAACAGTGTAGCTATATATTTTAGCAAACTTAATAATGTCTTCTCTACAAATATAAATGGTTTTTTTTTAAAATACCTCACGTTACATCCATAAGAAATGTCTTATACGTGATACCTGTGAAAATCTTAAGCATTTTTCTTCAGCAATTTACAACGAAATCTTTTCCAAATTGAATACTAATTTGATGTTGCAGCATGAGGCAAGTCATCGACCGATATCAAAGGGTCAAGAACGTACACATTGGCGAGAGCAGCCATGAACATGTATATAAACACAACTTCAGAAATTGGTTTGGTTTATAAACTTGTCTAACGTGATCTTTTTACAAAACGTAGGAGATATCACAGGCTACTATGAGATATCGAGACTTAAGGAACAAGAAGAAGAAGTTTCTCGCGAACAAAGGACAAATCACAGGCTAGTATATGTTATCACTACACGTATTGTATATATATTATTGACAATTGTATGTATCACTATATATTCAATATATATACAATAAGTGTAGTGATAACATACAATTGTATGTATCACTATATTGAATATATAGTGATACATACAATTGTCAAAAATATATATACAATAAGTGTAGTGATAACACATACTAACCTGTGATTTGCCAATTGTTCGCGAGAAACTTCTCCTTCTCGTTCTTTAAGTCTCGATATCTCATAATACATTTCCTACGTTTTGTAAAAAGATCACGTTAAACATGTTTATAAACCAAACCAATTTCTGAAGTTGTGTTGTTTATATACATGTTCATGGCTGCTCTCGCCAATGTGTACGTTCTTGACGCTTTGATATCGGTCAATGATTTGCCTCATACTGCAACATCAAATTATCGGTCATGTCGCAAGAAAAAACTGCAAGTTCTAACTATGATTGTTACAAGCAACAGACTATGCAAACCCAGTGAGGACAATAAGATCACGAGGCATCAGATGATTTGTGATGCTTAATATCTCCCCCCTTACAAAACTCCGTGTATTTCTCCCAATCCATCAACGAGTAAACCTCTTTAGCTTCGCTCATTTCTACCTTTATGAACCATCTTTTTCCGTATGGGCTGGCATTTACCTGAATTCAATTAAAGAATGGGATAATGGTTATATCTTTTTGTCATCCATTGATTATAACACCAGAAATCAACAAGCCATTTGATATAAGTCCAAGAAATGTAAAAAATGAACGCATTACATTCGTGATCCGGCCTCTTGATCTTAGATCAAATGACTACCAATTTTTTTAATTTTTGACATACAAAAATTATATGATTCATATACCAAGAATATTGTTCGGATTTCTCATTCAAAGTTTAAATTTCAAGCGCACATTGTGTAACGCCCCAAGCCCAGACAGGTGCTTACCCGCCCGAACCTGGTGCGTTAAGATACGATCCACGATCCTGACCGTTGCGCACTCTGATATTTAAATTCATCTGATAGGCCCATAATAATCTGACAAATATAATCAACAATTTGTGAGCTCGACAGTCCGCAAGTACCAACCATCAATCAATCAGAATCATAATCATGTGGAAACTGATACGAAATATGACATTCAGTCAATAAGCACAATCAAAAGACATACATCACAAACAATATGCATGCATAACAATCTGGAACCCCCATTCGGATTCGACCACATCCTGTGCTTCTGAAATCTATCAATCAGTCAGACGCACACCTGGTAGCTTCACACTAACGACATGTAGCCCTTTCCTCTCTCGGTGGCTCCACGCTGCCCGCTAGGTACCTCTTTCCTAAGTGGCTCAGCCAGAAACATACATACAGCCACATGACATGTCAACCGAAACACCACCATGCAATCATAGGTATATCAATGAATTCAATATCGATAATCAGCATGCATGCAACTACGTACGAATATCAAGAGAGACAAACATGATATGAAATTGAAGAATAACGAATCAGTACTTGCCTCAAAAATTTTGTCTTTTTTCTCAACTTACTTCATCTCTTCACAGCTCTTATCTTCTCTCCACCAACACAAACATTAACTGATTTCTCTTCTTCAACTCCTTCCTTTTATACTCATCCATCTCCACCGCCTCTCGACTTCTCCTCTCATCATCACACGTGGAAAGACTTGGGTAAATTGAACTCAAGCCCAAACATCACCTAAAACCACAAATGCATCCAAAGACTAGATTTAATTTCTTAAAAAGTTTGGGCTCTTACACATTGGAAAACAAGGATCATTGTAAAAAGAAAAGATCTTAAAGAGGGAAATCGATCTATCTTGGAGTAAGCACCAACTCATCAGAATGAAACTGACTGCAAACATTCACAAGTTCAAAATCCTGTAACATTCTACCAACCAAGCACAAGTTGTAATGTCAAACACCAAAATAACCAAGATAGTCATAGGGCTATCTATCATAACTATTTTTTGAGGATTTGGCATTTGGTAAGCAAGTTAATTGTCTAAATATAATTAGTTAAAAGACTCCTGAACATCGAACACTCATTCAAAACGAGAGTATTCTTGAGGAGATCTATCCAAATTAAACTTTACAATTTCGGCCTCAACGTATCAAAGGAGAGTTGATGACTATGATGGTAACTTATGATCATTATGACTTTTGACGATTTGAAGGTTCCTCAAGGGAAAAGCCATTACAAGCATCGCTTTCTCAATTGTAAGTTGCATTTTTTTCACAAAAAAGCTTCTGCTTGTTAGCTATGTTGAGAATCTTACCTTATACAGACTCGACCGTTGGAAAGCATCCACGCTCCTTCTCTATGACAACATCTCTTCAAAGAAAGAAATCACTACAACTTCTTCTTCTAACGGCTATGTAAACACAAACATATATATTCTGGTATTCTCATATGTAACACAAAAAAGAAAAACAATAAAAAATATATATTCTTTTCTTCTTCTTCTACAACTCTCGATCAAATTCAATATGGTATCAGAGCATTGATCCACAAACGCTCAAACCTCAGAACCTCCCGGAGGTCATCATCGGCGTCACCTCTTACAAGGGGGTTGACAGCTGACTACAACCGACATCCACACCCAAACAAAACCAAAACAATGTCGGACGGCACCGAAATCAACCACCCAAAGGCAACCACATCCCAACGCCTCGTCTCAACTCCTCTGAATGTGACCAACTACCTCTCCGGGGCAAGGGGAGTAACCCTTTCCCTCAGTGGCCGGGGGAGGGTTGGCCACATCACGGGGAAGGTCGCAAAACCTGAAGGGGCAGGGACATAAACAAAGCAAGAAGAATGGCAAACGAGGGACCACCAGGTCATGTCCTTGCTCCTTGCGTCCATGCAGCCCAACATCGTCGAAATCTTCCTCTACAAAGAAAGCGCAAAAGAATTGTGGGACTCCGTTCAAGACCACTATGGGTAGACAGAGAACTTTGCGCATGTCTTCAAAATCAAACAAGAGATCTCCCAAACACGCCAAAACTTAACTTCCATCACTGAGTACCTCGGTACTCTCAGGAGGCAATGGGATGAGTTGAAGATCTATGAACCTCCAACCACAGACGCAAAAACTATTCAAATCAGACAAGAACAGAACCAAATCTACCAGTTCCTGGTAGGATTGGATCCTAGTTATGAAACCATACGATCTCAGATACTCATGGCACCGGAGCTACCGAGCCTCGCGACCATCAAGCATCATTCAGCACGAGGAAACACGGAGAAAACTATGAACAACAACAATACAAATCCAAACTCCGAAAATCAGGCCTTCATCGTCGGTCGCAACCAGGCTCAAGGCAACAACAACACGAAAAGGCGTTTCGGCAACAAAGCAAACGAGCATTGCGAGAACTGTAAGAAACAAGGACATGATAAAAATTCTTGTTGGTTTCTTTTTCCTCATCTCAGGCCACCCAAGAATGGAGAAAGAAACGCCAGAGCTAATATGGTGGAAGGGACTGCCAGTGGCAGCACAAGCCAACCCAAAGACGGCGGCGGCCACTCAGACGTCCAGAACCCTAACCCTAACACGAATGATAGATTTGGAAACAACAACGGGTTTTATACTCCGGATCGTCAAGTCGGTTTTTTTTCCGACCCGATATCGCATGGACACCGATTGGGCTTAAATGGACCAAGCATGTTAAACGGGTTGACGAACTCAAGTGTTGGAGATCTAGATCCGAACCAGATAAGTGCCCTGGTGGGACACCTCAATGAATATTTGCAAAGAACTACCCCCAAGAACAGGTAATTTATCAGGTATAGAACAAAAACTTAACTATCACTTTCATGCCCTTTCAGCAGTTAAAGCTAATATAAAACACTGGATTATCGATTCCGGGGCTACTGATCATATGACTGGAGATCCTACTATGTTAACAAATATAAAAAATAATCTAACATTACTAAATAAATTTGTTACTGTAGCACACATGGTGATAAATCTTGTATGTTCCCAATTTTGACACAAACTTACTATCAGTTGCCAGGATCACTAGAACACTTAATTGTAATGTTATATTTACCCCTCATGACGTCATCTTTCAGGATCGTACCACAGGGAGGATGAATTGTAGAGGCACTCTCTCAAATGGGTTGTATGTGCATGAATCGTTTAATAAAGCCTTGCATGCTGAGTTCCCCAATAACCAAGAACTTTGGCACAAAAGGATGGGTCACCCATCCCATAAAGTATTAAGGTGTTTATTTCCTTTGCTTAAATCTGAACTTTTATGCGATATTTGTCAGTTATCAAAACAAACTCGTTTACCTTTTTCTAATTCTACTACTCATACTCAAGTTCCTTTTGAATTAGTTCATTCTGATATTTAGGGACCTGCTCCCATAGACTCTCATAATGGTTTTCGGTATTTCATCAGCTTTATCGACGATTTCTCTCGAACTACATGGATTTATTTATTAAAAATAAAATCAGGTGCTTACACAGTTTTTTGTGAATTTCTTGCATTTGTTGAGAACATGTATAATGCCAAAATCCATTTTTTTAGATCTGACAATGACTCAGAATATATGAGTAATGTGTTTCAAAACCTATTAAAACAAAAAGAAATTTTTCATCAAACCACATGCATTAATACACCTCAACAAAATGGGATTTCTTAACGGAAAAATCGACATCTTTTAAATGTTACCTGTTCCCTACTTTTTCAAAATAATGTTCCCAAACGTTTTTGGTCTGATGTTATTCTCACTGCAACGTATATTATAAATCGTCTCCCTAGTCCCACAACTAATAATAAACAACCATTGGAAATCTTACACAATAAAAAAATAAAGATTGATCATCTTAACTTTTTTGGATGTACTTGTTTTGTTCACAGGAAACGGGAGGATAAACTAGATTACAATTCTGTCAAATGTATTTTTTTGGGATATTCTTTAAGAAAAAAGGGTACAAATGTTATGACCCCAAAAATTGTAAAATGTATGTTTCAAGAGATGTAACTTTTTTTGAGAATGAACCGTTCTTCACTCCCGACAAAGACAACGATCCATCCGCTGCCATTACAGTTCCCACCTTGGACTTGTTCAACATACCTCTACATTCACAATGCACTCCGCAAGAAGAAGATGACCTGCAAGATCCTACTCCCACACCGCAAGTCGAAGATGTTCCACCTATTGGCAACGAAGGGGGAAATGAAGATGAACCTCCACCAAGGAGATCCACACGTACATCTCGCACTCCTACCAGACTTAATGATTATATTGTGTCTCAGGTTACCTACCTCATTCAGGACTACTTGTCCTACAACCATCTATCTCATAATATTAAAACCTTCCTAACCCAAATAGACAATAATAAAGAACCCACATCATATCATGAAGCATTAGGAAATCTAAATTGGGTTAAAGCCATGGAAGAAGAACTAGGAGCCTTAGAAGCCAACAAAACCTGGTCCCTTGTCCCTCTTCAAGCAGGTATAAAACCCGTTGGATGTAAATGGGTCTATAAAATCAAATATCATAGTAATGGAAAAATTGAGAGATATAAAGCCCGCCTCGTGGCAAAAGGGTATACTCAAACCTACGGGATTGACTACATAGAAACCTTTGCACTCGTAGCCAAAATGAACATTGTTCGCGTTCTCCTGTCCATAGCTATAAACAAAGGGTGGAATCGTTTTCAAATAGATGTAAAAAATACCTTTTTTGCAGGCAAACCTTGAAGAAGAAGTCTACATGGCTCCTCCTCCAGGCTACACCACAACTCCCCACCAAGTATGCAAGCTTCATAAGTCCATATATGGACTAAAGCAATCACCACGAGCATGGTATGCCAAACTCAGCCACTCTCTCATTCTTTACGGTTTTTTGAAGAGCTCTGCCGATGCATCCATGTTTACTAAACATAGTCATAATATCACAACCATAGTACTTATATATGTAGATGACATTATAATAACTCGAGATAGCGATCAAGAAATAAATAAAATAAAAAGTTACTTAAAATCCAAATTTGACATAAAAGATTTAGGATACATGAAATATTTTCTTGGAATTGAAGTTGCCTACTCAAAAAAGGGTATTTCTCTCTCTCAAAGGAAATACATTCTAGACCTTCTCAAAGAAACATGTAAAATAAGTGCTAAACCTGTAAACACACCGATTGAAACCAACAAAAAATAGGACCCACTGACGGTACACCTCTAAGTGACGTGGGTCAATTTCAAAGACTCATTGGTAAACTAATATATCTCACAGTCACCCGTCCTGACATTACCTATGTTGTTAGTATAGTTAGTCAATTCATGCATTCTCCTCACACTCACCACTTAGACATCATAAATAGGATCTTAATTATGTTATCTTAAGAATACTCCAGGGCAAGGACTTTGGATGAGAAACAATAACTCTAATTCAATAATTGGCTACTCTGATGCAGATTGGGCAGGGAGCCATGATCGGAGATCCACCACTGGTTTTTGCACCTTTGTAGGAGGCAATCTAGTTACTTAGAGGAGCAAAAAGCAAAACGTCGTTGCCCGATCCAGTGCAGAAGCAGAATACCGTGCTATGACTTCCACCACTAGCGAATTAATCTGGCTCAACCAGTTGCTCAAAGATTTGAACATCAACACCCAGGAGCCAATGAATATGTTTTGTGATAACAATGCAGCACAACATATCGTCTCAAATCCGGTTTTTCATGAAAGGACTAAACACATAAAAGTTGACGTCACTTCATCAGAGAAAATCCAGTCAAAGCAAATAAAAGTCTCATACGTTTCCAGTAAAGATCAACTCGCAGATATCTTCACAAAAGCCTTTGACCACAAGACGTTCTCAAACATTCTTCACAAGTTGGGATCCATCAACTTATTCCAGACCCAACTTGAGGGGGCGTGTTGAGAATCTTACCTTATACAGACTCGACCGTTGGAAAGCATCTACGCCCCTCCTTCTCTATGACAACATCTCTTCAAGGAAAGAAATCACTACAACATCTTCTACTAACGGCTATGTAAACACACACATATATATTCTGGTATTCTCATATGTAACACAAAAACGAAAAACAATAAAACAATATATTCTTTTCTTCTTCCTCTACAACTCTCGATCGAATTCAATAAGCTCTTTGTATGATGTGAAGCATATGGGATGCAATTCGATAATGTTAGCTTTGACTCGACAAGTCATGAATTCTCATTTACTCACCAAACCAGGCGATCCAGTTAGTTCCTCATTGACCCCGACTACTTTACCCGACACCGGAGAAATGACATCACTCGTTGCCTTCATGCTCTCGATGGCACCAAAGCTGTCCCCTTGTGTTACAGAATCCCCAACCTTAGGCAATTCGACATACATAACACCCCCAAGATGATCCTGAAAATAAACATAAGCTTGGACTGATTACTGGATTGATAATGTTAAAAACATCATTATGACTTTTGGAGGGGGACGAGTATACAAAGCACACATCCATGTTTACTATGACTCTAAAATCACCTGACCATTTCCTCCCCCACCTTCCAAGTCTGTATCATGACCAAATCAACAAAACAAACGAAGCAACACCCAACAATCAATTCTAAGCCCAACCCATCTCCCAAAATCAATTTTTTAGCAAGAAAAAGTGAAATTCTCACATGCCCACAAGTCCAAAACAAAGACAAAGCAGACCGCCTTTTTTGCTCTTATAACGCAAAATCTTAACGAAAACAACCGGAGAAAAGAGAAAGACGACTCACCGGAGGCGAAGCCTCGATAGGAGGTTGAGATTCTGAGATAAGATGCGGCCTATAGTCCTTGTCGCCCATACACTTGTCTGGTGTATTTTCTTGTAACTATTCACTTTTGGTCCTTGACTTTCTCACTTATAGCAATACCCCAAGAAATAAACACACACACACTGAGAAATATCATGAATTATCATTGAATTGTCAAAAGGTAGAGATATCTCTATTCATCAATCTGTAATCATTAATCTCTTATTGATGATAGTTACTGTGATATGAGTATAACACAATCCCCATACAATATGATTAGTGATGACTACACTTTACCGTCCTTTCATTTGTAAATTCAATCTCCGAGTGTTCACCTTAATCACAAAACTTGAACTCTTATCTCGAAACCTCAATCATTCCATAGTAACTATAGGATACCTCAAAAATTTGTTTTCGTGTGAAAGACGAGAGTTTTGATTTAACAAGAGAGGTTTGAGAAGGTGACTTTTGTTTTCTTGATTAGATTGAGCGTTTTGGGACGAAAGTCACAGGTAGGGGGACGAAAAATTTAGGTCTTCAGTAATCGGATGACATAGGTATAAATGAAGGAGTTTGTAACGACACATGGATAAATAAATAGAGAGGTCTCGTAATGACATTATCTTAAATTTGAATGCAAAAAGAACATAATCATAACACATTTTCTTTATTGGCATGGATGTGAAAAACTGATGTTTGTTTTTTGTCTTTCAAAGATGGTGAGTTGATTTTTGTCAAGGTCAGATCCGAACCTAGATCTCATCAACCAAATCTGGTACTTGTGTATTGTTCGTTATGTGTTTGTATCTTCATTATGAAAAAGTTGAATGCAAAAATGTTAGGGTTTTTTAATACTTCGATACCCTCTTAATGTGTTATACTTTCTTAAATATCTTAGTTATGTGACACTCTTAATACTAACTGGGGTTACACTAGTGCAGAATGCTTGATAGACGTCACCAAATAGACGTCGAATGTCCAAACAACCGACGTCTATAGGTATAGACGTCGGATATTTGGACATCCGACATCTATAGGTTTGTAGAAACGTCGGTTGTTTAGTTTAACCGACGTTTATACCTCCTGAAAGAAGAAAATATTTTTTGTTTATTTTTTTGGATTTATTTCGTATAAGAATTTATGTGGATTTCTTTTGTATCAGAAATAACGCAATTTTTTGGGATTTATTTCGTGTAAAAATTAACACATTTTATTGGAATTTATTTTGTATAAGAAATAACGCAATTTTTAGGATTTATTTCGTGTAAGAATTTATGTGGATTATTTTGTATAAGAATAATGTGGATTTAAAAATAATTACAATCACATGTGTGTTGTGTTGTACACATGTGTGTTTATGGTGACATGTTTAGTCCCACATTGGAGAAAGTTTTTTATTGGTGGAGTTGAAGTACTCCACCACTCCTTTACTTCTAAATGGTTGTTTGGTACCACACTACAAAATGCAAGTGAGATACATATATATATTTAATGGTCAAAATGCAACATTTTTTTTACTATTTACCCATGTATAGACGTCAGTTGTATATGGTAGCTGACGTCTATCGGACGTATCTTTTTATTAATTATTGTTATTTCAAAGTATAGACGTCGGATGTATATCATGGCCGACGTCTATAGGTTGTGTTGTATGAATAGACGTCGGTCAATGTATATATCCGACGTCTATTTGGTGTAATAGTTTAGTCTCACATCGGAGAATTTATTTTTGTTGGTGTGGTTGATGTACTCCACCACTCCTTTACTGCTGAACGCGAACGACTTGGGGCACCTGCGCATGTTGGGCTTGATATTCGTGGTTATTTGTCAAAAGTTTGGCACTTGGGGCACTTGGGCAATTTGGGCTTGATTAATGTGAGTGCAGAATGCCCGATATACATTCCAATGTATTTTTTGTTAATTAACATATAATAGACGTCGGTCGTATATAGTCGACGTGTGTACACTGTATAGACGTCGGTCGTATATAGCCGACGTCTATACAACAAGGAATAGACGACGGGGAAATAGACGTCGGGTACTTGGACCATCGAAATCCGACGTCTATACCACTATATATCCGACGTATATGGACTTTTCTGCACTAGTGTTAACTCAATTGGGAAATCACTTGTCTTAAGATAGTTAAGACCAGATATTGAATCATAATAATCTCATTTTCATGTTTAGGAGGTTGAGATTTAAAATACGAGTGGGGTAGTAGAGTAGATAAAATCCAAAACAGTTAGCCTTAATAGATACTTCGTTTTACTTCAATATCCTATTTTTTCCCTTACTTTCATTCCCTTCTGGTAACTGAATTTCGTAAATTTGATACATGCATGTCATCTAATGGGTAACCAGGTAAGCAGTTCCGGGAAAGATTACTTGATCAACCCTAGAATTTACTCAAAATTGAGGAACAAAATTCCAAAATGGTGATGGATTGGCTGATTGTTCAATAGCTGGTCAACTGCTGTACTTCACCAGAAAAGCCAACCACTCTTCGACTGTCAACAACTTGACGGTTTCTTAGAAACCGATCCATATTGGTCGGTCGATGACCCCCCCAAGCAATCTACCAATCAGTATAATACCATGCCATTCTACATATAACTAACTGAAGTGCCATGCCATTATGATTTTAATTCTTCGGCATAAAAGTAACAGGTTTGATTTCTCCCTGAACATGGATGATACAGAATAGTATTAATTTCAGAATACCATAGTCATGAGTCATGAGTCATGACAAAAGTGTTGTCTAGAACTACATTTAGGGGTGCACATGGGTTGGGTTCAACCCGAAACCCAACCCGAACCCGACTGGTCGGGTTGGGGAGCGGTCCGGGTCGGGTCGGGTTGGGAAAATCGAAAACCCGAATTTTCGGATCAGGTTCGGGTTGAGGGGGTCGGGTTGACCCAACCCAACCCGAACCCGATTTTTATTTTTTTTAATTTTTTCCCAAATAAACCGGTCGACCGAACATCACTCGGTCGACCGTTTCCAACCCGAAAATTTCGGGTGTTCAAGCCACCGGTCGACTGTTTAAGCACCGGTCGACCGAACCCGACCAAGTTTGTGAGAAAATTTCCGAATTCGGGTTCAACTCGATCCAACCCGACCCAACCCGAAAATTTCGGGTCGGGTTGGGTTGAACCTAAACCGGTTCGGGTTCGGGTTGGGTTGGGTTTTTTCCCAACCCGAAAATTTCGGGTTGGGTCGGGTTGAGGCCCAAACCCGACCCAACCCGACCCATGTGCACCCCTAACTACATTTATAAGCTCATTACCCTCATGGAAGCCAGCCCTTCCATATGCATCCACCATTATGTTGTAAGATGCTCTGTCTGGTTCGCACCCATATGCTGCATAAGCGAGAAAATTTCCAAAGCTCCGTGAGGGTATCCTGCACGATTGTCGCTCTTCATGTTAGAACCGTGATATATAATTTGTCGAGTTGGGTGGCTGATCACTTCAAATTATAAAGTTTACATGTAAGTTGTTGGATTATTAAGTTTGGACTAAGCCCATGAACAACTTAATTGAGAAATTCAATGTTGAGAAGTGGAGATAGTGAAAGGAGTACATGGGTGGTTAGACCCATGTACACTTGCACAGATAGTGATCATGGGCCCATGTTAGTGGGGGTTAATGTGTCTTATTTTTGGGCTATAGACTACTATAAAATGTTTTGCACTTCACCCAGAAAAATACACAAGATACACATCTTTTATCTCTCTCTCTCTCTCTCACTCAACGAAAAAACCGCTCCGACGATTTTTGTCTCTACGAATTCCAACATTCTCCGACAATCGATTATTGCAAGGTTTTGATCTGCTTTCGAGGTTCGTCGACTCCGGTGTGCCTGTTCAACGAATAAACCGTTCTATCCTGGGAGAAAAGCACCAGAGGCACCGGTACGTGGGAGCGATATTTTCTCTGAGACAAGTCAGAATTCGACTGCTCGGTTTGTAAGGTGTTTTCTAACCATTATTCTTCGTTTGTTTGTTTTTCTAAACATGAATTTGTACGTTGACTTAATCTGGATTCTGCTGATTTATATATTCAACATTTGTAACTCACTGTCTTACATGATCATATTTGTAATTGTAACAACAATCTCAGATAAAATATTTGCTATGTCGAGTAATAATTCGTTTGCACCAAAAGTGGACATGTCAGGCATGTCGGAAAAAAAATTCGGGCAGAATTTCAAACATTGGCAACAACGTATGAAAATCTGGTTGACTGCTATTGGTTTAATTGATGTAATTGAAAACGTTTTTCCACTTTTTGAAACTGAAGATCCCAAAATCAAAGCCGCACAGGAGTTGTGGATAGAGAAGGACAAATTATGTCGATGGTGCATTTTGTTGGCTCTGTCCAACGCGCTCTTCGATGTATATTGTTCATCCTTTTCTGCCACTGTAACTGCAAAGGATTTGTGGGATGAGTTGGATAAAAAATATAATACCGAGGACTTAGGTCATGAAAATATTATGTTGGAAAATTCCTGAAGTTTCAAATGGTGGAAGGCAAGTCAGCTACTGAACATGCCCATCAGTTTATGATATTAATCCATGGCTTAAAAGATGTTGACATGAAGCTTCTTGAGAAGTTTCTGGTAATGTCAATTATCAAGAAGTTCCCTCAATCCTGGGAGGACTTTGGTATGTCTCTAAAGCATAGGAGAGGAAATTTGACTATGGATGACCTCATGGTTGCTATTGCAATCGAGGAGGAACATCAGGATGAAAAACTAGTGATGTCTGTAGAGTTCCAACCAAAGGCAAACATATTAATTGGATCCTCATCTAAGTCGCATTTTAAAGGAAAACCATATTAATATTCTAATAAGACAAAACCTAAGGCCAAAATCGAGAAAAAGCCAACAAACAAACCATGTTGGAATTATGGACAGGTTGGGCACTGGGTTAAGGATTGTCCTTCCAAGAAAACTTGTTTCTGTTAATTCTCGAGTATTTTCCATTTATGAACCACGTGAGTGGTTGGTTGACACTAGGGCTAATGTGCATGTATGTGTTAACAAGTTCATGTTTGTCTCTTACCAGCTTGTTGATCGTAGATCTATGGCGATGGCCAATGAGAATGTTGCAAAGGTGCTTGGAATTGGACGTATCGACTTGAAGTTACCTTTAGGACGAGTTCTTTCACTTCACAGGATGCATCATGTGCCTACTGTTCGTCGTAATATTATTAGTGGTCCGTGTCTGGTAGTTGAGGGTTATGAAGTGACTTTTAAATGTAACAAAATTGTGATTACTCTTTCTGGTACTTTTATTGGCAAGGGGTACTTGTCTTGTGGTGCTTTTTTAATTCATGTTGAACTTGCTTTTTATAATCCCAATGTTATTTCTGTTAAAGATGTGTCTTCTCCTGCTATTTATTCCATTGAATCTGGTGATGTTTGGCATAAACGTTTAGGACATGTGAATTATCAATGTTTGAAAAGAATGATGAATTTAAATATGATTCCTAAGTATGCTATTGAGAATAAAAAATGTCAAGTGTGTGTACAGGCTAAACAACCGAAAAGATTGTTTCATTCTGTGACTAGAAATACTAGTATTTTAGATTTAGTACACACTGATACTTGTGAATTTAATGATATGTTAACTAAGGATAAAAAGAAATATTTTATCACTTTCATTGATGATAGTTCAATGTATTGCTATGTTTATCTGTTGAAAAGTAAGGATGAAGCGTTGTCTAAGTTCCTTACTTTTAAGAATGAAGCAAAGACACAAACTGAAAAGAAACTTAGGAGGTTGAGATCCGATAGAGGTGGTGATATACGTCTAACCTGTTCGAACAAGTGTGTCGAGATTCTGGCATAGTTCATGAGGTGACAACGTCGTATTCTCCACAATCTAACAGAATTGCTGAACGGATAAATAGAACATTATCTGATATGATTAATGCATTATTGGAGGGTTCAAGATTACCCAAATATATGTGGGGAGAAGCTTTGAATACGTCTTGCCATATTCTGAATAAAGTTTCTCAGAAACATAAGGAGAATAGTCCATTCGAACTCTGGTGTCATCGAAAACTTAGCCTAAAATATTTTAGAGTTTGGGAATGTCTTGCAAAAGTGTTAATCCCTGAACATAAGAGGAAAATGCTTAGTCCCAAGACTGTTGATGCAATATTTATCGGATATGTGATTAATAGTTATGCATACAGATTTTTCGTAATCAATTCTGAGATATCTGGCATAGATGTTAACACAATTGTTGAATTTTGTGATGCCACATTTTTTGAGGATGTATTTTCCATGAAATCTGGAGTTCCTCAACAAATTTCTTCTTCAGTTGATCCCTCTACGTCTGGTTCCATCCACGAGCATGTGGAAAGAATGACAAATGTGGGGGCAGATTTGTTCATTGCCGATTTTGAGTCTTCTTAAACTCAAGTTGAAATTGAACCAAGGAAGAGCAAACGTTCTAGAATTGCCAAGGATTTGGGAAGAAATTTTATCACATACCACATCGAGGGTGATCCTAACATTTTCAATGATGTTATGGCTTCATCCGAAGCAAAGCATTGGAAAGATGAAGTTAAGATCGAAATGGACTCTATTGTCTCTAATGATACATGGATGTTGGTAATTCTTCCTCCAGGTTGTTCAACAATCGGTTGTAAATAGATATTTTTAAAAAATAAATAAAACCAAATGGTTCCATTGATAAGTATAAAGTCAGGTTAGTTGCCAAGGGGTTTAAACAAAACAAAGGAATAGACTATTTCGATACCTATTCTCCAGTGTATCGTATGACTACTATCTGAGTGCTTTTACCATTGGTGTCTATATTTGATTTTACGATCCATCAAATGGATGTAAAAACTGCTTTTCTTCATGATGATCTTGAAGAAGAAATTTATATGGACCAACCTAAAGGATTTGTAGCTTCTGGAAACGAGAACAAATTTTGTAAACTTGTTAAGTCTCTTTATGAACTTAAATAAGCCTCAAAAGCTTGGCATGAGAAATTTGACAAAATTATATTATAATTTGGATTCCAGGTTATTGATTCTGACAAATGTGTCTATTTGCAAAGTTCAAGGTAATGCATGTATTGCATTGTGTTTATATGTCGATGACATATTACTGTTTGGCTCTAACCTTATTATAATACATGAAACAAAGTCCTTGTGTACTAAGTTTGAGATGAAGGATATGGGTGTTGCAAATGTGATCTTGGGTATCAAACTGACTAGGTCAGTTGATGGTATTTCCACATCTCAATCTCATTATGTTGAGAAGATTCTTGAGAGATTTGGCTATACAAATTGTAGATATGTGAAAAACCCATATGATTCATCAAAACCTTTGTACAAGAACAAGAGTGGTGTTCCAGTTTCACAACTGAGATATTCTCCGATTATAGGTAGTTTGATGTATGTTGCAAAGTGCACACGACCAAATATTTCATTTTCGGTGAGAAAACTTAGTAGATACACAAGCTGTCCTGATCGTACTCATTGAGAGTCTTTGGATAGAGTACTTAAGTACTTGAATGGTACTTCTACCCTTGGGCTGCATTATGGGAAATTCCTAGTTGTACTAAAAGGGTACAGTGATGCAAGCTGGATACCGAAAAACTCAGGGTGTAAAGGTGTTACAGGGTCTTTTTTGCTCTGGGTGGAGGTGCAATCTCCTGGAGGTCTACAAAACAGACCATATTGTCTCGATCTACGTTTGCGGTTGAACTTTGTGCTTTGGATACAAGTGGAATGAAAGCTGAATGGTTGAAAGGACTCCTTTCTGAATTGTCAATGACCAACAAACCAATTCCTGCAATATTTGTGCATTGTGATAGTATGACTACTATTGCAAAGCTAAGAAGCTCAAAGTATAATAAAAAACAAAGGAGACACATCCAAGCCAGATTGAAGTCTGTAAGGGAGTTAGTCTCGGAAAGAGTGATAACTGTTGATTTTGTTGGTACCAAAGACAATACAGCTGATCCTTTCACCAATGAACTTGATCTAGCTCATGTTCTGAAATCCAAGTTGGGGATGGGACTGAGACCCATTTCATGACTCATCTAGAATGACAACTCAACCAATCTGAGTGGAGATCCCATGAAGTTGTTCAATGTGGTAATAACAAGTTCTTTAATGAGTTGAATGCATTTTTAGCGAGATGATAGAGTCTCTGGTTGTTTTCGGTCGAATGAGACCCCTTATGAAAACTTAATGTTTGTTCTCTGAGCAGTGTTTTATGTCGGTTGGGGACATAGACCATCTAAACGATCGACCGTCCTTTTGATCTGTTCGACCGAATTTTACTATTTTAAGTCAGTTGGGGGTGTAGACCTTAAAACCGTCGACCGCCCTGTGACATCGTCCGACTGACGACTTATGAAAACTTAATGTTTGTTCTACTGTTTGTTGTTTCGGTTGACCAGTTCGACTTGTTGTTTGTCCGATTATGCACTTTGTGTGGAAGGAGGATTTTACTGGTTGTTTTTGGTCGAACGGGTCCCCTTTGCCGTTGGACCGGTTGGTTGTTATTTTTGGTTGGATACTGGTTGGTTGTGTGTTTTCGATCGACCGTTTGTTGATTTTGGTCGACCGTTTCTGCACAGTTTTGTGTGTGTTGCTTGTGATTGTTTGTGGGTTTGATCTGCCTCTAGGGCAACAGGTCCCCGGTTTTTTGGGGCGACGATACAGACATTCTGGCGTGAGAGAGATCGTGGTTGTGGCTCTGAGGAGTGGGTGTCTTGTGTGCACATGTGATTTGTTTGGCCAATCATTTTCCGGCAGTGCCTTGTGTGCACGTGTGATTGTGGGGTTGGGGTGAGACCCTTGAGACCCATGGGCGATAATTTTCTGGCGGTGCCTTGTATGCACAAGTTGTTGTGGGGTTGGGGTGTGAGGACCCTTCATACCCGTGTTGTTTGCGTCAACTGTGGTTGGGAGAGAGGTCCCGAGAACCCAGTTGGACGGTGGCAGTTGTGTTGTATTGCATTTTCATATCATGCCATGTTGTTTTAATTCATACATTTAGGAGTTTGGCATATGGGGGTTCGTTATGGGAAACTCAGGCATAGTTTTATGGTTTCATTTCTGGTCGTGTGCGTTATTAGAAGATCGTGACTTAGGGCTGGAGCACCCGGACCGGATCTTGTTTTTCTTGCTTTTGAGGTTATTATGATTACACTTGTACCTGTTGTATATCTTTTGCTAATGTAATCATACCTTGACATACTGTATTATACGGTGCACCACCGAATATATATATTTGTGTTTTTCATAGCATCCCTAGTGCTTGATATCTATCTTTTAAAGTTTTAAATTTTCTATTGTTTCAGGGCATTACAATTTGGTATCAGAGCCTTTGGTTCCGGTGTACTTGTCCAAAGAAACCACCTTAGAAGTTTTGCATAGTCAGTCTTGTTGTAGAGCATGCATGCATGGTCTTTAATTTCTGTTCTTTTCTTATCCCCTTGTGTAGATGCCTCCAAGACGTATGAGACCGCCTTCACATTACTGGGGTGCCAGTGAGGAGACTGGTGGGGTGGACAGGGAGGAGGAGGAGAGGACTCTTCAGGGTGCCTTGGGTAGGCTGGGCGAGTTGATTGAGCACTAGTCTTCCCAGTCTGAGCAAGCAGGGGTGGGAGCAGTGCATGAGAGGTTTATACGTCAGCCCCCTCCTTCCTTTGATGGTAGAGGTGACCCAGAGGCAGCTGAGGATTGGGTCTTCCAGATCCGGAAGATCTTCTGAGCGATCGAGAGTCCTACAGAGAGACAGGTGGATCTGGCCACCTGTGTATTGGATGGCGAGGCAGCTAACTGGTGGAGGTCTACTTCAGCAGTGGTGTTCGAGGATAGTGAGGAGGTTGGCTGGGAGGATTTCCTTGTGGAATTCAACCAGCAATACTTTCCACAGCATGTCCGTGACAGGTAGACGGAGGAGTTCCTGGCACTTGAGAAGCGAGAGATGACTCTGGCCGCTTACATTAGCAGATTCCACACTTTGGAGCATTATTGCCCAGAGATTTATGTGACTCAGGAGCAGAGGGCTCGGACGATTGTCCGCAGATTGAGGCCATAGTTCAGATCTCGTGTTATACGAGTATGCCGCAGACGTTAGCTGATGTCGTGAAGTTTGCAATGATTATTGATCAGGACTACCAGGAGACGGTAGAGGCCACGAAGACGCAGACGAAGACGGGTGTACGTCTTAGAGGTCAGACTTCAGGGAATCCGGGCAAGAGGCCCCAGATTGACGACAGTGGGGCACCGCAGTTTGGGCAGTGTAGGCGGTGTGGTGGAGTTCATCTCGGGCGAGGGTGCAAGCCCCCTCCAGGCGCTTGTCATGGTTGTGGCTAGCTGGGTCACTTCATTCGTTCTTGCCCAAGCAGATCAGGCGGGACTGGAAGTCGACCGGGATCATCCGCAGCCAGTGGAGCGGGACCGAGTCGACCAGTGACACCATCTCAGCAGGGGAAGAGTGTCAGTCGCATATTCACCATCCAAGCGGAGGAGGCTAGAGACGCTAGTGCGGTGGTGGAAGGTACATTTTATGTTGATGATGTGGTAGCTAGAGTGCTTTTTGATTGCGGGGCCACACATTCGTTCATCTCTGAGCAGTTTGCGAGCGTGTTAGGTTGTACCCCTGCGATGTTGACTGCCAATTTGGAAGTCAGCACACCCCTGGGTTTGGTGGGCATTGTGGGGAGTTTTCTTCCCGGTGCCACGATTGTTTCGGGAGACCAGGAGTTCCTGACAGACCTGGTCTTGTTACCGATGGTAGACTTTGATGTCATACTTGGGATGGATTGGCTGTCACAGTACGATGTTTGAGTCTTGTGCCGAGAAAAGAAGATTTTGATTCCGAGGAAAGGTCTACCTGATGTGCTGATCAGGGGGACGAAGGACCGAGAAGGCCGAGTTATGGTGTTAGCAGTGAGGGCACATAAGTCGATGCAGCAGGGTTGCAGAGCTTTTGTGACCACTTTAGTAGTTCCAGATTCCGAGTTGAAGAGATTGGAAGACATCAAGATAGTCCAGGATTTTCCAGATGTGTTTGCAGACGACGTCGTTGGTTTGCCGCATCACAGGGAGATAGAGTTCGGCATAGATTTGGTAGCCAGGATTACACCACAGTTAAAGGCGCCGTACAGGATGGCATCTGCTAAGTTAGCTGAGCTGAATAAGCAATTGCAGGATCTGATGGGTTTATCTGACCTAGTGTCTCACCTTGGGGAGCACCAGTACTCTTCACGAAGAAGAAGAAGGATGACTCATTGCGGATGTGTATTGATTACAGGATGTTGAATAAGGTTACTGATTAAATGTTTTAAATAACCGCAAGTGCACGGCCGCGTTGAAATGATGGCAAATACGGGTCGATCCACAGGAGGTGTGTCAACTCTGGTTTGTTAGAAGGCGAGTGGGAAACAAATGGGAGAAGAGATTGATTAAAATAACTAGACTAACTATGCTACGCTACACTAGTATGAAACAAACGAAGAAGATGAAAGTACAAAATAAAACTAAACTAAGTGACTAATAGATGAAGCTGGAAATCAGGAATGGAAAACCCCTAAGGGATGGATTGTGTGCACACGTGAAATAAGTGGTGATGAATGGATACAATAAGCTCAAGTGTAGGTAGTGTTTGTTATGCATAAGAAGTACCTCATGACAAGACCTATCATCCAAATCACTAACCTAGGTGATTAATATGAGCATGACAAGTTTGTTTTTAAGAACTTAAACAAGCATGGAATGTACCTAACTATTATGACAGAAACCATCAAGTTAAGTATTCTCTTTAATTCAAACAAGCATACTAACATTTCTCACATACCACAATGTTTAGCATTCATTCCATCTACATAACATGTATAGACATCAACTCCACCCCCAAAGGGGGATGGAACTACTCACACATTATTAGACTAACATTTATATTAAGGAAAGAAAACATGCTAATTAATTCTAAAAAGACTAAAACAAACAAAGCTAATTAAGTATGCAATAACTGAAAAGAGACAATATGAAGAAACTAGCAAAACATCTTTTATTACTAACTCTAATTACAAGTAGCCTCTCTCCACCAGAGTTTTGCTCCAAGGCTTTACTCCTAGTAGAGAGGATGGCCACCAAGATAGGAGATGTATACAAAGGAGGAGGAAGAGTTCTATTTATAGCCATAGAAAAAGGAAATCCAGGATAATCCCCCTGTATGGGACTTAAAACAATCCAAAAATATACTAAATACAACCTAATACATGACCCGTCAAAGTCTTAGCGGATCCAGAGCTGACCCGACCGCCAATTGGCGGTCTATGGACTCTGGATCAAGTCTGGATTTTGAGTGTAGTTATCTGGCTTGCTTTCTTCATGATTGTGTGAAGTTTCTTAATATGCTCATTGGTTCTTTGGGCTTACATCTGGGTCCTTCCCTCTTGCATCTCAGTCCCCAAGTCTTGCAACTCAGTCATTTTCCTTGCTTTTGAGTCTTTTTTGTGCATCTTCTCCTCAAACTTGCTTATTCCTGAAACTTAAACTTCCTCAAACTTGGATCCTTGATTACAACAAACTTCCTTAAATTAACAGACACAAATTATTGACTCACTAGGTTCAGGGTGTACTTCTTTATTTGTTCGAGTACTGAAACCCTATGATTACTCTCCCCCTGAGGGAAGATCGGGGTGCGTCCTAACGACAAGATAAGTCTTAAAGCCACTGTACTAGATATCCTAATACATCAAGTTCAAGACAATTTTGGGAGCTTTCTTTTTACTTTGCCTCTCAACGGTTTTGCACATACCAAACATACGCAAAACCCACAAAACATTTTCTTTCGCAAACACATGAAGATTTTGAAAGAAATGTGAAATTTAAAGCACAAGACAAGCAAAAGAAGACAAGTTACTCAAGGATTATGGCAAGCAGATACATCGATATTAAATGCAACACGTTAACATGACCCTAACAATGCACACAAAAGAAAACAAAAACAACAGGAAAATGACTCGACTATGTACACACGTAAAACACCCCCCCACACTTACTTCATGCATTGTCCTCAATGAATGCAAACATGATACTACATGGAGTTATGCAAGAAAAAGAAAAGATCTCACCAACGTGAAACACAAAAGGAAGTTCATGGTTATGTTGATGGACACAACCCTAAATTACCCTCACAACCTATGAAATACTAAGGAAGGACGACAAATACATGACAGAAATATGGCCCAAATAAACAAGGGTTGGGGCCCACAACCATCAATGCTCATTCAAGGAGTCTTTTGTCTTTTTTCTTTCTTTTTTTGAATTGATTTTCTTGAAATTTAACTTTATACAAACATGAAAGCTCAAAACCATTCATGTAGGAACATGAATGGTTGAGTGGGAGAGAGATTCATAAAGGAACATGACATCCTCGATTTTAGCTGGTGCCCCTCCAAGTAAGGTTTGAGGCGTTGTCCATTAACTTTGAGCACGTCCTCATTCCCTGGGTTCAGGATGTCAACCGCTCCATGAGGAAATATGGTTTGCACAATAAAAGGCTCATACCAGAGACTATGGTGCTTACCCGCAAACACATGAAGTCGAGAATTGTAGAGTAACACTTTCTGCCCGGTCTTAAACATTTTTCGCATAATCATGCGATCATGAAACATCTTGGCTCGGGACTTATGAATTTTGGCATTTTCATACGCATCATTGCGTAGCTCTTCCAATTCGACGATGTCGAGTTTACGTTGCACCCCTGCTTGATCAATATCTATATTCAGGTTCTTGATCGCCCAGAAAGCACGACGGGTAGGTGGCAAGCATTTCCGTACACTATCCGATATGGGGACATACCCAAATTGGTCTTATACGCGGTGAAGAAAGCCCACAACGTATCATTCAACTTAGTCGACCAATCCTTCCTCGAGGAATTAACCGTCTTCTCAAGGATTTGATTTAATTGACGGTTAGAGACTTCGACCTGCCCACTAGTTTCCGGATGATGTGGGGTCGCAAGCTTGTGGGTGATCGAATATTTCCTCATAAGCGCTTCAAATGAGCGATTGCAGAAGTGTGTACCCCTATCGCTGATTTTGGTACGAGGAGTACCAAATCGTGCAAAAATGTCCTTTAAGAATTTGGTGACCACCTTGTTGTCATTGGTCTTTGTGGGGATAGCCTCAACCCACTTAGACACATAGTCATCGGCCACGAGAATGTAAACATTCCCGAACGAATTTGGGAAAGGACCCATAAAGTCGATGCCCCATACATCGAAGATGTTAATGATAAGGACATAGGCGCTGACAGCTATCACATTACTTACAAAATTCGTAATCATCTTTGAAAAGAGAAGACCAATAGAATCCAGATTGGAGCACCTTGGCGACAGTTTTCTTTGCGCCAAAGTGTCCACCACATGCTCAGAGTGACAAAAATGGAGCACACTTTGGAACTCGTTATTTGGGACGCACCGCTTGAAAATTTGGTCAGAACAACATTTGAATAGGTAGGGGTCGTCCCAGTGAAAGAATCTGACATAATATCTAAATTTGGTTTGGTCAGATTTTGACCAACCCACAGGAAGTTGCTCGGTCACCAGGTAGTTCACGATGTCGGCAAACCAAGGGTTATCTTCGATCGTAAACTACTGCTCGTTAGGAAATTTGTCATTAATAATTTGATCATGTGGGTTGGTCGTCTTAAGACGAGATAGGTGGTCCGCTACAACATTTCACACCTTTTTTTGTCCAAAATCTCGAGATCAAATTCTTGTAACAACATGATCCATCTCAAGAGTCGAGATTTTGCATCTTTCTTCGCCATGAGGTGCTTGATGACTGTGTGATTATAATAGATAATCACGTGGGAACCAATCAAGTACGACCGGAATTTCTCCAAAGTGAATATGATTACTAAGAATTCCTTCTCAGTCACAGTGTAGTTCGATTGGGCATCATTGACTGTTCTATTGGCATAGTAGATCACATGAGGCAATTTGTCCAATCGTTGCCCAAGCACTCCTCCCACAGCGAAGTCAGATGCATCACACATTAACTCAAAGGGTTCAGTCCATACCGGTGCCTTAATTATGGGAGCTGAAGTCAACTCTTTCTTCAAGGTCAAAAAAGCATGGTAGAAATCTGGTGTGAACTCAAAAATGGCATCCTTAGCCAACAAGGAAGTGAGAGGTCGAGCAATTTTGCTAAAATCCAGAATGAACCACCGATAAAATCCAGCATGCCCCAAAAAGGCGCGAACATCCTTCACATTATGTGGCGGTGGGAGATTAGCAATAAGATCCACTTTGGCGGGATCGACCTCAATTCCCCTACTTGAGACCACATGTCCAAGTACAATCCCTCGCTTCACCATGAAGTGACATTTCTCCCAATTGAGAACAAGGTTCTTCTCACATCATCGCTTGAGGACAAGGCTCAAGTGATGAAGACACTCATCGAAGGAAGCGCCAAATATGGAAAAGTTGTCCATGAAAATCTCAAGGAAACGCTCTACCATATCGGAGAAGATGTTGATCATACACCTTTGAAACATTGTCGGCGCATTACATAACCCAAAGGGCATGCGACGGTAGGCAAATGTAGTAAAGGGACAAGTAAATGTGGTTTTCTCTTGATCCTCAGGAGCGATGGGAATTTGGTTGTAACCAAAGTATCCATCAAGAAAATAATAATACTCATGTCCGGCCAACCTTTCCAACATTTGATCAATGAATGGCAATGGGAAATGATCATTCCACGTTACCGCATTAAGCTTGCGATAATCAACGCAAACTCGCCAGCCAGCTTGCAGGTGTGTTGGGATAATCTCATTATGCTCATTCTCAAAAACTGTCACGCCTGACTTCTTGGGAACCACATCGACATGACTTACTGACTTGCATCATATCATGCATATATTTGTGTCTTATATCATTTATTCTTAGCCTAAGCAATGCTACGTAACGAGTTTTTGAGTTTCAGGAATAAATAAGTTTGTGGAGAAGATGCATAAAAGGACTCAAAAGCAAGGAAAAAGACTAAGTTGCAAGACTTATGGACTGAGATGAAAGAGAGAATGACCCGGATGTAAAACCAAAAGGATCAATGAGCAAATCAAGAAGTTGAACACCTTAATGAGGAGTATTTTGGCAATTAAATCTGGGCCCAACCATCAACAACCAAATCGGGTTCATCAAACACCAAGAAATCAAACCAGAACCGAGGCACCAAAATCCAGACTCAATCTGACACTTATAGACCGCCAATCGGCGGTCCAAGACCTCCGCCAATCAGCGGTCCAAATCGTTCCAAAGGCGACATGTTTTGGTCGGGTGGTGTATTATGTTGTTTTATGTCCGTTTATAGTATGCAATTAGTCCCATATAGGGGGGATTGTCCCTGTTTACATTTTGCTTTGGCTATAAATAGAACTCCTCCTCCTTTTGTATTCACCCATTGCTTGGTGGCATTCTCTCTACTTGGAGTAAAATCCTTGAAGCAAAAACTCAAGGTGGAGAAGAATGTCACTTGCAATGTGAGTCATGTTAATAAAATAATTTTTCTAATTTTTTTTTTAATATATATTGTCTTGTCTTTTAATTCTTGCATGCTTCTTTAGTTTAATTTCCTTTTAATTAACTTCTTTAATATTTCTTGTTTGCTTAGTTTAATTTCCTTTCAGTAGAATGTTTCATTTTGTTAATGTAGGTTGTAGCGTAATGATTAGTGAGTAGTTCCATCCCCATTTGGGGGTGGAGAATAATGTGATGTTTTTATGTGAAGTATCGGGTGTGTGTGTATCTTAATCCTTTGAGCCTTATATGATTTCCATAACCATTTAATGGGATTTCACTCTTGTCTTTGTTATGGTAATGCTCTTGAATGAAGCTTAGCATATGCTTAGACTAGTGGACCTATTTTATGGGGATGATGAGGTGAGGATAAGGATGGAGTTGATAAAGGAAACATGGCTTGTAGTTGCATGTAGGGGTGAGCAAAATTCGGTTCGTTCCGGGTGTCCGGACCGAACCGAATTTTTCGGTCCGGACCGAACTTTTTCGGTCCGATCTTCGGTCCGGGACACCACGGGAATTCGGTCTTTGGTCCGGTTCGGTTTGGTCCGGTCAAAGATTGAAATTTTAAGGGTTAAATTCGGGTCAAGCACATGCAACCGGACTGGACTGAACCGAATTTATTCGGTCCCGTCTTCGGTCCGGTCTTCCGAAAAGTTCGGTCTTCAGTCCGGTCTGGTTCAGTCTGGTCCCGGACCGAAGCTCACCCCTAGTTGCATGTGCTTTTGTTGCCCTTACCTTGATTAATGTTGTATGTTTTAATGATATTGTGTTATCATATTTCATGTGGAGGCATAGTGGGGTTTGGTCTTTATACATGAGTTCATTTAGCTTCGTTCTAATTATTGTCTTGTATGTTTGAATGATATTGTGTTATCTTATTTCATGTGGAGGCAAAGTTGGATTTAGTTTTATGATGTTCATGCACTACATGTTGTGATGAGCATAATTGAACACACACACATACACATATCTTTGTATTCACATTCTTTCTCTACCCCCTGTGGGGTTTAGTTTTATTGCTGAATTTTCCATTTCCTTTTGCATTTTAGTGTAGTTTGATCATAACTCATTTCTCTCCTTTCTTTCCCACTCGCCTTCGAACAAACTAAAGTCGACACACCTCCCTGTGGATCGACCCGTATTTTCCACCGCTTCAACGCGGTCGTGCATTTGCGGTTAATTAAAATGTTCCATCACTTACCCACGAACTATCAGAGATATGATAGATTATACCGTGATCCAAGCACTTAAGAACCTCCTTTCAGACAACTTCTTTCAGTACATGATTCAACATTCATTGTGGGTCTTGGCGGGGCCTAGAATTATCTTCCATGTGGTTCCGTTGCTGGACAATACCAGGGCTAATTCCCTTGATGTCCTTCAAGGACCACCCGATAGCCTCTTTGTTTTCAAAGAGCACTTTTTTGAGGGAAACCTTTTGATCTTTTGCAAGATCAGAAGATATAATGAGTGGTAATGTCTCATTATCCCTTAAAAAGATGTATTTAAGGTTATCAGGGATCGGTTTAAGCTCGACCAGAGGTGGGTCATTATTGGATTTAGAGTTAATTTCAAGTGGCTCAAGGGCCACAGGGTAAGAGGAGCAAGCACCCAAATGTGCCTCCTCATCCAGAAGTTCACGTAGATTCCTCAAAATCATCTTCACTCGCAACCTGGTCATTAGGCACCTCAATAATATGTCGATGTGAGTCAAACATGCCTAATGACTCGAGCTCATCCGTGTCCTGAATGAAATTGTCTCTGACTGCATCGTCGAAGAGCTCGGGTTGCTTTCCAAGAGTAAAGATGTTGAAATCCGTCGTGAGGTTTCCAAAAGACAACCTCATCAAGCCATTGCGACAATTGATCAAAGCATTAGATGTCGCAAGAAATGGCCTCCCAAGGATCACCGAAATTTGTTCTTGTGGGTTGGACACAGGTTCAGTATCCAAGATGATGGAATCAAATAGAAATACGAACTCACCCACTTTAATAAGGACATCCTCTACACTTCCTCGTGGAATCTTGACGGATCTGTCATCCAACTGGAGGGTTGTCCTCGTTGGTTTAAGATCACCTATTCCAAGGTTGACATAGAAAGAGTAGGGTAGGAGGTTCACAGATGCTCCCAAATCCAATAGAGCTTGATGAATTGTCACATTACCGATCATGCAAGAGACAATTGGACAATCGGCGTCCTTGTATTTGACTTGCATGGGTTGTGTTAATATCGAGCTCACATTGGCGGCCAAAAATGCCTTTTTGGGAACATTTGTTCTTCTCTTAACGGTACAAAGGTCCTTAAGGAACTTGGCATACGGTGGCATTTGCTGAACAACGTCCAACAATGGTATGTTCACCTTGAGTTGCCTATGTACCTCAACAATTTTGTCTCAATGCTCATCACATTTTTTAGTCAACCTATGAGGGAATGATGCCTTGGGGATCAGTCTCAGAATTAGGTTCCTTGAAAGACTCACAACTCTCCTCGGAAGAGTCACCAACAGGGTTGGCTTCAGACATTTCCACATTGTTGTCAACAACCCTTCCCAATCATAAGGTATGAACAACATTTGCATGTTGGGAATGGTCACTTTCAACATTGTACACATTCTGCCTAGCTTGAGCAGGTTGAGCCTTGGGATTTGCCACAAGTTGACTTGGTAACTGACTCTTCTATCGTTCATGGAACTGATAAGCCAACTGGCTAACTTGCATTTCCAAAGCTTTGACTGTACTTTGGATGCTCTGCATGAACGCTTGAAGGGTCAGATCACTAGAGGGGTCATTTGGGTCAACCCGCTGGGGTAGTGGAGTTTGGTTAGAATAACCTGACGATGAGTCCTAAGGAGGTTGGTAATTATGGTCTGAGACCTTTGATGTAGGGGTTGGTAGGTCATCGATGGGTGTGGAGGTTGAGGTTGAGCATGCGAGCTCTGACCGTGACCCCCACTAGGCCTCCAAGAGAAGTTAGGATGGTTATGTCATCCTAGGTTGTAGGAGTGACTGTACGGGTCGTTATGGGATCTCTATTGATACATCGCATTTGCATGCTCAGTATCCCTTGGAGCGTAAGCACATTCCAAGTCATCATATCCCGCAAGTCCACACCTACTACACACGGGAGTAGTGACATGAGCCACAGGAGCTCGATCAAACTCTAAACTGTCAATCCTATGCATGAGATCATCCAATTTCACCTCAGATGCGATAGTTGACTCAACTTGATATGATCCAACTCGACTAGAAGACATGGCGGCTGGTGGCTCTCTCATGGTGTCTTACTCAAAGGTACGTTCAGCCATTAATTCAAAAGTGTCTCATGCCCCATCGACGGGTTTCATTTGGAAATCACTGTAACACATCGACTCCAACAATATGCGGGTGTTATAGTTGAGGCCCTCATTAACAATCTGGCACAGGTGCCATAGCTCAAGTCCATGATGACGACACTTCTAGAGATGGTCCTTGAATCTCTCAAAGAAAGCATGAAAAGATTCGGTCTCAGTCTGATACATTTGATGTATCCGGTGCCGTATTTGTTAAGTTTTCTTTGTGGGAAAATCTCTACAGAAAGACGGTCGCAAAGTCATCCCAAGACCGAATAGAGCTCGCCGGGAGGCTGTACATCCGTTTCTTCGCGTTATCCTCCAACGCGAAAGAAATCATCCTCAACCGTACTAAATCCCCGTCAAACTATTGAAGCTTGAACATGGAGCATACGTCCTTGAATTCATGTATAAAAATATACAGATCCTCCTTATTGGCAGTGAAGGTAGGAAGCATGCTCACATATTGAGGTTTCAGCTCATACTTGTTCCCGCGAGTTGGCTGCGCGGCCCGAACAGGATGGGTCTGCTCCCACAATCATCAGTCTATCCTGTCGAGCTAAAGGTGGTGGTGCACTAAGAACTCGATCCTGACTGAATCCTTCTTCCTCTCGAGTCAGAGGAGGAGGAGAAGGAGGTCTACGTGGTAGTGGGAGCAGACCGGGGTAATCCATGTATGGAACCCGGTCTCCCCATCCACACGAGACAGCTTGGCCTCATGCTCCAAAGGAGCACAAGGCGGAGATGTTCGATCACCTAGACCGTCCATCTCAGAAAAAATGTACTCTCTCAAGTTGAGCGATCTCACTGAAATGAGCCCAACCTCGCATAAAACGCTCAACTCGACTCTAAAACAACACACAACAGAAGGTGTAATCAAATGAGGAGACTATAACGAAGAATATTAAGGAGGTGAAGACTCAGATGAGAAAGGAAGAATCCTTAGAGCTAGCGTGGGTAGTGGGAGGGGGTAGAAGCCTAATCTAGCAAGCACGACTCAAACAACTTATGGCTATAGGTCCTTAGGCTAGACGACACCTAACTTCAAGATCACTAGTCTCGACATGCCTCACCTCCCTACAACGAAGACCACAATGCCCAGCAAGTGATACCAGATCCGGAGATCCAGTATCTCTTACTATCAACAAGGCAGGCGACATCGATCAGGTCATGACGGTCTCAACTCGATCACTCTCCTAGTGCGTCTGAAAGCCTAGAATTAAGGCTTTGAATAAAATTGATTTTTTGGGCAAAGTAAAGGGTGATGAAATCCCCCACCTTATCTTATATGGGATAGCCCCTTCTTAGTAGCATTTTAAGTCTTAATCTAACAGTCAACTCTCCAAACAAACGCTCACCTCACTCTTGTTGCAATGCAATTTCTACTAACTAATGCATGGTCATACAAAATACATGAATGAGAGTAGGAAGTGCGTACCTCACGTCAGTACTCAACAACTGAAAGTAAAGCTAAAATAAAAGACAAACTACGTGCCTAAATCAAATATATGATGCATGACCGAAACAAGCAAGAATGCCTAATCTTTTGCTTTGGATTTTAGTGGCCAAGTTGATTAAAAGGGATTTACTATTAATCTGGGAGCAGACTATAAGTCAAAACATTCCAAATTGATCCCCCAGATGACCTAGTGAATGTTTAAACAGCCATAAAAAATTAGAGGGAATTTGGAGCTTACCAGGCCGTCAATTGGGGGTCCACAACTGCTGATTGGCAGTCAGTTTAGTCTTGTTCCCCTCCCGGCTTCTCCTGGTAATGTCTCCTAATCTTTAGAGCCTCCTAAAACAAAGTTTAACTACAAACAAAAATTAAAATCACTTGAATCGTCCAATCCAAAGTCTAGACAGAACACCTACCCGACAACAGCTCCAAAAACTTGATTAAACGTTTTAAATAACTGCAAGTGCACGGCCGCGTTGAATCGGTGACAAATACGGGTCGATCCACAGGAGGTGTGTCAACTCTGGTTTATTCGAAGGTGAGCGGTAAACAAAGGGTAGAAGAGATTGATTAAACTAATTAGACTAACTATGCTATGCAACACTAGTATGAAACAAACAAAGAAGATGAAAGTACTAAATAAAACTAAACTAAGTGACTAATAGATGAAGCTGGAAATCAGGAATGGAAAACCCCTAAGGGGTGGATTGTGTGTACACATGAAATAAGTGGTGATGAATGTATACAATAAGCTCAAGTGTAGGTAGTGTTTGTTATGCATAAGAAGTACCTCATGACAAGACCTATCATCCAAATCACTAACCTAGGTGATTAATATGAGCATGACAAGTTTGTTTTTAAGAACCTAAACAAGCATGGAATGTACCTAATTATTATGACAGAAACCATCAAGTTAAGTATTCTCTTTAATTCAAACAAGCATACTAACATTTCTCGCATACAACAATGTTTAGCATTCATTCCATCTACATAACATGTATAGACATCAACTCCACCCCCAAAGGGGGATGGAACTACTCACACATTATTAGACTAACATTTATATTAAGGAAAGAAAACATGCTAATTAATTCTAAGAAGACTAAAACAAACAAAGCTAATTAAGTATGCAATAACTGAAAAGAGACAATATGAAGAAACTAGCAAAACATCTTTTATTACTCACTCCAACTACAAGTAGCCTCTCTCCACCAGAGTTTTGCTCCAAGGCTTTACTCCTAGTAGAGAGGATGGCCACCAAGACAGGAGATGTATACAAAGGAGGAGGAAGAGTTCTATTTATAGCCATAGAAAAAGGAAATCCGGGACAATCCCCCAGTATGGGACTTAAAACAATCCAAAAATATACTAAATACAACCTAATACATGACCCGTCAAAGTCTTAGCGGATCCAGAGCTGACCCGACCGCCAATTGGCGGTCTATGGACTCTGGATTAAGTCTGGATTTTGAGTGTAGTTATCTGGCTTGCTTTCTTCATGTGTGATGCATCCAAGTTGGTTGTTGGAGCTCAGGCCCAGATCGAATTGCCAAAATATTCCTCATGATTGTGTGAAGTTTCTTGATATGCTCATTGGTCCTTTGGGCTTACATCTGGGTCCTTCCCTCTTGCATCTCAGTGCCCAAGTCTTGCAACTCAGTCATTTTCCTTGTTTTTTAGTCTTTTGTGCATCTTCTCCTCAAACTTGCTTTTTCCTGAAATTTAAACATTAAATTCGTTACGTAGCATTGTTTAGGTGAAAGATAACAGATATAAGACCCAAATGTATGCATGATATGATATCAATCAGTTACTGTTAGGAATTAGTATCCTTTACCTAGGATCGAGGACCTTTTTGGACCAGTTGCAGTCAGCAAAGGTGTTCTTGAAGATTGATATGCGATCAGGTTATCATCAGTTGAGGATCAGAGAAGCAGATGTTCAGAAGACAACGTTCAGGATGAGATACGGACACTATGAGTTTCTGGTGATGTTGTTTGGTTTGACGAACGTGCCGACAACTTTCATGGATCTGATGAATAGGACGTTCAGTCAATAGCTCGACAGATTTGTTGTTGTCTTCGTGGACGACATCTTGGTGTACTCTCCATACTTAGAGCAGCACAGAGAGCATTTGAGGATCGTACTTGGCATCTTGAGGGATCAGCAATTATATGCCAAGTACTCGAATGTTACTTTTCTTAGGCACAAAGTATTGGGAGCTGGGATATCAGTGGATCCAGCAAAGGTTGAGGCAGTGACTCAGTGGCGAGCCCCAACGAGTGTGACTGAAATTAGGAGTTTTGTTGGATTGGTGGGTTAGTACTGTCAATTCATCAAGAACTTCTTAAGACTCGCTTCGCCTTTGACGGCATTGATGCAGAAGGGTGTGAAGTTTGTATGGTCCCAGAAGTGCGAGGACAGCTTTCAGGAACTGAAGAGTCGACTGACAACTACTCCGTTTCTGACTCTTCCCAGTGGCAGTGGAGGATTTGTGATTTACAGCGATGCGTCAGGGATTGGTCTAGGTTGTGTGCTTATGCAGCATGAGAAGGTAGTTGCGTACACTTCGAGGCAGTTGAAGGTACACGAGAAGAATTACCTGACTCGTGATTTGGAGTTAGCAGTCGTGGTTCACGCGTTGAAGGTCTGCAGCATTATCTTTATGGAGAGCAGTTTAAGGTCTTCACATATCACCAGAGCCTGAAGTACATATTTTCATAGAAGGAGCTGAATATGAGACAGCGCAGATGGCTCTAGTTCATCAAGGATTACGACTTCCCCATTTCTTATCACCTAGGGAAGGTGAATTCAGTTGTAGACGCTTTGAGTAGGAAGGTGGAGATGTCAGGTGCTAGTTTCTTCCTTTAGGAGTGGAGGGTACTCGAGACCTTGTCAGAGGGAAGTCGTTCACTTATGAATCCCGGGGTGCAGTGATTGTGGGTTTGAGGGTGGAGCCTTAGATGGTCACGAGTATTATTCAGGATCAGAGTTCTGATGATGAGTTTGCTCGTCTGTTACCGTTAGCTACCAGAAATGGATCCGATTTCAGTATAGGATTTATGGGGGTCTGAGATTCAGAGATCGGGTTTGGGTGCCAAAAGGAGATCTGAGGAAGGAAATTATGGAGGAGGCACACAGGTCCCGTTACTCGATACACCTAGGAAATTATGGGGGTTTGAGATACACACAGGTCTCGTTACTCGATACACTTGTGGTTCTTCAAAGGCTTCTACAAGCCTTAAAGGTATGTCAAGCTTTACTTTTATGCTCACCTAAGCTAGAGTGAGTGTTGGAGTAGTCGACGGTAGGCCGAAAGGCTCGTCGGAGTGGTGCAGCAGAGTTTCTGCTCTATTTCGGTCGACGGGGGTTGTGTATTTTGGGCGTTTATCTCTCCATCGGTCAAACGATACCTTGAGAGGTCGACCAGTTATGCACTTTGAGCGAGACGATAGAAGATCTGGTTGTTTTCGGTCGAACGGGGCCCCTTTGTCGTTCGACCGGAAGCACTATTTTATGTCAGTTGGGGATATAAACCATCTAAATGGTCGACCGCCCTTTTGATCTGTTCGACCGAATTTTACTGTTTTAAGTCCGTTGGGGGTGTAGATCTCAAAATGGTCGACCGCCCTGTGACCTCGTCCGACTGACGACTTATGGTAACTTAAAGTTTGTTCGACCGTTTGTTGTTTCGTCGACCAATGTAGTTTGGATCGATCTCGAGTTTTACTGGTAGTTTCCGGTCGACCGGTCCGGCTTGTTATTTGTCTGATTGTGCACTTTGTGCGGAAGGAGGATTTTACTAGTTGTTTTCGGTCGAACGGGTCCCCTTCGCCGTTAGACCAGTTGGTTGTTATTTTCGGTTGGAACCAGGTTTGTTGTGGGGTTTCGGTCGACCGTTTGTGGATTTCGGTCGATCGTTTCTGCCCAATTTTGTGTGTGTTTCTTGTGATTGTTTGTTGTGGGGTTGGGATGTGAGGACCCTTGAGACCCGTGTTTTTTGCGTCAACTGTGGTTTGGAGAGAGGTCCCGAGAACCCAGTTGGACGGTGGCAGTTGTGTTGTATTGCATTTTTATAGCATGTCAAGTTATTGTTTTAATTCATACATTTAGGAATTTGACATATGGGGTTTCCTTATGGGAAACTCATGCATAGTTTTATGGTTGCACCCGGACCGGATCTTATTTTTCTTGCTTTTGAGGTTGTTATGATTACACTTGCACCTGTTGTATATCTTTTGCTGATGTAAACATGCCTTGACATCCTGTATTATACGGTGCACCACCGAATATATATATCTCTCTGTGTGTTTTTCATAGCATCCCTAGTGCTTGATATATATCTTTTAAAGTTTTAAAGTTCTTTACTGTTTCGGGACGTTACACAAGGGTTTTTCGAATCGGAAGGTGCAAGCACAACTTCCCGACCATTACTACTTTTTTTTCTAAAAAAATACTGATGCAAAATATATAGTAAGAATTTACCTTTCGAACTAGTGGGACTGGGCATCCTCAATTAACAATTTTTAAGATAGGTTATTTTTTTAAATGAATTTATTTAACACTATTTGTTTGACAAAAAACATTTCATGTGATAATACATTTGTACCAGCCAATTTTTTATTCAAAATGAAATTTTCTAGAGAAGATAAGACCACTTCATGCCAATATATTGGTAATCTTAATGCGAAATTAGCAAGACAAGCGCATACATACATACAAAAACACATACACTGTGCACATTTTTTATGGACTCACAATTAGTTGTTTAAATCAACAATGGTGTGATTATTTTATAATCTATATATGTTGTAACAATCATTTACATGCCAAACATAATTATTAGGATTTAATTTGGATTTGAGTGTACATGCATGAACCACCTCACCAATGTCTACAAGACAAAATACGACTACATGACCGCGCCCATCCCACAAAAACAATGGGAACTCATATGGGAGAGATTTCGTGAAGACATTGGATCTCGTTGGATGATACTTAGTCCTTATGGAGGGATTTCGGAGAATTCATTGTGTTTTTTTGTGGCTTTGGGGTATAATCCTTGAGTTGGGAGGATTTTTCTTATAAATTCCGGACATGTTTGGTGTATTGCAAGTAATTTACTCGGAACACAATTTCGTGCGACTAGATCATATTCGAAGTTAAATTTTGTCGTAATCAAATCACATTGTATTGTAAAATTTGAGATTTATGACATTAACTCTAATGTAATTTAAGAAAACCGTTTAGTAATATGACAACTACTATATAGACGTCCCAAGATGTCATTGAAGATTCGACAAATTTCCACCAAGCTCGAAGTCTAAGTTTTGACGATTAGGATCGAGAAAAATTCCTCGGCTATGCTCATTGGAATCTACTTGCTATATCGTACTCAAACAAATTTAAAAATGTGCATATAAATACGTTCTTTACAATCACTTAATTATGTCAGGTATTTAGGAAAGAATTCCCTTGCTGATACTCGTCGATCGGAAATAATTTACCAACTAAAACAAGGAATAAGAATGTGAATCCAAAATATGTTTTTTCCAATTAATTACATGTCAATTATTTGGGATAGAAATCCTCGCTGATACTTGACAGAAATAATATAGCAACTATAACACATAAAAACTATGTCCATAAGAAAATACGTTCTACCAAATCAATTACAAGTCAAGTATTTGGAAATAAATCCCTCGCTGATACTCGATCTGACTCAATTTACCATCTAAAACAAAATTAAAAAAAAAGTGCTTACAATATGATATCTGTGTATTCGTAATTACAACTTTCTAAAAAACATAGCTATTTCTTAGATTGACGTTCTTTCCTTTTCGCTCCAATCGATGATATGCTCAAGTCATCACAAATACGGTGGTAAGTACCACCTTCTCAATTGTATCCTCAAATCTCCATTTTGGTTTCCTCATCCTCTCCAAGTGGGAACAAGAGGAGAAGCGCTTGTTCCTCTTCTGGGTAAATACTTAACTTGCAATTTAAGCACCATATGGGTCACGGAAATTTAAGCACCTTATTTCTTTTGTTAATCTACTCCTAAAAAAACTATTTCCTGACAATTCTTCAAGCTTCATATATTAGTTTGTTGAAGATGGAAAGTAGCTAAATATTTTCTTCTGTATGCTAGTCTTATCATTCTCAAAACAAGTGATTGGCATATGGATAGGAACGAAATTTAATGGTTTGATTCGAGTTTGTTTTTTGGTATATCGGTGAACCATGTGGCAAATTCTTGTAACAATTATTTTTTGGGGTTTTTGCTACAGTACACCCCGTAAGTGTCCAAATTGGTCATATGTACCTGCTTTTTCGGTATTGCCGCATATGCATCTGGTGAGCATCCAATTTGTGCAAATGCACCTGGGTCGTTCGTGGGCCCCACGCCAGAGAGACGACGTGAATGCGCCGTTAACGGCCGTCCGAATCGGTTCGTGATCCGTTTGGTTGGACGTGTGATTTGGGATTGACTGTAGCCAAATAAATTTTACTAAGACTAATCTAAGACCATGACGAAACCATTACAGTGTTGTAATCACTCTGCATCGAATCACTCTGGATCGACTCTGGCATCACTCTGGATTGTCTCTGAAATCGTTCTGGATCGTCTCTGGAATCGTTCCGGATCGTCTCTGGAACCAATCTGGATCGACTCTAGAATCACTCCGGATCCGCTCTGAAATCACTGCGGATCTGCTCTGGAATCACTATGGATCCAGTGAATGTCCCCGTTACTAATCTAAGACGATGAATAAACGTAACTTTCCTCCTTCCCAAATCCCCGAGTTCACCCACATTGCGGAAATCCTAACTCGGCTCCTTCCCAAATCCTCGGGTTTTCCCACCGTCCAGAAACCATAACTCGCATCCTTTCCAAATTCTTGTGTAATCGTCCCCATTTTCCTACTTTGCACAAATTGGAGGGCGACCACACTGACCAGTGGATCGGGCAGAGGTAGCGACGACCACACGACAGCGTGGAAGATGGTACACACAAGAAGCGCATTGATTGGGAAGCGAAGACGGTTAGTGATTTTTTTCTGATTTGGGATATGCAAAATTACATGGTTTGTTTGGGTTTGAATGTTTTGATTTCAGTTTTCGGGTCGGCTTTAGACTGTAGATTGCATGTTTGTAGTTTTGTTCTGTCATTTTAATTCATATCTGTCAATTTAATTCGTTTTCCTTATGTTTTTTGGCTTTGCATTTTTATTATCCAAGCAGTGTGTCTGATTTAGAAGGTAGTGTGAGACTGAGGTTGCATTGTGGTGGTCGATGGGTAAGTGCAAGGATAGGGATAGAGTTGTTGGTTTTGAAGAGGTAGCATCATTGGTTGTGGTTGAGGAATGGACGATTGACTTGTTAAGGGATTGGATATGCAGTGTAATGAAGTGGTCATCCACTGAAATAGTTGTGCATATGCATTATATCATTCCAAGCAAAGTTAGGAAAGACTACAAATCTTTGAGTAGCAATGGAGACATAGAGGAGGCACTTAAATTCCCGAATCAGAAAAGTGAGTTTAGAAATCCCTAACTAACACTCAGTAGATTTGTTAGATACTGACTATTTTGTAAAGTTGTTCGATATTAACCATATATGTAGAGGGGGAACACTATTCACAGAATACATACTTTCTTTTTTAAAATCTCCACTTATCCCTTATGATTCATTGTTAATGCATGTATTTTGTAACCCTTGTCTCGATCTTGAATGTCCATGTGTTATTTCTGCTTTAACCATGAAGTCCTTTCCAGACTAACGCTGGATCACTCTGGATAGATGCTGGGAATTTATGGAACGACTCTGGGATAACTCTGGATCGATGCTGGAATCACTCCGGATCGACTCTGTGATCACTTTGGATCGATACTGGGATTACATTTATAAAATAGATTATTTAGTTTGATAAATACACGATCCACTATCTTGTACATTTGTATTTTATCACGTATTCTCAAATCACGATTTGCCATATATGTTTTCACCCCTTAAGAAGAAATGAAAAAGAATATCATGAGATTTTGACCAAATGCAATACAATTGTCAGGCCATAAGTCCTAATGCTTAATCCGCAGAATAATGGAATTTTTTGCACAAAACCAACTTGACGTTAAGAAGATCTATTTAGGTCATTCATTAATTGAATTACTGTTGAGCAAAACCTAAAAAAACTAAACCTTTAGTTTAACGACAAACTAAACAGTGAACATGCTTAAGTGGTCCTTAGTGCATGGATTCATTCTGTGATGATGTTGGATTACCGTTTGAGACATTGTGGTTTGACTCTGGAAATACTCTGGACTAAATGTCGACTCTTGGTCAACCCTGGTCTCCACCTGGAATGACTCTGGATAGATTATGGATTAATTTTATTGAATGACGCAGGATTACTTCTGCATTGAATCTGGATTGACTCTGGACTACATTAGGCCTACTTTCTGGAATGAGTATGGATACATTATGGATTCATGACGCTGGATTAACGTTGGAATAGCTGTCGATCGAGTCTGGATTGACTCTGGACTAAATTTCGACAGTCGTCTACCCATGGTCTCCGTCTGTAATGACTATGGATTTATTTATGGATTCATTCTGGCATCACGCTGGATTACCTCTAGATTTAGTCTCGTTTCAAGACCACCAGTATGGACTCACATAAATCAGTTTGCAATTTAACAAAAAAACATGAAACCCAAAAAACAATGAGCAAAGGGAAAGACATCTAAAGTTTAAAATGACGCCCACAATTTTATTACGAAGCGAATCTGAAAGGGAAAGTACACGTCAAGACACAACAAAACTCCTACAGGTCCTAATCAGATGAAGATTCAAAAGAGCGGGGATAAAATTTGACATTAATTCCTCTACCAACCGTCGTCGCTTCTCCTCGAGGTCCTTCAATTCTAAGAAAGGTTCTTCAAGGGCTAGATCGGTTGTCTTGTGTGTGTCCGGGTTTCCAGTGCACATGGCTCTATTCCAGTCATCCATGCAGTTCGTCATTCTCCACCGGCATAGCATTATGGCCGTCTCCACAGCCTGCAACTCCTTACATCGTTGGCGATGTTCATTTTCTACACACTTAGGATAGCCTCCGGAATTACTCTGTATTGACTCTTTACTCATCTGGACTCACGTTTTTTGCTTCATAACATGTCCGTCTCTAAACAATTGTATGACTTATATAGAAACTTTATCTCTTTCAGATACGGACAAGTCTTTTCGCATACAAATTCATTTGCGATACGTCTTCTCACGTATTGATGGTAAGTCCTAATCTCGATGTTCAACAGTCGTTACCCTCTGATCACGGGAACCTTTGCGCTTCAACTTACGAAGGAATTGCCAGATCAACCCCCTTTTGTGGACACGTATTTGCCTAGTGGAGTCTGACGTGTGACACGTCATTCCAGAGTCATTCCAGGGTCGAACGACCAGGTCACATACGTGTCCGTGGGACTACAGTCACTGATCCGGAGTAATTCCAGAGCCGATCCAGATTGATTCCAAAGTCGATCCAGATTGATTCCAGAGACAATCCAGAACGATTCCGGAGACGATCCAGAACGATTCCAGAGTCGATACAGAGCGATTCCATAGACGATCCAGAGTGATTCCAGAGCCGATCCAGATTGTCTAGAGTCGATCCAGATTGGTTCCAAAGACGATCCGGAACGATTCCAGAGACGATCCAGAACGATTCCAGAGTCGATACAGAGCGATTCCATAGACGATCCAGAGTGATGTCAGAGTCGATCCAGAGTGATTCGATGCAGAGTGATTCCAGCACCGTAATGGTTTCGTCATGGTCTTAGATTAGTCTTAGTAAAATTTATTTGGCTACAGTCAATCTCAAATCACACGTCCTACCAAACGGATCACAAACCGATTCGGACGGCCGTTAACGGCCCATTCACGTCGTCTCTCTGGCATGGGGCCCACGAACGGCCCAGGTGCATTTGCGCAAATAGGATGCTCACCAGATGTATATGCGTTAATGTCGAAAAAACAGGTGCATATGGCCAATTTGGACACTTACGGGGTGTATAGTAGCAAAAAACCCCAACTTTTTTGATACTAGGAGAAACGTCTGAGGTTCACTTTTTTAATGAAAATAAACTAATAATTTAAGTACTTAACAGTGTAGCTATATATTTTAGCAAACTTAATAATACCTTGTCTACCGATAGATGATGCACTGAAAATACCACACGTTACGTCCATAAGAAAATGTCTTATGATTACTGTACATCCACGTTACATCCCACTGTTGTAACACCTTCTTTTGAATATTTTACTTTCTTTATAATTGACTGGTAATTGTAATTTGAATTGTTTGCAATGCAAGCTCATGACTTGGGTTATTGTAGTTTGTCATAATTTAGACTTCGATGTTTCATCTCTATTTTCCTTCGTATTTCGTACTGTAGTTTTTGTGAGTATTTTATTTGGATTGCTTCATTTGAATCCGTTCGATTACCGGTTTGATTGTAGAATTTGTTTTTCTTCTCATCAATTTACTTCCAAGAAAACATTTGACACAATTGCATTTCATGATCGTACTATTAAATTCGATCTCTCATTGGTTCAAATCCTACGATTATGTTGGCTCACGTTCTTTTGCCAAACATCGTAGTTTTGTTGTCTCAAAATTCTGCTTTGTGAAATCTTTAAACAAACTACATGTAAATCTCATTAGCTTGTTCATTTTATTCCATCATTATTTTCTCTTGCAATTAATTTGATGTCACATCCGAATTCTTTACAGAATAATGTCCGGTGGAAGCTTTCCGTCTTGGTTGCATTCCTTACTCTCCCTGAGCTCCGTTTTCTCCACAAAATGGCAAGAACACAAAAGCAAGAGAGTTTTTTACTGCATCCGTTGCGACCAGGCAATGTGTCACTTATGCGATGAGTATTCCCACACATTCCACGACTCATTGCAGATTTGGCATCTACGCAAAAATCTCGTCGTTAGAGTTTCAGAAATACAGGAACTCGGCATAAACTGCAACATGATTCCGGTGTTTGGGCACATTCATCTTTATGACTTGGTTTATTCTGAATCTTAAATTTAACAACCAAATTTCTTTAATTTCTTTCGATACAGAGATACAATTGCCACAACAACGACGTTGTTCATCTGCACCCGTGGAGAGGCACCAGTAGCAGACATATGTTTCCTATGTGTTTAGCTTGCAGGGCACTCCTACCTTCCACAGCTTTTAGTTACTGTTGCATTGCTTGCATGGTATAGTTTTGTTAAGAACCAATTATTATTTTGGCAGTACAAATTCATTATTTTTATGTCTTTTTGAAAACATTTATATTTTTTTAACAAAATCTAAACATCTAACTCGCTATGCTAAGTCTGGAATCTTGATCTACATATATATATACCAACTAAACTAACCTCAATTGGCAATATATGTGTTTGTAATGTTTTCGTTGTTGTAGGTGAGTGCAAGTGATGACCGTTAAGTCTGAACAATACGATCGTGAAATTAGCGACACTTCCAAAGGCAAGAGAAAGAGGAAAGGCATATTTATTCTGAAGTAGTTTGCATTTATTTAATTTTATGTTACAAGAAAGACAATAATACTGACACATTAAGAACCAAATGATTTTTTTTACCCTTCCTTTGATGTTTGTTTTACTAATAGATCGATCAAATTATATTTTTTGTTCTATTTTGTCGTAGGGCAAAATCTTTTTGTTTAAAATAATAAACTTGCTAGCATCATTTCATGCTCAAGTTAAAGTTTATATGAATAAAAACAAAACATTTTTTAAGAAACTTGAATTACAGTTTTGCAAGCGCCGTCATCCAACAACTCTAATGACGTTATTCATACCTTTTTCGACTCTTCCCTTCGGGTCGATGACATTTACAAATCTGACCTCCAATCTCAATGAACTTTATTTATTGAGAGCACACAGATAAATTTGACTTTTGCATTTAACAATGTTGTCAAGATAATTTCACTTCAAAGTTTATGCATCTCTTCAATCAAATGTTTCTATCCTGTCCCAAAACTTATGTTTTACTAGGACTACTGGATCGTGGGTCACGATCTAGTACTTTTAAGTAATGAAGATCTACCATTATCAAAAATACAAACAACGATCAACATGTCAAATATATCAATCGAACCGAAGCATAACAAAAGTCAAAACGACACTCTATGTTACAAGTCCACACGGGACTTAGAGAAAAGGATACACACAGACAGGAAGATCTATGTTTATTTGTCTCTACTTAGATCGTTGTCTCATCTTTCGTCTCTTTTATTCAGTCTCCTCATAAGCTTCTTCTTCCACTACACGAGATCAAGAAATTGCATGATTAATTACCTCATAGATGTAAGGTCTAGGATAAGCAATTTATTAATTTGTACACCGCCATAATTAATATACAAACATATGTAAACATGTCCTGAAACTCCATTTAGAACACTATTTTAAAAGGCAATACAATTTAAGTGGAAGGCATACATATATTAGCATCTATCGTGCATTCGTAGCTATGTTGAATGGAGAATTTTTACATGCAAATAACATGGAATCTAAAAAATGAAGTGTTGGTAAAAACGTGATTTACATGAATTCTTAAGAATATTTGAATCGTCTAAATATTTACTTACATGAACTCATGGTGTAACGTTCCCGAAAACAGCGGAAAATTTAAACAATAATAAAGACCGTCAACGGTCAACCAGGGGCACGTCACGGGAAACAAACCAACATATATATAATAGAAAAGATCCACGTGGAAGTCAAATATACAGACTGACTGTGATTACAAACAAAAGTTATACAACATGTAATCACCTCAAAAGAAGAAGATAAACTACAGGATCAGATCCCGGGGGCACCCTCCTCGGTCACCACCTGACTCTAATGCTACTCGCTACCTGAAATTTAACAAACAAACATGCCTGAGTTCCCTGCAGGAACCCCATATACCAAACCTCCTAAAATACAAAAAGGAAATTAAAGACAATGCAATGCAGTGCACATGATCATCCACCTCGGGCCCACAATAATGCCCTCACCGCCTCCGCGGCACTGAACCACTCCTGCCACTAGGGTCAAGTCAGTCCACCACTGCCTCACAAGGGTCAGTCGACACCAATGCTCCCCAAAAGTGCAGGAAGGAACCCCCGACACACGCCGCCACCCCAGGAGCGAGTCAGCCCGCCGAATACACAACTCGGGTCAGACGACAGCAGCTGCTACCCCAAGAGCCGTCAGACGCGCACCCTGCCGGAACATCCTCGGCCTACCGCTAAACCCTCGCAAACTGCCCAAGGTTTATGGCACACATCCCTCACATTCCGCTCGGTAAGACAGGCAACAGTAATACAATAATACGCCTTCGTCGAAGGTGAAATCCGTCGCTCTCAAGGCCGGTAATCGACCGTCGCCTTGGAGCCGGTAGTCGACCTATACTCAACGGATCGCGTGTGGATAAATCCACCAACCTGCGCCAGATCGGTCGACCGCTACAAGCACACTGGTCGACCGGTCCTCCACACAGTACTCGGTACTGTACAAACAATAGCATCCGGTCGAACCACGCCAACCGAATTACCGACCAATCGGTCGAACAAAAGTCATCTAGCGGTCGACCGTTTGGATGGTCTACGATATACCAATTTATATAATATATATATCCGACCGGTCGAACCAAGGGGTCGTTCAACCGATAACAGGGGTTTCAGCAATTTGCCTAAGTGGTATTCGGTCGACCGGAACTGAGATACAGTTCGACCGAATCATCACAGGCACTCTACCGCTTAATTAAAAAATCTCAGTCGGTCGACCGAAGGTTAAAGAGCGGTCGACCGTTTTGATGGTCAAAGCTCCCAACCGACTTAGTATCGAATAGATCGGTCGAACAAGGTTAAGGACGTTCAACCGTTTAATAAGTCAAAATCCCCAACCGACCCATTCTCATTGTTTTTCGGTCGACCGGCTAAGTGGTCCCGTTCGACCGATAACAGTATCACCCATTTTCTCACACGAATTTGGCATAACGGTCGACCGTCCATAGACATCGTTCGACCGTTCGCGGGTACAAATCAATATAATAATAGGATCGGTCGACTGCCCACAGGCACCGGTCGACCGATCGTCGTCTTCAACCTATGATCAGGTTGAAATCCGACGGGGAATTCGACACCAACGTCGATCCCCAACACTCACAAAGCTAAAGTGAGTTATATTGAAGACTTGGCATACCTTTTTGACGTTCGTGGAAGTCTCCCAAGCTTTGGCAAACCCAACCCACTTCTTCTCCTCTTCTTCTTCTTCTTTACTTCTTCTCTCCTTCTTCTTCTCCAAAGAAGTTGCCTCTCTCACTCTCTGATAATCCAAACAATGAAGAAACGTTTTAGTTAAAGCCTAACACCTCTATTTATAGGGAAAAAACAAATCTTATCCAACCTCCACCTCACTCTCCACCTCATGCTTGACTGTAGCAAGCTTAATTAAGATTAATTAGGTTTAGTTTAGTTTAATTAAGGTGTTTAGATTAGGTTATTACAATCTACCCTCCTTAAAGGAATTTCGTCCGCGAAATTCGAAACAACAGACTTACCAGAACAACTCTGGATACTGTCTCCTGACATCCTCTTCGATCTCCCAGGTAGCCTCTCTGACACTGTGATGCTGTCACCTGACCTTCACCATCGGAATCGCTCTCCTCCTGAGCTGATGTACCATCTGATCCACAATCTCAACTGGTCTCTCATCTAATGACAAATCCTGCTGGATCTTCGGTACTGATATCTCAATCACATGAGCTGGATCGGCTACGTACTTCCTCAGCATAGAAACATGGAAGACGTTGTGAAGTCCTGCGAACTGTGGCGGTAAAGCAATCCTATATGCCACCTCACCGACCCGATCCAATATCTCAAAAGGTCCGACATACCTCGGACTTAGCTTCCCTTTCTTCCCGAATCTCATCACCCATCTGGACGGTGAGATCTTCAGGAAGACATGATCTCCTACATCAAAAGTCAGCTCACGCCTCCGCGTATCAGCATAACTCTTCTGCCTGCTCTGTGCTGTAGCTAGTCGTCTCCGAATCACGTCGACCTTCTCTGAATATAACTGGATAATGTCAGGTCCAACTAGCTGTCTCTCGCCCACATCACTCCAGCATACCGGCGATCTACACGGTCTCCCGTATAATGCCTCATATGGTGTCATCCCAATACTCGAGTGGTAGCTGTTATTGTAGGCAAACTCTATCAACGACAAGTGTTCATCCCAATGCCCGGCCCAGTCGAGTGTACACGCTCTCAGCATGTCCTCCAATGTCTGTATCGTCCGCTCTGACTGGCCATCTGTCTGTGGGTGGAAAGTTGTGCTAAACTTCAGGCGTGTCCCCAGTGCTCTGTGTAGACTCTCCCAAAATCGCGAAGTAAATCTGGGATCTCTATCTGAAATGATACTGACTGGTACACCATGAAGTCTGACAATCTCATCAATATATAACTTAGCTAGACCCTCCAGAGCAAGAGTGGTCTTAATAGCTAAGAAATGCGCCGACTTGGTCAGTCGATCGACTATAACCCAAATCGCATCATGGAATCTCCGTGTCTTCGGCAGCCCCGTAACAAAATTCATCGTCACGTGCTCCCACTTCCACTCGGGCAACTCAATCCTCTACATCTGCCCCGCTGGTCTCTGGTGCTCGATCTTCACCTGCTGACAGACCAAACACCTCGACACAAAGTCTGCAACGTCCTTCTTCATACCTCGCCACCAGAAGTTCCGATGCAGATCTTTGTACATCTTGGTGCTCCCTGGATGAATGAAATATCTCGATCTGTGTGCCTCCTCCATGATATCATGTCTCAGGTCATCTGTCTTCGGCACCCAGATACGGTCTCTGAATCTCAGACCTCCATCAACTCCAACTCCGAAGTCCGACTCATCTCTAGCAGCTAACTGTAACAAACTGCTCAACTCTTCATCTGTAGTCTGAGCATGAATCACTGCTGATACTGTCTGAGGCTCTACTCTCAATCCTTCAATCACTGCACCCTCAGAGCTATCTGCAAATGGTCTCCACTCTGCTAAAGAATCCAGTAGTCGCCACTCCTGAATGCATAGGCCTGCTACTGATACCTCCACCTTCCGGCTCAAAGCGTCTGCAACTGTGTTCGCCTTCCCCGGATGGTAAGAGATAGTGAAATCGTAGTCCTTAATGAACTCAAGCCATCTGCGCTGCCTCATGTTCAGCTCCTTCTGCGAGAACAGGTACTTCAGACTCTGATGATATGTAAACACCTCAAACTGCTCGCCATAAAGATAGTGTCTCCAGGTCTTCAGTGCGTGAACCACTGCTGCTAACTCCAAATCATGTGTCGGGTAATTCCTCTCATGGACCTTCAGCTGTCTGGATGCGTACGCGATCACCCTCCCGTGCTGCATAAGTACACATCCTAAGCCAACACCTGAAGCGTCGCTACAAATCACGAATCCACCCGTGCCACTCGGCAATGACAATACTGGTGTTGTGGTCAACAGTCTCTTCAGCTCCTGAAAGCTGTCCTCGCACTTATGGGACCATACAAAGGTGACTCCCTTCTGCGTCAGAGCCGTCAGTGGTGCTGCCAATCTCGAGAAGTCTTTGATGAAGCGACGGTAATAACCCGTCAGTCCAACAAAGCTCCTAATCTCCGTCACGCTCGTAGGGGTCCTCCACTGTGTCACTGCCTCTACCTTCGCCGGATCCACTGATATCCCTTCTGCCGATACAATGTGTCTGAGGAATGCCACTCTGTCGAACCAAAACTCGCACTTTGAGAACTTAGCATATAACTGCTGAGCCCTCAAGATGCTGAGTACAATCCTCAGATGCTCTCTGTGCTGCTCCACATCTGGTGAATAGATCAAAATGTCATCCACGAAGACAATCACAAATATATCAATATACTGCCTGAATGTCCGGTGCATCAGATCCATGAACGTTGCCGGAGCATTCGTCAATCCAAATGGCATCACCAAGAACTCATAGTGTCCATATCTCGTCCTGAAAGCTGTCTTCTGGATGTCCTCATCTTGAATCCTCAACTGGTGATATCCTGAACGCAGGTCAATCTTCGAGAAAACCTTCGCTGACTGCAGCTGGTCAAAGAGGTCCTCGATCCTAGGTAAGGGATACCTATTCTTCACCGTCACCTGGTTCAGCATCCTGTAGTCTATGCACATCCTCAAGGATCCGTACTTCTTCTTCACAAACAAAACTGGTGCACCCCAAAGCGAGACACTCGGCCTGATAAATCTAGAGTCCATCAACTCCTGCAAATGCTTCTTCAACTTTGTCAACTCAGCAGGTGTCATCCGGTATGGAGCCTTCGACTGTGGTGTAGTGCCAGCTACCAGCTCTATGCCGAACTCCAACTCCCGGTGTGGTGGTAAACCTGGAATCTCCGCTGGAAAAACATCCGCAAACTCCTGCACCACCTCAATGTCCTCTAGCCTCTGAGACTCTGCCTCCGCAACCACAAGTGTCGCTAAAAATGCTGCACAACCCTGCTGCAACAGCCTCTGAGCTCTTACGGCAGATACAATAATGCGACCTCCTCTGCTTCTGATCCCTCTAATCAGAATATCAGGCAAACCCTTCCTCGGAATCAAAATCTTCTTCTCACGGCACAAGACTTGAACATCATATTGGGACAGCCAATCCATCCCAAGTATGACATCAAAGTCCTCCATCGGTAGCAAAACCAGGTCTGCCGGAAACTCCTGATCTCCCGAAACAATCGTGGCGCTGGGGACAAATCTCCCCACAGTGCCCACCAGACCCAGGGGTGTGCTGACCTCCAAAGTGGCAGTCAACATCGCAAGGGTACAGCCCAACACTCCCGCAAATCGCTCTGAGATGAAGGAGTGTGTCGCGCCACAATCAAATAGCACCCTAGCTACTGAACCAGCGACAAGAAGCGTACCTTCCACAACAGCGCCTCCATCACGAGCCTCCTCTGCCTCGATGGTGTAAACTCTGCCAGTGCGCTGTCCCTGCTGTGGCCTAACAGGTGGTCTACCTCCGCCTCCACCTCTGCCTGGTGCTGGTAAACCCGGTGGTCTGCTCGATCCAGCTCCTCAGCTCGGACAACTCCTAATAAAGTGACCCAGCTGGCCACAACCATGACAAACTCCAGTGGGAAAACACGGCCCAGAGTGAAACCTCCCACAACTACCACAAGGCTCAGGTCGTGGTACTGCAGCTCCTGCTCCCTCAAATCGGGGCCTCTTGCCCGGATTCCCCCCAGTCTGACCTCCTGGCCGCCCAGAGAACCTACCTGATGGCCTCCTCTCATCCTGGTAGTTCTCTCTGTAGTCACGATCGAGAACAATGGCACTCTTCACGGCCTCGGCTAACGTGCTCGGCATACGCGTCAGCACCTTCATCCTCAAATGCTTCCGGAGCCCTCGGACGAACTTCCCAGCTCTCTGCTCTTGTGTAATATACATCTCGGGACAGTAACGCTCAAGGGCGTTGAACTTCCCGATGTAGCCTGCCAAAGTCATGTCCCCTTGCTGAAGACTCAGAAACTCCTCCATCTTCGCATCCTGAACATGCTGCGGAAAATACTGCTCGTTGAACTCGCCAACGAACTCCTCCCTGGCTATATCATCTCTGTCCGCAAATACCACTGCAGATGTGGACATCCACCAGTTGGACGCAGCACCGCCCAAAACATATGTAGCCAGGCCCACTCTCGCCTCTGGAGGACAACGATCCACTCCTCCGCAGCCTCTGCGTCATACTGCCCCAGAAAGGTAGGCGGATGCTGGCGCATAAACCGGTCATGCATAGCGCCAGTCCCCGTCTGCCCAGTCTGTGCTGTCTGCTGTTGTAGCATCTCAGTCAAACGTCCGACCGTATCGAACAACGTCCGACGCTCATCCTCCCAAGCCTCATCCCTCGCAGTCTCACTCTCACCGCGAGTATGGGCAACGACCTTCCCCCGTCTAGGAGGCATCAGCCAAAGGAAAACAAGACAATCATCAATATAAAATATGCATGCACGATCCTCTAAGACCTAAATCCTAACTCAAAGGTGGTTTCTTTGGACAAGTACGCCAGAATCAACGCTCTGATACCAAATTGTAACGTCCCGGAAAACAGCGGAAAATTTAAACAATAATAAAGACTGTCAACGGTCAACCAGGGGCACGTCACGGGAAACAAACCAACATATATCTAATAGAAAAGATCCATGTGGAAGTCAACTTAGACCACTAATTTGACTATGACCCTCTGGATAAACTGTCAGTCTGTGGTTGTGATGTCTGTGACCACTATTAAAAACCACAACCCATCCATCACGATCTCGTCGCTCCACCACTTTTATTAAGAAACGGCAACCACAACCCTTTCTTTTGGTGTTTCTTCGAAGTGCAGTATCCATATCCCGAGACTCCATTTGATTTCGCCGGTCGCATCTCAAATAACAATCAATCCGACTATCTGATCTTGTTTTGTACGACGACACGACAAAAAAAAACCAACTCCGATAGCTACTTGTTTGGTCCATTTACTTGCTTCATCGATTGTTGCAAAGATTTGTGTAGTTTGAAATAACTCACTGTAATCCACTCCATCACCACCGAAATCTTCCAACGGAACATACAAAAATAAAATCGAAATTAAAAAAAATCAAAAAAAATCCAGGCGTCTGGATTAGCCGCCTGCCCCATGGGTGGGGCGTCTGTGTTAAACGCCCTTCCCAAGGATGAGGCGTCTGCGTAGGACACCTTGCCCAATGGAAGGGCGTCTACGAAAGACGCCTTACCCAAGGGGAGGGCGTCTACACAAGACGCCTCTCCCATTGGGTAGGCGTCTGCGTTAGACGCCTCGGCCAAGGTGAGGACGTCCTACGCAGACGCCCTCACCTTGGGGGAGGCGTCTAATGCAGACGCTCCGCCCATATTGTGCACCGCGTCAGGCTTACCTCACCGGATGCATCACCCTCGCCATACATTTTCGTGGTGTTTTTACTGATAAATTATGAATATACAAAACCGTAGGGCTAATTTATAGACACGGGACGATATGGGTATTAAATATACTCTTAAGGGCAATTTGGTAATTTCAAGGGGCTATTTAAGTAGTTTTGGGGCGACGTTTAGTAGTTCCCTAAAATTATTCAATACATTTCATCTTATACCAAAGAAAACACTTACTTCACTTGCACGTCAATAATCATGATACACAATGAATCCATCGCCAAGAACTGTATGACATCCTCTTTGGTGACGTACAAAGCCAAAGGCAACCCTTTACCCCCTCCTCCAAATCCCAGGTACTTAAGGATTGTGATTCCCTACATTTTGCATTGATACAACATTTTGCACCTACTTGGAAGCAAATTAATGTTGATCGGAGATTGGTTGTTTGGCTCTTTGCTTCTGGGGTTTGACACCTTACAGATATATATACAACCGTTAAAAATACAATTGTTAACAAATTTGAAATTGAAAGTCTTTCAAAATTAAAGTATACCTCATGTGTGTCATTTAGCTCTACTAAATGACTAGGTCACCTCACGAACTCATCGATAGCATCGCCGATGGTAACAATCTTTTCTTCCGGAAATGGCACCAAAGCACCAGCATCTAAGCAACTCTCCCACCTCTGTGAAGTGGTGTCTGGAGATGTTATAAACTTTCTCGTGTCCTACCAATCTTCGATCAGGGTCTTCGACAAATAGAGCACATCTAGATCCATTCTCAAACTTTCCAAACGAGGGACCGCCTACGAGGGCCAATTCTTGAGAATGAGCCACGAAATCATATTGTCGATCAGGATTGAACACTGGCTGCACTAGAGGAGTGATCTCTGGGGAAGAACCGTCGTAGGAGAAGTAGGCAAATCACGATCCAATCTCTCTAAAACAAATTGATTCGTATTCTTCAAATATGTGATCTCTTGCTGGCATTTGGTATGACCTGTCGACGAAGTAGACCGTTGAGTCTTTCCATAATAATGTCACAGTCCAACTCTACTCCCTACCCTCGTACACGACCGGGGTGTTCGTCATTTCCCAAGGCCTCGCGTAGAATATCATTCCGACCATCGGAAGAAAATTCTCCTTGAGATTCTCTCAACTTTAGAGAGTCCTAAAGTTTAAAAAAATATTTACCAACAATTGAAAAATATAAAATTACTGAATATGAATTACTAACATATACAAGTGATACAACTTACTACCTTCGAGCTGATCACTTGCGACTCGTCTGTGACGTACTCCCCTCTGGAGTTTACTCTCGCTCTCTTCCAAGACTCACATCGAGCTATGGGAGAAGGAGGAGATAGGTTACTTGCTTACTCCTAACTCATACCATAGTCAATTGCCTCTTGTTTCTTCAGAGAAATTTTTCCAGTCATCATTTGTGCTTCTAACTTTTAGTACCCCGTTCGAGACATACGATGTGTATACTTGTTAAAAGATCTAATCTTTTGGTTTTTTGCTCGGATGACCTAAAACTAAGTTTATTAGATTGTCATTTAAACAATAACTTAATAAGTTCGTATTCTAAATTAAACTCAATTACCCCAAACTCTAGGCTATCTCTGGATTTTTTGATTTGCTCCCACTGATTTAGAGTAATAAAGTTATAGACATCGCATGGATTTCTATCCTGGTAGTCTCCGAATATGTATTTGTTTTGAAATCCCTCCAACGAACCAACATGTATGTCATCCACTTTTTCTTCAACTTGTCAGTGGATTGGAACTCAAAAGATGCCTAAAACACGTTAACAACTTTATAAATCTCAAAAATTTGACTAAAACTACAAAATTCTATATTGGAATCATTACCTGCACGTTATCCCATATTGTGTCCTTCAACTTCTCATCTACATAGGCCCAACTCGACAAACAAATGTCAACTTTGGCCCTCGCTAGGCTACCCAGATAACTTTTCCAATTATCAGACAGCATGTCTATCGGCTCAAGATGGTCATCAAACTGGATTAGAACTCTACCGTCTCTATTTCTTCTCCCCACGAATTATGTCATGAGACAAGGACCTTGTGAACTGTATGTCTTTGAGCCTTCAGACTCTGATGGAGTGAGTTTCTTTTTCAGAGTCATGATACTATAAAATGTAAACTCAAGACATTAACAATTAAAAATCAAGACATTAAATGGTTATTACAATGTATTACAAGAAAATTTGCACCTTTACTTTTTTTCCTTAATGGATTTTCAATCCATATACCTTCACTGTGGTCATCTCTAAACATACAAGTCTCAACATTTATTTCCTCGTCTACTGAGTTCAACTCAGGTGCTTGCTTAGATAAAGGTGGTGTCTCTTCATACTCGATCAGACTATCATCTGATATATATTTTTTTCTTCCCTTCCAGAATTACTGCCTATTTCTTATCACATGGATCAGCCAAATAGAAGACTTGTTTCACTTGGGAAGCGAGAATAAAAGGTTCTCCTTTATACCTTTTTTTTGAAAATCAATTAAAGTGAACCCTTAGTCATCCACTCGAACTCCACTTTTATTATCAGCTCACTTGCATCTAAATACAGGTACTTTGAATTTAACAAAGTCTAGCTCTCATGTGTCTTCAATTACACCGTAATAGGACATGTCGGCGTATACAAGATTCTTGTCTTTAGAACTAGACACATGCAAAGACTCTGCTATTAAGGTAACGCCACTGTTCTAAACAACACATTTGGAATCTTCACAAACTGTGTAGAAAGAATATTCATTGATATCATAACCACTATAACTTTAACAGTAGAATGCAGACCGTAGGCCAACCATTGTATTGTCTCAGAAACATCGCGCTTGTAAGCCACATTTTTGAACCAAGAGATGGAATTTTTATTGTGACTATTTATTACTTGTTGATCACTCCACAAATGATTTCTTTCCTTTAGAAACTTCATGTGTTCATTTAGGTAAGGTTGAACTTCATTAGAATTGCACAACACATAAAAATATGTTGTCATCAAGTCTTTGCCATTTGGATTTAACATTTTCATCCCACGTGTCCCTTTACCATTGGCACTTTCATCATGAATTCTTCGGAAGTCCAACAGTTTTGGTGTTTGCTTGGTATCCAGTGCAAAACTCGATAACCTCCTCAGCTATGTATCCTTCAACAATACTAGCATCTGGCCTTTGACGATTTTTACAATAACATTTCAACACTTTCATATAACACTCGAAATGATACATCAACCTTAAAAAAACTGGTCCACACAATACAACTTCTCTAACCAAATGAATAACTAGATGAATCATAATGTCGAAAAAAGCAGGTGGAAAGAACATCTCAAACTGACATAATGTCATCACAATTTCATTCTGCAACTTATCTAACTGCACGAAATCGATCACTTTTCAGCAAATCTTATTGAAAAATGAACACAACTTTATTATTGCATGTCTAACATCTTTCGGTAATATGGATCTAAGTGCTACAAGTAACAACTGATGCATTAAAGTGTGACAATCGTGAGACTTCATCCCCACAAGTTTCAAATCCTTCATAACAACAAGACTACTGATATTTGAAGAATAACCTTGTGGAACCCTTACATCGTACAAACACTGACAGAGAATTCTTTTCTCCTTTATACACAATGTATAACTAGCTGGAGGTAAGTAATTCCGGTCTCCTTTCTTTTCTGGTGCCAACATTGCTCGTATACCAAGGTTAACAAGATCAAGTCTTGCATTATATCCACCTTTTGTTTTACCAGGTATGTTCAACATAGTGTCAACCAGACAATCACAAACGTTTTTCTCTACGTGCATCACATCAATACAATGTCTAACTTCTAAAGTTTTCCAGTAAGGGATATCAAAAAATATGGATCTTTTTTTCCAACTACTTTTGTCATTTGCTCGTTTTATGGTTTTACAAATTCACATTCAACGTTCATTACACGTTCGTTGACCTTTTCGACGCTGATTTCAACTGGCAGATTCTGAAACTCTTGTTTTCCATTAAATGTTTTCTTCAAGCTACGATAAGAGTGGGAGTTCGACAAAAATCTCTAATGACCAAGATAGACTGTCTTAGAACCATTAACTAGTTGCAAAGAGCGTATATTCTCTTCGCAAATTGGACAAGTTTTATGACATTTGACTGAATATACAGACAGATTACCATAAGTTGGAAAGTCATTAATCGTACAAAATATCATTACCCGCATTACGAACGACTCCTGACGATAAGAATCAAAAACTGACTCTCCGTCATCTCACAATTTCTTTAGGTCATCAATTAAAGGTCTTAAATACATATCAATGTCGTTTTCATGTTGTTTCGGACCATAAATCAGTGGTAGTAGGAGAGTAAATGAAGAGTTATATAAGTAGAAAGTAGAGAATGACAAAATGGTAATTCGTACGGACGATTTAAATAGTTTTCCGACGATGAATAACAATTCTTTTTTTTCTGTTTCCTTGAGAGAGTTTTATATCACAGATGGTGAATACTCAAACTCATATTTAATTACGATACGAGGTTGAAACTGACATTCGCAACATGAGAAAACATTATATATACTAAGGAATATCCAGTTATCCATGCCCTCTCGTTAGATCTTAAATTATAGATTATTAATATCTTTAATTTATTGTTGAGAGCCAATCAAATATTAATGACCTAAAGTCCATGTTTGTTTATTGTAAAACAAGATTAAAGCCTCGTGAAATCCATGCTTGGTCAAACACCACAGAGTCCATCTTAATTGGTTTGGCTCGAATGTGAAGTTTGGAGAGTGGATCTTAACGTGAGAATTTATTCTCATAGATATATACACATGAGAGGCTGGTTTCACATATAATCATTACTGTGATCAATCTCTAATTATCAAACTTAATCAAGATGGAGGGTCTTGACAAAATACGTTTGAACAAAATGCATGCTTCTTGTCAACCAAATAATAATCTGTTGATGAAACTAGATTGACTTATTATTATTATTATTCAAGTTCCATCCATGCATATCTATTTTGCGGTTTAAAAACTTTGGCTTTGGTATACTTTATACACAAAAACAATATGTTAGTGTACTTTCATCATGTGTTTGATACGGCTTTTCCAACTCTCGTTATTTACTTTTCTTTTGAGAAGAAATTAGCCAATTTCCATTGTGAAAAGTTTCGACAGAATTTTGGCACCCTTCTGGCGTCCTTTTTTATTTGACAAATGTATAAACGATCCGGATGACGTGTGTTTCTCAAACCAAATAGGCATGAATCCCTAAGGAGACGATAGTTTGGCAAATTGGGTCACCGTCCGCATACAATTCCTTAAAAGGAGCATACCGGAACGGTCGTTGAGTACACAAGGGGTACAGATCCCTGGGGGTAATCACCCTGAATTATTATATTTTAAAAAATTATTTTAGATGTAGTAATAGTCGGTGTTGTTGCATTTGCCGGAGTTGTCACGGAGGTTTGATGAACCCAGAATCGTCGAGGAGATTTGACGAAGTCGTAGTCGTTGCAGAGTCGAAGTTGGAGTTGAACCCTGATGAAACCGCAGTCGTTGACGTTGCGAGTTGCAGTGATGTTATTGGCCGGCTTTTCTTGTTTGTGGATGGCAATGTTGTTGTAGATGTCTGTTGATATATATGATAAGAAATATAAAGACGAATCAATCCACTACCGGTACCACACCTCTCTTATTCACGATCTTTATGCAATCTCCCTCAGATCACTTATTCTATTCGTGCGTCTTTCACGATCACCTTCTCAATTTTCATTTTTTTCATGTCGTTTTGTGTTTCCACGAAATGATTGTGTCGTGTTTGGGTTTCATGACCCAGACACAAAATGATTAATGATTTCGGTATGTATAGGTTTTGGGTATAATAAATGTAAAAAAAAACATGATACCAAATGACACAATTACCATGTATAATTCAACATTTTGGTTTGGGAAGTCTCCAAAGACTAGTGTGGACTCTCCCAGCAATCCTCAACCCCAACACCGAGCTCTGGGAACTCTTCCTTCATGATCTCAACAATAATTACGTAGTGGAATCCCACAAACAATGTTCTTATAGCTAGCTATTCTTGGAGAAATAGCCATGGTAATATTTTGAATGCTTGATTATTTTTGGTTAAGCTTCTTTGCTTTATCTTTTTTGTGTAGAAGTCTTAGTTCTATTTTGCTTCTCAGCCAATCGCAAAACTTTCATTTGTTGGGAAATATTCTGGATATTTGGTCACAATGTCACATGGTGCAAAGCCCCAGCTTGTTGTCTGGAATTTGTCAAATATATCAGTATTTTGGAGTTATAAACTTCAAGGTGAATGTGAGTAGGGCTGTCAACTTTGACTCGGCTCGATAACTCGACTCAAACTCGACTTGAAAAACGCTCGACTCTAGTTTAACTTGAAAATGAAAGATCTTGATGAAAAACCAAAAAATCTTCAAACTTGGTTCGGTAAACGAGCCGCTCGAACTCAAATTTTTTTGATGATGATCGGTTCGATAGCTCGCTCGAATTTTTTATTGTTCTATTTATAATTATTTTTTGATATTTGATAATAACATAAGATAATAGTCATACTTCGAAATTTTGCTCGACTCGATTCGTTTACACCCCTAAATGTGAGTCATCCATTTGTTGACTTAACAAAAATATTGTTAAGTATGAATGCGAAAAGGTTGGAGATGAAAAAAACACCTTCAAGTTCCACCTTCAGTGCTGCAAGTTGTCTTTCAATGATTTTGATCCTAACTTTGAGAAGACCATGGTTTGGTTTGTCTGTATCCACGAAGTGTGTATTTGGGATTACAAGGTTTGGAAGTTAGTGTGCAAGATAATGGGGTATTAATATAGGACTACTTTCGTGGAAGCAATTGAGATTTTATTTAAGACCTTCCTACCACAGACGTCAGTGTTCCACCCAGATAGATTGGGCTAAGCATCCGGACCGGACCGATCGTATTTTTTTCTAAGGTCCGGACTGGACTGGTTCAGACCGGAGACCAGACCAGTTGGATCCAGTCTAGTCCGGTCCAGGACCGGATTTTTTCCTTAAAAGTTAAAGAAAAAACAAAAAACCAGACCGGAATCGGAATCGGAATCAGATTTTCAGCAATGTCTGAATCAGAACCCGGACCGGTTGGTTCCGGTCCGGACCGAACCCAGACCGGTCCATGCTCAGCCCTACAAATAATGGTGGGTAGTAATCAAACAAAAAGTAAGCCGAGCGTACTAGTACATAGAAAAGTTTCACAATATTTTTTTAAAACAATTCTCATTGTAAACCTTCTTGAGAAATATTTCTCATACTAGAACCACTGTCATGACTACATCACGACACATGACGACATTGGGTCATCGATTTTAATGTTTACATAACTCATAACCAGGTCGCCTCGTATGTGCGTGCGTAGACTACCGTGCATTGAACAAAGTGCATTCCCAGTTTCCCAAAATTACTCTATCTCTCTTCGTTACCTTATTGTGCACATTAATTCACAATGTTATCCAATTATTTCCAAAAAATCACTATCATTTTCTATTTTTCAACACTGTTATTCCTCCACGTCATTTTTTTACCTCTATACTCTAACAATGGTAAAACCAAAAAAAATAAAATAACATATTCAAAAAAACTAAAAACATATTTTAAATGATTTTAACCAAAATTCAAAACAAAAAATTTAAAAAAATTAACACCCAATTAACTAGAAACACGTGGTGCCGGATTTTTGGCCACCCGTAGTGGGTGGCCTTAATTGTCGAATCAACAAATGGGACCAACAAATCAACGTGGAAAAGCTGCATGTGGAACTTATTTCTCCAAACCATAAGAGCATTGTTAACGGACTCACACCTACACGCAAGGGTCGTCCCACCCGTAACGGGGGCGAGCACCTGTGCGTGCTCGACCTTGGTGTCCACCAGGTCAAGCAAACGACCTGGTCGACGACCAGGTCGTCCGGCTTGGGTGCTTGGACGCGTCACGTGGTGAGTCCGTGTTGGTTGGATTGTTTTTTTTATTTTAAAAAAATAGTTTTAATCTTTTTTAAATTATTTATTTTGAAAATATGTTTTCTAATTGTTTTGATTTTTAAAATTTTGTTTTTTCAGTATCGACCTTGAAATGACGTTGAAAAGAGAGATGAGTTGCGGTTAAAATGTGAATAGTGTTGGAAAAAGAAAAAAAATGGATTAAGAAGTTTGAAAACTGATGTGAACGAAAAATCAAGTTAAGATACGAAAAAGAAAACTAATGATCTCACTCATGATTAGGATGTCATGATTACGATTACCCCCAACCAAATCAAAACAATCAAGATGCTGGGCCCAACTCCCAAGGTGGTGGTAGACTAGATTCTGTGATCTGGTGACACCCTACTACTAGACTATACTGATTCGGTTCAGGCCACTGTATCGGTTTTCCAGACTTTTGCACCCAATCCATCACCCACTGTGTTTTCATTGGATGTGCAAAAGTTTGGGAGAAAGAACTTTTATATATTTCATTTATTTATAGGAGAAAGAAAATATTCCCTGACTTTTAGGAGTCCTTTGGGAAGGGAAGAATGAGAGAGTCCACTGAGAAAGTATTTTTGGAAGTTTAGTTTTGAAAGAGAGGCTTGTAAAAATTCTCGTTCACCTCGGAATTTTACAGAGCGTCTTTTATTTCTCTTTATGCTCCATTTTGTTTTCAATTTTACCCATGAATATTTTTCAAAATTACTTCCAAGTCAAACTTCACATCCACTACTTCACATTGCATTCCCACGATGATACATACGTATCTAAGCCAAAGCTATATCAAATCGTTAACTATTAATAAAATGTTAATGTTAAGGACGTGTGTTCATACCCAAACTCCACTACCAAACCTGAGTTTTGAAAACTCAAACCGCAACCCAAACGAACCCTAATTGTTATATTCCTAACCCTTTTTAGGGTTAATTCGTGTTTAAGAGGAGAGAAGGAGGTATGGTGGGGCTTGACTTTGTGGAGAGAGAGAGAGAGGTATGGGTGGAGGCATGGGTGAGGAGATGGGGTAGGGTGTAGGGGGATGGAAGGAGTGTGGGGGTTGCTTTAAGAGCACCCAACCCTTCTTCCTCTTCTTTTCTTCTCCTTCCTTGTTTTTCTCTCACACCATCCTCATCTTCTTCTCTCTTTGGCGTCGAGCAGCTCCGGGGGTCAGTGACGGAGGTGGACAAGCGGTCCAGGGAGGAGAGGTGCAGTGTTGAGCGCGAGGAGAGGTCACCGGAGGCGACGTGCGTGAGCGAGCTCCGGCGGTTCGTCGTCGTTGGTTGAGGTACGCCGCTCCTTAGTGTGGTTTATTGTTAACCCTAATGAGAGGGTTGTGTTGGTCGGTCGGAGGAGGTCGGAGGCCTCTCAGACGTCGCGTTTGGGCGAATAAAACCTCGGCTGGCGCGAGGTTGAAGACGATCGGACGGTCGACCGGCCCTTGGGCGGTCGACCGATTGCATGTATATCTTTACTGTCTGTTGCGTTTCGGTCGACCGGAACTTAAGTGTACTGGATTTTATTGCATGCTTGTTCGACCGATTGTTGGTTGCGTTCGACCGTTTTATGACGTAGAATGATAGGTTGACCCTGTCTGTTTTCAGTCGACCGAGACCCCTGAGTCGGTCGACCGATAGAATTGAATTTAATGTTGACCAGACTCCGGATTTTGACCTCGTTTGGTCGACCGATTTTAGACCTTTGTTCGACCGTTGGGGGGTTCTGTTTTGAGCGCAGCGGTAGACCGTTTTAGGAGTACGGTCGACCGATTCCTTTCTGGAACCGGTCGACCGAATCACCTCTTCTGGTCGACCGTTTGGGCCCAGGACAGAATTCCTGGTTCCCTTTTTGAACGCCAACTTTGTCCACGGAAACCCGTGTCCTCGCCTTGTGCGTGAGCCGGGAGGTGACGGTGGGTGCGTGATGCATGCCTGCCCAGAGACCGCCGTTGGGAAGAGTGTGGGTGTTCGGGACGCGTCACCTCCGTGTATGGACCGTGACTTGAGATGGATTGATTGGGCACTTTGTAGTATAGCAGGCCTGAGGGATCGCGGAACCCAGTGTTGATGTTTGTGCGGGCACGCAACTGGCGTTGGGTGAGGTGACTACCGGCCCACGGGCTACGGAGGTCGCTGCCCTGCTTTTATAGCGGCGCGGTTGGTGTTTGCGGCTCGAAGAGCCTGATGACCTGGCAGACTTCGGTCTGGACCCGTCCGATGTTGTGCCGGACGTTGTGATGGACCACCGATGCTGTGCCGGTGATGCCGCCGAGGTTGTGCCGGCGATGTTGATTGTTGGGCCGAGGCTGTTCCGGCTATGTTGTTTTCCTCGGCTGGGCACCTACCGAGATGTTGTTGTTATACCTTCCGGGCGACGGCCCCGTTGGTCCCTGTGGCTCAGACCACTGAGATTTGCAGATCTGTATTCTATCGGCCCACAGGCGTGACAGAGGCTCCCTGCCGAACCCTTGAGTAGTGTAGCTGCGTGTGGGGGGTGCGATGTCGCGTGCTGTAAGACTGCATGTGCCTGCAGTAGGTCTCCTCGGGAGACTCGTTGTTGCTTGTCGGACTGATGTCCCGTTTTACCCTTCGGGGGAGCTGTTTTCATTTCTGTCGATGCCATGACACGCTACTAGTATGATTGGTTCATTGTGTAATGCATACATATAGGTGAGTTGGCGTACGAGATTTCCTTTCTGGAAACTCAGGCATTGTTGTTGCATATTTTTCAGGACCGCAGTAGGTCCAGTGGGGTGGTGATCGGCGGGCGCACGTATTTGGAGTTGGATCCTCTAGTTAGACCACTGAGGTCCACATGATTACGTTTATCTTCCATTGTCGTTTTGTTGTAATCATGTATTCATTTTGGCAAACTCTGATGTATTATGGTGCACTGCTATATTGTTTACGAGAAGTAACAGTCCCGCCTTGATTATTGTGCTCTTTGTCTTGATTATGAATTTTTAAATTTTCTGTTGTTTCGGGATGTTACACTAATAGATCACAAGTGGCACAAGAGTTGGATTTGGATTTTAATATCCTTTTAGAAATTGTGACACTGCACTGCTTTTCGAGTTAGATATCTATTGATACCATTAACTCCACGTTCGCATTATCATGATTGACTAAGAAGACTGTAAAAGTAAATTCAATGAATTCCATATACAAATCAAAGGCAAACATGAAGATGAGTCACCGAACTCACTCACAGTACCAATTGGGTTGAGGGTGGATGTTGGTTTGCCTCCTCTAACCTCTCATAAATAAATGCGGATCCGCAAATCATCATTAGTCGTTAACATTGACCCTTAATGCTATTTCGAAAATAAAGATTAAAAGACCCTTAACGCTCATCGAAAATAAACTACTACCTTCGGATGATTAATCGGATCTTGAGTATAATTTTTTCGGTATGGTTGTAATTTCATATCTAATATCAATTTCTTCCTTCTAAACAAAGTACAACATTAAATTGTTTCTTTGCAGTAGATGTGTTATCTATACATGAAATTTAATAATTAAGAACGACATCTCTTCTTGTTATGTTTTTTAAGAAGCCATTGACGTGAATGTAAGTTCTTAATACATAACAAATTAATAATGATCGATAACATTAATGGTTACACTTACGCAGCTGATTTGTTAAAGTTTCTTTGACAAACTTCAGGACCTGAACTCCCAATCTACAGTTTCTTTTTAGGTGTGGGCATGGAGAAAGAGACTTTATTGTTGTTTTGCTAGAGTGGTGGCTCCACAATAAATATCTTGTCATGGGGACAACTCAAACACAAGTTGGTCCTTTCTAGAAGGGAAATAATTGCCTCCTTTTCATTTTTTGTTCTTACTTTACAGTCATACTTTACAGTTCTCATAGGGTCCGTTTGGGAGCACCTTAGTGAGCGTCTACGTCGGGTCAGACGTCCTGACGCGGATTGAGGCAACCAAACAATAAAAGTTAGTTTCGATTTTTGCATCTCAAAGTTAGACGCGCCTATGTAAAATCCACCCATTTGAGAAGCTAACCGAAGTTAGCTTTTCATCCAGACGTGATTTTTTTGTTGAGTTATCAATATTACCCCTTGTTAATTATTGTTTGATTACTAATATTGAAATCATTTTTAAGAGCCGTGATAGACGGACGCAGGCGTCACGGACGCGCCTTACGTGGATCTGTACAGCTCAGATATTTTCTTTGAGTCAGCGTCCAGTCAGCGAAATTTCTCTTCGCGCGTTTTGGTCTTTTTAAGAAACGCCGGTTCTTTAAGTTGAACGATTCATTTCCCAATACACAGATAAGACAGTGTGCAGACCCTAGGACATCGTGCATCTCATTATTCGTGCAGAGCCCACACTTATCATAATAAAATATTTGTTTTTAAGTTTTACGTTGGATCAACTTAATTTGTCTAGCTTACTTTATGTGTGTGTGCAGTTTACATTATGTGTTTGTCCTGTTTACGTTATGTGTCTGTCCGGAATAAGTGTATTTGCAGTCCGGAATAAATGTATTTGTTGTCCGGAATAAGTGTATTTGTTGTCCGGTTTAAGAATAAAGTGTGTCCAGAAACGGAACATAAAGTTTGTCCGGAATAAGTGTATTTGCTGTCCGGAATAAGTGTATTTGCAGTCCGGAATAAGTGTATTTGTTGTCCGGTTTAAGAATAAAGTGTGTCCAGAAACGGAATATAAAGTTTGTCCGGAATAAATGTATTTGCTGTCCGGAATAAGTGTATTTGCTGTCCGGAATAAGTGTATTTTCAGTCCGGAATAAGTGTATTTGTTGTCTGGTTTAAGAATAAAGTGTGTCCAGAAACGGAACATAAAGTTTGTCCGGAATAAGTGTATTTGCTGTCCGGAATAAGTGTATTTGCTGTCCGGAATAAGTGTAGTTGTCCAGAATAAGAAGAAAGTGTGTTCAGAAACGGAACAGAAAGTTTGTCCGGAATGAGTGTATTTGCTGTCCGGAATAAGTGTAGTTCTTGTCCGGTTTAGGAAGAAAGTTTGTCCTGTTTATGTAGAAAGTTTGTCCTGTTTTGTCCTGTTTATGTAGAAAGTTTGTCCTGTTTTGTCCTGTTTATGTAGAAAGTTTGTCCTGTTTTGTCCTGTTTATGTAGAAAGTTTGTCCTGTTTATGTAGAAAGTTTGTCATGTTTATGTAGAATGTTTGTCTAGTTTATGTAGAAAGTTTGTACTGTTTATGTACAAAGTTTGTCCTGTTTATGTAGAAAGTTTGTCTTGTTTATGTAGAATGTTTGTCCAGTTTATGTAGAAAGTGTGTCCTGTTTATGTAGAAACAATGAGAGCACAATGAGATATTGATGGTACATATTATTGATGATAACTATTACACAATAAGATACAATGAGAGCACAAAGACAAACAAACAATACAAGCACAAACACAAACACACAAAAATTACAAAAATAATATATATTCTCCCAGTAAATCACACACAAACAAACAATACAAACACACACAAATTACAAAGATAATATATATTTTCCCAGTAAATCGGAAAGAAGATGTAAGACTTAAACATGATCGTCTCATTCACGCTGCTTACGTTGTGAAGAACCTTGGGAGTCGACATCAGACGCTTCTTCGACGTAATATCTTACTCGAAATGGTGATTTATTACGGAGAGATGTACGACATAAACCGAACAGACGTAAGTCTTCACCACGGAGCGTTGTACCTCTCTCCGGAATAAATCACCATTTCGAGCAATATATTATTTCGAAGAAGCGTCTGATGCCGACTCCCAGGGTTCTTCACAACGTAATCAGCGTGAATGGGGCGGTCGATGACACTCTTTCTTTCTTCTTCCTTCTTTTTCTGTCATGGGCACTCCAACAATGCAGCAAAGATGTTGTGGTGCGAAGTCTTCACCACCGGATCGTCACATTCACGATGCTAACGCTGACAAGAACATCGGGAAGTCTTCGCACCGTCCCATTCACGCTGCTTACGTTGTGAAGAATCCTGGGAGTCGGCATCAAACGCTTCTTCGACATGATATCTTGCTAGAAATGGTGATTTATTCTGGAGAGAAAGAATGAAGAAGAAAGAAAGAGTGTCATCATATTTGTATTTGGGTGGAGAGAGAGAACGTGCTGAGTTGAAACGCATTTAATGTGATTTGAGTGGACATCAGGAAGAAAAAACAAAAAAACATTCATGCTTTGGCCACGTAAGGGCTGACATGGATATCCACGTAGAGCGCGTCCGTGACGCCCTGCATTCATAAAACATTTCCCCATTTTTAATCTGTTTTTAAAATCTTCTTTTTTTAAAATATATTTTCTAGTTGTTTGGGTTTTTTTTTTAAAATTATTGAATAAAATAACCCAACTTTTTTCAATACATTCTCTCCTCCACATCATTTGGGGTCGGTCGATCTTGAAAAAATTAAAAAGTCATAAAAAAATTTAAAAATTAGGAAAAAATAAAAACAATTAGAAAACATATTTTGAAAAAAATAATAATTTAAAAACAGATTACAAATAATTTTAAAAAATTAAAACATAAAAAAATCAAAAATTAACGTTTATCGTTTCACACGACCAAAACACAAACGCAAAATCAAAACACCCAAACAACGTGAGATTGAGAGTGGGTTTTGGGTTTTTCATGCAAGGGTACCCAGACGCATCGAAAGAGTAAGGTGCATCCAAATAAAAAAATTGCGTCCGAAATTTTCACTCCCAGACGTTGTGGTCTCCAAAAGTTTTCAGACGCAACGTCTGAAAACTCAAATCGAGACGCCATTGGTATCCAAACGGACCATAGTCTTATTCGCAGGTTATAATTTGCATTCCGATAACAGAGGACAAATGTACGTAATCCCCCGATAGAGTTTGAATTGAGACAAGATGCTGAAACAATAGATAAACAATTATTTTCAATCCTCAACTATTGGAGGTCGTACAAATCTTATATAAAAATGTTTACAAAACAAGATTCTCGTTGAGATGTTTGTTGTCCAGACAAACTATTAACCATTAAAAAACAATAGTTTTGACTATTACGGATTGTGTCATTAAAGAATGAACATCGGCTGACCGAAGAATGTAGAGACTAGAGAGTTGGTTATTCTTGTCTAGAAAGAAAGCTTATATATGTACTTTGAGAATTGAGACATCATCAACCAACGAAAAGAGGAACAACTTTATTAGTCTTTCTGTAGGATAATGAGCTTAGAGATATATTAACGATATGCTTGAATTTAATTGGGGGTTAACCCCCCCCCCCCCCCCCCCCCCCCCCCCCAAAATATTTTAAACTTTGATGTGAAAAGAATATGTGCATTTCTTCCAAAACGAAAAGAGGAACAACTTCATTAGTCTTTCGGTAGGATATATGATGAGCTTAGAGATACATATAATAATGATCTGCTTGAATGTAATTGGGGGTTAAAAGTTAAACCCCCCCCCCAAAAAAAAAATTAAACTTCGTTGAGAAAATAAAATGTGCATTTCTTCCAAAAGGTTGTGTGTTGCTTTTTGGACCACACGATATGTATGGTCGTGTGTGAGTGAAAAAAATATCTTACGATCACCCATACTGATTTAGTGGCAGAGATATTGGTCTTTAATTTTAAGAATTTTTAATTAATATGGAAGTTCATGTTAGCATGCATCCTTACGTGTTTTCTCAAATCAAACGTAGACCTGTATCTTTTTCTTTTTTGAACTTCTGTTCTGTCTACCATATTTTAGTTATATATCTTTGCTGCGATCAGGGATGGACCCTGTATTGTTTGGTGGGGGCACGTGCCCTGCTATTAAAAAAAATAAAGTTTCAATTTGTTTTAAAAAGAAAAAAAAATTCATGTCAACCTGCTACTGTGTTGAAATTATTATTCTCACATGCTTTCTCACTCCTCTCACTTTTCAATTTCACGTGAATTTACAAACTCATTTCTCAAAAAATATTTCAACCCGAAGTCTCCAGCAGGTTAGTCTTTTTTTCCCTTTTTAATTTTCAATCTTCTTGTAATGGTTGTATTTGAATCTCCCTTTTTTTAATTGCATATTTTTTCAGTTTAATTTTGGATTGTTAGTCTTTTTTCAGTTTTGAATTTTAGAAAGTTTTGTTTTTTTGGGTGCAAATTCAGAATGTTCTGAGACTTTTGTCATTTTTAGATTGTTTGTTCGTGTATTTACTTGGAAGATGCTTAATTTCAGAATGTATTATTATGTCATTATGTGTTTCAATATTGTTTGTGAATTGTATTATTTTAGTTGCATTTTTCAAATTTAATTTTACTTTTTTGTCAATTAGAATGATTATTGATTTATTTTGGAAAAATTAGATTATTGCTAGTGGATTAAATAATTTTCAGAATAAAGAAAAAAAACATGAATATTTCAAGTTCCTTTTCAAAAAGAACACATACTCCAAACTCTCCACCTTAAACAAGTGAACAAAATCCACTTCCATCTCAAACAAGTGAACACAATCCTCCTCCACATCAAGCAAGTGAATAATTTTCTTCTCCATGGCATAATTTTCCTTCTCCAGAAAAAACTATTGATATTTCTTAAAATCAAGAAGGGGAACACATGTGTTATAGCCAGATTAAGTGCATTTAATGTTGTGAATCTTCCACAAGACCCAGGAAAAAGAAGAAAGATTATTGATTTTCATCCGGATAACATTCATGTTATGAGAGAATATATTCAAAGAAAACTTTATCAACCTGAAAATCATGTGTTTCCTTTTCGACCTTTGAGGAAGAAACGACACCGCTTTAATCCTAAATGGTTTGAAAAGTATAGAGCTTGGCTTGAGTAGTGTTGAGAAGTATGCGCCTTTTTGTTTTATTTGCTATTTACTCAAGGATGACAACTCACCCGAGGGATGCTTTGGTTTGTGACAGATTTAGAGCTTGGAACAGAACATATTCATTTGATAAACATATAGGTGAACACATGAGTGCTCACAAACAAGATTTGGTGGGGGATAAATGCCTTCAAACACCAAAAGGATTCCATTACATCAGGTTTCTCAAAACAAACGGAGGAACTTTTTCTCGAACGCACACACCGGATGTAGGCTCAATATACTCAGATCTGACTGAGGTGGCGAACCTCAAATATATTCAGAAATCACTGCAGGCAGCAGTTTACAATGGAGAGGTTTTTATGCTATTAGTTATTCGGTTGAACGATGTTTCTCGACTGGTCTTATCGAATGCAACTTTTCTCGACTTGGGAATCTGCCATCAACTCATCTGTCAAACAGGAAAGCTCGATTGGCTGCTCCTCTCTCTATGCTCGAGTCTCGATCCTTTTCATCTTTTGAACGACAGAATCGAATGAGTTGCTGGCTTGCTTCGGCTAACGCCTACACACCTTCGTGAACAAGCAAGGGAATCGAGTGAGTGCTTCGGCTAACGCCTACACGCACCGCTGATGGCAGTTGGTCACGACTACTACCATAAGGTGATTTCAAGGCACAATTGCCTATCATAAGCATTTAGAAGCTTTAATTGAAAGCTTGAAGTGGTTTTTACTTCAAAGGTTACCTTTTCGAGGTCACGATGAAAAAGAAATTTCATTGAATAGGAGTAATTTCTTGAACTATTGAAGCTTCTTTCAAAGTATAATTATGATTATTCAAAAGTTAGCGTTACTTCTTCCCGTGGCAATGACAAGTGTTGAAAGAGTGTTTTTCGGAATGACTCTATTGAAACATAAGTTGAATAATAGCATAGGAGATCAAATGTGTTGAATGATTGTTTTGTTATCTAAAGAAATATTTATTTTTAGGTAATAGCATGGATGCTATTATAAACATGTTCCAAAATATGAAAACTCGTCGAGAACAATTGTAATAATTTTAAAGTACTATTAGGTTCTAATTTGAATCATTTACGATATTTTGCTTCTAATTTTTTATGAAATATTAATATTTTTGGCTTGTATGCTACTTTTTGGTTGTTGATTGGTGCGCTAGTGTGTGATGCTCTACCATACTTGGAATCTTGGATCCGCCACTGGCTGCGATGATATTGATTTCTGATATTCACTCTTACTAAGGATACAATCACAATTGAATTAAGAAAATACCAACACAATTTATTTTTCCCCCGAGTAACCAATTTATTTATTAATAATTGTTAACTCAAATCAAGAAATAATATAAATACATAATTAATTACATATTAAAAAGCCTGAAGGCTAGCTAAACTAAGGAGTAATGAGAAAAACCTAAAGGGTATTAGGAAAAAAATTAGACCTTTAACAAAATGGTTTAGCTAATTCGTCTTCAATCTTTATCGTCGCTACTGTCATAAAGATTCAATCATTAAAACATGTGCTCATCTTGATCGACTTGTCAGACAAACTTTGCCTCCTATTAAGAAAGATACATTTACCTTCTCTAAATGCAACCTTCAACGCTACAGTTGACATCGGAGAACATAATAAGTATGTTGTCATCAAGTAGACTAGTGGAAACCTACCTCGGTACTTTCTCCACAAGTCTAAAACATCAAAAAAAATTAACTCAGCAGTAATTAAGTACATTTTAGAGTTGAAATATCCAGTTAATTCATTTTGTGTTTATTTTGCACTAATTTTAATTTTTTTGACTTAACCAATTATCTCGGAGTCGACATCATCTGGATCCAATATAGTTGCAGGTGGTTATAATGATGAACTAGCAACATTTGAACCTATTTGATTTACATTATTTAGTCTTTGATATACTTCAAAATATTTGTTTAACAAACACATATAATTATCTATGTGTTTTTTGAATTTTTCATAATTCGTATTATCAAAATTTTCTTTGAAGAAAACTTGTAAATCACTAATTTTAAATCTAGGGTCCATAATAAAACTAAACATAAACTAAATGGAAGAGAATTCCAATATTTATTAATCTTAGCTTACATTAATTTAAATTTTTTCCGGCGGGCCGGGTTATGCCGACACGGGCCGTCACCGAGGTTAAGGTGCAACTCCTACTTATGGGTGCAACTCGGATAATTTGACTCGGATACCTACTATATCCGAATTCGAATCCAAATACCATATTTCATTACCAAATTCGAATCCGAATTCAGTAGAACTATCCGAATCCGAAACTTCAAAATTTTCGAATACTAATTGGTATTCATATATTATCCGAAATTGAATTTATATATATATATATTGTAATTAATTTTCGTATTAAAATTTTCGAATACTAATTTGTGTATTTGACCAGGTATTCGAATAATTCGGATAATTCGGATTTTAAATAGCTTGTATCCGAATTCGTATCCGAATTCTAATTGGTAATTTTTTTCAAACCAAATTCGTATCCGAATTTAAATTGGTAACATTGAATTTACCAAATATCAACTAAATAGAAATTTTCAAATCGAATACTCAAATAGTTGGTAATCATCTGCATCCCTACTCCTACCCCTCTCCATTGTTGGTGCACACCGGTCACTGGGTGCTCTTCGCTCTTTTGCTACGTGGGAAAAATCATAAAGCAGCGTTTCAGGTCCTTTAGATGTCTAAATTGTCCTTTGGGATCAAAGTTGTTTGTTCAAGAATCTTGCCACGTAGATGAAAGGATATTTTGTGGGATCCAAACGGGTTTTTGTTACAACATGTGTTTGGAATCTTGCCACATAGATAAAATTTAGTTGTTTGTTCAAGAATCTTGAATTGGGTTTGGGTGAGGAGTTTGGGAGGAAATGGTCTCCCAGTTGGCAAAATCACAAGTCGTTTGTAATTTAACAGCACACACCTAGTTGAATTTCCAGCGTAGGCAGTTAATATGTCTAAATTGACTTAGACCCGTGAATCGTGTAATATTCGTGTACTATCACGTGAAATAGTTCTACAGATGTGTTAGGATTTCATGTTATCGTGTATAACACAGATTAAAAAAGATTCATAATGTTTAGATTGAAATAGGTAAGTGACATGTTATATTGATATTTTTCATTCTAAATAACATCTTAATTAATCATTATCTAAAACAATTGATTATCTAACAAAAGATACAGTTCGTGTCATTTTTGTGTAAAAAAACATATCGTGTCGTGTTCGTGCCACATTTGGTTTACCAATTATTTTATATTTATATCTTCACAAATCATCATAAAAAATATTTCAATCATAAAAACAATCGTGTAAAGTCGTGTCACCATATCGTGTCGTGTTTATATGTATAATCATGTCATATTCGAAACTGACAAGAGACTATGTATTTCTAATTTAGAATCGCAATCCATCGGTTTCAATTCAACGTAAGAGTGAGAGATGAAGAGTGAAAGATAAGTATCTTCGAAACGACACACTTTGATAATAGAAGGTTTTGTTATGAGATGAATGCATTAGTTTTACTTTACAAATTATGTTTCAACTGGAATTTGAAAATATCAAATGGACTCGCTTACCGCTTGCAATCGGCATAACATTTTATCTTTGAAACATGGTACGAAAGTAGAGTTCATTTTTTTTAAATTGAGAAAATTCAATTTCCTTGTGACCTTGTCTATGTAGTAAGTAGTATCATTGAACAATACCTATAATGGAAGCATAATTTTACGGTCATAGAGACAAAAAAAGAGGAATAAATAATAACATTTCTATTTATAGTCTTGCAAAGGAATAATAATTTCACAATAAAACAATGAAAATGATAGAACAAAAATGTAATTCATTGTGTAAGAATCATACGTCATTAAGTCAAACAGTATACCACCTAAGAATTACAAAAAAATTATGAAGTTGATTTTGGTTTCATTAGTCTAGTTAGTAAATTCCTATATTTGGAAAGGAAAAAATATCGATGATTTAAACTCAAATCAAGCTAGGTTAGCAAGTCTAGTAAAGAATGTTATTATTGTTTTCAAAAGAAGAACAAGTCAGTAAAATGACAAAGTTTTGAAGTAAAAATTAGATCTATATCGCGTAGGGTGTAACCCAATTGACAAGTGTTGTGGTTTCTTATCACATAAACTTAAATTCTATTGGAGTATGTAAAAAGGTTAAAACCAAAAAATATATATACACAAGGCTATTGATTGTGGGCCTATTTATTTGAGGGTTATTGATTTTTTCTGGCCTTAAAAAGAATACAAAAATATCACATTTATCATTGTTATTTTTGTCTTAATTACAAATCATATCATTCTTTTCTTCGTAACATTTATATTTCTCCAAACTCCCTCTGCTAACAAATTTCTCCCTTAAATCTTATAAGATCACTTCAATCATCATACCTAATACATCAGAATATTAAAATCAATTTCCATCGTGTAAACTTTATTTTGGTCTTTTTTCCAGTTTTAACAAAAAATGGACCAAACGAGCTGGATTGTTTTAGCCGAACAAGTTGGGTCGTTTTTACCGAATGAGTTGGTTCATTCGACCAAACGAGCTGTGTTGTTTTATTCATAACAACCACGTCCAAATACGAATTTTGATGATTCCAGATCCGTTTGAAAGACAATCCAAAGGAACACATATTCGTTTCTCTTATGACTTGTTAAATTCCGATGATACGAGGGTGTAAAATGTGTCTCGAGACATATTGTATTTGGAAACTGGACAACTGACAGATCTTCAAAACTTTATGCATGTCTCTCATCTGATATCCAAATAAGGCGATTCAAGACTCGTAACAAAGAGAATTTCGCGAAACAAAACTTTGGTATTTATATATTTCCATATTAGAAACCTAATAAGCTCATAAAGGACGTAGAAGACTGTTGATTTGAGAGAATAGAAAACGAACTAGGTCGTTTTTTCCAAACGAGTTGGGTCATTCGACCAAACGCGATGACTTGTTTTATTTACAACATCTAGATCCAAAAAAAGAATTTGATGACTCCTGATCCATTGGAAAGATAGTTGAAAGGAGAGCATGTTTGTTTATCTTATAACTTGCTAAATTCTGATTACATGATGATAAAAACCGTGGGTCAAGATAGACCGTATTTGTGAACTTGACAAACGACAGATCATCAATAATGTGTGCATAACTCTATCCTTCGATATCTTGATAAGGCAATTCAAGACTCCTTACAAAGAAGATTTTGAGAGACAAAACTTTGATTTTTTACATATTTCCATATTAGGAACCTAATGAGGTCATTAAGGATATGGAATACTGCATATTTGAGAGAACAAAAAATGAGTTGGCTCATTCAACTAAACGAGATTGGTCGTTTTATTTATAACATCCACACCTAAATATGGAATTTGATGATTTTAGATCTGTTGGAAAGAAAATTGAAAGGAGAACATGTTCGTTTATCTTACAACTTGCCAAATTCTGTGGTACAATGGTGAAAAACGTGTGTCAAGACAGACCGTATTTGTTAACTTGACAAACAACAAATCATCAATAATGTGTGCAGAACTCTCTCCTCTGATATCCAACTAAGGTTATTCAAGACTAATTACAAAGAAATTGAGATGCAAAACTTTTATATTTTACATATTTCCAAATTATGATTCTAATAAGCTCATAAATGGCGTGGAAGACGCACCAGTCCTGCTCGGGACACAAGTTTTTTTCCACTCAGGACGCTAGTGTGTCGCTCGGGACACAGGTGTTTCGCTCGGGATATAAGTGTCTCCCACTCGGGACGCAATAGTCCTACGCGCGTTGTAGCACTTGTTTTATTAATAATATCTACATCCAAATACGAAATTCAATGATTCTAGATCTGTTGGAAATAAAATTGAAAGGAAAACATATTTTTTTCTTTTATGACTTGCCAAATTCCGATTATATGATGATGAAAAACGTGTCTCAAGAAAGATTGTATTTGGAAACTGAACAATTGACAAATTTTCAATAATTTGTGCATAACTTTCTCCTTTGATATCCAAATAAGGAGCTTCAAGACTCGCTACAAAGATGATTTTGAGACGCAAAACTTTTATATTTAACATATGTTCAAATTAGGAACCTATTGGGTTTATAAAGGATGTGGAAGACGACTGATTTAAGGAACAGAAAACGAGATGAGTTGTTTTTTCACCAAAACGAACTAAATCGTTTTTCCCACCAAACGAGCTGAGTTGTTCCCCCCACCCCCGCCAAACAAGCTGGGACACACCAATCTTGCATGGGACGCACCAATCCTACGCAAGACGTACCAAAGAGTTGGGTCGTTTTAATCAAACGAGCTACCTTGTTTTCACCAAACGAGCTAATTCGTTTGGTTGAAACGAGCGGGAACGGTGGTACGAGGGTAGGGGCGGGGTCGACGACGGGTTGGAATGAGATTTGGTGTAGGAAAAGGGGAAATTTTGGTTGTTTTGTTTGACATGTGGGATTGTGAGGATGATGATGGTATTTTAGAGATGAATTTGAAAATATATTAAATTTTTCGCATTCAAAAGAACCCGTAACAGTGATTGGTCTTGTATAACATTTGATGGGCAATGTTCCTCGGCTAAGACTAAGCATCGGAGGAAGCGAGAGACATAGACAGAGGTTCCACCACCACTAGAGTTGGCTTGGTCTGACCCCAGGACAAGGAAAACCACGAAATACCGAGTTGTATTACCGCATGCAAGCGGCCCTTTCGCGCCGGACTCAAACAACACCCCGTTTTACTTTGGTCCTTTAATTTAGGGAACTACTAAACGTCGCCCCAAAACTACTTAAATCGCCCCTTGAAATTACCAAATTGCCCTTAACAATATATTTAATACCCAGATCGTCCCGTGTCTTTAAACAAGGTTTTTGACTCAGTTTTACTAACATTCCTAGTACCAACACCACGAAAATGTCTGGCGAAACACCTAGATCAGGCGAAGTAACGGAGACAGATTTTTTTTTTCCGACTCGAGCGTCTGGCTAAGACGCCTGCACCATCGTGGAGGCGTCTGGCTAAGACGCCTCCACCATGGTTGAGGCGTCTTATCCAGACGCCTCCACGATGGTCCAGGCGTCTTAGCCAGACGCCTATACCATGGTCTAAGCGTCTCGCTAAGACGCCTCAACCATGGTGGAGGCGTCTTAGCCAGACGCCTCCACGATGGTACAGACGTCTTAGCCAGACGTCCCGTTTTTTTTAATTTTTTTGTCAAATTAAAATTATACGGTGTGTTATCTCAAATTATTTGACGTTTCTTTGCAAGTTTTCGGTGGTAACCGGTCGGATTACAATGAGTTTTTTTGCAAGTGATGAAGATTCAAAAAAATTCCAGATCCAACATTTTTTAAGTTCCAAAATCCCCCGGTGGTAAAACATCATGACTTACAAATACCACCTCGACAGGTCGTTGGATTTTGAAATTGTTGGATCTGGAAATTTTTGAAGTTTGGGTGTACCGAAGGGGTATCGGTCATCCGAATATAGTAATTATTAACTTATTAATTAATTAATTTAACAATTATCTAAATTTATAATCAATTATTTTTTTTTAAAAATAATAAAAAATAATAAAAAATTACGGGCGTCCGACGGAGCCGCCCCCACGTAGGAGGGGGCGTCTTACACAGACGCCTGTCCCAAGGGCAGAGCGTCTGGGTAAAACGCCTACCCGATGGGTAAGGCGTCTGGGTAAAACGCCTCCCCCATGGGGGAGGCGTCTTAGCCAGACGCCCCCTCCTACGTGGGGGCGGCTCCGTCGGACGCCCGTAATTTTTTTTTATTTTTTATTATTTTTTTATTAAAAAGATGTTAGATATTTTACCAGATTCGAGTACACTGGGGCGTTCGTTGGTTCAATACTGACCTCCAAAACATTATTTTTTATGATTATAAGAGGAATATGAAGAGAGATGTGTGATACGAGGGTAAAATGTCACGTTAGAACAGTAGAAATGAGAGAAGGGCAAAATGGTAATTTCAAGGGACGATTTAAGTAATTTTGGGGCGATGTTTAACAATTCAGTTAATTTATTCTCCCAAGTTAAAATGATTGGATGGAAACGATAATAACCACCTTTGATTTAGAGCTACCCAAAGTACATTACATTGGAAATCAATCCTATTGTTATTTATTTTATTTGATCTCTTCTGCCCTACACTTTTTTAAAATCCCAAAAAGCCAAATGAGACTAATTTTAACTGACGATCGAGTTGGTGAAACTAGATTTTCTTTATTTTACCTTTTCACCTTCAGACTCTCCTGATAATACATTGATTACGATCACAATGTCGAAAAGCATAAAAATCCTATTATTTCTATTTTCCACAGAGACCCCACGATATTAACTGACGAAAATTGAAAAGCATAGAAATCCTATTATTTCTATTTTCCACAAACACCCCACGATATTAACTAATGAAAAAGAAAATAAAAATATGTGTTAACGAATCGAGTAGAGATAAAATTTCTAAGTCTTGCATATTATTGCATGTAATTACTAAATATAAAAGAAAATTGAACAGCCGATACGGATTCATTTATTTCGAGTCAAGTTGGAGTTGAAATTCAAATTCAAATATTTATAAAGTCGAGCTCGAATTGAATTTTTATTTCCAACTAGATTTTGACTCATCTGGCGTTAGAAGTGAAGCCCCAGCAGAAGCAAGAAGCTAAGACAGCATAAATCCCTGGCCATCTCTGTTCCGTTGCAGACGAGATTCCAAATCCAAACCCAAACCCGAATCAATCGATCAATCCGCCAAATGGCGGCCTTCCAATCCCTCCCCAAACCCTCCCCCTCTCCTCCTCCTCCTCCTCCCAACCTCCCTTCCCGACCCCTCCCCTGCTGATCCTCCCTTCAGGTAAACAGACAATCAAACACCCCAAGATCACTTCTTTACCCTCTTTTTATCGTCTTTCTACTGGTTTCTAGCGATGGGTAGAATTTATTTTGGGGTTTTGTGGGTTTTTCCCCCCGAGGGGAAGACGTACGTAGATGGGTTGGTGAAGGACTAACTCTGTGGAGTCGCCGACAAGATCGCTTTTTTACTGCCGGGTTGTGCTTGTTTTGTGGTTTTGTTTATTGGGTAGGTTTTCGTTTTTCGTTTTTTGGTTATTTTTGAGGGTTTTTTTGGTCTTTACCTTTTGAGACCCCTCCAAGATCGTATTTTTACTGTGTCTTTGTGTTGGTTTTGAGTAGTAGGTATGCTTTGTTTGATGTATTTTTTGTTTTTTACTGTCTTTTTTTGTTTAGATGGATTGTTGTGCTTCTGTTTGTGTTTGGCTTTGGGTGTTTTAGGTGTACAAGGAGGGAAATAAATTCTTCCCATGATTAGGACATTACTTGCCCTTTTCATGATTTACCTCTTTGTTGAATTGGAGCAGAATCATTGCTTCTTGTCGAGGTTAGTTTCTAGTCTTGTACTTGGCCATTCTGGACATTTTTCTGTCTTTCACTTTTTCTTCATCACGTACCAATTGTTGGAAAGGATCACTATCCCATTCTTTTCTAGCCACACATTTCGAATAAGCTCGACACGTTTACCTCTCATAAGTCGTAACTAATTTTTACGATTTAGATCATTATCACATTACAGCATTCCATGACGCTTATTGATACAAGTGTGACTTTAGCTGTAGCATACGGTGGCTAACAAACATGATGTGTTTAGAAACTTACAGAGAGTCGATAATGTAGTTCTTGTCTCTCCTGTTTTGTTGGGGATATTTCCTTTTACTTACCACATAGTGCTTGTTCTCTGGTGTATACCCATCCTTACATGCTGATGTGATTGGTGCCTTTCCAATGTTCCCCTAAGGATCTAATACAATGTATACTTCTGATAGTTCCATGCCCTTTTTGTTGTTGTAGAACCCCACCTTGAGGTTATGCTTGTTCTGGTTCCTTCTTGCGGTTCTTCTCATTACATATGTTTGAAGTTCCCTTATCTCAGATGTCATCTTTGCTTCTCCTTTCAGAAAAAAATTCTGTCGAATCCATTGATAATATTTTTCGTCATTACATAATCTCCTGTCTTAGAGGTCATCTTTGCTTCCCCTTTCAGAAAAAAATTCTGTCCGAGCTGATTGATAGTATTTTTTGTCATTAGATAATCTCCTGTCATTTTTCTTTATTTTTTTCTTTCAAATTAGCTTGTTATGGGAATTCATTGTTTCTTGTGTTTTAGTTGTTCCCTTTGATTTTCATATTGACTTTTATAGTAGTTTCTACATAATTTTATGTTATGGTCAGTTTTCCTTTCCATTCCTAATTTTATTCTCAACAAATGTGTAGGATGCTGGTTGGTTACTCTTACTCCTGAGGTTCCATGTCATTGATAAATTATTTGTGTGCCAAATCAAGAAAGCGGATCTACTATTATTGAATGCAGGTTTGCCTAAATCTCAATGTAAACTCCTCAAGTGGTTGACATGGGGAGATCCATAGAATCAAGGGGCTTTCGTTGTGGTTCGACGCTGTCCGACGAATCAGCGTTGGATATGGAAAGGAATATGTATAGTCAATCAAATCTGCCCTCGAGCCCTCCCACCCTTCAAGGGTACACGTCAGCTGGTCAGCATTCTGAAAGCAATGCCGCTTATTTCTCATGGCCAACGGCCACACGGACTAACGGAGGTGCTGAAGGTCGGGCTAATTATTTCGGCAATCTTCATAAAGGCGTTTTGCCAGGAACTCACGGACGTATGCCAACAGGGCAGCGGGCCACAACAGTGCTTGATCTCATGACCATAAGAGCATTTCACAGCAAACTCTTGCGCAGATACAGTCTTGGAACAGCAATAGGCTTTCGAATTAGGCAGGGTATATTGACAGATATACCGGCAATCCTTGTCTTTGTTGCGAGAAAAGTCCACAAGCAATGGCTCAATCCTGTTCAGTGCTTGCCATCCGCCCTTGAGGTGAGAAATAGGTACCTTTTTTCTTGTAAAACATCACTACACATGCACTTTTGAAACCGCACCAGCCATGCATGTTTTATTAATTGTTACTGTTTTAAATAAGTACGAACAACTTATTTTGTACTCCAAATTGTAGCTATTTGGTTCAAAATTTTCTGTTTCTAATTGGTAGGGACCAGGGGGTGTATGGTGTGATGTAGATGTGGTTGAGTTTTCCTACTATGGAGCTCCAGCGCCAACTCCAAAGGAGCAACTATATACTGAACTTGTTGATGGATTACGTGGGAGTGATCCATGCTTAGGTTCTGGTTCCCAGGTATGTATGGCGTTTTATGCAAGCATTGAGATTTTTTACTTCTTGGTTTTCACAGAAGGTACGAGCTTCTGTTAGATGAGGTTTCTTGCAAGAGTATGGAAGTATATTTGGTTAGAGCACTTTATGTGATGTATTTTGAAATTTTGGTTTTCAGCATAGATCTTGTTCTTTGTAGTCTGTTAAGTTTGTGTTACATTTACAAGATATGACAGCTTGCTGGCTCTTTATCCTGTGCAACATTTGAGTTATTTTCAAGGCTCATAGCAGTTTAGCAATTATATCCATATGTTTTGAGTTTCTCATGTACATGCCACTCATTGTTTTGATAAGAAAATCATAATTCTATATAAGCAAATCATTTAAAAGCAATGGATAATTTTTCAATGATATGAAATTGATGTTTGCATTTTAATTGTGATCATTTGAGATTTGTAACTAAAAGACTTCTTGGAGTTGCTTTTATGCCTTTTGTTAGCCGATTCTGTTTTCAATTTTTAGTCTATGTTTTGTGTTGAGTCCGCTCTAATGTTTTAGTAAAATATTCCTTTTATACCTCTTGTTATCCACTCTATGTTTTGTGTTGAGTCCGCATTAATGTTGTAGTACAATATTCAAGGTTCTTGAACCCAGACTGAAGTCTGACCATCTGTTATCATTTGAATGGTAGTAGCATGGTGCCGTGATTATTTTTTCAAAGCATAACAATAACATAACTGTCATATATCATGACTAGCAAATATACAAACTTCTATATGGTCCCGTCTGAAGTCTGTCAGTTTTTAGCATGTGACATCACTGCAAGATTGAGCCATCTATTGTACTTGGAGTGTGACCTGGTGGGCAATTAGTCTTTGGGTTCATTCTAATTCATGTGGTGGTATTTTGGTATGTCGTTAATGGACAAAAGAAGACCAAAGATTTGGATGGTGGTGATGTTGGGCTTGATACCATGATGAAGCATATGTAAAAGGAAAGCATGAATATCAAATGTCCACAAACGTCTCCTGTTGAATGAGATCTCTTAGCTGCTTGTGTACTGAAATGAAGCTAAGATGGTGGATGTGTATTCATTAGGGAGTAACGTGCTATAAGTTGCAATGCAGTTCATAGAAGGATCGCTTTATGTCGGTATGACCTGATGGCAGTTGTTTGATGCACACGACGAGTGCAAAAAGAACTGCAATTGTCTTCTCTTCTTGAATGTTAAAAGTGCTAGATTGTTCTGTGCATCAGCTTTCTTGTACTCCTGCAGTGGTTCAATGCAATGTTTCATACGCGGCAGTGTAGTATGCGTTGCCCCGTATTGGATTATGCAGTGGAGTTTATCTCCAAGAGTTATTATGGCCAATGAATGCCAAGTTGTATGAAATTTAAATAATTTGTCATGTGCGTCAAGCTTATATATTGCATGTGCCAAGACTGGTCCTTGTACTGGTTGATTGGTTATATAGATGTTTCATCCATTTTTACCGCTAGAATTCATGTACAAGGTGTAGATGTGCGCTTTAGCAGAATGAATGGATTCTGTGAAAACTTTTACGTTTCCATGTAATTTGTTAACATGTAAGGTTCCACCAAAAAGTTGCATAACCTGACACATTAAAAGTTTCTCCGTTTGTGTCCATGGAATAAGTATCAAGACATACGATTTGATTATTGATAGTGAATGCCTTGGATCTCTTGGGTGAGGAAGAGGGGCAAATTGGTCAATGTTAGTCCTACCTGTGGATTTTTTTACTTGCCATAGTTGTAACATCATATTTACTGCCAACCCAAGTCAAACATCTTTAGTATTAATGTATTATTATAACCTTTTTTTATTATTATACTTTTGGTAAATGTGGTAACCTTTTTCCAAAAAGAAGCTGCGTATTCATATGTTTGCCTATTATTGGGATTTTGCATTGTTCTTTTGCCACTTCAGTTTTATTTGGAATGTTATTTTCTACAAATTTACTGGTCATTCTGATGGCTAGGTCGCAAGCCAAGAAACATATGGCACCTTAGGTGCTATTGTGAAGAGCCGGACAGGGAACATGCAAGTTGGTTTTCTGACGAATAGACATGTTGCTGTTGATCTTGACTATCCTAACCAGAAGATGTTTCATCCTCTACCGCCCAACCTTGGACCTGGTGTCTATTTGGGAGCGGTGGAAAGGGCGACCTCATTCATTACTGATGATCTTTGGTATGGAATATTTGCCGGAACGAATCCAGGTACCATTCTCTTGTTTTCTTTGTTAGCACTATAATGCATATTTGTTTCTCTCCATCTTGTCGAAGACTCCGCTCGAGATTGTTAGTTAATCATTTCTACAATCACAAGAATGGCTCTTTTACTGTTAAATATCCGTAGTATGATTGTTGAAACAGGTGTTTTTTTATAGTGACAATATTGCTTGCTCGGATTGAATCCTTGCCTTGTTTGCTGTTGTGTAATTTGCTAATTTTGCTACAACTGTTGAAACAAATATTAACGTAATATATATCAACATCACTGTAAAGTACCAATGTGAAACATAATTAGTGTTATCAAATATCAACTATTCTTGAATTATAAATAAGGTCAAATACTTAATCTCACTTCAATTCTGAATGCATATAGCCTTTACTTATGCATCCACAGAGACTTTTGTACGTGCTGATGGGGCCTTCATTCCATTCTCTGATGACTTCGATATCTCCAGTGTCACCACCTCAGTGAAAGGGGTGGGCGAAATTGGGGATGTTAAAGTAATAGATTTGCAGTCTCCTATCAATGGTCTCATCGGTAGGCAGGTTGTGAAGGTAGGACGGAGCTCAGGCTTGACGACTGGTGCCGTGATGGCTTATGCTTTGGAGTATAACGACGAAAAAGGAATATGTTTCTTCACTGATTTTCTTGTCGTGGGTGAAAATCAACAGACGTTTGACTTAGAAGGTGATAGTGGAAGTTTGATAATGTTAACATCTCAAGATGGTGGGAAGCCGCAGCCTATTGGTATTATTTGGGGTGGTACTGCAAACCGAGGCCGGTTGAAGCTTAAGAGTGGCTATGGACCTGAAAATTGGACCAGTGGGGTTGATCTCGGAAGGCTTCTTGATCTTTTAGAACTTGACCTCATAACAACTGAAGAAGGTCTTCAAGGTTTGTTTTTATTCATTCAGGTTCAGTGAAGATTTTGTGCGAACTTAAAATTATGACCTGTCTGAGCCTTTTCTGTGGTTTCTTTAATGTAGAAGCACTGCAAGAACAAAGGAACGCCTTAGTGGCAGCTATTGATTCAACCGTCGGAGAATCTTCTCCAGCAGTGGGCAGTCCGACAAAGGAAAAACCGGGTGACATTTTCGAACCTCTAGGAATTAACATTCAGCAAATCCCCAGAGAAACGGCTTCTGGGTCCGGAGGCAGTGGTCGTTGTGCAGAATTCCATGCTGATGGGGCCGTAGGTATTAACAGCGTGGAAGAGCACCAATTTATACCAAACTTAATCAGCATGTCGCCGATACACCGTAACCAAGAAGAAGACGAAATGGAATCAAGGGGCCTTTCTGCACTTAGAAATGCATCTGATGAAGACTTATTATCGGTGTCTTTGCACTTGGGAGACCGCGAACCAAAGAGGCAACGCACTGATCCAACTTCCAATGTAGATGTGCCTCAATGATGTGGTTGAGGTTGAGTCATCCAGGATCCGGAGTTATCGAGAAACTGCCCAAATTGGTAATATTCCATGTCAGGTAAATTATTGTTGTATCATTCAATTCATTGTTGTATCTCAGTAGTAGTCTCTGAGGTATAATTGTTTAACCATGTCCATGGTTGAGAAGTTTTGCATGTTTTAACTACGAGAATTCCTGCAACCAGTGTTAGATGCATTGTCAATTTGGCTTCTGTAGGACATGTTCGGAGCGCAATTAGTTTTCATTTGCAGATTAAGCACCATTTTGATGTAGCGAATATGACGCAGTTTTGCTTCTATTTTGTTCAATAGTATGCAAATTTGAAGCAGGCTTTATTCTTGGGTCTGTAATGTTTAAGCCATTCTGTTCAATGCATATTTGAACCGGGCTTTATTCTTGGGTGTGTCATGTTTTAGCCATTCTGTTCAAACTGATGCTGAATTTCTGATTGCCTGATTGTCTCGTGGACATTAACCTGTAGTCCTGTACTCTGTCCAAGCATTCTATCTGCTCTGTTAGTTGGCAACTTGGCATGATATTTGGTTGAAATTCTCTCCTTTCCTATTTACTAGGCTTATTTTCTAAAAATGTTAATGTGCCAAGAGTTTTTTTTTACTATAATGATGTGTGGAATAAGAAAGGAGAACCCCCCCCCCCCCCCCCCCCCCACTTGAATTAAAGGTTGCAGGGCTCAAGACCAGAATCTCTACCAGTGATACGTTACAAGTGTGCAATTTATCGCATAGTGAAAAACAGTCAATTTCATGATTGGTTGCATTAGTTTGAAAAAAAATCTTTCGATCCGAATGCATCTATCTTTGTTCAACAAATTGAACTCAATAAATTCCTTCTGTCTAATCTAATTATGTATCTGAAGAAAATGATATTTTTTGATTCTTTTTTGCATTTTTATTGAAATAATTTTTCATTCAAGGCTGCCCATGATACAAATTTAACAAGGCTGCCCATGATACAAATTTCATGATGTTTTCTTAATTCATTATGAATTCTTTGACAAACTTTTCCCCATCACGTATTTGAGGGAAGCGAAAGGCTGCAAGTTCATTTCGGCAGTAATTATGAATCCGAGCAAAGTTTTAAACTCCACTTACAAGTTGGAAATCTCGTAATCATTATGTTCCACAGCAATTATGACATTATTCTGTGTTGTCTCCATTAGTAACTGTAGAAATTATCTCAGTTTTGGATGTATCTTATGAAACACAGTTCTTTATTAGTGGTTTGTTTTCTTTAGAAAATGAACAGTAAAACAGAAGCACACTTATGATGGATTGTAGTTAGAGATGTACATTTGATGGGGTTGAAGCGAACCGACCCAAACCGAATCAATTGGATCAGAACTGTTGATCAAGCTTTGTGTACGATTATCGATTTAGTTCCAAACTATAATAGGAGTCGTGTGGGTCTGAAGGTTAGGTCGTTCGAATCCATATTATGTATCTAATTTTAGTCACAAAAGACAAGCCACATAATACCATTGTATTTCCTTACGTTGACTTTAGCTCGAGCTTGAAACTCAAACACATATTGACTTTGACGTTGATTTATATTTAAAATGAAAGATCTTGATGGAAAATAAAATTTTCTTCTGAATTGGTTCGATAAACGAGCCGACTAGAACTTGAAAAAACTGAGGCTATCTTCTTTCACGCTCATGTCACGTCGAGGTACTGCAGAAGAAGAAAAAAATACAAAATCCGATCCCATTTATCGTAATCAATTAGTTAACATGTTGGTTAACCGTATTCTGAAACACGGGAAAAAAATCATTAGCTTATCAAATTGTCTATCGAGCCGTGAAAAAGATTCAACAAAAGATATTCTTTTAGCATAGCTTGGGCGGGAGTTGAGCGACATGTGTATTATGTGTCCCGGATCATGACTCCGACAGAGCAAATAGACCAAAAAACAGGTAGACACTTGTCTTCGCCGCCAAAAAGTGACGTCAAACCGGCCACTTGACTCAGAGTATTTTATTTCTCAATTTATATTTATTGTTTTGTATTTGGTAATAATATATAGGGTTAATTACAGTTTGCCCCCTGAACTATGTCTTGGTATCACTTTGTCCCCTTGAAGTTTCAAAGTTAATATTTACATCCCCTGAATTTTAATTTTGTAACACTTTGCCCACTTGAACTTCAAAAACTCATTATTTAACACACATTCAACGTTTTGTTTCCTAATTTTTTTTGTATCCCTAATACACTCCTAAACCTATATTTACGTGAAAATTTGGATCGAAACGGAGGTCGGATATGGTTGTTTTTGAAGTTCAAGTGAGCAAAGTGTTACAAAATTAAAATTCAGGGGATGTAACTGTTAACTTTGAAACTTCAGGGGGGCAAAGTGATACCAAAACATAGTTCAGGGGGCAAACTGTAATTAACCATAATATATATATATATTAATACTTAAGACTTAGAGCCTATTTCAGATAAACACTTTGTGGTCACCTACGCCAATCGTCTAGGTATGTATGCTCGGTGACAAATATTTGTACTCCCACGTCAGATCAAACATGATGTGATTGTTTTCTTCTTTGTTTTACGTATCATTTTTTGGCTAACTAAGTTAAAAGTTTAATTATTTTTATGACACTAAAACTCACCAAACACAATTTTAACAGATTTTTTTTATTTCTTTCGTTTTGTCCTTTAATAGAGAGAGTGTGTGTCACCTCCGCATCATAAAAATAAATAAATCAGTGTCCACATGTACCATGCCTATATTAACCCTGCATCCGGAAAATATAGTTTTCAGAATTTTTTTTTTTGAAAATAATTTTCCATCCACATTTCCACTTGGACTTTTCCGGACGATCTTCAACGTCTAATGGAATTTAGACACGTACTTGGGTGAAAAGAATCTTTAAAATCATTAAAATTGACATTGCGGCAAGTGACAGTTGATTTAATGTCATAGTGTGGGGTCAGAGATCTTAAAATTTGTTTATCAGATATTCAAATTGTTATCTTTTTGGTGGTCATTCATATTGTCGAATTTGAAAGCAACGGCTGTCAAATTTAGCTTCAGTCTTTGCGTTGTTAGTTTGAAATTGTTTTAGGAGGATTAGTGTACATTTGTTAATTTATATGAACTCAATGTGACATGGTTCAAAGAAACAACTGACCAAAAAAAGAAGTAGAAGATTACTTGTGCGAAACCCAATAAAGTAGATGAAGAGAAGTTTTTCTCCATTTTTCCATTGGACAGTTTAATTATTAATAAATAATAAAAATACTAAAAATAACCAATGATGTTTAGCTTCCTGTGGTGAATCGAAGAGTCTTCATGAGTTTTGCGTAATTTTCTGATTTATAAATATAGTATGATTAAGAAAAATAGTTGTTAAGCATATAGCAATTGACCTAAATATGCTGAGGTGAAACTATGACCCTCAAGTTCTTCTCGTGCTCGGTGGCTTGCTCGGGGTTGCATCGGTTGATAATGAGTCGAGTACGAGCAAATAAATCAGCTCGATTAACTAAACAAGTATAGCACGAGAAGACCATTGCTCACTCGATGCTCGCTCGACACTCGTTGTTTGCTAGCTCGTTCGGATCCAATTTATATATTTATTATCCAAACTCAATTACACCACCAAATTACTTATTTACACAACCATATCGATATCCAAATCCTAAACCTTTGGTTTATTTTTGCTGTTTTTTTACAATAAAACGTTAAAAACTCTTATATAGTTCGATTATACAAATGTTGATTTTCAATTTGTGCAGTCTACTACTCTATTAGTATGTGTTTATGTTTGAACTTTTATTTTAATTTGCATGTTTGGTTGGATAATTATATTTCGGTTTAGATCTTTTTTTACCATTAAACTGTTTTAGAATGTTATTTTACCAATTGGAAAACAAAAAAAGGAATCCTGTCTAAGTAAGAATGAAAACCACATTATAACGAGCAAACGAACGAGCCAAGTGGCTCGCGAGCATGTAATGAGCCGAGCACAATAAATTTTTTCTGCTGGACTCGAGTCTCGAGTGAGCCATGAACGAGCGAGAAAACTAAACAAGTCAAGCTCGAGTTGAGTCTGCTCGCTCGATTTCAGCTTGTTTATAACAGTAGGTGAAACCAAGTCAAATTTTCGAAAATTTGATCGTTAATAAATAATTATGACGCTTGAAATAACTATCGGAATTGGCTTCTTGCACCATACATATCAATGGCTCCCTCCATTAAATATTCGAACTTTTTCCTTCGTATTACCCATTACAACCACAAATCTTTCATAAATTTAAGAAATATATGAATATTAAATTTGCCCCGTCGATGAGATTAGTTAGCACAATGGGGTCCCTATTAGATGCTAAAACTGAAGCTGTCATTAAGGCATAACACGACAAGTAAATTTGGCATTTGGGGTTAATTAATTAATTATCTATGAACTTTGTGGAACCACTTGGGTAACAAAACGAAGGCACAAGAAGTAATGGAGGTGTCAACGAAGGAACAACAAGATTGGTTTAGTTAATGTCCCGTAGCGAATAGGAGCTAAGACTTGTATGGGCTTTTTGAGACATAAGTGGGTGATGCACGTGCTCATGATTAGACTAATCCTCATCACAAGTGATTATTTTATTTTATATACTCCTTAATTTACCTCATGAGAACTCTTGTACTCATGGAGTGTTAATCCATGTAATTGCATGTATGTCCCTAGATACATATGTTTGCAATCATGGACATGGATTATTTTAGAAGAAATTATTTTCTAAAAGTTTATTTTAGAAGAATTTTGTAGCTAGAGGTTAATATAAAGAGTAGCATTTGGTGTTTCTCGTAAGGTTTCTCTAAGTTAGTATTATTGTTGTGTATACATGCATCTTTATTGTGATATATTAGTTATGAATGATAACCACAACTAGCGGTCTAAAATCCATATTTTTTCTTCTACCATCTTTTCTGATTAGGATCTTGGTGTAGACAATAGTACAAATACAACAATGGTTTAATGCTTAAATATAACTCCAATGTTATCTAATCTAAAATTTCTAGTTATCTTTTAGCTTTTACAGTAAGTTTAGTTACCACTTAAGCATATAATCTATTTTCTACTATTGCGGAAAATCCTACTCTTAAGTTACCATTCTAAGAGAGTGACTACGTAACAGCAAATGAAAATATAATAGAAAATTCTTGCAAAAAAATTCAAATGTGAAAAACATGCATGGTTAAGCACATGTTGAAGGACCTAATTAAGAACATTTTGAAGGAGCTAATTAAGAACATTTTGAAGGCATTTGAGATGAAAAGTTAACCATCCATGGTCGAGCAATTCTTTGGGAACAAAACTACAAAGAGGGAGGTTAATAAAGCAATATTTCCCATAAAAAACAGAGATACCGTTGCTACATCACATGAAACAAAGAGCTTGTCAGCATGTATTTTGAAAAGTTATTAGATCTTTGTATGTTGTATTAATTAATGGATGATTTGAAAAATATATAACCAATGAGCTCATACAATAATATTCTATTAATATAGAATACATTTATCTAAAATATGTTTTTTTACTCTATTCTAGTAATAAAATCCTATATTAAAGGAACTTCTTGTAGTGAGAATTTGATCTTAGATATTGACTATTACGAGGCTCAAGATCTACTACTTAAGTTTTCCTATTACACGAGTTGGTAATAGTGTGATGTGAACGATAACTAAAAACCCTTGATAAGAATCAAATCAATAATTACTTGTTACATCAACATATTCTCACTCTGCACAACTTTTTTTTATATCAATATCCCATAGGTTTTTATTAACTAATTTAATGTCCTTTAATTTTTCCAAGTTATTTCAAGTACACCTTTTTCTTATGTATAACCTTTTAAACCCAAGTGTAACCAAACTTAACCTAACTTCAGAAAGTAACCTTGAAAGCTTCAGTTTACTATCTTGATATGATATTTTAGCAAGCATGAATTTCATGAAAAGCTCAACATGTGGATATAATTGATAGAGTTTGGTCAAGTTATAGACCATATAATTGTTGATAGTCATTGTTGAATGTTGATACTACTAGGAGGTTGTTAATTAGCACGAAACATAAGTATACAATTAACTTTTCAATTCTTATCCAAAACAATAATAGTCTCTATTCATATCCTTATTATTCATATCAACTAAATGTTTCAATGTTGGATTTTTTTGCTTAAATAATTTTATCCATACATCTTTATTTTGCTAAAATATCATTTTATTCTCTCATTCGCTTCTGTGCGTTTGTTATATGCTGAAACACCCTCTATATTTGCTGATACACCCACGTATCATCTTTTTTTCTTCCTATTTTAATGAAATCCATATCCTAACCATTATGTTAATCAAGCATGGAATTAATTGACTAAACTAAATATCTAACATAGAATATTTTGGTTACTATATCTACATTCTTGTACGTAAAGGTTCTAAATGTCACATTCCAGACATGTAGACCAGATAATTATATATGTCTATAATAAGCTAACATGATGTTAGTGTTAGGCTATATAGTAATTTTCTTAATTGTAGCAACATTGTAACCGTGGGTTCTACAACCAAAGAGGGACAAAAATGTAAAATGAAATAATATGGAGAAGATAATAGTATGAGAAAATCGAAGGAATTTTAGCGAAACTTGAATGAATATACGAAAGGTTAAGCAAAAAAACTTCCGGGTTTTCTAAACTGATACATTTGTGGTATACAAATAAAGTAAAATCTACATGTGTATATATTTATTTCACCTTCTTTACAAAACATAAGTCAAATATTTCCTTGCAATTTTTTTTTATAAATTTTCTCAGGAAGTAACTGTGGATGATACTTGTAACAACAATTTTAGACCATCAAACCATTTTTACTTGTACAACTCATGTGTCAACTAGTGCTGATCTAGTTGGCATGCTTGAAGTAGAACACATATACTACTAGGATTGGATAACATAGTCGATTAGTATTTCATCCATCAAATGACACATTACTGATAACTAATGTTTTAGTTACCAATTTACCACTCTCATATATCACATTAATTATTACTTATTTTTTAGAGAATAGATAGGATGGAAATGGAAGATTATCATCCATAATTCTTATCAGGTATATATGATGTTTCTCTATAAACAATAAGAGTTAATTTTAATTATCAAGATACGTTATGATCCACTTACGAGAATAAGAATTGAACTTAAATTCTAACTCCAGTATCTATTGTTAAACGAGCTAGCTATCTCCGCACTATATATATATATAATGTTATTTATTTTCAAAAAATACAATAAAATCTAGATTTTCTTTCCAAAACGTGCACTGTCAGTAGAAGATTGTTAGGACATAAACATTTAGAGGCTATCTTACAAGAACATGTTGGAACCACATACCATCATGTTTATGTGATTGGGTATTTCAAAATTTTGACCTGCATGTCTGAAGATATATCATGTGGAGACCCCAGTACTCCCTCTCTCCTCATTCTTTTTGTCTCATTCTTAGATTTTTCTTTTCCAGGATTGTATGGTGAATCCTTATTTGGGGTCTGCCCTTTACATGTATATCTTGCAGAAATATTTTGGGAGTGCCCGGCCAGGTTAGTTGCAATTTGGAAAAATGTTGAATAATTAATTGACAGACAAAAATAATAATGGGCATAAGCTATGGAAAGCCTACCCTCAAGTGTCACATCATGGTCCCTATATAATAGTAAATGAAAGTAATAATGAAAGAGAGTGTTTAGGAATCAAACACTAACATGCATAATAAAAACTACTGAAGAAAAAAAAATGTATAGGAGACAAAAGAACCCAAACAAAATTGTCTGGAAAAAGAGTTGTGATTCATTATAAATCTGAAAGTATATGAGATTATGTGAATTTCTCAATTGTTTAAAAAAGAAATTTGGAAAAATTTAACATACCTTCCTTGTCACTGATGAGGTAATTAGAATCTCACAATGGAACAGAAGACATGAGAAAGTCAATTAACCTTCTTCACTGGATTATACAAGTGAAACATGAATTGTAGTTGTTGCTGAATGAGTGGTTGAAGCTGCAAGATGATCTGATATTTCTAACATGCAAACTCGATAATCTATCTATCTATTATACTTCATCTATCTATCTACTTGTCTGTGTTGTGTTTGTGTTTGTTTATGTATCGCTTTTTCATCATTTTTTCCAATCGATCTCTAAGAATAATTATCTTCAAATAGATAGAAATCAATCTAGATGCTAATTATTCCCCTCCACATGAATCTCAAAGAATAAAAAGAACCAAAATCCATCCAACTAAACCCAGAGGCATCCAACTTCTAACCTAATCCCTTCTTCTACATCCATAAAAAATCTTGGAAAATATACCATCTCCCAACAATAGTATCCAAACCAAAGTCATCCAAGTGTGTTCTACAATCTTCTCTATGACATATATATTCTTTGGATTGACACAACTAACAAACCCTTATAAGAACCTCAATATCAAACAATTTAGATGCATGTCTTACCCTTATCAGATCATGCTGGCAGCTTCAAACTCTCACACCAACAAATCAAGGTTGATGGCCCAAAGAGAAGACGACATAAGTGATACACCGACAATAACGTCCGCCGCCAAGGGTAGAGAGGAAAGCATTACATGGAAGGGTCTCTCTTGATGCTACTTAATTGGACTAGCTAGGGGTTCATGTAATGAACATTATGTTTTTTGGTTTGTAAATCTCTCTCTCTCTCTCTCTCTCTCTCTCTCTCTCAAGGCTGTAGGTTTATTTGGCTGTGTTTTTAGTGGTGGGGTTTGGTCCAGTTTTACAGCTGGTGGCTGCGAACCCCACACCAATCTCCACACATCCATACATTTTTTTTGTATTTTTATCTTCATAATTCTCAACCCACAATCTTGTTTTTGCATGCACATATGTTTTATTCATTATCTCTTTTTGTGTGTGTGTGACCAATATAACTTCAAACATTGTCTATTATTCTTGTTCTATATTTATTCTTGCACTTGTCCTTAGTGATGTATATAACATTAATTAAGATAACTTTCTAATGAGAAATTAATATCACATTATTTCATTAAAAAACAACCAACTCAAACGATTTCTAAAATTCACATTATTTCATTAAAAAACAACCAACTCAAACGATTTCTAATTAGATTAAGTTGACAGAATTTACACACTTAAATATAACTTCACATTTAATAATGACATTAAAAGGTGCAACTTCAAATTTTACAAATGCTATTCGATTTTTTTTAGTTTTCTGTAACAATAATCAAAAGTATGTAACAACTTTGAGATTTCATGTAATACGCGACATCTAACTTTGAATAAAGTATATAACATTAGAAAATTTACGTACTAGTTTATATTATATTCTTTAAAAAAAGTGAAGCTAAAGATCAAACAGTGATTTTTGTTTTGTGAATTGCCACCATAATTATGAATCAATTGGAAGATCCGAACTGTAAGGTTTGAGTTTTGTTATTGTTTGACAATAAAGTAAAACAATTGGATCCTCATTTCACTTAGTTGTTAGTGCATATGGCATATCCAAATTGTCAATGAAAGACATCACGGCTTTTATATTCCGTATTCTTAGGTAAACGTAATTTTTTCTCATATTCAATTATTGCAACATGATCATCACATTTATCAAAGAAAAATATAATAAAGTGATTTAGTGGCAAATATATAATCATATCTTGCTGTCTTCACTGTTTCATGGGGCTCCTAACAGTGGTTGACATCTTAACATTTATGGCTCCCCTCCATTCACACCATGTTGAAGTGCTCTAACTATTACTTCAAACACAAGTTTTTCCATAGCCAATTAGCCATAGCCATGTCATCATAATTGCCTCCCTTAACCCTTTGATACCAACCAACAAAAAATACTTTTCCCCCACTTTGGTTGCAATTGGGTGCATTTGATTGCACATAGTGACCAATGTATTCTCATAACATTCTATTTTTGCTTTATATGTATATACTTATGCATATATATGACTACATCAATGTAAATCAGTAGTTATAGTACAGTCACAAAGTGAATTCTTGCGTATATACATTTGGATGTCGTCATAAATTATTTGTTAAAATATGACTCTTAATTGAAGATATAACATGTTCCATTAACATTGGAAGAATGTACAACTTTACAAAATCGATGAGGCAAGATCTCATATGTGTGCGCACTTTCACATGACAACCTAGAAATTAAGCATTGTTGTAGACCTTAGGGTTTTCTCCGCTCGCTGGCAATACATTTTATTTTTCAAGTCATGAGTAACATTATATATACTTCTTAAATTCCCACAAAACTTATTATATTTTGACAAGTTATTTCTCAAGAAAATAACCATTGTAGAAGTATATGCATCGGCAATGGTGATGGAATCAATTAAGAGGAGAGACTTTGGTGAGTGTCTATTGCATTGGGTGCTTGCAATGTCTTGGGTGTCATGGAGACAAGGCTTAACTAGAGGACCACAACTTTTGCCAAAAGACATGTAGGGTGCACATGGATGCCCCCTTGTCCTCTACCTTCGTGTGTTGTCACCTTACTATATAATATGTTAGCTCATTTGTGTTGGGAGGGGGATCTACGCACTAACTCGACACAGATTACACGCACCACGAAAAATAAATATTGAATGCGGAAACTAACCAAATTCCAACAATTTGAACCCCGCAGTTAATGTGTTTATGTGATAACTCATTTCTTTGGGATCAAGCACATTACTCTACTACTTTTGTGGTACAAGACATCATTATTTACATTCAATGTGACACTAAAAATCTATTAAGGATCGTCAGGGACGTAAATTTTTGAGCTAGTGGGCCGTCTAACGATGGGAAATTGACAAAAAATATATATTTCAGACGTACGTATGAGTGTCCCAAATGGAATTTATGTTTTGGGAAGTTAGCATTTGAATTTTGGAATTTACATAATAATAAAGAAGTTAACTGAGATTAGTTTTTGCTCAAACACTGGATTTTGAGTAAATTACAACTCCCCCTCAAATGTTAATTTTTGAGAAGTTAGAAAAAGTATCGTATTTGATTGCTTTTGAGAAGACAAAAGCTAACGTGTCATAAATCAACTGAAGTCTTATTACATTGTGCTAATATGTCTCTTCAATCTCAGATTGTGTTGCGGTTCATAAGTAGTTTTTATGGTTAATGCAATATTCCTGTTATCTCTATGAATGGTTTTTTTTAACCTTTGGAAACGTAGACAAATTTTAGAAAAAAATGATTCATTCCAAAAATGTCTTTTTGAATAGTGTAAATAATATCATTAGACGTACATGGTATTTTTAAAATAGTGTGACTCTCCTGGCTTAAAATTTTCATTGAAAAATTTCAAGTCTAGAAGAAAAAAGAAGGGTCCATTTACATGATTGCGATGAGTGGTTAATTTTCATCCATATATTACTCCATATAGTGGTGGTTAGCATTAATTTGTTTTGTTTTGATGTGAAAAGCAAACATCTTCTCAAATTGATGTTTTTTTAATAATTATTATTATCATCATCATCTCAATGTGTTTGATGTGTGGGTTGAGCGACTTTGTGGAATCTCATATCACATGGACCACAAATCACATTATGTGTCTAGGGTTTAACCACCAATTTGTCCCTTTAATACAGTGCCACCATGTGACTCCTTTTTCTTGTTTTATTAATAACTCGTTGTTATTTGCTACATTACTCTTTTGACTCTACTCTTAACAATTTTTTTTGTTGCTCTATTTTTCTGATTGAACTCTTAGCACAACTAATATTTTGGAAAACCAAAAGGTTTATGGGAGAGGTGACATTTCGATTTTGAGTTAAAGTGATTTGACCAATGAGTCAACCTAGTCCAGTCGGCCATTGTGTCAACATTATATTATCAACACGCCAATCTGTGCTTGGACTACAATTACGATGATTTTTCTCTTTTGCCTTTTGAATGGGATCATATCAATCAATATCAACATCAAAATTATTTCAATTTGAATCTTCAAATAAAACGTTATTGCAATGCTTAAAAGAGTCTCCTAAATGAGCAAGGTAAGGAGTTGTTAAACGTACGCTGCCATATTTTTTAAAATCAAAGAGGTTGTTACAATTGACTTATTGATTTGATGCATAGTTAATTGTTTCCATGTCACAATAAATAAAAATTTAAAATGGTTTAGAAAACCATTTTGATTTGTTGTATTTAAATCCAAAATGAATAAACAAACTTTGTTTTTATCTGACATTGATACTGCATTACTTCAAATATTACATTTTTGGTCAACGTTGTGATTTCTGAAGAGTATGTTCGTAGTGGAAATCATTTTTGTATCAACTTAAGTCTAAGTTCATACATTTTTTGAAATTACTTGCACTCTATACAGTTTCAATTGGCAAGTTGTTTTTTTTTCTTCTTTTAACTTGTTTGCATGAAGATTCTGGTGCAAGATGGAATATAGATTATTCTGTAAAATGTTAGGAAAAACGTCGATCCAACTGGAAATCGACGTTGCAAAGAGAAGAGTGTCAACATATTAAAATACATTGTAACAATACACAAGGTAGGATGCACTACGAAATAGAGCAATCCAGATAAACTAATAAAATCCCAACCCACAAATAATAAACAAAGCATGAACTACGACGCACAATATTTGACGTGGAAACCTTTCTCTTAGTAATAGTTGATCTATGGGGAAAACTACAACGGAAAGACTTTAGCGGAGCTTCCACTATCAATGGACAATGTACCGGTACAAGGATGATACAAGAGAAGAAATATCAAACAAATCTGTAAGAAGCAACGAAGCTTGGATAGACAAAGCCTCCATCAACAATAAGAACTCCAACAAAACTTCAAAACCCTAGTCTGTCATAAACAAGAAAAACTCTATGTCATCAACTCTTAAACCCTTCGGGATACAATAATATTTATAGGGGAGGCTAATAAGGCAAATTAAGGTTAGAAAACATTCCAAAGATACCCTCACATAATTAGTTCTTCATGTTCGTTCCAAGTTCGAAGTACCATTTGTACAAATAAGAATACATTTTCTTACAAGATTTCTTCTTCATATAGATAGATAGATAGATATAAGATTTGTGGAGCAATTACTTAGAAGTACATTTTGTACAACAATCCTTCCAATTTGATAGAAAAGAGCGGTGTAACCGGTTGACTGATTTGCAAACGGGACTGGCAGTTACTGAAATTCAAAAGACCAAAACAGGTCGACCTGCTTTGTTCTGCAAATATTTTCAAGGCATAACTCGACATAAATCCTATAAAAAATTGCTTTCCTGTAAGTTTTTCAATTGCAAAAATGGCCGACTCTTCCATCCTTAATTAGGTGAGTGGTTTTGTTTTTTAATTTAAAGAAATAACTAATTAACAATGCCTCACTCAGTCACCCTTTCTGCTTTGGCATAGACCCACACGATGTGCAATTGATCGTATCAATTGTTCCTAAAAGAAGGGAAAATATATCAACTTGTTTTGCCTCTTCAATTTGTTCAGTTGACACAAATGTATCATTTTTATTAAACATGATCATAGAATGGGTTAGTATGCATGTGGCAAGAAACATACCCAATACGTGCTTTGATAAAAATGGTAATGTTCTGTAAGATTAAGAATAGAATAGTGAATTTATGACTATGAGGCATCGTATGATTATGAAATATCTATGCTTGAATAATACACCCACCTAACTACTACTGATAAAGAAAATATCAACGCTGGACCGAGGCCCAGTCCATATAGTCAAGGACCTAGAAAAGTGGCCCATCCTTGGATCCTTATTGAAATTTGAAAGTTTGTTTTCCCTAAAATATGTCTATTGATTCTTTAATTAATTGCCTCGAAAAATATTTGTCTCGTACTTCCACATCACTCAATATGACCCGAATATTTTATACATACTAATGAATAATCATAATTACTAATTATGTTCTTTCAAATTTAAATTTCAGCGTTATTGATTTGTTCCCCAAGCAAAACACCTTAGTTTTGTCATACAATTCCTTTGTTGTCCGAAAAGAAAGTTTTCTATCCTGCTAAAGCATGTTGTGTTGGACTCATTGTCGGAGATGTATCATTGGAAGAGAAGGACCTGTAGAGTCCCACCAGGGGCCATGACCTCACATAATTTCAATATTGTTTAGGAAAATTTTTGAATTTTTTTTAACTTCAAATTAAACAGGTTTAGAAAATATTTTCCATACTAGCCCCATTAACGTGGTGGTGGCGAGTCTTTTTCTTGGTGTATACAGAACTCGACGTCTTAGATGTCGAGTTCAATAGGAAAGGAATTCTTGAAGAACTCAACGTTGAGGACGCCAAACTCTTTATAAACAATCTCGCGTTGAAGACGCCAGTTTCTCTATAAACCAACTCGGCATTGAAGACACTGATTTCTCTATAAACCAACTTGGCGTTGAAGACGCTGAGTCCTAACACCTAAATTTTTTTCCGCACACTCAATAAGATGGAACGACAGATTGGAAGCCCAAATAACATGTGTACCGAACTTAAACGCCTAAGTTACCGAGTTCATTTTTATTGAACTCGGTGCCTAGGTTGCCGTGTTTTATAAAAATGAACTTGACAACCTCAGTGTCAAGTTTATGTGTACAAACTCGACATTGAAGATGTTGAGTTCTGTTTATACAGTTTTAAACCTAATCATTCATTCGACAATAGTCATTTCCTGTTAAAAAACATTTCAAAGACATACACGAAATGAAAACTACAGTGGTACAACCAAAATTGCATACACACAATAAACATGTGAAACAATTTGAAATCACAGACGAAAATATAATTAAAAGAATAATATTGTTCAATATTCTAGCGATCAATAAAAAAGTAACATTTTAACCAATTGGTTCACTCAATCTAACATAAGTGACCCCTCAATATTTTCTTTTTCTTAGAACGTACGTGAGCACATCCTCTCCCATGACCGCGTCCCCCACCTCATGCCACATTCCCTACATCTTCCATATCCTGAGTCAGACCACCATCCCCACCATCTTGTGTATGTGGAATATTAGTATCATCTTCTTCTAAGAAGCGATCTTGACTCAACCGTAGTGTGAGTTCTTCAACACTAAAACACATAAGGAAAGCCTTCATTTTTTCCTTCAACTTTGCAGTCATCGAAGAGTTTGTCTTATGATCTCTGATGATCTCGTGGATTTTATGGAGTTTTTCGTGGAAATCACAAACTTGATGCACCTATAAACAATTTAAATGTTAAACAAACATCAAACACATTTTATAAACATCGTAAGTGTTGAATTGAAAATTGAAATCTTACCATCTCTCAGTCCCTACCCGCTCATGGTCTCTACAAGTTCGACTTTGGAACCGACTGTGGTGAACGATCCAATACAGTGATATTTCAGTACCATTCCATATACAATTGTCTGCTCTCTTCAGGAGTGACACTTATGAGTGGTCGCTGAAACTGTAGATGACATCTTCTATGAGACCGATGCGGAGGGAATTGTGAATTTTCCACCAATCAATTCATGTTTGCTCTCCCCTGAGCCGATTTCACCACATGTCTCTCCATTGGCTCTGGAATGTGTTGTTGTAGATTGAACTACGTCATTACTCAGTCTAGACAATGCATAACCACCTCCCCGAAATTTATAAGCCATGTACGACTTGTTTCACAAATGTGTTCTAAGTCTTAAAATATCAATTCTTAAAAAAATCAAGTCTTCAAATAATTCACTGACTGTTTGGAAGTTCTGCGATTGAAAAAAGGAATTTCCTAGTAGCCGGAACTTCGATAGTAGAATTTAGATTTATATTGAAATCTATTCCGTAGTCTGAACCGTTTGACCCAACTATATTATACTCCCAAAGATGAGTGTTGGTTGTCAGCGTAAGGTCTGACATTTTGGGTTGAGCTTCTGCATACTCTCCAACAACGGACATCTGTTTGAATAGACGCATAATTCCATAAACTAACTTATCAACGGTTAATGGAGAGTATGACGAATCATTGTTTAAAGGCAACTTCGCTGTCAACTTGTTATCAAACATACGTTTTGGATAACAACATTCAGATCTAAAAACATCCACTAAATCCACATATTTGATATTCAACGGAACTACAACAAATTTTCTCTCGGTCCCTGTATATTCTGTCACATCTCCGTTACTGATGAGTCTTAAAGTTAACCGCAAGCGTACGAATCGTGTAGCAAATGGATCGAACACAAGGAGAGGATGCAAATTTCAGTTGATTATATTTTTCAATGAAGCACGAGCAATGACGATGATAGATTCAATGGTGGTTTATAATTTTGGTCATTTATTTTATGAAGAGATAATGTAAATATTTTTATGGGTTTTTTCTATAATACGAATGCAATCAAAAATTACGATGAGATGAAACACTTAGAAGGTAAAAACATTTGCAGAGTCATGAATTGGGAAAAGTGTTGCACATTTCATTAAGTACACGAGATTAAGTTTTATAAGCATGACTTGAAGTGATTAGATTATCAAATCATCAAACAACAACTAACCTAGATCTAATTACAGTTTCACAAATTCTTGCAAGTAAAGAAGAAACAATATAATTTTAAACATAGATTAAGAAACTTACAAGTAACATTAATCTATCAAATAATTATAAATCATCTACCTCTTTCAAGAGAATTAGCAAAAGTAATAACAAATCAAAATATTAACATGATGACAACCCCAATTCTTAATTCATCATAGCTCATATTTTCACCTTCCAAGAAATTGATTTTGCTACAATGATGAACGAAAACATAAAAGAAGAGAAAAGAGACATCAGAAGTAAAGAACAATATTCATTTAGCTAATATAAAAATAGAACCTAAGTACATACAACATGAGACTTTCTCCCTGATAAAAAATGAAAATTAAACTAAGGGGAAGAACTCCCTTGATTAGAGAATACAAGGCTTTTTATAGAGTTATGTCTCTCCCAGGCTTGACCCATGAAACGTCTAAATTTGGAATATCTCATGATAGAGAAAATCGTGATCCTTCAAAATATCTTTAGAATGCTGCTTGAATCACTTGCTTTGGATTTCGGATGAGAACGTTATGCACACATTACTAATGATTTGTCGATCTCTGATTTTCAAATACAGTTTGTCTTGACACATGTTTTTCACCCTCATATAATTAAAATTTAGCAAGTCTTATTAAGATAACAAATACTTTCTCCTTTAAATTGTCTTTTCAACGGATCTAGAATCACCAAAATTGGATGTGTTGTAATGAACAAAACAAGTGACACGTCTTGACAGTCCGGACTTTCCATATCCGAACTTTTCTATTTGATATTGAATGCATAATCCGAATTTAAACTTATAATTTGAGTATTTTCCAATAAATGTACTGCACAATAAAGGGCAAAACCATGTGCAGTGGATTTCTTATATCATGCTCTCCAAATTTGACTTTATATTTATATATATATATATATATATATATATATATATATATATATATATATATATATATATATATATATATATATATATATATATATATATATATATATCCGATTTTGCATTTAAGTCCTTTCACTTTTCAACATTTTAAGTAATTATATTTATTTTCTTGTAACCTACAAAGTAAAAACAAAACACTCGGCATACTATTATTAAATACAAAAATAAGATAATAATGAAGATAAAAATGATAAATTATGATACTTATCAAACATTATAATTTCTCATAATACATGACCAACAAAGATCTTTTATTATCATTATCCATTCCTAACCTATATAAATTAAATTAATAAATGTGTCAATTGAAATGGTTGTTATCATATTCTTAATTAATTAGATATTCCAAGGATTTGGAATTTACCTCGGTCGGGTGTAGAAGTAAACGTCTCTAAACGTCGAATAATCACTTTTACAAAATCAACTACAATAGAACAATAAATAACATAATGAATAATTCAATGATTATTAAATTATATAACAAACATAATAAGACCATTTAATAACATTTGTTACAAAATTTGACAGAACGTCTCCTATATTCTCCTATTTGAAAAATCAGAACCTACATCGTAAAAAACACAAACAATACTACAAACAACACTTCCAACATCAAAACATCTAAATAACAAAATTCCTTCAAACCACAACAAATTTAATGCACATATTTCTCAACTCCAACACATTTAATTTTTTTATCAGTAAGCACATACATTATTTACTTAACACCTAAAAACTGTTGAAAACAACAACAAATATATATCATTACATTATCAAATATAGAATTACCGACAACTATATATATTTTCTAAAACAATAATAATATGGAAAATATCTGACAACAAATCAAAAAAATTAACATTAACAACGATAAATATGATTTCAATCTCAAAAATCAAACCTAAATTCAACGAATTTTTCGATTACCAAATCAAACCTACAATCAACACTTCAATAATGTACCAATGGAGACACTGAGTTCTATATACACTGAAAACAAGACTCGTTGCCACTATGTAGACGTGGGGGTCGAGCTGGGCCAGAGGCAACAGTTGTCGTGCCGTTCCTGGACCATGCCGTGCCTGGCACGACACTGTTTTCCAACAAATCTAAGAGCAGTTGGAATGCTGACGTCAGCTCCAACGGCTCCTAGAGCCGTTGGGTTATATATATTTTTTAAAATTCCTAAACTGCCCCTCCCCTATCTTATATAAACCCCCCAACCTGTCTCATTTTTTTCACAAAATTCTCTCCAACTCTCTTCCAATCATATCTAATCATCTCTAATCTTTCTCTAATTGTTTTGATTTTGGTGGATACAGGTTGAGTTTGAGATAAAATGTGAAGCCTAAAACTACAAGCAGACCGTTGATCACTGATTTCACGACTCCGCTCTTCATTTTCCAGGCTTTTCTAATCTTTTTACTTAACCATGACGTTATCTTTTATGAAAAAAAAATTAATTTTTGATGTTTTAGACTGGTGGAGAAAGAACTTAGGTAGGTTTCCACTAGTCTTTTTGATGGTGCGAGACTTATTATGTCCTCCGACGTCAACTGTGACGTCGGAGGCTGATTTTGGTGCAGGTAAGCGGGTCTTGTCCGAGAGGCTCTTTGGGGTTGACAACAAGATCAAATTCGGTCGACCGAAACAAGGTCCACGGTCGACCGAAAACTAACAAGCAGTTTGGGTTTGTCGAGACATCTTAAGTTCGGTCGACCGAACATGGTCCTCGGTCGACCGATAGGAAAATGTATTTTTGGGGTATTTGAAAAAATACTAATACGACTGTTGGTTATAAAACGACAAAACAAAAGGGTCAAAAAATTGTGTTAACTCAGTCGACCGAAACCGGGCAGTAAAACACTAACTTGAATAGTCTACCCACATTCGGTCGACCGAGTGATCAATTATCCTGTAGTGTTTTCACTGCCCACATTCGGTCGACCTTGTAGAACTTTTCGGTCGACCGAATCAACCTAATTTTCCGACCGTTAGACTTGTCGTACTATACCAACGGTCGTATTCGAATTATTCACAAATACCCAAAAATACATTTTGCCTCTCGGTCGACCGTGGACCTTTTTCGGTCAACCGAACTTAAGTGTCTCCAAATTGTGCAACTGCCTGGACGTTTTTGATCAACCGAGGACTTTGGATCGGTCGACCGAACTTGATCATTTTCGCCAACCCGTAGAGTCTGTTAGTTTTCGGTCAACCGAACCCAATTCGGTGTTCGACCGTTAACTTAAGTGTACCTTAGTCAATAGCCTGATCCGGTAGACCATTCCATTATTGGTCGACCGAACCGTTCTGCCCGATTCGGTCGACCGAACTTACTCAGAATTGGGTTCTGCAAGTTTTTGTTTTGTGTATCTTACACAAACACTTACCCAATTAACCCCAACGGATATAACATCTTAGGAGCTTATAAAAAGGTGTTCCCATGACTAGGGGTGAGCAAAAAAATCTGAATAACCGGATAACCTCATTTCCGATCTGATATCCAGTTTATTAAATCCGAATAATCGGATATCCGATCCTAATAATCCGGATCGGGTATCCGATCCGCTTTTCTACACCCATTTTTGGATCAGATTCGGATTAGAGTTTGGAAAATTTGGATACCCGAATCCGAATTCTGACCCAAATAAACCCTAAATCAATATCATCCTCAATTAAAACCCAAAAGGCAAAAGCGAAATCCCGTCTCAACACTCAACAATCGTCATTTCTCAAAACCCAAATCCCCTCTCAACCTCAAAACCCAAATCCCATTTCGCCTTCTCCTCTAGCCCTTGCGTATTGACCACCACCTTCCCTCCGGCGAGCACACCTTCCCTCAGACGACCTCCACAACTCCGACGGTACCATTCTCTCCTCCTTTTACGCCTTCGAACTGTCGTTTTTTGTTGCGTTTGGGTCGTTTCGAGTAGGGTTTGGGGTTCAGAGAGTTTAGATCGGGAAGAGGAGGAGGAGGAGGAGGAGAAGGATTTTAGGGTGAGGTTTAGGGTTTCATTTTCTTGTTCTTTCTGGTTGGTTTTGTGTTCTTTTTAATAGAAATTAGATAAGATAATAAATAAAATCACCTGTAACATGATTTAGAAAACCACATTGAAACTTCTTGAACAAAGTTTTCAGACATTTTACAAATGTTTTGCAGTAGGTCGTTATATGTGAAATTTCAAATTATTGGAAGTCGACCCCTTTGATTATCGTGTAGAAATTTGACTGCTCTTTAAGAAAATTCTTAGCAAACGACTGCAACACTAGAATAAGTAGAATAAGACACCTATAAGCAACCTTCACTATTTTATTGCTCTTGATTTGTTGGGGTCTACTAAACACACATCACTTGGTACCATTCGTTAAAGGAGACCATTAGTTTATCCGATATACATGATATTTTCATTTAGAAAAGCAATCTATACTTTTCCAAAAGTAAACATTTGTGCAGTCAACCAACTACGAAATGCAGAAAATAACATGAATGTGACGAAGGTAAAGTTTAATATGCTAACATGGCAATGAGCTCGACAGTCTCGACATTAATGATGAGTGTCCTACCTACTCACATCCTTCAGCTATTCAGAAAAGAAAAGACATTTTTCTTTGATGGTCAAATTCAGAAAAGAAAAAAGGATTAAGGGACTGTGACATTTGGCATTAAACTAGAATGTCCTTTATTGCAATCCTAGGTTGATAGGCTTTACAAACTTTTTGTTGATAATGGTTTATGATTTTATGAAGGTTGAAATAATGTCATCAAGTTTAAATGACAATCATGAAAGGGTGGAGGATGATATGATTGATGATACTTTCATTGAAGCTAGTGACATTCAAATGATTGAGGAAGAGCAAATTTCTCGAAAGGAAAAACCACCACGTGCCCCCAAGTCCAAGTCCAAGTCCAAATCCAAATCCAAAGTAAGTGATAGCAACTCTTCTATTCGTAAAAGAAAGAATGAATCTTCATGGTGGTCTCACTATAACAAAGTAAAGGATTCACTTTTTGCTGAGTACAAGTATTGTAAAGCTATGATTAGTTGTGATTCAAAAAATGGGACTAGTGTGTTAGCAAATCATACAAAGAGGTGTAAGACGTTGCTTGCAAATCTAGATAAAAAACAAAAGCTCATTTCCGTTGATGAAAAATTGTTGTTAACAAAGATGACACTCTTGAAACTGTTCATGTTCCAAAATTGTGGCAGCATGATTAAGATTTTATTAGAAAACAACTTGCAAGAATGTTGATATTGGATGAGCTACCTTTTATGTTTGTAGAGCGAGAGGGTTTCTTGGTTTTTGCGAGGCTATGAATCCACAATTTGATGTTCCTTTATATCAAGAAAAGGAGGAAGTTGTTTGATTTCTTTAAGCAGTTGCCTTCCAAAATTAGCCTCACTACTGATTCGTGGACTTCTGGGCAGAATTTAAGTTACATGTGTCTTACTTCACACTTTATTGATGATGATTGGAATTTGCATAAAAGAGTTCTTAATTTTTGCCCTGTTGCTGGTCATTCTGGACAACTTATTGGTAGAGCAGTTGAAAAATGTTTGAGTGATTGGGGATTGAAAAATATTATGACTGTCACAGTTGATAATGCTAGTTCCAATGATCTTGTTGTTGATTATTTGAGAAGAAGACTCAATGATTGGGGATGTAGTGTCTTGGAAGGGAAATATTTGCATATGAGATGTGATGCGCACATTCTAAATTTAGTTGTCAAAGATGGTTTAAATGATATTGATAACTCAATTGCGAAAGTACGTACTCTTGTGAAGTATGTGAGGTCTTCTCCGGCTAGGTTGCAAAAGTTTAAGACTTGTGTTGAAGAAGAAAGAATAGAATCCAGGAAGCTTGTATGTTTGCATGTCGAAACTAGATGGAATTCAACTTACTTAATGCTTGATTCTGCTTTATAGTTTAGAAAGACATTTGCTAGTCTAATTATGAGAGATCCAGCTCTTGTAAAAAAATGAGGAAGGTTGGTGGTGAGCCAACAAATCATGCATGGGACCAAGTGAGTTGTTTTTTTCCATTTTTGAAAATCTTCTATGATGCCACAATGAAGTTGTCGGGTTCTCGGTATGTGACTAACAATGCATATGTAGATGATATATTTGGTGTGGTCTCATACTTTCTCGTCAATGTGAACGTTAAAAATGAAGGCATTAGGAAAATGACATCACAAATGAAAGTGAAATATGATAAGTATTGAGGTAATATTCACAATCTTAACTTGTTGTTATTTGTATCTGTGATTCTTGACCCAAGAAAGAAGTTGTCATATGTTGATTGGATGGTGAAGAACACTTACAAGGTTGATAATCCTAGCATATTGTCTAAGAATATCAAGTATACATTCCGTTCACTGTTTGAGATGTATGGGTCCTCCTCTATGTCACAATCAAAGAGTATGCAAGAGCCTTCTTCAAGCTCTGTCTCTTCCTCTGCCTCTACTAGTAATTTGGGACATAATGCGAAGAAGAATAGTGACATGATTGATTTTGGGCACTTGTTGAATAGTCAATATCAAATGGAAATGGGTGGTAATGTGATGACAACAAAAGTGAGTGGGAGAAATACTTGGATGATGCATGTGAGCCTATGGGTATGGCTATGGATCAAACTTTTAACATATTGCAGTGGTGGAAAGACAATAAAAAAAGATATCTCATTATAGCAAAAAATGCAAGAGATGTATTAGCTATTCCCTTCTCCACAGTTGCTTCAGAATCTACTTTTAGCACGGGAGGATGAGTTCTTGATTCATTCCATACTTCTTTGACACCAAGGATGGTGGAAGCTCTTATTTGTTTACAAGATTGAGTGCGAATTTCTCATGGTTCACTTATAATAGAGGAGAACTTGCTTGACTTAGAGATATTTGAAGAAGGTAGTTTCATTTCAAATATTTTAGTTGTTCTTTTGTTATTTTTTGCATTTTGTGGTGTATAACATGTACATATTTTTTGTAGGTTTGAAAGACTTGACATTGGAGCAACCGATGGTTGTTATTGATGAGACAATCGATACATCTGATTCTGATGAGTGAATGTTGTGGTTGTTTTACACTTTTACTATAAGAATACTATTAGAACATTGACTTTGTATCGGATTCCCGAATTCCAAATTAACTTTGTGATTTTTATTTGTTACGAATCATTTAATTTTTTTGCGTTTATGGTGGAGAATCAGTTTTGTGAATATTTTGGCGATTATGATTTCTTTATCCGTGCATAATTATTGATATAGTATTGTAATTCTTTTTTATTTTGGACTGGAATTTGGATTGGAAAGCTTAGAGAATGTGTGAAAAATGAAAATATGTGCAGGTATTTATGAGAACAATAACTGGATATCCGGTTTTCAGAAACCGGATATCCGAATTGGATATCCGAAATCCTGATATCCAGTTTAATTCGGATCGGATTCAGAATGATATTTAGGTGATCCAGAAATCCGGATATCTGAAAATTCGGATATCCGGTTTTGCTCACCCCTACCCATGACACAATTAAACAATTCTCCTACTACTTTTTGTCCTATACACTAGAGAGAAACTCTGAAGCTCCAAATTCCTCAATCCTACACTCTAAGCCTAAACTCCACACATTTGATAATAGCCAAATTTTACTCAAGTGTGCTCAAGTTTATAAAGTGTTGTCCCACTCATTCCTTTGTCAAAGAAAGCAAGGACTTCGGTGAAAGCCCGAAGTGTCCCTCTTGGATTGTGAGAGGAAGAAAGTCAAGCAAGCGAGGATGTTGGCGGTGCTTGTCCTGTAAAGGTGTTCTCTCCCGGTTCGGAATGAGGAGTGGTTAGTGGAGTCGTGAGCGGAGCTCGAGGGAGTTCGAGCGGAGCTTGCAAGAGAGGACTAGGACCCGGGTGGAGTGCCAAACGTCTATAAAAATCCCCCGTCTCGATTGTGGTTTTCCTTATTTCTTCTTTAGTTGCCTGTTTGTTTTTAATTACGATGTGCATTCTTTGATTGCTTAAACAAGTAGGTAATTAGCTTAAAAGTGATTAGAACTAAGCCCCCATTACGATCCTACAAACATGACCACCAATTGGCGGTCCAATATGCTCAAGATCAGACCCGACATCTTGTGGGTGTGTATTATGTTGTTTGTATCCATTTGTAAAAGTTTCATTAGTCCGACACTAGTAGATTGTCCCTAGTTACCTTTTTCATGCCTACAAATAGAACTATTCTTCTTCCTTTGTAATACAACTACTTCCTTGGTGGTCATTCTCTCTACTAGGAGTAGAGTCTTGGAGCAAAACTCAAGTGTGGAGATGTTACTTGTCATGTGAGTCATGAATAAAATATTTTTTTGTTAGTTTCATTTTGTCTCTTTTAAATTCTTACATGCTTAACTTAATTGTGTTTTAGTAATCTTAGTATAATTAGTTAGAATGTTTTCTCTTCTTAATATGAATGTTAGCATAATGAGTAGTGAGTAGTTTCACCCCCCTTTGCGGGTGGAGATGATGCACATTTATGTTTTGAGGTTTTGATGTTTGACGAATTTTGATTGTGTGGACTTGAATGTTTAAATGTTCATCGGGTTTGTTTTAATCATCTACATGTTGTGGGATCTTTGATGAGTTTTGCCATAGATTTAGACACTTCTCATGGTTGGTTTCCTCATGTTTATTGGCTAAAATTTTCTGTTGGATAAGCTACATGTTAGTCGTGTGTTTGTATTAGTGTTTGCTCACTCGATTGATTGAAGAAACTTTGTTTTGATGAGTTTTATCATAAGATTGAAACACCTCCCATGCTTAGCTTCGTTCTTCACATAAGTTCCTGATTTTTGATGAGTTTTGCTATAACTTTAGACACTTCGCATGTTGAGTCACATCTCATGATAATCAATTAGTAATTGCTAATATATTATGTGAATGGAATGATAGGTCTTGCCAAATCTTTAGACAATTCCTATGCATGAAGACACACACATGACATACACACACAGACACACACATATATGTTTACATGCGTCATTCATCACATCTCTCACCTGATATGTGCACACACTCCACCCCCAATGGTTCATCCATATTTCATTGTATATCGTTTGCTGAATTTTTCTAGTTGTCATTTGCATCGTAATCTAGTTTGTTTAGCGTTTGTTGTATAATTGTCTTTTAAAAGTAGCGTAATAAACTCTTCTTTCACCATTATTTCCCACTTGTTTGTTGTCACTCGAAGGATGACAACGCTACCTGCAGATCGACCCGTACTTGCCCCGTCTTCACCGACAGCCGTGCACTTGCGGTTAATTAATAAAAATTATACATTATGGTGACCAAGTGTGATTGTGACAGAAGCTGCCCCCACCAGTCTTAGGGCTACTCCCGCTAGTCTTAGGGTGTACATTAACAACTGACAACTAACCCATGCATGTTATTAGGTATATATATGGGATATATATACCTAATAACACTCGAATTTGATGCCAAAATGACATTGTCCAATGTGGCACGCTATGTTGGAAGAAAGAAGTTAATTGGAGGTCTGATTCATTCTTCAACACACAATTTATTATTATTATTGTTTCCACGTTTCTTTGTAGTTCAGCTCCTCTGTTTTTCATTAATATGTTACATCTTCCCACCTATCTTTAAAAATCAAATATTTAGATACCTGTTTCGAATAAAAATTAATACCGCAAGTGCACAACCACGATAAAGCGGTAGCAAGTACGAGTCGTGTCGGGGAGGTGTGTCAACTCTGATTCTTCGGAAATCGGGTGGAAAATAAAAAGGAGAAGAAGTTGATTAAACTAAACTAAGCTACACTAAACTAGTAAGCAACAATCAAGAAAGATGAAAGCACGAGAAAAATTGAAACTAAACTAAATAACTATAAATAAATGTAAAAGTTACCAAACCTCCCACATTAACCTATTTCTATAAAAAAATCACGAAAAAACAGAAACTTGGACCATAACTCATGAAACAAAGTTCAACTCCCCAAGTAATACCAGTCCTTCCACTTACTTCAACCCACTTCGATGAATAAAAGACACACAATGCCCACAACAAACTTCAAAAATTACCAATTCCCTCAAACTAAATCCAATCATAAATCCTAAATCAAATCCTAAACCTTATATTACTAACAAATATTAAATTAAATCCTAAATCTTAAATTACTAACAAATTGAACTATCATATCCAACTAACATATCAAATTGTAATCTTACATCCAAGTCCACTTAAGCCAATTGAAATCCAATAGCATGTTATTGATTACAATTGAAATCCAATTAAAATCAAATTTAATTTTATAAGGGAATCAATAGTGTGTTATTCATTACAATTACTGTATTTAAAATACATTCCAGAAAAAATTTAAATTCCTGTAGACACAAAAACAATTCCAGAATTTCAATATTCATTGCGTTCACATTCAAAATTACAATCAAACTATCAAACTAATCAAATTCAAATTATAAATTTACCAAAACAAATAATCTAAATATATAGATAAAAACTCTACACAAATTATATTTGAACTATATCTAAAACACATTCAACCTACATTCAATTAATCACATTGAAACTAAAACACAAATGTATAATTTGTTCAAAACAATCTAAATTTATAACATTCAATCTATAATCAAAACTAAAACAATTTAATTTTATCAAAACCAATCATCTTAACAATGATATAGAAAAAAAAATCTAGACGAGTCTGAGGTTGGGGTTTGGTTTGGGGGTACGGGTCGGGTTTGGGGTCTGGTTTGGGACTGCGGGTCGAGTTTGGGGTTGAGGGTCGATTTTAGGGTCTTATTTGCGGCTGGGGTTCGGATTTTCGGCTGGGATCATGGTTGTGGGTCAGGTTTTGGATCGGGGCCGAGGTAAGGGTTCAGAGAGGCGTCGGGTTCGGGTCTGGGAAGTAAAGTTTATCCGTCGGTACTGGACATTGACGTTGTTTAGCCGTTGACTGGGAAAAAACCACAAGTTTTTACTGGGATGCACACTCCGTCAATTGACGGTGTTTATCCATTGGAGTAAAGTTTATCCGTCGGTGTTTTTGTGGAAAAAAAATACTCCGTCAGTTGTCGCAGAAAATACTCGTACCATAACGAATATAGTAATCAAATGACCAACTCGACGACAAGAACTCAAATTTATGTTTACATCTCTCAAAAAAATCTTGTGGTTCTCAAAATACAAGATAAAAACAAAAAATTGAGAAACTGTGACTTGTTATTGAAAACAAACAAATTCGTTAAACCGCAAAAACAAAGATAATTATTATTAAAAAATCTTACGGTGGAGAATGACCTAATAGTTCAACATCTTCTCTTCTTCATGTCCCACTTTCTATGCGACAAGTCATTTTCGTTATCCTCCACGTAGGACATCGTCAGTATGGTGTGAGTTTTGATCAACGTTTACGTAGGCGACCGCCTAGGCGTTAGGCGGTCGCCTAGGCGGTCGCCGGTGGCGGTGGTCGCCTGGGCGACCACCGCCTTTCGCCCAGCAGAGCTGGGCGAAATAGGCGATCGCCTAGGCGATCATTTCGCCTAGGCGATCGCCTAGGCGAGAGCCGTTGGAGGCTCTCCAACGGCTCTCTCCTTTTAATTTTTTTATTATTTTTTTCTTCAAAAATTACAACTTTGCCACTAGCCCCAAATCCTATATAAACCCCTCCAAACCTCTTCATTTTTCACACATCTCTCATTCTCTTCTTCTTCATAATCCTATTCTCATCATCAACCTTCCTAATCATCAAGTTTTGCGATTAAGTCTCCGGTCTGGTGCTTAGTTTTGAAGTTGGAAAGTGAAGTCTCCGATCCGTTTCTTCATTCTTCAACCGTCAAAATCAAGTGCACTCTTTCTAACTTCTCTTTAGAATTAAATTAATTAGTATTTTATTTTCATATTAGTCTAAATTTTATATTAGTCTAGTTTTAAGATATGGCTTACGTACCCGGCACTAGTCTACCTATGCATCACGAGAGTTACGATGACCTAAGACCTACCCGTACAAATGACCCCGGTTGGAATACTGCCCATTACATTAGCGCTAATGATAAAAATTGTATTGTCTGTGAGTTATGTGGTAAGGAAACTAGAGGTGGTATAGCCCGTCACAAACAACATCTTGCACACACACCCGGTAGCAATGCTAGACCTTGTGATAAAGTTCCTGACTCTATTAAACAAGACATAACTGCATACATGATTAGAAACAGTAGGACATTACAAAACGAAAATGTATGTCTTGATGATTATGTAGACCGAGAAAACTATTGTATGAACTCTGAGTTACTTTGTAATCGTACTACTGAGCAATAAATTGTATACCTAAGTGTTTAGGTGGGTAGAGGGGGTGCCTAGTGAGGCCTTGGTCGAGGAACTAGGTGTCTTTTCGAAGCCTAAACATGTATGGTAGTTTTAGAAAATATTTGTGTATTTTTTTTCTATTTTTCCCGATTTTTCCTGATTTTTTTATCTATTTTATGAAAATTAATTGAATTTAAAAATAAAAAAAATTACCGCCCAGCCCTGGGCGGTCGCACAACCGCCTAGGCGATCGCCCAGGCGACCGGACGCCGCCGGCCGCCTAGGCTCGCCTAGGCGGTGCCTGAACGTTGGTTTTGATAGTCGGTGGATAATTAGCCGTATATATGTCCACAAACATCTTGATGAGGGGTTAGGCAAAATCTCAACTCCTTTAGTTTTGATATTATATATTATGGAGGAAGCAAAAGTTTCTCTTTTCATTGGTCAGGGATGATCTCGTGGGACCCTAATCATTTATTCTGGCTTTGGATATCTCCTAATGGAAAAATAAGCTACGACATTGGCGTGTCCCGTCAGTTATTTAACTTCCGACGTTAAACATACATATCACGTCAATTGTCAATAAACCAACGTGACACGTTAATATATCACGTCGGTTTTTACAAAAACCGACGTGGTACATTTTTTATTTTTCAAATATCTCATTACCTTGAAAATATACCACGTCGGTTTACCGACGTAGTACATTTTTAATTTTTCAAATATCTCGTTACCTTGAAAATATACCACGTCGGTTTCATAACAACAGACGTGATACCTAGAGTTTCACGTCAATTTTTATAAAATCGACGTGATTGGTTGCTAATTTTTAAAACTAAATAATCAATTGTTCACGTCGGTTTTTCTAAAACCGACGTGAAACTCTAAGTATCACGTCGGTTTTATCAGGAACCGACATGATTTGTTATTTTTTTGGTTTTTATCTCACTCTTCTCTCACATTCACTCTCACTCGATCTCTCACACGCCTGATGAGAATTAAATTTAAACCGCAAGTGTACGACGTCAATGAAGACGTGGCAAGTACGGGTCGAACACAAGGAGGGAGAGATATTGTTATTTTTGTGATTTTCGATTAGGGAAAGAAGGAGAGAAGAAATAAATTGGGTTTTGAGATTTTTGATTTTTGATTTCCTAAAGCATGAAACATGAACAAATAAAACTAAAACAAGAACAAGATGGTGAATTCCGTTGGGTGGAGGTTTAGGTATTGAGTTTAGATTAGAGAATTCAGAAACTTATAATAAATCATATTAGTTATAAAGCATTACATGATAAATGATTTAACATAAACTCAAGTAATCAAAATATACTAACACGAAATTAAAATAATAACTTTATTCTTTTTCTTTTCACCCTAAATACGTCACCTCCACCCTTTGGAAAGAGTTAGAAACTCATGGATGGAAAGGAGGAGAAGGGGTCATAGAGGAATTACAAAAGAAAACTAAAAACAAGAAATAAAACAACAGAAATTTATTAAACTAAGGAATAAAAACTAGAACATAAGCTAAGGACTCACAACATCGTTTCAGGGCTATTTATAGCCGATACAAGGGACTTAGGTATAAAATAGGAAAGTACACGCGTCAACACGCAACCGGTAAAAATTTTAGAGCATCAATCTAATTTGGTGCGGCGGATTCGCCGCATTTTGTACATAAGGTGCGGCGGATTCACCACCTTTTTAGCTCTGATTTAATCCGGATTTTTCCTGTGTGTTTATGGTATGATTTCAATATCCTTTGCGCATCTCGATTGATTCTTTCCTTTCTTTTGAGCTCCGACTTTATTTCTTTATATATTTGGAGATCCACATTGATTTTCTTTAGATTTTCTCCATAATAATAAAAGCTACTCGTAATTTGCAATTAGGTCCTTGGCTTTTTGCAACTAAGTCATTGTCTACTTTTGTGCTTAAGTCCTTGTCCTTTTTGTAATTAGGTCTTGAATGCTTTTATGCTTGGATGCATTTCCATTTGAAACCCGATAATCTTGAACTTGGTCTTTATGCCAGGAATGAGTCTCTTGCACGCATTTATGCTCGGGATATGGGTAATTTGCATTCAGGTCCATGTATTCTGTAAATAAGACTAAACACATACCTTAGTTGCATTTATTGATATAAAATTAATCTAAATGAAAGACATATGATGCAATGTATGCAATGCATCAAATACCCCCACACCTAGATTTTGCTAGTCCCTAGCAAAATAGAATATAAGAAAAATGAAAACAGGGAAATCCTAACTCACTTTCGTAGGAATCACGGTTGCACTTAGCATGTGCAACAAGCTTTTAAACCCCCAAGTTTCCTTAGAGGACGAGTTTTGTCTCGTGAGGATTTTCAGTTGACACACCCACAAAGTCTTAATTGAACATTCCATTAACAACTTTCAATATCCCTACCTCAACCTTATACATCTCACTTAGAATTCTTGCATGCTCATTATATAAATCTAACTCATCAAAATTCTGACTTTATCTTCATTCCTCCAATATTCACACCACTAACCCTTCTACACATGTTATCACTTAAATTATTTTGCACGCCTCCTCTGGTGGTGAAGTATCATTTGGATCAACCATGACATGGATCATTCTTTTAGCTTTGGGTCTTGAGTATCTTAAAGTATTTTTTTTTCTTTTTCCGTGATTCAACACATTTGCTTTTTCTGACACTTTTACCCTTTTTGCATTCGTGTAGCGAGTTTGGTCGATAATCCCGAGCTGATACACTCAAGTTACCGGGTTTCAAGATACCCCTACGGACCAGTGACTCAAAGGCTTGGGCTTTTGTAATCATTTTGCAAAATGTGCTTTCCTCACTTTTATTTTCCTCAAGGCTTAATTGCTATTAGAAGTCCACACTTCCCGGTATATTTTCCTCAACCTCTGCTTTTTATCAATCACTTCAAAGATTTGATTCATCCAATTTAAGTGCATACATGTCTTAAAGGGTAATGAGTTATTTCTTTGGAACTTAGATTTATGTCACAGTTTCTACAAGCAGAACTATATAATAAGGAACAAAAAACTCAATGCAATTTGTACATAGGTTTTGGTGGTTCAATCTTAAGTTATGTCATGAAACATTGAATTTTTTTTAAAACAGATAGATAGACACCCCCCACATCTAAATCATGCATTGTCCTCAATGTATGCAAAGAAAAAGCAAATGCATTTATTACCTGAGTCAAATTGCGGTAGAGGGGTTGAATTTGCTCAGAGTCAACCATAGTCAGAACTGGATTGAATGACACCATGTTGGTGCATGTATCCAGTTGAATTGTTCCACATGTTGCACTGAGACACAGATTTCACACCCCTCACATGTATTGGTTCTCTTATTTGCTCGAGCGATGGTGGGTGTGTCGCAGAATTACTCCTCCTTTTCTCACTTCCTTTTTGATTTTGTGATGATTTATTTGATTCAGAAATCTTATAGATACGTGCTCTCATCACAACATCACTTTGATTGCATATTATTTCTGGCTCACTATCAACATGAAAGATATTAAATTCAGCTTTTAAGTTCCCAAAAGATAATTGCATGAGCCCATTTCGACAGTTTATCAATGCTTCAGAAGTGGCTAAAAAGGGTCTGCCTAGTATTACAGGGATTTGTCTCTTAGGATCGACAACAGGTTCAGTGTCTAAAACGACAAAATCCACTGGGTAAATGAAGTCACCAACCTTAATCAAAACATCCTCGACTACACCTCTTGGTTTCTTAATAGAGCAATCAGCAAATTGAAGGGTTGTCTTAGAGGGTTTTAGTGGACCAAGGTTGAGTTGCTCGTAGACAGAGAACGGGAGTAGGTTAACACTAGCACCAAGGTCTAGAAGGGCTTTGTTGATAAAAGTATCTCCTATTGAACATGAAATTGTGGGACACCCAGGATCCTTATATTTTATAGGAGATGAGTTGGATAGAATAGAGCTTATGTTTGCAGTTAAGAAAGCCTTCTTTGGTACATTTGTTTTTCTCTTTTTAGTGCACAGATCTTTTAAGAATTTAGCATAAGCAGGTATTTGTTGAATACAAGCAGAACTATATAATAAGGAACAAAAAACTCAATGCAATTTGTACATAGGTTTTGGTGGTTCAATCTTAAGTTATGTCATGAAACATTGAATTTTTTTTTAAAACAGATAGATAGACACCCCCCACATCTAAATCATGCATTGTCCTCAATGTATGCAAAGAAAAAGCAAATGCATTTATTACCTAAGTCAAATTGCGGTAGAGGGGTTGAATTTGCTCAGAGTCAACCATAGTCAGAACTGGATTGAATGACACCATGTTGGTGCATGTATTCAGTTGAATTGTTCCACATGTTGCACTGAGACACAGATTCCACACCCCTCACATGTATTGGTTCTCTTATTTGCTCGAGCGATGGTGGGTGTGTCGCAGAATTACTCCTCCTTTTCTCACTTCCTTTTTGATTTTGTGATGATTTATTTGATTCAGAAATCTTATAGATACGTGCTCTCATCACAACATCACTTTGATTGCATATTATTTCTGGCTCACTATCAACATGAAAGATATTAAATTCAGCTTTTAAGTTCCCAAAAGATAATTGCATGAGCCCATTTCGACAGTTTATCAATGCTTCAGAAGTGGCTAAAAAGGGTCTGCCTAGTATTACAGGGATTTGTCTCTTAGGATCGACAACAGGTTCAGTGTCTAAAACGACAAAATCCACTGGGTAAATGAAGTCACCAACCTTAATCAAAACATCCTCGACTACACCTCTTGGTTTCTTAATAGAGCAATCAGCAAATTGAAGGGTTGTCTTAGAGGGTTTTAGTGGACCAAGGTTGAGTTGCTCGTAGACAGAGAACGGGAGTAGGTTAACACTAGCACCAAGGTCTAGAAGGGCTTTGTTGATAAAAGTATCTCCTATTGAACATGAAATTGTGGGACACCCAGGATCCTTATATTTTATAGGAGATGAGTTGGATAGAATAGAGCTTATGTTTGCAGTTAAGAAAGCCTTCTTTGGTACATTTGTTTTTCTCTTTTTAGTGCACAGATCTTTTAAGAATTTAGCATAAGCAGGTATTTGTTGAATCATATCTAAGAGTGGAATATTCACCTTAACTTGCTTAAATACTTCCAAGATTTTCTCCATTTGTGCACTTGAGTTCTTCTTGAGTCTATTGGGGAATGGGGCTTTAGGAACATAGACTCGCTCAGGTTCAGGTTGAGTAGGTGGGTTGGGCGTTTCAGATTGGACGTCAGGTTCAATGGTTAGATCATATGTGGGTGCTTGATGGCTAGATTGATTAGACATTCTAGGATTTACCACATTGTTATCAACTTGTCTTCCGGACCGTAATGATACTACAACATTTATTTGTTGGAACGGTCCTTCCTCATTAACCATTTGAACCGGTCTAGGGTTGTTATTTCCTGAAGGTGGTTGATAGGGCTGATATTGATTATTAGATCTAGGATTCACCTCAGGTTGACTTGGAAACCGACCCTTTTCTCTTTCACCTACTATGTGTGCTAATTGGCTGACTTGTGTCTCTAGCCTTTGGAAGGACTGGTTTGTTGTTTGTATAAAGGTTTTCATCAAATTTTCCAAGCTTGTCAACCTAACCTCATGATCTCCATTGTTACTAAACCCAGATGATGTATTATTTTGGTTATACGGGTTTGGTTGTTGTCTAGGAGGTTGGCCTTGTTGGCTTGATGAGAAATTGGAATTATTACGCCAACCCGAGTTATAGGTTGATGCGTATGGGTCATTTCTGGCATGGTTAAACGTGGCGTTAACTTGTTCCCAGTCCGCACAATCCTCCATTAAATGACCAGTCTGACCACATCTAGAGCAAGGGATAGACGAGGCTTGTCGGGTTTGTAGTTCTAGACTTTTCATTCTGCGCATAAGGGTAGCTAGTTTTGCTTCAGCCGCTATGTTGGCATCTACAGCTAAGACACATGGTTTGAGTTGACTTGCTATTCTAGATCATACTTGGGTTAAGCGGTGTTCTAACATTGTCCCATTGCATACTGTTTTCAGCTAAATCCTCAAGAAAAGTCCAGGCATCGTTTTCATTTTTTGACATGAAGTTCCCTTGGCTTACAGATTCTACCATAACCCTAGATGTGGGTGTCCATCCCTCATAAATAATTTGGCACAATTGCCATCTTGGAATTCCGTGATGAGGGCATTGGGTCAGCATACTTTTAAATCTTTCAAGATAGGAATAGAACGGCTCGCTCTCAGATTGAACGAATGCAACAATTTCATTCCTAATCCTCATAGTCTTATGGTTGGGGAAATATTTTTTCAGGAATACTTGAACAAACTCAGCCCAACTCCTAATAGATCTTTCGGCTAGACTATATAGTCATTTCTTAGCGTCATCTTTCAATGCTAGAGGCACGAATTTCAGACGCACTGCCTCCTCAGGGATATGCTGGTATTGCATAAGAGAGCAGATTTCCTCAAATTCTCTAAGGAAGAGATATGGGTCTTCCTTAGAGGTGAACTTAGGCAACATACTCATGTATTGTGCCTTAAGTTCGAAGTCGCGACCCTGGATGGTGGGCATAACGATGCACGATGGCTGAGCAGCCATCGCTGGGTAGCATCGCTCCCTCAGAGTTATAGGTTGTGCAACAGGTGGGTCCACTACATTCTCACCCATTGGATCCGGGTGAGGTGGTGCAACAGATGGATCGGGGCTAAGCTCTAGACTGGAATCTAGATGAACTCGTGAGAGTCGATTGCTCAAGTCCAGAACCCAAATATGAGTGCACCGGTTAGAATTAATTTTTGAATTCAAATTCCAAATTTAAATTCCAAATTTAATTGCAAGAATTAATTACAATTTTTTTTTATATTTTCGTTTTATATATATATATATATATATATATATATATATATTTCAAAAAAGGAAACAAACAATAGAATGTGGAAAGATGAGAAAGGAATCCTAATCTAGAGAGTTTAGGTGAGAAGAGAAAGAAGACTCAGATGAGAAGGGAAACCTAACTCTAAAGATAGAAAGAGGGTTGGTCAGAAAATTCCTAGGAAAGTACGGTTCAAACAATCCTAGACCTAGTGTCGCTTAGATCTAGACAACTCCTAACTGGTTGAGTCGAATTGATTCGCTTGATTCACCTCCCTCACTAATCAAACCAACTTGGTCAGGTAATGTATAGCTAGTGGGGGCACTTCTGACAGAGTCGGTGCCAATTAGACAACCACTTCGCTTGGAAGACTTGCGTCAACACAAAAACACTTCCTAGGCACCAAATTAAATTCGATCAGCTTCAAGTCATAGCAAGTCAAACCAATCTTCTCCTTAATTGAGTCCGAGTCCTTAGGGGTCAATGTCTAATTGATTTTAATTTAAGGCTTGGGTGACACTTTAGGATTGTGATTTGTGGGCCACGGAAGGGTGATGACATCCCCACCGTATCTTTGCCTACGGAGTTGCCCTTAAGATAGTTTAACTTAGATCTAGCAAAGATAGTCAAACAATGGTCTTTAGAGGGGGGGCAATTGCAAGGTTGTATGCAACTAGATTATATGCTTAAATGCAATCGATGAAAACCACGATACGTATCTTGACTCCAGCATTCTTCAACAAAAATTGATTTGCAAGAATTTAGCAAGAATAATGCATACAAAACACTAGATGATGCATGCACTAAGGCCTTTCTAATTTTCCCAATTTTAGGTCAGAGTTGAATTATGCCAATTATGGAATTTTTTGCCCTAACACGTGCAATTCTAATAAAAGGAAATTTTCTGAAAATAGAAATTACAAGGAAAAGAGGCAACAAAGGTTACCTATGCAATGCTTAGTCGGGTTCACCGCCCGCTCTCGAAATTTCAGTAGCTTCACGCGTCCACCCAGAGATGAGTTGCGTCCCAAAAAAATTTGAAGCCCAGAAGCTCCAAGTGTGCGGCGGATTCGCCGCAAGTTGTTCTTTAGGTGCGGCGATTTCGCCGCTCGTTTAGCTCCAAATGTGCCCGGATTTCTCTGTGCACTCTGTTGTTTCCTGAAACACAAATCCAAATACTTAGAACGCGCACAAGATAAACAGAATAAAATCGAAAACACAAAAATAAACAAAATCTGCGTCGCCTCCCCGGCAACGGCGCCAAAAACTTGATGAGAATTAAATTTATACCGCAAGTGCACGACGTCAATGAAGACGTGGCAAGTACGGGTCGAACACAAGGAGGGAGAGATATTGTTATTTTTGTGATTTTCGATTAGGGGAAGAAGGAGAGAAGAAATAAATTGGGTTTTGAGATTTTTGATTTTTAATTTCCTAAAGCATGAAACATGAACAAATAAAACTAAAACAAGAACAAGATGGTGAATTCCGTTGGGTGGAGGTTTAGGTATTGGGTTTAGATTAGAGAATTCAGAAACTTATAATAAATCATATTAGTTATAAAGCATTACATGATAAATGATTTAACATAAACTCAAGTAATCAAAATATACTAACACGAAATTAAAATAATAACTTTTATTCTTCTTCTCTTCACCCTAAATCCGTCACCTCTACCCTTTGGAAAGAGTTAGAAACTCATGGATGGAAAGGAGGAGAAGGGGTCCTAGAGGAATTACAAAAGAAAACTAAAAACAAGAAATAAAACAACAGAAATTTATTAAACTAAGGAATAAAAACTAGAACATAAGCTAAGGTCTCTCACAACATCGTTTCAGGGCTATTTATAGCCGATACAATGGACTTAGGTATAAAATAGGAAAGTACACACGTCAACACGCAACCGGTAAAAAATTTAGAGCATGAATCTAATTTGGTGCGGTGGATTCGCCGCATTTTGTACATAAGGTGCGGCGGATTCGCCACATTTTGTACATAAGGTGCGACGGATTCGCCACCTTTTTAGCTCCGATTTAATCCGGATTTTTCCTGTGTGTTTATGGTATGATTTCAATATCCTTTGCGCATCTGGATTGATTCTTTCCTTTCTTTTGAGCTTCGACTTTATTTCTTTATATATTTGGAGATCCACATTGATTTTCTTTAGATTTTCTCCATAATAATAAAAGTTACTCGTAAATTGCAATTAGGTCCTTGGCTTTTTGCAATTAAGTCATTGTCTACTTTTGTGCTTAAGTCCTTGTCCTTTTTGTAATTAGGTCTTGAATGCTTTTATGCTTGGATGCATTTCCATTTGAAACCCGATAATCTTGAACTTGGTCTTTATGCCAGGAATGAGTCTCTTGCAGGCATTTATGCTCGGGATATGGGTAATTTGCATTCAGGTCCATGTATTCTGTAAATAAGACTAAACACATACCTTAGTAGCATTTATTGATATAAAATTAATCTAAATGAAAGACATATGATGCAATGTATGCAATACATCAACGCTTTCTTATATTACATTGAGTATGTGATTGTGAATGTGATGCGATTGTGATTGTCTGAATGTGATGCGATTGTGAATGTGTTTAGTGCAGAGACATATCAGTAGATTTATAGTAAATAAATAAATATTTTTCTGAACATACATATATCAGGTCGGTTATGGACGAACCAAGGTGATATTTGGTATATCACGTTGATGTTTACCAATATACCCCGTATTTACGTGATAAATATATATTACGGTGGATAACGTCGGTTTTCAAAAAATTGACGTGATATACCCCGTATTTACGTGATAAATATGGGGTACATCACGTCGGTTATCCAAGAACCGACGTGATATGCAAGTGTATCACGTCGGTTATTGAACTGATGTGATATTGTCCTCCTTTTTACGTCTCTCTTTTATGACGTCAATATATTGAAACAATACATCCGACGTGATATGGGCCAAAAAACCAACGTGAAAACCATATTTTCCAGCGGTGTCTAGTCCGCTCAGTCCTAAATCAACGGTGGGTTGTCATGATTTTGTTATTATCAAAAGGAAATGTTATTCGTGTTAGTGGTGGTGGAGTTAGTGGCTGGTGTTGAATAAAAAATATGAATGTGGATCCCAGATGTCAAAGGGTTTTGGTTGCAAAAATGGGAGTGGATTTGGACTCTATATGCTTAGTGGGGATGTTTGAAAAAGCAATGTAGCAATGTTTATATCACATCCAATGAGATATGCTTTACTCAAATTTTCATTTCTTCGTAAGAGATTGGGTAAACTTCAACCAAACGGTGGTATATCATGTCCAGTGGAATACATCTAATCTATATTTTTTGTTCGCTCTCAATAATCATGCGAATGTCCAACCAAATAGTGAAATATCACGTAAGATATATCTAACCCATATTTCTTGTTTTCTCCTAAGAGATCATGTGTATTTCCAATAAAACGGTGATATATCACGGTTAGTAGGATATATCCAAATATATATTTTTATTTTTTCCCAAAAAATTATGTGAATCGTCACCCAAGAAGTGATATATCATGTGCAATGAGACATATAAAGCAGTAGAGGAAAAGAGAGTCAGTGAGAACAATTGCTATCACACCCCAGATGTGTTATCAGAGGAAAGAGATTTAGTGGAGAGGTTTTGAGAAAGCGGAGTCCATTTTGAAGCCCTAATAGAAACGTGATAAACACTAAAAATAATGTATTCGTCGTGATCAGCTACACATTTTGGCATTTTATCGTGCCTTTTCTATGTTAGAACTCAAAATAGACTTCACTCAATACTAATAACTCGATCCACTAATATTAGAGTAATAAAAAGACTTAATCAGTCCTTAATAAATCACAAAAGGTGATAAAGAAGCTACGGGATGTATGTTAATGTACATAATGATAAGAACATAATTAATGATGCATTTGTAATTCAAGATTACATATAAGTATGTAGATGTAGGTATTTTCTTTTTCTTTTTGTTGCAGAGTTGCATAGAAAATTTGATATTCTCAAAGGTTTTATTAGGGGTGCCAATGGATGTTCGAAATTCGGAAATTCGTTCGCGTCCGGTTCGAAAAATATTCGGTCCGAACAATATCCGATCCGAATAATATTCGATTCGTGTAATATTCGGGACATGCGAATGCGAATATGAATATTGATACATCCGATCTGAATGACATCCGATCCGAGATTGAATATTTGTATTATAAGATCCATATCCATATTTGTATCATATACGTATGCAATACATTACTATACCTAGAAGTATTTATATTTCAACCTTGTGTGATTATATTTTGAATGTATAATTATTAAATTTACTTATTCAAATAAAAATACATCTACTAATCACATTTATTCAAGCATTGAATATTATTATCCTTTCTAGAATATGGAGTTAGAAATTAAGATAAAGTAAATTAATATTTGAAACCAAATAAAGTTATAAATCTGACTATTTATAAGAATTTGTCTAAGTGAAAATGAAAAATGTTATAATGTGGGGAATTATGTTTACGGATGCGGATATTATCCGTATCCGATCCGAATCCGTCAAATATCCGAACGGATATAGACTTTTCATATCCACAAACAATCCGTATCCGAATCCGTAAATTTCATGCGAATGCGAATATGGATATACTTATATCCGATCCGTTGACACCCCTAGGTTTTATTACTCTTAATACTGAGCTTCATCATTGAGTTCAATCCAATTTTATATTATGTTTGATGTGTAAATAATATATGACGGAATCATTTCGGTCCATTTAATTTGATTTCGTGTAGTCCCATTTTCAAAGAAACGTTGATTAATTAATGAGACAAATTATCACGACAACTAATCTTGACCAAATAATAAATTTATCAATACAAGTAGCACCTTAACCAATCTTCAATCCGATAACTACGGAGTTCTTCATCATCCTCCGCAATTAATCAATTAGATAGTGTGAAGTATGAACATAATCATATACTTTAAAAAATTATATATCATTTTCTAGTGAATTGAGAAAGAAAAATAAACCATTTTTGTTACAAAAGTCGCATCTCAGTAATATTTTATGACCTTAGAGGCCTAGAGCATGTTACTTGCACTTAATCTCGGAATATTAGCTCAATTGCCCAAGAATGGATCGGCAGCCGTGAGGTTTGAATATTTGATGTTGAAGCGGTATGAAAAATGAAAAAAAAAAATCCAAAAACTTCTAAATGTTTGTAATATTGTGATAAGTGGAATAAAAAACTGAGATGTAACTATATTTGGTTACCAATCATTACCATATGAGTAGATAGTTATTTTACTTACGCAGTCCTTCGACGAAAGAAATGAATTTTCTTCTTCTTTGGTACATGTCAAAAGACTCAAAACTCAAAAGGTCGAATTTAAATTTTATACATGACATTCCATAAAAATAACTTGGGTATACCCGCTCTATAAAAGATTTCTTGAGGAAACCTACATTTATGTTGGTCCCTTTTTAATTAAATTCTCTAAAATAATATATTAGGTTTCGATAAAATTGAATGTAATTTTTTCCTCCAAAATATCCACACGATAGCCCAAAATTATGTGCATATGCCAAATCCATCTTCGACCTTGAGGTCATCCTTAACGGATGGCCTTTTGGGGTCGGGTCGGGTCTCGACCCGACCCCAGGCTCCTTAATGGGGGGCGGCCCAGGTCAGGTCGCGACCTGGGTCAGCGACCCGACCTGGGTTCCGACCTGGGTTGGGCACGTGGCCAATCTGGATTGGCCCAAAATTTTTTATTTTATTTTAAATAAAAATTAAAAATTAGATTTTTTTTATTTGTTAAATAATATTTAATTAATATGTATATGTTTTTATATAATTAGAATTAATTTCTCAAAATTAAAATAAACGAAAATAATTAATGAAAATTAGTAAAATAAATATAAATAATTAATCAAAATTAGTAAAAATAAATAAGTAATTAAAGAAAATTACCTAGTAAAATAGAACACATGAATTTACTCAGGTTCACCTAAAAACGCATTAGTAACCCAAAAAATCGGCAAAGAATTACTAATAAAATCGAGCGAGACCCCCGACCGACCCGTTTGAGTGGTCATTATTAAATCTACTTTTTTGAATTTTTTTGGTAATTAGCATAATTTAATTAGATTAAGTTACTGTAGAAATAAATTATTTAGTAGTTTTTGTGATGAAATAGAAAATGAGGTAAAAAAAATTATGTGGATGAGAGAGAGTGTTGAAAGTGGGGTTGGGGTTAAGAACTGAAAAATGGGTTGGGTTGGGTGGTGGGTTGCATAGTATTTTTTGTTGACGTGGCGGAGAGAGAAACTGGATTTGAGGAAAAAATAGGGTTGGAGTTAATGGTGCCCTCTTAAGCTCCTTTCCGACCCAACACCCTCTTAAGCTCCTCTCCAGAAATATTTGACTTCGATTTATACGTGTATTACAACAAAATTTAACAAAGTATAACAACACAAAATTACGACACCCCTCTTCGATTTTACATGCTCCGAAAAGTTACATAGTATTTTCATTATTAATAATGCTAGAAAAATATTTTTCAATATACACAAATAGACATCAATGCTTCATTTTTCATGTTACGAAGGCAATTCAATACTGAAAGTTACAACAAGATAAACCGAAATACCACTGAGGGTGAGTTCGAAATAGGGGAATTATTAACGGGAAATGATTTTAATGACAACTATTAAGAGCATAAGTTTTCCGGAGGGAATCATTACCTTAGTGTAGGTCCGTAATTTTTTTATATAATAAAAAATAAATATAAATTTCGAAATTTAGGAAAAAAAATTCGAAAAGTAATCGGATCGTGGATGTGACCCGCGATCCGTGGAGGCACGGATCACGAGTCTGAACCGTGATCCGTCAATTTTTTATTATAAGAATTTAAACCCTACATATCTCTACCCCGTTGGGTGGATTAGCTATGCATGTAAATTAAAGAAAAAATTTCAAGATCGATCATGAATTCTAATGAAACAACTATTTGATGAAGAAATTACTTAAAACAAACTACGATTAAGCTCTAACATTAAGTTCTAAACTATTGAAGCTAAATTATACCGACGAACGAAAGACGAGAAACGAGCAACTCTCGTCCTTCCGCCTTCTGATCTTTTTACTTTATTTTATTTAAATCATCGCACGAAACTCCTCCCTACTCCACGTTCTCCACACACCGACACACGATTTTCATTAATTTTTGCATCGTGCCACTGAACAATAGCTATTTTTTTGTATATGTCAGTACGTTAGTGATCAATAATGACATAAATTCTTCAACCCCGTCTCTAAATAAATAAAAAAGTAAATCAATGATAACTCATTATTTTAGTATAATTATGTATAATACACTCATGTGCCATGCCCGATTTTGAGATGTGAGGAACACAATTTGAAAGATATTTATCTTGGAAAAACCTAAGAGTTTCAAATTTTCAGTATTAGTATACTCTACTAGGTAAAATTCAAACTCCCAAGTGATATAAAATTCAAACCACGTGAAATTCAAAAATTAAAGGATGACAAAATCCTAATTGTATACATTTAGTACGTAAAATTCAACATCTGGGAAGAACCACCAGACCCAACGTCGCATTTACTACTACAGAAAAGGAAATATACGTCGGATATAAGCATTCCCAGATCTGACGTCAATGTGTACGTCGTCTATACATAGACGTCGGACGTGCGAAATCTGACGTCTATTTCTAAAGAATAGACGTCGGCTGTATGTATCAGACGACGTCTATACTTAAAGAATAGACGTCGGCCGTTCTATAGGACCGACGTCTATTCTTTAGGTATATACGTCGGTGAAATAACAAATGACGTTTATTCTTAAAGAATAGACGTCTGATGATACATACAACCGACGTATATTCCTTTCTTCAGAGGAATAAACGTAGGCTAATACAAACATCTGACGTCTATTCTTAAACATGGACAAAAAAAGCATCCTGCAAACTTGTATTTAGTCATCGTATTCGTGTACATACAATATGCACCAAATTCGTTCACAAATACTCACACTTTCATCCACATGTACATACAAGCACAAACACACAAGCATACATGCACAAACACAAACATACAACCATACATGCACAATCATTCAACACACTTGGAATTAATTCATACATAAACAATTGACATTCATTCTAAAATTGAGGCGATTATATTAAGACATAAATTGTAGGTTTGTAATACAAGTGAATTTGTTAACTAAATTACAAAAAAATGCTAGTGAAAGGAGAACCTCTTAGGTCATCAACAAGTTTCTTATAAAATAACGAGTCTATTGGTCGCGAGTTTCATCGAGTTCCTGTTGAGAGAATGGATCACTACTTTTGGGGAAGACCTATCAAAACACAAGTAAAAAATTTAATAACTAAATATTGAAACTACAACTATACAAGGGAATAACGATCTACATTACCTCGGATAGGCATACGTCTTGAGTTGCCAATTCGAGGATTTCCTCCATGTATCTCATCACGTAGTAACCACATCCGTATTTCCAACCTGCTTCTGGTACTACAAACATAAAGATTCGCTAAATATATGTTCCTAACTTAATTAACAAAAATGGGAGAGAACGTACTCTCATTCCATGTCATGTTATTCCTGCTTTGTGATTGTTCTCTTGCCACCTAAAGCTCTGTAAACCTTAATTGCCCTGAATAGCAGAAGTTAAACCTTCATTCAATAATATTAATAAAAATTTATGAATTACAAATACGATAACTAAAACAAACTTACGAATTTAGAAGTTTCTGTATTGAGTCCCTTGGTTTATTCGACCCCAACGGATCAAACCAATATGCAGAATTAGTCGTGGGGCATACAACGACAAACATCCAATGAGCCATGTTATATATATAATTCGAAGCTTATTACAAAATAAAATTCGACTTTGAATTACAAAGTTTACCTCTCATGATAAGGGAGCAGATAATATCTTTTGTCTTCTTCTTTCAAGAGAGTCCCAAGCTGACCAGATTTATCGTCATTCCCTTATATATATGTAGATGGACTGATAAATCCAAATACTTGATCATCAGGAAAGACTGGCCTTCTGGCGTCATAAAGATGTCTACAAGAGTAAAAATTATACTTTATTACAGTTTCGATAAAATTATTCAATATATTTCATTGTATACCAAAGAAAATACTTACTTCATTTGCACGTCGATAATCATGATACACAATGAATCCATCGCTAAGAACTGCATGACGTACAAAGCCGGAGGCAACCCTTTTATCCCCATCCTCCAACTATCAGCTACTTAAGGATTGTGCTTCCCTACCTATCATACATTGATATAACATTTTGCACCTACTTGGAAGCAAATTAATGTTGATCGGAGATTGAATGTTTGACCCTTTGCTCCGTCAAGATACAGTTCTCGTCCCTATTCAAAATACGAACAAAAAATCAAAATGTTGGATTCGAACGAGAGGATAAGTTTACCAAGAAAGAAAAGAATCATTACTCCACCAAAAATCCAAAAAAAATCAACCAAAACTAAACGAAACTCTTACGGTGGTTAAGAATGTGGAGGAAGACGGAGGAGAGGGTCGGAGAACGGGAGGAGAGGTTGGGAAGTCACTGCGGTGCTGGAGATTGTTGCAGATTGGTCGGAGATCGGTCGCGGAGGAGGGTTCGGTCGCGGAACGGCTAAAATTTGGTTGGGTTTTCGTCTGGAATTAATGACAGAAAACACCACTGTTCGATTTCTTTAAGACCTAGAGACGTCGGATGTTCTATACAGACCACGTCTATACCCCGACGTCTATATGCATGGGGGTATAGACGTCGGCCGTCAATAACATCCGACGTCTATAGAGTATAGACGTCGGATGCACCGGGTATTCGAACACCTGACGTCTATAGGTCGACGTCTATAGGGTGTAGACGTCGGACACAATGGTATTCCAATAGCCGACGTTTATAGTGTCACATAGACGTCGACTTTGGTAACGACCGACGTCTATGCTATCTTCGTCCAACTAGACGTTGACTGTTATAACAGCCGACGTCTATTGGGCGACGAGTAAAGACTATTCTGCACTAGTGATTGCAAATGAACTCTACTTGGACATGTGATTCACATGGATATTCTATATGTGTACGTAATTTATGCGCCTCGTATTTAATTTGGCATCTAGCTTAATCTTGTCGGATAGGAGTGGTCCAGTTAATATTCCTGCATTTTGAAATATGAAGCAGCTGATTCAAACTGTTTTCGTTGAGAACTGGACGAATACAACATGTAATTGTAATTAGTTTGTATACTACTTAATTATAAGATTAGAAATCAAAGCAGCTATTATGATTTAAAATTAAAATATGACAGATTGTTATGTAATGCATTCATGATTCGTTGTTCAATTATATGTCATGCACATATACTATTTATGCATGAATCATGCACATATGGTTTTTTAAAGTGATTGATTCCTGCATATGATTCATGAGCTACATATTTTGCTTTGATGGTCGGTTGTTGTATTAGTCTTCTTCTCTTATTCTGTTTTTTATTAAGGTATACTGATCATCTTGATCGCAGTCGATGGACGTCAAAATATCTTAGATGTCTTTTAGTTTCAAGACGAATATTGGAATCACTATACTGAGATTAAGACGGTCATAGAACATCCGACGTGTCAGTAGCCTAAATGGACTTTTATATTGATTTTGAGTTCAAATTGTCTTCTAATTGGAAAATAGATTGTTGGTCCACCGTAGTTCATTTAAGCATGTGGTTTAAGTGCGAGTTGTATGTCCCTTCGAATTAAATAGAAACTATATATATGTAAGTCATATTTCCATTAATATAAGCTTCAATTACTCAATACGTACCAAAGTTAAACAAATAGTGTCAATTATAATTAAATATTTCCCACTAATTGCAGCAATCGATGTTTTCTTTTAAGAGTGCAACAATTATCGTTAAAGGATTGATCGTTGAGATGGAACTTAGGATTGAACAAAAACGAAATCTTAAACATTGCATATGCGATTTTTGACTTCAAACTACGTCGACATTTCCCATTTCGTGCAAAAATTAACTTGTGTTTAACGAGTCACTCGACCTTATCACATCGTACGTCCAGCCATAAATACTGAGAGCATTCCTTAACGCAAGTTTTTTGAGGTCATACACGAACTCACGACCGGTCGAAGATGCCCGCAAGTTTTTAACGCGGGAAAAAGAAGGTCGAAGATGCCCGGGTCAACGACCCGGTTGTCCGGGTCAGCCAACCCGGACGCGCCACGTGGCGCGTCCGGGTTAATTTTTTGATTTTTTATTTTTTGATTTTTGGTTTTGTTTTTGTTTTGAATTTTTTGTTAGAGATTTTTTTATTTTTTTTTTATGAAAATACGTTTTATAATTATCTTGATTTTTTAGAAATTTTTTTATTTTTTTTTAAATTTTTACCAAGATGGATCCCGAAATGATGTGGAGGAGAGAGATAGGTTGTTGTTGAGTTGTGATTAAGGGCCTCCTTAACGGAGGCCCTTTTCGGGTCGGGGCGAAATTCGCCCCGACCTGGCTCCCCTTAATGGGGAGCGGACCCGGGTCGGGTCGCGACCTGGGTCTGCGACCCGACTCGGGTCCCGACCCAGGTCTGGCCACGTGGCCAGACCTGGTTGGTTGATTTTTTTTATTTTTTTTATTTATATTAGTTAAATAATATGTTAATAAATATATATAGTTAAAATAAATTGTAAATAAATATAATAATTAATAAAATAAATCAATTGAATTAACTATAATAATACAAAATCAATATTGAATTTAATATCAAATTTGAAATTGTGTTTACCTTTCTCCACCCAATCCAGCAACTTTCCAAGCGAGATCCCCGCCAGCTCACCGGCGAGCTGGGCAGCCGTTCGTACGAGTTCAATATGTTTCAATCCAACTTTTAAAAAAATTACATTTTCTTGTGTTTTTGTTAAATAAATCAATTAAAGTGTATCACTTATTAATATTTGTTAATAATATAGTAAACAAAAAAATTGAAACTCAAATAAATTAAATTAACTTCAAAACAAATTAACAACCAAACACATAACATAGATTTCTACTACAAAAAGGAAATAACATGAAATTTGACTTAAACTAAACTTGACTGAAATCGATTAGCAACTAAATACATAACTAAACTAATTTAAAGATGTCCATTTTTCTCCACCCAATCCAGCAACTTTCCAAGTGTCTTTTCCTCCACTTCTGTGCGGTTCGATTTACCAAATAATGTGTTCATTAATGCTATCTTCTCAGTGGCCAGCTTCAACATTGCTTTTCGCTCCGATTTTTCACCTCTAATTTGCGAACAATATTCAAGTTTTGAACACAAGTCTACAACCCGATCGTCCAGTTGATTTGCTGCTCGAGCTTTTCCCTTCTTCTTTGCCTTTTTAACCCCTTCCGGACGCTGAAAGGATTGTTCTGGAGTTTCATCTGGTGTTCTTTCGTTCGGTGGAGACGACCGGGTCGAAGAGCCTTCCGTGCTTTTCCTCTTACTCCCACTTCCTGATGTTGGAGTAGTTTCTACTTCCTCTAGTTCAATTATGGGTGGGCGTGCACGTGTTGCACTTCCCGAACCAGGTTTAACGAACGACTCCCACTTTGGGTACTTACGTAACATTTCCCATACATGAAGAAATGAGAACTTAGAACCAACAGTGGATTCGTAAATAGCATGCGCTTCACGAATTACATCGTCGTGGTTGTATCCGCTCCTTTGACGTCGTACAGCTTCATCATAGCAACCGCTCCATTTCATTACAAGAGGCGTAAACCTCCTCCAACGACCTTTTAAGGAGTCCGACAGGCGTGGGGCTATGTTCTTGTTTGAGCGGGCAGCATGCTCGTACACACGTGCCACTCTACCCCATAAAGCTCCGGCTTTCTGTGAGGTCCCGACAATGGCATCCATACTAACCTGCATGTAAGCCGAAATCAACGCTTCATCCTCCAACGTTGACCACGCCTTCACTTTATTTGGTTGCGGTGATTGTGTTGGTTGGGAGGAGGGATGGTCGTCGCTCTGATTCTGATCATTCACATCGGCATCATTCGGATCATGTCCACTAATTAGGTTGGCATACATGACATAAGGTGGTAATGGGTTGTGATATTGTTGTGGTGGTAATGGGTTGTGATATTGTTGTGGTGGTAATGGATTGTGATATTGTTGTGGTTGAAAAAATTGTGGTGGTGGATTTTGTGGTAAGCTTGGATAGTTGTAAGGATCGAACTGGTAAAATTGTGGTTGGGAAATACCCCGTGCAGGACGTGAGTCACGATTATGGTCAGGAGAAGACATGTTTGTTTAACATGCGAGACTAGCTTTGGATGAGTTGTAGGAAATGAAGTTTGAAGTGTTAGCTTATATAACAATGAAGGGTGAAGATTTGTCGACAACGCATGACAACCAATAGTGAAGATTCGTCCGACAATGCGTGACAACCAACAGTGGAGATTCGTCGACAATGCATGACAACCAACAGTGAAGATTCGTCTGACAACGCGTCACAACCAACAGTGGAGATTCGTCCAACAACGCATGACAACAAAAAGTAAAGATTCGTCGACAACGAGTGACAACCAACAGTGGAGATTCGTCGACAATGAGTGACAACAAATAGTGAAGACAACGCGTGACAACCAACAGTGGAGATTCGTCGACAACGAGTGACAACAAATAGTGAAGACAACGCGTGACAACTAACAGACAACACATGACAATCAACTTTGAAAGTTCGTTTAACAACGCGTGATGATGAACAGTCGTCCGACAAAACATTATAAATAGAAGGTCATTTGCAAGTCTTCCTCAAACCTCAAGTCTCAACTATGTCGAGTGACAAATCTTCTAACTCTAATTCCTCGTCTTCATCATCTGATGACCTAGATGAGGCCATAGACCAGACAACTGAAATGGTTGCCGAGTACCTCTCCTCTTACCTCGAAGCACAACGACCACGTAACAGGAGGCGACGAACTTCTAACCCAGATAGAGATCGCACTGTTGGTTATAATCGTCTAATTGCAGATTACTTTAATGACAATCCTGTGTATTGTGATCGTGTTTTCAGAAGGAGATTTCGAATGCGGAAGCATGTCTTCCTTCGAATTGTAAACACGCTTGAGGCTACCGATGTGTTCTTCCAGCAACGACCGGACGCTGTGGGTCGACTTGGCATATCAGGTATCCAAAAATGTACTGCAGCGCTCCGGATGTTAGCATATGGTGTAGCGGCAGACGAGGTGGACGAGTACTTACGTCTAAGCGAAGCAACAGCAAGACAATCTCTCCAAAATTTCTGTCAAGGTATCATTACCAATTTCGGTGATGAATATCTACGAACCCCTACCGCAGCGGACCTAGCAAGACTGCTCCAGGTTGGTGAGCTATGAGGGTTTCCAGGCATGATGGGGAGCATCGATTGTATGCACTGGGAGTGGAAGAATTGTCCAGCTGCTTGGAAGGGACAATATCAAGGTCGAAGCGGAAAACCGACACTTGTTCTGGAAGCTGTTGCATCTTACGACCTTTGGATTTGGCATTCATTTTTTGGGATCCCAGGATCGTGTAACGATCTCAATGTCCTCCAACGCTCTCCAGTTTTCGATCACATTCTGGAGGGTCGCGCACCACCTGTGAGATACGAAGTGAATGATAACTCGTATGATATGGGTTATTATCTTACAGATGGTATTTATCCAAAATGGGCAGCATTTATGCAATCAATCATCCTTCCTCAAACACCTAAAGATAAATTATTTGCCCAATTTCAAGAGGCAACAAGGAAAGATGTGGAACGTGCATTTGGAGTGCTTCAGGCAAGATTCGCCATCGTGAAAAGACCGTCGTTAGCATGGACTCCAGACATTCTCGGTAAAATTATGACTGCATGCATAATCATGCACAACATGATCGTGGAGGACGAACGCGACTCTTATGAACAGTTGGTGGATATAAACGAATTTATACATGAGCGCCCTCAAGAAATCGGTGAAAGTTCAAACCCGTCGGGTCTCCGGTATTCCACTGAGCGTATCGTGGATATTAACAAATATCTGCGTAACAGAGATCGAGTTCGCAACGCTCAAAAACATATGGCATTGCGAGCCGATTTGATCGAGAATATATGGCGACGTTTTGGACGGAATGAGAATTAATTATGTTTGTAATATGTATTGTAATATTTTATCTTTGAATTATTATAATATGTAATTGTCGAATTTTAATAAAATCTAATTATTATGTGTTGTTCGTAATTATTGTAAGTTAATTAGATTAAGTTATTATAAAAATAATAAATTTAATAGTTTGTGAATTATTATGTTGATATAGAAAATGAGGTAAAAAGAAATGATGTGGAGGAGAGAGAGTGTTGAAAGTGGGGTTGGGGTTAAAAAGAGAAAAATGGGTTGGGTTGGGTTGTGGGTTGCATAGTGTTTTTTGCTGACGTGGCAGAGAGAGAAAGCTGACGTGTCAAGATATTTGGGGTTCGGGTTAAAGATGGCCTAAGAGGTGAATAGTGTAGGAAAGAGAAGAAGTTGGGTTGAGGAAAGAGAAAGCTGATGTGGAAGAGAGAGAAAGCTGATTTTGAAGAGAGAGAAAGCTGATGACCAGGTCGTCCAGGTCATGGTTAATGATGGCCTGAATAGCAAGTTAGGGCTGCGGATTCCATCCCACTAGAATACAAGGGGATTTTTGGCCACTTATAATCAATGCTACCATAATTGTCTTGAAAGATAGGGTTAATTACAGGTAGCCCCTGCTAATCATTAATATCATTTGGACCTATTTAAACTTTCGTTTCGTAACATTTTGCTCCCGTGAACTTTAAAAATATATTATTTAAACACACATTCATTGTTTTTATCAAATTTGTTTCGTTGTATCCATGGGCGGACCGAGTGCCCACGCCTGGATTTTTATGTTAATAATATTACGTATCCTTTTCTTGAAATGTGCACCTTTATTTTTCGCAAGAGGGTGTCCACCTTTCGATTCTTAGGTCATCTTTAACAACATTCTGATTTCTCTATATGTCCACCCTTAATCGTGCCCTGAAATACGTTAAACACCCTACATTCTCTTCCTTCCACGTCATTTGGAGATCAATTCTGGGTAAATAAATAAATAAATTTAAAAAATAAAAACAAATAAAAAACATATTTTTAGAAGAAAAAAAATTTGAAAATAAATAAATAAATATATTACCATTATTAACTATTAACAAAAAAGGCGATCCACCCACCCACCCGCCCTCGCGGCACGCCCCTCCTAGGGATGCAAATATATATTTTTTAATTTGATATAACTTGTATCCAAATTCGAATAAGAATTCCAAATAAACATACCAAATGTGAATTCAAATTCAAATTTTTATAGTTACCAATTTCATATCCGAATTTGAGAACTTTTCGAATTCGGATTTGAAGTCGAATAAAGTTCAAATTCCTTTAACATTTTTTATATATCTTTTGTCGTATAATCAAAAATATTTTGGAAAGTTGTTTTAAGATAATTATATTATAATTTGTTTTTACATTTCTGTTATGTTTATATTTACTGTAAAGGTGTCAATGGATATTCGAATATCCGAGCATCCGTCCGTATCCGTATTCGAATTTGGACATTCGATCCGAGAAAAAATATCTGAAAGACCGTATTCGTATCTGATCCGTAAAGTCATGGAGCGAATATGGTTATTGGTACATCCGATCCGTATAATATCTGATCCGGGATCGAATATCCATAATACAACATTTGTATCCTTATATTTATTATATATATAATTATTTTTTAAATTAATGATATATATATATATAAGTTAGGTATTTTTTTTTATAAATTACCCAACTATATAAACTATTCTAAATTACTAACCCTAAAGTGTCAGTAGATGTCCAAAATCCGAGAATCCGTCTGCGTCCGTATTCGTTTTATCCGAGAATTCGTCATCCGTAAAACCGTACGTATCCGAAACTTGAGGGTTGAATATGGATATTGTTGTATTCGATCCGAATAATACCCGCTTCAGAACTACATATTTGTATTTCAACATCCGTATCCATATTTGAAACCAAACAAAGTTATAAATGTGACTATGTATAAAATTTGTCTAATTAAAAATGAAAATTGTTAAAAAGTTGGAAATTATGTTTACGGATGCGGATATTATTCGTATCCACTTCGAATCCGTCAAATATCCGAACGGATATAGACTTTTCATATCCGCAAACAATTTGTATACGTATCCGAATCCGTAAATTTCATGCGGATATGAATATGGATATACCTATATCCGATCCGTTGACACTTAAGAAATAATTTTGTTTTTTATTAACTCACAATACAAATATTAATAACCAAATATATTGGATGTCAAAATTGGTATTTTCGGATATTCGGATGTGGTTTGACCAATATCCGAATTCGTATCCGAATTTGAAAACGGTAAAAAAATCAATTTCAATTCCAAATTGTATTTGATAAAAACTTCTTTACCAAATATCAACCAAATTGTAATTTTTGAATCGAATACTCGAATAATTAGTTAGCATTTGCATCCCAAGCCACTCCCTAGCGGGAGGGTTTCGCCCGGACGTCTGATAAAAGAGTCTCATTAAGGGTGCTCTTAGAGATTGTTTACAATTATAGGGTGTCTACCCTTCAATTCTGTCCTGGGTCCGCCCCTGGTTGTATCTGTAATACAGTATTAAACCTATATTTATGTGAAATTTTGGATTGAAATTGAGGTCAGATTTGGTTGGAATTTGTGTCTAATTCAGAGGTGTAATGTGATATCAAATTACCCTTAATTTTATAAGGTAAGATCTCATTTTTATTTTATTTCTTTTACTTTTGCTTCTCAAAAGAATGGTATCGAATTAAAGAAAAATGTTTGAGTAAGAAATAAAAAGAAGTAAAAATGATAAACAATAGTTCCATTATATGGACTATCAAGGGCAATCAGGGAAGCAAAATTAGAGAGGGAGGCAAATTGACAAAGGTGAAGGAGGATAGTCGCCTATATCTTAAGGACAATGATGCAAATTGAAAAGTGAAAGGGGATCAAAGATTGTGGAAAGGGGATCAAAATTGAACAAGGATCGATATTGATATAGGCCAACAAAATCATTTGTTTCAGAGATTAAACAACCCTTAAAAAATATATTAAAATAATTTTTAAGGAGTAATCTATTATCCTTAAAAATATGCTAATATCGATTTAAATTTCGAATAAAAAAATTAATTTGATATCTTAATTTTTAAGTCATATTATCCACTCAAGTCGAAGATGATAAAAATTTAAATTTATTCACATAAGATCCAGATATCATAATTAGTAATGAAGCATAATGTGTTGTTTTACATCTCTTGATTTTAGAAGAAAAAAATGATATTAAAATTTTTATGGCTTTCGATGAGCATGGACGAGTTTAATCATCAATTAAGATTTACGATTTGAATGTTCTATATTAGAGTTCAAATTTCAAATTATAAACAAAGATAATTAATGGCGATATATTTTAAGTACAACTAATCCCCTCCTGTATATATCATAACTAAAAGTATCAAATTAAACTTCATGCAAGGCAAATGTTACATGAAAAGGTATTTTGAAAAGAATTTCTTTGGAGTTTAAAAGACATATATTAGTTTACACTTGATAATATTGAAAGATGAGGGGTACATGTATAGACAAGTTTTAGGACGATATTGGTGCAAAAATACAACTAAAACTTGCATTATATATGGTCCCAAAAAATTAGCTGGAGGGTTTAAGGCAGAAACAAAAAATAGTGTGTACAACGTTATCGGAATGATGTCATAAAAACGGATAATACCTCCAACGTTTATCAGAAGAAAAAACCCAACAGCATCATAGCTAATTAGTTATCTATAAATACACTTGCAGAACATGTTTCATCACCACCTTCATATCAAAATTTCTTCCAACCCAATCAACAACCTAACCTTGTTGAGAGCAATCATGTGTCTCTGTCTACCTAGCCTCCTCTTCCACGAGGGTCTCGATGAGATCGTCAAGAAGATGTCCTTTTTCGATAAGATCCAATTTTTCGTAAGAATCATCGTTGCACTTACTTATTAGCTATCAGTCACACTTTAGACGACTTTGTTTCTTATGTTTGGCGTTTTTAGATGGTGCATAGCATCGACCGGCTGGGGTTATGGCATCGCTTGCCGGTTCTCTTTGGCTTGATTTACTTGCAAACACGAAGAACACTTCACGACAAGTACAATTTGCTTAACGTTGGGAGACTTAACGGGTCGAAATTTGATCCTAAGGAGTACCCTTTTAGAACGGACAATGGGGAGTTTAACGATCCCAATGACTCCAAAGCTGGAAGCGAGCATACCTTTTTTGGAAGAAATATGCCTCCTATGGTGCATGAGGTAATTAATTTCTTCCATGAACTCTTGTTTTCTAATGATACGATCATAACATTTGATATGCATATGGCATTTAGTTGTGGTACTTCATATTGAATTTACGGTATTTTTTATAAGGAATCACGAAAGTACATAACCTTAAACGTATGTTCTAGCTAGTTTGATGTACTTGAAACTTGAAAGAGAGTCGTACCACTTTAACATCCTCTACAAGACCCTAAAAACCATTCATTGACCATTCAATTATGTCGTGCACGTTAGAAATCTGTATATAACATATGATTATTACTTTTTTTATAAAATATTTTTAATTAATAATTCATTGTCTACAGTGATAGAATGATTTTTTTTAAGTTTACAACATATGTATTATACTTATACCTATAATTAAAACAATTATTCATTATGTATTTATTGAGAAAGGAAATGAAATAGGTCATGACAAGCATGACCTGCGTAAGAATGGCAAGATTTTGGGTCCAGGATAGAAGTTATATAAAGAAATCATATGTGGAATTCTAAAATTCCTCTTCTGGATTTATACATGAACATTTAAAAGTCCAATGTAATGTATTTATAAATAAGTTCATTTTTAATTTTTATATATAACCAGAAAAAATAGTGTTTTAGCATTTTTGAATAATTAATTATCGAATGGATTTCATAACCATATCTAATTGATGTAGTTAGTAATGAGAAGGGGGGAAAGTTTTCTGGTATTCCTTATTTCGTCTTACTTGTGAAAGTTTGCATCAATTTTTTTTATTTATTTACTGTCAAATAAATAGCATGTGGTTAGATAATTGTATTATAATAAAAACATTGCAAATACAATATCATACTCACATGAACACAACACATTAGTTTTAGAAAACTATTTATAATTTTCTTTAAGACATTTGTGTTAATTTATTTTCGGAACAATGTAATTTCCAGCCATTTACGTAATAACAACAAATTAATAGTTGTATGTTTCAAAACTTTAACACTAGAATCGGAAATTGAATTCTTACGAAATTCAATACGTTCTTTTTAAAAATGTATTGGGATTTTAACTTGTAATGTTTGGTTATCAAAATCATGGAAAAACGACCAATCCTACTGTCTCAACTTTCAAAGTTGGACCAACTCTAGAATCCCAAAATGAAATGGAATCTCAATCTTAACATAATCTTAAACAGAAAGTCAAACACACCTCAGTTTTCATGAATTGATTTTCTGATTTTTGGTCTTCTTCGTGTGCAAATTCAAAAATAAAAATAAAAAAAATCTCCTGTTAAAAAATAATCTCACATCTCTTTTAAAGACTTTCTCCTAAATTATAAGTTAAAAAATTATTCTACTTATTACCAATTATTTTTGAGCGGTACGTTTGACTTATCACTGATTAATTCTAATATAAGAATAGCCTCCTGTACATGTTCTGGCCAGCAAGCGGTCGACTTGATTGTAATTAATATATTGGTATTTGGTAACAAACACGATGCCATGTTTTTACCAACTCCAATAAAGACATCAGGATAATATTAGTGAGATAATGTTTGCTGTAGTGGAGTCCTAAATGACAACTTGGAGAAGATGGCGCGGTGTCAATTGTTTGACAACAGACGCCAACTTAATTCCAATCATTAAGATAAACAAGGAAGGGATTCTTTTGCTAGCTTCTGTATCCCAGCAAATTATTTTAATACTTCTTTGCATGATTTCTCTATTATTTATTTTTCCGTCGTCGCGAAAGAAATGAAACTACTATCAATACGAGTGCCACAACTTATGCTATTGTTATTATGAGTATGAAAGATGATCTTTTTTTCTAATCTAAAAGGTTGATTTGCAATTTCTTTATAAGTTTATTTAACTAACATGCTCTTAATAGCAATATTGTGTCGGGCCTAATTTCCTTTCAAACAGTATTATGAATTTATGACCATCATTTTTCCTCATTTCTCATACAAGCAGTGTTTTGACCATGACTTTAATTTACACATTTTCTAATGCTGACTAGTACGTTGCCAAGGGATAAGATCAATCATAAATATCATAGTTTTAAAAATCAGACAGGATGGTCTGACCAGAAACCTAATAATGTCCAACGACCAGTTTAGTCAAAAATTCGAAAGTCTCGTCAAACTGTCTGAACCGGATCAAACATGATATATAGTTTTAACATAATGATAGTATTACAAGCTCCCATGATAAAAGAAAATTAACATAGGTATTTTACAATTTCGTGCAAGTCGAAATTCCGCCAAACAATTTTCAAACATGTTAAGGGTGTCACATAATATTGCTAAGATATTCCACTTCCTAACACCTTTTGGTAGTACTTTTAGCTACATCCTTTTGTAATTATTTTGATACTGACTTCGATGTAAAATAAACTCAACTTGATACATAGCAGGTCGATTATTCTTATTAGTGCACATGATGTTGACTTTAAGAATTTCAATTCATCATTTTGGGATCCGATTGAACACAAAAGAGTTGTCATTTCCAAATGTGACTCTAAATGGGAGTAAACTAACCAAAGCTCTGTTCAAACTAAAAACATCTAGTATATTATTTTTAAGGGTATATGTGACATTTTGTGTTATTTCAAGGACAAAATGAAATTACCCCCATAATTTGTCATATAGCAGATTAGGAGTAAAGTATATATGTGATACGTACAGTGATGTGGTTTAGGGTGGTTGAAGATCTTCACTTCGATCAAAAGATTGTGAGCTCAAACTCCCAACTTGTTTGATTTTAAAATGTTGCCATTCACTTTTTATGTTTTTTTTTTCTTCTTGAAGAAAGGTAGTCCAGGTGTCACATTTTCTGTGGTACAGATATAATGAAGTTTTTGTATGAGAATAATATGAGTTTTTGTACGGATTTGAAGCAGTTGAACAAAAACCTAATTATGGCCAGTGAAAGAAGTATAATCAGATACATACATGTCACTTATTTAGGAAATTGCTTGACCATCTCCCTACAATAAATGTTTTTTGCTTTTTATACCAAACAACAAACAGAGTTGCATGTATACCACCTTATCTTATTTATATTATATGTACATATCTTTCACTTGTAGAATTTTCTTTCTCCAAGTTAGTGATATTATATACATGAATGCATATGCTAAGCCAATACGCTATGTATCACTGCTAATATATTTAACGAAATCGATATTACTACGTTTCAAATATTTATTCCTTTTTTATTCAAATCATGAGTATTTGATATTTCGAGTTCAAAAAACAATAATTGAAGATGTGAGTTCTGCTAGCAATAACTCCTAACCGTTGTACAGTAATAGGTAATGTGTTAGTGTTGAAAACGCATTATTAACATAAAACCTCATCTAATTTGGTGTTTTGATTGAATTTATGTAGTTGATGGATCCACATCCAACAGAGGTGGCGGTGAAGCTGCTCGCACGAAGAAAGTTCATCGGTACCGGAAAGCAATTTAACATCATCGCAGCCGCATGGATCCAATTCATGATCCATGATTGGGTGGACCATCTTGAAGAAACCCAACAAGTAATACCTAAATGCATCTCAACTTTAGTTACTTAGATGCTTGCTAATTATTTTATTTACCCAATCTAACTTGGAGTAGTGTAGATCTAAATATATATTTAAAGTAAAGATGCAATTACTTGCGTTTGTCAAATATATGACATTGTAAATTCGTAATAAGAATGTTAGTGACTATGATTTGATGCTAATTAGTTATATCTGAACTACATGTACAGGTAGAGTTGACTGCGCCTGAGGAAGTGGCAGCACAATGCCCCCTCAAATCATTCAAGTTCTTTAAGACCAAGGAATTATCAACTGGAGACAAAGAAATTGAAATTGGTCACAAAAACATCCGTACTGCATGGTGGTAAGTGTTAAAGTTACATATAGTCTAAATATGGTCGGTTGTACAAAATCCACTACTCATCGTCTAAGTACTTAATTACCAGCCAAAAAAAATCATGGATGTATGCTAATGATGGATGTGATTTTTGTTTTTGTTTTTGTATGTGTATATACGAAGGGATGGAAGTGTTATTTATGGAAAGGACAGTAAGAGTGGATCAAGAGTAAGGACTTACAAGGATGGGAAGTTAGTGATAGGAAGTGATAATCTCCTTGCACACGACAAGAATGGTATCGCATTTTCAGGCGACATCCGGAATAGCTGGGCCGGCGTCTCAACCCTCCAAGCACTCTTCGTTAAAGAGCACAATGCAGTCTGTGATATGTTGAAGGTTTGTCATCCCAAATGCGTTAATTATCGATTGATTTTGAGTTTTGAGGTTGAAGTTGTATATATTAATAACCGTTGTACATGCATAATGTTGTATGTATTGCAGAAGGAATATCCAGAGCTCAATGATGAGGAGCTTTTTCGCAAGGCGAGGCTTATTACATCAGCAGTGATTGCCAAGATTCATACCATAGATTGGACAGTTGAGCTTCTCAAAACTGACACAATGCGTGCGGGCATGCGTGCAAATTGGTAATTGAAAATTCAAGCTTAAGGATCATTTTTATAATCTTAATTAAGTTTACCTTAGTAAGATCTTTATATATCTTGTTCATTGATATTTCTTGGAAAGTTATCAATTCAATCATTTGCATTTCAGCATATTATATGTCTACTCAAACCGTGTTTAGCTAATTATGGCTTCTACAGACATACCACCATAATCTTTTCACCAATTCTACTTGCAAAAACATATATAGTTGTTACACATGATAATCTCTCCTTACAAGAAATCGATTATTAAATTCAAATTGAAATCATAAGTCTTATGCATGTGGATACATATATACATGGTGACGATTTTGAGTGTGTTAATGTTTAGGTATGGTATTCTTGGGAAGAAATTCAAGGACACATTTGGGCACATAGGAGGAGCTACATTGGGACCAGTATTGAGTGGTCTAGTTGGGTTGAAGCAGCCAAACAACCATGGTGTGCCCTACTCTTTAACTGAGGAGTTCACCAGTGTATACCGGATGCATTCTCTTCTTCCAGATGCCCTTCAAGTTAGGAACATCAACTCCAACCCTGGACCAAACAAATCCCCACAATTGCTAAAAGAGTGAGTATATATAATGTGCTCCTCTCAATAAATATTAATTCACATAAATGTAATACTAAACCCTCCAAAAGGTAATTAACCAAGTTCTAGGATCGGTTTGCATATCCGTAGCGTCTCATGGTAGAAGCGATAGAGGTGTGGATTTTTTTTGCAAATAACACCCCAACGTAACTCATGCATGCATGATGCATCCAAATGTTGTGCATACTAGTTGTTTTTTTGCATCCAACAAAAACAATATTGTGCATACTAGTTGTTTTTTTGCATCCAATAAAAACATCCGACGTCTATAAGTTTGTATAGTCGTCGGATGTTTGGACATCCGACGTCTATAAGTTTGTATAGACGTCGGGCTTTTAGTATAATTGACGTTTATACCTTCTGAAAGAAGAAAAATATTTTTTGGATTTATTTCGTATAAAAATTCATGTGGATTTATTTTGTATAAGAATTAATGCAAACGAGTTTGGTCACTTGGGCAACTTAGGCTTGCTCTACGTTGTTATTGGTCAAAAGATTGACATTTGGGCGACTTGAGCTTGATAACTGTAGAGATTGGATGCCTTTTATAGGTTGTATAACATGTGTAATGTTTTTGTTGGATAAATTAAAGGTATAATAGACGTCGGCCGTATATAGCCGATGTTTATACACTGTACATTGTAAAGACGTCGATTGTATATAGCCGACGTCTATACACAATGGTATAGGCGTCGGTGGAATATACGTCGGACACTTGGATTGTAAAAAAACGTCGTATATATCATTGTACATCCGACGTATATGATATTTTTTCTGAAGATTATGGATTAGAAATAATCAAATTAAAAGTTACTGGTAGTGGTGATCGTAGTCAATGCTTTGTTTGTCGGAATTGACTGCTTAATTGTAACTGCATGCACTTAATTATCTTGTATTCTTTCTTAATGTTTTTGATTTGTTGAACAGAATTGGAATGGAGGAACTGATTGGTTGGAAGGGAGAGAGGACTTTGTCTGAGATAGGATTTGAAAGGCAAATAGTGTCCATGGGACACCAAGCTTGTGGGGCACTTGAGCTTTGGAACTACCCTTTGTTCCTTAAGGATATAGTCCCACAAAATGTTGATGGAAGTGAAAGACCTGACCATGTTGATATGGCAGCATTGGAAGGTAATTACTATTTTTCTTGATTTAATATATTTAGAGGGCCCAATCATTTTAACATAAATAGCCCGATGTAACAGACAAATTGAGGAATATTAGTTTCTGCAACAACAAAAAATGTAACTGGAAATTCTTTTTATCGCACTACGACATTAGTTTACAGCACTAAGAATGAAAAATCCAATGTCATCACATAAATGTGCCAATTATTACAAGCATGCATGTTTCCAAGATTTGGGGTTATATTTTTTTCCTCTAGATTGTTGGTGTGTGTGTGTGCATTAATCAACAACAATTTCACTTAGGCTAGTATTTAACAGTTTTTGAAAGGTATGTGCATATAGCAGAATAGTCTGATTAATAACTCAAATTTTACAATGTTTACACATTGTGCTATACCATTTGACATGGGTCATACAAGAGTTGGTCAAGATCTCATAAACATGAATCCCATATATGATAGAAAAGCCTAATTAAAAGCATTCATCTGAATTTATATGACAAAAAAAAAATCTTGTTAATTAGAAGGCTCGTATACTACCAAAGAAGTTCCTATGTATTAATTAAAGAAGTATAGCACTAATGAAGTTGATTTTGCCAATTGTGATAGTCTACAGAGACAGGGAGAGGCAGGTTTGCAAATACAACCAATTCCGCAAAAACCTTATGATGATCCCCATCTCCAAATGGGAGGACTTAACTGATGACAAGGGTGCAATTGAGACCCTCAAAGAAGTATATGGAGACGACGTCGAAAAGCTCGACCTTTTGGTGGGCCTTATGGCTGAGAAGAAGATAAAAGGATTCGCAATCAGCGAGACTGCCTTCATGGTTTTTGTCATCATGGCTTCAAGGTACTCACACTCATTAAACTAGAATCATGCATCGGCGACAATTTAATTAAAGTAGACCTGATGTCATGTTTAGTGTTAACGTATGTACGTTTCTTGTTATTGTAGGCGATTGGAGGCGGATCGCTTTTTTACGAGCAACTTTAACGAGAAAACTTACACTAAGAAAGGATTGGAGTGGGTCAACACAACTGAGACCCTCAAAGACGTGATCATTAGGCATTACCCAAACATCAATGAGAAGTGGATTAACTCCACAAGTGCTTTCTCAGTTTGGGATGCGCCTCCAAACAATTTCAATCTCATTCCTCTTTACCTCAGGTTACCTAAGTGATTATGTGTATGTGATTATGGTAACCCTTGAGTGCATTCCGGTTAGCTAGCTAGTTGTTGCTTTCGTTAATTTGTGTTTGTAAATTAATGTATTTGGTGTTGGTGGTGTTTTTATTTGAAGCTGTTTTAGGAAATAAATAGAATTTAATTCCATGGTTTAGTTGATAAGTTGGTGTATCAATCGAAATCCTTCGTTTAATAATACATGTTACGACAAAACCATAGCTTGTGACTCGTGTTGAAACACAATGTTAACTTTTTAAGGTTTTTGATCGGCAACAAAATCTTTAATTCCAAACTAATTGAGATATATTAGAAATGAACTCAAAAGATTCACGATGTGAATAACATTATTTTACAGTCTTCCTATCCAACGTCAAATCCATGAGAAAGTTTCAATCTGGCTTTTAGGTTTCTTTTAATAGTTTATTCTCAAGTTAATTTTGCACATAATTAAATAATATTTGAGCCAACAAATTGATCACATGGCAAAGGGAAAATTGGGCTCTGTTTCTGTGATATACGTACGTAGGCTTAATAATAGGAACCCCCAACTTCAAGTGAACTTTTCCCCAAAGAAAAGGACATGAAACACATTTGTATTTGGATAAAGATTAGATGAAAAAAGTCCAGTAATAATATGCTATGTTATGGATGAAACACATTTGTATTTGGATAAAAAAGTGAATCTTTGATTAGAACTAATCAAAGATTCAAAGTAAAACGTCAAGTTCATATATCTCACTTCAAGTTCAACATTAACATATTTAAGGAAAAAATTAGCATGTTAAGTTGTTAACCACTTAATTTAACATCCCCTCCAACATTTAGTTAATTTGATCGTTCTAATAGGAACATCTTTCGTTTTAAATTTTTATCCAAACGAAAGAAGCAGATTTGATCTCCTATTCATCCCAACAGGAGAATGCAAATTAAATTCCCTTTTTTCGCAATTCCTTCTTTCTTGTTTTCTTTCTTTTCTCTCCGCCATTTATAAACACTAAGACGATCGTTATCGCCTATGGGCTTCAACCCTACACCCTCTCATGGGCCCAACAAATATCACACATTTGGAATTTTGAAACTTTCTTTTCCACAATCTTCCATGTCTTGTCTACGTATTTCCTAATGTCGGCCAGACAAGGGGTCCCATACAACTTGTCTCCGTGGAGTAGAGGTGGTTATTGGGCAGGACCGGCCCAGTCCGAGCCTGTGGGACCGGTAAGTTAAACAGGTTGGGTTCCAACCCGACCCGTTTCTAGGGCGTCGGGCCCGGTCCGTCAGCCCGTCGGGCCGAGGGGGGGGGGGGGGGGGCTCAAGTTTTTTTTTTAAATTAAACGGCCCGGCCCGGCCCGCCTGGCCCGGCCGTTTCCATTAACGGGTTCAGCCCGTTACCTAGGTTTACCCTAGAGACTGATCAATTATTTTATGTTTGGGTTAATTACAGTTCGACCTTCTAAACTATGTATTAATTTCACTTTGCATTTTTGAACTTTTAAAGTTGACAGTTACTCCCGTGAACTTTCGTTTTGTAACACTTTCCCTCTTAAACTTAAAAAATTCAATATTTAAACCCACATCCCTCATTTCTTTTTTGCAATTTTTCATTGTATCTCTACTACACTCCTAAACTTATATTTATGTGAAAGTTCGGATCGAAACGGATGCCGGATTTTGTTGGAATTTGGGTCGGATTCGGTACCAATCAGATCCAAATTCCAACTAAATTCGATTTTCATTTCGATCCAAACTTTTACTTAAATATAGGTTTAAGAAAGTACTATGGATACAACAAAAACAATTACAAAAAACGACAAATGTTGGTTTAAAAAATGAACTTTTAAAGTTCAGAGTGCAAAGTGTTACAAAACGAAAGTTCAGATAGGATAATTGTCAACTTTGAAAGTTCAAAAGCGCAAAGTGATATCAATGTATAGTTTATCCGGACAAATTGTAATTAACTCCATGTTTTACATATATATACAGATACGAAGACATCAAATAAAAGACGGGTTCAAACTTCAAAGAGCACTTAGAAACATAATTGAGCACAGAGCTCATTTACTATATTGTGAATAAACAAATACGTTAAAAAGGAAATAATAATGTAGAATCATCCACGTCTTTGCATGGCTTCAGTCTATTAATAATCAAATTAACGAAAAAATAGTGCCCCAGTTGGCTCAATGATCTGTATGAAAGTAAGAGTTATACATTAAAAAAAAGGAATTATTATTCGTCGCCGAAAAACTACTTAAATCGTTCCAAAAATGACATTTTTGCCCTTAACAAATCAATTAATACTCATTTCGTCCCGTGTCTTTAAACAATGTGTTTGACTCAGTTTTACTCACATTCCTAGTACCAACACCACGAAAATGTCTGGCGAAACACCTGAATCCGGCGAGGTAACGGGAGCGGAATTTTTTTCCCGACTCGGGCGTCTGGCTAAGCTGCCTCCACTGAGGTGGAGGCGTCTGGATAGGCCGCCTCCACATAGGTGGAGGCGGTTTAGCCAGACGCCTCCACCTTGGTGGAGGCGATTTAGCCACACGCCCGTTTTTTTTTGTAATTTTCTGTTAAATTGAAATTTTTCAGGTTCCGTTGCAAGATTTCGGTGGTGATGGAGTAGATTACAGTGAGCTTTTTGACAGTAAAGAAATATTTACAACAATCGAGGAAGCTTGTAAATGGGCGAAACAAGTTGCACTGCACTGCGAAAGAATACGAAAAGAAAAGGTTGTGGTTGTCGGTTTTTGGTAAAAGTGGTGGAGCGACGAGATCGTGATGGATGGGTCATTGTTTCTAGTAGCATCTATGGGCAGCACAACCACCCACTTGCAGTTTATTCAGAGGGTCACCGACAGGTCAGCGGACTTAGTGCTGGGGCAAAACAAATTGTTCGTGATATGACAGAGACACAAGCAAGACCCCGTAACATTTTGTTGGCGGTAAAGAAGAAATTCCCGGACGATAATCCGAATCAAAGACACATTTATAACTTCAGAGAGTACATGAGGAAGACGAAATCTGAAGACAGGAATCCCGCGCAGCAGTTTCTCAGGGAGGCAGTGCAACATAAGTATTAGCATTGGTTTGTGGCAGATGAAGAAACTAATGTCTTGACTCACGCATTTTTGGCACATCCGACTTCAGTTCAGTTGTTGCGTACATACTCATTCGTAATCTGTATGGATTCGACGTATAAGACGAACAAGTACAAGATGTCTTTGTTTGAGATGGTTGGAGTTACTCCAACAAACATGAATTTCCTCGTCGGATATGTGATTTTGTAGGATGAGACCGAGTCTAGTTACCGGTGGGTGATGGAGAGGTTGCGAGATCTGTTATTGGATATTGTTAGCCCGACTGCAATAATTACGGACCGAGAGATGAGTCTGATGCGACCAGTGACAGAGGTTTTTCCTGAGTCTACTCATTTACTATGCACCTGACATATCAACAAAGACGTGTACAACTACGCATACCACCTATTCGGCAAGGACAAACAGCTTGCAGAGAGTCTTAGGTGTGGAAGGTGGAGGAGAGTCATGCTTTCTGATTCACAGACGGATTATGATAGAGCAGTCCGTAATCTGAAAGATTCTTACAACTCATGACCAGTGCTGACGGAGTATGTGGAAGACACGTGGTTGATGCATAAGGAAAAATTTGTTTTGAATTGGACGAATAAAGTTTTTCATTTCGGCAACAACTACGAACTGCAGGGTGGAAAGTGCACATTCGGCTCTGAAAGAGTGGATCATTACATCGACTGCCGCTCTCGACACTCTTTTCGACCGCGTGAACTCGTCTATTGAAATGCAGCTGACGAATATTCGGAACTTTCTTGAAGATTCGAGACGTCAAAATTTGGCACATTACATAGGTCCTCTGTTTCAGCATATAAATGGTCGAGTTTATCACTGCTTGTCGTTAATGACTCAGGAGTTGAAGAGAATGGAGGACTTAAGTGATGAAATTGAATATCATTGTGGGTGTGCTTTCCTGACAACACATGGGATTCCTTGTGCCTGTACCATGTACGAGTGTTTGGCGTCAGGTGATGGAATTTATTTAGAGCAGATTCATCCATTCTGGAAAACACTTGTTATCGGAGAAAGAGTCCAGATGTCAGAGTTTGTTGATCAGTCAGCACAAGACGTCGAGCATTTTCGGAAGCTAGTGGATGAGATCTCGGAGAGCGACCCTACAGTAATTCGTAGTGTCTCTCGTATTTTATACGTACAGTTACACCCCGATCAGTCGAACTATGGAGAACCCGAAGAAAATACTAAGGTACGAGGTCGACCTAGGGGAAAGTCGACACGTCGGGACCCGAGTGCCTTCGAGTATGGTGAGCGAGGTCGTGGTCGGTCTGGCAGTAGTGGGAGCAGGGGTCGTCGGTCTAATTCGTCTCGATCGTCCGTGAATACGGGCACAGGATCTTCTGGTATGTCGATATCTTTGTTGTTATGTTATTTAATATATATCAGTAATCTAAATGGGGTTGAATATATTATCTCCTAATTTTGTTGTTTCAATGAATTGTTATTTACCTATCTTATAGTGTCCGGACGGGTTGACGTGGACAACTTCCCATATAATGATAAACTGCCAGGAATCATTTTACCATTTCTGGAAAGGTGGAATGACGTACGTGCTGATGGCAACTGTGGATTTCGATGTGTTGCCGATGTATTTCATGGTGGTCAAGAGAACTGGTCGTACGTCCGTCGTGCGATTTCTAATGAGATAGGTGCACATCCTATATATGAGAGTGTCTATTTCGGCAATGTGAGAGAGGTTCGTCAACGAATTGATTGGGGCGGGGGAGTTTGTGGCGAGGATCATTATATGGAGATTTGGTCAGACTTGTTTCCTATTGCTAATTTTTACAAGTGTGCGGTCATGTATTTCGCAATGGGAACTGATGGTTCGTTGTTCCCGTGTCTTATTGTTCTACCTTGGGAGTGTCCGTCGACCATGACGAGGCCTGTCAGAGAGTTGGTCATTGCTCATTTAGGGAGTTACAAACATTTTATTCGTTTGGAATTAGTTGATGATTTCCCAGTACCTCCTATAGCGACCTTATGGTATCAAATGCGAGATGAGCGTGTTGTTGGATGGGAGGATCAGTACCAAAGTAGGATGAAGTATTGGAACCGGTTACGTGGTACATTTTGATTGTAATTTGTAATGTTTTTGTAAAGTATAATATATCGTGTATCTCTACTTATATAGTGTTGTTCTTTTACCGTAATTTAAATTTAAATATTATTTGATATCTAAAGAAATAAGTTGAAGATATTTTCGTGAAAAATAAATACTAAAAAATACGATAGTCAAATAAATATGTAGAAGATATGTTCGTGAGAAATAAATAAGAAGAGTACACAAATAAGCATAAGCAAATACCAACAAATGTAGTAACAGTGCAACAAAACGAAAGTAAAAGCAAGACAGCTACAGCTCAGCATCTGAATCATGGTCCAAAAACCCAACTGGTTGTTCCAATCCTCGATCAGGCGATCCCAATCTGTACATGCAAGTCTCGTCTCCTCAGTCAGCATGATGTCTCTCTGTCGCAAGAACGGCTGCGTACACCGTATCGCCCTACTCATCCACTGTATGTAAAATAAAAATTAGCGTACAATAACAAAATATACTTTACAATTAAAAATAAAATTAGATAAACTTACCGCATCGGCACATGTCCTATCCAGTGGTCTCTCCGGTCTCGGAATGATACCGCGTACGAGTAGTGGATGTGAGCACCTACCGAACCACTGCAAATAATCTGGAGCACAAGTGGAGGGGTCGCGGCTACGACTCAGATCGGCCAGGTGTAGTCGTCCTACTCTCGGAAATGTCCTCCAAACCGATTCTGCAGACGAAACGTTGTGCCAAACGTCGTACATCGTCGCAGTCGCAGACCGTACTGCATGCTCGGGCGTCAGGATGTCAACCGGGATCACCTGAATGTAACCTAACTGACGTAACACGCGATCAGGTAAATAAGGCTCTGTGATATCCCTATAACGAATAACACCCATAAATGTAGTCCTGGGCACAGCTACAGCAGGCTCGAGACCATACGGTAACCACTCCACCTAAACGTTTATACGTTAATAATAATAAAATTAAATTTAAATTTAAATAAACGTGAATAATATATACATTATATACCTGCGATGCAGTCATCTGATCTAGTCGTCTACGAATAGAAAGAAGTCGACTTTCGCTCTTATCCTCCGCCCGGACAGCCCACATACGCGAACGAGGATGGCCACGCTCAACAATCTTCCGCTCACGATGTGAGCGGAGAGCAAGAAAATACTCATATATCCAAGCATGCAGCAGTGTAAGACAACCCGTAATCTGACCACAATCAGCACGACTAGATATGCCCAGCAGGCGATACAGATATGCCAACGTCGCCGACCCCCATGAGTAATGACCAATGGTATCTGGGTCCCTCGCCTCCAATAAGTCGCGTGGTCTCACTCTGGAACCGCTCTTGTCGACAAATAATACGCAGCCTAGCAGTAAGAAGAGTAAAACAGTCATCTGCGTATCCTCAGTCCGTGGTGGTCGCCCCCGTCTGCAACACTCGTCCACAACATCGATACTAACACCACCGCCACTCAAAAATGAGCTATCCCGCCCAAGACCCTCCAGGCTGACACCCAGCAACTCAGATACATATAACTTCAGCTAAGATGTCGGCGCCTGCGCACTGACCATGGGACCCTAAACAGGAATGTGCAGAATCTGAAAGACGTCATGCAACATGATCGTCATCTCTCCGAACGGCAAGTGGAAAGTGTTGGTGTCAGGCTGCCACCACTCCACGAATGCCGAAATCAACGGCATGTCGATGCAGGAAAACATGTTGTACGGCAAGTGACCCAATCCACTGTCAACCACGGTCGCCGTCATATCCTCAGTCATCACTGAACGCCATGCCTGCAATGTCGTACAGGCTCTGTGTCGATTATGGCACTTCAAAACCTTCCGCTCCTCCCATCCCAGATGCGTCTCGCGACGTGGCCTCCGAAACTCGGAATGACGCTGCCATCTACAGGACCATCGGGTATAATATCCGTGACGATCCAAGACTCGTCATCACCCTTTTTCTTCTTCTGAGCTCGGGCGTCTGCAGTGCACGAACTCGAATCACTGGTCACAAACCGGCCCCTCGATCCTTCCTAATGACCCACTCAGCTGAAGGACCACCGTGTCGCCCCCGTCCTCGACCGGACTGATGTACCGCCTCCTCCTGTGGCCCCAAGTCGTATCGGCCCCTATCGTCACTCTCGTCGTGACTCCTCACCTCATCTGAATCATCCTCGTCGTCGAAAGAATCTCCAGGTGTCTGACGACGACATAACAGCTCTCTCTCTCTCTTAACTGAAGCAGAAATACCACGTGTACGTGGATGACGAGGACCTGACTCGTCTGCTATATTACGTACCGCGCGTAAGGGAATTGATTTCCTTTTCCTCCACGGTAACCCGATGACTATTAATTTAATTTTAAAAATAAAAATTTATTAATGAATTTACTAAAATAATTAAACTAATTATTAACTTAATAATCGATTTATTTAGCAATTATCACAATTAATCAATAATCTTTTACTAAAATTGTACACAACTAATTACTAACATAATAATCAAATTATTTAGCGATTTATTTATTAATTATCACAATTTATAATCAATAAACGATTTATAAACTAATTTAACTCATTATTAACATAATATTCAATTTATTTTAATTTTATCACCATTTAAAATCAAATTAAAAAAATCCAAACAAAATCGGGGCGTCTGCGGGAGACGCCTACCCTACGTGGGAGGCGTCTGCCGGAGACGCCTACCCTATGTGGGAGACGTCTCCTGCAGACGTCGGGTCTTGGGGTCGGGCGTCCGCCGGAACCGCCCGACTCTCGTTGGGTCAGGCGGCTCCCGGGGACGCCCGACCCAAAAATGTTTTTTTAAAAAAACATTAATTGAAATAAACAAGGTAATTTACCAGATGTGAGTAGTCAGTGGTCTCCACTGGTTCTTTTCCTGACCTCCGAGACATTTTATGTGGTGAATAGAAGAGTGATATGAAGAGAAAGTTGCGTTAAAAGAGTGAAATGAAGAGTTATATTAGTCGAAATGGTAGATGGGCAAAATGGTAATCTTACGGGCGATTTAAGTAGTTTTACGGCGACGAATAGCAGTTCAGTAAAAAAAAGGACATTTGCTTGGGTGAACCTGAAAACATGCGTAATTGGCTTTATACACCCGCGTTTCAGGTATTTGCTTGGGTGCACCTACATTTGCAGTTTAATTGCTTGCATGCACCTTGTCCGTTTGTGAGTCTCACTTCGTTAATTTTTATATTAGAAAATTTACGAAACACACCCTCTAAAATTGATTTGTCCTTAATAATAAATACAAAAACTCAAAACAAAATTTTCTTTTACAAACACACCCTCTCTTCTCCCTCTCCCTCTCTCTCCTCTCTCTCATATTCACTCTCTCTTGTTCTCTCTCTCCTATTCTCTCTTCTCACACTCGAATTCTCTCTCTCTCATCTGTCTCTCCTATTCTCTCTCTCTCTTAAGTAGAGTCATGTCAATTTAGTTTTGATTTTTGGTGGGAGAAGTGTCGGAGAGAGAGGAGAGAGAGAATTCGAGAGGGAGAAGTGAGAGAGATGAGAGAGAGAGAGAACATGAGAGAGAGAGGGAGAAGAGAGAACCGGAGAGAGTCAGAAGAGAGAAGGGGAGAAGAGAGAGGAAGGAGAATTCGAGTGTAAGAAGAGAGAATAGGAGAGAGAGAAAACAAGAGAGAGAACGGGAGAGAGAAAGGAGAGAGTGAGTGAGAGGGAGAGGAGTGAGAGAGGGTGTGTTTGTAAAAGAAATATTTGTTTTGTGGTTTTGTGTTTAATATTAAGGACAATTTAATTTTAGATGGTGTATTTTGTAAATTTTCTAATATAAATTTAACGAAGTGTGACCCACAGACGAATCAGGTGCATACAAGTAATTAAACTGCAAATGTAGGTGCACCCAAGTAAATACCTGAAACGTTAGTGTATAAAGCCAATTATGCTTGTTTTTAGGTGCACCCAAGCAATTGCCTCTTAAAAAACATGATTGATGTAGGCATAAAATTATAATGGACAATTTGACCTTGATTTTGGCTTCAATTCAATCGACGATCAATGAATCACGTGCCTATTGGCAAAGGGGCCCCGTTAGACCGAAAGTCACCAGGGACAAATCTCACACTCTCCACAACGAATCTGGTCGAACCCCCGAGCACTCTCGGTCGACCGAATTCCACCAGGGAATTCCCCCAACCCTCTCACCACAAATCCGATCGAACGCCCGAGCACTCTCGGTCGACCGAATTCGTCCAGAGCATTCCCCCACGCTCCTCATCAAGTCCGGTCGACCGAAACCACCTTCGGTCGAACCGACCACTATTCCAACTTAAGTCACGGTCGGACGAAGTCAATGAGCGGTCGACCGTTTAGATGGTCAACGCCCTCAACCGACCTATGACAGTGCACACGGTCGAATGGCAAAGGTGCCCTGTTTGACCGAAAACCACCAGGCTTGCCTCCTATGCACGATCGGTCGACCGCCCCAAGGGCATCGTTCGACCGATGTAAGGTAGAACCTGAATTCTCAATACGAACGGTCGACCGTTTGCACCAACCGGTCGACCGATCAGGCAGTAAAATCTGCTGCACGTTTATTTGCGACGAGCCGGAAGGCCTACCGTTGACTTCCAAATACTCACGATACTTAAGTGAGCGAGTTGACATACCGGAAGGTTTGAAAAACCTTTGAAGAACCACGACGACGCCTCCACGAGCACGCCTCCCTAAATCACGATCCGTCGACGATCCTCGCGACTAAACCACGATCCACACCTCCTCGACGATCCACACTCACGATACCACCTCCGTCGACCTCCACCACCCAACCACGACCACAGCACACGAGTGAGGTTGAGAGAGAGAATCAAGGCCAAAGGAACGGTTAGCAAAACCACAAACTCACCTCCAACCACCTTTGTTGCTCCTCACTTCGCTGGAGATCACAAAACTCGTCGGAGCTCGAACCTCTCGCCGGAGCTCAAAACTTGGAGAGAGAGAGAGAGAGACGTGAGTGAGAAAGTAAGGTGAGAGAGAGAAAATCACCAAATAAATATCTCACCCCAACTCCATCCTCACCATCCATCCAATCTCCAATCCATCTCAACCCCTCATCCATCCACACTCCATCTCAGCCCTCCAATCCATCTCCTCCTAATAACCACCTAAAACATCATTAAGGCATAATTAGGATTAGGATCTCACAGTAATTATTCATTCTTGATCAAGTTCAAAGAAGTGACTTAAAAGCTAGAGATGATTACGGAAGATATGGGAAAAAGTAATAGGTGAGAATGAGATGGAATTCTTCGTTTGTATTGTTTAGTGAAGTTGGAAGGAACAAAGAGGGTGGTGTTTATATAGTGAAGGTTTATTGTGTGTGAGTGTGACATGCCTTCTTCATTTGGTTTATAGATATCTATCTTCACATCAATTTCCCGAATTATAAATTTTTGGGTGATATTAGAAATATGAAGTTGTTTACCCAAAAGTTTTTCATTCTAATTACCACTAAGGAAGTGGTATCCATTTCGTTGAGACGCGATTACTAATTTTGATTAATTTAAAGTTAATAATCTACCAAATAAGATAATCCGTTGGTGCTTTGAATGCATTGACCATCGACCATGGTGTGGGTACTACTAACAACAGGTGGATTCACGCCGTTTTAGTTTGTGTACGTTTCTCGCAGGGAGTGGAGAAGTTTCAAGGTTTTAGAAATCGGACAGGACCGAACGGTCCAACCAGAGATCGGACGTCCAACAATAATTGAATCTTAAGGTGTTTACAGTTACAAACAGGTAATTATCAACAAAACAAGCCTAGTGATTTGCCACAAATTGTCACACAACTTCTTTACACTAAAAGTGATCATACCATACCTAAGAAAGCAGTTTTCTTAAAGGGCAGTTTATATAATAATAATAACATAAGAAGATGAATCTAATGCTAAATCAATTTGAAGGCTAAGCAGTTCATAAGCGCAAACCATAGTGCTAAATTTATTTATCAAACTCACATACAAGGAAGGCCACTGCCGTCTATATACGAGCTCAATCATTGCGACATTTAAAACCACAATAATCAAAAACAAGTTTATCACTCAACCTGTCAGCCAACATATCTCCTCTAAACAACACCTCTCAAACTAATATCGATCACCATACAGAAAGCAAACACAAAAGACTTAATTTTAACTTAATGATGACAATCACTCAAATCTTAGGACGGATAACAGCACCTTTGATGATAAGTCCTGCCTTCCACCTCCAGCCTTCGTTTTCAAACAACGAAAACTGCACTATCCCGCCTTCTGCGGTGGCCATGAAGGTTCCAGCAATGAGCTCGATCCATATTGCCTTCGGCTTATCAAGCAAATGCTCCATGTGTGTCTGAACGTTGCCCTCAGGATCCGTGCAGCGGACCGCAACCGGAACTTCCCAACCAAAGGCAGGATCCTTTATCATCACCAGGAATGCAACTTCGTACATTGTTCCTGGAGTTAAAAGTGCAGTGCTAAATGTGCCTTGCACCTCGAGCCAGCATACCTTTACCAGATTTGCGACTTGGATATCCCCATCCCTAAAATTCCACACAAACACAGAGAAAGAGATGTTATCAGTAAGAAGCTAGAGAAACATTCTGCATTTTTCTCCACCCGATTTTGGTGCAATTAATACTTATTTTGTCATAGTATATAAAGACAATTTCGTACACATTTGTAATAATCACATCTAAGATAGTAAATCCTAATTTACTATTGTCTACTTTGCATTTTTTAGAGAAAGAGAAAGAGAGTGAGTATCATTGTGAATTCGGTAGAAGCAAATTCAGCCGGGAATCCTTCGCCAGTTGGTTGTGTGTTCTGTAAGCCTCTCTTGTAATATGTTTTTTCTATAGTAGATTGAGGTTGTGTCGTCCAGGGTTTTCCAGCATTGAGTTTTCATGTTAAATCTTGTGTTATTGCGTGGTTTGGTGTTTGTGATTTGCATTTGTGGTTTCTTTCTCCATCGGATTTGTTATTTTTCGTTTCGCGGTGTGTACTATTTGTTATTTAGTAAACCATTCTCCTCACACCGTTTAGGGTATGAAAACACCGGAAGAAGTTTGCTCAGGTGGAGCTTCAGATCTGTCTAAGTTGACGGTCTTCGGTTGTCCAGCATACACACATGTAGATCAAGGAAAGTTGAATGCTCGGTCGTTGAAGTGTATCTTCCTTGGCTACGATTTGGGTGTGAAGAGTTATCGTCTCCGGTGTAAGGAATCTCAGAAGCTCATGGTTGAAAGAAATGTTGTCTTTAATGAGCTTGATATGTTACCTTCCAAGAAAGACATTGTATTTCGACTCTTGTGTCAAGTGGTGCTCCGGTTTGGGTGGAGCCACCGGTAGTGAATGCCGATGAGGACTCCAGTGTGACACAAGTGGAGAGTTCGAAGTCTGAGGAAGATGAAGAGTATTTGTTGGCAAGGGATAGGGAGAGGCGTCTGACCAAGAAACCTCGTAGATACACCGAATCAGTCCTTGCATATGCTCTTAATGCAGCTGAAGATATTGGAGTCTCTCGTGAACCGAGCAAATATTCAGAGGCAATTTTAGCACCCGATTCAGCTGCTTGGATTGGTGCAATGAATGAAGAGATAGAGTCTCTTCATAAGAACCAAACTTGGAAGCTTGTAGAACTTCCAAAAGGAAAAAGGGTCGTTAGCTGCAAATGAGTCTTCAAGAAGAAAATCGAGGGTTCCTCAGATGTGAGTTACAAAGCTCGATTACTTGCTCGTGGTTTTAGTCAGGTGGAGGGTGTGGATTATAGTGATATTTTCTCACCCATTGTGAAGCATACTTCTATTCGTGTTTTGTTGAGTTTGGTTGCAATTCATGATTTAGAGTTAGAACAACTTGATGTGAAGATCGCTTTCTTACATAAAGAATTGGAGGAGAAGATTTACATGTCCCAACCGGAGGGCTTTGTGGTCGAAGGTAAAGATAATCAAATCTGTTTGCTGAAGAAGTTGTTTTATGCGTTAAAGCAGTCACCTCGATAATGGTATAAAAGATTTAATTCTTTTATGGTTTGACATGGTTATAGCAGATCAAAGTATGATTGTTGCATTTACCGAAAAGGTATTTCCGGATGTTTCTCTTGTTTTGTTATTACTTTATGTAGATGATATGTTGGTTGCAGCTAATGACAAGTCTACAATATTTGACTTAAAGAATTGTTAAAGGCAGTGTTCGAGATGAAGGATCTCGGTTCAGCGAAGAGAATTCTATGTATGGAGATCCGTCGTGATCGTGAATGCATGCAAGAGTTTGATTCTCTCCCAGCAGCAATATATTAAGAAGGTCTTGCATGATTTTGGCATGGAGGGTGCCAAGTCTGAAAGAATTTCTCTCACCACGCATTTTAAGTTCTCGATAAACTTGTGTCCCAAGAAGGAAGATGATAAGGCATACATGTCGCATATGCCTTATACTAGTGCAGTTGACATCTTGATGCATGTCATGATATGCACTCGTCCAGATATAGCTCAGGCGGTCAATGTTGTGAGCCGTTATATGTCGAATCCAAGAAGAGAGCATTGGTCAGCTGTGAAGTGGATACTCAGGTACCTGAAAGGTACAACTAAGCTATCTCTGAAATTTGGTCGATCTTCGTATTTGTTGATGGGGTTTTTTGATGCCGATTACATGGGAGACCGCGATAGACAAAGATCTATGATTGGTTATGTGTTCACTGTTGGGAGCATGACTATTAGTTGGAAAGCGACGTTGCAACACACTGTTGCTTTGTCTACGACGGAGGCAAAGTATATGGCAGCGACCGATAGTACAAAGGAAACTCTTTGGCTGAAGGGTCTATTTGGAGAGCTTAGTCCATATTAGGATACAGTGGTTGTTTATTGTGATAGTCAAACTGTCATTCATCTGACGAAGGATCAGATGTACCACGAGAGGGTGAAGCATATCGACGTCTGTTATCACTTCATTCGGGAAGGAGGTGTGGTGGTGAAGAAGGTGCTCACAGAAGATAATCCGGCTGATATATTGACGAAACCAGTTATTTCAATTAAGTTGGTGGTATGCATGAACTTGGTTGGTCTGAACTCCAAGTAGGTGGAGCTACGACGACGACACAACAAGGAAGGAAAGTGTTCCTTCAAGTTTCGTCCACTTTCGGTCGACCGGGAGGTCTCAAGCGGTCGACCGTATATCCGTTATGTTCGTTCAGGAAAAGTGCCTGTATATTTTCGGTCGACCGGTGATTCCCATTCGGTTGACCACTCAAAGCTACAGAGCATTGCTTGGATATTTTCGGTCGACCGAGGTAGCTCGATGGTCGACCGATGCAGCTTGAGATCATGTTACAGTTTAAGTTCGTTCGACCGTTTCTTTCGATTGGTCGACCATTCAGGTTTATTTTACCTACATTCTGCACTTTTCTGCACCCGATTTTGGTGCAATTAATACTTGTTTTGGCCTAGTATATAAATGCAATTTCATACCCCTTTGTAATAATCACATCTAAGATAGTAAATCCTAATTTACTATTGTCTACTTTGCATTTTTGAGAGAAAGAGAGAGAGCATCCTTGTGGATTTAGTAGAAGCAAATTCAGCCTGGAATCCTTCGCCGGTTGGTGGTGTGTTATATAAGCCTCTCTTGTAATACGTTTTTTCTATAGTAGATTGAGGTTGTGTCGTTCGTAGTTTTCCCGCATTGGGTTTTCACGTTAAAATTTATGTTATTTCGTGCTTTGCGTGGTTTGGTGTTTCTGATTTGCATTTGTGATTTCTTTCTCCATCAGATTTGTTATTTTTCGTTCCACTGCGTATTTTGTCATTTATTCTATTCATAACAGACACTACACCTGAATAAAGGTCTCAAAATTTTGAACCTTAAGTGCATAAATTATTTATAACTAATCATGCAGAAGTTAATTTCATTACACTTTTCGATGTTTGAATCTTCTTCTTTTTTGCACACTACAAGAATTTTGGATTTTAGCCACGGTAAAAATCCGTAATTAAATCTAAAATTCCGTCACAAAAAGTTTTAGCCACAGATAATTACGGTCGTTGTTGTTGGCGTCACTGAAAGTTCTCAGTAACGGATTTCAAAACATTTGATGACAGATTTATCCAGGGGCTAAAAGTATTTTTTTCAGAAAAATAATATAAATTCTCAGCATTTAATAAATCACTAGTATTAGTGGTTTGAATAACCTTCCGTCCGACTGCAAAATGATCGCGTAAATGCTAAACTATTATTTGATTGACATCATTTCATGCTTATATTTGTATCTTATATCCATTATTTTTCACCTAAACAATGCTACGTAACGAGTTTTATGTTTGAATTTCAGAAATAAATAGGGTTGAAGAGAAGAGGCATGAAAGGACCTAAGAGAAGGAAAAATGACTGAGTTGAGAGACTCAAGGACTAAGATGCAAGATAGAAGGACCAATGAGCAAACAAGAATACTCCACACCATCCTGTGGAGTATTTTGGCAATTCTATTCGGGTCGGAGCTCCAGCAAGCGAAGTAGATGCATCAAATACCAACAAATCCATTTAGAAAAGCCCAGAAGAAAACCCAGACTGATCCAAACCCTGTAGACCGCCAATTGGCGGTCAAGGTTGCTCCGGATCCGCTAATATTTCTTTGGGTTGTGTATTAGAGTGTGTTTTGTCTATTTCTGGTATATGTTTAGTCTCATACCAGGGGATTGTCCCGGATTACATTTTTCTATGGCTATAAATAGAACTCTCCATCCTCTCTTGTACCCAATCTCTCTCTTGGTGGTCATCCTCTCTACTAGGATTTAATGTCTTGAAGCAAAAACTCTGGTGGAGAAAGTCTACTTGTAATTGAGTGAGTAATAATAGATGTTTTCCTTTGGTTATGTTGTTTCTTTCTTAGTTTAATTTCTTTTCTTATGTCTTGCATGCTTCTTTAGTTTTATATTCTTTTAGTTAAACTTGTTGTTTTAGTCTGCTTATAATTAGTTTAAGTATGTTTTCTTTCCTTAGTATAAATGATCGCGTAAATCATTTGTCGTGCACTTGCGGTTATAATTAAAACGTTCAATCATGTGTCGTTCGTAGTTTTCCCGCATTGAGTTTTCACGTTAAAATTTGTGTTATTTCGTGTTTTACGTGGTTTGGTGTTTCTGATTTGCATTTGTGATTTCTTTCTCCATCAGATTTGTTATTTTTCGTTCCACTACGTATTTTGTGATTGATTCTATTCCTAACAGGCACTACACCTGAATAAAGGTCTCAAAATTTTGAACCTGAAGTGCATAAATTATTTATAACTAATCATGCAGAAGTTAATTTCATTACACTTTTCCATGTTTGAATCTTCTTCTTTTTTGCACATTACAAGAATTTTGGATTTTAGCCACGGTAAAAATCCGTAATTAAATCTAAAATTCCGTCACAAAAAATTTTAGCCACAGATAATTATGGTCGTTGTTGTTGGCATCACTGAAAGTTCTCAGTGACGGATTTCAAAACATTTGATGACAGATTTGTCTGGGGGCTAAAAGTATTTTTTTCAGAAAAATAATATAAATTCTCAGCATTTAATAAATCACTAGTATTAGTGGTTTGAATAATCTTCCTTCCGACTGCAAAATGATCGCGTAAACGCTAAACTACTATTAACTAAAAAGGCAGAACCCCACACGATAATGTAAAGTTGTGATGGTGGATGCTGTAAAAGTCATGCCCTCATCTGTTGACTCATTCAGGATATATTATTCTTTTAAGTAGTTAAAAAAATGAAAAGCTTAGGAAAAAGAGATAATCAGTTGAAAAGCAACAGAAGAAAATAAGCATGTCACCTATCATTTAAATAGGACCACTGCCAGTACTGTGGATCATCGCTCCAAGTGATGGCTAGTTGCCTTGCAAAAATCAAGAAGCAGTTGCAGCCAGACTTCTTATCAACCCAATACTTCTGCATGTCAAAATTTAAGCAATTCATGAAATAAATATTCTTTTTAAATTTAAAAACTCTTCAAACACACACATATATCTGAAAGCTCAGTTCCATATTCAAGATAACCAAAAGAATACCAAGTAACACAACACATGATGCTTCATGTTCAAACAACAACCATTTGGGACTTGCCTTGCTCTTTTGACCCAAGAAGAAGCCAGAGTAGATATTCTCAAGAAGTTCGTCTCTAGATGTCGCAACATCTGCTTCCTTAATGATGGTATCAAAGTCATGGGGCACCCATTTGGGCTCTATTTTTGGTGGCTCGGCAATCGGCTCATCCACCCTTTCCCTAGAAACTTGGCAGCCCATGGAGAAATCTCCACGAGATGGTGCAGCACCTCTTCTTTTTTTTGTTGATTTTCTTTCAACTCTACTACCAGTTATATAGTCACCGAAATTTAGACTATATGAGAAAGATGCGACATTCCACTACAAAAAAAAGCTGATTAAACAGGTAATTATCAACAGCTAGTTATGCCACAAACTTTGTCAAAAGCATGACACAAGAATTAATCCAAAAAGATTAAGATAACAAAGAATATTGTGTACCCGGAGGAAATCTGTGTGCTGGACTTATGAGTTGTGATTCTGAAGATGTCAAAAGTTATTCCCAACAAAACTCAGGATTTGAATTTCCAAACGTTGGTTTTTAGCCCAGAGTTGATGATAGGATTCCGTGAGGAATCCGATCAATTCCAGCAACTACGTTGCCAAAAGAGGTGGATTTGGATCGAGTCAACAGTTTGACTCACGAAGTACGACAATAAGAGTGGATTTGAGCTTCATTAAGCGCCAGTGGAAGGATTCGAGCTCCTCCTGTTCCAGAACACACGAATAGTTTGATTACATGTCTTAACTTGATTTCCTTTCTTCCTTGAGTCTTGATCACCTGTAGAGGTTAGCACAAAGCAATATACATGCAATGCAATATGTGTGCTACTCTACATGATCATAATTAAGATTATGTTGATTAAATCATCAAAACATAGATTAATGTCAAAAGGTCAACAGAAAATTGGAGAGAAAATTTTTGGATTAGTGTAAACAAAGAATAGATAATAGACCTATTTATAAGGTTTTCTCTAACCACTTACACATGATCCATTGTTAATCCCTTCACTAAATCACAATATATGCAACCCACTTTGTACATAATCTCTTATTTATTTTGCCACATCATCATCCTATAATTACATTTGATCTGATTAAATCTAACCATTAATCAGTAAAATTTCTCTTATTAATATATGCAAAAACGAGACTAAACGGTTGGATCATATTTTCACTATTTTTTACTATACCAAATTTTAGATTAACATCCAACAAAATTTGGACTTTGACTTTTTAGCAAATTCATATTTTATAATGTTGTGGATCACATTATATCATGTAATAAATTATCATATATAATGTCAAAATATTATACCCCATAATATATATACATCTCATACGAATTTATTTATTATTCTAATCATGTCATTTTCACGACATTAATTTTGTCATTTTACCATATATATTTAATTTCATGTCATATGAATTTTAATACACATTATAAAATATAAAATTATATTTATTATTTTCCATTTTTGTAGTGTGACATATAAGAGGATTTACGTTATGTTGACAGTGATATAAAGTATTTTATATCATAAACTATAAGTGGTATCTAGCTACACATTATAGTTATCCAACTAACAAAAAAAATTTGTTCACTCGAGCAGAACACGATCTATTTAGCGATATAAGTAATATCACTTGTGTCTATCTCTTCCCCCATGATATTAAAAATATTATACAAAGTATAAATGTGTCATATTTGTAATATATATTCATTTATTGATCTCTCAAGTAATTCTAAATATCTAACTGTACATAAGTTACATTCTGCACATTATAAATTTACTTTATCAAGGGGGGGGGGGCAACAATAACATCACTCAAGTCAAGAGGGGAATGATAACATTTTGACATATCATCTTTTCCGACACAAGTCGTGTATAACTAACTAATATCTTTATCACTATACACAATGATAGATTTTGATAATAATCAAATTATACACTTCTCATGTGAAAATATATAGGTATCATATCTTACGATTTAAAGACACAATGAAAACATTAATGACACACACAATTGCATAATGCTTCATTTGTTAGGTCAATTCAATATATGAAAGAAACATTTTCTATCTCCTATACTTATGTTGTTAGATACTTGAAGAGCTACAATATCCTTTAACCAACACAAATATCTTAACTCGGTGATTAATGTTCCATGTTAATCACTATGATTGTGAATTACTTTTGATTTATATTAACCGTTATCTTTTAAAGCTCTACGGTTAAGGATCAAGAGTTTATTCCTTAACACTTCCAAAAGACGAATACATTGATCAATGAACAAAATATCTATACATTCAATTCATAATAAAAGACATATAAAAGTAAACTTTTAGAATACATTCATTTCAAAAACATCAACCCTAATCTAATTACAAGTAAAGTAGAGCTAATGACGCTCTCAATTTAACTAATTGTCATGCAAGAAATTAAGGGAAAATCACATAAAAATGAGAAGAAAAAGAGAAACTGGCGGAAGAGAAAGAAGGAACAAAGTTGGGCGAGTAAACGGGTGGTGCAAAGGGAGATGCATAAAGAGGAAAAGAAACTGCATGGATGACCCAAGCGCAGTTGGGTAATGACAACCCATTGAACACAAAGATAGTAGTAAATTAGTGTTATTTTTCTTACATGGAATCAATATAAGAATAAATATTGGAATCAAATGTTTAGTTTTTAATGTTTATTGCCAATCCACAATTCAAACCACATCTATTAAAATCACTCATTCTATAACTAGTCTATAATATGTACAGAACAAAGTTTCATAATTTTCAGAGAGGAATAAAGACATCCAGAGAGCATTGGAACAAAATCCTACTACTTTTTTGAATCATTAGCCCTAAGAAAAGCACCTACCATTACAGGCCACTCTTTTCTAATAACCATACATCACCCCCAACCAAAAGAAGTGAATATATAAGTCCATTCTGCATTTTCTTGTCATCAACTGAATCGTCATGCTTTATTTTTCACAAATGAAATTCCACAACCCGAGACTAATGGAGGTATTACATGTTATACCCACACAAAAATAGATGTTTTAACTGAAAGAACCTCACTTGAAACCCACAGGACATATTTGGTTGATCAAACCTTCCATCACTGTCATCGGACATGGAAAAACAATCACTTAGGTAGTTATTAGAAGGCAGAATTCCATGAATGGCTATCACCAAAGTACAAATCCAAACACATGCATGGTAAATTTTAGGAGATAAATTACAAATGCTCGTCATATCTCACTAAAGGTTTGATTTTATCAGCACCCACCATTCTACATGGATCATTGCTTGTTCCGTCCAAATTGAGATGACCAACAAGAGCATACTCTTTTCTAATAAATATACATCTCCCCCAACCAAAGAAGTGAATATATAAGTGTTATCATTAAAACTAAGCAATTCACCAACCAAGAATCGAATCCATTCTGCATTTCCCTGTCGTCAACTGAGTTGTCATACTTTATTTTTCACAGATGAAATTCCACAAGCCGAGACTAATGGAGGTATTAGATGTTATACCCACATAAAATGTTAGATGCTTTAACTGAAAGAACCTCACTTGAAACCCACCGGACATATTTGGTTAATCGAACCTTCCATCGCTGTCATCTGACATAGAAAAACAATCACTTAGGTAGTTATTAGAAGGGAGAATACCATGAATGGCTATCACCAAAGTACAAATCCAAACACATGGTAAATTTTGGGAGATAAATTACAAATGTTCGTCATAACTTCATGTTTTATGAGCCAAACTCGGCCTCAATGATCTTTGCCTGCAATAATAACTTCGGGAGAATGCTCCGTTTGTTATGCTTCAAAACACCATACTCGTAGCTCATTGCATAAATGATACCCCAAAAATAGGTACAAGTGAAATTTCAAGCATCACAGGTGGCAACGTACAGCAGGAAAACAAAAGGAGATAGGTAACACTTACGATAACAAAACGGGAACGTGCTTTTAATTTCAAAAAAATTAAAAGCCCTCAATCGTTCACCTTCTATCTCATACCAAACGGCACAATAGCAAAGATGCTAAAAGGTGATCGCTTTGTGGTACAACAATATCATTTATGATGACATAAATAGGCTTGCAGTTAATCTGAAAACATTGTTGCAAATTCATTGGACCTAACGTGTACCATGGCCACTTCATTGAAAGAAAAAAAAATACCCAGAACTGAAAAAGATTGCTTGTTTAGAAAGATTGCAAATGATTACCTCTTTTCAATATTATGCATTTTAAAGTGAGAATGATCACAACATTTCCTGCATATCTTCCAGTGAACATGAATTATGAAATTTTAAAATCGTACTCTTCAGAGAAACCTACAAAAAGTTCACTAAAACACAAGTTCAGGTATCAGTGGGGCTACTGTATACTCTATTTGATATTGAACACAAGATCACCAAAGTGAAAATGAAAGAATAACTGCAAAGTTACATAAATAAAATAATTGTAAGAAATAAGCTTTTCTATCAAAATATACGTTTAAACTTTTAGTAAAACTCAAAAGTAGGCTGCATGTTTTTATCTTTTCTTTCGATCATTTTTTTCCTTGTTAGAATGGGCTGCAAAGGGAAGTTACTTCTTTCAAATTTTTCTAAGATTTGTGATCATCTACAATATAGACAAAACAATGATATTAAGAGTAGATAAGAATCAAAATATCCCCAAATCTGTCATTATATCCATGAATATGCTCATGATTATTATAAGATATCATACACTAAATGTGATGTTGTCATTTTCTAGTTTAAACACCTCATTCTAGATAATAAGTAATATAACTCTAAACATCAACTTTGACTTCTAGTACAACATTCTACATGATGATTGCTGGTTCCGTCCAAATTGAGATCACCAACAAGAACATACTTGTATTACAATAATTTTCACAGCATACAGTTGTTACAATCATACATAGAAAGGTGACTGCTGCAAGCACCAAATGAAGATCAATAGGATCTCAATGTTGATTCGTAGTAATTAGCTGGTATCTGCCCAAAGGTATCTAGGACAAAACATGTTGATTTGGAGTAGATAAAACATGTCATTTTGCCCAAAGGTATCTGGTTCGGGGACCTATCGAGTGAGCAAGAAAATTAGGGGTTTCATTAAAAAATCAAAATCAAAATGGTTTTCGATCATAGATTCATTGGTATGCTAAGTTACCTTTGGGATGAAAATGTCTCAGTATCAAACTATTTTGCTTGGTCCTAGATTATCTGATGCAGAAGCCAAGTCCTCGGCCTTTACACGGTTGTGTAACTGTGATGAATATCAAACTTTAGAAGAAAAGGCAAATGTACTGATTGGTAAGTGCATAAAATCAGAAGGAATAAGTGAAGATGGCCAGGAATTCAGTCCTTCCATATAATAAGGAAAAGAAGCAATCCAAAACATCAAAAGTAGTTTCAATATCTTAGATTATAATATGTAAATGTGGTCTGCAGCATGCTTGAATTTTTTTTCCAGCAACTAGTGGCGTCGTAAACTGCATTTTGAGGCCCGGTAATAAAACGGGAGTAGATGGAAGGTTCATTTTCCATTGACTCTCAAGCTGTGTCTAATCATATTAATATTAATAATACATAATTTTTTTAAATTACAAGCAAAACATTACATATTGCATGCCTCTGTTGCATTTCTGGACACCACAGTTTGCTTGACTAAGAAAAACAAATTTCCTTGTGAGATGGAACTAGTAAATTTTGAAATTTCCAATGAGATCAAGATTCATGCACTAATCATGTGTTGCGGTTGGCCCTGTTTGGCTCCTACCCTCTACTGGAGTAAACTCTATAAGCAAATGCAACCTTCTAATGACAGGCTGAGCTCTGTGATGGCCTACACCTAGTTTAACCTTTGCATTTCATGTTCGCAAGTGTAATATTTGCTCAGTAAACATGGAACAAAAGAGAAAAATAGACTCAGGGAAATGAGACACTGAAAACTATAATGTAATGACGAACCAAAAATAAGCTCAAATAATACTTTACAACAAAAAACTTTGAAATAAAGAAGTATAAAATGCATCAGTTGGAGCAACTACTTTGTTAATTTCACAGTTTCCTGAGTTACTTGTAACATGCTATCTGTTCCTCCGTCACAATATTAACTTCATCCTGCCTAAAATATGAAACTAAAAAAAGCAACTTCTCTACTAAAAAAACACACCATCAACCTTCTTCTGGAACTGTCCCCAAAAAACAAAAACAAAAACTAAGCAGATTAGCATGTATTTAAGTTTGATATTAGTAACTGTCCAAAAATAATTAGCAATTATCATAAATAAAAATCGAAAAGGCACTAACAGCATCAGCAATGGCGAACCAATGGAAACAACGCATGATCGGATCCTCTTGAGACGGGGTATCATCATGATTCCAATAAGTGATGTTCTGAAACTCGGCTCTTGACACCCAATCATTGGACTCTCCCAAGCCCTTCCGGTCCACCTGGTCCTGCTTGCTTAGTACATACCCTAAGAACAAAAGGGATGACCTTACCATCAGAGATATCTATCCCCAGCTTATATATCTTATAAAAGGAGAAAGAACAATAACAATGATCACAAGAGAAAAGGAAAGCAGCATACCACGGTATCCATTGGGAAGAGGAATGGTTGCCCCCTGCAATCTCCTACCCCGGAAGAAAGCTTCCTCCACCTTCAACCCACCAATCTCCATACCTAGATATAGCACAAAATATGAACATCTAAGGTCAGAACTATGGGCAAAAAACCCTAAAATTTGAATTTTGACACCGGACCTCTGTTTCGATAACACAAATCCTTAAACCAAATTATACAAAAACAGATAAAATACAATTCCATAAACCAAACCGGTGGTTTGGTGGGTTATATCAACATGAACAAAAGCCGGACCTGTGGTTTGGGGCTTGAAGTAGTGGGAAACGGTGCAGTCGCCGTCGTGCCGGATGCAGCAAGGGAGGAGGTGCACCTTCCCCGTCAGATCGGGCGGCGAGTCCACGGCGGAGAGATCGATTCCGCCGCCAGAGGCCATCGTTGCTGGAATGGTCGGAACGCGAAACCCTAACCCTACTGCCGCCTTTCGTTGGGTATCCCGCGTAAAAGCACAAATAACTGCACCGGTCACGTCAATTTCTCTTTTTGTCAAGTTAACTTACTCAACACATCAAAAATAAACTTTTAACCATATTGGAAGTATGTCACCCACATTTTTCTTTCTTTCCTCAACGTCATTTCTTAATTAACAATTTTAATTATCACAAAACATTTAATAAATTACATTTATATAATTCTAATCACATTATAAATCTAATTCACGAAATAATTAATATTAATTAATTAACAATAATAATTATTCATTAATAATATTAATCACTATTAAACCACAAAAATTTTGAATATTTGAAATTTGAAACGCACGTGAATACACAGTACCTCCGTGAATGCACAGTATACGTGTGAATGTACAGTATACGTGTGCGTGAAAAGTAATATGTGTGATTGCACAGTATACACGTGCGTGAAAAGTAATCCGCGTGACTGCACAATGTCTAATTTTTTTCTCTATATATACTTTATACAAAACACAACTTACATCCCCTATCTCTTCCACAATCCGTCCTAATTGTTGTTAACTCACGCAAAACACAACGTTGCAATATCTTCTTCAGATTACAAATGTTCCCCTCATCGTCAATAATCAAATCCACGTTCACGCTATCCACAAGGATACCCCTCACGTCCATTTTACCAACAATCATTCCAACAACCAGACTTCTCCCACTACGCACCACTGTTCCCACCACCAGACCAAAACTAATCATTCTCACAATTCTCCCACTCCGTACAACTAGACCAAAACTCATCATTCCCACAATTCTCCCACTACGCACAACCAGACCAAAACCCACTATTCCCACAACTCCCACTCCTCACAACCACTAGTCCACAGTCAGGAAGCCTTGGGAAAAGTAATACCACTGATGACTACATGACGCAATCACCCTCGGATGCAGAAGAGTTGACGTCGGGGTCGTCTACACACCCAGAAGGTGTGAAGAATGCCAAGAAAAAGGCTAAGAGTTCATTAGGCCCCGAAGGCGACGCCGATGTTAGAGAACTTACACAACAGCTTCGATACACCGCCCAAGTCAGAGAAGATGGTTTATCCAAGCAGGAGGAGTTAGCGGAAAAGAATTTCCAGAGGCATTTAAAAAAACTAAGTTGGACATGCTTCACTCTTTGATGAGGAATGACAACCCGACAGAGCAGGATCAAAAGGTAATTGATAAACTCCTCTCCTGGGCAGAAGTTTGTTGTAGTCTGTATTTCGTTTGGTTTGTATTTCCTTTAGTTTGCATTTCGTGCTGTTGTAGTTTGTATTTCTCGTAGTTTGTTGTAGTTGGTATTTTGTATGGTCTGTATTTCCTTTAATTTGTATTTCATGTGGTTGGTTGTAGTTCGTATTTCAGTATTATTAATAATATATTGTTCTTATGGTATTGTAGCATTAATATATATATTCTATTTTAAGCGTTAAATATGGATTTACATTTGTTTTATTTAATGTATATATTTTAAATTTTATTCAATTAATTACACCCAAATTTATTACCCCACGTTAATAACAAATACTTAATCCATTAATAACAAAACTTCCACTAAATACTTAAAAATAAAAAATGGACAAATGGGGGGACACGTGCCCCCCACCCGAGGGCGTCCCGGGAGTCTACCCGGAACGTCCAACGTCCTGGGCGTCCCGGGAGTCTACCCGGAATGTCCAACGCACGTGCCCCCCACCCGAGGGCGTCCCGGGAGTCTACCCGGAACGTCCCACGCCCGTGCAACCCACCCCGGGCGTGCCCTAATACCGTTTCTAATCGAACATGTTAGGGATAGGATTTTGGGCCGGATTTAAACCGAATTCGACCCCAAACTTCTGTGTGGGTCAAAAGTTTCAAACCCAATTATAGTTGTTGGGTTTGGGTATAATCAAACCAAATTAACTCCCGCATAATATTGGTGACATGTGTAACATACAATCAAACACTTTTATTAAATTTATGATTTCTATTTAATTAGCACTATAATTCTAATTATATAAGTGTGTAACCATAATTTTAGTTTCAAGATAGCTTTTTTGGTGGCCTTTAGCTTTTATGTTTTTAAAGGGATTAAGAAACTATGGTATTTAATGCAAACCAAACCAGTATGAACTAAAATAGTTTGGTTTGGGTGTTTGGTCAAGGTTTCGAAGGTTTGGGGGATTTGGGTCTAGTTAATACATTAAAATTGGGTCGAGTCAGATGTGTTTGAGTTCGAGTTTAACAGGTAGAGATTGGGAATCTAGTGCGTTACTCTAATATTAATACTATGCAAGCTAGTGCATCCATGCAGATAAACCGTATGATAAAAAAGATGACTTCCACCAACAAAGCTTCAAGAATTACAACTAAATAATGAATACCAGAAAGTTTGACCTTATTACTTTGCCAAAGCTTTGATATGCTTATAATTAATGCATACATACTTTGTTTTTTAGACCTTAGCACTTTGTTCAAATGAAGATATGTACGTGACTAACGCACACGTTTCTTGCTTCTGCCAACATTTAATACCAGGACTTATAAATAGACTCTTGAAACTGTAATATGGCTTTCTAGATGGCAAAATAAGTAACAATTGCTGGACATTGGCCGTGAGACAACTTTACGCGTGCATATCATCTGGATCTTGCCCAAATGAGTGTCAGGAAGAAGGTTACATGAAAGGTGGTGAATGTAGAGAGGGTACGTGGCCTGTTGAAATACATGTCTAGTATTTCATGTGGGCCTTGTTTTTTACATAAACATGAGTTCGTGGTGGGTTATGAGTTGATGCAACATTCAAATAAATAAAGCCAAAAAAGTCGATTTTGTTTCGTAATGAGATTGGTATTGTTATGTTTTCTCAAAACGACCTACAGCTTCTTCATGAATGTACGTACGATTGTATATACTCTACAATTTAAACTATCATCATGCATAAACACTCTAAACCATGCCATCAGTCGAATATATCTTCCATATAAACTCAACACAAATTGAACGTCGAAAGTAAGAGTTTTTTGCACTTGTCATTTACTATATATATGAAAACGAAGGTGCGATGATGTAGAAAAATTAGAAGCAAGAGCGGGGTCACCTAGTGGACTGTGGATCTTGATTTTTTTATCCTTTAAGATTTTGATCCCTGGATTTTGATATTTCACTTACATTTAGAAAAGACTTCATGTGATTCCAACCCCCATGGATTTTAACTAATTAAGTTTCAACCCCAAAAATATTTTTGAGTACCAATAATAAGATAGTTAAATGAATTTGTACAATAAGTCTAATATGGAGAAGTATTGCTTTACACACTTACCGGTAAAATACCTAATTAGATTCCATCGTAAATAATTGTTTTAAAAACTAGAAATAGTTGTTTTGTACTAGAACTCCATATAAATGATACCTTAATATCGCCGAAAATGAATTACACACGATTAAAACCCCAGAAATTCCTATAAATAGAGAACAGTGATGAGATCCTAAAACTTTCCAAGGATTAACCCTCTTTACGAAAAGGTAATGAGGTCCTTCTGATACACCATAAATAAATTTGAATACCAACATCAAACATTTAGTTTTCAGTTAAGAAACATACAATAGTTGGCATAATGAGAACCTCAGAAGAAGCTACAAAATTTACAACAAACCAACTAAGGCACGATACAAACTAAAGATAAAGTTGTGGTTTGCCCTCCCTCTAGTATGTGATTTCGCATGGGGCATGAAATGTCCTTCCGCGACAAATCGGTTCAAGGTTCTCCCCCACATACGAGCAAAGAGGAGATATCTCAACCCCTATGATCAAGATGATAATTGTGATAAGAATACAAAATATTGTAGTTGGTTCATCTGGTTGCAGGCTCCGAGCTATTATTATGGTGGCTAAATCACAATTAGAAATAAGTATCATGATCAATTCATACTTCAAAACAAGAGGTGTTTGAATAAACTTCCTTATTGCATACATTTAATATCAGAAAATAGAATAAAAAATATCAATTGCAAGATTAAAAAATGTACCTGTTAGATACAAAGGTACTGAATGTGTCAAGAAGCCACCAGCAGCAACAACCCAACGGCTGTGTAGACGTAGTAATAGAAGTCGAGCGCTATCTGGGGTGTCGTAAGTTGATCCATTAGCATTCTTAACTGGTGCAAACTCCTCCTCACGCAAAATCTAGCAGTCAAACCAAAAATAATTATCTTCCTTTCCAGCATCAAAACATTTCTGTTAAGGGTGCTAGCGGACCAAATAGGAGGTGCATGTAGTCTGCTTTTGAAATTCAGACAAGATACGGGCCCAGACAGACCAGAACACCTATACAAAAAATGCATCTTGGGAAGATGGACATGGATATGAGCACGAGACAGACATTTTAAACAATCAGAGGGATATTCATACATGACAAATACACAGAAATTGAGATCATGTGTATACTAGATTTTCATGTCTTAGTTTCTAAACTTGACTTAGATCGCATGGTTAACATTTACAGACGATATTGGTAAACTCTGAGAAAAAACTCCAAAGCATGGTTAGTTCACCTACTTGTAACATGTTTTCAGAAAGAAAGAAAAACATACGATCTGTAATTCAATAACTTTATCTTGTAAAAAATACATACATATATTTGCATGCGTAACTATTGAAATCCAACATCCATATTTATATTCATAACCATAAAATTAGAAAAACCATTATACTAATAAAAAATGAAAACTCAATACCCATATGGGGATATCCGTATCCATATTCATCCAGATAAGGTAGTCATAACAATATTCATAAAAAAAACATGATGGGTTACCCGACTAGTTTGAGCCCCGTCTATCTATGCTCCTAATTAATATCAATCAATATGCACCATATCCCGACATTCAAGAAGCATATCAATCATCATTATTTCAATTTTTCATGTCGACAAGAAAAAATCATAGACAAGACTCAAAAGAGGAAGCTTAAAAAGAAGAGCTGAAAAATTGCAAGCATGGAAATTAACTTGCCTCAAACAGAGCAGTTGAAGGCGCATAAATAAATGCATCAAATATAAACTGTTCCAGCTTCAGACCCATTGTGAATCCATTGATTGAAGGAATTTTCTTTTCTGCAAGGTGGTAGCTGCACAATAAAAGCCGTCCATGTATATCAATAAAATAACGAATCTCTGAGGTCAGAAGAAAAGAAAAAACCAAGTTAGTCCAGGCAAGAACATCCAACTAATAAGGTTCAGCTCAACAGTAATCCTGAGTTATTTTTAATTCGGAGCTGTAAGAAGAATCAAACCATAATTCCACCGTCATTACTTGAATTTTGCGTTTATATCATGAAAATCACTTAAAATGGGCCAAATTAAACAAGCCAGATGAAAAGTGATATGTCGAGCAAGGCCCATGACTATAGTTTCAAGTTACACATAATTGCTCGGTAGATTTGGATGTCACATGAAAATATCCAATTCTCATCTCAAAAATGATAATAATTAGGCAGCATTGATAATGAAAAAGGTGGAGATAAATGAACAAATACTGACATGCTGTCTTTCTCAAGGCCATTGGCCACTTGATTCAGGAAGTCCAGAGTAAACATGTGTAGACACACCTAAATTAGAAAGAAAGCTAATTTTTCAGTAAAATTGTTGAAGAATAGTTAGTCATGTGCTAGAAAAAAGAAGAAAGATCAAGACTATTACAAGTTCATATATTATAAAAAAAAACAATCCATGGAATGTCATGTTCAGTTCTGAGTTTGAACGAAGTGACAATCTCAAACAAAACTAGACGTTTTTTATAGATAGTCAGAAATACATGAAAGAGCTGCAAAACCATAAAAATAAAATAAAGACACATGCCATGCAACTTAATAAATAGGCTCAGCACTATAGTATACATGGGAGGGGCCATCTCAAGTCATTTACTAGATACTGTGCGAATGTGCCTTCAAAATTAGGGAAAAGGGAATGATACAGACATCACAGATCATAACTATTATATAATAAAACACACAATAGGTCTTAAAGAATACTTTATGAAATGTCCCTTCAATATATAAATATGCACAACCATAATTACACGAACACCAGCTTGTATTTCTGATGAATATAAGAATATACCTGCTTTAGAGTTCAGACACAGTAAATTACCAAGTTGTTCCAAACAACTTAATTAGCAAATAGATGTCTACTTGAGAAATCATTTATTAGTGAAATAGTGTGAGTTGAATATCATGCATATATCATGAATTCATGGTTATGATACAGTGGCTTCCAGTTTTCACAGTTACCATGTATAGGGATGTTAATTCTTGCTTGGGCTCGAATTGTTACGAAGCCCAACTCAAACAACAATATAGGCTCGACTACGTAAATGAGTTGGCTCACCCCCACGTGAAAAGGCTCGAGCTCGCTCATTAGGTTGTTACGCCTATACTTATTCATGACATAACCACAACACAAAAGGCGGCATTCTGAATAATCTATTATGTCTTGTCCAAGAGGTCTCTAGTGTGACCTCTCACGTGCTGCACTTTTGCTGGAGTTAATGCATTCATTTCCAGACGTGGCCTCTAACATTTATTGCCTTAATGCATTTTTTTCAAGTGGATGTGAGATAGTCCCGAACCAGTGAAAACAATGGCAGAAGTAATAAGGGAGCCTCTAAAACAACTCGTTTGCAAGTGAGTTTGGGGTCACTTGCTGGCAGGCCAAGAAAGAAATTTTAGTTGCATTCAGGTTGTGTGCAAGCATGTGAACCAGTTGAGCTTGTTTGATGTAAACCTGAACGGAGTTTGAACAGAATTTTGGACACCTTTGGTAAACGACTTAGTCTTCGAGTTGGTTCGAATCAAGTCAAGCCAGGCCTAAACATATTGTGTTACGCCCCTACAAGTACACAACATCTAGTCCGCTAACATCACATTCTTGCAAGATGCAACAATCAGATGAAAGGAATAGAGATATGAAAATGAGAAGGCAAGCAGTTATTACATTGCTCCAACAATATCGAAGACGTCCAGTTGTTTGATTGATCTCAGAAGCCATTGATGAATCCATTTCACTGTACTCCAATACTGAAAGAGGTCCACCCCTTCCTCTTTTTACAAAGACACCGACCTTTTCTTGTGGATAACCCTGATCAAAGAAAAGAAGATGATACAAGTAAGCCATTCACACTCATACGAAATAGAGATCGATGCAGAAATTGCTTTTGACCCCGTCGACCCGGGCCAGGCTAAACTTTACGTTTGAATTGTAACTTATTATTTTTTGCAACTATAAATCTGATTTCATTATCTAAAGACTTCATAATGATCACCACAAATGCCATCATTGTTCAAGATTCAATTTTTTAACAACCATTGTTCTACTTGTTCTACCATACTTATGGAATCAGCTAACCAAATGCTCGAGGAATAACTTAAACAGGTTGTGATTCTCCAGACTCAAAGTCAAAGGTAGTATTGTAGTCTATAGGTCTTCACAAAACAACTGCTGAAATCTAATAAGCAGTATGGGGATGGAAGTAAAGTTTTTACAAGTGATTCTTAAACCTGCTAACTTGTAAAAAATAGAGTGAGGGACTTACCTTACGGACAACCTTTGCAGCAGCAGCCACACCTTTGTCCACGAAATATCCCACAAAAGTTGGATCTGCAACTCGAACCTGTATAGGAGTGGAAACAATCACCCAAGGAGTAATATAGTGCAAATAACTTCACTTAGCAACTGAAATCTCACCAAGGCATTATCAACTCCATAACAATCCACATATTTCACACCTCTCATGGCCATATCTTCCAACAATCTATAAGATTTGAGGGCTGAAAGAAGGAATGTTGTGGAAACATGAATATGTCACTTGAAGCAATAAGGAAAGACCAATAAAAACACATTTTGCATGCATACTGAAAACAAGAAGCAAAAGTACCGGAATAAACCCCTCCATTCCCGTCAGGAGCTTTCGCCACCTAATTATAAACATGCAACAACAGTGATTTTCTTACTAAAAAAGCGCATCCATAAAATTTACTATAAACTATATTTTAATTTTCTACTCTTGCTTAGGAAGTTTTTTTCCTGATATGAATACAATGTAGACTTAATGAACATGGTCGAATAAATTATAGAACGAAACAAAAGAAACATGCATGATAGCATTAACAGAAAACACGCATCATTTTCAAACTCAAAGCTTATGCATAATTATTTTGAATATGACACTTCGAATGTTAGTCACAAGAAAATTCAATTTGAATCACATTACCATCAAGAACCTGAACTTTTTCTTTTTTGAGTATACACAGCCTCATAACTGAACAATTACAGTTAGATCCACGATCAATTACCTATATATTATCTTTACTTATTTCAGACATACAAAAGGAAACAAAAGCGTAATGCAGTGGTTGGAGAAGTTGGTAAAGCAGAGCTACTAGCAAGTGGGTTGGTGGTAGAGGGCTTGAATTTTGGGATTTCATCTAATTTATACAGACCCTTTGGGATACCTATAAATTTTAACCTTGGATTGTCTTTACGAATTCCGACCACCTGACTTGAATTCTTAGCATCGTCTTTGGCTACTATTGCACTATTACAAATTCTGAGTCATCTAAGCAGCTAGTAATCATATTATCTACCTATATAGTCTGGATAAATTAATTTTTTAAGTTCATTTAACTTGTCCATTGGTTCATGAGAAAGTAAAACAATAATTTCTCTAGAAAAACTTTTTCCTAATTGTTTCATCTTGTTTAACCCTCCCACAAAGGGTAGATATGAGTCATGCCATACGACAATTAACATGTTAGAAAAGCAATGTGGTAAAGAATGGAATTGGGGTTTGAACTACTTCACGTTTGCCAAATAAGCAAATTATTACCTTATAAGGGGTCTCCATTATATATCTGCCATCCATTGAGATGCAAGGAATAGTGCCTTGTTGAAAGAATGTGATCTGCATCAAACAATAAAATAGTAGCATTACAAGAAAAGCATCTAACAGAGGCAAAAATAGACATGTCCATTTACCTGATCTGCTTCCAGACCAAAATATTTGTGACATTCAAAAAATCTTCTAGTGGCTTCATCCGTAAATGGACTAGTCATTATGTACCAATGTACAGGTGCCGAACCAGCTAAACAGTGGACCAGAATCAAAAGAAAAAGATCAGGATCAGATGGGAAAACAAGGACTAACTATCAAAAGAAGAAGAAAAGTTACCATCACTAAACTGAGCAGCAAGTCTTTGAATACACAATATTCTTTCAGCTTGAAGCTGAAAAAGCGACTTTCCAGATGGAAGTCCAATATCTGAATGCACATAATGAACTTATTTAGAATCGGGACAAGTGAAATAGCAACAAAACATCTAAAAGAAAATTCAAATTCAAGTATAGGGTCTAGCCAAATTGATTAAGCAATTGAATAGAGCACAACAAGGTCCTACAATAATTCAAGCAGGCGACATAAATCAAATTGATCTCATGGTTATGATTTTCTGAATGCTAGAAACACTTAATGTTGCAGTAAAAATCATTTTCTCTGCTAACTGTAAAGCATAAATGTTAGACATCAACCTTCAGCTGAATAGTTTGGTAAAGAAAAAAGAAAATCCTGAAAGGAAAGTATTGGAATGGGACTGAGAAGAGACTATTTAATTAGAAGAGTCTGTATGGAAGAACTCAATGTCATCTCAGCCTCCAGGAGTGAATTTAAATCTGAAAGATGAAGAAAAAATTAAAACAGTGGCTAGATGATAGATACTTACTAAAACATCCTTTTGGATCTGAACTTCCAAGACGTGTACCCTGCATTCATTTAAATTTAGAACGTGTAATTAATTACAATCAAGCAAATCTAAAAAAAGATGAGATGTTATTAGATAAACAGACAGACTCCATCACTAGTACAATCGATAGATTTACTTGCGGGAATTTGTAAAGAGAATAAATAAAAAGAAAGTTATACACATTGGAATTAATGCTCTAATTCAATAGTGGTGTCTTATATTTGCCCATGATTAGATGCCAAAATTATGTTATGCCATTACATTTAGCATGTTAAATCATACAGTCTTAAACAGAAAGTAAAAACATAAAAAACTCGCCTGCCCACCAGAAAGAAGCAACACTGCTAGCTTCCCTTCTGAGATGGCCTTCAGTCCCATTTTCCACCATCTCTCTTTTTCACCCGATGTTCTCTCATCAAGAGTAGAGACATTGGACTCTGGTACTGGCTCAATTGCAGGTGTTGGTAGTTCTGGAAAATCGAGATCCAGAAAGAAAAAAAGAAACAAACATTTTGTTGTAAACAGGAGAAGGTGACAAAGGTATATACTATAAAGTAGAGGTGATGGAATAATTACCACGAGATTGCAGAGAACATCTGATAATCCTGTCAATCCTTGGAAGATCTAAGCTCTGAAAGACAATTGAAATTGTTGTACTTGGTTAGCAAATAGGAGAAAAACAAAAGACACCACCTTCATGGGTACCGAAACTGAAACACTCAAATACAATGGAAGTTTAAGATTTGACAAAACAACAATTTCAACCCAAACAAAACCAAATACCAGCAACAACTTCAATATAAAAAAACAAAGCCGAGCTAAAATAAAATGCATAATCCTTACATCGAATATACTACGCACTATGAAAAAAGAAACATTTGTGATTTGCATTTCACAATTGGGAGCAAAATTAGGTCCCTAACATCAATGATTTAAAAGCTGGCCAACTAGTAGATTGTTGGCTTCAACTTGGCAAGCCGAACAACCCCATTAGCCTAACTAGTAGTTTACTAGTAGCATTGGAGTTTTGGACTGCAAAATTTGGTCGGCTGTCAGTCCTTTAAAACCGAACACATAAGCAGACACTAGTGGATCCAATTCTCTTAAACTTTTGGTCTTGAGCAATGTCAGATTATTTTTCCAACACCATCCGCATCTACGTATGAGCATTATGTGTTGGGGTGGAGCCTCAACCGTGGTCGAAAAAATGGCTTTGATACCACATTAACACTGTATTTGGAATTGAGGACTCTCCCCTCTTATGTTCGAATGACCTTTTTTTTTTGCAAAAAGAAGGGAAGTCTATATAGACTACATGATTGCAACTTCCAAAGATTTCTTGGGCTAATGGAACTCCCAGGGATTGAAACTTGTGACCTTTGGCACATGAGGTACTTATTGTATCGCAAGTGTTCAATAGCCAGATTGAAACCTTTGAAGTCCATTTGGAATCACATTTCGATAGTCGGATTGAATTTTTATTCCAAAGCATCAAGAACCAAACACGATCTACAATTGCCATCGAAAAACATAAAAAAGTGTTCTGTAACACTATTGAACGTACTTTAGATGATACGATTATCAAAATATGAACTACAACACCATCACCATCGAAACGACTAACAAAAAGCATTTGAAAGGAAGAAAGAGGGGGAATTAGGGATATTCGACCTGGATGTCCCGGACGAGGAGGGCGCGCTCGTCGGAGGAGAGCTCGTCCCAGAAGGCGAAGACGTCCTCCTGGCCGTAGTCCTTGAGGCGCTCGACAAGGGCCTGTGGGATCCTCGCCGGTGGAGGGGATGGATCGCCCCTCTTCGCCCCCACCATCACCATCTCCCCCATCTCAGATCCCATCTCTCTCTCTCTCTCTCGAACCAAAACCAAAATCAGTTGGTGTGACGTCGACTATCGGTGGTACCTAAACAGACAAAAACGAATACTCGGTAGATGCCTCTTAAATAAATCTAGTAATTACAATGACCTGCAATGAAAGTATTTGAGCTTGTAAAATAACTTTGTTTCAACTTAGAGAAAATGTATCTAATAAAATTTTACTTATTTTATGGAGAGAGAGGAGAGGAGAGGAGAGGAGAGGAGCGGCTTCCGAGGACGCCCGCCCGATGCGGGAGGCGTCTCCCTCGGACGCCGACCCGTAGCGGGAGACGTCTGCAGAAGACGTCTCCCCCAAGGAGGAGGCGTCTCCGACAGACGCCTCCACAATGCGGGAGGCGTCTCTCGCAGACGCCTCCACAATTTTTGTTTTTTTAATTATTTAATCTGATAATTACTTTAATAAATTGTGATAAATCTGATAATTTAATTTAACAAATTGTTATTAAGTTTAACATTTGTGATATTTAGTTTTAACAATTTTTGATTTAGTTTAACAATTGTTTTAATTTAGTTTAACAAATTTTGATTTAGTTTAACAATTGTGATAATTTAGTTTAACAAATTTTGATTTAGTTTAACAATTGTGATAAATATGATAATTTAGTTTAACAAATTTAACAAATTTGTATTTAAAATTTCAATTAATAGTCATCGGGTCACAGTGGAGGGAAAGGCAAGTCGATACCATTACACGCCTTCCGTTCTTTAGATGATGATTCAGCACCGCGTCATCCACGTAGACGGGGGATATCTGCTTCGGTCAGGAGGGAGAGAGAGGTATTACGTCGTTGTGAGGAGGATGATGATTCCTTCGATGATGAGCATGTGGACAGTCCCGACGACGAGAGCGACGATGATGACCCGTATGAGTTAGAGCGGTGATGAGTAGGCTGATCTGTTGTACAGTACTCTTAGTATTTGCATTTATATTTGTTTATCTGTCGTACGCTTATTATTTGTATTTGTGTTTGTGTTTGCTAACATGTCGTACGCTTATTGTTTGTATTTGTGTTTGCTTATCTGTCGTACGCTTATTATTTGTATTTGTGTTTGCTAACCTGTCGTACTATTATATATAATGCAAATAAAGCAAACATATCAAAACATATTACATGATAAAGCAACACTATATAATGTACAAACATATCAAAACATATTACATAATTGTACAAACATATCAAAACATATTACATAATTGTTGCCAATATGCTATCCTATTTTGGTACTCCAGCTCCCATCCAATAACACTCTCATCTCGTATTTGAAATCACAGTGTCACTATAGGAGGTACAGGGAATCCCTCATTCAATTCCAAACGAATGTAATGAGCGTAACTCCCTAAATGAGCAATAATCAACTCTCTGCACGGTCTCGTCACGGTAGGCGGACTCTCCCAAGGTAGAACTGTAAGACATGGGTACAACGAACCATCATTTCCGAGAGAGAAGAACATAACTGCACACTTGTAAAAATTTGCAATGGGAAACAAGTCTGTCCACGTCTCCATGTAGTGATTCTCGCCACAAGGTCCCCCGCCCCAATTAATCCGGTGACGAGTCTGCGCCACACCGTCGTAGTATACGTGCTCATAAAAAGATGGGTTCACAGCTATCTCATTTGAAATCGAACGACGGGGCGAGTTGCCAATTGTCTTCACCATCGTGGAAAACATCGGCGACACATCGAAATCCACAGTTTCCATCAGGACGTAATCATTCCACTGGTGTAGGAATGGCATAATGATTCCTGGAATTCTATCCACATATGGGAAGTCGTCTACGTCAGCCCGCCCAATCACTACAATATAAACAAAAAATACAGTTACATATAATAACAAAAGATACATATTTACTGAAATAAATAACAAAATTATAATAACAATAAATATAGGGATGGTATACCTGATCCTCCCCTCACAGACGAAGAACCAGAAGATCGACCACGACCTTTGCTTCCACTACCGGAAGAACGACCACGACCTCTACTCCCACTACCTGAAGATCGACCACGACCTCGCTCTGCATACTCAAACGCACTAGGGTCCCGTCGTGTCGACTTTCCCCTTGGTCGACCTCGTAGCTTTGTTTTTTCTGCAGGCTCTCTCAAATTCGAATGTTCGGGGTGTAGCTGCTCGAATAAAACCCGAGAGGCAGATCGAATTACGGTAGGGTCACTTCCTGCAATCTCATCAACCAGGCTGCGAAAATGTTCGGCGTCTTGAGCTGCCTGAGACAGAAACTCTGGGTTCCCGGCTCCTTCCCCAATGACAAGTGTCCTGCAGAACGGATGAATCTGCTCTAAGTAAATTCCGTTGTCTGATTCAAGACATCTGCAGATGGTACATGCGCAAGGTATCCCATGAGAAGTCAGAAAAGCGCACTCACAACGATATTCAACTTCATCATCTAACTGTTGCATTCTCTTCACCTCCTGACTCAGCAATTGCAAGCAGTGATGCGAAACTCGACCATTTATGTGACGATATAGAGGATGTCCGAAATTAGTCAAATTTCGCCGTCTCGAGTCTTCAAGAAAGTTTCGAATATTCGTCAGCTGCATTTCAATAGCCGCGTTGACGCGTTCGAAAAGAGTGTCCAGAGCTGCTGTCGATGTAGAAATGCACTCTTTTAGAGCCGAATGAGCACTTTCGACCCTACAATTCGTGGTGTTCCCAAAATGAAGGACTTTGTTCATCCAATTCAGCACAAACATTTCTTTATGCACCAACCACGTGGTGTCCAGATACTCCGTGATAGCCGGCCACGATCTATACAGATCTTTCAGAGCATACAAAGCTCTATCATACTCGGCTTCTGAAGTAGAAAGCATGATTTTCCTCCATCTTCCACGCGTCAAAGTCTCTGCCATCTGCTTATTCTTGCCGAATACGTGGTATGCGTAGTTGAATACGTCTTTGTTGATGTGCCATGTGCAGAGTAAATGAGCAGAGTCAGGAAAAACATCTCTCACCGGTCGCATAAGGCCTAACTCCCGGTCTGTTATTATTGCAGTCGGGCTGACAGTCCCCAATAACAGATCTCGCAACTTCTCCATCACCCACAGGTAACTGGAGTAAGATTCATCCATCAAAATCGCATATCCAATAAGGAAATTCATGTTTGTTGGTGTGACCCCAATCATTTCGAACAAATGCATCTTACACTTGTTCGTCTTGTAAGTCGAATCCATGCAGATAACGAAAGGATATGTCCGCAACAACTGGACTGCCGTCGGATGTGCCAAAAAAGCGTGAGTGACGACATTAGTTTCTGGATCCGCCATAATCCAATGTAAGTACTCACACTGCACTGCTTGATAGAGAAACTGCTGGACGGGATTCCGGTCTTGAGATTTTGTCCTCCTCATGTAATCTCTGAAATTATAAATATGCCTTTGATTTGGATTGTCCTCCGGGAATTTTTCTTTTACTGCCTTCAAGATGTTCCGTGGTTTTGCTTGCGCCTCACTCATATCACGAATAATCTTCTTCGCCCCAGAACTTAGACCACTAATTTGACTATGACCCTCTGGATAAACTGACAGTCTGTGGTTGTGATGTCCGTGACCATTATTAAAAACCACAACCCATCCATCACGATCTCGTCGCTCCACCACTTTTATTAAGAAATGGCAACCGCAACCATTTCTTTTGGTGTTTCTTCGAAGTGCAGTATCCATATCCTGAGACTCCATTTGATTTCGCCGGTCGCATCTCAAATAACAATCAATCCGACTATCTGATCTTGTTTTGTACGACGACACGACAAAAAAAACTCAACTCCGATAGCTACTTGTTTGGCCCATTTACTTGCTTCATCGATTGTTGCAAAGATTTTGTGTAGTTTGAAATAACTCACTGTAATCCACTCCATCACCACCGAAATCTTCCAACGGAACCTACAAAAATAAAATCGAAATTAAAAAATCAAAAAATTCCAGGCGTCTGGATTAGCCGCCTACCCCATGGGTGGGGCGTCTGAGTTAAACGCCCTCCCCAAGGGTGAGGCGTCTGCGTAGGACGCCTTGCCCAAGGGAAGGGCGTCTACTAAAGACGCCTTACCCAAGGGGAGGACGTCTACATAAGACGCCTCTTCCATTGCGTAGGCGTCTGCGTTAGACGCCTCGGCCAAGGGGAGGACGTCCTACGCAGACGCCCTCACCTTGGGGGAGACGTCTAATGCAGACGTTCGGCCCAAAATTTGCCCCGTGTCAGGCTTACCTCACCGGATGCATCACCCTCGCCAGACATTTTCGTGGTGTTTTTACTGATAAATTATGAATATACAAGACCGTAGGCCTAATTTATAGACATGGGACGATATGAGTATTAAATATATTGTTAAAGACAATTTGGTAATTTCAAGGGGCGATTTAAGTAGTTTTGGGGCGACGTTTAGTAGTTCACTTTTTTATTAGCATTAATGACATTTTGTTATTTTAACAGGGGTTTTTTGTAAAATGTTTAACATAAAAAAGTGCCCTGTTAGATGTAGACCTAGGTGTTGTGCCGCACAACTCCAACATGGGGTCATATCACGAAATAACAAGACAAGTTGGGTTTGTCACTATTTAAGCCAACGAGTCATGTCGGTACGACACGACACGGTCCACCTGGCTTGTCGTGTTGTGCTGGGCAGGACACGACATGACCCGTTGGCATACCTTAGTGTGTCGTGCTGGGTCATGACGGTACGACCCTTTAGCCATGTCTAATTAGATTCACTTACATATGTGCACTATATAGGGCGTACCCACCTTAGTGTCTGGTGGGGGCACGTGCCCTACCATTAAAATAAAAATGAAGCTTCAATTTATTTTAAAAAGAAAAAAATCTCTCCTGTCCACGTGCTACCGCCTGTAGGGTTGTTTATCCGGTCTAGACCGGATCAGATTTTTTTCGGAATCCAAGAGGAAATAAAACAATTTTTTAACCAGAATTGTCCCTAGTGTTTCTGTTATGCAAGGGAAAAAAAGAAAAATCCTTATATTTCCAAATATAAATGATTTTCTACGTCTCCATTTTCTCCCCACCCCATTGAGAAAGTGAGAGAAAACCTCACTCTCTCCGATCACCTTCGACGACCTCCCCTCTGGCACCTCCGGTGACATTTTTTCCGGTCACCTACAACGACATCCCCTCTGGCCACCTCTGTCGAACATTTTTCCGGCAACCCATTTTCTGACCACCTCTGGCGACATCCCCTGAGGCAACCTCCATCGACGTTGAAAGTGGCCGAAAATGGGTCGTTGGAGGTAGACGACGGAGAGGTTGTCGAAGATGGCCGGAGAATGGATCACCGGAGGTGGTCGGAGAGGGGGTTGTAGGTGGTGACCGGAAAAGGCGTCGCTGGAGGCAGCCGAAAAAGTTATCGCGGGACAATCTCGTCCCTCCACAGGACATACCCGTTTTTACTTAACTAATATGCACAAACAACATAATTTAAATTCTCTCAAATTCCAGTTACATATACAAACAACAGAATTTGGTCAAACAAAATTTTATTTTTGCTCGATTTTATTTTCTATTACTTTCCATTTGACTCACAGAATTCACTTCCAATCTGCTCCTTGTGTCACCCCCTAAATGTCGAGTTTTACAGATGGTCAACTCCTAAACACCAAAAAAAATAAAATAAAATTCCAACGAGTCTACTCGCGATCAAAAATATAAAAAAATCTATCTTAAGTCGTTTTTTTCTTTCTTTTCTTCAGATTTCATTCCTTAACGGAAGAAACACAAAAAGTAAGAAATTTATGGCCACACGTTTGAAGCAGAGCCAGAGCCCATTGAGAAATTCATGATCTTATCACAAAAACACAACTTCACTTCCTTTCTCCATTCTCCAATCAAGGAAATTAATGGCTTCTTCTTTCCTCCCACTTCCAACCCTTCTGAACGGGACCTTCCAAAGAACCCACCTTTCTCACTTGGGCAATCCCCAATGCGGACCTTCGACCCACCGAACCAAGTCTTGCCCTCTCGTAAGGTAAAAATACCGTTCTAGTTTTTCTTGCTTGGACGAATTAGTGGATGTTCTTGTTAGCCGTAAGATTCCAATCTGATCCGCTAATTAGCGTCCGGTTTTGAATTGCTTAACGTCTTTAATAGTTAAAGTTCAATACTTCGCAAAAAAAAAAAAAGTTAAAAGTTCTGAATGGGGTGTGATTGGTTTGCAGGAAAACAGTCTGGAAGTAGGGGAATTAACTTCTAGAATGATTTTTTGGTTTTTGATTTGCAGGAAAACTTAAAATCATTCTGGAAACTTAGTTCTGTAAGTTCCAAACCCTTATAAAATTGCACTATGAATAACTTTCCTCACTTCCACTTCAATTTCTTGGGAAGTTCTGAGTTCTGAATTTTGTACCACTTCCTGCATACCAATCACAGTGTGAAGATTGGTCGTAACTTGCAGTAATAGGAAGTACATGATAATAATTTATGTTTCATGGCCAAATTGGTTTTTCTTGCTTTAGACCCAAATTGATAGCATTTGTTTGGTTTAGACACCCACCCTTCTTTGGTTGATTATGTGTGGAGTCTATTGTCTCATATCATTACATCAACCTTACGATGAGCCAACAAATGATCTGTTTAAATACTTAGGATGAAAGCTGATAGGGTCATAGAACCATGTGATTGTAGTCTCGAGTGACATCCTCGTCAAGTTTGTTGTATTTTTTAATCAATCAGGAGGTGGTTTCTATTAACTCTTGGTCAGTATTTAGTTCTCATAATTCCAGATGGATAAATCTTTAATACCATTCGTCTTATTAGCCTTTCCCCAGCCCTCACATAACCCACTTAGTCTGCTACTAATGAAATTTACTTGCTCATATCAACCTATAACGAGTCACCAGAAATGAGTAATAAAATGTTAACTTGTAAGTTGGTATACTAGTAGATTTATGTTTTTATAACTCCACAGAATTTTATTACTAGGCAATGTGACAATATACATGTGGGTGTTAAGGGCGGCTGAATCCCAACTCCCGAGTTGGTCGAATCATGTGAGGAACCCCCTAGCATGAGCATGCAAGTTAGTTCTGAATATGAGATGGTCCATTTAGAATACCTGAAGATTCTTCCATTTCCACATTGATATTATATAGTAGCCTGCTTACTTCATAATAATTGGAAAGATTGCTGAATCACAAGATTGATAGTGTTACAGGTGCAAAATTTCAAGCACCGAAGAACCCAAGACACAAAGAAACTTGCTAGACAATGCAAGCAATCTTCTAACAAATTTGTTGAGCGGTGGGAATCTTGGATCAATGCCTACTGCTGAAGGCGCTGTCTCTGATCTGTTTGGTCGGCCTTTATTCTTTGCACTCTATGATTGGTTCTTGGAGGTTTCTACTATGTTATCTTCCTAAATTGTTATTGTCAAGTTCTTCAACTAATTAATTTTAATTTGATTACTGTGCTATTATCACATATTCTGTGTAGCATCAGAGGTCCATGTTATCTTTATTCCTATGTCCATAATTAGATGTAAAAAATTGATCTATTTGCCTTTATAGTTGTCTATAATCTATATACCTTTTTCCTCAGACCAAAGTTCTTTTATTTTCAAAAAGAGAGCCACGATGATGCTTTGAAACTCATGCATAGTAGCATTTCCGTATCTAAAACAGATATGATATTATGAGGTTATAACAAGTTAGCATCTTATCCTACAATATTTTTATTTATAAAGTATGCATCTTTAGAAATGCAAAACCGACATGGTCGTAGTGGTATATTTTGCATCTTGTGATGTTGCGATGTTTTTTGCTTCCTGTTTCGATAACTTTGTGTGTTTTTCATATTATATCATCCTGTAAAATGTATAAGGCTTGTGGAAATTATGTAGATTCTAAAATAGTGGATTCACCTTGTCTGTAATGTTAATTGACGACTAAAATGAACAAATAGGATGAACATCTCCTTTTCCATTTCTGCAGCTTGGTTCAGTATATAAACTTGCTTTTGGGCCCAAAGCATTTGTTGTTGTTTCAGATGCTGTGGTTGCAAGACATATCCTTAGAGAAAATGCATTCTCCTATGATAAGGTTTGTCATGTTTTTCCAACTGACATATTTGTAGAACTTGATTTTCTCAAAGTTGAAGCCTTTAGCATCAAGCAGTTGAAGGTGATAAACATATATATATATACATGACTGTCTTTTATTTCTCTTAGTATATCTTTATACATGTTTCATATGGAAGTTGGAAATAAATGTCATATGTCATATCTAAATGTTTAACTAGTAGCTAAAACTTGGGATGTTACCATCCATGTATAGGACTGGTGAATAATCTGTGCGTTGGACGATTGAGATTATAAAATTTAACTGATAAATTACTTACTGTTACAATTCTATTATTTCCCAATTGTGGAATAGAGTCCAAAAACTTCTTGCTTTGGTTTCATGTTTATGGGTTTAGTTCTACTATGTAGACATAAACAGAATAGGTTAAAAATTGCTTAATGTTAGCCAATATGCTCATATTGTCCTTGATTCAATATAATATGTTGTAAACATCAACATCAAGTTCGTTTCCTCAAATACCATTTTATATGAAGATCAATCTAATATCAAATTTAGATCAAATAAATTAAGTTAGCTTACTTAGAGATGAACCTTTCTTATTTAACTCTAGCGTAAAATCACAATTCACATGTAGAGAGATGTGTACGGATTAATGACAATCTCAGGATTTTTATTCGGAATTATCAGTTAATCATAAAGTCTCTTTCAGAATATAAAGCTAAAGATAAATCAAATTTCTTTGTTAATAATTATCCTTTCATCACATATACGTGATAGGAAAATATGTAATGACCAAGTCTACATACATGTCACAACTTTCAAGTAATAGAAAATGGTAAATTACCAAAGACCAATCAAAATCACAACTCCAGTTTCATCAAAATTACATCTGCACGAGACTAACTTCCAAATAACCTTGATCATTACTTGAAATTCTATAAAAGACGATACCAAAACAGTACTCTTGCCAAAGAATAGGACACTGAACACATATTAATGCTAATGAAACTTAAATCCTTGGATGTTTAAAGATACCTTGTAAAAGTCCATATGGATATCTTGGTTTCAATGACGAACATGTGCAGAAATGAACACATAGTCTATTTGAATGCCTCGTTAAAAGGCCCTATTCAAATGGTACAGTTTAAAATCTAAAAATCAGAAACGTAACAATCAACAAAATCAACAAATGACAATGCACCAATCTGGAAATAGCACACTTTTTAATCACAGGTAAAAAATGAATGAAACTTGGACACCAAGCGTGGTCGGAGGCCAAAATAAATCAGTAGAAGGATACCAATAACAGATATGAAAATATTTAAAATGTTGGAACGTAAAAAGAAATAAGATTGCTGTCGGAATAACATGATATTGTTTTTTTTAATTCAAAGAAGTTAAATAGTAGATAAACAAAACAGTCAATTGAAAGGGGACGCTTAGGGCTCAAACTGGAGGAGCGGGGAATGTAAACTACAGAATAATAGTGAAAATCTTCCAACATTAATGGAAATAAAAGACATTGACTTCCGCATCAACCCCAAAACTTCCTGAAACAAAAATTAAAAACAAAATTAACTCTAGAGGGGAACATATGGTGGACTGATTATTCTTCTTCTGCCTCATGTAGTCTAAAGTGTAGACTTTGAGTGGATTACATTCATGGTCTCTTTCACTTTCCTCACAATCTAAGGAATCATAAGAGTAAAAAAGAATATCAACAATAAAAATCTGCATTTCCTAGTAAGATGAACATGTTTCAAGAATGTACATTCTATGCAAAAGAAATATCACAGAAGAATAAGCACCTTCATAAGGATGTGTTGTATGAATAAGTATTATTCAACAAAGGTGCGTACTTATCGGACAAAAAAACAGTAAACCATATACTAAAGTGTACGGAAGTGAAGAGCAAATAATAATGAATTTAAAAAAAAACAACAACACACCACATTCAGAAAACTCCATTAACCAAATAACACTGGTGGAGTGATGAAACAATGCCATCTACTCATAAACCACACTGCAAACCTGCAATTAAGACCAAAATAATTAGATATATCAATTCCTTCTTCCAAACAAAAACAGAACATATCCTACATGGTAGCAAGTATGAACGTTGTTCCACTATCAAGACTCAAGAGCAAAAGATAATTGGTGTAAGGTTAGAAGAAAAATGGGAGAAAAAGATAGAAATTTGCCCAGTCTGCAGTAGCAGCATTGAAAAAGAAAAGAAATCTGAAAGCATGGAGATGAAAGTAACCACGAAACAATTATCTTATTAAAAAAATTGAAATCTTATGAAGAGTGGAAATTGGTTGTCTTACAACCTGGTAACGTATATAACCTAACATGGAGACAAAAGGAGGTGAACGTGACTGTTGGAAACAGTGGCAATGCTTTGATATGAACCAAATAGAGTGGTTGTTCTGGTTTCTTCTTGCACAATAGGATAAATGAAACGAACGGCCTAGATCCTCTCGAGGGACCAAACTACGGGGCATTATATATCTTTTATAGATGCAGTGAAAACCCGCTTTTAGTTCTACATTATAGAGCTCATCAAACTAAAATTGAGATACATGAAGGCTTGTCTTTAAAGTATCATTATATCAATAAATATACGTTTCAAGGATCAAAAGGCAACATTGGCATGGGGGTCATGTCTATAATGATACTTGAAGGGGATGCTTATAACAATATCTGCTGCCATTTTCTCCTTTTATACCATTTTGTATGCCCACCCTAAACTACATGTTGTAGCAAGAGGTTGGACTCATCAAGGTACCTGTTCAGTGCAAGGCTGTGGTCTACCATCATGTTATAGCTTATGTAGTTACTTTTCACCATGGTTATATATATATTTCTATTTATTACATATAGCAAATTCAGAGTAAAGCAAACCGAGTTTCTGTAATATATTAATTCGTTTAAGTTTAAGATCTCATATTCAACTCCAGGAACAAACTGTAGTTATCCTAATTGGTCTAAAAATTGTATCTGCATTTGATAGGTGACCATTACTTTCATGAATTTGTTTGGTTTTCTCACCTCTTGCACCCCTTTTTTTACTCTATTAATGATAAAAAAGATAATAATCTATAAAACAATGAAACAATTAAGGCACACCGAAGTCATACTTTTCAGCATGCAACTAACCCCAGCATAGTCAGACATGTCATGAATCTTTGCGTTTTGGCAGTTATACATTATCAACTCTGCTTTTAAAAATCCAGGTCATGGATATCACAACATGTTATTGAAGTCCATGATTACAACTTAATGAAGTGATGTATAGGCCTACTACGAAGATAATGTTGTGAAATGATAATTGAGTTGTTTTATAATTTTGTCTTCCTAAATTCCTTACTGGTGAAATGAGGGTAGGTCTATCACTTTATCCTGCTCAATTCAATTTGACCACGCAGACATTGCCCTTTACTCTCCAAGTGAGTCGTGCATTTATCCATTAAATATTGTGGGTGTTCAATGAATCATCACTCTGAATCTTAGTACTATCAATTGTAAGTATGCCATTAATGGACTTAATCCCTGCATTTGTTCATGTCGCAACTCGTTCTTTAACATGTGTGATGCCATATTTAACAATAGAAATTTTCTGTGGATGCTGATGTTTAGTACGTCTGCATATGTATTACCTTAGGATCTTGTCTCTTTTACCTGCTGCACCTTATGATTTATCTGTTTTAAAGAATGCGATATTTTTTATACCAGGGAGTACTTGCTGATATCCTTGAACCAATCATGGGGAAGGGACTTATACCTGCTGATCTTGACACATGGAAGCAACGGAGAAAAGGTTAGCGAAATTCTACACTTAAGTTCATTTTTCAATGAGACCATAGCTTCCACTTTAGGCAACAGATGGGCATCTATAATGGATAGGAATGCAGTAGTATAATATGGTGTTCCTTAACATAGTTGCTTTATTGTATGAGGACCAAAATTGATGTGCAAAAAAGATCCATTTATAGGTTGATGAAAACGGAATGTGTCTTCCATGGTCACCATGGAGAGCACAAAATTGTTGATTGTTACATAGAATCACTTCTTCACCAAGGAGTAGATGGAGCTATTAAGTTAAGGTCCAGAGCTTAAGGAAGCATAATGGAACAATGGCCAGTTGTTTCTAATTATGCTATATGCTATATGCTTCTTACTCTCCAAACATTTAAGTGGCTTTATGCTATATGGAGCATTTGTTCATGCTTATATGGTTGCTGTTTATTTCTAAGAAGAAAGGAGTAAAACACGCTTGAACGGTAGTTGAACTTACAGTAACACCGGATAGTTTTAGAATTTATTCGTGCTAAAGGGTGAACCATGCTATTTGTGCTGAAGGTTCAGATTTAAAAATGCAACCATTTTGGATGAACTTTAAAGTTCTAAAGCTACAAGCTACAGTTGAATCAACGCCAATGTTTGTTCTTAGGGACTATGAATATGGATGGGTTAGGCCATGCAGTTTATGTGGAAGGAAAAATGAATCCCGTTGTTTTGCAAGTGATTAATTTATTAATCTCTCCCTCTCACAGTCTCACCCTTTCAGATAGAGAGAAGATTTCTCATTTGTCCGATGGACTTGGAAGTTAAATCAGCAATGGAAGTTAATTCTTCACTGGTCGATTTTTTATGGTTTACATGTCACTGATATATTATGATCTAGTGATGTTTGGTAAATGGCTAATGTATACGGAAGGGCAGGTCTGATGCACTTAATGCTATTGCTAATTAATGAGGATCCTCCATCGCAACCTACTGTTTTTTCTTGGTTTATCAAGTTCCAAACATTTTATCAACATATGAGATGCAATACAGAAATAGGTTCACTAGGAAAATGTTGAAGTCAGTGTTCCTGAAACTTTGATGCTGGTCATTAGTGCTGGTGTTGTGGGTACAATCCCGCACACCTTGCATTTTGCTCTACTCAACTGATAGCTTGTGATCTTTTGTGTTTAATATAGGAACGTCTCCAATTTCCATGAGCAAGTCAAAATTTGAAGATATGATTTATTTTGTGAGGATATACGTAACTTCTGGCTTTGGGTGTATCCCAGTATTTCTGTTAATTAATTTATATGACTATTTTTCTACTTTTCTTGATTTATCGAAATTCTTTATCACTAGAAATTTTTAAGATTTGCATTTTGTGCCGCTTATGTTCTTATCCTCGTTTGCATATGTTGAGCTTCCTCCAAGATAAGGATGTTTGTAATCTTTTTTTCCCTGTTCCTGTTTGTCACAGTTGTTGCTCCTGCATTTCATACCCTGTATCTTGAGGCCATGGTTGGAACTTTTACTGATTGTTCTGAAAGAACCGTTTCAAAATTTGAGAAGCTGTTTGATGCACTAGACTCTTCGAAGCAGGAGATTGAATTAGATATTGAAGCAGAATTTTCTAGTTTAGCTCTTGACATAATTGGCCTTGGTGTGTTCAACTATGATTTTGGCTCGTTCACCAAAGAATCTCCAGTTATCAAGGTTCAAATAAATGTGTTTTATTTTATTTTATTATGGAATTTGCATTTTCTTAAACAGTTTTAGTTTAAATGAAATATTTATTTATTACATAAAAACTAGTGTTTATCAGTCTTAGACAATCTATAACTTCAAGCAAACTCATTACCTACGTTTAAGTGAAAGGAAATCAATATAAGTTTGTTTTGTAAGATTGAGGTTCCCTTAGCAAAACCAATATAAGTTTCTACATATATCAGTACATGCATTTATCAGAAAAACATAATAAAGAATGAGTTCATTAGCATACTTACAAGTCAGTATGCAGCAATGGTATAATAATGAATTTTTTTGAATCTTTTACTTGTGTAATAATGTCATTCTAGCATACTTCACAAGCTTTTTGTAAAGCAATGGTTCACATGATGTGGAATTTGAGTAGTACTAGTTATTAATGTTAGATCCATGAGAGGCCCACTTAACTATTATCGGTACCAGCTATGATTTGAAATGTATAACAGTTTCTTTTACCCTTTTCTCTGTAAAATGTCAAATTTCTATTAATGATTAAATTTTACATTAACTTATGCAGTTGTCTTCAATGAAATTTCAAGCAGGCTGTTTATGGTACTTTATTTGAAGCTGAACACCGATCTACGTTTTATATTCCGTACTGGAAACTTCCTTTTGCAAAGTGGGTAGTTCCAAGGCAGAGGAAGTTCTACAATGATCTGGCTGTTATCAACGAATGTCTTGATGGACTGATAAAAAATGCGAAGGAGACAAGACAGGTGAGAAGAATCTGTGGTAGCCAACCCAAGTTACCAGGATTTTTTGCAGCTTACATTTCCAAGTATCCATCTATTGCACACCATTGTCATGTATACTGCACATGCATTCACCGTTTTATGTAGTTTTCATATCCTGTGAGAATGATATATATACAAGGTATGAAATGTGCCAAGAAGGGTTGCAGGGCACTTTGACATACAAATAATGCATAGTTTGACGCAGTTTGCGCAATAGAAAAAATTAATACATATATCTTAGCAATAACATTTTCTGTGCTTTCCATTGCTGAAACTTTGTTACACCAGAACATAATTCGCTTGTGCTTGGTATTGTTTGCACATGCAAAAATTCAAAACTTCATTTTGACATGACTTACTGATGGTTCTCATATTCTATCATCATTTTTCTGGCATTAGTACTTCACCTTTTTTCTTCCCTAATTTCTTTAACCAACGATGACAATTGAAATTCCTTATTTTGGTAATCTTCATCATTTGCAGGAAGAAGATATTGAGAAACTTCAACAAAGAGATTATGCAAACTTGAAGGTATACTTTTTTTCCATAACTGCTTTATTGGTTGTTTCGTACTCATTTTATGTCTTGAAAGGTTTTGTTTTTTGTTTTGATGTCTACCCTACTTATAGGATGCAAGTCTGCTGAGGTTTCTTGTTGATATGCGGGGGGTTGATGTTGATGATCGTCAGGTAGAGGATTCTTAGAGCATTTTAATGTGTTCTGATATTCTTGTTTATCAACCATAGAGTACTTTTAAGTTTTGTAAACTCCGGTTATCATTTCTCATAGTTTTTGACAGTAATTGTTCTCAAACAGCTTAGGGATGATCTTATGACAATGCTTATAGCTGGTCATGAAACAACAGCTGCAGTGCTTACATGGGCTGTCTTTCTTCTTGCCCAAGTATGAATCTTGTAAATTTTATCTCACTACTTCAACTTAGGAATTGCTCATAATCATTTACAGAATCTTGCGATTTTTCAAATTTGTAATTTTTCACATATTCGTGACTTTTAAATATTCACGTATGATATTGAAACAGTGTCCTTCTAAAATGAAAAAGGCTCAGGAGGAGGTTGACCACGTTCTTGGTGGAAGCAGAATTACATTGGAGAGCCTTAAGAAACTAGAGTAAGATATTCACTTGGCTGAATACTTTACTCTTCTGCATTTATTAAACGTCAAAAGTAATCCATAGTGAGCTTTTAGTTCAATCAATATTACAAACTACTCTCAGAAGTCAGACCCATGCGTTGCACTACATATTTATAAAAAAGTTCATACAGAAGTAATGATAATTTCTCTATTATACATTCTTAATCTCCAATATTGAGTCAATACCATTAATCCTTCGATATTGACACTTACATTTTAGTTAACAAAGATTGAGGTGAAAACAAATAAAAAATAGAGTAAATATTTTTTTGTTTCAAGTTGGAGTAAATCTATATTTGAAATACAAATACAATTACAAACAAAAACTAAATATGCATACACTATTAATGAAATAAAAGTAGATGCGTAACATTAGTAATTTGTCCTATAATGACGCAATTTTTCTTTGAATAGATAAATTCTTTGTATATGTTCTATCAGAGGGTTACAGAAACATAATCAACTATAAAATCATAAAAGGAAAAATATTAACACTGATGAACTTAAAAAAGATCATTAATGAATATAATAATATAGACTCGGAGATCAAATGGATATACAAAAACATTAATAGACGAAAGTCGAAGATTCTGGCTAAACCTTCAGACAAAAAAATCTCAACTATACACAACGATACGAACTATCATGTGAGCAAAAAACTTCAAACACGGACTGAAATGTAATGTCTTGACCTCTACATCAAACCCAAGACTTTCTGAAACATAAATCAAGAAATCAAGGAAATTTTGAAATAAAAAAATAAAATCATTTATTTTGATATTAAGGCACCTTCAAAATCACGTGCCGTACATATAATTACCCAGCAAGAGTGCATAATTTTCGAAGAAAATATAAAATGTTCACCGGGAAATCAAAATAGTAAGTATACAGAAGAAAATATTGAACAAATACCATGTATTTCTTCACTAAAAACTCAAAAATCAGATTCATCCTGCCTAATTGTAAGAAAGTAACTAAAGAACTAACACATTTTTATGTATACATGAAATTTCCAGCGAAGAATAAAAGCACCAACTACTATTGTATTTTCCCATCTCTCTATAGAGTAAAAATCTGAAACATCATTATTAGGCAACAATTAAGTGTCATTCTATTGTTGTTGGTTCCTTCAGAAGTGTTGTGTCAGCCCTTAGGAGTACTTTTTTTGGTTAAAAGAATTGTTCTCTCATCTTAAGAAAATATCAATAGCATAAGTACAAATTAAAAAATACATACAAATTAAAACTAGAACAACTTCTCTTTTCGTTTGCCTTATTTAGTTTTAATATAAATTATTTTTGGTTTGTTCAGTCATTTCATATAGTTTAATTTCTTGTTAAAAGCACCGGTCACTTGCGATTTCCATTACAAAAGGTTTGTCATCTCATTGCGAATTGGACACCAACGACTATGTTTCCACTCAGACGACAAATTGATGAAGCAAATATCTTCTCATACAAATAAGAATTTGTATTAAAATCATTCTTGCATCCCTCTCAAATTAATAAGTTTTCTGCGTTGATGTCATTCCTTGTTGAAAATAAACTACTCAGGGAATGACATCCTTAATTACAAAAACATAATTGAAAAGTAAACTCCTAACGAAATGCAGTTTCGTAAGGAAAAACAAAGCAACTTCCCAATCAAATATTAGTATATCCCCAAACAAACAAAAACAGGAATCTCCAATCTCACGGACTTTGTTGTGCATATTTGAGAAAAAACCGAGAAGAGCAATCATACCTATTTTCATTAAATGAAAGTAACCAAGCATTGTAATCCAATGTGCACTCAGTTCAATTTGATAAAGAAACATGCATAGTGGTTTGGCATACACTTTAATCAATAGCATGAGTACAAATTTTGTTAATAACAATCTCAAACCTCAACATTTTCACCTCAAGACAGTTTTATTTCATGAAAGAAGCTTGTCTTGTGTAACCATATCAAAAGTGTGATGGAGTATGAGCTTGCTTTATGAGTGGTGTCATGCTTCATTTTTGTGTTATTAGTTATTACCATTTCGATGTCAATACCCATACCATTTCCCTTGGTAAAACTTCCTAACCAGCCTATGTCAGTAGTTGGTGCTACATTTTGTTTGCTTTTATGCAGCTTGTACGAAACACAACTTTCACTTTGATGTCGTGTTCTAATTTCACTTTCACGGTAAAACACCCTTGGTGGAAGCAGAAAATATGTGTTTATCGTGGAATTAACACGTGGAATGCTAATCCAAGTGTGACCTTTTGACTCAAAATTAGACTACATTGTCATGTACTTTTCACCAAACACATCGAAATATGCCATGGTTGGGAAAGGTAAAATGAACTCTCTGTTGGAAGTCTTTCCCAACCTTTATGTTCTTCCTAACGCTTTGTGTTTTGAGGAAAAATGATGAGTTTGTGAAACTCTGGTTATAGCTTCAAATGCCACATCCCACAAAATTATTGTTTTGCAAAGCTGCTGTCGAAAAGACCGTTAGTAATGCTTCATGCTTGCATGTTATTAAGCAAAGGCTCCTATATTGGTTTGCTGATATGGTTGGTTTAATCGTTTCACTTTTTGCATCTAGAATCTGAAGTTTTTGCGATGGATTTTTGTGGATCTAAATTTTGTACCTTGTGATATTTATCTTACCTTTATAAAAAAAGCTACGTATGCAATAAATGTTGTTTCTCAATATGTTTCTCAAGGGCAAAATGATGTTGCTGACGAATGTCCTATTGGCAGAATTTCACATGAGTGCCTGGTCCTCAGTCAAATATATCCCCTAACTTGTCTTTACAGTATTGATTTACTGCCAAACAATAAGGAATTTTTTTCAAAATAATCAAAACAAAATAAAAAATTGTAAAAATATGCACTTCAGAAACTTAATTAGCAAAATATGCACATTGAAAAACGACACCTGAGATACCGTTTTCATTAAGTAAAAACGGTATCTTCAGTGCCGATTTTCAACTAAGTAAAAAACGACACTACTAGTGCCGTTTTTTCACTTGGTAAAAAACAGCACTATTGGTGCTGTTTTTCACTTGGTTAAAAACGGCACTACTGGTGCCGTTTTTACCCTATATAAAAACGGCATCCGAGATGCCGTTTTTAACCTAGGGTTAAAAACGGCACCAAGACCCCCTTTTCTCCAATCTTCCCAAATAGTTTTGTGTTTTTTCCTCTCCCCCTCTCCTGCGATTTCATGTATTTTTACATCATTTTTTGTTAAGATTTTGCCTTATTAGTTTGTATTTATGTACATTTGATTGGTTTGGTTAGGATGTGTGTGGATTGTTTGATTTGAATTGGATTCGATTGATTGATATTTGGTTGATGAGTTTACTTTTCATACGGTGACCATTTGCAGGTTAACTTTAGATCAAACTCTCCTTCTTGGAAACCACAAACTTGACAAACTGATTCACAGAGATCATCATATCGCATTTGTGTGTTAACATTAAGCATTCGTCTGTAACCATCTTCATATTCTGGTACCTCATCTACGAATGTAAGAATTTCATCGAAAAAACTCATAACCAATCCGGTACCGGAGCTCATTACTTCGAGTGTAGAAAATCTACATTTCATACATACATGAACATAAAAACAAATACATTAACTATACATGCATTGTATTTCATGTCAAAATCAAAAAAAAACCAAAAACAAAATAAAAACCTAACCTCAACACTGTTGGTCGTCGGAGAGAAAGACTAATGGGGAGTGGGGAAAAGTTTGGGAGTGAGAGAATGAAGATGGTGTCTGGGCTGGCCACTTAAACCCTAGTTTGTTTTTATCTAGGATGAAAACGACACTACTGGTGCCGTTTTTAACCAAGTGAAAAACGGCACTAGTAGTGCCGTTTTTTATTTGGTTGAAAAACAGCATCTGTAGTGTCGTTTTCATTTAATAAAAACGGTACCTCAGGTGTCGTTTTTCAATGTGCATATTTTGTCAAATAAGTTTCTGAAGTGTATATTTTTACAATTTGTTTTTTGATTATTTTGATTTTTTTTCCAAACAATAATAGTCATGTACTCATAGGATATGTTGAAATCTTCCCTTTTTCTCTTTTAGGTTTGAATTTAATTGAGTAACTTTTAATACAAAACTAAAGACGAGGGTTTAATTGTATTTGTTTCTCTTTATTTTTTCTTCTTACTATAGATAGAGAAATTGATAACATGCTTAATATAAATTATCCTTCATATGTCAGGTATATAAGGCTCATCATCATAGAGTCTCTCCGGTTATATCCTCAACCTCCATTACTTATTCGTCGTGCTCTGAAAGCAGATAAATTGCCTGGTACAAATAGTATTATTCATAGCTCACATTATTTTAGCGATATTACTCTTTCCTGCTTCCAATAGCTTCAGGTTCTAGAATTATTAGTCTTTGGCATTTTAAAATATCCCTAGAACCACCTTGTCTTTGGTACACGTAGATGGGTTTCTTTTTCATTCTTTTGACTCTTTGTCCACCCATCAATAACACTACGAACTTTGTAGATGGGTTTCTTTTTCATTCTTTTGACTCTTTGTCCACCCATCAATACCACTACGAACTTTGAAACATTTGCACTCTAAGTCAATTTCTGATCATGTTTTGGTACACGAATATATCTGTGGGATGTTTGGTCTTATGAGAAAGTTGACAAGTTGTCTTCAACCACCACCAATGTACATGACAGTCCCTCAGTACGAGGCAGACCATTGCTTTCTTCTGGAGGGCAGTGCTGGCTAGTGACTCGAATTCTATCCCCACCAATTTGAGAGGATTTTATTTTCTTCTTTCATTTTATTGGCAGCATTTGTGCCTGTAGCCAGATTTGTCCTATGCTATTTTCTTGCCCATTTTCTGAACTACTATACCACCTGGGGTTTCAGGCATCCGCTTTAGACAAAAAATAAGAAAATTTCCACGTCAAAATCATCTCAACAAAATAAAAGGCACCATGAAGGTCAGAAACAAGAGGGGTCATGTGAAAGAGCTATAGCTATATTGAATCGTTATGGGGTTTCATTTGAAAATCAGTATCAGCACCATTTTTAAAAAAAATTAGTTGCAGGCTCTAGCTTAAGCTCTTCTTGTCATTGAAATATCATTTTTTTAATTTTTCAGGAGGATACAAAGGTGATAAAGATGGATATCCAATCCCCGTTGGAACGGACATATTTATTTCTGTGGGTACAGCTTCTTTTCTAAATTGTCATGTACTCTGTTAAGATGTCTGTGTTCTATGTCCTTCGGCAGCTTTTTTTACAGTGGTGTTTCATCAAAACCACTACGATTTGTGTACATAGATTGAGGATTCATGACATTAGATAGCTTTGATGGTGCAACTCAAGATGTTAGATATCTTTAACGGTGCAATTATCCAAAAAGTGTTTTTATTCTAACATTTAAGTGTAGAATTTGGATGTAGGAAGGTGAAGCATTGGATGTCGGCAAGAATATATCGATGACAAATATCAGAGAAGTCAGATGTTGATATTACAGACCAATGATAAGCTACAATATGGGACCACAACTATTTCAATTGCAGAAACCTGTGATTTATACGTAAAAAAAAATAACAAAAATACCATGTACAAAAACATGCTCAGCATGAGAAATGAGTTATCTTTCCTTGCATCCCAGATCAAAATAGTTTTTATTATTATTACTTTATCAACCTTTTGCCCTCTCATAACCTGTTTTATGTTGCTGACTTGCTGTGGTTGAGCTTACTATTTACAAGATATATGTTTCCAGGTCTATAATCTTCATAGATCACCGTATTATTGGGATCGTCCGAATGACTTCGAACCAGAAAGGTTCCTCGTTGCTAAAAACAGCGATGACATAGAAGGATGGGCAGGTTTTGACCCTGCAAGGAGCCCTGGAGCGATGTATCCGAATGAGGTTTCCCATACCCTTGATTTCTAGGTTACTTAGCAAATGTTCTAGCTTTACTTTTTTCACTAAGAGATGGTTGTTTACAGATAATTGCAGATTTCGCACTGCTACCATTCGGTGGTGGCCCTCGCAAGTGCGTTGGCGATCAATTTGCGCTGATGGAATCCACCATAGCATTGGTGATGTTGTTACAGAAATTCGATGTTGAGTTGAAGGGATCATCGGATTCCGTTGAACTTGTTACAGGGGCAACTATTCATACGAAAAACGGTTTGTGGTGCAAACTAAGGAAGAGAACATAAAAATTGGATAGATTTGCTACAAGACTTTTTACTGCATCCTCTTCAGGTCCTTGAGTGGCTTTGAAGACCCAAGCCCATGTTGAAAACTCATTTTTCTTGTACCCTCATCATAGTGTTAATCTAAATTAAGTTACATCAAATGATTATCTTCCATTTAATTGCATTCCTCTAATATATGTGTTTTTTGTTGTGGCACGCTTTGTGCTTGTTCGCCAATGCTTTTGCAGAGATGCAAACTTTTTTTTTTAAATTTAAGTTATCCCAAAGGAAATCTAAATTGCGGTATGAAAGAAAGACATATTTGTCATTTACTTTGGAGAGGAGTGGATGGTTCAAAATTTTAGATGGTATTAGAGCAGTTCGACTGAATTGTCTCCACCAAAGATAAAGATGGAATTGGTTACATGTTGGTAGAAGGTAAATTCAGAATATGATTCGAAGTAAGTCTATTAGAATATGATTGGTTTGCAGGTAGTGAATGAACTTCAATTTTAGAACTTTAATTCTTGGAATTTATTTTTTAAAACTTTTGTTTGGTGATTGATGTAAATAACTAAATATGCTTTTTATGATAAAGTAAAATACGAGAAAATTGACATGCTTTAATTTTGGCGGGGACGTAGAACGGTGGTAGAAGAACCCATATCTGGCTCAATTTTCAAAAGCCCGGAAAGTCATAAAATCTAATTTCAGAATTATTTTAGTTTTCTTGCAAATCAATACTTCGATGCCATTTCAAAAATTATTTTCTCACTTAAAGTTTTTATAAAAAAACAAATCACACCTTTAGCGAAAAGGACCAAAACGAAGTTGGTTTACTAATCAAATTGAGCTCAATGAACAACACAACGTAGTATTCTGGTCAAACAAAGACTAAAATCAATAGCCATAATTGTGTTCTATGTTCTTCAATGATAGCATTTAGATCAAAATTTTCCACCCAAGCTCTAAAGCCATTGGTAGTGTTGAATGTTGAAGTCTTGCTTGTGAATTTTTCGACAAGGAAGCTTCTTCCAAGTTTCAGTTTTTTTCAAATTAATACCACATACCTAACTTTAATAGTAAGAAGATTTTTTTTTTTTTAAAAGTGTACGTAGTTTAGCTTTTATTGTTTTCTTTTTCTTTTTTGATGTTTCTATTTTGTCAAGACATGTGCTATATCTCCATGCAAGTTTGTACATTACTATCATCGTTAAAGCAAAAGGCTTGAAATCAACAAAAAAGTTGTATGATTTTGACCACACAAACCAACTTTAGGAATAAACAAAAACCACTTATAATAAAAATTTGATACACTAATTTGGCAAAACAAGACATCATATTTTTACTAGAAAATATATGTAAAGATTAATATTGCATGGTTTCTCCTTTGCCCAACAAAGAAACAAACAAAATCTTTACAATACAAGTCTAATGTGGCCCGGATTTGAAGCAATCTAATAAGCTTCAGCAGTCAAAACATGCTTTTGGAATAAAACAAAAGTTTGGAATCAAAGGAGTCCACATCCCACCAAACTAAACCAAACTTTAATTAATTGTGATTCCCAATCACATCATGGTAAGCAGCAAACGGCTTTGTAAATTTTATTTCGTTGTTGGAAGTTACGTGGATTAGTCAAAATGTGAAGGATATATAATCTTTCTTTCTCGTTATGTCTCGTTTGACCAGTTCTATTCCAATGCAAGGACAAACCATATTTGCTTGCATTTGAATATAATTGAGGTTTGATGTGTTTATTCTCAAATAGTTAATTTTTAATGCGTGTAACTTGGACTCTCAGTGAAAAACACACAAAAGCATACGTATTTTAAGGTTCTTTTAGTGGAAAAATTACTTTTAAGAAGAAGTATCTCACGATTATGTGAAGGACCAGATCTTTTTTTAAAATATAGTAATGTGGTGATGTAAAAAAGCTATCTTATGATAATCCATGTTGTCGGAGTTTAGAAAATAGTACACTGGTATGGCGAATAAACAGGTGGATTGCTGAAACCACTACCTTTTTTATATAAATTTTCTACTTTACTTTTCCTATTATTATTTTTTGAACATGAGATACATTTCTAGCATCTTAAGTTCGGTTAGAGGACGTAGGGTAGAAGATCTTAAAAACAATAATTAATTATGGACACTATAACTCCATACAATATAATAAAAATGCACATACTGATATGCTTCCAACATGAATTTGAACATGAGATACATTTCTAGCTCCTAAATTTACTGGACAAAAAAAACCGATTAACACCTGTACTGACATATTCATATTTGTTTACTCATTTTTCAAAATCATAAAAATGTTGTATAGGCATAAGGAAAAGTTGAACCACAATTTGCCTTCGTATGTTTTTCCAAAATAATTTCACTCTCCCTTGATTTAGTTTCACAAAGCTTTTATATCTGGTAGATTTGGATTGTTTCGCCTAAAAGTCATACAACAGAAAACTCTCTATCTCTATCGGGACAACTAATCTTTTGAGAGTCATGTCGACTACTTGAATATACAAAAAAAAGCTGCTATAATTCTCTGTTTTTTTCTTCTTTCAATTTTCATATTCATGAGTTATTATGTTGAGGATCTGAAGGCACCAATTAACACCAGCTCAGAACCCTCAAGATTTTGGCAGAATAATGTGAATTAGGTTTAGACATGGAATTTCCTCTTCAACCTCCAGTTAAAGTGAAAGTGACCCAATTATATGTGACATATATATATGGACCAATAAGATGAATAGCACGGGGAATAAAATTATCCATCTTAATGAAAGTAAGCATGCATGTGTTAGGTTTTGTGAAGACAATGCGATGGCCGCTTTGCCTGACCACTATTTGTCCTTATACATCTTCGCATACTACTCTCCTACTCATCAATAGTTAATACACATGCTTGAATATGTCATGCTTGGGTCATCCATTACACGCTTAATTGCTCACTATTTTTGACACGACGCGATATGATTTGAGCAAAACTTGACAAGACAAAAGTTTGGACATAGTCGAATGTAGAGAAAGTTACATAAATGTAAGGCATTGTTTACCACTGATAACGCCACGTACGTATGATTAATTGGATTCAACGCAAAATTGATGTATTTTACAATGAATTATTATTTATACTTAAAAATGATTACTAAAAATGCCTTATGATATGTATGAAAACGTCAATGCATTATGTTATTTGACTTACCTATTTCAGCACGCAAAGTCCTCTTTGAATTATATATGCTTATTGCGACTTACATGGTTTTCCTTATATAAATACTGAAATCTTCCCAAAATTACTTAAATTGTCCCTTGAAATTACCATTTTGTCCTTTTCTCATTTCTACTGCTATAACGCGACATTTTACCCTCATATCACACATCTCTCTTCATATTCCTCTTATAATCATAAAAAATAATGTTTTGGAGGCCAGTAATGAACCAACGAACGCCCCATTCTACTCGAATCTGGTAAAATATCTAACATATTTTTAATAAAAAAATAATAAAAATAATAAAAAATTACGGTTCCTGCGACCGCCCGATCGTTGGGTCGGGCGGCTCCCGCGGTCGCCCGACCCATGGCACAGACGTCTGCGGGAGACGTCTCCCACGTAGGGCAGGCGTCTCCGGCAGACGCCTACCACGTAGGGTAGGCGTCTCCCGCAGATGCCTGGAATTTTTTTTTAATTTGTTTTTAAATTGATTATAAATTGTGATAAAATTTAAATAAATTGAATATTATGTTAATAATGAGTTAAATTAGTTTAGTAAATCGTTTATTAATTATAAAATGTGTTAATTAATAAATAAATTGATTATTATGTTAGTAATTAGTTGTGTACGATTTTAGTAACGGATTATTGATTAATTGTGATAATTGCTAAATAAATCGATTATTAAGTTAATAATTAGTTTAATTATTATAGTAAAATCATTAATAAATTTGTATTTTTAAATTGAATTAATAGTCATCGGGTTACCGATCTGAGTCCTAGCCGCGACCCCTCCACTTGTGCTCCAGATTATTTGCAGTGGTTCGGTAGGTGCTCACATCCACTACTCGTACGCGGTATCATTCCGAGACCGGAGAGAGCACTGGATAGGACATGTGCCGATGCGGTAAGTTTATCTAATTTTATATTTAATTGTAAAGTATATTTTGTTATTGAACGCTAATTTTTATTTTACATACAGTGGATGAGTAGGGCGATACGGTGTACGCAGCCGTTCTTGCGAGAGAGAGACGTCATGCCGAGTGAGGCGACGAGACTTGCATGTACAGATTGGGATCGCCTGATCGAGGATTGGAACAACCAGTTGGGCATTGCAGACCATGATTCAGATGCTGAGCTGTAGTTGTCTTGCTTGTACTTTCGTTTTGTTGCACTGTTACTACATTTGTCGGTATTTGCTTATGTTTATTTGTGTACTCTTGTTATTTATTTCTAACAAACATATCTTCTACGTATTTCTTTGACTATCGTATTTTTTAATATTTATTTTTCACGAAAATATTTTCAACTTATTTCTTTAGATATCAAATAATATTTAAATTTAAAATACGGTAAAAGAACAACACGATATAAGTAGAAATACACGATATATTATACATTACAAAAACATTACAAATTACAATCAAAATGTACCACGTAACCGGTTCCAATACTCCATCCTACTTTGGTACTGATCCTCCCATCCAACAACACTCTCATCTCGCATTTGATACCATAAGGTCGCTATAGGAGGTATTGGGAAATCATCAAGTAATTCCAAACGAATAAAATGTCTGTAACTCTCTAAATGAGCAATGACCAACTCTCTGACAGGCCTCGTCATGCCAGACGGACACTCCCAAGGTAGAACAGTAAGACACGGGAACAACGACCCTTCTGTTCCCACTGCGAAATACATGACCGCACACTTGTAAAAATTAGCAATAGGAAACAAGTCGGACCAAACCTCCATATAATGATCCTCGCCACAAACTCCCCCGCCCCAATCAATTCGTTAACGAGCCTCTCTCACATTGCCGAAATACTCGTATCACGAGAACCCATCTCACGTCTGCGATCGCATCTGAGGTAACAATCCATCCGGTTATCTGCTTTTGGTTTGTACGATGATATAACCAAAAAAAATCCGGCTCTTATCGCAATTTGTTTCGCCCATTTACAACCTTCCTCGATTGTTGTAAATATTTCTTTACTGTCAAAAAGCTCACTGTAATCTACTCCATCACTACCGAAATCTTGCAACGGAACCTGAAAATTTTGAATTTAACAAAAAATTAAAAAAAACAAAAAAAAACGGGCGACTGGCTAAGCCGCCTCCACCAAGGTGGAGGCGTCTGCCTAACACGCCTCCACATAGGTGGAGGCGTGTTAGACAGACGCCTCCACCATGGTGGAGGCGTCTGTCTAAACCGCCTCCACCTATGTGGAGGCGGCCTAGCCAGACGCCCGAGTCGGAAAAAAAATTCCGCCCCCGTTACCTCGCCGGATTCTGGTGCTTCGCCGGACATTTTCGTGGTGTTTGTACTGGGAATGTGAGTAAAACTGAGTCAAACACCTTGTTTAAAGACACGGGACGAAATCAGTATTAATTGATTTGTTAGGGGCAAAAAGGTCATTTTTGGGGCGATTTAAGTAGTTTTCCGGCGACGAATAATAGTTCCCATAGTTAAATGAGGTGCCAAAGCCATGTTGACTAATAGCACCGGTAACAGAGCAGTTCCTGAGAGTTCGGTTTTCTCTCTCAACCACGTCAACTTCTCTCTCCGCTACGTCAGCTTAAACCAATCATCTAAATTTTTCAGAAATAACTAAAGCGTCCTACATTATCTCACATCCACGTCATTTGGGGATCAATTCTAGGTAAAACACACACAAAATGTCAATTTTTTTTTAAAAATATAAACAAATAAAAAACATATTTTCATATTATGTTTTTGAAAAAATAATTTTAAATAATTTTTAAAACATTTTTGAAAATAATAAATAAAAAACAAAACAAAAAAATCACCTAATCCGGAAGGGCCACGTGGCCCCAGATTTGGCACCCGGGCAGATCCCACCTGGATCCACCTTCCCATTAAGGGAGGACTTTTCGGGGGCAGCCCGGGTACCCGAAAAAGACCACCCGTTAAGGGTGGTATAATTGTTCTGTAGCTAGTAGCCACGTTATTTCCATATATTGCTTATATATATTTAAATTGTAATCACATGCCGCACCACATGGTGATCAGGGGTTGGGGGACTTCCGTGGATAATTGGCCTTTGGATTGTGTCCCTGAAATTATAGTATTTTGACTTTAAAAATGACATTTGGGATTTTGACCCCTTTCAATTTTTGACCTCTTTACATTCGACCCCCTCAATATTTTTGAAATACTAGTAATAAGATGATGAAATTTTATCTAATCTTTTCAGCATAAAAATATATACTCTTACCAACTTCTGAGTAAAATACCTAATCAAATTCTATATTGAACTAAACTAACAAATTTCTTATCGCTTTTACAAATTCCGGCCCTCATTACTTGAATTCGTGACACAGCCGTGTATATTATCAATTGAGCGGAACATATTATCTTGTAGTAGGGTGAACACTTGCACTTGAGGATGTTACAAATTAAAGCAACTTGCTGAACTCATAAGGTGTATTAATGAATATCATCTACATAACACAAAGTACCTTTCAATGGTGGAAAAATGAGGAGATATTGGATGCTTAATAATCAACGAATTTATTTTCGACTCTGCAGCATCAGTAGGGTTATACAGATGTTTCTACAAGGTTTGGGATTGCCCTAAAATGATTACTACATAAGACCATTTAATCATCACTTCTACAATGAACTACACGTATAAATATAATTGTTATCGTTGCTAAGTAAATAAGTAAGAATCCTCAACTTGAAAATTCAAAAGAAACTTCTTTAAGTGAAACTTCTCTTCTGATCAAGACAACATTAAATACAATTTAATTTCAATCCGGGTAAAATTAATTTCATCTATTGGTTAAGAACCCTAATTAACTCCGCCAAATTATAGAAAGAAAAGAAAAACCGATCGAAATGACGTCAACCCTAGGAATTCCACGTCATCTTATACGTAACTTAATTCTCTATTATGATGCTTCCTGGGCATCAACCAACGATGATCCATCCAATTCCAATCCTTCCAGAAGAGCCTCCACAATCATCCACGTGTACAACCCTAATATATACGGCGAAGATCATCCCAATGCCGTCAAACACTGACCTCATCACAACATTAATATAAAAAGACTTGGGAGCAACCAACCAACCCTCCCTTCACATTCCCACATCAAACTCGATCGATTCCAAATTAATTAAGTAGTGAGACATACTTAGCTTAGCTCCCACCCTCCAAATTCTCCATTAATGGCCGTGAGTGAGTCGACCACATCTAACCAAATTGAGTGGGTGCAATTCTACTCCCAGATGCATCAAACTAGTACTACGCCTAATTTGCAATCATCCCTAGCAGAGTCGACCACAGTGGTCACTACTACAGCTTCTCCCACCACCTCCACAATTAATTCAGGTGTGTCGACTAACTTGAATTGTGACCGCCGGTCGGGGAAACCCGGCCGAAGGCGGTCAAGAGCCTCCCGAAAGGCCCCAACCACTTTGCTCAATACCGACACCACCAATTTCCGAGCCATGGTGCAACAATACACTGGGATCACGTCTGCCCAACCCTATCCCACCGTCTACCACCAATCCATGGTCGAACGTCCTAATTACAATTACGGATTTCAACAACCCCATTTACCTAATTATCAACACCAACACCAACACCACATGTTCGTGCCAACCACGTCTTTCAATAACAATACCAACAACAATATTCAAGAGAGAGCAACCATGGACATGTCTAGTAGTGGTTTCCTCATGGATGGCATGTCCTCTTCATCACAAGTCATCATGTCTAGGCCATCTTCTACAGCTGCAAGGACTACTACTGATGGATTCCTCTTGTAGTGATGGAAGTCAAGAAGTTCAAGTATGTTTTGTCAATAATTATATATGAGAAGGTAGTTGGTAAATAAGCATGTAAATATGCTAGCTCTTGGACTTAATTTATTAATCATATGTATGTATTTGGTACGTATGATCTTAATTTGCTTTCTTCTCCTTATTCCTTTTCATTGCATTAGTACTAGTCAACCATGTATAGAAGATGATGCCTTAATTTTGAGGCCGGGTAGGTGGAGATGGCTATATGCGTGTGTTAATTGTTTTATATGTTATTATTCAAAACAGAAAACGAGAATAGGTGTTGATAATGGGAGAAGTAGTTGTTCATGTGAATGCATGACAAAAACAGACATGCATGCCTAGGTAGCTACCCTTTTGGATTGGGTAGTTGATATTGGGTTAGATTTTGTTCGTAGTTGTGATGTGTATGTGGAGAAGATGTGGAAATTTCTTCTCTGAATAATCTTTTGTTTTTTTTAGTGAAGTGGATGGAGGTGGAGGACCCCTACATTTCAATGGGCTTGATGATTGGTGGTTTTGGACTTTGAAATGTGAGGCCACTGTTGTAACATGTGGGTCTTGCTTCTTATGTAAGAATACATTTGGATGTTCGCTAAAAGAACAATGTGTTTACATTGTGCTCTATCTAGTTTAGTCAATAGATTCTCTTTCTCATTTATTTTGTTTCGATTTGATTTGGATATGCTCAGGATGTAGATGTACTACATCATATATAAAAAATCAGATGAGATTGGATCTCACATGAAAGTTATATATTGAAAATAAAATCTTAGTGGATTCTGAAGAGCAATTTAGTCATTATATATCTACCTAGCAGCTTACATCAACAAGATGCCATATTATGTGCACTAGACAGGGATTTTCTCAGGAGGGTGGGCTACAATATTTAGTTTTGTATACTAATTGAAAAGTGTTCATGGAAGGTTCATAAGATTGCTTTGGTCTGATGATAACAATAAGGTGGGAAGTTTGACCAAGAAAATTAAATTAAGGAGATTGAGAGAGTTGGTTTACCTCTACAAGAATCACAACACCAACCAGCCTTATTACCTAACTTTGTTTCAGTTCGTGTTTAGGTAGTTTCACCTAACATCTTAAACCTAATATTATAAGACTAATTAAAGATTGTTTTGGAGGATCGATAATGGACCTATATCTAGTATATCTCCCATAGGTCTAAGTCGAAGTCCGTTATGTATAGGCGTTAAATAGGTGGGTCATATATGTATATCCTTTATATTTTAATCATTAGATAATCTCGACTTTCAGATAAGCACTTGTACGCTCTAGGCACTTCTTATATTGACAAGATAATTTACTACTATAAGTCTAGGTTTGACATCAATTTAAATATGTTTGGTGTTTGATTTTGAACCTCATCAAATGTTAACTGATTGAAAACTTGTATTGATTGCCAAAAAGTTGATGTATAACAAATAACTTGTACATTTGAAGCTTAAATTGATGGCTCGTGACAAATTAGAGTGAGAATACACTGAATTGCCTATATATTAAGTAAGGGAAATTTGACTTTATATGCCTTAAGTAGTCCAACCTCTGGAAAAAAAAACTCCACAATTTGACATCCTCTGAAAAATATTTTTTCTTTCTTTCCACTTCTTCCCAAAATACTCATACTTAAGTCGTGAAACCACTAACATCCTATCTCTCTCTCTCTCTCTCTCTATATATATATATATATATATATATATATATATATGTCTCAATATTTGAAATACTTTTAGAAATTGATCGGGTTCGATAGTACTCGATGGTACGCTATAGATAGTGTGGGTTTGTGTATGCTCGATAGTTATACTTGGCTATGGTTCGGTTGAACTCGATATGTATTACATAGAAACTCGATGATGCTCGATTGCGCTCGATGGTCATCATGATAAATGTTCACATGTCGAAGTGAAATGTCTCATCCATGATGGGATGTTTCACTTCAGCAAGGGACGGGTCGACATTAATGCGAAGGGACACAACCGTTCGACATTCCTTCATTTACAGGGTATATAAAATTTTCATTATTGCGCGAAGAGGTGCAACTCTTCATTACATGGTCTATAAAATCAGAGGTTAGGGTGTCTTCCATTTAGTTGTGTATTCGATCCCCCCTCATTTAGTTGTGTATTCGATTCGTCACCCCACCCAAAAAATGGTCTTTCAACACAACAACAACAACAATGACTACTCTGATGAAGCTGAGCACATCCTTAGTGGACCAATATGGGGAGGTTGTCCCCCTGTTGAAATACCAGGAGTTTTACATCTACCCTATCGCACATGTAGGTGCGGTTTGAAGGCAACAAAGTTGTGGTCCAACACTCCAAACAAGATTAGCAAGAAGTTCTATGTTTGTGGCTCCTCGGAGCTAACCTTTCGCTGACTGTACTTCATTTGTGAAGATGGAACACCAGTATCACCGGTGGATAAACCCGACCAGAGCGTAAATGACCCAGGAATGCGGATGCTTCTCTGGAAGGCTGCTAAGTTGAGTCAAAGACAAAAGATAAACAAAATTATTTTTGAGATTGCAGGCGACATCAGAGCAGATCATTCTCTTCCAATTGACTTGGGAGAGATTTATATTTTTTGTGTTTTTTGTTTGTCTTTGTGTTTGTTATCTCTTCTTCTCTCCTTGTACCTCAGTAATAGTTCAATAATAACTCATTCTATGCTCGATGTTTGTGTTTGTGATCTCTCTTTGTTCCCTCTTAGTACCTCGATAGTAGTTCGATAATTACTCGATGGTCTATGGTTGGAACAAACCATCCTTTATCGGAAACTTTTCAAACGAACAGTCTGAATGAAGTTTCTCTCCTTGTTCTCTATTAGTACCACGATAGTAGTTTGATAATTACTCGATAATAACTCGTTGGTCTAGGATTGGAATGAACCATCCCTTATTTGAATTGTAGGGTTTACCAAAAAATTGCTCGATAATAGCTTGATGGTTGCTCAACGTTGGTCGATGGTTGTTCTATTAAATCTTCGACTACGCTGTTTGCATGATGATGTTTGAAACAATCACACCATACACAACCGTTCACAACATTTGAATATTAACAAAAAACAACGTAAACGACATAACTGATTGTGTATTGACTACATATTTACAAAAAAACAGGGTTATGAAAATTTGCAACTAACGCATACACAACAAAAAGTATCATAGAATAAAACATTAACTAGAATAACTAAAATAACTCCACCCTATTCCTAGTCCACCCGGTGTGTTCTTCAAAACCAGGAGGGACATTTGGCAGTTGGGAGGGCGTTGGGTCAGGGATGTGTGTCTCGGCAAGGCAGGTTGCCCCACAATTGGTGCAGGCGTGTTCCTAGAAGGGGGTGTTGGGGTTGGTGTCCTCGAGGTGGAAACTACGTAAACCAAATAACGATATATCAGTGGACATTAACTTATAACCACAAGTAACTGAAAAATAAAGAAAGAGACGATTAAAACCAACCATTCTCAATGAGGAGGTCTACCACCGTGTCTTGTATGACGGCCAAATGATGCTCCATGTTGGCAATCATTTGGCATAGTTCTCGCAGGGTCTGCTTGACCTCTTCCAGTGGTTCCGGGGCAGTCGTACCGGAGACATGGTGTCATGTACGTAGTGTTGGTTTTCTGGCCTTAATCTATATTTTGATGATTTAATCAACCTAATCTTAATTGTGATCACGTAGAGTAGCACACGTATTGCATTACATAGCTTTGTTCTAACTTCTACAGGTGATCAAGACTCAAGGAAGAAAGGAAATCAAGTCAAGACATGTAATCAAGCTCATTTGAAGACATGTAATTTGTATTTCTTTGAGTCTTAGGAACTTTGTGTAATTGAGTATACTTGAGCTAAAAACTACTTAAACACACACTAGGTTCCCTATAGAAGTCAAACACGAAATTTCACATAATTTGGACTTCAATAGATCACCCAAACTTAGACCGGAAAACACTAAACCAAAACCTGAAGAGTCTGCCCACATTCGGTCAACTGAAACAGACCGTTTGGTCGACCGAGTGATCATATATCTTGTTAGTATTTTACTGCCCGAATTTGGTCGACCGTCCAGACTTTTTCGGTCGACCGTGTAACAACAAAATTTTGATCGTTTGTTTTGTCGTATTATACCCAACGGTCGTATTCGTATTATCTCCATATACCCCAAATACATTTTGTGTATCGGTCGACTGAGGACCTTGTTCGGTCGACCGAACTTAAGAAGACTAGACAAACCCAAAGTGCCTGTTGGTTTTCGGTCGACAGTATTCCTTGTTTCGGTCGACCGAATATGATCTTGTTTGTCAGCCCCAAAGTGCCTGGTGTGAATCGGTCGACCGAACCTATCTCGGTGTTCGACCGATCACTTGAGTGTACCTGAGTCATAGCCTTTGGCGGTCGACCGTTCATTTATCGGTCGACCGAATCTTAATCTAAATTGCCAAACGGTCGACCGTTCAACCCGATCCGGTCGACCGAACTTACTCAGAATTGGGTCCTGTTAGTTTTTGTTTTGTGTATCTTACACAATCTTTACTCAATTCATCCCCAACGGCTATAACTCTTTAGGAGCTTATAAATAGAGTTGTAAAACACATTTTAACACAACTCTCCCACTTCTATTTGTCCCTTACATTAGAGAGAAAGCTCCAAATACTCGAAGCCTCAAACCTTCCACACTTTAGTCTTAAATCTTATTCTCACTCAAGTGTGCTCAAGTTTAGAGAGTGTTGTTCCACTCATTGTTTGTTTAAGAAGCAAGGGTCTTGGTGAAAGCCCAAGACAAGAGTATAGACTTCCGTGAGAGCCCGAAGTATCCCTCTTGCGAGTTGTTTGTGAGTTTGAAGATTGTAAATGCGTTCTCTCCCAGCCCGGAATGGGAAGTGGTTAGTGAAGTCGTGAGCGAAGCTTCCAAGAGAGGACTAGGACCCGGGTGGGGTGCCAAACCTCTATAAAAATCCCCCACCTCCTTGTGATTTGCATTTTCCATTTCTTGACTTGCTTGTTTAGTTTTAAATTCCACTGCATATCTTTGATCATTAAACAAGTAGGTAATTAGGGTTAAAAGTGATTAGAATTGTAGACCCTCACGATCCTACATGTAGAAGGTGCACTGACCCGGTTGAGGACTCGACACACACCCATCGTGCGGCGTAACCGCACAAACAGAGGATGTCTTCGATGGGTGAGACCTCGGAGATGTCGTCGTTGCGCATCATTCTGGGACTGGAAGAAGGCATTGGAAAGAGAAGTGTAATGGTGTAAGGCCGAAAGAAGGAAATTTTGTTTTACACTATCTTAATAACAGACGTGATGTCTGGAGAGAAGGTAATCGAACCGTCGAAAACACCCTCGATTATCGAGCTCATGTCAAGTACATATTGAGCTCATCGATCCCAACATAGATAACTCTCTTTCTTCTTCATATTGTACTCATGTCGAGCCTCTCACTTTTTCATACTTTGCTCATAACTGAGGAGACGTTTTGACAGAAGAAAACCCAACCGTCGAAAACACCCTAAAACGTATGTGCCTTGACAATTGCATTACTTATCGATCTTAGATCAAGTATGTATTGAGCTCATTGATCCCAATATAGCGTCACCTCGAACTACACATTGGTACAGTTTTCACGCTTCCCTCTTAATTGTTGAGTTGGCGTTAAGTGATAAGATAAGTGAAACGAAAAAATGTCCTCAATAATCGTGCCTTTGTTGGTCGAGTAAACCATCGAGCCACTATCAAGTGCATATCGATCTCATCGATTCAAACAAAGACGACTCTATTGTTTCATCATATCAAGGTCACGTCATACCGCCATTGTGCAGTTTTTACACTTCGCTCTTAATTACCGATGTGACGTCTAGAGGGAAGGAAACTAAACTGCCAAAAACTTTCTATAGGACCCGCTCTCCTGCTACTCTAATAAGTCATATTTCATCCTTATGCTTATCTATATATTATATGTATGCTTGTTTTATGTATTTTGTGATTATGTTCCGATTCGGGAAAGTTTACTTTCAGGGAAAAGTTTCCTATATTGGCGAGTGAAATCGACTCTCAAGCGGGTGCGACTCATCGGGCAAACTTGCAACTGGTTCACTCAATCGGGTGCAAGTTGCTTGTGAAATTCGACTCATGCTTAGGTAGGGGTATGTAGTGCTGACTTGTCAGAGGTGGATGACATGGCATCCTAGTCAGCATGAAGAGATCTTTGTTTAATTGCAAACATTTGAATTAGGAGGTTTTTGGTAAGTCTTGATGGTGCATTATTTGCATTAACTTATTTCCTATTCATAGTTTGCTTGAAACAAAAAGGTAGAAACCCTACAACCGTTCCCCTACCCCATTTCCTTTCCCTATGCACACCATCTCCAGACCACCTCCCTCCCTTCTCCAGCGTCCTGGTGGCAGCAGCTCCGACATGGTGCAGCAAGCAACGAAGTGTTCTTTTGTACGGCTAGAAGCAGGCTGTGGTAGGTTGTTCTCTGGCGATCTCCGGCAAACTTCCAGGCAAACTCAGGTATGCTCTGGACCCTTGACAAGTTTATGGAGTGGGGGTGGTAGCCAGATGGCTGACCATCACCATGTTGTCTGGTTGTGCAATCGGATGCACCACCATTCGATCTTCACTTAGTGCGCTTTAGGTACGTGCACGCTGGTGGCTGGTTGAGGGCAGACAGGGGATGCCAGAGCTTCGACGAGCTCCAGTGAGGTCTGATCAACTCCGATCAGGCATCTCAGAGGGGTTGCAGTGTCTTCGGTTGGAGGCTAGGGTGCCTGGTGCACCGATCTCCTCCTTAGGGTTTCCTTGCTTGTGTGGGAGCAGCTTTCGGACTACTGGCTGGTGCGGTTGGAATCCGGTGGTGGTTGGACCTTTGACGTATGAAAATGGACTCAAGGGAAGTGGGAGGTAGGCTGGAGCTGAGGTAATGCGGGCATGGGAGGTCCAAGGCTAGGGAGAGACATGCGTGATAATCCTAGTGTTGGATTGGTCGTCCGGGTGTCCCGTCGGGTCTTGTGCCGGTCCAGATCTTGTGCACCACTTCAACCATGACCACCATCCTCTGAGATGTTTAAAGGGAGGTCTGGAAGGGCTGGTATGCATCTGGAAGTTGGGTGTATGCATGAGCTAAGTCTAGGGTTGTCGTGATTATGTATGCATGTGATTTCAAGTGTGGTGTTTGTGCTAGTCGTATGTGTGCATATCCTACTCTAAATTTTGTATATATGAACATTGTTACATGCTGGAATGTGTCTCAGAATAATATGCATGTTTGCCTGAGTTATTTGAGTAGTATATGTGCTCACTATATTACCATGTGATACGTGTATATAATGTCGTTGTGATTGTATAGCTCACGTGTACGTTCGATTAAGATTATTGAGAATTGAACTTAATCCTATGTGGCGACTTAATCCTATGTGGCGTCCTAGTCACCTGCCACATCATCAGTGCTTGATGACACATCAAGGAGGAGATGAGTCAACACATGAGAAGACAAAAGGTTGAGGGAGTGGAAGAGACAAGAGTCTTTTCATTTTTTGAGTAATTTTCGTCCTAATTATGTATGCAATTTAAGTAGAGGGTGTAATGATCTTCAATGATCATGTTTATGTAGTCTTTATGTTTGGAAGTTGTAGGGTCATGTAAGTGCCTATATAAAGCACTAGAATTCACCATTTGTAAAGACAACAAAACAACAACATATATCAAGCATTAGAAGTTGAGCCACGAAATTGTGTGAGAAAAGAGTGAGTATGTGAGTAGAAAAAAGGAAGAAGAGTGTGCATTGCAAAACGATTTTTTTGCTTTGTGAGTGTTAAGGAGAGAGCCACCTTCTTTCCTTCGTGCCCCCCCAGTAATATAGATCAAGAATGGATCTAGTAGTGTCAAAAGAAGGCAAAATGAATGGTGATCAGGGCGGTCTAAGGCAGCGCACGAGGCGTGCCTTTTAGACCGCCAGTTGGCAGTTGGGGACCGCCAATCAGCGGTCCCTGTAGCCCAGGAGACGGATAATCTCCTGTGGTGGGTTGATCAGTAGCTCCCCGTCCTCCTCCCGTCCTCCAACAAAGATGTCTTGTATCAAATCCTAATCTAAGTGTCTGAATTGCACCTCACGTCTTTCTGAAATTCTGAGGTTCATGTATTTATTCATATGCGTGCATGCATGTATGATTGTGAAATTACATTCACAACTCAATATGCCATCTAGTCACATGTAATTCAATGCACGTGCATGCATAATAACTTGTAGATATAATTGGAATTCTGATCTCAAATATATGTTGTATCATGATATGTTATTGATAAATATTGATGCATGCTCATGTCACATCTGAACATGCTCTGAGTTGCACCATTATACGTATCTATGTTCTGAATTTATGTGCTCATGTCATAGAACTCTTTTGGTACCTTATCTATGATGCCTCTTGCTATTGTGTATGTTTTATTGTGTACTTTATGTATATGTGCTACTGATCTCATGTAATAATGGGTGGTTTCATGTGTCATTTAGGAATTTGACTCCGTAACCTATTTTTCATGACCCGTAGATGACTTATATCATTGTCATGTTGTTTGATTGATTTCTATTATGGTTGCTCACGGTTGTTGGTGCACTCTTAATTACTGAATTGAGTGTGATATTTCTGTTTTGCTCTGGAGCTGTGAGGAGGATATTTGTATATCCCTCCCTCGCATTGAGCTCATTCTTGTTAATGTAGCTATATAGATTACTAGATCTATATATAGCTTGCATTCCATTAATAATAATTGAATTTGGACACATCTGATTCTGGGCCGACGGGCCACGAGTGGGTCATTGATTGACATCATTTCATGTTTATATTTGTATCTTATATCCATTATCTTACGCCTAAGTAATGTTACGTGACGAGTTTTATGTTTGAATTTCAGAAATAAAGAGATTTGAAGAGAAGGGCCATGAAAGGACCCAAAAGCAGAAAAAATGACTTAATTGTGAGACCTGAGGACTGAGATGCAAGGGAGAAGGACCTGAACGTAAGATCGAAGGACCTAAGAGCAAAACAGAAAACTTCACACCATCATGGGGAGTATTTTGACAATTCGATTCGGGTCAGAGCTCCAATAAATGAAGTAGATGCATCCTAGGCCAACAAATACATCAACACAAGCCCACAACAAAAATGAGCCCGATCCAGAACTAATAGATCGCCAATTGACGGTCTTGTACTAAATATGAACTAAATGCTCTGATACCACTGTAGGATTTCGTGTCCCCATGTATGTATATATTTTTAAATTTTTAATACATCATACATGATCGTTTTCATATTTTCAGCAATTTTATGTACATCTATTTGTGTTTTATTCTAATAATATGCGACCTACATTTATTAAAATAAATCACAAAGGAGAATCATACCTAAAGGTTCTCTAAAACCTTTTGATGATCCGAAGTCGCGTTGCACGTTGTGTTGCCCACGGAATTGCCTCCGAGTATTCACCAAACTCTAAACAATGTTAGAGAGAAAAGAGCTAACCAATCAATCTCTAACAAGGTTTAGAATCAAGCTAATTACCCCTCTTTAAGCTCCTGAGAATCTTATCTCAAAAACTTAAATTTACTAAGAGATTTTCGTGGTGATTAGGGAGAGATTAATGAGAGAAAGAATTTTGCATTAGTATTAAAACAAGTAGGAATATGTGCCCTTTATATGCTCCCAAAATATCCTTATCAAGAGCTATTATTTAGCCATGATCCCTTTTTTTCTCTCCTAAAATTAATCTCTAAATTCCACTTAATCACCCACAAAAAACGTTTTAATTAAATCTGGAATTATTTCACCCATGATTTAATTAATCTCTTAATAATTCAGGCAGAATCGTTCTTGTTCGGTAGACCGAGTATTATTCGGTCAACCGAACTATTCGGTTATAACACGTGTTCGGTGCACCGTGAGCTAGACGGTCGACCGAATCTGTATGAGAAAAATTCCCTTGAATAATTCAGACGAACCACGTCTTGTGATCGGTTTACCTTTGACCCACCAAAAGCGCTCCTAGAACATAGTCATCGGATGACCGGGTCACCTTCGGCCTACCGAAAATACTACTTCTCGGTTGACCGTTTCCAACCGGTGAACCGAACCCGATTGTCCAGGCACTCTGGGCAATCTCGGTCAACCAATTGCGCTTACCCGTTTCCTATTCGGTTAACCGATCCGAAGATGCCCCGGTCGACCGAACCATGAACGGTTCACCGTGTTTGACCCCGATTTTACCTTTATCAAATTTTGGATTTATTTCCAACAAAATTTGATCTTTTGGGGTTTTTAGCAATTCACATCCTATATATATTATCATATGTAATATTAAATTATTATACCCCATAATATATATACCTCATATGAATTTATTATGATTCTAATTATGTTAATTCTCATAACATATTGATTTTAATTAATTCACCACATGTGTCCCATTTTCATAAGAAACCCGACACATCATATGAACTTAAAATCAAACCTCTTGTTTCCCAGTTTTGTGGTGTGACCTATAAGAGGATCTAAGCCTAATTGTCAGTGATATTAAACACTTAATATCTCAGACTATAAGCGGTATGTAACTACACATTATAGTCAACCAATTAGCATAGATGTCTTTGTTCCACCTGAACTAAAACACGTCATTTAGTGATGTAAGTGCACCACTTGTGTCCGTCCCTTGCCTCATGATACTAAGAATATATGCAAAGTAGAAATGTATTATCTTTGTATTATATTCATTTCTTGATCTCTTTAAGCTAATTATAACTATGTAACTTAACTCAAGTTACATTGTGCACATTATAATTTTGCTTTATTAAGGGGCCCACTAATATCATCACTCAATTAATAGGGGCAATGATAATCGTTTGACTAGCTATCTTTTCCAGCACAAGTCATGTTCAACCAACTATTGCCGTTATCACTACACTAATTGGTAGCTTTTGACAATAATCAAATTAAGCATTTCTTGAGTGAAAAGATATAAGTGTCATATCTTAGGATCCAAGACACAGTAAAAACATTAATGACACGAAACACAATACATAATGTTTTATTTGTTAGGTCTGTTCAATATATAAAAGTAATATTTTCCTCTTTTATATACTCGTGTCGTCAATTATTTGTAGAGCTACAACAATCGATGACCAACACGACAATCTTATCTCGGTAATTAATGTTCCATGTTAATTACCATGATTGTGAATAACTTTTGATTTATGTAAACCATTATTTTTAGAACTCTACGGTTAAGGACCAAACGTCTCTTCTTTAACACTTCCAAAAGACGAATACTATAATCAAGGAACAAAATGCTTGCACATTTAATTCATAATAATTAACATATAAAAGTAAAACTTTTAGAACACATTCCTTTCACTTAGAGTGTCGAGTTCCATTTGAATCACTATTCTCTTGGCAACTCAAGTCGAGTGGAATATTGTTGTGAAATCGGCACTTGTGATGTCGTGTTCACAACAAGAGAACTCGGCATCCTCAGTGCTGAGTTCTCTTGTAGAGTTCATTGATTTAAGAACTCGAGTTTTTTTTTCATTTCCTGTTTGACAACAAAGACAATTCAACCACGACACTAACAACGAAAACACAATTCAACCACGACACACAAACAACTACGATAAAACACAATTGAACCACGACACACAAACAACTACGATAAAACACAATTCAACCACGAGTGGAATATGAAGTTTAACATTTTAACATACAACCAAAAGTACCATATAAAAACATCCAAATAAGTTTAACACAACTAAAAGTCTATCATAAGTGACCTCTCAATCTCTTCTTCCTTTTAGGACGTGCTGCTCGTCAGTATCAAAAGGCAACTGCTGAAACTGAGCTTGGAACCAACCCAGAGTTACGGAACCCTTACGACCCAAGTCATCGGGGACCTGACCCAATAAATCCATGCAAACCTCTGACCAAAAGTACTCCTGAGACTCACACACCAGCAAACCATCTACGCGCAAGCCGGTAATCACCGTGATGTCACACAAGGTGCACGTGATCTCACCATGTCGTAGGTGAAATGAATGAGTCTCCGGTCTCCAACGCTCGACCATCGCCCCCAGCAAGTTATGATCCAACTGAACTCGGCCCAACCGAGTGACTGTGTCAAACCCTGCCATATCTAGCAGAAACAACATTCTCTCATCAGTGATCTGCCATTCGTTGAGCTTCAATCCATGCTCAACGCATTTTACACCATCAACATCTTTCTGCATAAATTTAGAGAAATGTCAGAATATTGAAACTCACGTGCAAATATTTAACTTGAAAACGTAAAATGCTTACAAAATCTTTGAACAAGTTAGACTTGTGGTTGGCCTGCAAAACAAACACTGATCTGTCTACCGGACTTGTGAAGCGTAGCTACCTCTAACTGAACCAGTACTGGAATCACCAAACTCCATCTGTACATAACACGTTAAAAAGTGAGATGGTTGTTCTTCATGACTAACTACTTAAAAAGTTGAGAATACTGTAATGTTTTAGAAATTACCTCAATCGAGTGTAGTAGCAAACAACTGTAAACGTCGGGCAATCTCTCCAATAAAATCAACTACAATAAACAACATTACGAATCATGTCAGAGATTTTTTTTAAATTTTGACAGAACCTCCCCTATATTTTTCAAATTGGTAAATTTAAACCTGCACGGTATAAAAAACTAACAATACTACAAACTTCAATTCTCACATACATTCAAACTCACATACATTTAAACTCAAATAAATCACTTTTAAGTTTACATTCATTCAATTTAACATACATTCAAACCTAAATAACAACAAAAAATCTAATTTTAATCACAATAATCATACTTAAATTCAACTATTTTTAAGATGACTACCGTAGATCTATAATCAACAAAACTAAAATCAATAATCAACTAACAAACAAGAAATAAAATGTTTTGCCTAAAAACCCAAAATCGAATTCGAGTTTGCACAAAAACAGGTTCCTAAACCAACAAAAACACTACAATCATACATAAAACAACAATGTATATCATCCTAATACATAAAAAAGCAAGAAAACGGTGGAAAACGAAAAAAATCGAAATCCTAACCTTAAAAACTCGGGAACTCGGCGGATGGGGAGAGGGGGGGGGGGGGGGGTCGGGTTGCTTTTATAGCCTGACGGAACTTGGCGTTTGTAACGCCGAGTTCTTCTTTTAGAAATCGGCATCTAGGATGCCGAGTTCTATTCAAGAAATTGTTCTCTTAGCGCGTCAACCGTCTCATGCACGATCTGAGTGTCATGAGAAGTTTCTTAAATAGAACTCGACACTCTTAGTGCCGAGTTCTATTTGAATCACCTCCTGAGTGAAAAAATTTCAAGTGTTGGCCAATAAATAACCAAAAAGAACTCGATATCACCCGTGCCGAGTTCTCTATGCACAAAAAAAACAAAACCCACCGTCGCCACGTGTCACCACGTGGTGACATCGGGTCTAGTTTGAGAAATACTTTTGATGGAGGTCTATTTTGACAATTTTAAAAAAAAAATTATTTTGAAAAGATTTCCGAGATAATATGTGATTTTATTTATCTTTGCTGACTGGATTACTGAATGGACTGACCACGTCAACCTGCATCCGGGACGCAATGTGCACAAATCATTTTTCTAATTTAATCTATTAGGTAAGTAATACACGTTACAACGTGTAGTTGAAAACATTAAATCAATACAACAAATGCGATCTCTAAGTATCAAGCGTGTGAGTTACATCGTTTCTAGCTAATGAGTAGACTGCAAATTAGTTTCTGTGTTAGATGTAAGACATATCAAAATATTGTACACAACACCTGATTAATTAGTTTCCATTTCCAACCATGCATTCTCTCTTGACGATCCGGAGACAGTAAACTACAATTAGCATTTGATGATGGATGATATGTGCTTATAAACTTGACAATCATTTCACAACTTGTTAAGCGTTTTAGCTAATTTCTATTTTCTAGTGAAATGGAGATTTTGTTAGCGTTCGTGTTTCTTCCTGTAGAACTGCCAGCTGAATTCCATAGCTGACCCAGTGCCGGCCGGAGCGTGGTTCATCAACGGGGCAGTCACAGTCCACGGTCGATCAACAAAAGACGATGACACCGGATTCTCATTTGTGAACTGCTCCATCGGAGGTACCAGAAGAATATGGCTGGGCCGTGCTTGGAAGCCGTTCGCTCGTGTCGTCTTTTGCCTACACTCTCATGTCCGACGTTATATCCCCAGAAGGATGGAACGACTGGAACGACCCCTCAAGAGATCAGTAAGTTCTAGCACTTGGATGTTGTTTGGAATTGTTTATGATTGGTTAACATTTGGTTTGAGTTGAGATGATTGATTTCTGACATAATCTTCAGATAATCTAAAATTTCACCATTATCTTTTGGTTTTTCGTAATGTATATATTAGATGCCCTTTAATTTGAAATACAATGCTAGTTTACTTTCGACTTGAATCGCATTTAGAGTTGGAAAACCCATCTCATGTTTTTTTTTGACAAGGAATAGAGATTTGAAACTTTTAAAGTTGATCTTATATGAAATTGAATCTAAAATTATACATTATAATCATTCAATAAAATTACCATTTGAATCGCATTATAAATTATACAATTTGTACATTACAGATTGAATTGAAAGATGACCAATAAAATGACAATAAATGTACCAATAAATTTGTACATTTAGGGAAAAATGACCAATAAAATTATACAAATTGGAAGTTTTGATATAATTAAAAGTGTTTATGAATTACAATTTGCGCCCTTAAATTGTGGAATGCATCACTTACTCCTCAGCCATACTATACTTTATATGGTTCAAGGCATGATTTTGTCTAAACTTCAATTCATTTGTCAGAAAACCATCAAAAAAACTTTTAAACCCAACCTTTACCGGTTTTCTTTAATTTTTATCTTCTTTCCCAAATTCTTCTTCCACGTCCAACTCACAACTTATTTATGTAAACATCCTCTACAATGGTGTCATGACAGGAACATTTTTTTCGGGGAGTACAGGTGCAGTGGTGGTCGAGCAAATCTGAGCTCAAGAGCTGCATATGTTCTGAAACTCAATGATACCCAAGCTGCTGGTTTTCTCAATGTCTCTTCTGTCGATGGAGATAAGTGGTTGCGACCCTTTAAGTGAAAGTTGAATTAATTGAGATACCAAGTGAAATTCATGTAGCCCTTCTATATGCCATCCATGTCTCATGTGTAAGCTTTGCATGAAAATACTCACAAGAATGTTTAATGCAAATAAGAGTATTTCCCCGATTGCAATTGTTACATACCAATAGGATCTACTAGTGCAACTTCGAACCATGCAAACTACCACCTTCTTCTAAACTTAAACTACATGTTACACAAGGTAAGAGGCAGTGTAATCTAATGACTGAAGTACTACCCAAGAGACTAATTGCGCAGCGAGGCCTGATTGTCAGATTTTTCAACCTTCAAATAGCCTAGACGAGTCATGTAATTCAACAGAATAGGGTAGAACTCTCAAAAAGATTATCATATTGAAGAAAAGTAATAAAATTGATCAAACTTGACGGAACGTGACAGAGAAATGTCCTATAAAGATTGCCATATGCAGTACTGCAGATCAATTTTAAAGGAAAAGTAATCCATATCAAGCAACAATTATGCCACGAAGAAAAGAACAGAAACCAAAATTTAACTTATGTCCAGGTATTTATGCAATTAGAATCGAAAATGACTGATGATTTTTTGCAAGCAAACAAAATGGAGAGAAATGGAGCCAAAATGTGGATCCAATTTTGAGTTCTGACCCATCTTTTGTACTCCAGAGACGAAGGGTGTAACCTTCGTCTGAGGGCGACTTTGAAAATCACCCGAGGTACACAAGAAGTGTGCTCTGGGGTATCAAAGATGAAAAACATGTGGAACCTGGACAATAACTTAAGCTTTCTTCTTCCTTCCAGCATGACCTCTGCCTCCGGATGTTTTCTTGCTATAGGTGGTGGAGGGCAAGAACCCTCTCAAGATGGCTAGAACAGAGAACAATGCAAAGGGACCATACATTTGGTACAGTTTCTCAGATCCCCTGCCTGATCCCAGTAGCTCCGACATAATTGCAGACTGCATGAAAATAGTAGAAACAAGCTAGATTAGCGGCATAATTACTTAGAAGTCTGCTTATTAGATAGAAACCAACACAAACTGCCGAACTGCTGATTTTTAATAAACCATCCAGACAGCGTCAAGCTTAAAAATCTACGTATTAAAGGACTGATTAGATTTGAAAAGGTTAGTAGCACAAAATAGGTATCAGGGTAAAATAAAAGCAGATTGGCAGTAACTAATACCAGGAGGCAATTCAAATAAACTTGAATCATTAAATGTATAATGACAAATTGGGCAACCAAGGTTTGAAAAAATGTGCTTGGTAAGACATGTTGACGCTCAGGTTCAAAAAATTGAATAATTTCCTACAGTCTTCTTTTTCCATTGCATACAAAATTATCAGCAGATGTAGCATCTCTAATTATTACATTAAAGGTACTCCAAGTGATCAAGTTGATGTGCTAGGTTGGACCATAACTATGCTCCACATCCACTACTCACATACATATTTTAGTACTTGAATTTCTAGACACCAAACAAATGAATTGTAACAGGAAACAGAGGGGTCCAAAATTACATTAGAAGTGAGATGATTCTTTTAACTCATCAAGTGTGTTTGTTATTGTTAAGTACACTAAAATAACCATCTAAAAAATTCAATTACTTAACCAATTGATGGGAACAAAGGAAAACTCATCCAAAAACGCTAACTATTGGGGTTACAGTGTATAGTCTTCTCTGTCAACCAGGGGCTTCCCCCACTAGAATTTTGAATTTTTTTAAAGTAGTACTATACAATATTTTCCAAAGAGTGTAACAAAATATCATGGGAGTAGACACCCCTCCTAAAACCTTTGGAATCATTTGAGGTAGTATAGTATACAATATTTTCAAAAAGGAATAACAAAATATCTTGAGGGGTGGGTGTCCCCCATCTTTCTTAATTTTAAGAAATTTAAGAAACTAGTAACATACAACATTTTTCTTTACAAAGCTGGTTATTCTTCTTAATATTTCCCTACTTTGACAAATTCTTTCTTTACTTCAGTATTTGTATTTTCTAAGAGTTGAACTAATATCATAGGGAGTGAGTGTCCCATTCTTTCTATTAATTTTAAAATAAAGACTTGACCGAAATTGTAAGATAAGACTCGGATGACCAACTAAAGGAAGTACTTTTTTGTGCAACGTATGAAGTTGTGAGATATGTGCATGTTGTACTCCAAAAACTAGGTCCAGAGTCATGAGGGTTGACTCTATACTATTGTAGTCTTGCAGAAACGTATGAGAACTAATAACTAAAAGAGAATGATCAAACTACAAAGACTCGAAGAAACACCAAACCTATGAAGAACCTCAAACTTAACCAAACTACAAGCAAACACTCGAAGAAACACCATTCCAAACTCTATACTTAGATTAAAACTAGTCGGCTTAACAAAATATTATCCTAATAAATTCTCCACTATAGATCATGTCAGAATTTCTAATGAGATTCAAACATATATCTTTGACATGCATAGCTCGGGTGACTTTTGTAAATAGAAGAAATTGATGCTTTAATAGAAAAATGGTATTAGCTGCAGCTGCTGAAAGATTATTTTTGACAATAAATATTGTTAAGATCCATTTGCGCAATTGAATAGAGGATCATTGGTTGAAGGGCAATTTGGTGGCTTATATTGAAAAAATATTACTTGGTAAAGTTAACGATAAGTCAATCATGTACCGTTTTCAAAATATAAAAACTCCCAAGGTCAATTATAATTTTTCTGGAAATATATATTAAATGGTTCATAACACCCCCCTTAAACAAAATTCTTGGTTCCGCCACTGATGTCAACCCTTCCTAGCTACCCATATAACTAATATGAGCTACATTATGAATTCATAACATAACAATCCATGTTGCTTGTAATCATACATTCTCAGTGGATACTATGTAGAAGACCTTAAAAAACTTACACTCAGCCTATTCCTGATAAATTTGGCAGGCATAACCTCACAACAGTGGGTGCCCTTTTTAGGTATCTCCTAAAACTCAGACCACAGTAGTAAGGATTGACTCTAGTATCTCGTAGACAACCTTAAACGACTTTGAGTTCGCTTTCACCGGCTTAAAGACATAAAACTTGGAAATACTGAGTGCTCTTTCCCAGGCACTTCTTCCAAAAACTCACTCCAGAATCATGATGGCTGACTCTATACTATTGTAGTCTTGCCAAAACCTATGAGAACTTTTAACTAAAAGCTAATGATCAAACCAAACAAAAACATGGATCAACCCGTCCTAGTTATATAGCATTGATCAAAATGAACCACCAAAGCACCAACTCTTAACAAACATAAACAAGTTGCAACAACAGACCATCAAAAAACCCTCAAACTTAACGAAACTACAGGCAAACACTCGAAGAAACACCATTCCAAACCAACCAACCACACAGAAAATAATAATAATCAAACTGAACAAGTCTAACCAAATCATTCTACCCAAATCCCAGCATTGAAAAAAAATCCACAGAAATCAACTAAAACTCGAATCATTAAGGCCCCGTTTGGGTTACTAAATGTTTCAAATCATAAATTTCAAAAATGCATTTTTCAAGATGACATCCAATTGAAATAATGTATTTTGAAAATATATTATGATACGTATTAATGTGTTTGGCTAAAGAACATTTTTTTTTGCAAAATTAACGTTTTCAAAGAAACAAACAAGTAATAAGTGACGCAACATATTTGAGAAGAAAAACAAGTTGATACATTTCTTTTCAAAAAACAAGTTTTCAGCAAAAAATGAAGATTTATAGTGCATTATTCAATGTGTTATAAACACCCCATGGTAGGATCCTATAGTGAATAAGGAAAAATCGTCTATTGTTTGCATTTATTAGTATTTCCATAGATTACCAACAATTAGTAATGACCATTATGGTTAGTATTTTGTATTTTAAATTTGACATTATAAATGAACATGGGGACAAGAGCCAAAGCAACCAATTGCCAACCCAAGACCTTTGTCTTTTTTTTATCGTTGGTTGTTGGTATTTGTGTCAGAGTTTTACCGGATTATGATGGGGAGTCTATCACCCCAGTAGGATTGAAAACCGTATTTTTTTCTGAATAATACAGTTTCCTAAAAAACAATGGTATTCTAGACTAAACAAACATGCCCAAAAAAACACTTCTAACCAAATCATTCCACTGATACATACCCACACAAAAACTGATGGATGAGATAATAGTATTTTCCTTCGACCTAATATTATTCATGTAAATCCACCATCAAAGACCAAATCCGTCAAAAACAAAAAAAAAAAAAAAATCCTCACCTGACACCTGACCGAAACCAATCAATTCCAAAAAAGATCGAAACTTGAGATCACCCGACCAAACCCTAAACTGATTAGTCATTAGTTACCATGGCAGTAGCGGTGGAGACGCCAGCGACGAGACACGCGGTCTTGAACCAGGGCCTCCGGGCGAAGAAGGCGTAAGAAGCGGAGACAGAGGCAGGCCAGAGGATGGCGAGCTCAGCCCAGACGAGTCCGACTAAGAACAACGGCTTCTCGGAGACGAGGTAGTCCCCGAAGGCGTGGACGTACCAGGATTTGAGGTCGAGGAGGGGTTTGGGGTGGACGGGGACAGGGAAGAGGAGCTGCGAGTCGAGGAGGGGGACGGCGACAGTGATGATTAGGAAGACGAGGGTCAGGAGGAGGTCGAGGAGAGGGGTTGAGGTCGCCATTGGAAATGGGTGGATCTGATCGATCGGGGTTGAGATGGGAATGGTGGCGTTGACGCGATGGAAGGGGTTTTATTTGAAGGCGCCCCTGGTTTGAATTTCATTTGATTTGGGGTTCGGGTTGAATCGACGATCAATGTCAATCATGTAGGATTAGGTTGAGTTCGGATTTGGGTTGGATTTGGTATTTAGAGTTTTATTTAATTTTGAAGATTTCGTATGTTTTTTTTGTCCCGAAAATACGGTCGAGGTTGATTTCTTTGATCCGATTTTAGAAGTAATTTTAAGCTTTTAATTCTTAAAAACGATGTGATGTATTGTATATTTAATGTTGATGGAAAAGTTTGGTAGATTGCTTGGGTTTGATTTCTTTCGATTTTAGGTCGGATTTAGTTTTAGAGTTTGATTTAGTTTTGAAGATTTTTCATGATTTTCTTCGATTTTTGCAACGAGTGAGCTGATTTAAGTTTCCAATTGGTAGGAAAGTGATGCACTTTATACTTATACCCATGAAAAGAAATAATGTTTGTTTGTAGATTGGTTAATTTGAGTTTTAATTTTGCTTTGCATGGGTTATGACTTGAATGTTCAAAAAGGAAAATCGAAATTATAATAGTTATTCTTGTACCCCCATCTTTTGTTTTTCGAAGTAGGTTAGGTCGTGTTCTTTCTTTAGATCGAAAGAGTTTTGGCCTATTTCTTGCCTAAATTTTGACTCACATCGTCCATAAATTAGTAGGCATGCACTTTCTCGAGTGTTGATTGTTTTGGACTTGCTGAGTCACCATGTTCTTCGTATGGTCGTATATACTCTATTCCTTGTAGTATCGTAAAATGATATATATATACATACAAAAATTCTCTAGTGAGCTTGAGACTCAATTTTTCTATTTTATGCCCCCACTATATCCACCACTCATTTGAAATTGTAATGTAGATTAAGATGATGGATGATTATGCTAATAAATGATCTAATGATGGGAATTAACCATAGAGTAATCGTAATTTAGATCTGACGGTGAGAATAAAAGGGACTTAAATTAGTAAGATGAGCTCTGAAGCTCACTAGAACTTGACTATATATAATATGTAGGATGGTATTAGAATGAGACCAGTTCTCAATTTAATATAATGAGACCACAAACATACACCATCAAATTCTAATCTAACGGTGAAAGATGAAAAATGGTAATTTCATAATCGCCTCGTCCTCCTTTTACCTCCCCTCCTTCCTTCCCATATGGTGTGCACCAACTCCGTCCTTTTTCCTCTCTCCAATCGCATCCACTCCTCTCCTCCGACGAAGCCCTCCGCGTCTCCTCCCACCTCGTACGCCCTCCTCACACTCCGACCCTCTCGTCTTCTTCTTTTGATCCGTCTCTTCTTCTCCTCACAGGTTCTGCTGCGGAGGACTCACGACTCGATCGCCTCTGGCGTCCCGGTTCTGTTGATAAGTAGGACGTTCGGTGGTGGGACGGAGATGACAGTATGTCTAACTCTACAAATGTGTAGAGTCCTTTTTTCGTTTAAAAGATTAAATTTTTACCAATCTAGAACTGTATTCTTGATCTAGATTTATTATAACCAAAGTTGTTGAGTTTTTTCTAAATATTTTTAAATTTTTCTTTGGATGTGATTTGTTGATCTTACATTTTGGCCAGCACGTTAGGGAAATATGAATTGTTTGATTCTAAGCTTGTAGTCATCACTCATACGTGGTGGATTCGTACGACATCTGTAATTTTTAATTCATCAACTAATCAAGTATTTAGTGATGATAAACAACTCTACAAATGTGTTGTTTGAATGACAACTTATAGAAATTCTGTTCAACTATGTGTTATGTTTAACAAACAACTCTATCAATAAAATAATGTATTAGCCTATATAAGCATAACAGAAATACACTAGTTTAATACACAAACATAACAATCTATTACACAAAAATACAATAAAAAAATGTAACGGCACTATTACAATACATAACTATACTAGTTCAGTAGACAACTGTCCTAGTACAATACATAACTACATTAGTTCAATACATGACTATTATTATTTCTATAGGTTGAATTGAACTCAACGGGAACATATTGTTGTTCAACAAATATTTCCTATTACACTTATTCTAAGTATTCCTTTTGAAATATTTTATAATATGATTTAGTTGATTATAGTAATGTTATGACTGTTATTCTTTATGTAGGTGGAAACAACATCAATGGAAAACTATTTGTTTGTTCAACCAACATCTCAAGTGACACCTATTGTAAGTATTATTCATGTTAAGTTATATTTAAAGTAATATACTGTCATAGTTGTTCAATAGTTTGGTTTAGTTCTTTAATTTACTAAAACTATTGTTTAGTAAAATAAGTTAGTTGTGTAATAAAATGGCAAACATTTGTGCTACACTAGAAAATTATTTGATAAACTATTGTTAATTAGTATAAACTACTTTTACAAACTAACTGTCTTGTCTATTCCAGGTAATAAACGATGATAGTTCTCAATGTTTCATTCCCAATATTCACTCCACAATAAAACCAGAAATAGGAAAGGAATTTCAGACATTGGAAGATGCATATCGTTTCCACAAGATATATGCTGGTGAGAGTGGATTTAATATCAGGAAATCAACTTCAAGGCTTTCAGTTAGTGAAGATCCAACAAAAAGAACCATGTTAAAATTATTTGTTTGCTCGAAACAAGGAAACCATTCAAAGATACGAGATATTCAAGAAAAATAACAAGAAAAAAGAAAAGTACATTTATCAAGAACTGGTTGTATGAACAAATTAAAGATGAAGATCAACAACCAATCTGGAAATTGGTATGTACTAAACTTCATCAAAGCTCATAATCATCACTTTTCAACTCCAAATAAAAGACATTACTTCAGAAACAATATGCGCATTATTAGCCCTGAAAAAGCTTCTTTATTGGAGAAAATGACGAGTGCCAATATTCCAACAGTTAACCAAGCAGTCTATCTTGAAAAGAAAAGTGGAGGGTATAATAAGATGGGTTGTACAGTTCAAGATATACGAAATCGGAAGTCAATCTAAAGGAAAGACAATGATGGTTATGATGTGGACATGATACTGGAACATTTTGTTAAAAGGAAAGAGTTCGACAATAGCTTCTTCTATTCTTATAGAACTAATGAAAATGACAGCTTGACTCACTTGTTATGGGCAGAAGGAACAACAAAGCAAAACTCACTTGTTTTGACACAACATATCGCACAAACAGATATTTGATGGTCTTTGCAGCATTTTGTGGGGTCAATCATCATCACAGTACAATATTTTTTAGAACGACCTTTATGATAAATGAAACTACGGAGACATTTACATGGTTATTTTCAACATTTAAAATATATATGGGAAGTGTACCTCCCGTAATAGTTACTGATCAAGATCCTTCCATTAATTCAGCATTATCTTCAAAATTCCCAAATGCAGTTCATAGTTTTTGTGTATGGCATATTATGGACAAAGTGAAGAAGAAAATTGGAAACATTAAAAATAAAGGAATATTATTAACAAGAATGAGTGCTTGTGTGTATCTTATTGAGACTCCAAAAAAGTTTGAGACAACTTGGATTTCAGTAGTAAAAGAATATCAGCTTCAAGACAATGAATGACTAAATTTGATATTCCAAATAAGAAAAAAGTGGATTTCAGCTTACATGCAAGATACATTCTTTGTTGGTATGAGAAGTACACAAAGAAGCAAAGGGATGAATTCATTCATCAAAAATAATGCAAACAGAAAAAATACATTGTTTGAGTTCATATGTAGGTATAAATTACATTAATAGTATCATTTTTTGTTTAATAAACTTATATTTTTACTAATGATATTGTTGTGTAACAATTTGATATAGTTGTGTATTAAACTATTAGAGTTCTGGATTAAACCAGTAAGGTATAGTAATGTAAGATACTGATATAGAATAAACTTGGGTATTAAACCAGTAAGATATAGTAGTGGAAAATGTTGACTTTTTTGCTTTAATCTATGTTTTGATGATTTAATCAACCTAATCTTAATCACAATCAAATGTAGTGTAACACACATATTGCATAACATATATATTGCTTGTTGTATTATACCAAATGTCGTATTCACATTTTTATCCATACCCCAAAAATATGAGTTATCACCGGTCGATCGTGAACTTAGATTTGGTCGACCGAACATAAACGTTTTGACAACCCCATAGAGTATGTTAGTTTTCGGTCGACCGACCCAACCATTTTGCTCGATCGTTAACTTAAGTGAACTTAATTTGTAGCTGTATTTCGGTCAACAATCCCTTGATCGGTCAACCGTCCCTTTTCTGGACTTTGTTGGACTCCATTTTTGGACAGCATCCGGTTGACCGTTACACCCGTTCGGTCGACCGAACTTACCCAGAACAGTGTGCTGAACTTTTCTGTTTTGTGTTTCTTGCAGAACCTTTTACCACACTCATTCCCAACGGCTATAACATCTAGGATCTTATAAATAGAGGATTGAACACTTTGTTTTAGACATCTCTCCCACACACAATTGTCTCAAACATTAGAGAGAAGTCTCCCAATCCTAAAAGCTCATTCACTACACTCTAAGCCTAAATTCGACACATTTGATCTTTGCTATATCCTACTCAAACTGTGCTCAAGAATTAGAGTGTTGTTCCACTTCACAACTGTTGTTCAAGAAGCAAGGGTCTTGGTGAAAACCCAAGACAAAGAGTATAAACTTCGGTGAGAGCCTGAAGTGATCCTTCTCGGATTGTGAGAAGAGGATCCAAGCTAGGTGAGGGTTGTTCGCTAGCTTGTTGTGTAAAAGGCATAATCTCGGCCCCGAACAAGATTGATAGTGAAGACATGGGTGGAATAGAGCGGAGCTTGCAAGAGAGAAAGTAGGCGGGAGACCGAACCTCTACACAATTCACATTGTCTACTTGTTTGGTTTGCTTGCTTTTCTCTACCTTTGATTAAATTGTTTCCGCTGCATCTTTGATTGTTTAGGAAGAGAATTAAGCGTAAAAGTGATTAGAAATATGGTCATACATGATCCTAACATAAGATACTGATATGACTGTGTAAAATACTGATAGTTGCGTATTAAAATAACACAGTTCTATATTAAACTAATAGAGTTGTGTCTTAAAACGATATAATTGTGTATTTAACTGATATAGTAGTGTAAGAATCTGATAGAATTGTGTGTTTACTACAAGTTTGAAATGACTTCGAAATTCCAAAGAGAGAAAGAAAATAGTGTTGGATTTCGTGCCCTATAGTATGTATATATTTTCGAAATTTTATAAACATATAGGATCGTAGTATTCATATTTTCTTCGATTTTAATATAGACATGTATTTGTTTATCCTAATTGTTTAACATGCATTAGAATAAACAAAGAATTGTAAAGAGGATCATACCTAGAGGTTCTCTAAATCCTCTCGAAGATCCGGAGTTGCGTTGACGGTTGAATCGCCCGGTGGATTGCCTCCGAGTATTCACCAAACTCTAAACGAGATTGGAGAGAGAAGAGCTAGCCTCTCAATCTCCAATAGGGTTTAGAATCTAATTACTAACCCCTCTTTAGTTCCCTTGAGAAGATGATCTCTTAAAAACTAAAACTAAACTTAAGAATTAAGGAAATTTCGTGGAGAATTATGGAGAGAGTTTTTGCATGAGAAAAACAATGAATTAATTAATGAGGTAATGAGATAAACTTGTATTTATAAGTTCTCTCCAATTACCTATTCATGTGCAACCTCTTGCCCATGATTTCATGCAAACTTCCATCTAACTATCCATTATTTACTAATAAATAATCTCAGCCACGAATTAAATCAACTGTGGACCAATTCCATGCATGATCTAATTAATTCTTAAATTAATTCTGCATAAAACCGTCTGGACCGGTCGACCGTTTGGAGGTTCGGTCAACCGCTCGAACCAAGTTTCGGTCGACCGTTCAACATTCGGTCGACCGTTCGCAATAATAAAATATTTCATCGCAATGTTCGGTCGACCGACCGATAGATTCGGTAGACCGTTCCGAACAGACGAAAATTCCCTGTTATCAGTCGAGACGTGTCCGGTCGACCATGCACGTTCGGTCGACCGTTTACTGTTAACCGGTAGACCGTTTGTGCACAGTATTGCAGACTTGTCAAATTTTGGTTTTAACCCCTACAAAATTTGACATTTCGGGATTAGTAGTAAATTCATAACTTATGTAACATATTATCCTATGTAATGATCACTCATTACACCCCATAATATTGACATCACATATGAATTTAATTTAGATTCTAATTATGTTATTAATCACAACATAATTTTGATTTTGCTTGTTCACCCCATGTGTCATATTTTCTACATGAAACCCGACACATCTTATGAACTCAAAATTCCCATTTCTCGTTTCCCAGTTTTGTGGTATGACCTATATGAGGATCTAAACTAAGTTGGCAGTGATATTAAGAACTTAATATCACAAGCTATAAGCGGTATCTAGCCACACATTATAGCTCCCAATTAGTTAGATGTCTTAATTCCACTTGAATCAAAACCCGATCCATTTAGTGATGGAGTGCACCACTTGTGTCCGTCCCTTGCCTCATGATATTAAGAATACACACAAAGTAGTATTGTGTCACCTTTGTATTAGTATTCATTTCTTGATCTCTTTAAGCTAGTTATAAATATGTGACTTAACTCAAATCACATTGTGCACATTATAACTTTGCTTTATCAAGGGGCCCACTAATATCATCACTCAATTAAGAGGGGCAATGATAATCTTTTGACTAACTATCTTTTCCAACGAAAGTCATACTTGACCAACCAATGTCTTTACACTACACTTATCGATAGCTTAAAACATTAGTCTAATCAAGCATTTGTTAAGTGATCGGATATAAGTCTCATATCAAAGGACCAATGACACAGTAAAATATTAATGACACAGAAACACATTTCTATAATATTTTACTTATTAGGTCTATTCAATATACAAAAGTAATATCTTCCTCTTTTGTGTACCTGTGTTGTCACTCACTTGGTGAGCTACAATGATCTATGACCAACACGACAATCTTAACTCGGTAATTAATGTCCCATGTTAATTACCATGATTGCGAATATCTTTTGTTTTATGTAAACCAATATCTTTTAGAGCTCTACGGTTAAGGACCAAGAGTCTCTTCCTCAACACTTCTAAAAGACGAATAACATAAACAATGAACAAAATGATTTCTCATTCAATTCATAATAATTGACATTTAAACGTAATACTTTTAGAACACATTCCCTTCAAATAGATGGGACTTCGATAGTAGAGAAAGAATACCTCAATTCATCACAAGATGGGCAATGGAGAAACAAATGACCTGTGTTTATACACTGAATATCTTCAAGCTCTTCCAAAATCAATTGGATAAATCTTTGTCGTGTAACGTCAAGATTGGAAGGTCAGAAGAAAAAAATCAGTTATTTACTTTGTAACAAATATAGATGATGATTTTGTTTCTATTAGAGATGTGATATATTATAATGAAGAAAAAAAGGCTTCGTGTGAATGATGTTTGTTGGAGTTAGAAGAAATACCTTGTATGCATATATTGGCAGTGATGAAGCATTTTGAATGCAGAGAATTACCATCTCTGTATATATTGGACAGATGGAGGAAAGGAATGAAAGATTGAATTAGACTTCCCATTTATGATGGAGATAGTGGTAGTTCATCTCATAATACACATATGAAGAAATTGAGCTAGATATCCAATGAATTGATACATGAAATTCCAAAAATGAAGAAATGTATGCAGTTGTGGAAAAAACATTGTCAGATGCTATGACAGAAGTACACAAGATAAATTCTATTTTAGCTAGTCAGAATGAAATTCCTAATCTGAGAAAGGATGAAACAGAAGTTCAAGTCTTCCAACCCAGAAAGTCCAAGACAAAAGGAAGTGGACAAAGTGGAAGGTCAAAGGCGGGAACTACACGACTAAAATCCATTGTGGAAAAGAAATTGAGGCAATGTAAGTTCTGTATGAAGTACGAAACACAAGACATTCGCATATAGATGTGTATTCACTAGATGTTTTATTTAAGAAAGTGATATAGTTTTGTAGAGTCTTCCATGCCATTTCTATCTCCAACATCTCTCTTTCCTCTCTATTTCCCATAGAAAACATGCAACACATCTCTCTCACCCAGTCATCCCCAACTTTAGTAATTTAGTCTTATATGACAGATTACTTGACAGGTTTGTTGTGGATTTTGGCTTTTCTTTTGTTTTCTTGTGATTATAGGAGTTTGAGTTGGATTAAAATTGGCATTAGTCACAAACTCAGAACAATTTGGAGCAATAGGAATATACACTAGTGTCTGATTATAGAAATGTGTCAGGAATTGCAATGCAACAAAGCATTTCAAGAGCAGATCAAAGTGTGTAAAATTGCAAAGTTCAAAATCAATGAGTTGGGAGAGTTGATGAAACTTTCAAAAAGAAACACTCCGAGGAAGTTAAGAAATTGTTTTCTTGTTATAATTGTTACATCTCTTAATGATGTTGTAGGAATAAGAACTGCAAGCCTCTAACAAGTTAATTTAAGCTTCCTGTCATAATTCATAAATGTCGATTTAACTTCATATAATCATACACATAAGATAGGAAAGGCAATAAGATTAACTTGAACTCTAACATCACCATAGTACCATACACGTTGAACCACGAACATTGTAAACATGAACGGTGGACGGAAATGACATGTTCATCTTGTAGGATCGTGTGGGTTATGGGTCCACTAATCACTGTTAAGCTAATCCCTAATTAACTACTTGGTTGATCGATCAAAGAATTGCAGCGGAAGTAAAAAACAAATCAAACACAAGTAGAAAAGTAATGCAAACCACAAGAAGACACGTCGGTTTATAGAGGTTCGGCCGTGCCTACGTCCTCTCTTACAAGCCCCTCTCGAATCTCCGTTCGAGCCCCTCTTGCGTCTTCACTATGCCTCCCCGTTCCAGGCCGGGAGCAACGCCTTTTACAAGTCTTCAAGCTCGCGAACAACCCTCGCCGAGCTTGGCACCACCTCTCACAAACCGAGAGAATCACTTCGGGCTTTCACCGAAGTCCTTGCTTCTTTGTCTTGGGCTTTCACCAAGACCCTTGCTCTCTTGACAACAAATGTATCTTGATTGGGATTCACTCTCTAATTGAGCACACTTTGAGTAGGATAAGGATATGATCAAGTGTGTGGATTTAGGCTTGTGGAGTGAAATTGGGAGCTTTGAGGATTGAGAGTTTCTCTCTAATGAATTGGACAATTGGAAGTTGGAGAGTTGTGTTAACAACAAGTCTTGATCCTCTATTTATAAGCTCCTAAAGATTTCTAGCCATTTGGACAAGATTTGATTGGGTTTTGTGCAAGATACACAAGGCAGAAAATCGGGCTGCAAATCTGTCCAGAACCGGTCGACCGAAACTATTAAACCGGTCGACCGTTCACTTGATTTCAAGGAGAACGGTCGAACAAAAGAATACTCGGTCGGACAAATACGCTAGAACTTAACTCTACTTAAGATAAACGGTGGAAACCAAAGTATGGGGCGGTCGACCGTTTAGGGGATTCGGTTGAGACAAAGGTGAAACGGTCGAACGAAGATGTGTCGACCGATAGCAGGGAATTTTGTTTCTGTTCAACCGGTCGACCGAATCAAGGTCGTCGTTCGACCAGTTACCGAATGTATTTTGGGGTTAAGTTTGTTTTATACGAATACGACTGTTCTAGGAATACGACAAGGAAAACGACCATATTAAAATCCAGGATCGGTCGACCGAAAAGGTAGAACCGGTCGACCGGTAGAGTTCGGTAAAATCACTGTGGAGAGTGTGTTATAAACCGGTCGAACTGAGAACTGGTTCGATCGACCGGTTTCACACAGGAATTCTGGGTTTAGGTTTAAAGTGATTTCCGACTAAGGTTTGGGTGGTCTAATGAAGTCCAAATTAGGTGAAATTTTGTGTGTGACTTCTCTAAGGAACCTGATTGACATCATTTCATGCTCATATTTGTATCTTATATCCATTATCTTACATCTAAGCAATGCTATGTGACGAGTTTTATGTTTGAATTTCAGAAATAAAGAGGTTTGAAGAGAAGAGCCATGAAAGGACCCAAAAGTAGGAAAAATGACTTAATTGTGAGACCTGAGGACCAAGATGCAAGGGAGAAGGACCTGAACGTAAGACAGAAGGACCTAAGAGCAAAATAGGAAACTCCACACCTTCATGGGGAGTATTTTGTCAATTCAATTCGGGTCGGAGCTCCAATAAACTAAGTAGATGCATCCAAGACCAACAAATCCATCAAGCAAAGCCCACAACCAAAAGCAACGCGATCTGAAGTTTATAGACCGCCAATTGGCGGTCTTGGACCGCTAATTGGCGGTCCATATGGACCCAGATCCGCTAAGCTTTCTCCTGGACTTGTATTATCATGTGTTTAGGCTATTTTTGGTATTGGTTTAGTCCCACATCGGGGGATTGTCCCCGATTAGCTTTTTCCATGCTTATAAATAGAACTCTTCACCTTCCATTGTAATAACCCATTGCTTGGTGGCATTCTCTCTACTAAGGAGTGAGCCTTGAAGCAAAAACTCAAGGTGGAGAAGAATGCTACCTTCAATGTGAGTCATTTGTTAATAAAATAATTCTTCTAGTTTCTTTTAATCTTGTCTTTTAATTTGTGCATGTTCGTTTAGTCTTTCATTTCCTTTTATGTTTCTTTAATGCTTCTTGTCTTCTTAGTAAACTTTCATTTCAGTATTATGCTTTCTTTTGCTAATATAGTTAGTGTAATGAGTAGTGAGTAGTTCCATCCCCATTTGGGGGGTGGAGAAATATGTGATATAATCATGTAGTGTATTAAGTGTGTGTTATCTTTATCCCTTGAGCTTTATATGATTTCCATAACCATCTAATGGGTTTTCACTCTTATCTTTGATATGCTAATGCTCTTGAATGAAGCTTAGCTTATGCTTTGATTAGTGGACCTATTTTATGGGGAATGATAAGGTTAGGATATGGATGAAGTTAATATTGGAAACACAATTTGTAGTGTATGTGCTCTTGTTGCCTTTACCTTAGCTAATGTCTTGTATGTTTTAATGATGTAGTGAAATCTTAATTCATGTGGAGGCATAGTAGGGTATAGTCTTTATACTTGAGTTCATGTAACTTCATTCCAATTATTGTCTTGTATGTTTTAATGATGTAGTCTTATCTTAATTCATGTGGAGGCAAAGTTGGATGTAGTTTTATGATTTCATGCACTACATGTTGTGAGGAGCTTAATGAACACACACACACACTTCTTTATGTTCACATTATTTCTCTACCCCCTTTGGGGTTTAGTTTTCTTGCTTTTCTTCCATTTCCTTTTTGCATCTTAGTGTAGTTTAGTGTAACCAACCTTTCTTCCCTTTCTTTACCTCTAGCCTTCACACAAACCAAGCGTCGACACACCTCCCAGTGGACGACCCGTATTTGCCACCGCTTCAACGCGGCCGTGCACTTGCGGTTAAATATAAAACGAGATCAATCAAGTTTTTGGCGCCGTTGCCGGGGAGGTGCTCTGTCCAGACGTTGGTTTGGGCGATTCGAGGGGTTTTTTAATTGTTTGTTTCCAGTGTTGTTTAGTTTCAGGGAACCTACGGATCAAGGGGAGGCTACTGGAGAAGTTTGAGGACTAGGAGCTACAAAAGGACCGTCAATCAGCAGTCTGGGACCGCCAATTGGCGGCCTGGTAAGCCTCAATTGTTCTCAAATTTGTTCCAGTTGTTATATTCTTCATTTTAGTTATCTGGGAGAACAATTTTGCATGCTGTGACTTCTAATTTGCTCCCAGATTTAATTTCAATCCCCTTTAATCAACTTGGACCATAAAACTCAAAGCAAAAGATTAGACTCCTTGCCATCTAGGTCATGCATCATGTGTAGACATTGCATGCATTTGTCTTTTCTTTTCTTTACATTTTGTTGTTGATTGCTGGCGTGAGGTACGTGCACCCAAATCTCTCATTCATGCATGTTTCGATCATGCATTAGTTAGTAAGGTGCATCGGGACAAGAGTGAGTTGAGCGTTTGATTGGAGTGATTGATTGCTAGATTTAAGCTCAAAACGCTACTAAGGAGAGACTGTCCCATAAAAGATAAGGTGGGGGATTTCATCACCCTTTCCTTGGCCCCAAAAACCACTCTTAATAAAGTCTTAACTAAAAGCAAGTAGACATTGGCCCTAGGATTGCGGGCGCACTAGGAGAGTAATCTAGTTGAGACCGTCATGACCTGATCGGCGTTGCCTACCTTGTCGATAGTAGGAGGTACTGGATCTCCGGATCTGGTATCACTTGCTGGGCATTGTGGTCCTCATTGTAGGGAGGTGAGACGTGTCGAGGCTAGTGACCTAGAAGTTAGGCGTCGTCTAGCCTAAGGACCCATTGCCTTTCATTGTTTGAGCCATGCTTGCTAGTTAGGTTTCTTCCTGATCCCTCTACCCACGCTAGCTTTAGGGATTCTTCCCTTCTCCTCTGAGTCATCTTCTTCTCACCTACTTCTACGTTTTAGTCTCCTCCCCTTTACACTCTCTAGTAGCGTTTTAGGGTCGAGTCGAGCACTTTTTGCGAGCTTAGCCTCGTGGTGGTGAGAGTGGTCGACTCGAGAGTTCTCTGTTGAGATGGATGGTTACATGGGCGACCATCCATATCATTGTTGGGACCAGGATGATTCTCCCTGGTACTCCCGACCCATGCATCCTTGGGTGCCTCAGACAAACACCCAGTATGGTTGGGATAATCGTAATTATGTGACTGAGCATTCTTCATATTGGGGTAACATGAGAGAGCCACCAGCCGCCAGGTCTTCTGGTCGGGTTGGATCATATCATGTCGAGTCAACTATCGCATCTGAGGCAAATTTGGATGCTCTCATGCGTAGGATTGAGAGGTTAGAGTTGGATCGAGCTCCTGTAGCTCAGTTCGCTAGTCCTGGGTGTAGTAGGTGTGGACTTACGGGCCATGATAACTTGGAATGCGCTTACGCTCCAAGGGATACTGAGCATGCAAATGCGATGTATCAACAGAGGCCCCGTAACGACCCGTACAATCACTCCTACAACCTGGGATGACGTAACCATCCTAACTTCTCTTGGGGGCCTAGTGGGGGTCACGGTCAGAGCTCGCACGCTCAACCTCAACCTCCACCTTATCAACCTCCATGCCCATCGGCGACCTACGAACCCCCACATCTATGGTCTCAGCACCATAATTACCAACCTACTCATGCCTCATCGTCGGGTTATTCCAACCAGACTCCACCACCCCAGCATGTTGACCCCAAGGACCATTCTCGTGATCTGACCATTCAAGCGTTGCAAAGTACAATCAAGGCTTTGGAAATGCAAGTGATTCAAATGACACAACAATTACATGAGGAGGGTAATTTTTCTGGTCAACATGAGTGTTTATCTTCTGAAATCGAACCACCACCACATCCACAAATTCAAAGCACAACCTTTCAAAGTCAAACTCCTAGTCAGTCTGAGGGACTTGGGGTTTCAATTCACGATCACTTAGTGGAGGATTCGATTCAAATTGAGAATAACTTGGACCAGCCTCATTATGAGTCGGCACAGGATTGTGCCTTATCTTTTTGTCCCGTGGACCTTGAGCCACATGATCTTCATATTGTGCCTTTTAAGGACTCACCTCTGGTGGAGCAAGAGCTCCCTATTACCCTCAATTTCAAACAACCTGATGAGAGTTTGCCTCTCACTATTGTTCCTGATCATCTTGGAAATGATGGAACATCAAACAACTACATTGTTCATGAGGGTATTAGGAGTTCCTTGGAGGATACTTTGGGTATGAAACCCACTTCCTGTTCTCTTGGTGAGTTGGACATGCATAACGAGGTGCTTGACCTCGTTCCGACCCACCAGCCTGTTGGTTGGAGAGTTTGGATTGATGATCATAACTTCAGTTCCGCAACGGGAGATATTTTTCTTCCGTTGCCCCTTATTTCCCAAACTCTCGAGAGGTTCAAGCTCTTTCAGTTTGATCCTTTGAATGAGACGCCTTTGTGTCCAATTCATGAACCTCTCATTTCATCTGGTGCTCTTTGTGAAGGGGGCCCACGCATGCGTATTCTGGCCCCGCGTGGTGTCATGTTCCCTTTCCAAGTGCATTGACCCACTCTTGAGGTTCTCATTTGATGTCTTTTGACAAATGAAGATGAGAACTTATGTTTGTACATAGTTATATAAAAAAGAAGAAAAAGAAGAAAAAAAGAAGAAAAAAAAGAAAAAGAAAGGAAAAAACAGAAAAAAAGAAGTACAATAAAAGACTCCTTCAGTGAGCATTGATTGTTGTGAGCCCCAACCCTTGTGTATTTGGGCTCCATTTCTTTCACGTATTTGTATCCCTTCTTTAGCATCTCACAGGTTTTGAGGGAATTCGGGTTTGTGTTCATCAACATGACCTTGAATTTCCCTTTGTACTTCATGTTGGTGAGATCTCTCCTTTTTCATGCATAAATCCATGTAGTATCTTGCTCACATTCATTGAGGACAATGCATGAAGTAGGTGTGGGGGAGTGTTTTACGTGTGTACATAGTCGAGTCTTTTCTTTTGATTTTGTTTTCTTTTGTTTGCATTTTTAGGGTCATGTTAGTGTGCTGCATTTAATATCGATATATCTGCTTGCCATGATCCTTGGGTGATTTGTCTTCTTTTGCTTGCCTAGTGCTTCAAAATTTTCACATTTCTTTCAAAATCTTCATGTGTTTGCGAAAGAAAATATTTTATGGGTTTTGCGTGTGTTTAGCATGTGCAAAACCGTTGAGAGGCAAAGTAAAAAGAAAGCTCCCAAAATTGTCTTGAACTTGATGCATTAGGATATCTAGTACAGTGGCTTTAAGATTTATCGAGTCGTTAAGATGCACCCCAGTTTTCCTTTGGGGGTGAGTAATCATAGGGTTTCAGTGCTCAAACATTCAAAGAAGTCCACCCTGAACCTAGTGAGTCAATAATTCGTGTGTGTTAATTTAGGAAGTTTGTTGTAGTCAAGGACCCTTTAAATTCTGTTGTGAGACATTAAGTGTAGGGGTTTTGGTTCATGTGTAGATAAAAAATAAGTGAGTAGGTGTTCTCTCTTCTCGCACGGCTCCTATCACTCGGGAAAGTAGGTCTGAGGGGACTTTGTGTCTGGTGCTTTCGAGTCATCTGACTTGGGATGCACCGACCGAACTCCCGTTACACGGGTGGTAGGGATTGCCCTATGTGGAGATTTGGGGAAAGGTGTACGTGATAGTGTAAGTCCTCATGGGCAATGATGCACGAAACCTAACCCTGGGAGAATGAAGCTCCAACTAATAAAAAGAAAAAAAAGAAAAAAAAATGTGAAAAGAAACAAAAAGAAAAAAAATGCAAATAAGAACCTTGATGGACCTTACACTTTGTATCACTTGAGGATCTTGAGGTTGTCCATGTCTTTCACTTAATTCCTTATTTAACTTGCACGAATGGTTTATTAGGCTAGGTGTGGACTGATTACCTATATAGAGTCGGCCCGTAGGATTACCGCGTCCATTGATCGACAAAATATTTCCAACGAGTCGAGGTCTAGATTGAATAATGCATCTTGTTCGGATTTTGTGGGTATATCCGCTGAAAACCCTCAGGAGACAACACTCCTCCTCCTTGGCAACAAAGAGGTTTAACGGCTTGTTGCACGTGCTAAGTGCAACCGTGATTCCTACGAAAGTGAGTAAGGATTTCTTGTTTCTCGTTTGCTTTTCTCTTTCTTTGTTTTGCTCGGGACTAGCAAAAACTTAGGTGTGGGGGTATTTGATTGACATCATTTCATGCTCATATTTGTATCTTATATCCATTATCTTACATCTAAGCAATGCTATGTGACGAGTTTTATGTTTGAATTTCAGAAATAAAGAGGTTTGAAGAGAAGAGCCATGAAAGGACCCAAAAGCAGGAAAAAAGACTTAATTGTGAGACCTGAGGACCAAGATGCAAGGGAGAAGGACCTGAACGTAAGACAGAAGGACCTAAGAGGAAAACAGGAAACTTCACACCTTCATGGGGAGTATTTTGTCAATTCAATTCGGGTCGGAGCTCCAATAAACTAAGTAGATGCATCCAAGACCAACAAATCCATCAAGCAAAGCCCACAACCAAAAGCAACGCGATCTGAAGTTTATAGACCGCCAATTGGCGGTCTTGGACCGCTAATTGGCGGTCCATATGGACCCAGATCCGCTAAGCTTTCTCCTGGACTTGTATTATCATGTGTTTAGGCTATTTTTGGTATTGGTTTAGTCCCACATCGGGGGATTGTCCCCGATTAGCTTTTTCCATGCTTATAAATAGAACTCTTCACCTTCCATTGTAATAACCCATTGCTTGGTGGCATTCTCTCTACTAAGGAGTGAGCCTTGAAGCAAAAACTCAAGGTGGAGAAGAATGCTACCTTCAATGTGAGTCATTTGTTAATAAAATAATTCTTCTAGTTTCTTTTAATCTTGTCTTTTAATTTGTGCATGTTCGTTTAGTCTTTCATTTCCTTTTATGTTTCTTTAATGCTTCTTGTCTTCTTAGTAAACTTTCATTTCAGTATTATGCTTTCTTTTGCTAATATAGTTAGTGTAATGAGTAGTGAGTAGTTCCATCCCCATTTGGGGGGTGGAGAAATATGTGATATAATCATGTAGTGTATTAAGTGTGTGTTATCTTTATCCCTTGAGCTTTATATGATTTCCATAACCATCTAATGAGTTTTCACTCTTATCTTTGATATGCTAATGCTCTTGAATGAAGCTTAGCTTATGCTTTGATTAGTGGACCTATTTTATGGGGAATGATAAGGTTAGGATATGGATGAAGTTAATATTGGAAACACAATTTGTAGTGTATGTGCTCTTGTTGCCTTTACCTTAGCTAATGTCTTGTATGTTTTAATGATGTAGTGAAATCTTAATTCATGTGGAGGCATAGTAGGGTATAGTCTTTATACTTGAGTTCATGTAACTTCATTCCAATTATTGTCTTGTATGTTTTAATGATGTAGTCTTATCTTAATTCATGTGGAGGCAAAGTTGGATGTAGTTTTATGATTTCATGCACTACATGTTGTGAGGAGCTTAATGAACACACACACACACTTCTTTATGTTCACATTATTTCTCTACCCCCTTTGGGGTTTAGTTTTCTTGCTTTTCTTCCATTTCCTTTTTGCATCTTAGTGTAGTTTAGTGTAACCAACCTTTCTTCCCTTTCTTTACCTCTAGCCTTCACACAAACCAAGCGTCGACACACCTCCCAGTGGACGACCCGTATTTGCCACCGCTTCAACGCGGCCGTGCACTTGCGGTTAAATATAAAACGAGATCAATCAGAACCTAGTGTGTATGTGATAAGTTTTTAGCTCTTGTATGCTCAATTTACACATGTTCCTAAGACTCAAAATAAAATCAAGATTACAAGTCTTCATATAGCTTTATTACAAATCTTGACTTGATTTCCTTCCTTCCATGAGTCTTGATCACCTGTAGAGGTTAGGACATACAATATATATGCAATCCAATATGTGTGCTACTCTACATTACTTATGATTAAGATTAGGTTGATTAAATCATCAAAACAAGGATTAAGGCCAAAAAGCCAACACATCTATATATACATGTAAAGGCTACAAGAAGACCATGCAACTACCACAGTTGAGAAACATATGCAACCGCTTTATACAACATTCCTTTGTTTGTAACCTAACCTGTTACAACAAATAGCACATGAATTATGATTATCATCTCAGTTGGAATTCTGATCACTATTGCCTTCCACAGTGGGAAAAACTTCAGAAGAAGCCCCTTTGAGGCACCAAAATATACGAGCCCGGGAGACAATTTACAGTGCAGGTCGGTTATCCTCTCCGTCGGAGTCGTCTGTCGCCTTCCCCTGCACCAAAGGAATGTACCAATTATCATTTCATTCAACATCGACGAACTCCAAGTTGTAAGTTGTAACGCGTCTTCATCCATCAAGGTTGATAGTTCAGATCTAAGACCACTTCCTTATTGCAGCGATAGTCAAAGAACAAAAAAATAATTTGTATTATAGAACTTTCATGATTGGTTGAAAGTTATCACATACATAGGCCCGCTTAATTCAACGGCAAACCAACTTTCAAATAAGACACTAAAAAATATTTTTGTGTTATCATAGGGCAAGCAGTACATCAAGAACAAGAAAAGCAATTATAGCACATGTAGAAATGTTTAGCAAGCAAAAAGAATAACAAACTGCTGCCAAGAGGATTGGCTGAATTCATTTTTTCTCAATTTTAGCTTTCTCTATTTTCTGCAAAAAACTTCATAGTCAAGGAAGAGAATGATAATTTAATCATGAACCATTGTTTGGGAAGATAAAAAGTTTATAACCTTCACGGAGGAAGAACTTTTTGTTTTCAAAACTTTTGTGCACTTTTTTTATTCAATTTCTCCCGCAAAACAAAACAATGTATATTGTCATATTCATTTGACTAACTACAATACAATACAACACGGTTCTATTTGCTCTGTATTTTTTGTTCAATTTAATGAGTCATCTAGAGACTCTGTTAGTATTCTTCAAAGCATGCAATAAGTAGTTATTGTAATACCGGATTGGTTAGAACTTGTTTTTGCTGAAATCATTGAAGCAGTAGAAACAAAATATAGGGGATACTGGTTACAACCTCCAGCACTATTGTGTTTAGCTACCATAATGGACCCTAGGATTCAATTAAGTGGATTCCAAGTTTGGTTGGAAGAGTGCAACCAAAACATGAACCACGTAGATGAAAATGGTAGATTCCAAAATCATATTAAAGAACTACTCGAAAATTTATGAAGAATACAAAGAAAATATAGCAACCAAAGTAGTAAGAGAAAATGGAGTTCATTTTGGTCATCAATGTCTGGAATAGGGCTGAGCAACAATCGGTCCGGGTTTCGGTCCGGGAACCGGAGCCAATTCGGTTCCGATCCGATTTGAATTATTATTATTATTTTAAATTTTAAGGTAAAAAATCTGGTTTTGGACCGGACCACGATTTATTAACTGCTTCAATGACCACACTGCCATCAGAGTCCATCTTTGAAGGATTGAAGTCATCACTGGAAGCTTATGTTTGTTTGAATGATTGGTTTAATGCAGAGCATGAAGGTGAAGTGGATTATGAAGATACTGATTCTGATTCAGTATGTTTTTTGTTTGTTTTAGACTCTTTGCTCACTGTTTACAAAGTAGTTGTGCAATTTATCTTGAATATTCTTCTTTCTTAGGTTGGAATAAGCACGAGCAGTATACTTAAACTTATGACCTTTTGAACATCGAACTGTTATTTTTTCATGTGCTTATGATTTACTGGTGGGTGTTACTAAATACCACTGAATTTCCAACATAATCACGACAAATGGTTACCATGGGTTGAATTTTGGCACAACACTAACTATCACACCTCAACACACACACCTCCCTTTGAAATAGTCTATGGCAGACCCCCACCTACACTTTTATCTTATGTTCCTGGAACGGCAAAGGTAGAGAATGTAGCCTTAGAGTTAAAATCAAGAGATTTGAATCTAAAAGAGCTTAAATGGCAGCTGGAACAAGCTCAGTGTCGAATGAAACGCCAAGCAGATCTTGCCACCTTCAAAGTGGGGGATAAGGTGTATTTGAAGCTAGCTTTTGGCATGAGATCAGTTCCTAGCTTTTCAACCAAACATTAAGATGCAAAAAGAAAGAAAAAACTACCAATTAGACTAACTTCCTTAGAAGATCTAATTAATTGTGATAATTGAATTTCAGTTGACACATAGACGATCCACCTTATATAAGGGGAGCTGGTCGAGTCACCTTCTGGATTTTTTATCTTTTTGGATTTGACCCCGGATTTTGAGTATTTTGCTTATATTTTGAAAATCTTATTTGATTTCTGCCCCCTGAAGGGAATTTAGTCTAGTTTGTAAAGCATTTTGGATTCCAATACTTATATCGTTAATATTTTTGGATTCCAACTGGTAATCATTACAAAAAATAAACCAATCAACCAAAGCAATAACAATCAGAACCACAAACTCAAATCCTCAAAACTACAAACTCAGATCCTAAAATAAAATGAACCGAACAAATAAACCAAATCATAACCGACACCAAATCCACCACAACGAGCAACACAAACTGGTAACCATTACAACCAAAACGCTCAAACCTAGAATCAAATCAACACATCACCAAACTCGAACAACTAACCAAACCAAGCAATCATCAAAATCCAGTAACCATCAGAAACAACCTCAAACACAAATCATGAGAGATATCTTGAGACAACAGCTAGTACGCATCAGTACTTGACGGTGAAGGATAACCCCCAAACACAATATTAGTCGGAGGATTTGGATCCACGGTCCAAACCTTAACCCCAAACACAATAAAATGAGACTTATATTGACAACAAGGTCGTGAAGGCAGGAATCAGAGGGCGATGACGTCGGAAATGATGACGAGTCCGAGGTAATGGAGGGCCGACGTGCTAAGGAGGAGATCATCAGAGTGGTAGGAGATGGATGCTGGCGACAGGGGAGTCGAAGACTGGAGTGGGCGGCAACGTAGCACCGGGAGTGGGCAACCAGAGTATTGGAGGCCAGAGTAGGCGGCGATGGAGAAAAAGAGGAATTGATGTGGTGTGTGGTGGGAAGAAAAATCAGTGTGTTGTGTTGTGTGTGGTGGGATTACTGATTAGTAGCATATCATTCATCATATTCATGTTATATATCCTTTATTTTGCTCCAATATTGTGCTACTCGGGTTGTTGTTTGTAGTGCTTCAGGAATTAGGTAATAAAGAAGAGTAAATGAGCAAAAAGACCTAAATGTAGCAAGTATGGATTGATTTGGAAGGTTCTGGGCCTATTTGTAATGCACAAGGGCTGGATCGCAATTCAGGAATGACCCAAGTGCAAACCCGGAGGGACTTGATTGTGAAGTGCAAAACATGGTGACAAATAACTTGAATCAGATCCGTATTTCACCAATTAAACTCTAAGTGATTCGAGCCAGCAGACCAGGACTTCACCCCATGTGCCAAATGACAAAATAAGTCACCACACAAAATTTCAACCCGATCAGACGTATTCAAAATTTCGGTAGTGGTTCGGGTTGTCGGGTAAGAGCATTCTTGGACTATCAGATGTGATTTAGAGTCGTACGATTATTCCCAGATTAATCTTAACCATGTATTAGTTTATATATACCATTGTAATCCCTCCTCTCCCTCTTCTTCTTACTTCTCCATTAGTTTTAGGTTTTATTTTGGTGTTGCTTAGTGTAGTTGGAGGAGAAGAAACACACTTTGTAATCATTTCATTTCAATCAATAGTGAGTTGTGTTCTTTAAATACATGTCTTTTACTTTGATGCAATTTCTTTGATATTGTTGTTTAGTTAATCTTGTTTTCAGTTATTTACATTATGGGTTCTTGTTGTTTTTATGATTTCTTTAGTGTAGAGATGAGTAGAGAGTTCATCCCCATTGGGGGTGGAGAAGAAGGTGATTGATCATGTGATAAATTAGTGTGTGTTAATATTAATACTTTGAGCCTTACATGATTTGTATAATCATCTAATGCGTTTCACTCTTATCTTTGATGTGCTAATGCTCATTAATGAAGCTTAGCACATGCTTATATTAGTGAGCTTATTTTATGGGGAATTATGAGGTTAGGATAATGATGGAGTGGAAGAAGGAAATAAGGCATGTGCATGCATGTACTCATGTTGAATTTATCCAAATTAATGTCTTCTATGTTTTAATTATTGTGATAAATCTTATTTCACGTGGAGACATAATTGGATTAGAGTCATTTTGCATGTGAACATATTAACTTCATTTCAATTATTGTCTTGTATGTTTTATCTTATTTCATGTGGAGGCAAAGTTGGAATTGAGTTTTGTGGATTTCATATATGATATGTTTTGATGAACACATTTGAACACACACACTACACCACACATTTTCATATTCACATTCTTTCTTTACACCCCCAGGGGTTTAGTTTTATTGTTTGTTTTCGATTTCTTACGTGTTGTAGTTTGATTCCGATCACATTTCTTTCCTCTTCTTTTCCCACTCGAGTATTGTGAACTCGACTCGCGCACGCTCCTTGTGGATTGACCCGTGCTTACCACCGCTTCAACGTTGTTGTGCACTTGCGGTTATTTTAACTGATTCGATCAATTACTGTAACGTCCTCGAAAAGCGGAAAATTTAAAATTTTAAAACATACAATCAACGAAGGACATTACCAAGATATACACCAGGTGCACCAACGTATATATAAATATACATATCTGAGTTTACAAAAAGAGGTGATTACGTCAAAGGATAAAAGGTAAATATACAATGTAATCACAAAAACCTCAAAACGAGGGGGAAGCAGGATCTGATCCCAGAAGCTCTCCTCCGCAGGCACCACCCTCTACCGCTGCTCCCGGCCTGAAAGCAGACAATAAATGCCTGAGTTTCCAGAAGGAAACCCAGTACGCCAAACCCTAATACATATATGGACAATAATGAAAATGCATGAATGAAGAATAGCACAACAAACACGATCCGGTCTCAGGGGTCCTCGCACCCCAACCCACCAACACACGTGCACACACGGCACCGCCTGTACAGTCACGACCACACAACCGGGTCTCAAGGGTCCTCTCACCCCAACCCCACAACACACGTGCACACACGGCACCGCCGGAAAATCATCGGCCACGGGTCTCAAACTCCTCTCACCCCAACCCCACAACACACGTGCACACACGGCACCGCCGGAAAATCATCGGCCACGGGTCTCAAGGGTCCTCTCACCCCAACCCCACAACACACACAACCGGGTCTCAAGGGTCCTCTCACCCCAACCCCACAACACTCGTACGACCATCGGGCGACAGTCTGTGCCGTTGCCCAAAAGGCCGGAGAGACGAGCCACTTTCAAGCGTACGAGCACCCCACTATCGGGCTCCAGTCCGTGCCGTTGCCCCCCGTGAGGCCGGAGAGACGAGGCGCCGTCAAGTGTACTCATAAAACCACGAATCCGCCAAAAACAACAGAAACGGTCGAACGAAAACCGTCTTCCAGTCGACCGGTCCTCACCCAGAGAACTGACCCAACCGAAAAACCCGCCAAACGGTCGACCAGCAAAAGGGGTCCCGGTCGACCGAAAAGCACCAGTAAGAAAACGTTTTCGCAAACCAAACACCAACTGTCGACCGACCCAACACTCACGGTCGACCGAAAACCACCAGTAAAATTCACCAACAGTCCACAATTCACGGTCGACCAAAACCACACTTCCGGTCGACCGGCCATTAAGTTAACTTAAGTCGTCGGTCGAACGAGTCAAACAGGCGGTCGACCGTTTAGATGGTCAACACCCCCAACCGACCTACGACTGTACTTTCGGTCGACCGGCAAAGGGGTCCCGTTCGACCGAAAATACCCAGGACGTCTTTCTCTCGCTAAAACTGCACAACCGGCCGACCGCCCAAAGGCATCGTTCGACCGGTGCGAGAGATTCGCCCAAAAATACACTACAACCGGTCGACCGAACCCAGAACACCGGTCGACCGATTTTAGTGCAGAAGCTGCTGTGCAGGTCCGACGAGCCAAAACGGCCTACCGTCGACCGCTCCCACCCCCATACTAATATAGGTGAGCTTGAAAGCAAGTTTGACATACCTTAAGGCTTGAAGAAGCCTTGGAAGAAATGACGGCGAGCGATCCACGATCCAACTCCAACTCAGGCGAACTTCCACGACCCCGATCTCTACGACGACTATGGCGACTTCAACACTCTAACCGGAGCTCCCTAGCCTCCACCAACACCGAGGAACACTGAGGGGAAGAGAAGGACGAGTGAGAGAGTGAGAAACGCGAGAGAGAGAGTGAGGGGAGAGAGAGAAAACCAAACCTTTTATACTCTTCCCCGAAACGATCTCAGCCGTCCATCTCAATCCACCACTAATCATCTCCTAAACAAGATTAGCACAATAAGCAAGGGTTAGGATATTACAATCCACCCTCCTTAAAAGAATTTCGCCCACGAAATTAAATCCAGCGCTTACCAAACAGCTCCGGATACGACTTCCGGACTTCCTCCTCAACCTCCCAAGTAGCCTCTCGCTCAGAGTGATGCTGCCACCTGACCTTAAACATAGGAATGGTCCTCCTCCTGAGCTGGTGCTCCATCCGATCCACAATCTCTATCGGTCTCTCCTCAAGAGACAAATCCTGCTGGATCTCTGGAACCTCAATCTGAATCACATGAGAAGGATCTGATACGTACTTCCTCAGCATCGAAACGTGGAAGACGTTATGAAGACCAGAAAACTGTGGCGGCAACGCAATCCGGTAGGCGACCTCTCCAACTCGGTCTAAGATATCGAGCGGCCCAATGTACCTCGGACTGAGCTTCCCCTTCATTCTGAATCTCATCACCCCACGCGACGGTGAGATCTTCAGAAAGACATGGTCGCCAACCTCAAAAATCAGCACATGCCTACGCCGATCCGCGTAGCTCTTCTGCCTACTCTGAGTTGTCGCCAGTCGCTGCCTGATCACATCAACCTTCTCAGCATACATTTGGACAATCTCAGGCCCGACTAGCTGTCTCTCGCCTACCTCACTCCAGCACACCGGTGATCTGCAAGGTCTCCCGTACAAAGCCTCGTACGACACCATCCCAATACTCGCATGGTAGTTGTTGTTGTAGGCGAACTCAATCAACGGCAGATGCTCATCCCAGTGCCCTGCCCAATCCAGAGTGCACGCTCTCAGCATGTCCTCTAACGTCTGAATAGTCCTCTCGGACTGACCGTCGGTCTGCAGATGAAATGATGTACTGAACTTCAGACGAGTCCCCAGAGCCTGCTGCAAACTCCCCCAGAATCTGGAAGTGAACCTCGGATCTCGATCTGAAATGATACTTACTGGCACCCCATGCAGTCTGACGATCTCCTCAATATACAACCTCGCCAGACCTTCCAAAGGTAAGGTAGGTCAGATAGCCAGAAAGTGTGCCGACTTGGTCAGTCGATCGACTATAACCCAAATCGCGTCATGAGAGCTCCTCGTCTTCGGCAACCCGGTGACAAAATTCATCGTCACATGCTCCCTCTTCCACTCAGGTAGCTCTATACTCTGTATCGGTCCCACTGGTCTCTGGTGCTCGATCTTCACCTGCTGGCAAACCAAGCACCTAGCCACAAAATCAGCCACATCACGCTTCATCCCTCTCCACCAGAAGTTCCTCTGCAGATCCTTATACATCTTCGTACTCCCCGGGTGAATGGAATACCTCGCTCTATGTGCCTCCTCCATGATGTCATCTCTCAACCCATCGACCATCGGCACCCAGATCCGACTCCTGAACCTCAGACCTCCATCCACTCCCACGGTGAAGTCTGATCCATCCCTGGCAGCTGACCGTAGCAGACTAGTCAACTCCTCATCTCTGTGCTGAGCCTGAACCACTCGACTGATGGTCTGCGGCTCCACTCGAAGTCCCGCAATCACTGCCCCCTCCGAGCTCTCTGCGAATGGCCTCCACTCAGACAATGTCTCGAGTAGCCTCCACTCCTGAATGCACAAACTCGCAGCTGACACCTCCACCTTCCTGCTCAGCGCGTCTGCAACTGAATTTGCCTTCCCCGGATGATAGGAGATGGTGAAATCAAAATCCTTAATCAGCTCAAGCCATCTTCGTTGTCTCATGTTCAGCTCCCTCTGTGAAAACAGATACTTCAGACTCTGATGATCAGTGAAGACTTTGAACCGCTCACCATACAAATAGTGATGCCAAATCTTCAGAGCATGAACCACGACTGCCAACTCTAAATCGTGAGTGGGGTAATTCTTCTCGTGCACCTTCAGCTGCCTCGAAGCATACGCTACTACCTGCCCGTGCTGCATCAGTACACATCCCAAACCAACACCTGAGGCGTCGCTGTAAATCACAAAACCGCCACTGCCACTGGGAAGCGTCAGAACTGGAGCAGTCGTCAACCGACTCTTCAGTTCCTGAAAGCTGTCCTCGCATTTCTGGGACCAAACAAACTTCACTCCTTTCTTCGTCAGCGCTGTCAGGGGTGAAGCAAGTCTCGAGAAGTCTTTGATGAACCGACGATAATAACCCGCCAATCCAACAAAACTCCTAATCTCAGTCACACTCGTCGGGGCTCTCCACTGTGTCACTGCCTCGACCTTCGCTGGATCCACTGATATCCCAGCTCCCGATACTATATGCCCCAAAACTGCTACACTGTGAAGCCAGAACTCGCACTTCGAAAACTTGGCATACAACTGCTGATCTCTCAGAATGCCCAGTACAATCCTCACATGCTCCTGGTGCTGCTCAATATCTGGTGAATAGACCAAGATATCGTCTACGAAGACAATCACGAAACGGTCGAGATACTGACTGAAGGTCCTATTCATCAGATCCATAAATGCTGCAGGCACGTTCGTCAATCCGAACGGCATCACCAGAAACTCAAAGTGCCCATACCTCGTCCGAAAAGCTGTCTTCTGAACATCTGCCTCTCTGATCCCCAACTGATGATATCTGGATTACAGATCAATCTTCGAGAACACCTTCGCTAACTGCAACTGGTCAAACAGGTCCTCGATCCTAGGCAAAGGATATCGATTCCTCACGGTAACCTTATTCAGCATCCGGTAATCTATACACATCCGCAACGAGCCGTCCTTCTTCTTCACAAATAATATCGGCGCACCCCACGGCGAGACACTCGGTCGGATAAACCCAGTATCCATCAGAACCTGTAACTGCTTCTTCAGCTCAGACAACTCTGCAGGCGCCATCCTGTATGGAGCCTTCGACTGCGGTGTAGCCCCAGCTACCAAATCAATGCCGAACTCTATCTCTCTGTGAGGTGGTAGACCGGAGACATCATCAGCAAACACCTCGGGAAAATCCTGAACAATCTCAATGTCCTCCAGCCTCCTCAGCTCCGGATCTGGAACTACCAAAGTGGCTACAAAAGCCCTGCAACCCTGCTGAATCAACTTCCGAGCTCTAATAGAAGAAACAACCAACCGACCTCCGCAGTCCTTCAATCCTCTGATCAGAAGATCAGGCAAACCTCGCCTCGGAATCAAAATCCTCTTATCATGGCATAAGACTCGAACGTCATACTGGGACAACCAATCCATCCCAAGTATAACATCAAAGTCCACCATCGGTAGCAAGACCAGGTCAGCCGGAAATTCCTGGTCTCCCGAAGCAATCGTGGCGCCGGGGAGAAATCTCCCCACAGTGCCCACCAAACACAGGGGTGTGCTGACCTCCAAAGTGGTAGTCAACATCGCAGGGGTACGGCCCAACACGCTCGCAAACTGCTCAGAGATAAACGAGTGTGTGGCCCCAGAGTCGAACAACACCCTAGCTACCAAATCATCAACTAGCAGCGTACCTTCCACCACCATGCTGACATCCCTAGCCTCATCAGCCCTGATAGTGAAGACTCTTCCGGCTCTCCTCCCCTGCTGAGGTGGTGATGCAGGTCTGCTCGGTCCCGTTCCACCAGACGTGGAAGATCCCGGTCGTCCGCTAGACCCACCTGGCGCGCTCGGACAAGAACGAACAAAGTGTCTCATCTGACCACAACCGTGACAAGCGTCGGTGCGGTGTCCGCACCCCCGTCCCGGATGAACTCTGCCACACTGCCTACACGGCCCACTCTGATGTGCGCCACCTCCGTCAATCCGGGGCCTCTTGCCCGGATTCCCCTGTAGCTGTCCTCCTGGACGACCTGCAGGCTTCACCTGCAATCTCCTAGCATCCTCCAGGATCTCCTGACTATCCTGGTCCATGATGGTCGCAAACTTCACAGCATCAGCTAAAGTCTACGGCATACTGGTGGTGACACGAGCCCTGAACTACGGCCTCAGACCCCGGACAAACTTCTGAGCCCTTTGCTCCTGGGTCACATAAATCTCCGGACAGTATCGTTCCAAAGCATGGAACATGCTGATATACGCAGCCAAAGTCATATCCCTTTGCTCAAGGGCCAGAAACTGCTCCCTCTTCCGATCACGAAGGTGCTGCGGAAAGTACTGTTGGTTGAACTCCACAAGGAAGTCCTCCCAACTCACGTCATCACTGTCGTCGAACACGACTGCCAATGTGGTCCTCCACCAGTTGGACGCATCCCCGTCCAAAACATAGGTGGCCAGGCCCACCATCCTCTCCGGTGTCACTCCAATAGCCCGGAAGTTCTTCTGGATCCTAAATACCCAGTCCTCTGCTGCCTCAGGTTCACCTCTACCACTGAAAATCGGCGGATGCTGACGCATAAAACAATCATGCATAACGCCAGTCCAGTCGGCGCGGCTCTCAAGAAGCTCGCCCAACATCTTCAGTGTCACTGGCTCAGACGGCCTCTCCTCCGCCTCAGCAGCCCCAGCAGACTCCTCACTGGAACTGCGATAGGGCGTGGGAGGTCTCACACGTCTCGGAACCATCTCGGGAAAATTTAAAATTTTAAAACATACAATCAACGAAGGACATTACCAAGATATACACCAGGTGCACCAACGTATATATAAATATACAGATCTGAGTTTACAAAAAGAGGTGATTACGTCAAAAACTATAAGGTAAATATACAATGTAATCACAACAACCACAAAACGAGGGGGAAGCAGGATCTGATCCCAGAAGCTCTCCTCCGCAGGCACCACCCTCTACCGCTGCTCCCGGCCTGAAAGTAGACAATAAATGCCTGAGTTTCCAGAAGGAAACCCAGTACGCCAAACCCTAACACATATATAGACAATAATGAAAATACATGAATGAAGAATAGCACAACAGACACGATCCGGTCTCAGGGGTCCTCGCACCCCAACCCACCAACACACGTGCACACACGGCACCGCCAGTACAGTCACGGCCACACAACCGGGTCTCAAGGGTCCTCTCACCCCAACCCCACAACACACGTGCACACACGGCACCACCGGAAAATCATCGGCCACGGGTCTCAAGGGTCCTCTCACCCCAACCCCACAACACACGTGCACACACGGCACTGCCGGAAAATCATTGGCCACGGGTCTCAAGGGTCCTCTCACCCCAACCCCACAACACACACAACCGGGTCTCAAGGGTCCTCTCACCCCAACCCCACAACACTCGTACCACCATCGGGCGACAGTCCGTGCCGTTGCCCAAAAGGCCGGAGAGACGAGCCACTTTCAAGCGTACGAGCACCCCACTATCGGGCGCCAGTCCGTGTCGTTGCGCCCCTTGAGGCCGGAGAGACGATGCGCCGTCAAGTGTACTCATAAAACCACGAATCCGCCAAAAACAGCAGAAACGATCGAACGAAAACTGTTTTCCGGTCGACCGGTCCTCACCCAGAGAAATGACCCAAGTCCATTAGAAATGTTCTAGACTTTATTTTTATTTTTTAAATATTTTTTTTGTACCTTCCAGAAAGGTGCGACAGACTTACAAAAAGACTGATAAATATATATATATAATTGTTTTGAAACACAAAAGAAATAAAATTAAAATTAAAAGCTTTATCTCCTATGAATATTTAAAATTGATGATGGCTAAAACTACTAATCACCCATTTTTCTCATGTCCGATGATCGATTCTACCAACGGCAAGCAAAGACTTTTTTTGATTATAAATCAAGTCCATAATCCTACTGAAATGGGGCTTTATCACACATTCACACGCACTATGCGACTCAATTTCACATGATGCTAGCCGTACTGTGACTTCAACTTGTCGTCCCATTAATTCGATGTCGATATCTTGTGGATTTTATTGAGTCATTCCTCCTTTGCCGCAAACAAACAAAATTAAAAATTAAAAATCACTGATATTTCAAGGATATTGACGTGAGTCGTGCACCTGGTCTCTTGAACGTATAAGACCATCCGGGAAGTCATCCCCAGATGACCTCCCCACAGGTAGGTCATCCCCATGACCGACCTCGTCATGGGGAGGTGACCAGGTCATCCATCGACCGGGTCATCGACCAGGTCGCTGGAGTGACTTGGTCATGGGTTGGTCGGTCGGGTTTTTTTATTTAAATGTTTTTGGTTTTCTTTTGTTTGTTTTTAATTATTTTAAAAAAAAATAAAAATACGTTTTATAATTTTTTTTATTTTTTAAAATTAATTATTTTTTTATTATTTGCAAAACCGACCTCCAAACGATGTGTAAGAGGAATTAGTATTGAAAAGTTGGGGTCGATTCAGGAAAAAAATTAAAAAAATAATTAAAAAAAATTAGAAAATAAAAAAACAATTAGAAAACATATTTGAAGAAAATAAGATTTAAAAATGATAAAAAAATAACAATACAAGATTTATTGGTATTTGTTATAATAATCAGAGGTTTATATTTTTATAAATAGTTAGGATTTAAGTACGAAATTTGTACTGAAATACACCAACTTTTCTGAAATAAAAAACATTATACTAAATTTAAAGTAGAAAAAAAAACAATTAAACTGAAATAACAACAACCGAAAAAAATCATGAAAATATGGAAGATACCGTGGTTGATGATACAACTGAGTTTGAGCAAGATCACGACATACCGAGTCTGGGACCAACACCTTACTCCACTGCACGGATTCTTGACATTACTAGTTACAAGATTTATTGGTATTTTGGTTCTTCCAAATAGATTATTAATGTTTTTGGTAAATATAAATAATTTTGGAATATAATAAAATTTGATAAGGAAATTAATAATGTGGAGGAAAGAGAGTGTGATGACCTAGGTGATGGTAAATTGGTGAATAATGAAAGAAAAAGAGAAGGTTAATCATAATGACGTGACAGATAAAGAAATGAAGAGAGAGGGTGTGTATGACCTAGGTCATGATAACTGATGCTCTAAGAAAGATATGTTTCTCATGTCTCATTGGGAAACAGAGCGAAAATGCTGAATTTTTTTGAATCATTTATAAACATGGCATATATCTTAATGATCATGTATATTACAAAAACATTTTAATAAGAAAACGCTAAAATTATTTTTTCCAATAAAAACACAAATTGCATTATCATTTTTAAATATTTATAACAATATATACGATTTTATACAAATGTGCCAAAAATTGATCATTATACTTAAAATTACTATTATCTTGTTCATAATTCTTAGCCAAATAATTAAATATTTAATTTTTCCAACCGATTTCAGTAACATGCATAAACAACAAAAAACTGAGTTAAAAGAAAATAAATTATGATGTTTTCATTTTCCATAGTTTTACGGTTGACTCCGAGAATTCATTTTCGGACATCTTCGGTGGCACAAATAGGTGAGCAAAATTCGGTTCGGTCTGGTCTTTGGTCTAGGAGACCACGGGAATTCGGTCTTCGGTCTGGTCCAGTTCAGTCCAGTCAAAAACCGAAATTTTAAATGTTAAATTCGAGTTTTGGACCGATCCGGACCGGACCGAACCGAATTTATTCGGTCCGGTCTTCCGAAAAGTTCGATTTTCAGTCCGGTCCGGTTCCGGACCGAAGCTCACCCCTAGGAACAAAAACGCCTTAAGTAGAGAAGGAATGTTAATTGTAGCAATAGGTTTAAAACGTGGACAAGTAATGAATTAATATGGAAACAATTCCAGTAACATATGTAGAAAAGGATGGTCTTCTTGCATTAACATAAGTACGAATGAATTAATATGGAAAATTTTCATTACGATAGGTACAAAATGAACTTGTTGATCAATGAATCAAGTTTTTAGGCTTCTTCTCTTCGGGGGGAAACATGGATATTGAAGAGAGGATTAGATATTGTCATATTGATTTCCTCAATTTCGAAGTTCACTTTACGCAGCTGGTAGTCCAGCACACTGCAGTTCACTTATCTTGGGCTTGGGCCCCAATAGGAACCTCGACCCAAGATCTATTAGGCCCAATAATTAGACCAAGGAATAACCTAATTAGCTTTTTGCTTAAAAATTCTATTATTCCTTTTCTTTTCATATACTCAAACGGGGAGGAGAAGGAGATGTTCTGATCCTTCTTTTCCTAATCAATAAGTGTTCTCTATCAAGTTCCTAAATTGCACATTGTTACCAACTTCCAAGTTGATATTTATTTTTGTTTTAAGAAGCCAAAAAAATATCCGATACAAAGGCACATTGGAAAAAATGGGGTCCACCAATTCCTCTTGCAAGTTTCTTGTTGGTAAAGTTGCATCTGGTTAGTATTCCATTCCAAGTTACCAACCAATTAAGAATTTTTTCACCTCAAATTTGCATATGCTTAAGCCTCCATCAAGTAGAAGTTAATACATAAGACTTACAAATATAAAGTTACTTATTGGAGAAACGTCACATACAATTATCTTGAGCATTTAAAGGTCAGGAAGCAAAAAATGTCATGGAAAGCCTATGAGATTGTTCCACTAAAGCTAGACGAGTTCAGTCCCAACTCAAAGTTCTTAAAATAAAATAAAATAAAATAACTTTAAGGAATTATCGGTCTACATAAACACATGAAGTCATCAAGCTATTTTTCCTTTAAAAGTAATTTTCTGATACGATGCCCGGTTTAATTTCCAAAACATTGGTTATACTATACCTCGAAATTTTTTTCAAGACCCCATAATTTTCTGATACTCTACATCTAGTCACAAATACTAGTATCTTTGATAATTACCATTGAAAATAGTATTCAAAATTTCAAACAACTAACAAGACCTTTCTTAATTACGTACGTCATCCATGGAAATATGAAAATTATATTTCATAACTTTGTATCCCTAAAGTTGTGATGTTACATTAGCTCACCTATTTCACCAGACAGATGATAGCTAACTATGAATAATCATCTGAATTGGTAGACGATTTTGTCACATGTATGACATTTGATGCCTGATTTGCAAACAACTCTTACCTTCTTTTCACCAACCAAACTGCTTAAATGAGAACAAATATCACAAAGTTGTTGACATAGATTATATAATATTTCAGCTTCAAGTTGACTTTTGACGAGTAAATATCACAGTCATTTGAGCCCCTCAAAAGAATAGTATTTTGCTGGTAAATATTCTCCTAGTTTTTATATTTAAGTATGTAATAGACAGTATAACTACAATTTTTTTTTGAAACTCAATTATTTAAGCCGACGGATCTATGTGAAGTTTTTTTTTGAATAAATATGATTTTTTTGCTCGCACAGTTGTAAAAGCATTTGGTATCCATAATATCAACATCTTTTAACTGGTTTGATCATTGAAAAGTTTCCATTTTGCCATCATATTTAAATAAATATTTAAAAAAGTAATGACATAATGGACAATATTTAAAGGGAACTACTAAACGTCGCCCCAAAACTACTTAAATCGCCCCTTGAAATTACCAAATTGCCCTTAACAATATATTTAATACCCAAATCGTCCAGTGTCTATAAATTAGGCCTACGGTCTTGTATATTCATAATTTATCAGTAAAAACACCACGAAAATGTCTGGCGAGGGTGATGCATCCGGTGAGGTAAGCCTGGCGCGGGACAAATTTTGGGCCGAGCGTTTGCATTAGACGTCTCCCCCAAGGTGAGGGCGTCTGCGTAGGACGTCCTCCCCTTGGCCTAGGCGTCTAACGCAGACGCCTACGCAATGAGAGAGGCTCTTATGTAGACGTCATCCCATTGCGTAAGACGTCTTTAGTAGACGCCCTTTCCTTCGGTCAGGCGTCCTACGCAGACGCCTCATCCTTGGGGAGGGCGTTTAACTCAGACGCCCCCACCATGGGGTAGGCGTTTACTCCAGACGCCTGAATTTTTTGTTGATTTTTTAATTTCGATTTTATTTTTGTAGGTTCCGTTGGAAGATTTCGGTGGTGATGGAGTGGATTACAGTGAGTTATTTCAAACTACACAAATCTTTGAAACAATCGATGAAGCAAGTAAATGGGCCAAACAAGTAGCTATCGGAGCTGAGTTTTTTTTGGTCGTGTCGTCGTACAAAACAAGATCAGATAGTCGGATGGATTGTTATTTGAGATGCAACCGGCGAAATCAAATGGAGTCTCGAGATATAGATACTGCACTTCGAAGAAACACCAAAAGAAAGGGTTGCGGTTGTCGTTTCTTAATAAAAGTGGTGGAGCGACGAGATCGTGATGGATGTGTTGTGGTTTTTAATAGTGCTCACGGACATCACAACCACAGACTGACAGTTTATCCAGAGGGTCATCGTCAAATTAGTGGTCTAAGTTCTGGGGCGAAGAAGATTGTTCGTGATATGACTGAGGCGCAAGCAAAACCACGGAACATCTTGAAGGCAGTAAAAGAAAAATTCCCGGATGACAATCCAAATCAAAGACATATTTATAATTTCAGAGATTACATGAGGAGGACAAAATCTGAAGACCGGAATCCCGTCCAGCAGTTTCTCTATCAAGCAGTGCAGTGTGAGTACTTACATTGGATTATGGCGGATCCAGAAACTGATGTCGTCACTCACGCTTTTTTGGCACATCCGATGTCAGTCCAGTTGTTGCGGACATATCCTTTCGTTATCTGCATGAATTCGACTTACAAGACGAACAAGTACAAGATGCCTTTGTTCGAAATGATTGGGGTCACACCAACAAACATGAATTTCCTTATTGGATATGCGATTTTGATGGATGAATCTTTCTCCAATTATTTGTGGGTGATGGAGAAGTTGCGAGATCTATTATTGGGGACTGTCAGCCCGACTGCAATAATAACAGACCGGGGGTTAGGCCTTATGCGACTGGTGAGAGAGGTTTTTCCTGACTCTGCTCATTTACTCTGCACATGGCACATCAACAAAGACGTATTCAACTACGCATACCACGTATTCGGCAAGAATAAGCAGATGGTAGAGACTTTGAGGCGTGGAAGATGAAGGAAAATCATGCTTTCTACTTCAGAAGCCGAGTATGATAGAGCTTTGTATGCTCTGAAAGATTTGTATAGATCGTGGCCGGCTATCACGGAGTATCTGGACACCACGTGGTTGGTGCATAAAGAAAAGTTTGTGCTGAATTGGACGAACAAAGTCCTTCATTTTGGGAACACAACGAATTGTAGGGTCGAAAGTGCTCATTCGGCTCTAAAAGAGTGGATTTCTACATCGACAACAGCTCTGGACATCAACGCGGCTATTGAAATGCAGCTGACGAATATTCGCAACTTTCTTGAAGACTCGAGACGGCAAAATTTGACTAATTTCGGACATGCTCTATATCGTCACATAAATGGTCGAGTTTCGCATCACTGCTTGCAATTGCTGAGTCAGGAGGTGAAGAGAATGCAACAGTTAGATGATGAAGTTGAATATCGTTGCGAGTGCGCTTTTCTAACTTCTCATGGGATACCTTGCGCATTTATCATCCGCGGATGTCTTGAATCAGACAACGGAATTTACTTAGAGCAGATTCATCCGTTCTGGAGGACACTTGTCATTGGGGGGAGCGGCTTCCTCGGACGCCCGCCACATGCGGGGGGCGTCTCCCTCGGACGCCGACCACTTTTTTTAATTTTTTTTTGAAAACAAATAAATAACGTAAGGTTACCGTATACGGGTACACCTGGGGAACTGCTGGCTGCTTCCCTGGCTTCCGAGACATTCGTAATCTTCTGAAGTAGGTATCGGAAGAGAAAGTTTTGAAAAAAAAGTGAAATTGTGAGATATATAAGCAAAAATAGGAGGAAGGGCAATTTGGTAATTTCAAGGGACGATTTATGTAATTTTGGGGCGATGTTTAGCAATTCAGTATTTAAATCCCTTTACGATAGGATTCGTCCGAGGAAAAAAAACTATACGAGAACATTACAACCTATGTGGGTCTTAGGTCGTCACTAATCATGACCTGGACGACCTAATCATCAGCTCTCTCTCTCTTCAAAATCAACTTTAGCTCTCTTCCACATCAACATTCTCTTTCCTTAACCCGTTTTTTTCTCTTTCCTACACTATTCACCTCTTAACCACAACCCACAACAATCTATATATTTCCTCCACATCATTTCGAGGTCCATCTTAGTAAAAATTTAAAAAAAATATTTTTTTTTCGAAAAAATCAAAACAATTATAAAACGTATTTTCAAATATAAAAAAAAACTCAAAAAAAAAATTCAAAAAATCAAAACAAAATACAAAACCAAAAAAAATAATCAAAAAATAATAAAATAATGGACGGGGTCATCCACCCGTTAAATTCGTGAGATGACCTGGGAAAAAAGCACCGTAAGAGGTGCTCTTAGAGCATCATTAACCCCAACCCCATTTTTTCCTCCAACCCAGTTTCTCTCTCCGCCACATCAGCAAAAAACACTATGCAACCCACCACCCAACCCAACCCATTTTTCACTTCTTAACCCCAACCCCATTTTCAACACTCTCTCTCATCCACATAATTTTTTTCTACCTCATTTTCTATTTCATCACAAAAACACATAAACTACTAAATAAATTATTTCTACAGTAACTTAATCTAATTAAATTACGTTCATTGTCAAATAATTTCAAAAAAGTAGATTTAATTAAAATTCGACAAATACATAATACGATAACTTTAAATTAAATTATTACAATACGTATTACAAACAAAATTAACTTGCATTCCTTCCAAAGCGTTGCCATATATTTTCGATCAAATCGGCTCGCAATGCTATATGCTTCCGGGCGTCCCGAACCCGATCTCTGTTACGCAAATATTTGTTAATATCTACGATACTATCAGTGGAATACGGAAAACCTGACTCGTTTGAACTTCCGGCGGTGTTTTGAGGTCGGTCGTTGAGAAATTCGTTTACATCCACCAACTGCTCGTAAGAGTCGCGTTCGTCCTCCACAATCATGTTGTGCAATATTATGCATGCAGTCATAATTTTACCGAGAATCTCTGGACTCCATGCTAGCGAAGGCCTTTTCACGATGGCGAATCTTGCTTGAAGTACCCCAAATGCGCGTTCCACATCTTTCCTTGCTGCTTCCTGAAATTGGGCAAACAATTTATCTTTTGGTGTCTGAGGAAGAATGATTGATTGCATAAATGCTGCCCATTTTGGATAAATGCCATCTGTGAGATAGTAACCCATATCATACGAGTTGCCATTCACTTCATATCTAACAGGTGGTGCACGTCCCTCCATAATGTCGTCGAAAACTGGAGATCGTTGGAGGACATTCAGATCATTACACGATCCTGGGATCCCAAAAAATGAATGCCAAATCCATAAGTCGTAAGATGCAACAACTTCCAGAACAAGTGTTGCATTTCCACTTCGGCCCTGATATTGCCCTTTCCAAGCAAGTGGACAATTCTTCCATTCCCAATGCATACAATCGATGCTGCCCATCATGCTTGGAAACCCTCGTAGTTCACCAACCTGGAGCAATCTTGCTACGTCCGCTGGATTAGGCGTTCGTAGATATTCAGCACCGAAATTGCTGATGACCCCTTCACAGAATTTTTGGAGGGACATTCTTGCGGTTGCTTCGCTGAGACGTAAGTACTCGTCAACCGCGTCTGCTGCTACGCCATATGCTAACATCCGCAGCGCTGCAGTACATTTTTGGATACCTGATATGCTAAGTCGACCCACCGCATCTGGTCGTTGCTGGAAGAATACATCGGTAGCCTCGAGCGTGTTTACAATTCGAAGGAAGACATTCTTCCGCATTCGAAACCTTCTTCTGAAAATACGATCACAATACACCGGACTGTCAGTAAAATAATCTGTAATTAGACGATTATAACCAACCGTCCGATCTCTGTCCGGGTTAGAAGTTCGCCTTCTCGTCCTACATGGACGTTGTGTATTGAGATAAGAGGAGATGTACTCAACAACTCCGTCGGTTACTTGGTCTATTGCCTCATCTACGTCATCAGATGAGGAAGAGGAAGACTTGGAATTAGAAGTATTGTCAGCCGACATACTTGAGACTTTGCGTTTGAGGAGAAGTTGCAGTTTAAGGTTCCCGTTACAATGACCTCTTATTTGTAACATTAATCCATCTTGTAAAACGAATCTTACATGTTCACGCAGCATGCGTTGTCAGACGAATCTTACATGTTCACGCACTATGCGTTGTCAGACGAATCTTACATGTTCACGCACTATGCGTTGTCAGACGAATCTTACCTGTTCATGCACTATGCGTTGTCGGACGAATCTTACATGTTCACGTAGCATGCGTTGTCGGACGAATCTTACCTGTTCACGCAGCGTGCGTTGTCGGACGAATCTTACCTGTTCACACAGCATGCGTTGTCGGACGAATCTTAACTGCTCACGCAACATGTGTTGTCGGACGAATCTTAACTGCTCATGCAACATGCGTTGTCGGACGAATCTTAATTGTTCAAACTTGTCCAGTAAATCCATGCGATGGTTTGAAGAAGGTTATATAAACTAACATTTTGGATTTCATTTTCCACAACAACCCTTAAGGCACTACCGCAACTTACAAGAGAATGTCGTCCCCTGACCACAATCGTGACTCACAACGCGGACGAGGCACCCCTCAGCCATTATTTTCCAGTGGTTATGGACATATTCCACCACCCAACCCTTACCAGTTCGACCCTTACAACAATCCAAGTTCTTCACAAAATCCACCCACACAATATTTACCACCACAACAACCTTACCCACAACAACAATATCCACCATCACAACAACCTTACCCACAACAACAATATCCACAACCACAACAACCTTACCCGCAACAACAATATCCATCACCACAACAATATTACAATCCATTACCGCCTTATGAAATGTATGCGAACCTACTTACTGGACATGCATGTCCTACTATCCCAATCTCAACTTCTGATGATGAGGATCAACATCACGACCAACCCTCCACAAAACCAAGACGACGTACGTCATCTCCATCACCAACACGATCACCACAACCAAACAAGCTGAAGGCCTGGTCCACGTTGGATGATGAAGCGTTGATCTCGGCTTACATGCAAGTTAGTATGGATGCCGTTGTAGGCACCTCGCAAAAAGCCGGAGCTTTATGGGGTAGAGTGGCACGCGTGTACGAGCAGGCTGCTAGTTCAAACAAGATGATAACTGCACGCCTCTCGGACTCATTGAAAGGTCGTTGGAGAAGGTTTACGCCATTAGTAATGAAGTGGAGTGGTTGCTATGATGAAGCTCTACGACGGAAAAGGAGCGGATACAACCACGAAGACGTCGTTCGTGATGCGCACAATATTTACGAATCCACTGTCGGTACCAAGTTTTCATTCCTCCATGCATGGGAAATGTTACGCAAGTATCCAAAGTGGGAGTCGTTGGTAAAACCCGGTTCAGGAAAGGGAACACGTGCACGCCCAACAATAATTGAACGTGAGGAAGTAGATAGTACTCCAACATCAGGAAACGGGACTAAAAGAAAAAGCACGGAAGGCTCTTCGACCCGGTCATCTCCGCTAGACGAAACAACACCAGATGAAACTCCACAACAACCTTTTCAGCGCCCAGAAGGGGTAAAAAAGGCAAAGAAGAAGGGAAAAGCCCCAGCACCAATTCAACTGGACGACCGGGTTGTGGAGCTGTGTTCAAAACTTGAACATTGTTCACAAATTATAGGTGAAAAATCAGAGCGAAAACATATGTTGAAGCTAGCCACGGGGAAGATAGCATTGATGAACACACTGTTTAGTAAGTCGAGCCGCACAGAAGTGGAAGATCAGACACTCGCAAAGTTACTGGATTGGGCAGAGAAAAATGGACATCTTTAATCGGTTTAGTTACGTACTTTGTTGTTAATCAGTTGAACTTTATTTTTAGAATGATGTATTTGGTTTAAGTACATTTCCTTCGTATTTCCAGTTATGGAAGTAGTCCTATCTATGTGTGTTTGCTTGTGTAAGCAGTTAATGTTAATTTATTTTCCTTTATTTTTGGGTTATTTTTACATTTATTTAATTTCCTTTTTCTTACTGATTAGTTGTAATTATAATGCACACCCCCAACGTCTCGGTCGGGGGTCTCGCTCACCGGTGAGCGAGCGGCGTTCCACCTCGCCGGTGAGGTGGCGGGGGTGGCAAGGGGGCAGCGCCCCCTGAAGATTTTTTTTATTGAGATTTTTATTAGTAATTCTCTGCCGATTTTTTGGGTTACTAATGTATTTTGGGATGAACCTAGATAAATTCGTGTGTTCTATTTTTATGGTATTTTTATCTTACTAATTTCCTTTAATTACTTACATTTATAATAATTATTATTTTTACATTTATCTTACTAATTTTCATTAATTATTTTCATTTATTTTAATTTTCACAAATATATTCTAATTATATAAATTATTATACATATCAAATATATATTAAATAACAAATATAAAAACAAAAAAATAGCAAAAAAAAAAAAATTCAGCCAACCCGGGCTGGCCACGTGGCCAGCCCGGGTCCGCCCCCGGGTCGGGTCGCAGACCCAGGTCTGGACCCGACCTGGGTCCGCCCCCCATTAAGGGGGGCTGGGGTCGGGTCCCCTCAGACCCGACCCCAAAAGAGCACCCGTTAAGGATGCTCTTAAAGTCAATAACGGAAAACAAAGTCACTATAATTACAACTATTTGGGTGGATTCAATGATAAAATATTCAAATACACGCATCGGTAGAATCTACATTGGTGTGTAAGGCAAGTTTCATGCATGATGCCACAAAGCACTAAGAATTTTAGTTATGAATAAAAGATCTTGAAATTTTATTTTATATTTTCAAAAGTGGTTAGTCTTTGTTGTTTAACAGTAATGGACATATATCACTTCAATGAGTCAATCAGAAGGTTCTATTATAAGATCCACTTTTTCCTTTCTTTCTTCTGTCCTTTAACTGTTAAAGTTTGAATGATTCAATGGTGGGCATCCAAATGTTTCTTTTAGGTGAACGGATGGAAGAGTTGGACTAAAGATAGATGATTAGATGGTATCGTTCTTTATTGCCTTCTCTCCAATCTAGATGAGCAAAGATACTATATTTACTTGCCTTGGTATAGAATCAAATTTTGAATAGTGCATCGTTGTAATTAATAATCTATCTTTAGTTGACAAACTCGAGTTGGCTTCTAGTGATTTCAGGAAATACATATTAACAACATGTAATTACTAAAACAAAGTTACTATATCGAATTAGGTCAGTTGGTAGAGTTCAAACATTGTTGTAATATGATTTTAGTTTGTTCAAGTTCATGTTCAAATAACATGAGTCATATCTTGAAATCTAACTTGTAATAGATAAGAAAAGTTTTTCAAAAACATATTTCTTACATAAACATAGATTTAATAAGTTCTATATATTGAGACAATTTTCTATTAAACTATACAATCCATAAAAAACGAGAAATGCCAACATGATCTTAACGTTTAAATCACTAATTCACAAACCATAGTTACTAAATACAACCCCTGCAGGGATAGTATTAGGTCCTGGTTTGCTACTTTCAATCAAGAAAGGAAATTAGGTTACCAAAGAACCCTCTGAGTAAAGAGGGGAATTAAGAAAGAAAAAAAACACAATGGTTGATCAACTGAAAATTTCTGGTACGTTTTAAATTTCATTGAATCTGAGTTCTGAAGAATTAAGGTAAATAAACATGATTGTCATACAGGCAAATCAAAACATTTAACCTTTTGCACCAACGATCATTACAAAATCTTAATATCTTTTATTAATAAATGTTGTCGAACAACCAACTCAGCAATACCATGAATTATGGTTTTGTTTGGATCTGCTGATCTATAGAGAACTGCAGAGCATGCATTGGTTCTGATTAGTGTGGTGTTATATTTTAACCTCCAATAATGGAACTGATTTTACTTTTCAGAAAAAAAATGCTTTTAATTTATTTGGGATTTGCTTTTCAATGTTGTCAAAATCATAATGTTACCAACATTGCATCTAAACACTTCTGCCTTTCCACTTATTATTGCGTCATACCAAAATATGTGTCCTTTTTTTGGGAAAAGTTCTGCTTTGATGAATTTCACTCATACAATATCATAGAAGATGTTGTTACTTCTTTACTTTAGATTAAATTACAAAATGGTTGTTGAAGACCAGAACCAGTTGGTCGTAAAATAAGAAATTAAATAGAATTGAGAACAACATAATATAAAGTGGAAATGCTGAGAAAAAATAGTAAATTTTTGTTGTATGTATAAGTTGACTCATACTATTTTTAACTCACGCAACACAATTTGATGGGTCTAATCACATATTTTTTTGTGCGAAACATTTCCAATACAAATCAACAAATAAAACTCAAATCAACTCGAATTCGCTTGTATATACTCAGCCAAGCATGCATCAATACAACCACCGTTGCGACTTAATTTGTCCACGTACGATCCACATCATAGCCCTTGGTCGACCGCCACGTGGACGGTTGCTTTTACGGGTTTGTTGGACCCCACCACTACTCTATTTCCTTCCACCTTTGTCACCGCATGTCCAACAAACATGGGTTGTTCCATCTCGACTCTCATACTGTACTCTACATGGTCAATTCTCTCCGGAAAAAGTAAAACCGGCGAGAAGTCGACCTCCCACGCCGTCCCATTCCCCGTCGCCTTCCCCTTCGCCGTCGTCGCCCGTCTGCCCATACCTCTCACGTCATTCCTCTCGACCACCACCTCCTCCGCACTCCCGAACTTCCCCTCCAACTTGACAATATCTACACCTTTGCCACTCCCCGAGAACATATTGTCCACTATTGTAACACCTTTCATCTCACCTTTCACGGCTTTGAAGGTGACGTAGGCGTCCCCTAGGAAGAACGTGCCCGACACGTGGAGCTGCACCGGGTCCTCGGCTACTATCCCAGTGTAGTCCATGTAACTATTGACAATTCGTGTTTGTGTCAAACCTGGTGTCTTGATGTAGACTCCGGTCCCACCCCACCCGGTCGCTTTGTTGTAGCAATGCACGTCGGATATCAAATTTGCTTGCCCGCCGATCAGAATGCCGATACCAGCCGAGAAAATGACAACGTTGGTTACCGCATTGTCGTTTCCGGTAAGGTGAATTGCGGTCCCGGAGAAATTCTTCTCCCCGGGATCGCCTCCGGCGGTTATGTGCTGACCGAGGTAGGAGTTCGTCACCAGAGTTTCGTGCCCGCCCTTAACCATTACGCCTTCGGTGATGAAGTGGGAGATGTAGAGGTTGTCAATTGTGGTTCGGAGGGAGTTGATCACCGCAACGCCGCCACCGCGGTAGTTGGCGTCTAGCATGAGGTCACGGAGAGTTACGTACTCGTAGTCTGCGGTGGAGGATGGCGTCGAAGATTGGACCTCGATTAGGTATCCGTCGCTCGGAAAATCGTCCGAGGCGCGTAACGAGCCACTATGGATCTGAAAAATTATTAAAATCCGACGATCACAGTTATAAAAAATCTCCAATTCCAAGTTTGCAACGTGACCAATAAAATCAAATCTCAATTTTGGGCATGCTAGTATATGAAATGTCTAAATTCGGCATCTTTGAGGGGTTTCGTACAAAAAACCCATACTTAACGTGCAACATTTGATTGATTAATTTAGTTGGTAAATAAATGCTTGTGGAGAGTGCACGTATTTTGTTTGACAAAACATAAAGTTTTGCATCGAAATATAAGATTTTGAAACTTTTATGAAATTACAACTTTTTTAAAAAAATAATTTTTTTCATTCTTTTCAACATGTTAATATATGGGTCAATGGGTATTCGTTTTTTTATGCTGAAAAACACACCAATCTCTGACTACATCAATAAAGTCATGCACCAAAGCTAGAATCGTGTTACGAATCCTAAAGTGGTGGTGATTAGTACCTTAAGATTACCTCCACCGGAGGAAGGTAACCGTATCGGCTTCGAAACAAGGTAAGAACCACCTCCTAGATGGATCTCAGCACCACCAAGGTCCTTAATCCCAGCCATCAATTCCCGATCCGACGGCGAAGAAAATGCGTCCGATACAGCCCGCATTATGGCGCTCGACGCATCGATTTGGCCCGACGGGTCCGCTCCGTAGTCGGTCACGTGGTAAACACGTGACCCTTCCGGAAACCCACCTTTAGCCACAATCTGAACCACAAAAAACATACAAAATCAAATCATTCTAAAACAATTTTTCACGTATACTAGGTTTATGAGTGAATTAAGGGTACAACGTAAAAAATTGTAAAAATAATAATTAAATATGTGTTTAAATAATGGATTTTTAAAATTCAATAGGTTAGTGTTACAAAACAAAAGTTTAGAAGATATAACTGTTACCATGTAAACTTTAAAAGTATAAAATGATATCAAGACATTCATGATGACAAATTGTAATTAATTAATCCTATAAAATATGATGAACCTTCAGTTGTTAGATCTCTAATTTTAGATTAACCACGACTACTAGATCTAAGTTACATAATATAAATCGTGCATAACAATGCTATTAAAACTGTTACGTTTCTAAAAGAATTTTGTAACAATCGTGCCTGAGGCAATATTGATCACATTATGTGACGGCGGATGATCGGGATAACATGCAAAGATATGTAACAATTTCGAGGAGTGAGAATGGAGAAAGGTTTATGCTTTCAACACTTCAACTGCTCCGTTGAAAACAGAAAGTGTTTTCTTTTCTTGATGTTTGACGTTAACACACAGCTTACTCTTCCCACGCAACAACCTTCTTTGTTTTGAAATCTTATGATGACCTTGAATTCTAACTTGCTCGATTGGGACTTTGAGAGTTTTCCGGAGATAAGTAAACGTTAGCTAGACTTCTATGTTTACATGACCTATATTTTCCCAATAAAATGTAGTTATTTAGGTTTTGCTTTTTTGGGTATAGTTTTACAAGCTTTTTGTACAAGTACGGAAGTACCTGATGTTGGAGATCTTTATGGAAATTTTAAGAATTATTGCATGCTGTGATATGTCACAAAGACGAGGAAAAATGAATTTGGAGTTTTTGTGCGACATTGACATGAATCATGTGCAACCAGCAGAGTATAAATTTATGTACGTTTTTACTGATTTTTTTTCTAGACCGATAATTATTACGATTTCAGAAAAAATGTAAATGTAATTGTCTCTAAATTAAAATGAAATTTTATTTATTTCCGTTTTGTACTATTATGTTATGTTCCTCATTTGGGTAGTTGAAATTTAAAGCATTGCAGATTTGCAGGGCACATCAAATCCTTGTAATTAAAAAACCTCATTTATCACAAGGGATCACTATCACTCTCAGAGGTATTTGGTTCAAAAGAAATGAAAGCACCACTATGCAACCACTTACCTCAGTTCCAAAGTTGATCTAAATTAAAGTTAAAAACATTGTCCTATTGGTTCCTTCGGGAAGAAACATCTGTCGTATTGGACGAAGTTTGTGTTAAGTGCAAAACTTGATTTTGTTTATTTTTAGAAGAATGAGATCTACCCACAGTGGGAGTGTGTTTCTTTTAGGGTTCTTTTCGATTCACGGGATTTGCCCATCTAGAATTTGTAAGTGACTTGATTTATATTTGTTATATTTAGATAGATATGTTACTTTAAAATGATAACTAAAAAAGTTATATGATATTCTTTTAGTTCCTCAATTTGAAATTGCACTCAACAACATACATGCTACTACTTCTACGATCATATTTGAAACATAAAATCAACATCTGCTATCAATTTGAATGACAAAAGACGTCAAAATTCGATTAAAGAATCAACTGTACTAAAAACCAAAAGATTCCTACATCAGTGTTTGTGTTTCTTAGTGTTATGTCCCTATCCTAGGTTTAGGGTGTTAATGAAGATTAGGAGGTGTTTTGCATTGGGAAAGGAAGGAAGAAGGGGTCCGGTTACTGTAGAGAGGGTAGGGTGATGGGTGTAGGGTGATGGTGAGGTTGTGTTGGGTTTTTTAAACGAAAATCTCTCTCTTTCTCTCTCATTTGATCTCTCTAACTCTCATCCTCTCCCTTCTGTCTGGCGAACCAGAGGACTTGGAGGCTCCGGCGTGAAGCGTGCGGAGGCGATCGTGCGAGGAGGATCACCGGAGGTAACGGAGACACGAGCGAGACTACGGTGGATTCGTTGTTTTCGAGAGGTATGCCAGCTTCTTAGCGTGTTTTTGTTGTTCACCCTCGTGGGAGGGTTGTGTTGGTCGGTCGGAGACCTCTCCGGCAGCGTATTTTGCGTAAATCCTCGGCTGGCGTGAGGTTGAAGACGACCAACGGTCGATCGAGTTCCTTCGATCGGTCGACCGATGTAGTGTATTTTGCTGACTTTAACCTTCACCGGTCGAACGATGCCTTGTGGTGGTCGACCGGTAGTGCATTTTGCTGGTGAATTGGGATTGCCTGTCGTGTTTCAGTCGACCGGTTCCTTGGGTTCGTTCGACCGGAACTTAAGTGTACTGAATAGAGATGCATGCTTGTTCGACCGTTTATTGTTATGCGTTCGACCGTTATATGACTTAGAACTGCTAAGATGCCTTGGTAGTTTTCGGTCGACCGAGATCCCTGGGTCGGTCGACCGGTAGTTTTGAATTGATGTTGACCAGACTCCGGATTTTGACCTCGTATCGGTCGACCGATTTTAGATCTTTGTTCGACCGTTGGGTTAGGTTTTGCGCAGAGAGTTCGACCGTTGCAGACTTTCGGTCGACTGATTTCCTTGTGGAAGCGGTCGACCGGGTTGCCTCTTTTGGTCGACTATTTGTGCACAGAACTGATTTCCCGGTTCTTTTTAGGATGCCGACTCTGTCCACGGAAACCCGTGTCCTCGCCTTGTGCGTGAGCCGGGAGGTGACGGTGGCACGTTACGCGTGCCTGCCTAGGGACCGCCGTGTGGAAGAGTGTGGTTGTTCGGGACGTGTTACCTACGTGTATGGATCGTGACTTGATGTGATGGATTGATGGACTCATTGTAGAGTAGCAGGCCCAAGGGATAGCGGATCCCAATGTATGATAATTGTGCGAGCACGCAACTGTCGTTGGGTGAGGTGACTACCGGCCTGGATGGCTACGGAGGTCGCTACCCTGCTTTTATAACGGCATGGTTGGTGTTTGCGGCTCGTGGAGCTTGATGACCTGGCAGACTTCGGTCTGGACCCGTCCGATGCTGTGCCAGACGTATTGATGGACCACCGATGTTGTTCCGGCGATGATGATTGATGGGCCGATGTTGTTCCGACTATGTTCCTCAGATGGGCACCTACTGAGATGATGATTGATGGACAAACCGAGCGACGACTCCGTTGGTGTGGTTTCGACCACGAAGTTACAAATCTTTTTCTTATGACGCGGACTTGGCAGATACTCCTTGCCGAACCCCATGATTAGTATAGCCGCGTGTGGGGAGTGTCACGTCTTATTCCGTTAGATCGTATGTGCCTACGGTAGGTCTCCTTGGGAGACCCGATGATGATGTCTTGTGTTACCCTTCGGGGAACTGTTTTCCTTACTGTTGATGACATGACATGCTACTAGTATGATAGGTTTATTTGTACTATAGGTGAGCTTGGCATACGGGGTTTCCTTATGGAAACTCAGGCATTGTTGTTACATCTTTTTCAGGATCGCAGTAGGTCTAGTTGGGTGGTGATCAGCGGGCGCGCACATCTTGGGATCGGATCCTCTCTTTCGGACCACTAAGGTCGACATGATTACTTTTATCTCCCTTTGTTGTTCTGTTGTAATCATGTATCGTTTTGACAAACTCTGATGTAATATGGTGCACCACTTATATATTTGATGAGAAGTAACAGTCCCGTCTTTGATTATTGGTCTCTGTTATATTGATGATAATTTTTAAATTTCCACTGTTTTGGGATATCCATATTTCGGGTATCCGAAAAGTCCGATATCCGGTTATCCGGTTATTGTTCCCATAAATACCTGCATAAATTTTCACACATTCTCTAAGCTTTCCAATCAAAATTCCAGTCCAAAATAATAATAAAAATTACTCTATTAATGATGGAGAGGTTAGGGTTCGGTCAGATGGAGAGGAAGGGGACGACGAAGGGGTTGTGCACGGGTGTGGTGGGTATCCGATTTGGAGTTGGAGAGGAAGGGGGCGACGAAGGGGTTATGGTTTGCCGTCAGAGTTGGAGAGGAGAGGACGATGGTCAGTCTCCATTGGAGACTGTAGAGGTTAGGGTTCAGTCAGATGAAGAGGTGGGAATGTAAGAATGTGGGATTTGTGAGAATTCGGTTATTCGGATTTGACAAGCGTTCATAATTCAGATACAGATATCAGAATTCTCCAAAGGCCTTATCCGAATCCGGTTCGAAAAATAGGGTAGAAAATCGGATCAGATACCCGATCCAGATTATTAAGGTCGGATATCCAAATATTCGGATGTAATAAATCGGGTACCGGATCGGAAATACCGGGTATCGGAATTTTTAGATTTTTTTTGCTCACCCCTAATTCTTATTGAATGGTCCAAATTTATGCTCTCCAGATTTTCTTCTTAAGTTCTTTTTCAAAATTATCCATCCAAGTTATCCTTTTATTTTGACCTTTACAGATTGTTATATGATTACTCTTTACTATATTGCTATTGTCATTTCTGTAGGCATAAAATGTCATTGACCATGTGTTGGTTTTTTTTGTTATTAGGCTACAAGTATTTATAATTCTTTTGTTGTCAATTGTGGAATTGTTTCGGCAAAATAATTTGTAGATGAAGGTTTGGAGATGTCTCAAAATGTTTGAAAGAAATATGAAGTGCAAGGAGGTACCTATAAGTTTTAGTTTCGATACAACTTGAAATTGTATTTTGTTCTTATTATGGTATTGTACATTTGTATTTTGTTGTGATATGTGTTGTTATATATGATGATGGTATGTGGAGATTGTGAGTTATGAATTTTGTGGATGTTATATGATTGTGGATGTTGGAGATTGTGAGATATATGATTTTTATATATATAATTGTGGATGTTAATAAATTAGGTGTAGTAGTGATTTATTCAATGCTATAAAATTATATTTTTTCCTGAAAAACATTTAGCCAAGGGAGAAATCCGTCACTAAAGGTATGATATATCCATCACTAAATCTTTTCCATCCCGCCAATTCTTCCCTATAAAAAGTATCAGTGACGATACACGTCCATCACAGAATCCGTCGCTGAAACCTTTTAGTGGCGCCAGCAACAATGATGGTATTTTTTTGTGGCTAATAAAACCTATAGTGACGGAATGTTAGATTTAATGACGGATTTTTACCGTGGCTATACCCAAAATTATTGTAGTGAAACCCGCCTAATCCGCCCCGCCTAGTCCAACCTTAGGCGAGGCGGGTAGCGGTTTTTTTTGACCCACCCTGCCCCGCTTACACCCCTATGAGATAAGTTCTTCCAAAGTTGACGTCCAATGGTGACTTGTTAGGAAATGGGATTTTGTTCCAAGTAAGGTGCTCAATTCATATTATAAATTTGGTAGTCCAACATGCCATTGAAACCATAAAAAATGTGATAGTGAAAGTTTGTGATAATGTTAAGTATGTGAAATCTTCCACATTAAGAGGAGAAACCTTCGTGGAAGCTACAAGTCATGTTAAAGGTCCAAACAAGTCACTTGTGATGGATGTGCCAACAAGATGGAACTCTACTTTTCTTATGCTTCAGACTGCTTTGAAGTTTAGAATGGCTTTTGGTCGTTTGACTCGTCTGGACAACTCTTACACTCGTGAGCCTACTAAGGAGGAGTGGGAAAATGTCAAAGTTGTATGCTAGAGTTTGTGTATCTTTTATAATGTCACAAGGGATTATTCTGTTACTGCATTTCCTTCTACATTCCCAAAGATTGTGTTGTGAAGACTAGATTGGTAAAAATGTGCAGCAATAGTGTTCCCTTTGTTTCTCAAATAGGAAAAATAATGTGAGAAAAATTTGAGAAAAATTGGGATAACGCAAGCTTGATTTTTTCCATTGCCTCTATTTTGGATCCTCGCAACAAGCTCGAGACAGTTGAGTTCTTCATGAATTTTTTTATGACCTAGACAATTTGATGGACATCTATTCTGAGTATCATTTCAAGTATGGGGAAAGTAGTGTGTTTGTTGGTGGTGGTGAAAGTGGAACGAGCACCTTAGATGTTGAAAGTTGATGTAGTGGAAGGAGTAGTGTTGATGATGGCATGGAGGATGAATTAGATGAGTTGAAACAACATCTTGCTTGTAAATCTGCTGCTACACCGCTGAAATCAGATTTGGATTTGTATTTAGAAAGTGTGCATCCCGGAGTTGGCAGATTTGACATCCTAGTATGGTGGAGCATGAATGCTGCTAAGTATCCTTTAGTTTGTTGTATAGCCCGTGATTTTTTGGCTGTTCCGGTTTCTACAGTTGCATTAGTCAACTTTTAGTACCAACGGCCATGTACTTGATCCATCAAGATGCTCAATGCATCCACGTACAGTTCAAACTCTTATATGCTCTCAAGATTGGATAAGAAAGGAGTTTAATAGTAATATAAATTTACAACTTACTTTTTCTTTAGTCAACTATGTACTTGTCAACTAACATATAGACTACTTTTCTTTTATTATTTGGAGGCACACAACTTAGTTGTGCAAGTTTGGGTACCATTGATGATAAAAATGGTGGAGAACTTGAACAATCAGATGATGAGGAAATTCATCCTCTGATTTATTAGTCAAAGAATTAACAAAACTTGTATTTTTTGTTGACAATGTATTTAGTACTAGACTTTTAACTACTTTTTTGTATGTTGCAACTCCAAGTGATTTATGATCATAGTTATATATTTTATTTGTGTTCATTTTGCATGTTTGAAATGATAAATTGTGGCAGTTGTTTTAGAAAATTAGAGGTTGATGTAATAATAGTATAATACCCGCAATACCCATTATATCCGCAATACCTGTTATACCCGCCCAGTACCCATTTATTAAACGGGTATGGGGCGGGTATGGGTACAACAACATTTTAACGAGTATATGCCCATACCCGTATCCGTTTAGTTCGGTGGGTATGATATGGGTATGACCATACCCGTCCCTTACTCGTCCCGTTTGCACCCCTAATGTTAGGCAGGAAAAATACTATTGAGAAAATTACTTGACTTTTGAACGATGTGTCATTGCACACGTAGTGGCTTTGTCAAAAGAACTGTACTAGTGAATTAGATGAATATTGATTCGCATAACATATTGTATGACCAATTGGGTCAATGAGGATATATTGCGGAAATTTCATATGACCATCATATGAAGAATGAGAAGAGATCTTCAACTAAGTGGGTCCACGAGCTCTATCTTTTAGTGGGATGTGATTACTTGTATTATTCATTACTTGTGATTTAAAATCATGAGCATAAGTTATTGCAAAATTACAATATGTGTGCTCGTATTTTGGATAAAATGCCCAAAGCACACGTTACAAAGCATCATGAAAGAAAAGAGCATACACAGTGGAAAATATATTGTGCAAATATGAAGTAATAAGAGATTCAAATGACTCTCAAACGAGTTAATTAGACATACCAACCCAAAAGCCTAAATAAAGTTATCATTATGTATTCATTATGGGTATCGACGGTGATCCTGTATTTTCGATAACTTAATTGAGTTTTACTGGTTGAACAAAAATGAGGTCAAGTTTGTCGACCGATTAACACAATAAAATGAGAGTTCATCTGTTTATAAAATACCTCTCAATATGGATCATTATGATATCTTAAAATTTATCTATATGAATGTTCCCCTATTTCAGTTGGATGATATTAAATGAAATGTTTCTCATCTGTGATTTTTAGAATGTCACCTCCACCTTTTAATGGCCTCAAATTAAATTAGACTTTTCAGTAGGATTCATATTCCTGATAATATTAAAATATTTGCAGCCCCTGAATGGTGTTGTATTTTATTGTCCAGTCCAACAAGTATATATATAGATGCATTTTTTGACATTAGGGTGAGAAAGACAGAAGATTAAAAAGTACCAAGAAAATGTGTTATATTGAACTTAAAGTTCATAAGAGAATATACATACAAGTATGTGTGAACATGAAGTTCATAAGAGAATATACGTACAAGTTTGATTGAACTTGAACTTCATAAAATAATTAAAGTGCAATATCTAGCAATTAATTATCATACGTATTTATTGATGAAAAATGATTGACTAAGTCTTGTATTACTATACATAAAATACATAATATAAAGTGAAGATCTCCACATGACAAAATATATTTGAACTCAACCAATGCCAGAAGCATGCACTTGAAAATATATTATTTGTGGAAATGAAAATAAAAGTTAAGTCACTCATTACACCTCGTGAAGAGGTTATTCATGAAGAATATAACCTTGTAAAATAAAAGCAGCTGGCAAATGTAACAATTTTGGGGATACATAGATGTCAAATCCTAGTGTTTTGGGAAATGACTAGGATTTGTTTATTTTATTGCAATCAACTACATTGATACGAGAGAGAAATATAAAATAATTAAAGTTATCATCGTTGACTAATTTACCTTCTTAGTAACATGCTAATTCAAGAGAAAATCTAGATCCATAACTTATAAGAATGTCAGAAGCATTCGTATTTGAAATAAATAAAAGAATGCAAAGAATGTAGAACTACACTCGCTTAATAAACATATTGTTGGGACTTGTAGTTCTGATATCTAATTATATTTGTGAAGAATATCAATATTAATATTAATCACATTACAATAATATGGTGGTACATTATAAAGCGAGTGGTGACACAAGGGTTTTTCGTAGGACCCAACATCCATTATAATGTTAGTCATTCTCTCGAAATGTATGATATTACGTTATGTTATCTGATCAGTATGACATGTAAACATAAATATAGATAAGCATATAAGATATGTTGTGACTATAAATTTGTATAAGTCAGTTGATATTAATATTTATATGGGAGTCTTTGAACGACTAAATTGCCCAAGACAAATTATAACGAAGAGATGCGATGTAATTTATAAAAGGATCACCATATGAACAAACAAAGAGAATGTGCATATCATATCACAAAATAATATGAAAGGAACTCCCGAAGAGATCAAACACCCGTCAAATATTTGAATGATAAATTTTGAAATAAATGACTGGAGAAAAGTCAACTATTTTTCGACCTACAATTTGGACATTCTCCAGAAGAGAATTGTTACAATGTTTCAAATATATAGAGAAATATTATACAAAAAATGTTTACATGTAAAACACATCAATGACAAATTGTTTTTTACCGTGTAAACAAAAATCCAGCTATATATATAATAATAACTAGAGAGGTTGGATAATTAGGACTTGAAGTCCATTTCCTAGAATATCATAAAATATATTGCATATAAAATTAGACCTTATACAATCACAATTATTGTTTATGTATGCATATATTTCTTCAAAAATATTCAAATGAGGTTCAACATATTTTTCGTTACCTTTTTACGGATCTATCAATATTTACTATTCATGAGATAAAAATTTACTCCAGTGATGCTTCCTATATGTCTAATCCATAACAACAAAAATCACAAACTAATTTGTGTTATTGTGGAGTCGTTGCAATTTTTATGCAAGTTGGTGAATTATGAATCAGATGGAGCGGATTTCTCGTTATTATCCCTGAAGTACGATTATAAATGAAGGATAAAGCTCAGAAGGCCTATAGCTGTACTCTTTTTCCACTGCTGGAAAAAAGGACTTTCATGTTGGTTTTTGACCATATCACGTCGGGTTTATTGGTCCAATATACCGACGTGGTATATGGGGGACGTAATAGGGAACATAAAATCACGTCGGTTGGAAAAACAACGTGATATAGGGAAACCCAACGTGATATACCGTCGTTACCATGTCAGTTGTTTTAACAACCGACGTGATATTGTTGAGTTAAAAAAATGGTTCATTTGTGATTTAGTATACACATTCATAATCCAATTCACCTGCATTTAACACATTCACAATCCAATATACACATTCAAAATCACATTCAAATTCACAAACACATTAGTAATCACATCACATTCACAAACACAATGCAATATACTAAGTGACATTCAAGTTATTAAATCACAATCACAAAGCTAATACCATTCAAACATAGTGTTTATTTTATCAAGTTTTGTCCTACAAGGTTTTTATTGGTTAAATGTTTTTAACAAGACGGTTTTTACAATTGTCTTAGCGTATGTCATGCACTCTTTTCCCTTAGCTATTTTCCCACTATGTTTTGTAGCAATGTTTTTAATGAGATATGAACATAACAACATATTATTTAATAGAGTTTGTAAATGTATATTAAACTAAGGGGGAGAACATAACAACATTCTTTTATCCTTCACCAATGTTTTATCCCACATGGTTTACTTGACAAGATTTTTAATGAGACATGCTAAAAACGTATAACAAAAGGTGATCATCCAAGGGAGAGTTTATGAAAATTATATATAAGACAGATGATTTAACTTCCAACTATTATAACTTATTGTAACTTCTCTTTGAGGCCAAAGACCAGATTGCAGACATGTTTACTAAGCCACTCTCCATAGTCCACTTCCAGAATCTAACTTTCAAGCTTGGAGTTTATGATGTGCACACTCCACCTTAAGGGGGACAGAAAAATATGTGTGATATAGGCTCAAATATTAGGCCAATATATTATCAAGGATTTGTTGTTTGGTTTCTTTACCTTGTAGAAGCAGGCATGGCATACTCCCTTATATTGGCTTAATCAGATCCTACTGATAACCCAAACATCGACCAACCCCTTCCTATATAAGGGACCTAATTGTAACAATCTAAACAAACATATACCTCTCTAATAAAAAGAAAACCTGATGTCCTTCTTCTTCCTCCTAATCTTTCTCAAATCCTTCACCCTCCTCTCTCCGATTCAGATCAGAATAGATCATATTATGTTTTCTTTCAGTAAATGCTTGTAACTTACACACATCTCTATGAGTATATATATGATGTTGTGTCATGTAATGGAGAAAGAAGATAATGAAATAGAAGTCTTCCTCCCTACATAAATTTTCTCTTGTCTTGTTTTGCTCGTGTGATTCCAAGAATCTCCGATATATTTACAACATCCCTCATCTTTTTGTGGAAGTTGTAGTTGTCTCCAAGCAATTGGGCAATAAACCCACCAAAATCGTCTGCATAGACCATGTTCAAATAGTCTGAGTTGGGGTTGAGGTACGGGCCACTACTACAAAAAGTACCTTTACCGACAGACACATGCCAACGGAAATTCCGTCGGCAAGTGTGCAATTCCATGTTCGCACCTGATTGCTTTGGCACGTGATAATTTAAGCATGCTGACGGAATTTCCGTCGGCACGCTTGATATTTAGTGGTCGGAAAACCTGATTTCTCTCCCCAATGAAACCCTAACTCCCCTGCATTTCCCACATTTCTGTTGGCAACCCCAAATCCCCCACTCACGCGCCCGGCCTGCAGCCGGTCGCCGCCTACTCCGCCCACTCTGGTCACTCCGGTCCACTCCGTTTCGGTTCACGCGCCATCTCCTCCCTCTCGTTGCCCCAACCCTAACGCCCCAATTTGTGAGAAATGATCATGAAATTTGTGATAAATTTCATAAATTAACTTGATGCCAAAAACATTTTATAATATAAGGTTATAGTGGCTGTCATGATTCAAAACATGGAAGCAAAATACTCCACAACTAACAACACATTGATCTTAACAAAACCCAACATATCATTTTCCTTCCTAATTGATTCTTCCCTTTTGAGTTAACTTGAAACACTCCTTACATATTTACATATGATATATAATCGTCATGCAATCTATAAGCAAAAAAAAGAAAGATTAACTATATATACTACCACAATTGAACAAAAAACTAATAGAATTCACATATAATGAATTGAGTATGGATATTAATTAGTTTTTCTTGCTACTATCATTGTTTCTCGCGATAACAACCATTGAAATATTAAAAAAACCATGAGCTACAAAAAAAAGTCCTGCTAATATAGTTGTTCCTTTCTTTAGTATGTTTTTCTTTCCATTTGGCATAAACTTAATCCTTAATTAGCCCACTAATAGCCCTCTAAACGTAGCAAAGCACCACTAATAGCCCATTTGTTTGTTTTGTTTTGCTTTGTTTTGTGTTTATGTTTCTTTTTAGGGTATGATTTGCTTTGCTTTGCGTTGAGGCGTATCTATGATTTGGTGATAGTATAGAGATATGGGATTTTGGTGTGTTGATGTGTGACATGGATTCGGATTTAGTTAAATGATTATGTTAAATAAGGTGGTATAAGAATGTTTATGCTTAAAATTTCAAAGCTTGGAAGCGTATCTAATGTTCTTTAAATCTCACTTTTATTCCTTGAAAATATATATTGTCTTCAATGAATCACGAATCTCATTGACACATGATAACTGAAGTTTATGTGGAACTATATGTTTTATACGTCCTCTCATTTGTTAACTCTCTCTACGACATGAGGTGGTTTGGTCAATATGGTTTGATATTCAGTATGGATGTGGTTGGTTTAAATTGGTATGGATTGATAAGGTTTCATGTCTTGTTGGTTTAAATTGGTAGATGGATGGTTGGTTTGGTTGGCTAGGGAGGTTATGGTTAATTGGTTATAAACTCTATGACATTCTTGAGAGGTTTCATGTCTTGTTGGTTTAATTTGTTTTGGGACTCACAAGTGATACTCGCCAATACGAGGTTTATATAGTGAGGTGGAATGGAGGTGATTTTAAAAGAAAATAGAGTCGAGAAAAGTTGGGATGCATTGGGCACCTGTGAGTTTTTAAGATGCTTACATGTGTGTGCGTAGGGGTGAGCAAAATTCGGTCCGATCTGGGCACCCGGACCGAACCGAATTTTTCGGTCAGGACCGAACCGGACCGAATTTTTTCGGTCCGGTCTTCGGTCCACAAAATTTTGGAAATTCGGTCTTCGGTCCGGACCGGACCGAAAATTTAAGGGGAAAATATGGGTTTCGGACCGACCCGGACCGGACCGGACCGAACCTATTCGGTCCGGTCTTCGGTCCGGACTTCCCGAAAATTTGGATTTCGATCCGGTCCGGTTCGGTCCGGTCCTGGACCGAAGCTCACCCCTGTGCGTGTGCGTTTGTCTTTTAATCATGTGCGACTAGTTATAAGGATTTGAGGAGCATGTGATGGGAGGGTAATTAGAACTTCAGAAGGAAAGAACCACTTCGGGTGGATGGTGTGAAATTCGTTGTTTTGTTTTTGCTATTTGTTAAGCAAGTCATAAACTGTGTTAGTTTTTGGTTACTTGAGATGGCTGTTTAGAGATTGGAAGAATGTTTGAATGATATAATATTGTTAAGTAATTGATTATCAAGATCGATTGAGTTTGTGGTTGAAATGTAGGTTGAAAATGGTTTCATGTTTACAATTTTTGGGGAGGTTCTACCCAAATATTTAATTTTTTTAAATGTTTAAAATATTGGTATTTAGATATAATTGGTTTTTGGTGTGACTTTTATAGGATGTCAATTGTACCAAACAAATCTTGATTACAGATTGATAGTTGAATACGTAAAAGGGTTAAATGAATTCTTGAATTTTGCAAGTGTATATTTGGAAAAATTGGGTTTCCTTATCAATGCAAGAATTGCAGAAATCTAGCACTTCTTAAACGACAACAAATTCGTGAGCATGTTCTCCCTCAAGGGTTTTTTGCCGGATAATCCTACGTGGGTACGTCATGGCGAAAAAATACCTGGAAGGAATAGAAAATTTCAGTCACCCGTCTCTTCAACTTCAAGTGTTGTTGACGACATGCAAGGAATGATGCAAGATATTTACGGAGATGTCGCAAACCGCAACGAACAGTGTGAATTGCAGACACAAGAAGATGAACCACCAGACGGGATCCAAAACTTTGCAAACAAGACAAACTTCATGTAAGTTTTAAGATTTTTTAGTTGTTTTAATTTTTGGTTTCTACAACATAATTAGACAAACATGCATTTTTCGCGATCTTTAATATTGCATCCTAATTAATTCACATTGTTTGATTTTTATTAAATAATAAGATGGATGAAACCAAATCACCACACCTCTGACCAAGATTGAGAAGATGGTTCTATGTTATACAAATGAACCGAAAATGGTAGGTTTTAGCTTTTTACTAGTTCAAATTAAGTGTTACTTTGAACGTTAAAATATTCGTAAGTCTTGGAAATATTTTTAGGTTGAGATACAAGAATTGACACAACAAAGGTTGTCTCAAGAGCAAGGTGAGTGTTCTACGTTGAAAGCTCGTGAGGTGATCGAGAAGGAGGTACTAGAAGAGGTCATGGGCAAAGAAAAACAGACCATGCTCATGGTGCTGGTATTGGAGCCTACAAGGTAGGCAAGACGTCGAGTGGTCGACATAGCAGCGCTCACATGGACCATCTTCAGACCAAGATTTCACAGTGTGTATCAATTGTAAGTGTATACTTAAATTCATATATTTATTTTACAAGTTCATTATACGTAGAGTAATATTAAAATACATTGTAGGAGGAGCACAGGAAGTTAAAAGCTCAAGTCCCTAAATTGATGACGACTCAGTTTGGAAAAGATGAGGTATATTTATGACGAATGTGTAGTTTGTTGTTTTAATTTGCTAAAATAATATATATGTTTCGGATTTTTCAAGTAATCAAAATTTAATTTTTTTTACAAACTGATGACATCGATACATATTCTCAGCATGAGGAAGAACCATCGACGGATCTGACTTCTTCTGAGTCGTAGTTGGTATACATATGTTGTTTTATATATAGTTCTAGAACTTATTACTTGATATATGAATTAGACTTAAACATGATATATGACTTATAATTTATGTCTTCGACTTATAAAACTTATACGTGATTGTATGACTTCGTTTGTGTTTCGGTTCGATGGTATGTGATTATATATATGTTTTCCTTTCGATTTGACGAATTATGTGCTTGTATGTGAATGTGTGAATGTTTGTGATTGTGAATGGAAGCGTTTCGAATGTATCTGATGATGAATGGAAGTGTTTTGAATGGATTGTGGTTTGTTTTTATTGTAGGATCTTTAAACCCGATACAGGTTGAATCACAACTTTTAACTAATTTTTTTGTAGCATGTGCTACTATTGCCGACGGAAATTCCGTCGGCAATAGATAATGAAGTAGTTATTGTAGACGGAATTTCCTTCGGCCGTGTCTTTTTGCGTGCCACGTTTTGCGCGTGTAATTACTCAGGCCGACGGAATTTTTGTCGGCTAGGAACATGCTGACGGTGACTTGTGCCGACGGATCTTGGCCGACGGAAATTCCGCCGGCAAGAGCAATTCCCGACGGAATAGGGGACTCGGCAAAAGTCATTTTTGTAGTAGTGAGGGCTTGGCTCATATGATAATTAAACAAGCAGGGCTTCTAGTTTTGAAGTAAGTAAAACTGATCTGAGAGGTGATTTTGAGTCCAAAGATTAATGTAGATCTTTGTCGTTTTGAATGACATTAAGAGAGAGTGATGTGTCTGATTGTTTACCAAAGATTAATGTAGATCCCAAGTATTTATCATCATTGTCCATTCTATTCTCTTTAAACCATAGGTTCGAAAGATATATCCAGGGCTTGGCCAAATAGGATACTCGATTTCTCAGCACTCATTAGTGTTGTCCAGAAAGAATTGTGAACAGGGATAGTATATATACTCAAAAGAAAAGGTCATTCCACCCTATCAAAAGCTAGCTAGTTTTGGAAAGATCAAGCGGTCTTAGGAATAATCTCTTCTAATGGCATTCACTTGTTTCTCTCGTACATGGCAACTAGGTTATCGATCGATCGATGCTTGTAATCTAAGTCATGCAGAATTTGTTCAACCAATGGTAGACTTGGGTACTCTGGCGCCCGACACGATAGGTAGGCTCCGAGCCGGTATTTTTCGGTATTTTTTAAAGATTCTTAGAGGTATTTTAAGATTTTTGGAAGTATTTCTAAAAAAATTTGGACGGGTCATGCCGGGCCTAGGCCTAGCACAATAGCTGGGTACGGTCTTAATCGGTACCCAGGTCTTGTCAGAAGGTAATTGTACGTGCATTATCCCGGCCAGCGCAGTAAAAATGGAAGGGCTTCTCTAATGGAGCTATCATACTCTCTCGCTCACCAACTGTTAATTACTGGATTATCGATCCTTCCTTTAATATGGGTTGTTCATGTTGCTTTTGACTCTCCAACTCCAAACATTTCGTCAACAAATATGAGCTTCTTCTCCGTCGATGGCAAAGAATCTTATTGGCAGTAATTGTCTAGAAATAATTGGCTTATATCGGAGGATAAAAATACAAAAAAAATCATCACAAAGCCACCGCTCGTAAATTCAAATTCGTATTATTCAAATTCAACTCACAACCACCTCCCCACTTATTCAACATGAATCACAAATAGCTGAAGCTTTTATTTCACACTTTAAACATCTATCTGTTCACAAGTACCAACCCTCCTCTTCCGACAGCAATCTCTCAACGAACCATATTTCCATCACTCCTGCACCTCCACTTGCGACCTACTGCATGGACTTTTTTGTAAAATAAAACGCATATTATGCCAGTGACCTTCCAAAGGACTTTGAATACTTTTGCATCTATTCTCCGCATTTTGATTGTATTTACTATGATTGTAAATATGTAGTATCAAAACCGTTTTACCGTCCTAACCGAACTGACGGGTAAGATCACAGGTTGTAAAAATCATAATCTTTTAATAAATAAACGGATAATGTTTTATGATTTAACCCGTTTGTTTAACTGCGAAACATAATGAATATATATAATATTTTGTTATATATATTATATACATATAATTTTTTTGTATTATTATTGTTATTATGCGTGGATGTTTGACAGTTTATATGAATTTGTGGATGTTTAGATTATGAATTTTTGGAGGTTTTGATTATAAATTTGTGGATGTTTGATGTTTTTAATAAGTTTGACAAGTTTTTATCCATTTAACCATTTACCCAATTCTTATATTGATTTTAGTATTCATTAAGTTTTTAACTATATAACTATTTAACCGCTCAAAACCGTTTAATTAAATTAAACGGGTAGGATCATGGGTAGAGGTAAAAATAAACACATTTCTAATTGAACCGTGAACCGTTTAATTAAATAGGTAGGATCATGAGTAAGCCATATAACTGCCCATGAACCGTCCATTTACACCCTAATATTTACACTACTATCTTCCTAATTGAAGCGTTATCACATATGCATTCCAATTTGCTGTTTTCAGTGTGACAAATATGCATTTTCTTTGAATACTGCTGGATCTGGATTTCTATGTAACATTTCATATTTTTCGCGCTATAGGATAAACCAACTACTTAATACGTGCAGATGGGAAGATAAAAGTATGGTTATGTCAATTCTAGTGTAATTTGAAGCTACATATATTATGGTATATTTGGCGTAACAGTTCATGTATATATGATGACGGAAATGATATGTATTATGCAAATTAACATGTTGAGGGCTTTTTTCGAATTATGATATAAAATTCAATGGTACAGTTAACAACATAGTCCAAATCAAAGAGAATTAATGATGCTAACTCAAATTACAGGACACTCATAGGTATTTGAATAAAAGGGAGTGTATATGTCAATACCAAATTCTAATACACACTATAGAGTAAATATATTGGAGGAAATTAAAAATTAACGTCGAAAATCCCCCACAAGGTCCTTCTGGTGGATCCGAAGTACATGTTGTTCGACAGAAGCCCATAGTCTAGATGGGCTCTAAAGGCCAAATCCTTAATATTGTATTAGAGCTCTGGGCTAAAGCCTATACTAGAATTAGGCGAAGCACTGGTCGGAGACCGGATTAGACCGAAACCCAAAATTAAAATATCCAAGGACCGAAGACCGGATCGAATCTGGTCCAGTCCGAACTGAATTGCTAAGGTTCGATCCGTTTCATGACCAAAAGTTATTTTTATTAAATTTTATTGACTATAAACATATTAATTTTATATTTTTTGTTTAAATAATGAAAACTAATGGTTAATCGTTCATTAGTTGAAATTTATAGTATAAATATTAAGTAAATGCAACATATATATATATATACAATAATTCTTCAGTGAGCTTAAGACTTAATATACCTATTTTAAGCACTACCATATCCATTACTCATCTGAAATTATAAGGTAGATTATCCTTATGATATATATACGTCTAATGGTGGACATTAAACGTGTATACATATGTACATATATACATGTATATATATAAGACCAAGATCTAGTGAGCCAATGACTGATCTTATATGTTTAAGTCCCCTACAATCTCATTATTAGATTTACGACAACTCTATAGTAATTCTCTAATGAACCTGGAAATTAATATACTTATTTTAAGCCCCTATCACATCCACCACTCATCTTAAATTAATTGTAAGGTAGATTAACCTTATAATATATATACGTCTAATGGTGAATATTAAACATGTGTGTATATTATATATATAGGGTCAAGATCTAGTGATCCCAAGAATTTGAATACACTCGATAACACTTATATATATGTATGTATATATGTATGTTTGTATGGTCCATACTAGACCAGACCGAAGACGAACAAACATGGACCAGACCAACCCGAATTCGGGAAAAAACCCGAACCAACTATCGGATGGAATCCCATTTGGTGTTGTGTGGTATGTACCGATTGGTCTAGTTTGATCCAAAATTTCTGTCCAAACCGATTTCTGTGCAGCCCTAAGTAGAGTAGTTAGAAATTGGAATGAGAAGTCCAAGGTATTGTATAATCGGGTGTATTTTGTGCATTCGGGTATGCCCAATATACTCCCCATCTCTAACTAACTCTACTATACACACCGCAATATACGAGGTTTACGAAGGTCGTTGAGCTTCATCTTCCCATTCCCGTTGCTAATTTCTAGGTTTCTTTTGGAGAAAACCTTAAATTGACTATCTGAGGGTCCTACTAACTCAACATCATTACCTTAGGAATCCGGAAAGAGGTAGACACAATCAGCAAAACCTTCTTGTGGAATAACTCCGCAAATGTTAACACATAAATTAAGCTTAGTGAATTGGAGGAGAAGCTGCATACGGGTCAAAAAATGAGGGGTTTAAATCTCCAAAATCATGGCTTAGTTGCATATTTAAAATTATGTGGGGAAGTGCGGTGGGAAAGAAAAGGAAAGGAAGGGGAAGTAATTGGATTTCCATTTGACTGCAAAGGCAGGGTTGTTTGTGTCGTTTCCACCCGATTCCTTTCCATTCCGAAATATAAATCAAGATTTGTCATTCGCTTCTCACTCTCATCCCTCCGAATCGAAGGGAAACCGCGCTCACCCCTCCAACCCGAAACCCTAACCTCCTCCGGCGACCACGACCCCGACGACCTCTCCTCCGGCGACCACAACCCAGACCCCGGGAACGACGTCCTCATCTTGTGTCCAGTTTGTCCTTCTCTGCATCTTCGAGTTTGTTGTTTGCGGGTTTGGAGCATATTAGGGTTTAGGTCTGGAGGATATTGTGCTTCTTATCTACAAGTTTGTAGCTTATTTTGTGTTTCTTTGTATGACTTCGATGTTGGGAATTAAGGTAGTTTAAGCTTTGTTTTTGCTGATGTACCTAATTACCTTCAACAAGAAACATCTTGTAGTTTTTATCCAAAAGATGTCCCTTTCAACAAAAAAATTATCTTTGCTTATGCACAAAATTAAAAAAAAAGTGCTCCTGGGGGAACCACTCATTCTTTCTGCACATAACAAACTCGGATGGATTCAATTTTCTTTAGTTTGGTACTTTGGTTTGGAATATATATCCTATCTGAGATTTTTGTGGATGAAATAATTAGTGATCGACTCTTTTAAATAAAATGGTTGCTTGAATTTTGTTTTCAGATGTAACCTAAGGTATTTGTGTCAATCATTTAATTATTTATGGTTCGTTTGATTGATGTTTATTGTTGTTTATGATCTTTGCATTGTTTGTTCTATTTTTTTGGGTCATTCAAACTTGTTCTTAAATATGTAGTTCCGGGCAACTTGTGTTTGATTCTTGTATATGGAAAATGAAATTATTATAGAAGCTAATGAAGAGATTATGTTTGCAGTTTTCTGAACTTGGATTATTGTTGTAGTTGGGTTTCATTTTGGTATGTCTCATGATTCATTGCATGTTTTAGATTTGAAAAATACATTTGAATTTGTTTTTGAACTCAATAGCCTTCTCAGATCTCTCATCTCTGCCATGTATTAGTATGTATGTTATTTATGCTTTTGTTTATGTAATCTTTTTTCTTAGCAATGAGTCAAGGAAAAAAATTACATTTGGAGTAGGAAAGCCGAAGAAGTTATGTTACAAATATTATGTAAAACAATTGTTGATGGAATTGGGAAAACTCCAGATGGTAAAATAAGACCCAAGACTTTTATGGATGCTGTAGCTAAATTTAATAAAGAAATGGACCCCAAAAACACTAAAACAAAAATTGGATAGTCGATGGAAGACATGGAGGACCATATACAAGAACTATACAATTATTAAGAATCAAAGTGGTTGGGGACTAGACTTTATTAAGGGCAACACGGATGTGGAGAAGGAAGTTTGGGATGAGTTTGTAGAGGTGAGATCCAGAATTCAATTACAATTTAAAAATTTATCCAAAAATCTTGTTTAGGCAATGAACACTAACAAATATTTTTTTATACAAACACCCCCACATGGGTCAGTACAAAGGAAGGAGTTGCCCGGTATAGTTGCAAATTTTATTTGAGAGTAGCATGACCAATGGTGTTGGTGGTAAGAAACCAAATGACTTTCCATGAACAATCAGAAATGTAGGAGACAACTTAGATTATCATGATGACATCAATATCGACGAGTTCGAAGTTGACATTTCGCCACCCACTAGGGCACGATCCAGCACACCTACATCATCTAGAGTTGTCAAGAGAGCATGCCCTCACACGGAGTCCCAATAGGCAATATTAGGTACAATTGTTGACATGGTGAACACATTTAAAGGATACGCCGAGAAGGAAGAAGATGCAAGTGAGAAAAGTAATGCAATATATTGTTGCTATACCGAGAATGAAGATTGAAAAAATGGAAGTGAAACATGAAAAAGAAGAATTCAAGGAGCTGTCAGATATTATACTATCACAACCATGTAATTTTGCTGTCAGATATTATACTATCACAACCATGTAATTTTGCTGTCAGATATTATACTATCAGTCTATCACAATCAAGCTTTGAAAAAAAAGAAATATTTAAAGCCATGAAGCTGTTTGAGTGTGACAAGAAGAGGAAGTCTTTCTTGTGTCTACCAAATTACATGCGTGGTTGAGATGGACTTTGTGTGATGAAGATTGATAGTTCTGGTATATAACAAACTTGGTTGGACGTATTAGTTGCATTTGTCTATAAATGAGGCCAATCTTAAATATTGTTTAATTGAATATGGTTATATGGCAAATTAGAATAATATGTAAAGTGACGGAGAATTTGGACAACTGAATTTTATAGGCGTTGTTAAAGTACTACTAGCTAGGGATATTTACGAAATATCAACCACTAGGATATGAGTTGTAACATCCTGATACAGCGGAAAATTTAAAATTTATCATCAAGATACCAGAGACTAATAATCAAAGATGGGATTGTTACTTTTAATAAAACATAGAAGCGGTGCACCATATTACATCAGAGTTTGTCAAAAAGCTACATGATTACATCAGATATAACAAAAAGAGATACAAGTAATCATGTCGACCTCAATGGTCCGAATGAGAAGATCCGACCCCAAAATGCGTGTGCCCTCTGCCACCACCCAACTGGACCTACAGCGGTCATGAAATAAAACATGCAACAACAATGCCTGAGTTTCCATAAGGAAACCCTGTAGGTCAAGCTCAATTATATGAATGCAGTAGTACAATGAACCTATCATACAAGTAGCATGTCATGTCATCAATAGAAAGGAAAACAGTTCCCCCGAAGGGTAAAACGAGACATCAATCCGACAATCATCATCGGGTCTCCCTCGGAGACCTACCGTAGGCACATACAGTCTAACGGAACAAGACATGACGCTCCACACACGCAACTATATTAATCATGGGGTTAAGCAAGGAGCATCTGCCAGGTCTGCGTCATAGGAAACATATTTGTAACTTCGTGGTTGAAACCACCCCAACGTATCCGTCGCTCGGTTGGTCTATCAATCATCATCTCAGTAGGTGCCCAACTAAGGAAAACATAGCCGGAACAACATCGGCCCATCAAACATCATAGATGGAACAACATCGGCCCATCAAACATCATAGTCGGAACAACATCGGTCCATCATCGCCGGAACAGCATCAGTGGCATCACCGGCACAACATCGGTGGTCAAACATACGTCCGACACAGTATTGGACGGGTCCGGACCGAAGTCCTCCGGGTCATCAAGCTCCTCAAGTCGCACATCATACATTGAGATCCGCGATCCCTCAGGTCTGCTACTCTACTATGAGTCCATCAATCCACCTCATTAAGTCACGATCCATACATGGAGGCGACACATCCTAAATACCCACATTCTTCCACACGGCGGTCCCTGGGCAGGCACGCGTAACACGCCAGCCGTCACCTTCCGACTCACGCACTAGGCAAGGACACATGCTTCCGTGGACAGAGTTGGCATCAACAAGGACCGGGAATTATGTTCTGCGCACAAACGGTCGACCGAAAGAGGCAATCCGGTCGACCGAAAGTCTGCAACGGTCGACCGAAAGAGGCAATCCGGTCGACCGAAAGTCTGCAACGGTCGAACTCTCTACGCCTAACCAATGTCCCAACGGTCGAACACGAGTCTAAAACCGGTCGACCGATACATGGTCAAAATCCGGAGTCTGGTCAAAATCAATCAATACTAATGGTCGACCGACTAAGGGGTCCCGGTCGACCGAAAACTACTAGGGCATCCTAGCAGGTCAAAGTCATATATCGGTCGAACAACATACCAAACAATGATCGAACAATCATGCATAATAGTCGTGTACACTAAAGTTCCGGTCGAACGAAGACATAGAACCGGTCGACCGAAATCCAACAGGCAACCCCGACCCACCAGCACATGCACTATCGGTCGACCTCCACAAGGCATCGTCCGACCGGTGTTGGTTAAAGTTGGGCCAAAAATACATTACATCGGTCGACCGCCCGAAGGAACCGGTCGACCGTTGGTCGTCTGCAACATTGCACCAGCCAAGGATTTACGTCTCCCTCGTCGCCGGTGAGGTCTCTGACCTCCCGCGATTGACCACAATAACACCCCAACGCGGATGCACAACAAAAACACACTATTAAGCCGACATACCTACCAAGAAGATGAAACTCGCCGGAGCCTTGCTCGCGCAACGTCGCCTTCGAAGATCCTCCTCGCGTGCCAACCTCTGCAAGCCTCACGCCTCGACCGACTCTTCCGTCGGAGCTCGAACCACTGGGGGAGAAGATGGTTGCTTGGTGAGAATAGAGGAAATGAAGAAGGAAGAAAAAGAAGGAAGGAGAATGATTGCTTTTAAAGCAAACCCCACCTCACCCAACGCCCCTCCCATACCTCCCACTCCCAAGCCCATACTGTAGGATCGTGTGGGTTATGGGTCCACAATACTAATCACAATTTTACACTAATTACCTACTTGTTTAAACAATCAAAGATATGCAGCGAAATTTAAAACAAACAAGCAAGTGAAGGGAGAATAATGCAAACCACAATGGACACGGGGGATTTTTATAGAGGTTCGGCACCCCACCCGGGGCCTATTCCTCTCTTGCAAGCTCCGCTCGGATCACCGAGCTCCGCTCACGAGTGATTCCATTCCGGGCCGGGAGAGAACGCCTTTACAATCTTCAAGCTCGCGAACAACCCTCGCCGAGCTTGTCTCCACCTCTCACAATCCGAGAGGGATACTTCGGGCTCTCACCGAAGTCTATACTTGTGTCTTGGGCTTTCACCAAGACCCTTTCTTCTTGCACAATGATTGAGTGGAACAACACTCTTTAAACTTGAGCACACTTAAGTGAGAATAGGAATTAAGACTAAAGTGTGGAAGGTTTTGAGCTTTTGAGTGTTTGGATCTTCTCTCTAATGTTGGGGACAAATATGTGTGGGAGAGTTGTGTTAAAATGTGTTTTACAACTCTATTTATAAGCAGTAGAGAGAATAGAGCCGTTGGGGTTGATTGTGTATGAGTTGGTGTAAGATACACACAACAGAAACCTGCAGGACGCAAGTCTGCCTAAAAACGGTCGACCAAAATGAGTATGTCGTTCGATCATTTGGTCAAAATTCAGCTTTGACTTGAGTCCACTTAAGTAAACGGTCGAACGGAAAGGTTTCAACGGTCAACCGTTTTGGTCCAGGCAGTTCTGGGAGACCAAATTGTGTTGGTTCGGTCGACCGGATGTTTGGTAATTTTTGGGGTATTTGGGAATAATACGAATACGACCGTTGGGTATAATACGACAAAACAAATGGTCATGTGACACGTGTAAACGGTCGAACGGAAAGGTTTCAACGGTTGACCGTTTTGGTCCAGACAGTTCAAGTTTTGTTTAGGTGTTTTTCGGTTCTAGTTTGGATGATCTATTGAAGTCCAAATTATGTGAAATTTTGTGTGTGACTTCTATAGGGAACCTAGTGTGTGGTTGAGTAGTTTTTAGCTCAAGTATGCTAAATTACACAAGGTTCCTAAATACTCAAAGAAATACGAAATACATGTCTTCAAATGAGCTTGATTACATGTCTTGACTTGATTTCATTTCTTCCTTGAGTCTTGATCACCTGTAGAGGTTAGCACAAGGAAATATATATGCAATGCAATATGTGTGCTACTCTACATGATTATAATTAAGATTAGGTTGAATAAATCATCAAAACATAGATTAAGGCCAAAAAGTCAACACATACCTCCACACTCCCCACCATACCTCCCTCTCTCCTCCTAGACAAACGTCCTCCTAATCCCCACTTAAATCCTAAATGGGTTTAGGGACTTTACCGGTTAGTTCGAGGATTATATCTTCTATCAAATCCCCTGTTCGATCCTGCGCCAATCATTACGCTTGTTATCTCTAACATAAATGATAAACCAAATCATTTGTAGCTTAAAATAACTAAACAACTATTCGTCGCCGTAAAACTACTTAAATCGCCCGTAAGATTACCATTTTGCCCCTCTACCCTTTCTACTAATATAACTCTTCATTTTACTCTTTTAACAGAACTTTGTCTTCATATCACTCTTCTATTCACCACATAAAATGTCTCAGAGGCCAGGAAAAGAACCAGCGGAGACCCCTGACTACTCACATCTGGTAAATTACCTTGTTTATTTCAATTAATTTAAAAAAACATTTTTGGGTTGGGCGGCTCCCGCGGACGCCCGACCCCAGGACCCGACGTCTGCGGGAGACGTCTCCCACGTAGGGTAGGCGTCTCCCGCAGACGCCCCGATTTGTTTTCTATTTTTTTTTAAATTGACTTTAAATTGTGATAAAATAAAAATAAATTGAATATTATGTTAATAATGAGTTAAATTAGTTTAGTAAATCGTTTATTGATTATAAATTGTGATAATTAATAAATAAATCGCTAAATAATTATTATGTTAGTAATTAGTTGTGTACGATTTTAGTAAAAGATTATTGATTAATTGTGATAATTGCTAAATAAATCGATTATTAAGTTAATAATTAGTTTAATTATTTTAGTAAATCCATTAATAAATTTCTATTTTTAAAATTAAATTAATAGTCATCAGGTTACCGTGGAGGAAAAGGGAAATCAATTCCCTTACGCGCGGTATATAGTATTGCAGACGAGTCAGGTACTCGTCATCCACGTACACGTGGTATTTCTGCTTCAGTTAGAAGAGAGAGAGAGAGTTGTTACGTCGTCGTCAGACACCTGAAGATTCTTTCGTCGACGAGGATGATTCAGATGAGGTGAGGAGTCACGACGAGAGTGACGATGGGGGCCGATATGACTTGGGGCCACAGGAGGAGGCAGTCGATCAGTCCGGTCGAGGACGGGGGCGACACGATGGTCCTTCAGCTGAGTGGGTCATTAGGAAGGATCGAGGTGGCCGGTTTGTGACCGGTGATTCGAGTTCGTGCACTGCAGACGCCCGAGCTCAGAAGAAGAAGAGGGGTGATGACGAGTATTGGATCGTCACGGATATTATACCCGGTGGTCCTGTAGATGGCAGCGGCATTCCGAGTTTTGGAGGCCACGTCGCGAGACGCTTCCCTAAATGAGCAAACGAATAAAATGTCTGTAACTCCCTAAATGAGCAATGACCAACTCTCTGAGAGGCCTCGTCATGGCAGTCAGACTCTCCCAAGGTAGAACAGTAAGACACGGGAACAACGAACCATTTGTTCCCATTGCGAAATACATGACTGTACACTTGTAAAAATTAGCAATAGGAAACAGGTCGGACCAAACCTCCATATAATGATCCTCGCCACAAACTCCCCCGCCCCAATATTCGTTGACGAGCCTCTCTCACATTGCCGAAATAGACACTCTCATATATAGGATGTGCACCTATCTCATTAGAAATCTCACGATAGGCGTACGACCAGTTCTCTTGACCACCATGAAAGACATCGGCAACACATCGAAATCCAAAGTTGCCATCAGCACGTACGTCATTCCACCTTTCCAGAAATGGTAAAATGATTCCTAGCAGTCTATCATTATATGGGAAGTTGTCCACGTCAACCCGTCCGGACACGGTAAGATAGGTAAATAACAACTCATTAAAACAACAAAATTAGGAGATAATATATTCAACCCCATTTAGATTACTGATATATATTAAATAACATAACAACAAAGATATCGACATACCAGAAGATCATGTGCCCGTATTCACGGACGATCGAGACGAATTAGACCGACGACCCCTGCTCCCACTACTGCCAGACCGACGACGACCCTTGCTCCCACTACTGCCAGACCGACCACGACCTCGCTCAGCATACTCGAAGGCACTCGGGTCCCTACGTGTCGACTTTCCCCTAGATCGACCTCGTACCTTAGTATTTTCTTCGGGTTCTCCATAGTTCGACTGATCAGGGTGTCACTGTTCGTATAAAATACGAGAGGCACTACGAATTACTGCAGGGTCGCTCTCTGAGATCTCATCCACTAGCTTCCGAAAATGCTCGACGTCTTGTGCTGACTGATCAACAAACTCTGACATCTGGACTCCTTCTCCGATAACAAGTGTTTTCCAGAATGGATGAATCTGCTCTAAATAAATTCCATCACCTGACGCCAAACACTCGTACATGGTACAGGCACAAGGAATCCCATGTGTTGTCAGGAAAGTACACCCACAATGATATTCAATTTCATCACTTAAGTCCTCCATTCTCTTCAACTCCTGAGTCATTAACGCCAAGCAGTGATGCGAAACTTGGCCATTTATATGCTGAAACAGAGGACCTATGTAATGTGCCAAATTTCGACGTCTCAAATCTTCAAGAAAGTTCCGAATATTCGTCAGCTGCATTTCAATAGACGAGTTCACGCGGTCGAAAAGAGTGTCGAGAGCGGCAGTCGATGTAGTGATCCACTCTTCCAGAGCCGAATGTGCACTTTCCACCCTACAGTTCGTAGTGTTGCCGAAATGAAAAACTTGATTCGTCCAATTCAACACGAATTTTTCCTTATGCACCAACCACGTGTCTTCCACATACTTCGTCAGCACTGGCCAGGAGTTGTAAGAATCTTTCAGATTACGGACTGCTCTATCATAATCTGTCTGTGAATCAGAAAGCATGACTCTCCTCCACATTCCACGCCTAAAACTCTCTGCAAGCTGCTTCTCCTTGCCGAATACGTGGTATGCGTAGTTGTACACGTCTTTGTTGATATGCCAGGTGCATAGTAAATGAGCAGACTCAGGAAAAACCTCTGCCACTAGTCGCATCAGACTCATCTCCCGGTCCGTAATTATTGTTGTCTGGCTAACAATATCCAATAACAGATCTCGCAACCTCTCCAACACCCACCGGTAACTAGACTCGGTCTCATCCTGCAAAATCGCATATCCGACGAGGAAATTCATGTTTGTTGGAGTAACGCCAACCATCTCAAACAAAGACATCTTGTACTTGTTCGTCTTATACGTCGAATCCATACAAATTACGAATGGGTATGTACGCAACAACTGAACTGAAGTTGGATGTGCCAAAAAATGCGTGCGTCAAGACATTAGTTTCTTCATCTGCCACAATCCAATGCAAATACTTATGCTGCACTGCCTCCCTGAGAAACTGCTGCGCGGAATTCCTGTCTTCAGATTTTGTCCTCCTCATGTACTCTCTGAAGTTATAAATGTGTCTTTGATTCGGATTATCGTCCGAGAATTTCTTCTTTACCGCCAACAAAATGTTACGGGGTCTTGCTTGTGCCTCTGTCATATCACGAACAATTTGATTTGCCCCAGCACTAAGTCCGCTGACCTGTCGGTGACCCTCTGAATAAACTGCAAGTGGGTGGTTGTGCTGCCCATAGATGCTACTAGAAACAATGACCCATCCATCACGATCTCGTCGCTCCACCACTTTTACCAAAAATCGACAACTGCAACCTTTTCTTTTCGTATTCTTTCACAGTGCAATACTCGTATCACGAGAACTCATCTCACGTCTGCGATCACATCTGAGGTAACAATACATCCGATTATCTGTTTTTGGTTTGTATGATGATATAACAAAAAAAAACCGGCTCCTAGTGCAACTTGTTTCGCCCATTTACAAGCTTCCTCGATTGTTGTAAATATTTCTTTACTGTCAAAAAACTCACTGTAATCTACTCCATCACCACCGAAATCTTGCAACAGAACCTGAAAATTTTGAATTTAACAGAAGATTAAAAAAAACAAAAAAAATGGGCGTCTGGCTAAGCCACCTCCAACTTGGTGGAGGCGTCTGGCTAAACCGCCTCCACCTATGTGGAGGCGGCCTATCCAGACGCCTCCACCTGGGTGGAGGTGGCTTAGCCAGACGCCTGAGTCGGGAAAAAAATTCCGCCCCAGTTACCTCGCCTGATTCAGGTGCTTCGCCAGACATTTTCGTGGTGTTGGTACTAGGAATGTGAGTAAAACTGAGTCAAACACATTGTTTAAAGACACGAGACGAAATGAGTATTAATTGATTTGTTAAGGGCAAAAAGGTCATTTTTGGGACGATTTAAGTAGTTTTGGGGCAACGAATAGTAGTTCCCTAAAATAAAGAACCAATTAGAAAAGTCACCAATATAACCAATCTCTTGCATCAAATTTGGTTTCTTTTTTTTCGCGCAAAAATGTCTAAAAATATCTTCCTACAAATATCAATACCATATATAAGATTTGTATCCAAGTTGCAGCAAAATTTATATCAGGTGTATTAAGTACAAGGAAAAAAAGAAAATATATAATTCTTGTTGCAAATGTAACCTGGTAGTGTAGTATTAGTTATAACAAAATTTTAATAACCTATAATTGCACTATTTGAAAGCTATTCTTTGAACAACAGGATTGACTATTTTTGGAGAAGTCTATGCGAGATCTTATTAACATGATAACTAGTTAACTACCTAACCACATATATACTACCCGACCGCAATATCTTTAGATACTTTATAATGTTATGCTATATATTCTCATTTTTATAATATTATATAACAATATTTATACTGAATTGCTAAATGTCACCCGTAAATTGCTTAAATCGTCCGTGTCAATTACCGTTTTGTCATTCTTTCCTTTTTACTTATTTCTGCACCCAATAAGCCATCCTCTTTTCATAATTCAACAAAAAATAACCATGAAAAAAAATCAGAGTAGGAATGCGCGGGTGACAGGGGGTGGTAGCCCCTACGAGTGACATTTTTTTGTTTTGACATCATATTATTGTACTCCGGATATGAATCTGTTTACCCGTTTATTAACGTTTATGTTTCTTTTTTCACCCCATCACCACCGAAATCTTGCAACGGAACTTGAAATAATTTAAAATTATACACCGTATAAATTCAAGATTAAAAAAAAAGAAAACCAGGCGTCTAACATGGTGGGGGTGTCTAAGGCAGACGCCCCACCAGGGGGCGTCCTAGGCTCCTAGCCAGACGTCCTGATTTTTACGGGACATAATGAATATTAAATGGATTGTGAATGACAAAAATGTAATTGAGACAAATGATTTTAGTAAAAATAGGTGACGTTTAACAATTCCCTATTTATATTATAATATTATATCATCATCAATTAATACCTTATAGATATATAACTATGGTAATTTAATTTACTGAAAATGTCTATCTGAATTTTTCCCTTTCCACTAACTAGCGGAAACTACCATCTTGTTGTTCATATATTGACATCACAAGCCATCCTCTAAACATTGGTGAATTTGATTTAATTTTCTATGTACGATACCCTTATCCATTACATTCTTTCCCAGGTCGTATTTATTTTGATTTTGAATTTCAAATTTCTATTTTCTAATTCAGATATATGGCAAAGAAATTCGAGTGAATTGATCTGGTGCACCTGGTCTGGGGTGAACTTTGTCGTGTGCACCAGTGTTTTCGTTAATTAGCCTCATGCACCTCACCACCTTATTCTCTTACTGTGGTGCACTTGGGCCCACACCCAACCAGACGTCGTTGCCCACTCTCGTTTTGCCCCGTAAGAACCCTAATGTCGTGTGTACGAACAGTAACGACGTCAGATTAACGTTAGATTAAGTGACGGACCCAAATGCCCCTGTAAAAATCTAGACTCCTGCAATCCTAACCAGATTGAGTTTTTTAAAATTTGGACTCATCCATCCGAACCGACCCAATTGAAATCCCTAAATCGCCCGAAGGAGTCCCCAAATCGACTAAAACATCCAATTCGCCCGAACGAGTCCCTAAAACGAGTAAAACCTCCAATTCGCCTGGACCAGTCCCCAAATCGACTAAATCCTCCAATTCGTCCGAACCCCCAAATCGCAAGACACCCCCGGATCGACGAAATCCCTAGAAGCGCCCAAGCGAGAAAATAGACCTATTCCCGTCAGAAGCCGCCCTAATCTCCCCGACGTTGAAGAAGATGGTGCACATGCGGAGTGGTTTGGTTGGGAAGCGTCGGCTGTAAGTGTTTAAATTTTGTGATGTCGAGTTTTTTTGTGGTTGTCGATTGTGACGTTGGATCTTTTTTGTGGTTGTCTATTGTGCATGAATTTTCTAACTTTTTTGATTGACTTGTTTTGGATTGTGCATGCATTTTGTGTGGGGCTGTGATTGTGTGGTTAATTGTGTGCATGCATTTAGTGTTACAATTGTAGGTTGTAGCATGAAGGTTAGGCTATATTGTGATGAGCATTGGGTTTACGGTAAGGGTATATGTAGGGTTGTGGGACTCAAAGGAATGCAAACCATGATTGTTGTTGATAGTTTCACGGTAGACATTATTAAAGAGTGGTTTTGCAAAGGCAAATTGTGGAATGTTGATGATCAAGTTCAGATGTGTTATATGATCCTCAATAGTGTGAGGAAAGATTGCAAGGATTACTAATGAAGATGTAGAAGCGACCCTATGGTACCATAATCCCAAAATGGAGTTAAATATCTGTGCCATATTGGGCACTAAGAATTGTCCACAGTGTAGGATTTCGTGTCATTATGTATGTGTATATTTAAAAAAATTATACAGGCATACATGATCAATTTCATATTTTCAGCAATTTTATGTACATTGTTTTGTGTTTATTCTAATATATGCAAACCCACATATATTAAAATAAACAAATATGAGATGATCATACCCAAAGGTTCTCTAAAATCATTTTGAATATCCGGAGTTCCGTTGCCCATCGAATCATCCGCTGATTCGACTACAAGTGTTCACCAAACTCTAAACAAGATTAGAGAGAAATGAGCTAGTCAATCAATATCTAATTAACCTTAGAATCTAGCTAATAACCCCTCTAAAGCTTCTGAGAATTCAATCTTCAAAAACTTAAATAACTAAGGAATTTTTGGATGGTTTAATAGGGTGGTTAGGGATAGAGAATTTTTTGCATTAATTAAAATAATGAGGGAAATGAGACGTATTTATAGGTTCTCCCAACACCCACATCATGGGCTAACCACTAACCCATGATCTCTTATTTTTCTCTCACTAAAATCAATTACAATTTGACACATAATCATCGACATCCACATTTAATCATAATTGGAATAATTCCAATACATGATTAATACTAATTCCTTATTAATTTGGGCAAAACCGTATTAACCGTTTTTTGCCTTTTACCAAATTTTGGATTTATATCCAAACAAAATTTGATCCTTGGAGTTTTTAGCAAATTTATATCTCATGTAATATATTATTCTATATAATATCAAATTATTACACTCCATAATATATACACCTTATATGAATTTATTCATGATTCTAATTATGTCAATTTTTGTGACATATTGATTTTATTGATTCACCACATGTGTCCATTTTCACATGAAACCTGACACATCATATGACTCAAAATCAAGCTTCTTGTTTCCCAGTTTTGTGGTGTGACCTATAGGAGGATCTAAGCTAAATTGACAATGATATTAAATACTCAATATCTCAAACTATAAGCAGAATCTAGCTACACATTATAGTTACTCAATTAGCATAGATGTAATGTTCCACTGAAACTAAACACGATCCATTTAGTGATGTAAGTGCACAACTTGTGTCTATCCCTTGCCTCATAATATTAAGAATATATACAAAGTTGAAATGTGTCACATTTGTATTATATTCATTCTTGATCTCTTTAAGCTAATTATAACTATGTAACTTAACTCAAGTCACATTGTGCACATTATAATTTTGCTTTATCAAGGGGCCCACTAATATAATCACTCAACTAAGAGGGGAAACAATAATCTTTTGACTAGCTATCTTTTCCAGCATAGGTCACATTCAACCAACTATTGCTTTTATCACTATACTCATTGAAGCTTTTGACAATAATCAAATTAAACACTCCTTAAGTGAAAAGATATGTCTCATATCTTAGGATCCAAGACACGGTAAAACATTAATGACACATAACACAATTCCATAATGTTTTACTTTTTAGGTCTAATTCAATATATAAAAGTAATATTTTCCTCTTTTATATACTCGTGTTGTCAAATATTTGTAGAGCTACAATAATCGATGACCAACGCGACAATCTTATCTTGGTAATTAATGTTCCATGTTAATTACTATGATTGTGAATAACTTTTGATTTATGTAAACCATTATCTTTTCGAGCTCTACGGTTAAGGACCAAGAGTCTCTTCCTTAACACTTCCAAAAGACGAATACAATAATCAAAGAACAAAATACTTGCACATTCAATTCATAACAATTGACATATAAAAGTAAAACTTTTAGAACACGTTCCTTTCACACAGTTAGCCCATAACAACCGATGTAATGCAACCCATGTTGTTTATGACTCATATGATCCACCACCTAATGTAATTGAACCCATGTTGTTGATGACCCATATGAGCCACATCTAGTCCCTCCTGAGGTTGGACTTTCTGCCCACCAAGAATGTGATGCACCCCTTACTGATGTAGAGGCCGCCCACCCCCTATGTGATGCACCCAAAATGATGTTGAAGACAATTACCATATGACATTAGTGGTACATGAAAGTGGGTCTGTTCCTAGTGTTGTTGGAAGTGTAGGAAATGATGTCCACTTGTGTGAACGTCAACTTGGTGACTTACAAGGTAGCACCACCAACCACAGTCATGTCACTCTGAACCTAGTCAAGCAGCACCTACCAAGCCAGCATCACACCGCAACCACAAGCAGGGGACCCATGCATGGGTGAAATTCCAGTTGGGTATGAGGAGTCTGGTTTAAGGCAAGATTTTGCTAGTGATCCAGACTATGAGTTGTCTAATGAGGAAGACGAAGAATCTGATGGTAATGACGGGGTAGATTTTGATGACCAGAAAGAAGATATGGATGATTTCTTGTCATTGGGTGGTTACCGTGAGGGTATTGACCTTAACATAAGAAACCATGATATGGCAGTGAAGAAGAAGTTCACCAATGTGTATAGTTTCAGAATGACTTTCAACTCAATCAATAGGTGTGCCTCTAACATGGCTAACAAGCATTGTAGTGCTCACAGATGTATTGAATTGCTAAGTGAGGATGATAGGCTATATGTAAGGATTTACCACTTCGAACTTCCATATCATAGAGTATGGAGAGGCAAGGAGACAACTCTGCAGATGCTACATGGTAGTTAGCAGGACCAATATGCAATCTTACCCTCCTTGATATTTTAACTTAACAAAACCAACCCTAGTAGTGACATTTCTTATGAAGTTAATCCTAGGGATGGGAATTTCCTTAGGTTGTTTGTTTGCCTAAGAGGCTATAGGGAGGGGTTTCTGAGAGGTTGTAGGCCCGTTTTTGGGCTAGATGGTTGCCATTTGAAGGGTAAGTACATATTTACTCCCTTTTCAGCCACATCAACTGATGGAAATCACCAACTATTCTCATTAGTGTTTGGAGTAGCAGAGTCAGAGTCAATTGCTAGTTTGTAGTGATTTCTGATGAATCTTAAGAAGGTAGTGGGTCACAAGCATGGGTTAGTCATACTCAGTGATAGGTGCAAGGGCCTTGAAGAGGGGGTTCAACAATGGTTTTTGGGTTGTGAGTACAGAACATGTTCTAGACATTTGTACTACAATTTTAAGAAGAAATTCAAGAGCTCTTTGCTTTTAGGTCTCATGTAAGATGCAACAAACACATACATAGTTTAAAAATTCAACATGCAGATGAACCAATTAAAGGAGGTTAGTGAGACTGCTTATGACTAGTTAGTCAGAGTAGAATGTGGTGATAAGGTGTGGACTAGGAGTCAATTTAGGGGTGAGCACAAAACGTGTTCTAGACATTTGCCAATTCTTACTATGGTTGAAACCTTAAGACAGAAGCCTATGCAAACCATGTACAAGAGGAAAGAACAATGTAAGCAATTGCAAGAAAAAATAGTACCAAGAGTTAATTTGGTTTCAAATTTATCTAGACAATTGAGAAACTACACAATCATAAGATCAACTGATACTAGAGTGGAGGTACTACACTTAAACAAGAGGTTTGTGGTTGAATTAGATGGTAGAACTTGTACTTGCAGAACGTGGCAACTGACTGATATTCCTTGCAAGCATGTAGCAGCTGTGATTGGCTCAATTAGAGGGGCTAATTTGGATGACTATGTAGGTGAGTGGTTTCAAAGAAAAGTTACATTAGGGCATATGAAAGTGGCATTGACCCCAAGGGGGAGTGGGAGATACCACATCGATTCAAAGTTTTGCCTCCACTTCAAGTCAGGAGAGGGGTTGGTAGGCCTAAAAGAAATAAATTCAAGTCTTCAATGAACCACTGTAGCGCTCAAAGGAAAAAAACGACACCCGCAACCCTTTCTTTTCTGCGATTGCATCTCAAATAACAATTCATCTGATTATCTGCTTGTGGTTTATAGGATGATACTACCAAAAAATCTTGGCTCCGATAACAACTTGTTTCACCCATCTTATCGCGTTGTCGGTTGTTTCAAATATTTGCTGACTTACAAAAAGCTCATTGTAATCTACCCTGTCACCACCAAAATCTTGCAACGAAACCTAAAATAATTAGAAATAACACAACATATAAAATTTAAATAAAAAAATTGGGCGTCTTGCCCCCCCCCCCCCATGGAGGGCGTCCTGACCATGAGGGGGCGTATGGATAGGACGCCTCCCCTACGGTGGGGGCGTCCTTGCCAGACGCCCGGGGTGGAAAAAAAATTGGTGGGCTTACTTCACCGAATCCAGACGTTTCACTAGACATTTTCGTGGTGTTGGTACTGGTAGAGTGAGAAATACTGACAAAAACCTTAGTTTAAGAGACGGGACGAAATGAGTATTAAATGGATTGTAAAGGGCAAAAGTGTAATTGAGACGAACGATTTTAGTAAAAACCGGGCGATGAATAACAACTCCTTTATTAAAACCTCTTGGATATTATCTAGTGTTGTCGGACGAACGAGGTTTGTAGCGGCCGCTTCCAAACTCGGGCTAGCCAAAGCCATCTAATACGTTCACCTCCTATTGGTTAAGGAATAATCTATCATGACCACGACGAATATTCGTCATATAAATGTTCTTCTACACTGATTGTGTGCTTATGATGTTCTCGTGTTTGAAACCCTTTCGTTACATGTGATTGGGGTAGATTCTCAAATCCTTACCCTGTATGCTTACATTGTTGTATGTGTTATCTAAAAGAAAAGAAAAGAAGAAGATGTTGGGATTTGGACACCTCAAATCCCTCGAGACGGTCACTTGGAATTATGTCGAAAACACTCTTCAGTCACAACAAACTAAAGAGTCTCATCTTGAATGAAATACCAAGTGTACCAAGCAAGCATGAACAAACACCTACAAACATAGGAAACTAGGAACATCAAAACTGAGTTTGACCAACGAGGATCAGATGTCCAAAATTGGGATCACAAACATCCACCAACCAAACGGACGTTTGAATCCAAAGATTTTCAATAACCATCGAAAGTAGACTCTTTCCACCAGTAAATGAACGACCAATTGCTAGTTGGTCGACCGACAAATTGGTTTTCAAGGCACCAAAACACAATAGCAACGACATAGTGAATCTAAGTGAGACTTGGAGGATCTAGCCTTAGATGTATAGCAGAGAACTGCAAACTTTTGAATCTTCCTTAAGTTGATAGTACTTTTTTGAAAAAATTCCTTAGCAATTAACTTTTTGTTCTTTTTGTTACTAAAAGAGAAATTATCAAGAATAAGGTTATCATTATCTGGACACACTACTAGAAATATGGGAATCACCGACAGATCTATATCCGACGACACTTGTCCGCTGGTGCATCCGTCGGTGTACTTGTACACCGATGCCTGTAATTCCGGCGGATGTATATCCGTCGGTGTAGGTTAACACCGATGGATGAATATGTACACTGACGGTTACTGTCCGTCAGTGAAGGCCAGTTCTCTTGTAGATATAATCACGTGTAAGCTACAAGTAAAGAAAGCAAGTTTTTTTTCTTTTGAAGTGCATATAATACGTAATGTATGTGTATAAGCAGGTTGGTACAACAACTATACCAAGAATCCAACACCAACCCAAATCCAATCCCAAACCCAAACCCAAGCCCAAGCCCAAGCCCAAGCCCAAGACCAAGTTCAAGCCCAAGACAGATATATTATCTTATAAGGTAATTAAAAGGCCCGATCCAAGATACCAAATCCTAGAATTTTCTTACTCTAGAATTCTCTCTCTAGAATTCTCTTTGTTCTCCATCATTTGGAGAACTCTAGAATTTTCAAAGATTAGAAGATTCCAACATCTATACAACATTTCATCAACTCCTATAAATAGGGGTGTTCATCACCATATCATGCATCCTAAACAAGAATTAGTATCACCATATCATGCATTCCAAGCAAGAATTTAGTCTCAACCACTACGAAAAAAGAGTCTTCTAATGGTGTTAGCTAGAAAATGTGTATTGTAATAGAGAGAGTTTTGTATAAAAGTCAACATAGTAGTAGAAATAGTAGTTGTGAGTGTATCTCACAAGGTAGATAGTGTGTAAGTGTACGTTGCAGTATTGTAACATTAGTTGTTATAAATACAAGTTTACATTTCATCTATCTTCGAATCTCTTCTACTCAACAATACCAACTTGAGTTTTAGGTAATTGGATTACAACCTTTAATCAGATAATCCAATTATCTTGAAAGGGTGTAATTGGATTATCTCTACAATGGTATAATAAGTCTGCGTTTATACCCTGTATTACAACAAACCAAACATCACCTAAGTTGTACGTACAGATTTATCTTACAATGATGTACAAGTACGTTAAGTTAAATCATTAACCAACTAAATATTAATGCCAAATTGCCAATCTACACTGACTAGGCCTCAATATAATTATCTAGTCTAGTTGAGCAGTTACCTACGTATTCGATTGGTCTTGTGTCAGGAAGCTGGAGGTCTAACATGGTTAGGTGTAGTTACAAATCCTTGGACAAAAGTTTCCACAAACCAACTGAATTTACCAAAAAAAGATCATCTAGTCAATAGAGATGAGCTTTTTTTCTGTCCTTTCTATCCACACAACAAAGACAACAAATCTACTTTCCAAACTTCATATAAATTAACCAAGCCACTCTCTTCACCACCACAACAAAAACCAAACCTCTCATCTCCAAGTACTACTCCCAATTTGGTGCAATCATGACTTCCAAAGCATGCATGTTAATGTACATGATGGCCATGATCTTGGTCTCATGCAATGTCTCCGGTCGCCGTCTTACGGACACTCCCACAACTCTACCTTCTTTCCCGACGATCCCTTCAATGCCGACGGTTCCCAATATGCCTGGGTTTTCAGGAATTCCGTCAATACCGACCGTCCCACCAATGCCCACAATTCTTGGATTCCCCAAAAATCCCACAATACCGACCGTCCCACCAATGCCGATGGTTCCTGTATTTCCCAAAATTCCGTCAATACCGTCTGTCCCACCAATGCCGACCGTTACTGGATTTTCCAATTTTCCGTCAATACCGTCCGTCCCACCAAGGCCGACGGTTCCTGGATTCCCATTTCCTTTTCCTCCCCCATCTTCCAAGCTTAACTAGTTGATTTGACAAGCATATATACTGATCGTTTTTATATGTCCTAATAAAATGTCTAGCACGCATGGTTCATACTTGATACATGTATGTATGGATTTATGGAATTTAATTACATCCTTTTGTAGCTTGGACACAATAAAATGACTCCTGTTAACATTTTTTAAGCGTATATGTGTCAACATGCTAATGAGAATATATCAATGTAGTATGTTGATGTATGATTTTATTTTGTTACATGTAAGGCAAGAAATATTGATGGATGGATTCAAATATATATATATATATATATATATATATATATATATATATATATATATATATATATAACCAAGTTCTAGTGAGTTCACAACTCATCTTATTTAGTTTAACTCCTTTATATTCTCACTATTGGATCTCATTTACGGTTAATCTTACATTTAATTAGCAAAACCGTTTTTCTTATAATTTACCTTACAATTTCAGATGTGTGTTGGATATGGTGGGGGCTTAAAATTAATAATTAAGTTCCGGTCTCACTAGATAATTCTTGTATATATATACACACACGTATATGATTTATGGTCCACTTGACATTTAAAATCTTATACGTATAAATTTATTGTCCGCTTGACATATATATGAAAAAAATTGAAGAAAGATACACAATAATTTCGCATAAGTTTTTTAGCAAATTTGTTTTGTACACTCTTGTGAGATATAACTAGACTCGTATAGATTTCAAATTGGTGCAATGTTTGTTTGAACGAACGGAACTTTTGAGTTTAACATTTGAAAATTGATCTAAAACTGCAAACATCTATACAATGGCCTAAATCTGTTGTTATGAACTGTTAACTTTGTTGTCAAAATTTTATGTGAATTGTGTTCTTTAGATTTCTTTCTCGTCTTGTTCTTCCATCAGTTGCCTTTTGGAATTGTCAAGCGCAACTAGTCATTTTACCCATGGTTTGATTGGACACAGTTTAATATATTCACAAAGTTTATTACCACTATTTTGAAGTTAAACCCAAGCTTTTCATCATGAACAAGTTGAATAAATTCATGGTATCTCTAAAATTACAAACCATATGGTTCATCTCGGCTCAGTAACTAAGCGAGATATACTGTAAGATTCTTAAACCCATTTAGGGTATAAGTGGTGTTTAAGTGTTGGGTGGCTTGGAGAGAGGAGGCATGGGAGGTATGATGAGTTGTGCTTGATGTGATGGGGTATGGAGGGAAGTGTTGGTGGGACGTGGAGAGATGGTAAGTGGATGGGTAGAGTGATGGTTGGAGTTGTAGGCGTGTTGTGTTGTGTTGTGTTGTGTTGTGTTGTGTGGGTTTGTTTTTAAACCATGCATGCATCTTCCTTCTTCTTCCTTCTCCATCTTCCTTTCTTCTCACAAGCCCTCATCTTCTCCGTCCCCAGTTGCTTGATCGTCGGCGGAGGAGGTAGCATCTGGGGCGAGCTAGGTGGTCGGCGTCGTGGTGGTGAGGCGCACGGAGTCGGACACGAGGAGGACTTCTAGAGGCGGCGTTGCGCGAGCGAGGCTCCGACGAGTTCATCGTCTTCGAAATGTATGCCGGTTCAATAGTGTGTTTTCTTGCTCACCCGCGTTGGGGTGAAATGGTGGTCGGTCGCGGAAGGTCGGAGACTTCGCCGGCGACGAGAGTGGCGTAAATCCTTGTCTGACGCAAGGTTGCAGATGACAAACGGTCGACCGATTTAGAGTATTTTGCCTGACTTTAACCAACACCGGTCGAACTTGTGGAGGTCGACCGGTAGTGCGTGTGCTGGTGGGTCGGGGGTTGGCCTGTTGGATTTCGGTCGACCGTTTCTTTGGTTGGTTTGACCGGAACTTAAGTTGCCTTATGTATTGTTCGGCCGTTTTTATGCATTGTTCGATTGATTGATGACTTAGTTTGATAAGATGACCCTGGTAATTTTTGGTCGACCGGGACCCCTGAGTCGGTCGACCGATTGGACTTATATGATTTTGACCAGACTCTGGATTTTGACTACGTATCGGTCGACCGGATTTAGACTCTTGTTCGACCGTTTGGGACTTAGGTTAGGCGCAAAGACTTCGACCGTTACAAACTTTTGGTCAATCGAACCCCATGAGGACGGTCGACTGGATTGCCTCTTTCAGTCAACCGTTTGTGCGCAGAACTGAATTTATGATCCTTGTATGATGTCAACTCTGTCCACGGTTACCCGTGTCCTCGCCTAGTGCGTGATCCGGGAGGTCACGGTGGGCATGTTACGCTTGCCTGCACGGGGACCGCCGTGTGGAAGAGTGTGAGTATTCAGGATGTGTCACCTCCCGTATGGATTGTGACTTAATGTGATGGATTGATGGACTCATAGTAGAGTAAGAGACCTGAGGGATTGTGAATCCCAATGTATGATGATGTGCGGCTTGTGGGGCCTGATGACCTGGCGGACTTCGGTCGGGAACCGTTCGATGCTGTGCCGGACGTATGTTGGACCACCGATGTTGTGCCGGTGATGCCGCCGAAGTTGTTCCGGCTATGATGGGCCGAAGTTGTTCCGGCTATGATGTTTGATGGGCCGATGTTGTTTCGGCTACGTTTTCCTCACCTGGGCACCTACTGAGATGATGATTGATGGACCGACCGAGCGACAGCTCCGTTGGTGTGGTTTGACCATGATAGTGACAAATCTGTTTCTTATGGAGTGGACCTCGCGGGCGCTCCTTGTCAAACCCCACGATTAGTAGAGCTGCGTGTGGGGCGCGTCACGTCTTGTTCCGTTAGACCGTATGTGTCTACGGTAGGTCTCCGAGGGAGACCCGATGATGATTGTCGGACTGATGTCATATGTTACCCTTCAGGGGAACTGTTTTCCTTACTGTTGATTACATGACATGCTACTAGTATGATATGTTCATTTATACTACTGCATTCATATAGGTGAGCTTGACATATGGGGGGTTTCCTTATGGAAACTCAGGCATTGTTGTTGCATATTTTATTTCAGGACCGCAGTAGGTCCAGTTGGGTGTTGACGGTGGGTGCGCACATCTTGGGATCAGGATCCTCTCGTTCGGACCACCGAGGTCGACATGATTACTTGTACTTCCTTTTGTCATATATGATGTAATTATGTAGATTTTTGATAAACTCTGATGTGACATGGTGCACCACTTGGATGTTTTATTAGAAGTAATAGTCCCGTCTTTTGATTATTGGTCTCTGGTTTCTTGATGTTGAATTTTAAATTTTCCGTTGTTTCGGGATGTTACAACTTGGTATCAGAGCGGTCGGTTCCTATGTGGCCCCCCAGAGAAATCACCCTTTTAGTAATAGGACATATGCATTTTATCTTTTAGCATGCATTCATGTCTGAATCTTGTGTTTGTTTCTCATGTCAGATGTCACCGAGGCGTGTAAGGAACACCGCGAATGAGCGCAGTGCCAGTGACGCCACTGAAAACGCCAACTGGGACAGGTTGGGCGAGTTTCAGGAGCACCAGGCAGCCCAGACTGTGCAGAGTGGGATGGGCGCTGAGTACGATCGTTTCATGCGTCAGCACCCACCGATTTTGAAGGCAGGAGTGCTCCCGAGGTAGCAGAGGACTGGATCTTCAAGATGCAGAAGATCTTCCAAGCGATTGGAGTTGCACTGGAGAGGAGGGTGGACCTAGCCACCTATGTTTTGGATGGCGAGGCAGCCAACTGGTGGAGGACCATGTCCACTGTGGTGTTTGAGGACCATGAGGACGTCAGCTAGGAGGAGTTTCTTGAGGTGTTTAATGGTCAGTATTTTCCTCAGCACGTCAGAGATCGGAAGAGGGAGGAGTTCATGTTCATAGAGCAGAAGGAGATGCCCCTGGCGAGCTACATCAACAGGTTCAACGCGTTGGAGCGATAATGCCCGGAGATCTGTGTGACACCTGAGCAGTGGGCGAGGAAGTTTGTGAAACGACCGAGGCAGCCGCTCAAATCGTGTGTGATCAACAGTATGCCGCAGACCCTTGCAGACGTGGTCAAGCATGCTACCATCATAGAGCAGGACCATAGGGAGTGTCTTCAGGAGGCGAGGAAGGCACCAGTGAGCACTAGTAGCCGAGCAGTTGGCAGTGAAGCAGGGAACCCGGGCAAAAGGCCCAGGTTTGATGGAGGAGGAGCACGTTAGTCTGGACCGTGCACTTTCTGTTGGAGGTTTCACTCAGGTCAGGAGTGATTCAAGCGCACAGGCGTTTGCATGGGTGTGGGCAGTTTGGCCACTTTGTTCAGGAGTGCCCGAGTAGGCAGGGCGAGCCTAGCAAGAGGATTGGGCCACCAGTAGCAGGGAAGAACGAAGGCAGCCGATCCGTGGTTTCACCTGGGTAGGGCAGGAAGACCAGGCGAGTCTTCACCATCCAGGCTGAGGAAGCGAGGGACTCCAACACCATGGTGGATGGTACTCTCTTTTTTCTGGTTCGGTTGCTCATGTGTTGTTTGATTGCGGTGTCACTCACTCCTTCATTCCGCAGAAGTTTGCTGGCGAGTTGGATCAGACCTTTGTGATGCTAACTGATTGTTTGGAGGTCAGCACGCCCATGGGTGAGGTGGGAACTGTGGGGAGCTATTTCCCCGGCACCACAATTGTTTCGGGAGACCACAATTTTTCGGCAGATATGGTCTTGTTACCGATAGAGGACTTCGACATCATACTGGGGATGGACTGACTGTCACAGTACGATGTGCGAGTCTTTTGCCGTGAGAAGAAGATCCTGATTCCTAGGAAGGACTTGCTAGATGTTTTGATCAGAGGGACGAGGAGCAGAGGGGGAGCCAGATTGTGTCTGCAGTTAAGGCACAGAAGCTTATGCACCAGGGATGCAGAGGGTTTGTGACCACGCTGGTAGTAGTCCTGATCCTGAGACGAGGAATCTGGAGGACATAGAGGTAGTGCAAGAGTTCCCAGATGTGTTTCCATCAGATATTCCCGGATTACCGCCGCACTGAGACATTGAGTTGGTAGTGGATACGGCACCTCAGTCGAAGGCTCCGTACCAGATGACACGTGCTGAGTTGACAGAGCTGAAGAAGTAGTTGTAGGAGTTGATGGATTGGTTTTTTTCCGGCTGAGCGTTTCACCTTGGGGAGCACCTGTGCTGTTTGTGAAGAAGAAGGACGGGTCGTTGCGGATGTGCATCGACTATAAGATGCTGAATTAGGTTACCGTTAGGAATCAATACACTTTGCCTAGGATCGAGGACCTATTTGATCAGTTGTAGTCGGCGAAGGTTTTCTCAAAGATTGATCTGCGATCAGGATACCATCAGTTGAGGATCAGAGAAGCGGACGTCCAGAAGACAGATTTCCAGACACGATACAAGCACTACGAGTTCTTGGTGATGCCCTTTGGATTGACGAATTCAACTGCAGCATTCATGGACTTGATGAATAGGACATTTCAGTCGTACCTCGACAGATTTGTTATTCTCTTTGTGGATGACATCTTGGTGTACTCGCCTGACACGGAGCAACATCCGAGGGAGACCCGATGATGATTGTCGGACTGATGTCCTGTTTTATCCTTCGGGGAAATTGTTTTCCTTACTGTTGATGACATGACATACGACTAGTATGATAGGTTCATTTGTACTACTACATTCATATAGGTGAGCTTGACATATGGGGTTTCCTTATGGAATCTCAGGCATTGTTGTTGCATGTTTTATTTCAGGACCGCAGTAGATCCAGTTGGGTGGTGACGGTGGGCGCGCGTATCTTAGGATCGGGATCCTCTCGTTCGGACCACTAAGGTCGATATGATTACTTGTACTTCCTTTTGTCATATATGATGTAATCATGTAGTTTTTTGACAAACTCTGATGTAACATGGTGCACCACTTGGATGTTTTAGTAGAAGTAATAGTCCCGTCTTTTGATTATTGGTCTCTGGTATCTTGATGTTGAATTTTAATTTTTCCATTTTTTCGGGATGTTACATATACTTCTTAGTAGGATTGATATTTAGGCGTATTAATTATCATTTTTTCAGCGAATGCACAGGACCTTTATTAAGACTCATTTCAGTTGTGAAATAAAAGCTTTACATTCATATTGGGGGGTGAATGTAGGAATGTGCCTTCTAAATTGAAAACAATGGGAATCAATCATAGAATTTCAATACGCACTAAAGAAAAATAAAGTACAAGCAGAAAAAATAGACATTTGACTAATATGGGTTTATCTTTGTTAGCTCAGAGTTCAGTTAGCTTTTGGGATTTTGTTATTGTTAAAGCTGCAACATTTATTGAGATTAAAGGCTCTACATCTTTGATGTATTCAGAACTTATTGGTGTTGTTGCTAGACTTAATTAAGGCCATACAACAAGCAAAATTAAGTTGCATTAATAGAGGGCCTCTAAGTTGCATTAATACCCTACAAGTTGGCTCGTGATAATCTAGGGTATGCCCCCTATAATTCATGTTTTAGGTGCATCATACTAGCTAAGCATGTTGTATTTGATGGACGACTCTTTCCTTTTCTACCTCATTTCTTCTACAATCCTACTGAACATGCTACCCCAGCCTCAGTATAGTGTGCATGTCCCTTGCATGCTTATATATGTTCATACTCTTCACGATGCCATTAATCCTCCTACTAATCAACTCTTTCAGAAGATTCTACTTCTTCTTTAGATTCACTATAGCAATATAGGACTTCATGGATGGTAGGTATCCGTTAGTGCATATCAACATCCGTTGGTGTAGGGCAACACCGACGGATACAGCTCCGTCGGTGTTACATGCGTTAGTGTATGTCTACTACGATGGATGTTCTGTCGGATGGAGCCCATCAGTGTTACTTTGCGTGACAATTCCCGCCAATTTTTTTTGCATGCTTTCGTCGTATTGGAGAACACCGACAAATGCTTGATACCGTCGGACGTATCCGTTAGTGTCGGTTACACTACAAAAACATTCTCCGACAGTTGTAAACCTACACCGACGAATACGAGCTCTTGGAGATAAATATCGGTTACATACACCAACAGATATGTACCGTTGGTGTATGTCTACAAACGTCAGTACTTTGTCCGACGGAAAGAGTCCGTCGGTGTATGTCTTGTCCAGAACCCAAAAGAGCTTGTTACTATTCGGGACTCTAGGTTTCCTGTTCATTCATCAAACATTCATACACATCCAATTCAATCATCATTCAACAAGTATTCATACACATTCAACTTATTCAACAATAATTCACACATATCTAGACACAAAAGTCATATATATTGATTTATCCAAAAAACAATTCAAATAAAAAAGTTGTAATTCATTAAAATTACAACATAAATTCAGTAAGTACTAAAATAGAGTTTAACAATAATACCTGATAGAAAACATAAAACACTAAGTTACTAAACCTCCCGTGCTGACTCCGACAGATGGATCATCGTCGTTATCTCGACTTGGTCGTGGATTTGACGTGAAAAATCCCCACGCGATCAAAACAATATATTTTAAGTCACTTAGAACATTATAATGCATATAAATTAACTTAGTAATGTGATATAATTTACTAAATTATAAATACAATACCTTGGGATTAACCCCCCCCCCCCCCCCCTCAAAAGGTCGACCATCGACTTATACCTCTCGAGCTTGTTTTGCGCATCCGCTAACTTCATCTCCTCACCATTCTCAACCTCCGCTCTGGCTTTACTCTCTGCTTGAGATGGCAACCCGGGATGTCCATATATGTCAGTCGAGGTGACGAGACTCAAGTACATCCTAACACGTCCATGTCCACCGTTGCGAACAGTCCCGACCTGATCTTGGGCGTCAACCGCCGTATTGATAGACCCCTGAGAGGTCGTTTCACCTGGACCTCACAAAACTTCCAATTGTTCCTAAAATAATAAAAAGTTATAAATTCACAAAGAATGTATCGAAAAACATTAAGTAATTGAAAACTAATAATAATCTTAAACTTACAATAAGGCATGCAGTTTCAGAGAGTCTCTGGTCTTGAAGCCGGATGTACATATTTGTATGACTAGGCTCAGGAGCGTTCAAATTTTCTACAATCTGCAATACCGTTGAATCTATAATAATTAAATAATAATAATAATATCTCACTATTTTCTCCCTGTGTCGCACCACTGATTTGGTACCATACTGATGTGGTATTACCGAATTTGCCCTATTTTTCTTGTTAGTCTCACTCTTATTCTGCTTCACCAATAAACTAAATTCTTAGTTTTTTAGTCTTTGATAATAATTTAACTAAAAACTTAACAAATTTACCTTAAACGTCTCGTTGGACCAATAGTCAAGCAGATTAGACCAATCCTCCACGAAAATATGTGACGATCTAGCCGCCAATCTAGCCTCTCTCTACTCTCCAAATCTGCAACGTCAATGTACAACTGATACTTGTTTTCCTTCCATTTGGTGTTCAAAGACTTCATAATTTTGACTCTAAACCCCTCAAGACTGTCCAATGTAGTTGTGAAATAAATTGAAATTAGTTTACAATTTAAATAAATATTAATGTAGCTTAAGAACGTATGTAATATTACAGTCAATTGCGTCCATACTAATGTAACTTAAGAACTTATGTAACTCTGAATTTTATAAATCAAATCCCTCAATCTCACTGTTGCCACTATTTACAACTATGTACCTATCTTCGAATTTTGTGATGTAGTTCGTGTCGTCGTAGGTGACAACATGTCCGTCTAATAGGTAATTGTCGTAGGACCAGTAGAATCCAAAGGTAGTGCTGGAGTGTGAAAAACATGCTCCGAAATACTTTGTTAAATTGCCCTTGACGATCGTATGTGATCAAATTGGCGTGGAAAGTGATTGGTAAAACATTCGCCTCTTATTTATAATTACAATTTATCTCACCAGAATGAAGGTGGATTGTAGAAAATTACGAGTTGTGTAGTTAAATTAGTCCGTGAGATTCATGTTGTCAGAGAACTTGTACATAAGTCCATTCATTCATTGGCTAAGTTGTTCCAAAACAGAAATACGAAGTTAAAATTCTCTTCGTTCTTTTAAAAAAAAACTAAATACTCATATCTAATTACATAAAAAACACATGTATTAAGTTTTTGTAGTAATTAAGTAGAAATATAAAATCATGTCTGAGCAATTGAAGACATCTAAACAAACACCAAATAACCATATTGTTACGAACGCTATGTCGAAGAAATGTGAATGCTGACTTACAAAAAACCATCTTGTAAGAGAACCGAGAACACCTCAACAATTGATTGACCGCCAAGTGCATGACACTGGTATTATAAGATCATGTCCATTAGATGACCCTTAACGTGTGGTCTTTTTCGAGCGCCCAGCCTGGGCATCCAAAATGCCCTCCCTTAATGGGAGGGTGGTTCCCAGGCGGAACCGCCCGGGCACTTTTCCGGGCTGCTATGTTTAATTTTTCCGGCTAGGTTAATTTTTGTTTTTTATGTTTAAAAGAAAAAGATTAGGAGTGTCAACGGAGCGATTATGGACCGGATCTACCAATATCCGTATCTGCGGAACAAATGATACATCTGTATCCGGATCCGTATCCGGACGGATATTAAATTGAATATCCATTTTAGAATCCGTCGGATACGGATCGAATACGGATATTATCCGTATCCGGATACGGATATTATCTGTATCCGGATTCATGTGAAAATAATCCTCCTAAAAATTTGTTTTTACACCTAAGATATAATCATATAATGATACACAATAACACAAATCCATATAACAAACTAACAATCTTTTAAGTTTTAACATCACCACAAAATATGAAGAATGATCTATGCTTTAACATCACAAATCATTGTTTTAAGTTTTAACATCATACAAAAATACGAAGATAAATACAAGTTTTTTTTTCAAACAAAAGCTTAAAGTACAAATTACTTAAGACAAATTTCAAGATAAAATTCAAAGTTCCATTTCCAACACTTCATTCTGATGCTGAAATTCAAAATCATCTACAACTTTTCATACTAAATCCAAAATCAATCATCTTTGTCAACTTCACCTATCATGAAAAAATCATATCAAGTAAGTAAAGAAATAAAAATGAAATAGAAATTAAAACTTAAACAAGAAAAAGAATAAAACTTACCAAGATTTAAAAGTGGCAACCAATCTTTTGTGGAAACTAAAACTTCTACAACATCCATATCCAACCGAGATCGAGTATCATCAATGACTCTACGTGCACAACTAAAAGCAGATTCAGATGCAACTGTTGTGACCGGAATTGCCAAGATATCACGAGCCAATTTTAAGTGTTGAGAACCTAGATCCATGCTGACTCCACCAATGCAAAATATCAAATGACTTATCATCCTTATTCAAACGATATAACGGCTCCTTTACATACTGCTCCAGTTCTGATTTCGTGGCACTTGATTCAATCTGTTGTTGTGTGGTTGCATATCCTATGAATCCTCCCATGAAAGGGTCGTTATCATCAACACTCATTTCTTCCGTTATAATATTAGAACTACCAATTGCAGTAGCATCTACCTCTAAATACTCCAAAAACAATGCCTCGAGCTTACTATTGATCCTTCCAATATTACTATCAGCACACAAACCAAACAAGCGACGATTTGCATATTCAACAAATGTTATCTTGAAACGAGGGTCAAGTATTAGACCAAAAGACAATATCAAACTGCATGAATTCCAATATTTATCAAATTTCAACTGCATCTCAGCTGCCATTGACCGAATACACTCAATAGGACTTCTGTGCCACTCCATCAACTTAAAATGAATGTGACAAATATCATTGAAGTAGTAATTAGCAGTTGGATATTTAGTGCATGAAAGACGAACAATCATATCATAAAATAACTTCAAGCAATCACGTATATTCCTACCCCTCTCCCAATCTTCTGACGTTGGGAGCAATTTGTACTCATCATCTAATTCTGTTAAACGATCAAATGCATCTCGGACATCCAGAGCACTATCAAGCATGAGATAAGTTGAATTCCATCGAGTATCAACATCATAAGAAACACCCATATTTCCAGCCAACTTGGTTTGGTTAAGTGCAAGTTTGAACTTGTTAGCCCTATGTACAGAAGAGTTTACATAGTTCACACTTTTGCAAATTTTCTCTAACAAAGGACCAATAACTTGCAAACCATTCTTCACAATCAGATTGAGGATGTGAGTTGTGCATCGAGTATGAAACAATTCACCTTCAAGAGGAAGTGCATTCTTTCCATTCAGCCATGTCTTGATTGTGTTCACCATTGGTTCATTATTGCTAGCATTAGGGGTGCACATGGGTCGGGTTTGGGCCTCAACCCGACCCAACCCAAAATTTTCGGGTTGGGAAAAAACCCAACCCAATCCGAACCCTAACCGGTTTGGGTTCAACCCAACCCGACCCGAAATTTTCGGGTTGGGTCGGGTTGGATCGGGTTGAACCCGAATTCGGAAATTTTCTCCCAAACTTGGTCGGGTTCGGTCGACCGGTGCTTAAACGGTCGACCGGTGGCTTGAAAACTCAAAATTTTCGGGTTGGAAACGGTCGACCGAGTGATGTTCGGTCGACCGGTTTATTTGGGAAAAAATAAAAACAAATAAAAAAATAAAAAAAATAAAAAAATAAAAAATCGGGTTCGGGTTTGGTTGGGTCAACCCGACCCCCTCAACCCGAACCCGACCCGAAAATTCGGGTTTTTGATTTTCCCAACCCGACCCGACCCGAACCCCTCCCCAACCCGACCCAACCCGACCCGACCAGTCGGGTTCAGGTTGGATTTCAGGTTGAACCCAACCCATGTGCACCTCTAGCTAGCATTATCCACAACAATGTTGAACAACTTCTTATCTAGGTTCCAATCCATAATAATGCCATTTTCTTCTTTAGTTACTTTGTTCCACTTCGCTCTCCATCGCTGCCACCGTCCAAGACATTGTGGCAGACGTCCACCTAGACAACAATATGTTTTTGTTATTTTATTATTTCTGAGTTACTAGTTGTTATGCGTTGAGTTGTTATGATGATAAACACTGATATTGCCTTATTTTTATTGGTAGTTCCATCCTCGAAGACACCACCAACAATATCCCCTTCCTGGAACAAAACTGCCCAAACTGCCAATTTCGTGTAGAGACCGCACGGATTAGGGCTACTCTTAATGCGCTTCATGCACGTCTATGTTCTATTCCAATTTCATGGATGGTTTAACACAGTGTAGGTTTACATTGAGTTTGAATGCGAGGCAGAGTTCCTTGACAAATATGTCAACCAACTCTGCGTCCCATTCAAACTTTATCAAGGAACTCTGCGTCGTATTCAAACACACCGGGTAGACTAGGAAGAGGGCGAAGTTGTTTTAGTTGTTTTAGTTAATGTTTTGTTCTACGATACGTTTTTTGTTGTGTATGTGTTAGTTTAGGTTGTTTATGTTGTTTTTCGTTAACATTCGAATGGTGAGAATGGTTTACGTTGTTCTTTGTTAATATTCGAATCTTGTGAATGGTTTACATTGTTTTTGTTAATACTCGAATGTTGTGAATGGTGTTAGTGTTTCAATCTTCCCCATGTAAACGACGTAGTCGAAGAGGTAATAGAACAACCATCACTCACACCATCGAGTTCGTATCTAAAGTAAATGGTGTTTCTATCTTTATTAGTCGTAGACCGTCGAGTATCGAACCACAATCGAACCACAGTCGAGGTTAAATGGGAGACCATTCACACTTCGTTTGAAAAGATACAAGTAAATGGTGTTTCTATCTTTATTAATCGTAGACCGTCGAGCATCGAACCACAATCGAGGTTAAAGGGGAGACCATCCAGACTGTGTTTTTTCAGACACAAGTAAATGTTGTTTCTATCTTTATTAGTCGTAGACTGTCGAATATCGAATCACCATTGAACCACAATCGAGGTTAAAGGGGAGACCATCCAGACTTCGTTTGAAAAGACACACGTAAATGATATTTCTATCTTTATTAGTCATAGACCGTCGAGTTCGTATCAAACCACCATCGACCAATATCGAGGTTAAAGGGGAGAGCAATGACATATCACAAAAACAAAGTCAAACAAAAAACACAAACATCAAGCTATTATTGATAGTAACTATTACCGAGGTACAAGGAGAGAACACAAAGACAAACAAAAAATACAAACACAAACACACAAAAATTATATATCACTTCCCAGTCAATCAGAAGAAAATGATCTGCTCAGATGTCGTTTGCAAGCTCAAAAGATAGTTTTGTTTATCTTTTGGCTCGGACACAACTTAACAGCTTTCCAAACAAGCTTCTGCATCCCTAAGTCCTTGACGCTCTGGTCGGGTTTATCCACCGGTGGTACCGGTGTTCCATCGTCCCAGACGAAATACCGACAGCGACGGGTTGGCTCCGAGGAGCCGCAGACGTAGAACTTCTTGCTAATCGTGTTCGGAGTGTTGGACCACAACTGCGTTGCCTTCAGCCCGCAGCTACAGGTGCGATAGGGCACTGCTAGTATGGGGGACAACCTCCCCATGTTGGTCCACCAACGATGTGCTTAGATTCGTCGGATGAGTAGTCTGAGTCATTGTGTTGGAAGACCATTTTTTGGGTGGAGGAGATGAGTCGAACACACTTAGCTGAGACTTGGGAGGGGATCAAATACACCACTAAATGGAAGACACACTAACCTCTGATTTTATAGACCCTGTAATGAAGGGTTGCGTCTCCTCGCATAATAATGACTCGTCCCATCATGAGACGTATCACTTTGAAATGTAAACATTTATCATGTTGATAATCAAACGTCGTCGATCTTATATCAAGTTTCTGTATAACACATATCGCCACTTCGCCAGGTGTAACTATCGAGCATACACATCGGTGTTGAGCCACACTATATATCGCGTATTGTCGAGTACTATCGAAAACCATCGATTTCTGAAACAAATTAAAATATCGAGACATAGAGAGACAGAGTTCCAGACAATGTTAGTGTCTCACGATTTAGGCAGAAGTATTTTGGGGAGAAGTGACAAGATAGACATATTTTTTAGAATGTGTCAAAGTGGGGGCTTTTTCTTAGAGGTCGGGGAGCTTTGAGTATACAAAGTCAAATTTTCATTTTTGAATCCATGAACTAATTGTTGGTGATATGTTGCGAATTTGACTTGTAGAAACAATTACGTACGTACGTGTTGTAAGTAAGGAAGTGAATATATGATTTTAGCAAAAAATAAATAAGATTAAAATAATTGACGTCATAGAAAATCTCAGCTACTACTTCATGACTAATCGTTTCTAATCAAAGGTCCATCCTCAATTTGCAAAACAACTAGGATGTTTTGGGAAATTCCCCAAACATTATCATATATATATATATATATAGCCAAGTTCTAGTGAGCCCAGGGCTCATCTTATTTAGTTTAAGTCTCCTACAATCTCACCATTGGATCTCATTTTCGGTTAGTCTCACCTTTAATTAGCATAACCGTTTTTCTTATAATCTACCTTACAATTTAAGATGTGTGGTAGATATGGTGGGGGCTTAAAATTAAAATTAAGCCCCGAACTCACTAGATAATTCCTTTATATATATAGAAATTATAGAATGAACCCAGATAGATATGTAATCCTTTTATTTTTACTTACAAGAGGGTAAAATTGGAAATCAAATCAATCTTTCTCTCAAACCAAACCAACCCCACATACCTTCTCTCCCACTTCACCCCATTACCTCCTCTCTCAAACCAAACTCACATTCCCTACCTCACCGCATTCCCCACCTCACCGGAGTTTCCATCGTCGTCCCCAATCAAATCGAAATAGAGAAGACCAACAAACCCCCGACGCCATCTCTCGCGGCTATGTCACTAACGCCGGCCGGTATGATATTCTAACTCTTTGTTTTTTGGGGAGGGGGTTATGGTTTCAAATCCACCACACATGGTTCCCAACCCATCTCTTCCTCCCCTCCAACGGCCACCTCCGTGAGGCGCAAGAAACACGATCGATGGTTTAAGTGAGAGTTCTTGGTGTTGATTAGTTAGTTATGTTAAGGTTTTTTCGATCTCTTGCCCTGTATTGTTTGGTGATCATATTGTGGATAACTCTCACCATCTATGGGGATTGTTGTTATTCATCAAGTTCAGGTTCATTGAAATACCGTAAAATACATTGGGGAAATAATAATATTAATAATAAAAGAAAACGAGATACAAGTTGGGTAACTTAATTTCTGGTACCAATTTGTCAAAAATTCAACTTACTTTAGCTTAATTTGTTTGTTCTCAAGCAATGAAATGGGTATGCTCTCAAAGTCGTTGTCTACCAAATTTCTTCAACAAAACATATAAAAATTGTAAACTGAGCATTATAAATATTGTCATTAATGTATTACATTTGATGCTCGTGATTGAAAAGCCTTCCACACCTAAGTTTAAAATTTGAACTTGCATTTGCTTGCAATGATGATCTGGTTTGCATTAACATCACATCACTAGTTGTTGAAAACGAAGGAGATGGAGAAGAAGAAGATTTTGTATTTTTCTTGTATGTTTGTATTACATGATTTGTGTTTATTTATACAAATACAATAGATTCGTTGGGGAGTCATAAATGTAGTTTTAATGTTTGGAGTCCATCGATGTTGTTGGAAACTAGAAAGGAGGCTGGCTGAAGATGAATCGTCGGAGGACTTAACAGTAGGATGTTTCAACACACCCCCTCAAGTTGGGTCTAGAAAGGATTGATAGATCCTAACTTGCGAAGAAGTGTAGAGAAGGATTTGTGATCGAGAGTTTTGGTGAATATGTCTGCAAGTTGTTCTTTGCTGGGAACGTAGGGAACTTCTATTTCTTTTGACAGAATTTTTTCTCGGATGAAGTGGCAATCAACTTCGATATATTTAATTCGTTCATGGAAGACATGATTCGTTGCGATGTGTCGAGCTGCATTATTGTCACAAAACATCTTCATCGGGCCTTGGGTTGTGATATTCATTTCTTTGAGTAGTTGACTGAGCCAAATTAACTCGCTGGTAGTGGATGCCATTCCACGATATTCTGCTTCTGCACTGGAGCGAGCAACGACATTTTGTTTCTTAGATCGCCAGGTAACAAGCTTACCACCAACAAATGTGCAGAAGCCAGTGGTAGATTTCCGATCATGACTTCCAACCCAATCTGCATCAGAATAACCAATAATTGAGTTAGACTTATTAGGTTTCATCCAAAGTCCTTGCCCAGGTGTGCCCTTTAGGTAACATAAGATTTTGTTTACCAAGTCCAAGTGATGTGTGTGAGGGGCATGCATAAATTGACTTATAAGGCTTACAACATAGGTGATATCTGGTCGAGTAACGGTGAGATAGATAAGTTTTCCTACTAATCTTTGAAATTGTCCAATATTGGTTAATGGCGTGCCATCTGTGGGTGCTAACTTCCTGTTAGTTTCTATTGGTGTGGTGGTAGGTTTTGATCCTAGTTTTCCGATTTCTTTAAGAAGGTCTATGGTGTATTTTCGTTGCGAAAGGAACAACCCTTTCTTGGAATGAGCAATTTCTATGCCTAAGAAATATTTCATGATTCCTAAGTCCTTTATATCAAATTTAGATTTTAGATAATCTTTAACTAAATTTATTTAGTGATCATTATTACCGGTTATTATAATACCATCAACATAAATGAGTATAATGGTAGTGGTTTTATGATCATGTTTTGTAAACATGGAGGCATCTGCAGAACTCTTAATGAAGTCATACCTAAGGAGAGAGAGACTGAGTTTGGCATACCAGGCTCGAGGCGATTGTTTTAGTCCATATATAGACTTGTGAAGCTTGCATACCTGGTTGGGATGAGTAGTGTACCTAGGGGGTGGAGTCATATAGACTTCTTCTTCTTCTTCCAGATTTCCCTGTAAAAAAGCATTTTTGACATCCATTTGGAATAAATTCCATCCATGGTTAACGGCAACAGAGAGAAGAACACGAACATTGTTCATTTTTGCTACGGGGGCAAAGGTTTCAAGATAGTCAAGACCGTAGGTTTGAGTATATCCTTTAGCAACGAGTCGAGCTTTGTACCTTTCTATTTTCCTATCGCTATGATACTTGATTTTGTAAATCCACTTGCAACCAACCGGTTTTATGCCTGGTTGGAGAGGGACTAAAGTCCAGGTGTGGTTCGTTTCTAGGGCCTGTAATTCTTCATACATGGCTTTGACCCAATATTGGTTTTGTGTGGCTTCATGATAAGAGATGGGTTCTTTGTTTTTTTCTAATTCTCCTAAGAAGGCTTGGTGTTTTTGTGAAAACTGGTGGTAGGATAGGTGGTTTTGAATAGGATAAGTGGTGTGAGAAAGAAAATAATCATTAAATCTAGGAGGGGGTCGACTTTGACGAGAGGATCTTCTTGGGATCTCTTGTTCTCTTTGGTCATTGTCTCCTCCTTAAGTGTTATCTTCGTCTTCAGTGTTATCCTCGTTATCTTCTCCTTGGTCTCCTCCAGGTCCAGATGTAGTAGTTGGTATTTGAGGAAGAGAGGTTGTAGTGGAACAACGGAAGCGTCTTTAGTGGGGTGTTTGAAAAAGGGTTCAGTCTCAAAGAAAGTGACATCTCTTGAGACTAGCATTCTTTTATTTTCGGGATCATAACATTTATATCCTTTTTTTCGAAAAGAATACCCCAAAAAAACACATTTAATGGAGTTGTAGTCGAGTTTGTCATTTCATTTTTTATGAACAAAGCAGGTGCATCCAAAAACTCTAAGATGGTCAAGATTAATCTCCTTATTGTATAAAATTTCGAGAGGTTTTTTATTGTTAATTGTAGGACTAGGAAGACGGTTTATGATATAAGTAGCAGTAAGAACAACATCAGACCAGAATTGTTTTGGGACATTGTTTTGAAAGAGAAGTGATCGTGTGACATTTAAAAGATGTTGATTTTTCCTTTCGGAAAAACCATTTTGTTGCGAAGTATTAACACACGAAGTTTGATGAAAAATTCTTTTTTGTTTTAAAAGATTTTGAAACAAATTGCTCATATATTCAGAGTCGTTGTCAGACCGAAAGACACGAATTTTTGCATCAAACATATTTTCAATAAAACGTAAAAAATCACAAAAAACTGAGTAAGTATCAGACTTATTTTTTAGTAAGTAAATCCAAGTTGTTCGAGAAAAATCATCAATAAAACTGATAAAGTATCGAAAACCATTATGAGATTCAACAGGAGCAGGTCCCCAAATGTCAGAATGAATTATTTCAAATGGAATATAAGTTTTTGTGCTAGATTTTGAAAAAGGCAATCGAGTTTGTTTAGCAAAACGACATACATCACATAATAATTCAGATGAAAAAATAGGAAATAGAGATTTTAACACATTTGAAGATGGATGACCCATTCTTCGGTGCCAGAGATTATGATCAATTTTGATATGATATGCTTGTTGATGGGTTCCAGAACATAAAGACCATTTTGGAGGATACCTTTACCAATCATCCTCCCTGTGATACGATCCTGAAAAAAATACGTTATTAGGAGTGAATACAACGTTACAATTCAAATTACTAGTAATTTTGGCTACCGAAATTAGGTTAGCATCAAGATTAGGAATATATAAAATATTATCACCAGTTTTATTGACTAATTTTGCTTTTCCTATTCCTTCAATTTGTATTTTATTTCCATTAGCAACAGTAACAAATTTATTTAATAGTTGCAAATTGTGAGTAATGTTATCAAGCAAAGACGGGTCTCCGGTCATATGATCCGTGGCCCCGGTATCAATAATCCAAGGTTTATTTGTAGAATTAGTATACAATCCAGAAAAAAGTGCAATATCAGAAATAATTTGACTACCTGCATAATTACCTGTTGCAGGGGGTAGTCTGCAAATATTCATTTAGATGACCCACCAACCTGCGAACCGGATCCGGGTCGGGTGCTCTATTACTGGATCCGAGAAGAACAGACCCGTTGGAATCGGGTAACGCGGATCTTCTGGATCCGGTGTGGATTCGGTTGTCTTCGTTTCAGCATTTTTGCGTTTTTGCTGGTTATCCGGATCTGCTGGGATTATTTAAACCTGCATTTTTCGCAAAGAACAGAAAGTTAGGGTTTTCTTTGTCGCTTCGGTTGCGCCGCTCCCGCTTCCGCCGGGCTGCTGGCTGGCGCTGCTGCCGGCGATGCTCTCCACCATATTTGCTTTTCTTTTCTTGTTGTTTCTTTGAGGTCGGAGATGTGGGTGGAGAAACCAGCACTTGTTGGAGTTGTGTTCGACCTTCTTGCAGTTTTCGCAGTGTTATTCTTTGTGTTTTCCGAATGATTTTGTGTTGTTGTTTTGGCTTCGATTTTGGTTTTTTCCGGCGAAAAAGGCTTGGTTTTCATTTTCGTCCTTTTGCTGATGAGCCATGGTTAATCTTCGGGATTCTTCCCGGAGAACCATCACAGTGATGGCGGCGAAAGAGGGAAGCTCTGGTGACAAGCACCTGACTTCTGATATTTTGTAATGAAGAGTTCAGTCCCGCTAGGAACTGATAGATTCGGTTTTGTTCTGTCCTTTGTTGAATTATGTCGGCGTTGGTTGTCGGAGGTTCATAAACTCCCAACTCATCCCACACCCGTCTGAGAGTACCGAGGTACTCAGTGATGCTCCGGGTGTTTTGTTGATTTTGTGCGATTTCTTGCTTGATCCGGAAGATGTGTGCAAAGTTCTGATTTTTTCCGAAGTGCTCCTGAATGGCTTCCCAGAGCTCCTTTGCGTTGTCTTTGTAGATGAATATTTCTGCGATTTTGGCTTCCAAAGACGCGATGATCCAGGACATGACCTAGTGATCGGTGGTTTGCCATTCGTCCAGGGCCTTGTCATCAGATCCTTCCTCTGGTTTTGGTGTTCGCCCAGTGATGTGTGATTGATCGTTTTATATTAACCGCAAGTGCACGGCCGCGTTGAAGCGGTGGCAAATACGGGTCGTCCACTGGGAGGTGTGTCGACACTTGGTTTGTGCGAAGGCGAGAGGTAAAGAAAGGGGAGAAAGGTTGGTTACACTAAACTACACTAAGACGCAAATGGAAATGGAAAAGAAGCAAGAAAACTAAACCCCAAAGGGGGTAGAGAAATAATGTGAACATAAAGAAGTGTGTGTCTGTTCATTAAGCTCCTCACAACATGTAGTGCATGAAATCATAAAACTACATCCAACTTTGCCTCCACATGAATTAAGATAAGACTACATCATTAAAACATACAAGACAATAATTAGAATGAAGCTACATGAACTCAAGTATAAAGACTATACCCTACTATGCCTCCACATGAATTAAGATTTCACAACATCATTAAAACATACAAGACATTAGCTAAGGTAAAGGCAACAAGAACACATACACTACAAATTGTGTTTCCAATATTAACTTCATCCATATCCTAACCTTATCATTCCCCATAAAATAGGTCCACTAATCAAAGCATAAGCTAAGCTTCATTCAAGAGCATTAGCATATCAAAGATAAGAGTGAAAACCCATTAGATGGTTATGGAAATCATATAAAGCTCAAGGGATAAAGATAACACACACTTAATACACTACATGATTATATCATATATTTCTCCACCCCCCAAATGGGGATGGAACTACTCACTACTCATTACACTAACTATATTAGCAAAAGAAAGCATAATGCTGAAATGAAAGTTAACTAAGAAGGCAAGAAGCATTAAAGAAACATAAAAGGAAAGGAAAGACTAAACAAACATGCACAAATTAAAAGACAAGATTTAAAGAAACTAGAAGAATTATTTTATTAACAAATGACTCACATTGAAGGTAGCATTCTTCTCTACCGTGAGTTTTTGCTTCAAGGCTCACTCCTTAGTAGAGAGAATGCCACCAAGCAATGGGTAATTACAATGGAATGTCAAGAGTGCTATTTATAAGCATGGAAAAAGCTAATCGGGGACAATCCCCCGATGTGGGACTAAACCAATACCAAACATAGACTAAGAATACACTAATACAAGCCCAGCACAAATCTTAGCGGATCTGGAGAAATATGGACCGCATATTCGCGGTCCAAGACCGCCAATTGGTGGTCTATATGATCCAGATCGAGTTGGTTTTGGTTGTGGGCTTTCCTGGTGGTCGTTGTTGGTCTTTGATGCATCTACTTTGTTTATTGGAGCTCCGACCCGAATCGAATTGCCAAAATACTCCTCATGATGGTGTGGAGTTTCCTGTTTTGCTCTTAGGTCCTTCGGTCTTACGATCAGATCCTTCTCCATTGCATCTTGGTCCTCATGTCTCACAATTAAGTCATTTTTCCTGCTTTTGGGTCATTTCATGGCTCTTCTCTTCAAACCTCTTTATTCCTGAAAACTAAACATAAAACTCGTCACGTAGCATTGCTTAGGTGTAAGATAATGGATATAAGGTAGAAATATAAGCATGAAATGATGTCAATCAAATACCCCCACACCTAAGTTTTTGCTAGTCCCGAGCAAAACAAAGAAAGAGAAAAGCAAACGAAAAACAAGAAATCATAACTCACTTTCGTAAGAATCACGGTTGCACTTAGCACGTGCAACAAGCCGTTAAACCTCCTTGTTGCCATGGAGGAGGAGTGTTTTCTCCTGAGGGTTTTCAGCGGTTATACCCACAAAATCCGAACAAGATGCATTATTCAATCTAGACACTCGACTCGTTGGACATATGTTGTCGATCATTGGACGCGGTAATCCTACGGGCCGACTCTATATAGGTAATCAGTCCACACACCTAACCTAATGAATCATTTGTGCAAGTTAAATAAGGAATTAAGTGAAAGACATGGACAACCTCAACATCCTCAAGTGCTACAAAGTGTAAAGTCCATTAAGGTTCTTATTTGCCTTACCATTTTTTTTTCTTTTTTTTCTTTTCAGATTTTTTTTCTTTTTTTTCTTTTTATTAGTTGGAGCTTCATTTTCCCAGGGTCAGGTTTCGTGCATCATTGCCCATGAGGACTTACACTATCACGTACACCTTTCCCCAAATCTCCACATAGGGTAATCCCTACCACCCGTGTAACGAGAGTTCGGTCGGCGCATCCCAAGTCAGATGACTCGAAAGCACCAGGCACAAAGTCCCTTCAGACCTACTTTCCTGAGTGATAGGAGCCGTGCGAGAAGAGAGAACACCTACTCACTTATTTCTTATCTACACATGAACCAAAACCCCTACACTTATTGTCTCACAACAGGATTTAGAGGGTCCTTGACTACAACAAACTTCCTTAAGTTAACAGACACGAATTATTGACTCACTAGGTTCAGGGTGGACTTCATTAAATGTTTGAGCACTGAAACCCTATGATTACTCACCCCTAAGGGAAAACTGGGGTGCATCCTAACGACTCGATAAATCCTAAAGTCACTGTACTAGATATCCTAATGCATCAAGTTCAAGACAATTTTGGGAGTTTTCTTTTTACTTTGTCTCTCAACGGTTTTGCACATGCTAAACACACGCAAAACCCACAAAACATTTTCTTTCGCAAACACATGAAGATTTTGAAAGAAATGTGGAAATTTTTAAAGCACTAGGCAAGCAAAAGAAGACAAGTCACCCAAGGATCATGGCAAGCAGATATATCGATATTAAATGCAGCACACTAACATGACCCTAAAATGCAAACAAAAGAAAACAAAATCAAAAGAAAAGACTCGACTATGTACACTCGTAAAACACCCCCCCACACCTACTTCATGCATTGTCCTCAATGAATGTGAGCAAGATACTACATGGATTTATGCATGAAAAAAGGAGAGATCTCACCAACATGAAGTACAAAGGGAAGTTCAAGGCCATGTTGATGGACACAAACCCGAATTCCCTCAAAACCTGTGAGATGCTAAAGAAAGGATACAAATACGTGAAAGAAATGGAGCCCAAATATACAAGGGTTGGGACTCACAACAATCGATGCTCACTGAAGGAGACTTTTATTGTACTTACTTTTTTTTTATAATAACTATGTACAAACATAAGTTCCCATCTTCATTTGTCAAAAGACATCAAATGGGAACCTCAAGAGTGGGTCAATGCACTTGGAAAAGGAACATGACATCACGCGGGGCCAGAATACACATGCGTGGGGCCCCTTCACAAAGAGCACCAGATGAAATGAGAGGTTCATGAATTGGACGCAAAGGCGTCTCATTCAAAGGATCAAACTGAAAGAGCTTGAACCTCTCAAGAGTTTGGGAAATGAGGGGCAACGGAAGAAGAGTTTCTCCCGTTGCGCTGCTGAAGTTATGATCGTCAATCCAAACTCTCCAACCAACAGGTTGGTGCGTCGGAACGAGGTCAAGAACCTCGTTAGGCATGTCCGACACACCAGGCGAACAAACAGTGGGTCTCATACCCAAGGTATCCTCCAAGGAACTCCTAATACCCTCATGAGCAATGTAGTTGTTTGATGTTCCATCATTTCCAAGATGATCGGGAACAATAGTGAGAGGCAAACTCTCATCAGGTTGTTTGAAATTGAGGGTACTAGGGGGCTCTTGCTCCACCAGAGGTGAGTCCTTAAGAGGCACAACATGAAGATCATGTGGCTCAAGGGCCACGGGACAAAAAGATAAGGCACAATCATGTGCCGACTCATAATGAAACTGGTCCAAGTTATTCTCAATTTGAATCGAATCCTCCACTAAGTGATCGTGAATTGAAACCCCAAGTCCCTCAGACTGACTAGGAGTTTGACTTTGAAAGATTGTGCTTTGAATTTGTGGATGTGGTGGTGGTTCGATATCGAAAGATGAACCTCATGTTGACAAGAAAAGTTACCCTCCTCACGTTCATGGAATTGTTGTGTCATCTGGCTCACTTGCATTTCCATGGTTTGCAAGGAATTCAAGTTGGACTTCAATAAGTTTTGTGTGGTTTCCATGAATGTTTGGAGAGTTTGTTTCAAGGAATCATGTATGCGGTCAACGATGGGGTCTAAGTCAGAGCTTGGGAAATTTTGGGGTTGGGTGTTGATGGGCTGAGAATGAGTCCAATGATTTGGAGTGGGGTGCTGGTAGAATTCTGGGTATTCGGGAGGAGGATACTGGGGTGAATATGAAGTATAAGAATTTGAATAAGAATTGTTTCCCCATGAATCCATCACTCTCGGGATGTACGCGGATGCGTAATGGTCATATTGAGCATTTTGGGAAAATGTATGCTCATACTCAGGCTCTGGGGGAACATAAGGACATTCTCCGATATTATGATCACTCAACCCACAACAATCGCACGGTATGGCTACTAGAGCCACTGGTGCACTCATGTCGTCTACCGCATGCATGAAAGAGGCCAAAGTTTGTTGCCCAGAGTATGATCCAACATAACTAGATGGAGATCTAGCCGTCGGTGCCTCTCTCATATCACCCCTATATGAAGATTGCTCAGTCACATAATGAAGATCATCCCAACCGTACGGGGTGTTCGTCTGAGCCACCCCAGGTTGCATGGGTCCGGAATACCAGGGAGAATCATCCTGGTCCCAACAATGATATGGATGGTCGCCCATGTAACCATCCATCTCAACAAAGAACTCTCGAGTCGATCACTCTCGCCACCACGAGGCCAAGCTCGCAAAAAGTGCTCGACTCGACCCTAAAATGCTACCAGAGAGTGTAAAGGGGAGGAGACTATAACGTAGAAGAAGGTGAGAATAAGATGACTCAGAGGAGAAGGGAAGAATCCCTAGAGCTAGCGAGAGTACAGGGTGAAGGTAGAAGCCTAACTAGCAAACATGGCTCAAACAATGTAAGGCAATGGGTCCTTAGGCTAGACGACGCCTAACTTCGAGGTCACTAGCCTCGACACGCCTCACCTCTCTACAACGAGGACCACAATGCCCAGCAAGTGATACCAGATCCGGAGATCCAGTACCTCCTACTATCGACAAGGTAGGCAACGCCGATCAGGTCATGGCGGTCTCAACTAGATTACTCTCCTAGTGCGTCCAAAATCCTAGGGTCAATGTCTACTTGCTTTTAGTTAAGGCTTTACTTGAGTGAGCTTTTTGGGGCTAAGGGAGGGGTGATGAAATCCCCCACCTTATCTTTGAAGACTATAGGTGATGCCCCTTAAAGATGTTTTGAAATCTTAGGCTAGCAAGCAACTCACCAAACAAGCACTCACCTCACTCTTGTTTCGATGCAAACCTTACTCACTAATGAATGTCCTAATGCGTGAATGAGTGATAAGGAATGCGTACCTCGCTCCAGCAATCAACGACAAAATGTGAAGCAAAGAAATGAAAGATGCATGCAAGGTCTACATATGATGCATGACCTAGATGGCAAAGAGTCTAATCTTTTGCTTCGAGTTTTATGGTCCAAGTTGATTAAAAAGGGAGTGATTAATGATCTGGGAGCAAACACGAAGTCACAACATGCAAAATTGGACTCCCAGATAACACCAATTACAGAACTAACTACCACAAAAAATTTGGAAGCAGGAAACCCTTACCAGGCCGCCAATTGGCGGGCTCCAACCGCTGATTGGCGGTCCTTTTGTGGTTTCTCTTCCTCAAACTTCTTCAGTAGCCTCCCCTTAATGTGCTAGTTCCCTGAAACTAAGAAACACTGGAAACAAAAAAATTAAAAACCCGTCGAATTGTCCAAACCAAGGTCTGGACAGAGCACCTCCCCGGCAACGGCGCCAAAAACTTGATTGATCGTTTTATATTAACCGCAAGTGCACGGCCGCGTTGAAGCGGTGGAAAATACGGGTCGTCCACTGGGAGGTGTGTCGACACTTGGTTTGTGCGAAGGAGAGAGGTAAAGAAAAGGAAGAAAGGTTGGTTACACTAAACTACACTAAGACGCAAATGGAAATGGAAAAGAAGCAAGAAAACTAAACCCCAAAGGGGGTAGAGAAATAATGTGAACATAAAGAAGTGTGTGTGTGTTTATTAAGCTCCTCACAACATGTAGTGCATGAAATCATAAAACTACATCCAACTTTGACTCCACATGAATTAAGATAAGACTACATCATTAAAACATACAAGACAATAATTGGAATGAAGCTACATGAACTCAAGTGTAAAGACTATACCCTACTATGCCTCCACATGAATTAAGATTTCACTACATCATTAAAACATACAAGACATTAGCTAAGGTAAAGGCAACAAGAGCACATACACTACAAATTGTGTTTCCAATATTAACTTCATCCATATCCTAACCTTATCATTCCCCATAAAATAGGTCCACTAATCAAAGTATAAGCTAAGCTTCATTCAAGAGCATTAGCATATCAAAGATAATTAGCATATCAAAGATAAGAGTGAAAACTCATTAGATGGTTATGGAAATCATACAAACCTCAAGGGATAAAGATAACACACACTTAATACACTACATGATTATATCACATATTTCTCCACCCCCAAATGGGGATGAAACTACTCACTACTCATTACACTAACTATATTAGCAAAAGAAAGCATAATACTGAAATGAAAGTTAACTAAGAAGGCAAGAAGCATTAAAGAAACATAAAAGGAAAGGAAAGACTAAACAAACATGCACAAATTAAAAGACAAGATTTAAAGAAACTAGAAGAATTATTTTATTAACAAATGACTCAAATTGAAGGTAGCATTCTTCTCCACTTTGAGTTTTTGCTTCAAGGCTCACTCCTTAGTAGAGAGAATGCCACCAAGCAATGGGTAATTACAATGGAATGTCAAGAGTGCTATTTATAAGCATGGAAAAAGCTAATCGGGGACAATCCCCCGATGTGGGACTAAACCAATACCAAACATAGACTAAGAATACACTAATACAAGCCCAGCACAAATCTTAGCGGATCTGGAGAAATATGGACCGCATATTCGCGGTCCAAGACCGCCAATTGGCAGTCTATATGATCCAGATCGAGTTGGTTTTGGTTGTGGGCTTTCCTGGTGGTCGTTGTTGGTCTTTGATGCATCTACTTTGTTTATTGGAGCTCCGACCCGAATCGAATTGCCAAAATACTCCTCATGATGATGTGGAGTTTCCTGTTTTGCTCTTAGGTCCTTCGGTCTTACGATCAGGTCCTTCTCCATTGCATCTTGGTCCTCAGGTCTCACAATTAAGTCATTTTTCCTGCTTTTGGGTCATTTCATGGCTCTTCTCTTCAAACCTCTTTATTCCTGAAAACTAAACATAAAACTCGTCACGTAGCATTGCTTAGGTGTAAGATAATGGATATAAGGTACAAATATAAGCATGAAATGATGTCAATCAATGTGTCCGATCCTCCCTCGGCCGCTGAGGGAAAGGGTTACGGCACGTGCCCAGGAGAGATAGTTCGCCGCGTTCAGGAGAGTAGAAATCAGGCGGTGCATGGCTCCTTCGAGGTGACTTCTGTCCGACATGCTTTTGAGTTTATTTTTCCTTCTCCTCCTTTTTTGGGTATGGATGTGGGTTTATCGACCTGCAACCCCCTAGATGAGGTGAGGCCGATGAGGACAGTAGGGAGGTCTGAGGCTTGCGGATTACCGCTCTGATACCATGTTGAAAACGAAGGAGATGGAGAAGAAGAAGATTTTGTATTTTTCTTGTATGTTTGTATTACATGATTTGTGTTTATTTATACAAATACAATAGATTCGTTGGGGAGTCATAAATGTAGTTTTAATGTTTGGAGTCCATCGATGTTGTTGGAAACTAGAAAGGAGGTTGGCTGAAGATGGATCGTCGGAGGATTTAACGGTAGGATGTTTCAACACTAGTTGGTTGCATAAACAAGAAACTTGCCCTTCCGTAAATTTATGCTGAAGAAAGTTGGAGATTAGAGATGCCAATGATATGCATATGTTATTTTGACAACTTTATGGTTTTTAATATTATGAATTGTGTTACGATGCATATAGATATGGTGTCCTTGATATCTTTGTGAACTTTATGATGCATTAAGGCATGATTTGTACAATTTTCCTTCACATAATGATTCAGATTTGGTTTAAGATACTCATCAAATTTTGCTTCAAAATTTATACAATTGTACCAGCTCTTGTATCAGATTGTAAATTACGTTCTAATACAGATATCTATTGAATTTCTCAAATTTTGCTTCAATTGTGGTAGTTTTTTCTCTCCAAATCTGGTGCACATTTTGCTTCATTCTATCATTGAGATTGTACTGCACTTTTTAGATGAAATTTGCTTCGAATTTAAGTTGTCATATGTGTAAAACAGTTAACAAAAGAATTTAGGTAATAGTATTCCGTAATGATGATGATTAAACTTAGATCTCAAAAGGCTCTTATAACATCAATAAACAAGAACTTCATGATATTTAAAACTATTGTGTGAACCATTGTTGCCATGTCAAGTAGTTTGTGGAATTTGTAGAGAAGTATAATCATTTTATTTATTTTGAACAAACTATGATTATAATAAGGCTAATGACGTTATGTTGTTGTTATTTAAATATTTTTACAAGTTTTATATTGATTACCTACTAATACATTTTATATTATTTAGTTATCACTTCCTCCAGAAAATGCATAAGATATCTTGTTTACAATTGCTTGGTTTACTCCATCTGGTGTAGCAAGCAATGCATTGGTTGTTGCTATTGATATCTTTTGGGATGTTTTGCTTCTATGTTCACATTTCATTTTAGCAATTTTGTGATTTCATGGTGCGGTTAAGTGTATGTCGTGCTTTATTTATTTATTTATAGTAATATGACTAATTAATAACTTCTTAAAACAGAAATGCCTACCACATGGAGCTGCACAAGTATGGGGAAAATTGTACAATCGATTAGTTAACACCATGACTGCTCACTTGAAGGAAATTGCAAAATCCATTGAAGCATCACAAGGGATTCAGTCTTTGGAAGAACTTAACAGAAAGTGGAGCGAACATAATAAAACTTTACAAATGATTAGGGATATACTGATGTATATGAATAGGACATTTGTCTGGCGATTAGTCTCCAAATTTTGTGTTGTAATTGAAGTTTGTTGTGTGTGTGAATGTGAATACTAGACTACTTCAGGAGATTGACGTGGAGATCCCTATATTGAATTTTTGCGAAGTTAACGACAATCTATTCGTTTGTCGGGTTTAAATCTACTTTTTTACGATATGTGTATATATTATTCAGTGAGTTCCATAATTTGTGTTCTCACCGTAATAATTACATTATATTACGGCTCACAATCTCATATTAGGGCTAACAACAATATATTACGGTTGTGAACATAATATTAATTTAGTTATGAACAACGTACATGTTACAAATGTTGCAATCGTCCACCATTATTTGAGAAATATTATTATAATAGTTACATTATATTACGGCTAACAACATCATATTACGACTACCAAAACTATATTACTGTTGTGATCATAATATTAATTTTGTTATGAACAACGATATATGTTACACATGTTGCAATTATTCACTATTATTTGAGCAACGTTATTAAAAATAGTAAAATTAAATTACGGCTAACAACCTCATATTACGGTAACAATATTATACTACGTTTGTGTACGTAATATTAATTTTATTACAAACGACGGTACATGTTACACAAGTTGCAATCATTCATTATTATTTGAGAAATATTATTAAAAATAGTAACATTATATTATGGCTAACAACCTCATTCAACAATACATTATATTACAATTACGAACGTAATATTAATTTTCTTAAGAACAACAATACATGTTACACATGTTGCAACCATTCACTATTATTTGAGGAATGTTATTAAAAATAGTTACATCATATTCAAGAAAAATGAATCACTATAGTATGCTTCTATAAAAAAAATCATGACAGTTTCTCAAAGTATGTACACCAAAAAAATCTAAATGATGTGTAGTTCCATAGGCATATTTTAATCTTCTTCACATGTATTCTCTTGTCATTTATTGATATCCACAATTGTATGATAATCTTGTTTGCAAGTTTACTCCTGAGTTTTACTTGTATCTTGAGATATAACCCTGTAAAATATTAAATAAAGAAAAATTTAGTACTCAAGTGTAATTTATTTTTAAAAAGAACATTAAAGACTCAGGTTTTTTATCCTTCCTAACAACAATACATGTTACACTTGTTGAGGAATGTTATTAAAAAAGTTACGATATATTTCGGCTAATAACATTATATTACGGTTGTGAACGTAATATTAATTTAGTTACGAACAACGTACATGTTACAATTGTAACAATCATCCACCATTATTTGAGAAATATTATTATTAATAGTTACATTATATTACGGCTAACAACTTTCAATTACGGTTGATTGAGGCGGACATACAAAATAGACTTCTGAGAAACTTGTGAAATCCGTTTGGTCAATTAAACTTTTAAATAGATTTCATATATATGAAGTGAAATTGATCATTTTGCTTCAATATTCTTGATAAAATGGTGATTACATTTTAAAATATATACATACATATATGAGATTTAATTGTTTCTCACGGTGATTAGCAAAGTTTGTGTCCTCACTAGATAATCTCCCTATATTTATATTGTTACTGCAGCAAGTTCTTTTTTGATTTAGAGTTTTAGAAATGTGTCAGTACACCTTTAATTACTTGGGCATGTTATTTTCTAAATTACAAATTTTAAGTAGGAAATGTAGATTTACTTTATTTTTGCAATCTTATGGGATTAAATAACTTTTCTTTTTAAACTTAAGTCCTAAAACTCTGTTTGGATTGAGAACTTGATAGAAGTAGCTTTCTCATTTGATTCCTTACCTCAAATTGCCTTCCTCGTTGAAATTGACCCATTCTCACCATTTAAAACCAAATCAGAACCTTATTAATCAGTGGGCATATCATGGATCCTTATTATTATGGCTGTGCAGAACCGGGTCAAACCGGTCAAACCGGACCGGACCGGTCCGGTCGGTCCGGGTTCGGTCCAGAAATTTTTGAAAATTTCCGGTCCGGTCCGGGTTTCGGTCCGGCAAATTTTAAATTTTCCGGTCCGGTCCGGTCCGGACCGGTCCAATTTTTTTTTTTTTTAAATTTAAGCCAAAAAATCAGGTTTTTGGACCGGATCGGACCGGACCGGACCGAACCGGTCCGGTCCGGTCCGGTCTTCGGTCCGCCAATCCTAATTTTTTCCGGTCCGGTCTTCGGTCCGCCGATCCTAATTTTTTCCGGTCCGGTCCGGTTTTCGGTCCGGACCTAAAAAAAATTTCCGGTCCGGTCCGGACCGGACCGGACCGATGCTCAGCCCTACTTATTATAATTATCTTTCTTTATTTTTCCTACAATTATAGCTAAATGTTTTATAACTTAGATGAGAGGAAACATATTGTAAATATGTAAAACCGCTTGACAATATTGAAATAATTAATAGCACAAAATTTATTTATGTAACTAAGAAGACCGATGCAAAACTTCCTATATGATATATCGAAATCATGATATGGCATACCTCCACTCAAACTCAAAGTCAAATTAAGTCAAGTCCACTGGTGAGACATGAACATCAACTTCTTTTCCTTTAATTATACTTCGTATCATTCCTTATAATTCTACTTTGATTAGCTTTACTTGTTCCATTCCCATACATTTTTGTTATTGAAACGTCTTTCAACATCACATCTTTGATGATTTTATCTTTTCTTATGGTATTTCTGTTCAAATCTAAACATCGACGATAGATGTGACTCAAGAGTCCTCCCGAGAAACTAGATCACAAATACACACAAAAATATCTCAAGATTCTGAAGAGTTGTTGTCACAAGAATATTCTAAACAATGTCATCAGTTCTTATGAGAAGGGTTTGACCAGGTGGAGAAGACTTCCACCGTGAACTAGAGGGGTTTTTGCTGCAGCACATTCCGTAAGTATCTAAATTGGTCATATGCACATGCTTTTCGGTATTGCCGCATATACACTTACAAGTCGACATATTTGCGCATATGCACCTCTGCCGTTAGTAGACCCCACTCTGTCACCGTTACCGTCCAACGATGTTAGGCAATTTGCAAATCAAACCTCGTAAAATCCAAATCTCATTAATTGTAAAAACAAAAAATCCCATGAAAAATCAAATTGTTTAACACTCTTCACTCTTTAACTTTAACTCTCTCCTGAATCTCTCTCTCTCATTTCTCCCTCTCAACTCTTTCACTCTCACTCTCTCTCATCCCTTCTTTATCTTTCTTGAATCTCTCTTTCTCTCTCTCTTGAATTTTTTGTTTTTCTCTCTGGACAAGTCTGGAACAAGTCTGGAATTCCATACATGTTCCAGACTTCTCTCTCATCCCTCTTTCTCTCTCTCCACCATCTCTCTCTCCTCTCTCTCATCCCTATTTCTCTCTCTCCTCCATCTTTCTCTTTCTTGAATCTTTCTCTCTCTTCCATCTTTCTCTCTCTTGAATCTTTCTCTTTCTCTCTCTCTCCTTTCTCGCTCTCCAATCTTTCACTCTCTCTCTCATCCCACTTTCTCTCTCTCCTCTCAATCACTCTCTCTCATTCTTCTTTCTCTCTCTCCTTTCTCTCACTCCACTCTTTCACTCTCTCTCTCTTGAATCTTTCTTTCTCCTTTCTACCTCCACTCTTTCACACTCTCTTCCCTTTCTCCATCTCCAAACTTTCACTCTGTCTCTCTCATTCCCCTCTCTCTATCTTGAATCTCTCCCTCCATCTCCAAAAAATAGAGAGGGGAATGAGAGAGAGATGTTGCATTTTGTGGAGAGAGAGATTCAAGATAGAGAGAGGGGAATGAGAGAGAGAGAGATGTTGCATTTTGTGGAGATGGAGAGAGAGATTCAAGATAGAGAGAGGGGAATGAGAGAGAGAAAGAAAGAGGGATGAGAGAGAATGAAAGTTTGGAGTTGGAGAAAGGGAAGAGAGTGTGAAAGAGTGGAGGTAGAAAGGAGAAAGAAAGATTCAAGAGAGAGAGTGAAAGAGTGGAGAAAGAGAGAAAGGAGAGAGAGAGAGAGAGAAAGAATGATGAGAGAGAGTGATTGAGTGGAGAGAGAAAGTGGGATGAGAGAGAAAGTGAAAGATTGGAGAGCGAGAAAGGAGAGAGAGAAAGAGAAAGATTCAAGAGCGAGAAAGATGGAAGAGAGAGAAAGAGAAAGATTCAAGAAAGAGAAAGATGGAGGAGAGAAAGAAAGAGGGATGAAAGAGAGAGGAGAGAGAGAAGTCTAGAACAAGTCTGGACAAGTCTGGAACAAGTCTGGAATTCCAGACTTGTCCAGAGAGAGAAAGAAAGATTCAAGAGAGAGACAAAGAGATTCAAGAAAGATAGAGAAGAAGGGATGAGAGAGAGTGAGAGTGAAAGAGTTGAGAGGGAGAAAGGAGAGAGAGATTCAAGAGAGAGTTAAAGTTAAAGAGTGAAGAGTGTTAGACAATTTGATTTTTCATGGGGTTTTTTGTTTTTACAATTAAGGACATTTGGATTTTACGAGGTTTGATTTGCAAATTGTCTAACAACGTTAGACGGTAACGATGACTGAGTGGGGTCTACTAACGACAGAGGTACATATGCGCAAATATGTCGACTTGTAGGTATATATGCGGTAATACCGAAAAAACAGGTGTATATGACCAATTTGGACATTTGCAAGGTGTACTGTAGCAAAAACCCCTAACCTCAATTGATGTATAGAGGATCTGATTCCAACAAAAAATTAAACATCAATCCATACTATATATTTCAACAGAATAAAATTAAAAAGCACCAAAGAAAGTATAAATATATACGGTCAGAAGGTGATAGATATAAGATCCAAATTAAGATCAGGATTTTAATCTTCAGTGTGAAAATTGCTCAATATATTGTCGTAATTTTCAAAACGTAATATTCTACCGTACATTGCCAAATTCTTCATTAGAGAGTTGTGGACGTTTTCACCTGGCTTTTGAACATAATATGGTTCGTTGCAACAATGTGGAATCTTGTAACTTTACCTATTTAGATACAATTTACTTTCACGTCTTTTGAGATAATTATGTTTAGAATTTAGACAAATTTTAGAACAATTATATTTTTGTAATTTAGACAAAATACAATTATTCAAATAAGTAATTTAAATAACAAAAGTTAAGCCTCAGATTTTGTTTGGGTTAATTATAATTAGTCCTTCTGAAGTATGTTTTGATATTACTTTGCACTCCTGAACTTTAAAAGATAACAATTATCTCTTTTGAATTTTCATTTTGTAACATTTTGCTCCACTGAACTTTAAAAATTTATTATTTAAACACACATTCGTAGTTTGTTTTGTAATTTGTTGCATTGTATCCTTAATACATTCATCAACCTAGTTTTACATGATGTTTCATATCGAACTGGATGTCAGATATGATTGGAACTTGAGTCGTATTGGTACTAAATCTGATCTAAATTTCAATCATATCTGACATTCGATTCAATCTGAATGTTCACGTAAAACTATGTTTATGAGTGTATTAGGAATACAACGCAAAAGATTACAAAAAAATACAAATGTGTGTTTAAATAATAAATTTTAAAATTAATGACAACAAAATGTTACAAAATAAAAATTCAAATGAGTAATTGTTACATTTTAAAGTTCAAATGTACAAAAAAGTTATATCAATGCATACTTCAGGGAAACAACTATAACTAACCATTATAATTTTGGATCCTTTTCAGGCATATCTATGTAATCTCCGTTAAAAGAACTTGTATTCATTTTATAAGAAGATATCTTGAAAGGCTTGTGGAAGCCATGTTCTAAAGTCCTTAAATGGCCACGTTCCCAACCTTAGGTAGAGGTGGCCAATTGACAATGATATCATCCAAACTTTATGAAATGCTTCTTTATTTTTTCAAACCCTGGCCCGAAATGACAACATACCCAACTTTTTGGGAAATAATTTAAGGCCCAATGAAGCAAATTTGTGGTATATGTAAACCGAAAACAGGTGTAGCTTACTTTAATGGTGAGGTTAGAGTACTCTATCTCAATCATTCAATTCTGAGATATTTCCAGAATGACTGACAATTTCACAATAGTAAGGTTAGTATGAAATTTTGCTCTTGTTGGATGGTTTTTATACGAGTTTGTAGTTTGTAAGATCTGCTGCTACCTACAAAAACAAAACAATTTCATGGTATAATTAAATTTATTTATTTGTGCCTTTGAGTGTCGTAATCGATAATACAATCTAGCATTGTAGTGACCACACACTTAAGACGTATGTATATTCTAACTAGTCCATTGACTAGTCGATTAGAGATAAGATGCGAAGAATTTTCATCATATGAAGTTAATGTGGTAAACTGGTAATCATATTTGAAGAAGAACAACATGAAGATACTAAAGAACAAATAATTGGTCTAAAAATGTTAAAAATGTTATAAAAAAATGTTATAATATTATATAGTTAAATCTAGCTTAGCGGTAAAGAAGTCTGAAATTCATAGTAAAATAATGTGAATTTCTTCCTTAAATTCACAACAATTAATGCGAGTGCACATCTTTGTATTATAAATGAATTCTGAATACGTTGATAGATTTCGGATTCCACAATGACTTCTAAGTTCGGAGAAGTAGAAATCATGTCAATTTGTATTCTTTTTTTCCAACTTTATATAACTAAATTGAAATTTTCGTCCCACTTTTCTTTTCTTTTTTGCTTTACACTTTGAAAATCTACTCTTAACCAGAAAAAAACATTTTTTTACACAACCTAATATCTCATCATTTTTTTCTTTTTCCTTTTCAAATTCTTGTATAATTAAAGTGGTAAATGTAAATACATATAAACGTCAAAATAAGAACCTATGGTTTGGAGTCCGAAGCTCTTAATTCCTATTGACTTTTTATCAGAAACAATATTTTTTTTTACTTTACTAATTACCATTTGGACTCCCGACAACAACAGTCCAGAAGGCATATTCTAGACCTTTTTTTCTTTTTTTTCTAAAAGAAACTCCCCGATGACACTCTGTCAACACTCAACCAACCTTAAGTCACTACTGGCCAACACAACACCTATGTCGTCTCCACCTTTGCTAATCGATCCATGTATTATATATATGTCAATTTAGAAAATATTCACAATTACACTTACCATGGAAAACTGAAATTATTTATTGTGTTCTTCTTAAATTTATTATACATTTATTGTTATAATTCATATCTAAACCCGGCACACACACATATGCACGTACATCATCAATTAAATTTAAAATTTAAGCAAAATAACAGAAGAACATATACAATTAATTACAATATGTCATATTATACCATCATATGGTATCAACGTTGGAATTTCCCCACTCCTTTCCTGATGTCGACAAATTTAATTAAGAATAAACAAAAACCACTATGAAGTTAACGACTTGAGGAGTGTGGCATTGATGAAGACACCATGACATATTACTACAGTCTACAGTGGGAAACCTTTTTTCTTCCATAAAATACCCTCCTTATAATTCAACAGCCACACTCTTCCTCCTACAAATTAAGTCCCTCTCCTCTATCTCTTTATATAGACCGCTTGTCATTGAAACCTTTCTCATACCAAGCATTATGAGAAGGAATGACATGATTTTTTTCTTCATTCTCTCTTGTTTCTCTCTTCTCCCTTCGGTTTCCTGTAGATGCGCAATAGACCTTAATTCGAGGAACAAACCCCTCGCTTTAAAGCTGAAATATATTGCAATTGCCTCCATTCTATCGGCCGGGGCATTTGGGATCCTCATACCAATCTTGGGGAGGTGGATCTCCGCGTTTCGGCCGGATAAAGAAGTATTTTTCATAGTTAAGGCCTTTGCTGCTGGCATCATTTTGGCAACCGCTCTTGAGTAAAGATCCATGGCATAGATTCCCATTTGCGGGATTCGTTTCGATGATGTCGGCGATTTTGACTTTAATGATGGATACTTTGGCGACTGGCTACTACAAAAGGTCGCTTTTTAGTAAAGCCAGGCCAGTGGATGTAACGTCCCGAAACTGCGGAAGATTTAAAATTTCGAAATAACGAATAAAACTGACAACTCAAGGCGGGAACGTCACAAATATATAAATATATGAATCCGGGTGCACCCAAAATACATGGAGTTTACAAAAGGTGTACAACTACAATCCAGATGAAAGAAATGAAAATACAAGTAGTCGTACGATCTCGCAAATGCCGAAGAGGATCCGACTCCAAAGCGCTCCGTCCTCGGTCACCACCCACCGGACCTACTGCGATCCTGAAAAAGATGCAACAACAATGCCTGAGTTTCCAGAAGGAAACCCCGTATGCCAACCCACCTATATGCATGCATCACATAATGAACCTATCATACTAGTAGCATGTCATGGCATCAACAGAAATGGAAAGCAGTTCCCCCGAAGGGTAAAACAGGACATCAGTCCGACAATCAATCATCGGGTCTCCCGAAGAGACCTACTGCAGGCACATGCAGTCTAGTAGCCCGCGACATCGCACCCCCCACACGCAGCTACACTACTCAAGGGTTCGGCAGGGAGCCTCTGTCACGTCTACGCGCCGATAGAAACAGATCTGTAAATCTCAGTGGTCGGGGCCACAGGGACCAACGGGGCCGTCGCCCGGAAGGTATAACAACATCATCTCGGTAGGTGCCCAGCCGAGGAAAACAACAAGCCGGCACAGCCTCGGCCCAACAATCATCATCGCCGGCACAACCTCGGCGGCATCACCGGCACAGCATCGGTGGTCCGTCACAACAGTCCGGCACAGCATCGGACAGATCCAGACCGAAGTCTGCCAGGTCATCGGGCTCCTCGAGCCGCGAACACCAACCGCGCCGCTATAAAAGCAGGGCAGCGACCTCCGTAGCCCCAAGGGCCGGTAGTCACCTCACCCAACGCCAGTTGCGTGGCCGCACAACATCAACACTGGGATCCGCGATCCCTCAGGCCTGCTATACTACAAAGTGCCAACAATCATCTCAAAAGTCACGGTCCATACATGGAGGTGACGCGTCCCGAACACCCACACTCTTCCCAACGGCGGTCCCTGGGCAGGCACGCATCACGCGCCCACCGTCACCTCCCGGCTCACGCACAAGGCGAGGACACGGGTTTCCGTGGACAAAGTTGGCATTCACAACGGGACCCAGGAATTCAGTTCTGAGCAGATTCGGTCGACCGAAATAGTCTAACCGGTCGACCGTTTTCACGAGGAATTCGGTCGACCGAAAGTCTGAATCGGTAGAACTCACTGCGCAACACTAATTCCCCAACGGTCGAACAAAAGTCTAAAACCGGTCGACCGAACGAGGTCAAAATCCGGAGTCTGGTCAACATCAAATTCCACTCTATCGGTCGACCGACTCAGGGGTCTCGGTCGACCGAAAACAGACAGGGTCAACCTAGTATTCTACGTCATCAAACGGTCGAACGTAAACATACTACCGGTCGAACAAACATGCAATCGGTCGAACGCAATATAAATCGGTCGAACAATTCATACAATAATAACAGGTACACTTAAGTTCCGGTCGAACACAACAAGGACCGGTCGACCGATAACAGGCAGAAAATCCCAACTCACCAGCAATAATGCACTACCGGTCGACCGCCACAAGGCATCGTTCGACCGGTGAAGGTTAAAGTCGGGCAAACAGTGCTAAAACGGTCGACCGCCCGAAGGATCCGGTCGACCGTTGGTCGTCTTCAACCTCGCGCCAGCCGAGGTTTTACGAAGAACGCGTCGCCGGAGAGGTTCCCAACCTCTCCCGACCCGACCAACGCCTCCCCCACGCTTGGGTGAGCAACAAACCACACTAATAAGTTGACATACCTCAAATGAAGACGACGAAACGCCGGAGCAAGCTCACGCCTCCGTCCTCCTCACGCGCGTCCTCCTCCCCGCGACGACCTCCTCACGCCGGAACCTCCGAGCCTTCTTCCTCCTCTGGTCGCCGGATAGAAAAAATGGAGAGGGAGTGAGAGAGTGCAAGTAAGGAAAAGAGAGAGAGAGAGAGAGAGAAACACTTAAATAACCCTACACCCCATCACCTCTCCCTCACCCTACACCATCACCCTACACCCCAACCCATACTTCCCATCACATCCACCACTCCTTCCTCCATCCCTATGCAAACCCCTCTTCTAACCCAATTTAACCCTAATCCAATCCTAATCCGGTTTAGGGACATAACAATCCACCCAACTTAAAAGGATTTCGTCCCGAAATCAAGCAACTACTCACCGAAAAGCTCTGGATACTGCCTTCTGACATCCTCCTCAATCTCCCAAGTGGCCTCGCGCTCGCTGTGATGCTGCCACCTGACCTTCACCATCGGAATGGTCCTCCTCCTGAGCTGGTGATCCATGCGATCAACAATCTCGACCGGCCTCTCCTCGAGCGACAAGTCCTGCTGAATCTCTGGCACTGCTATCTCAATAACGTGCGACGGATCTGCAACGTACTTCCTCAGCATCGATACATGGAAGACGTTGTGAAGACCCGAAAACTGCGGCGGCAAAGCAATCCGGTAGGCAACCTCTCCAACTCGGTCCAAGATCTCGAACGGCCCAACATACCTCGGACTCAGCTTCCCCTTCTTCCCAAACCTCATCACACCTCGGGCAGGGGAAATCTTCAGAAACACATGGTCGCCCACCTCGAAACTCAGCGCTCGTCTGCGTCGATCTGCATAACTCTTCTGCCTGCTCTGTGCCGTGGCCAGTCTCCTCCTGATCACATCCACCTTCTCTGCATACATCTGCACGATCTCTGGCCCAACTAACTGCCTCTCGCCCACATCACTCCAGCATACCGGTGATCTGCAAGGCCTCCCGTACAAAGCCTCGTACGGTGCCATCCCAATACTCGAGTGGTAGCTGTTGTTGTAGGCGAACTCTATCAGTGGCAGGTGCTCATCCCAGTGCCCTGCCCAATCCAATGTGCATGCTCTCAGCATATCCTCCAGGGTCTGAATCATCCTCTCTGACTGACCATCTGTCTGCGGATGGAACGCTGTACTGAACCTCAGACGCGTCCCCAAAGCCTGTTGCAGACTCCCCCAAAATCTGGAAGTGAAACGAGGATCTCGATCTGAGATGATGCTCACTGGCACTCCATGTAACCTGACTATCTCCTCCACGTACAACTTAGCCAGACCCTCCAAAGGCAACGTGGTCCTGATCGCTAAGAAATGCGCCGACTTGGTCAGTCGATCGACTATCACCCAAATCGCGTCGTGGAATCTCCTCGTCTTCGGCAATCCCGTGACAAAATCCATCGTCACGTGCTCCCACTTCCACTCAGGAAGCTCAATACACTGCATCGGTCCTGCTGGCCTCTGATGCTCAATCTTCACCTGCTGGCAGACCAAGCATCGCTCCACAAACTCGGCAATATCCTTCTTCATGCCCTTCCACCAGAAGTTCCGCTGCAGGTCCTTATACATCTTCGTGCTCCCCGGATGAATGGTGTATCTGGCTCTGTGTGCCTCCTCCATGATGTCATCTCTCAGCCCATCGCTCTTCGGCACCCAGATCCGACTCCTGAACCTCAAACCACCATCAACCCCTATGCTGAAATCTGACCCCTCTCTGGAAGCCAACTGTAGCAGACCAGCTAGCTCCTCATCCCCCTGCTGAGCCTGAACCAACCGTGAGACAGTCTGCGGCTCCACCCGAAGCCCAGCAATCACTGCTCCCTCTGTACCCTCTGTGAACGGTCTCCACTCTGACAAAGCCTCGAGTAGCCTCCACTCCTGAATGCACAGACTCGCAACAGAAACCTCCATCTTCCGGCTCAGCGCATCTGCAACCGAATTCGCCTTCCCCGGATGATAGGAAATGGTGAAGTCGTAGTCCTTAATGAACTCGAGCCATCTGCGCTGCCTCATATTCAGCTCCTTCTGCGAGAACAAGTACTTCAGACTCTGATGATCGGTGAAGACCTCGAACTGCTCGCCATACAGATAGTGCCGCCAGGTCTTCAACGCGTGAACTACCGCCGCCAGCTCCAGATCGTGAGTCGGGTAGTTCTTCTCGTGCACCTTCAGCTGCCTCGAAGCGTACGCGACCACCTTCCCATGCTGCATCAGAACACAACCCAAGCCTATCCCTGATGCATCGCTGTAAATCACGTAGCCTCCACTGCCACTCGGTAGCGTCAGAATAGGTGCTGTCGTCAATCGCCTCTTCAGCTCCTGAAAGCTGTCCTCGCACTTCTGGGACCAAACGAACTTGACGCCTTTCTGCGTCAATGCTGTCAGCGGCGATGCAAGTCTGGAGAAATCCTGGATAAATCGTCTGTAATACCCTGCCAGACCTACGAAACTCCTGATCTCCGTCACGCTCGTCGGGGCTCTCCACTGAGTCACTTCCTCGACCTTCGCCGGATCCACTGAAATCCCATCTGCTGACACAATATGCCCCAGAAAAGCCACCTGATCCAACCAAAACTCGCACTTCGTGTACTTGGCATATAGCTGCTGATCCCTCAAGATGCCAAGCACAATCCTCAGGTGCTCTCGATGCTGCTCCCTGTCAGGCGAGTATATCAAAATGTCGTCTACGAATACAACGACAAATCTGTCGAGGTACGGCTGGAAGGTCCTATTCATAAGATCCGTGAATGCTGCAGGCGCATTCGTCAGTCCAATTGGCATCACCAAGAACTCGTAGTGGCCGTACCGCGTCCTGAAGGCTGTCTTCTGAACATCTGCCTCCCTGATCCGCAACTGATGATAACCCGAACGCAGATCGACCTTCAAGAACACTCTCGCCGTCTGCAACTGATCAAACAAATCATCAATCCTGGGCAAAGGATACCGATTCCGAACGGTAACCTTATTCAGCATCCTGTAGTTGATGCACATCCGCAACGACCCATCCTTCTTCTTCACGAAGAGCACAGGCGCTCCCCATGGAGAAACACTCGGTCGAATGAACCCGGACTCCATCAACTCCTGCAATTGCTTCTTCAGCTCTGTCAACTCTGCAGGTGCCATACGATACGGTGCCTTCGACTGAGGTGTCGTACCCGCTACCAGCTCGATGCCGAACTCGATCTCTCGGTGCGGCGGTAACGCTGGAATCTCCGCTGGAAACACATCCGGAAACTCCTGCACAATCTCTATGTCCTCCAGTCTCCTCGTCTCACGATCAGGAACTACCAGCGTGGCCACAAACGCTCTGCATCCCTGTTGTATCAGTCTCTGTGCCCTAACTGCAGACACAATCAGACGACCCCCTCTGCTCCTCGCACCTCTGATCAGAACATCTGGCAAACCCTCCATCGGAATCAGGATCTTCTTCTCACGGCAAAAGACCCGCACGTCGTACCGGGACAGCCAGTCCATCCCCAGTATGACGTCGAAGTCCACCATCGGTAACAAGACCAGATCTGCCGGAAAATCGTGGTCTCCCGAAGCAACTGTGGTGCCGGGGAAAAAGCTCCCCACAGTGCCCACCTCACCCATGGGCGTGCTGACCTCCAAAACATCAGTCAGCAGCACAGGGGTCCGACCCAACTCGCCAGCAAACTTCTCCGAAATGAAGGAGTGAGTGGCGCCGCAATCAAACAACACACGCGCTACTGAACCAGAAACTGAAAGCGTACCTTCCACGACGGTGTTGGAGTCCCTCGCCTCCTCAGCCTGGATAGTGAAGACTCGCCCAGTCCTCCTGCTCTGCCCCGGTGCAACAACTGATCGGCTACCTCCGCCTCTGCCTACTGCTGGTGGTCCCGGCCTCCTGCTCGGCTCACCCTGCCTCTGAGGACAATCACGGACAAAATGCCCCATCTGACCACAACCCATGCACGCTCCAGTCCGACGGGGACACTCCTGCCCCGGATGGAACCTCCCGCAGTAAGTGCACGCTCCTGACTGACGTGCTCCTCCACCATCGAACCTGGGCCTCTTGCCCGAGTTCCCTGCTCCACGACCAGCGACTCTGCTGCCGGTGCTCACTGGCGCCTTCCGCGCCTCCTGAATACACTCCCTCTGGTCCTGCTCGATGATCGTAGCATGCTTCACCGCATCAGCAAGGGTCCGCGGCATGCTGTTGATCACCCGAGAACGAAGCGGCTGCCTCAGTCCCTTCACGAACTTCCTCGCCCGTTGCTCTGGGGTCACACAAATCTCAGGGCAGTAACGCTCCAAAGCGTTGAACCTGCTGATGTAGCTCGTCAGTGTCATGTCCTTCTGCTCCAGCGACATGAACTCCTCCCTCTTCTGATCCCTGACATGCTGGGGGAAGTACTGCTCATGAAACACCTCCAAGAACTCCTCCCAGCTCACATCCACACGATCATCAAACAACATCGTGGACGTAGATCTCCACCAGTTGGCAGCCTCGCCATCGAACACGTAGGTGGCCAGCTCCACCATCCTCTCAGGTGCTACACCAATAGCACGGAAAATCTTCTCCATCCGGAAGACCCAGTCCTCTGCAACCTCTGGGGCCCTCCTGCCATCAAAAGTCGGCGGGTGCTGACGCATGAACCGATCGTGCTCAGCCCCCACCCCGCTCTGAGCGCTCTGAGCAGCCTGACGCTCCAGAAACTCGCCCAGCCTGTCCCACTGAGCACCTGAAGTGTCGTCACTGGGATCACGATCGCGTGGAGAACTCCTCACGCGCCTAGGTGCCATCTGTCACCACAACAATCAACAGATAAGCAACAATGCATGCAAGAGCTACGAAAATAATGCATGCCTCTAGCACTACTCCTAAGAGTGGTTCTTTAGACGAAGACACAGGAATCGACCGCTCTGATACCAAGTTGTAACGTCCCGAAACTGCGGAAGATTTAAAATTTCGAAATAACGAATAAAACTGACAACTCAAGGCGGGAACGTCACAAATATATAAATATATGAATCCGGGTGCACCCAAAATACATGGAGTTTACAAAAGGTGTACAACTACAATCCAGATGAAAGAAATGAAAATACAAGTAGTCGTACGATCTCGCAAATGCCGAAGAGGATCCGACTCCAAAGCGCTCCGTCCTCGGTCACCACCCACCGGACCTACTGCGATCCTGAAAAAGATGCAACAACAATGCCTGAGTTTCCAGAAGGAAACCCCGTATGCCAACCCACCTATATGCATGCATCACATAATGAACCTATCATACTAGTAGCATGTCATGGCATCAACAGAAATGGAAAGCAGTTCCCCCGAAGGGTAAAACAGGACATCAGTCCGACAATCAATCATCGGGTCTCCCGAAGAGACCTACTGCAGGCACATGCAGTCTAGTAGCCCGCGACATCGCACCCCCCACACGCAGCTACACTACTCAAGGGTTCGGCAGGGAGCCTCTGTCACGTCTACGCGCCGATAGAAACAGATCTGTAAATCTCAGTGGTCGGGGCCACAGGGACCAACGGGGCCGTCGCCCGGAAGGTATATAACAACATCATCTCGGTAGGTGCCCAGCCGAGGAAAACAACAAGCCGGCACAGCCTCGGCCCAACAATCATCATCGCCGGCACAACCTCGGCGGCATCACCGGCACAGCATCGGTGGTCCGTCACAACAGTCCGGCACAGCATCGGACAGATCCAGACCGAAGTCTGCCAGGTCATCGGGCTCCTCGAGCCGCGAACACCAACCGCGCCGCTATAAAAGCAGGGCAGCGACCTCCGTAGCCCCAAGGGCCTGTAGTCACCTCACCCAACGCCAGTTGCGTGGCCGCACAACATCAACACTGGGATCCGCGATCCCTCAGGCCTGCTATACTACAAAGTGCCAACAATCATCTCAAAAGTCACGGTCCATACATGGAGGTGACGCGTCCCGAACACCCACACTCTTCCCAACGGCGGTCCCTGGGCAGGCACGCATCACGCGCCCACCGTCACCTCCCGGCTCACGCACAAGGCGAGGACACGGGTTTCCGTGGACAAAGTTGGCATTCACAACGGGACCCAGGAATTCAGTTCTGAGCAGATTCGGTCGACCGAAATAGTCTAACCGGTCGACCGTTTTCACGAGGAATTCGGTCGACCGAAAGTCTGAATCGGTAGAACTCACTGCGCAACACTAATTCCCCAACGGTCGAACAAAAGTCTAAAACCGGTCGACCGAACGAGGTCAAAATCCGGAGTCTGGTCAACATCAAATTCCACTCTATCGGTCGACCGACTCAGGGGTCTCGGTCGACCGAAAACAGACAGGGTCAACCTAGTATTCTACGTCATCAAACGGTCGAACGTAAACATACTACCGGTCGAACAAACATGCAATCGGTCGAACGCAATATAAATCGGTCGAACAATTCATACAATAATAACAGGTACACTTAAGTTCCGGTCGAACACAACAAGGACCGGTCGACCGATAACAGGCAGAAAATCCCAACTCACCAGCAATAATGCACTACCGGTCGACCGCCACAAGGCATCGTTCGACCGGTGAAGGTTAAAGTCGGGCAAACAGTGCTAAAACGGTCGACCGCCCGAAGGATCCGGTCGACCGTTGGTCGTCTTCAACCTCGCGCCAGCCGAGGTTTTACGAAGAACGCGTCGCCGGAGAGGTTCCCAACCTCTCCCGACCCGACCAACGCCTCCCCCACGCTTGGGTGAGCAACAAACCACACTAATAAGTTGACATACCTCAAATGAAGACGACGAAACGCCGGAGCAAGCTCACGCCTCCATCCTCCTCACGCGCGTCCTCCTCCCCGCGACGACCTCCTCACGCCGGAACCTCCGAGCCTTCTTCCTCCTCTGGTCGCCGGATAGAAAAAATGGAGAGGGAGTGAGAGAGTGCAAGTAAGGAAAAGAGAGAGAGAGAGAGAGAAACACTTAAATAACCCTACACCCCATCACCTCTCCCTCACCCTACACCATCACCCTACACCCCAACCCATACTTCCCATCACATCCACCACTCCTTCCTCCATCCCTATGCAAACTCCTCTTCTAACCCAATTTAACCCTAATCCAATCCTAATCCGGTTTAGGGACATAACAGTGGATGGTGATGAACAAGCGGAGGATGAAAAGGAGGAGCACGTTGGTCATGTGCATGTCCACTCACACGTAGCCCAAGCCCACGTGCATGGGGTCGTCGAGGTGGTGGAGAAGGAGAGGAAGACGGCGGAGCTTATCCGCCATCCTATTGTTTCACAGGTCACTTGTTGATCCATTTTTTAATATATATTTTATCGTAGACAAATTGAGATAACTCAACTAGTTACTTTTGGATTTCCTCGAAAACAAAATAAATGTTGCATATTCAAATTCCATTGTTAATTTTTCTTCTCCTTTTTATTCAAACATTGTTGGAAATATCAGACCCAGATCAGAACACACCACGCTGGTTTCAGAACAAATACCAGTAAACACAGAACAAAGAACAGAGATTTTTTTGTGGTGCAAAAAACTGCAGCACCATTTTCTGGGTTTTCTTTCCTTTTATTAGCATCTCACTATTACAGCAAATTAAAACTTACCTAAAAATAGTTTACAAATATGTTGTGGTTTTCCATTTTCTTCCACGCCATATCCATAACTACCAAAACAGGAAATTACTTACTAAAACTAATTTTGCACCATAATTGGTGCTAAAAAATATAACTCAGAAATAAAACAATAAACTTAACTTGACACAACCAGCTTAAAACTAACATTCACTTCCCTAAGCTTGTTGTGTCTTCTTCACAATACGCAGTCCAATCCTTTCCCTCATTTCAATAAACTTTAATCTTCCCAAAGGCTTAGTTAGAATGTCCGCAAGCTGATCATTCTTCCCAACGTGCTCGACCATAATCTTTCCTTCTTCTACACATTCCCTTATGTAATGAAAACGTGTATCGATATGTTTACTTCTGTCATGGTGTACTGGATTCTTACACAGAGAAATAATGGACTTGTTGTCGATGTTGATCATCACCTTGTCAGGGTTTTGGTTCAAGAGATCCGCAATAAGAGATCCTAACCAAACTCCCTGACACGCCGCAGATGCTGCTGCTATATACTCTGCTTCACATGAGGATAGTGCAACCACCATTTTCTTCCTTGACAACCAGCTGATCAGATTAGAGCCCAAGAAAAAAACAACTCCAGTTGTACTTTTACGATCATCTACATCGCCGGCCGTGTCACTATCACTGTAACCCACCAGACACAGTTTCACTCCTGCTTTTCTTCTCTCATAATAACAGCCCATACCAAGTGTTCCTTTAACATACCTCAGTATATGTTATACAGCAGCCATATGTTCGGTTTTTGGTGACTCCATGTATCTGCTCACAATGCCAACTGAATAGGCTAGATCTGGCCTAGTGTTTGTGAGATATCGCAAGCTACCCACAAGGCTTCTGTACGTGGTTTGATTCACTGGTGGTGAAGAGTTTTTCTTACTCAATTTTAGCCTTGCTTCCATCGGGGCTTGAGTTGGATTGCAATCTGCCATACCACATTCTTGAAGAATCCTTTTTGCAAATGCCTCTTGGCAAAATGAGATACCATTTTGCAACTGATGAACTTCTATGCCAAGATAGTAACTCAATAAGCCTAGATCACTCATCTTAAAAATCTCCTTCATCTGCTGCTTGAATTTTTTAACTTCCTCCTCATTACCTCCTGTAATAACCAAATCATCCACGTACACACCAACAAGGAGACAATTCTCCCCTTTGCCCTTTTTGTATACAACATGCTCAAATGGGCTTCTCTCAAAACTCAGTGACAACATTGTGCTGTCTAATTTTGAGTTCCAAGCTCTTGGAGCTTGTTTTAAACCGTACAAGGCTTTGTGCAACTTCAATACCTTATGTTCACTTCCCTTCTCCTCAAAACCAGGCGGTTGTTTTACATATACTTCTTCTTCTAATTCTCCATTCAAAAACGCCAACTTAACATCCATGTGATGTAGTCGCCATCCTTCTTGAGCTGCTAGTGCAATGAGTAATCTCACTGTTTCAATCCTTGCGACCGGTGTGAACACTTCTTCAAAATCGATACTTTGTTTTTGCACATACCCCTTTGCTACTAAGCGTGCTTTGTGTTTCAACACCTTTCCATCAGGATCCTTCTTCACTTTATATATCCATTTGAGTCCTATGACTCGCTGGCCAACAGGAGGATCTTCTAAACTCCATGTTTGATTGTGGCGGATAGAATCGATCTCTTCCTGCATGGCGCACCTCCAACTTTCCTCTCTGTCAGCATCCAGGAAGTTTGTTGGCTCTTCTGTGCCCAGCAAGCAAAGGCCAGAATATTCAAGTTGCATTGGTTCGGTCACATCGTAAATTTCATGCAAATTTCGCATTCTTACCGGGGCTTCCCATGATGAAGTTGGTTCCTCAATTATGCCATGTACTGAGGTTGTCTCCGGTGTTGTTTCTCCCTCTGATTCACCTTCCTCCTCTTGTACTACACTGTGTATTGGAGTGGGCGGTGTCTGCTGTAGTTCATGTTCACCGATGCTCTCATTGCTGCCTATAGATATAGCTTGTTCATAGTTTACATGGAACACATCATCTGTTGGAATTTTCTCTGCATCTTGCATCATACCCCAGTCCCACGCCTTCTCCTCCTCAAAGATAGCATCACGTATTATAGTTACCTTTCTGGTGGAGGGATCATACACACGGTATGCCTTCGAACCGCTCTCATATCCAATGAACACCATCGGACAACTGCGGGCTTCAAATTTTCTGATGTGGCCATTTACTTCTTTCACATGCACCATACATCCAAACGTGCGCATATGATGTACTGTCGGCTTTCGCTTGTGCCATGCTTCGTACGGCGTCATCCCAATCACACTTTTAGTTGGCGCACGGTTCAGTATATACACCGCGGTCATTACAGCTTCTCCCCAAAATTTTGCAAGCATTTTCATACTCTTCATCATGCTGCGTGCCATGGCAACAACTGTCTGGTTCCTTCGCTCGACCACCCCATATTGCTGAGGAGTATAAGGGGCAGTCAAGTATCTTTTGATGCCCATCTTCTTGCAATAGGCAATGAAATCATTTGACTTGAATTCACCTCCCCGGTAAGTGCGGAACACTTTCAACTTTGTATTTGTTTCTACTTCAGTCGCCACCTTGATCTCCTTGAATGCTTGAAATGCCATATCTTTGGATTTCAACAGTACAATCCACATGTATCTACTATAGTCATCAACCATCAGTAGAAAGTACTTGTTGTCACCCGCAGTTGAAGGTGTGATGGGCCCGCACAGATCACCATGTACTAGTTCCAACACCCCGCTTGCTCTGAAATTTGCCTCTTGTGGGAATGGTTTGCGACGTTGTTTTCCAGCTAGACAACCATCGCACAATTGTTCTACATGGTTAACCAGCGGAAGGCCTTCAACCATGCCATCCTGGCCTAGTTTGCGCAACGCTTGGAAGTTTAGGTGCCCATAGCGTGCGTGCCATCTCCAAGCATCATTGTCGAGGCGTGCCATCAAACACACTGGCTGTGCAAGATTGAGATTAAGGATGTACAATATGTTCCTTGCTCTCTCGACTCGAACCAGCAATTTTCCCTTTCTATCAAACACACACAGGTAGCCGTCTTCCAACACGACTTTGCATCCGCGCTCCTCGAGTTGACCCAAACTTATGATGTTGCTGGTCAGCTTCGGTATGTAATACACATCGGTTAGTGCCTTGTGTTCACCTGTGTGACCCTCAATTATCACAGTGCCTCGAGCACTGATAGACACCGCCGAACCATCACCAAATTTGATCGTGCCTCCGATAGATGTGTCAAGCTCGGTGAAGTACTTACTACAACCAGTCATATGATTGCTAGCACCTGTGTCAAGGTACCAAACATCCTTCTCATCCACTTGCAGATGGAGTTGAACGTTCTCCTTCATGAGTGTTATTTCACCAATTGTTTCTTTCTTGGTTTCCATCAGTTCACAGGTTTCAAGCATTAGTAGAGCAGGCTCATCATCTCCTTTCTCTGCCACAAACGCCTTCTCCTTCTTGGGTTGGCGGCATTCTGATGCAAAATGGCCATATTCTGAACAGTTAAAACACTTAATTTTGGATTTGTCAAACTTTCGATATGGCCTTTTTCCTTTATCATTTCCGCGCCCACTTCCTTGGCTATACCCATGCCCGCTGCCAGAACCTTCACTCCCCTTGTTTTCTTTTATGGACAGTGCTTCCCATTGTGCACGTGTGAGCATCACCTGCTCTTCTTCTTCCTTACGATCTCGCCGCCCCTTCAGATTCTCCTCAAACACCCTTAACTGTCCTATCGCCTCTGTAATGGACATAGCCGACATATCTCCCCATTGTTCTATCGTACCAATGATAGGGAGAAATCTATCCGGTACGGCACTAAACAATTTCTCAACAACCGTACTATCCTTCAATTCTACTCCAAGGGAGCGGATTTCACCCACCGTGCTGGTGAGTTTCTGAGAGAACTCAACAATATTTGTAGAGTCTTCCATGATAATACGATCAAATTGCCGTTTCAGAACTTGTGCCCTTGCTTTTCTGACACGGTCCTCGCCTACACTCATCTCCTTGATGGCCTCCCATGCTTCCTTTGCTGAACCCTTCTCCGCAATTGCCATCATTACATTGTCTGGCACGGCCTGGGAGATTGCAGCTAGGGCACCATGATCTTTATCTTCTTCGATCGGTACTTCACCCTCTATTGCCTGCCACACACCCAGTGCTCGCAGGATGATCTTCATTTTTACAGCCCATAGGCCATAATTTGTGTCACTTAGCATGGGATACTGAATTGGCACAACACCTCCTCTCGCCATTGCTTTCGGCGGTTGGGTCTTCTTTTCATCGGTTTTATCTTCCATTACCTTCAACATCCTAGGCTCTGATACCAAATGTTGGAAATATCAGACCCAGATCAGAACACACCACGCTGGTTTCAGAACAAATATCAGTAAACACAGAACAAAGAACATAGAATTTTTTGTGGTGCAAAAAACTGCAGCACCATTTTCTGGGTTTTCTTTCCTTTTATTAGCATCTCACTATTACAACAAATTAAAACTTACCTAAAAATAGTTTACAAATATGTTGTGGTTTTCCATTTTCTTCCACGTCATATCCATAACTACCAAAACAGGAAATTACTTACTAAAACTAATTTTGCACCATAATTGGTGCTAAAAATATAACTCAGAAATAAAACAATAAACTTAACTTGACATAACCAGCTTAAAACTAACAAACACGTACATTTGTTCTGCTAAATAATATAAAAAATATTGACTTTTTTTATTTTTTTTATATCATATTAGTACTTACTTGAATTTAAATTGAAATACATATAATCTCAATATTTTTGTAGATATGATGATTACACTATTTGAGAAACACTTTCATGTTGATATAGTTTTGAAAATAGTAACTTTCATAATAACTCACGATTTGTTTCTAAAAGACACTTTCTGCTGATAGGTGTGTATTTTAAAAAAATCATTTTTTGCATAAAGAAAAGTAAAGCATCAAGATATTGTTATTGGACTCCACTGTGTACTATGCTTGAACTTTATCTATTTAAATGTTATTTTCATATATGTAATTATTCCGGCAACAATTTTTTAATAATTTGGGGGGGGGGGGGGGGGTTTGCAGGTTTTGGAGTTGGGAATAGTTGTGCACTCTGTTATAATTGGACTATCCTTTGCATCAGAAACCCCTTCAACAATAAGACCACTTGTTGGAGCCTTAAGCTTCCACCAATTCTTTGAAGGCATGGGCCTTGGTGGATGCATAGTGCAGGTAATAACATAATAATTATGGTAATCAATAAATCTTATTCATGCTCTTTTAATTGATGTTTCATTAATTTGTGGACCACATATTAGAGAATGGTCAGCATTGAGTGTGACCTCCTTTTGGGTTGAGAACAAATGCCGCCCACACCAATAGAATTCTACTTTAGGTTGAACATCATATATGCTTGGTCAGAAGAAATGTTCTCATATATGAAGCAAAGCATCCGTATATGATCAAATTGCTAGAACCCCATTCCACTATCATAGTATCATGTTCTTTCTCATTCACATCCCGATCCAAACGCATGCTTTTAATCATACTAAATTCATATTAAGCGGATAATTCATGAAAGTGTTAAAAACGTTTAGAAAAGAAAAGAAAATTACCTAGCTAGCTATATGTAATGCTATACATATCCATGGAAATCAATCAATGGGCTCCGGCCTTCCGAAGTGTTTGCGTTTAACTTGTATATGTTGACGATATCATTCTTTTACATCAGGCCAGGTTTAAGACTAAGGCGATGGTGATCATGGGCATCTTTTTCTCCTTAACAACACCTATCGGTATAGCGGTAGGCATTGCGATATCAAATGTCTATGACGAGCGGAGCACAATCGCTATAGCCATTGAGGGCATCTTAAATGCAGCGTCGGCCGGAATTCTAATCTACATGGCTTTAGCTGATGTTCTAGCTGCAGATTTCATGAGCCCAAAGATGCAAAGCAGTGGAAAGCTCCAATTTGGAGCCAATTTGGCTCTTCTCCTTGGAGCCGGGTTCATGTCGTTCCTAGCCAGATGTAGGGCTGTTTGTGGGGCGGGTTTGACCCGCCCCTCCCCGCCCCGCGTAGGGCGGGTTGCGGTTGAAAATTTTCCTACCCGCCACCCGTTAACCCGCCACCCGTTAACCCGCCGAACTAAACGGGGCGGGTTGCGGTTAATGTGTTACCAACCCGTTAACCCGTTTACCCGTTACAAATATAATTATTAAAAAAAAATACATATTTATGTATTAAAATTTTCGTTATTTCATTAAACTTCTAACATTTCTTCTAAAATTAAAATTTTCCTACCCGTGACCCGTTAACCCGCCACCCGTTAACCCGCCAGACTAAACGGGGCGGGTAGCGGCCCAATTTTTTTTTACCCGCCCCGCTCCGCCCCGTTTGCAGCCCTAGCCAGATGTCTTGATTAACCATTGATTTTTCTTGAGGAGTATGATGATTTAGTTGTTTCCTTCATTAGTACGATGGACCACAAGAATTAGATGGTCCATGTGTAATAACCTTAATCTAAACACCTAAATTAAACTAAACTAAACCTAATTAACCTAATTAAGCCATGATTAGTGAAGGATGAGGTGGAGGAATTGGATAAGAATTGAGAGATGAGGTGTTGGTGTAGGATTGGAGAAGATGGAGGTGTGAGTTAAAAGGTAATTATATATAGTTAGATAAGATTTTAATAAAAACGTTTTCTTCAGTTGATCCAGCAGAGAGTGAGAGAGAGTTTCGGAGAGGAGAAGAAGAGAAGGAGAAGAAGAAGAGGAGAAGAAGTTGAGTAGAGGTTGCCAAAGCTTGGGAGGCTTCCTCAACCGTCAAAAAGGTATGTCAAATCTTCAATATAACTCACTTATGCCTTGTGAGTGTTGGGGATCGACGTTGGTGTCGAATTCCACGTCGGATTGCAACCTATTCAGAGGTTGAAGACGACGATCGGTCAACCGGTGCATGTGGGCAGTCGACCAATCCTATTATTATATTGATTTGCACCCGCGAACGGTTGAACGATGTCTATGGACGGTCGACCGTTATGCCAGATTTGTGCGGGAAAAAGGGTTGATGCTGTTATCGGTCGAACGGGTCCACTTAGCCGGTCGACCGAAAAACAATGAGAATAGGTCGGTTGGGAATTTTGACTTATTAAACGGTCGAACGTCCTTAACCTTGTTCGACCGATCTATTCGATGCTAAGTCGGTTGGGAGCTTTGACCATCAAACGGTCGACCGCTCTTTAACTTTCGGTCGACCGACTGAGCATTTTAATTAAGCGGTAGAGTGCCTGTGATGTATCGGTCGAACTGTATAGCAGTTCCGGTCGACCGAATACTACTTAGGCAAATTGCTGAATTTTCCTGTTATCGGTTGAACGGCCCCTTGGTTCGACCGATCGGATCTATATATTATATAAAATTGTATAGCGTAGACCATCCAAACGGTCGACCGCTAGATGACTTTTGTTCGACCGATGGGTCGGTAATTCGGTTGGCATGGTTCGACCGATACACTTGTTTGTACAGTACCGAGTACTGTGTGAAGGACCGATCGACCGGTGTGCTTGTAGCGGTCGACCGATCTGTCGCAGGTTGGTGGATTTATCCACACGCGATCCGTTGAGTATAGGTTGACTACTGGCTCCGAGGCGACGGTTGATTATCGGCTTTGAGAGCGACGGATTTCACCTTCGACGAGGGCGTATTATTGTATTACTATTGCCTCTCTTACCGAGCGGGGTGTGAGGGATGTGTGCCGTAAACCTTGGGCAGTTTGCGAGGGTTTAGCGGTAGGCTGAGGATGTTCCGGCAGGATGCGCGTCTGGCGGCTCTTGGGGGAGCAGCGGCTGTCGTCTGACCCGAGTTGTGTATTCGGCGGGCTGACTCGCTCCTGGGGTGGCGGCGTATGACGGGGGTTCCTTCCTGCACTTTTGGGGAGCAGTGGTGTCGACTGACCCTTGTGAGGCAGCGGTGGACTGACTTGACCCTAGTGGCAGGAGTGGTTCAGTGTCGCGGAGGCGGTGAGGGCATTATTGTGGGCCCGAGGTGGGTGATCATGTGCATTGCATTGCATTGTCTTTAATTCCTTTTTGTATTTTAGGAAGTTTGGTATATGGGGTTCCTGCAGGGAACTCAGGCATGTTTGTTTGTTTGCATTTCAGGTAGCGAGTAGCATTAGAGTCAGGTGGTGACCGAGGAGGATGCCCCCGGGATCAGATCCTGTCCTCTTGTATATCTTTCTTTTGTTGAGGTAGTGATTACATGTATATTCAGTTTTGTTGTAATCACAGTTGACTCATTTGTATAGTTTGACTTCCACGTGGATGTATATCTTATATATTTTATATATATGTTGATTTGTTTTCCTGTGACGTGCCCGGTGTTGACCTTTGACGGTCTTTATTATTGTTTAAATTTTCCGTTGTTTCCGGGACGTTACACCATGCCCTGCTAATTATTGTTCTCTCAGCTAATACACAAATCTAGCTGGATAGGGATGATTCAACAAGTGATGTTTACCAATCTTAAGGAAATGTTGTATTTTCTCATATTTTTTATCTTTAGAAAAATGACGCTTCAAACTAATAACATGAGGTAGAATTTTTCCTTTTAAGCAATCCAAATTCCTTGGAGAGATCGATGTATTAAGTTCAAGATCATACTCCTTTGAAAAGGAAAATTAAGATCATCCGATCGCAATTGGATGCAATAACTACAGGATTTTACAATATAACGACCCTACTTAAAGATGCTTTGAAAAGTAAGTTCACATCTTAACGCAAAACTATTATCAATTTTTTGACGCTATATAGGAAAACAGACGCCAACTTCAAAACCCCACTATACCTCTTTCTCGGACTTACACTTATTTTATCAAATCTTTCTACCTTTTTCTAGCTGACGGAGGCATCAGATTCAGGTCATGGAAATTAATCTCGAAAAACAATAGTTGTGCACTGAAGATAAAATTCTTTATATATGTGGTTAACCACAAACAATAAGATATTAACATTCGAAAACCTTATGAAGAGGAGTGTCCACGGCCCAAATTGTCGTCCTCTCTGTAAGAATGACTTTGAATCAGTCAAGCACATTCTCTTATAGTGTTGCATCACTTCCTCCATCATCAAGAGTATTGTATGTCACGAAAATGTTATCTCAACATCTATTGAATCATACGACCTGTTATTTTCCAATGGACCGATTTTGGACGGCCTGGAAGTGTAGGAATGATTGTGTCTTCGTGACTACTTCATTTGGGGTGAGCAACAACCGGTCCGGTCTTCGGTCTAGAATCCGGAACTAATTCGGTTTCTGTCCGGATCGATCTGAATTAATTATTTTTTAAAATTTAAGTTAAAAAAATAGGTTTTGAACCGAACCGAACTCAACCGATCCGATCTTCAGTCCGAACCGGACCCAACCGGTCTGATCTTCGATCCACGGTCCAGAGTCGATCTGGTTCCAGTCCGATCCGGACTGGTTGCTCACCCCTAACTTCCCTTCCCCCGTTCAATTGGCTCATGACTCGTGATTAATTTACTCTCTTGACAACGTTTTGGACTTCTACATATCGGTCTGACACTCACTCATGCCGGTCCTTCAATGATCTCCTTGCCAACATACGGAGCGCAATTGGATTTCAATCAATTACTGTCAATACTGGTCCACTTAGAAGTATATGAACCTTGCATTTATCTCATATATTTGTCCCACTGATCTCTGTAATTTCTCTCCCTCTCCACTGAACTCTGTAACTCTGATGACTTATGTGATTACGTTCTCTAATTAAAAAATAAAACTTTACTTGCTTTAAGAAAAAAAAGTAAGTTCCCTTCTTGTACTCTTTAAAAAACCAAAATTTTGTTAGGTAACTTAGAAATTTTCTTTTTTATGTGATGACCTAAGAGTAAGATCACGTCTGCACACTTAAAAATGTCTACCACTTCAAGAAAAAAAAGGTTAAGAGGGGGTAGTAAATTAGTAATGATGTGTATAACTTTTTAAACGAGTATTCACGATTTCCAATGGATCTCTGATGTTTATAGAAGTACTCCGGACATGGATTTCTGATGTTAACATTAATTTATCCTTATTGATAACTTAAAATCGAAATCAAAAATCCAAACCACATATGTTTTATATCACTATAGAAGTATGAACTATAGAAATCATAAACATTGGAAGTCGTCTTGTTTGATTTTCCTATGATAAAAAAATCAATGCATGATATTCATTGCAATATCAAATGACCCTTATTGATAACATAATATTTAAAATCCAAATTGAAAATTTAGACCGTAATTCTTGTTTTATATCATAATATGAGAATGCACGTTGATATAATAAAAATTGAAAGTCGTCTTATTTGATTTTTGAAGGATCCAAAAATCAACGCACGAGATTTTGTACAAAGTTGACATCACTTGATCTTATGTAAAATGACTTTTAAATTTTATAATTTTTGACGTGCATACTAATATTGTGATATTAAATAAGATTTACGATTTGGATTTATCATTTGGAGTTTAAATTTTAAGTTATTGAATGATAAATTGATGTCAATTTGTTTAGGGATAGTCGATTTCTCATCATATAATATACCTTACTTTAAAGGGAAAAACATAAAGCTGAAAAAAACATCGTAAACCAAAGAACCTTTATAAGATCCCTATAAAACCAAAGAAGTATTTTTATTTTATTTTATTGAAATTAACCGAATTAACCAAAGAAGTTTACAAAGACTGACCCGTGATACTCTATTACAAGGACTGAATCGGCCTGGTTTAAGAGGGAAACTAGAAGAGCTTCAACAAGTGATTTATTGTATTTGATGGGGGAGATGTGGTACACATTATAAGTGGGATAATTGGAGTTTTACAATGTACAAGTCACTTATTAGTTTGGTAATATATTTCCAGTAAATACAAGTCAGGTACCTTTTTACAGTGGAATACTGGAATCCACATCTTTGCTAAAGGGCACCTTACCATCCAAACGGGCCCTATGTTATAACACCGTTTATTTAAATATTAGTTTAATAATCAATTTCTCCATTTAACCCCGAAAATCCAATAATAACACAAACCTTGTCTTTTCTTCTTTCTTAAATTATGAAAAATTATAAAAAGAGTAAAAGTAACAAATGAATCCTTGAGCCAACATCTCCAACGTCGTCCCTTAGATCGTGAACCAATTACGATCGTCTGGTTGGGTCCTTACTGAATTGGTTCTCTCGAAATTCCGGAAAATCCAAGTATCCATCAATTTCTCAAAACCATTTTCAATTTTTTATTAAAGTTAACCCTCTTAGTGGGTCCCACTCTAACCTTGATGTGTTTAGTTTTAATAATTAGTTTTTAAAAACCAAATATATTGCTATTTTATATTAAAAAACTAAAAAACGATTCAAACCGTATAATTGTATTTTTTTTTTCAAATTCCCAATTCACGTTGAACTTGACTAGTCGAACCATGCTATTGTTTCACGATTCGAGAAGTAGGTCCAATCTAGTCTCACGATCCGAGCACAGACGCCGCAGATGTTGACCCAATGATTGATTTGTAATTTTAATTTTTATTTAGAAAATTTAGAATTTAAGGAGGAAAACATGAATTTGTCTGATTATTGCACTTTTAGGCTAAATGTATGGATTAACTAAAAATTAATATTAAAACATGATGCTATAAGAGAGTTACAACGTGGCGGGTTCTAATTTAATGGAGGTGTACCGGAACAATATTTGCTAGAATCATGTGTACGCAATCCCGAAGCAATAATGCTACGTTTGGTAGGTAGAAATCAAGGAGGGAATGGAAATCATTTCATCCTGGAATTCATTCCCATGTTTGGTTTCAAATTTTCAGGCTTGTATACCCAATCCCAAATCAATAATGCTGCGTTTGGTAGGTACAAATCAAGAAGGGAATGGAATCATCATTCCATCCCTGAATCCATTCTCATGTTCGGTTTCAAAATTTGGGAAGGAATGATAATTCCATTGGAATCTTGATTCTCTCGTACAAGGGAATGGTGAATTGGTGATTCAATTCCTGACAGTTATTCCGTAATATTTTGTTTTATTTATTTTCAAATATGCTCGTCTATATTTTGGTGTATGTTATTCATCTAATTTGATATATGTATATAGAGAAGTGTGTATGTATGTGTTTAATTACATTTTACAACTTTAAATATTTTAAATCGATGTATATATGTGTATTTGATTACTTTGTGATATTCAATTATAAATGCATATATTTTTTGTTACATTTTATGTATTTAAAATTTCATTTCGATTGTGTTTGATAATTTGTGATTAAATTCCAAATTTCTTTGTAGGATCATAATAAGTCAACTTTATGATTAATATTGTAAACTTTCAATTGTCGTATCCATAGGGTTGTCTAGTTCTGTTCGGGATCGGTAGGTCGCTCGATGTTCGCTTGATTTTGCTCGAATCATGACTCGAATCGATTGGTAACGAGCCAAACACGAGCAAAGAAATATGCTCGACAAGCTAAACGATCCAAGCACAAGCAGACATCGCTCGCTCGATGCTCGCTCGAGATCTGATTACTTTATTCAATTACCCAATTAACCCAAATACTCTATCAATTACCCAATTAGCTAGCAAACCTATTTACCAATATCATTACCCATTTACCAAACCCAATAACTCATTTCATAAACCAACCAAAATACCAAATCTCCTCCCCCATTCTCAAAGCCACACCCAAATCAAAATCATAAGACCTCATTCTCAAACCACAGTATTCTCCTCCCCATTCTAAATCTCACGCCCAAATCAAATCCCTAACACCTCCTCCTTACCGCCACCTCCTCCTCGTCATCATCTCCCCCTTGCTGACATCTCCTGTGATTCTCCTGACATCTCACAAGTGATTCTGTGTCGGTCGCAAATGATTTAGGGCTTGTTCGGTTTATCTCTCTGGTTTTGATGTGGATTTGAATGTTTTCCGAGGAAGCGAGTTCGTCTCCCCGTTTTTGCTGCAGATCTTAAAGTTTGATGTGGATTTGAGTGTTTTCATGTTAATCACAAATTTCTGCTATGAATTCGAGTGTTTGTCTTAAGGTTTTTCTGTGGATCTAAGTGTTTTTTTGTTGATTGCAAAGATCTTCAGCGAACTCGAGTGTTTTTGTTGTGTTTTGCATTGATCTTAAATATCAATAAAATGATTATTGAACAGGTTATCGAGCCGAACCGCTCGCGAGCAGGTGACGAGTCGAACCGCTCGCGAGCGACAAGCGCAACAAATTTCTTATTGAGCCGAGCTCGAGCATGCTCAGCTCGATAATAGATCGTTTACACCCCTCCGTACGCACCGGTAATACTTACCTTTTTATTTAACTTAGCAAGTTTGTATCTATTTTTTTCTCTCAGAGTCACAAATATGTGATTCAACTTAACAATAAAATCTTCCTAATTTCGAAAACTTTCTTAAATATTTGGAAAAGGTTAGGCTACTGAGTTTAATTCTCAAGGTGTTGAAGACATAATTGAGGAGATGGATGCATAAGAAAATAGTAAAAACCCTGTGGACATAAATAACAGACCCATGCAACATTGATGAAAGCTCCCGTTAAAAAACGGAAAAAGTCAACTCACTTGCGGAATGTATTTATAGATGCTGCTTCTATACTAGGTGCTGAAATAGAAGAAGGATTTATGTCTTCAACTTACCTTTTTTATTTAACTTATTAAATTTGTATCTTTTTTCTCTCTCAGAGTCACAAAGATGAGATTCAATTTAACAATAAATTGTTTCCTGATTTCGAAAATTTTCTAAAATATTTGGAAAAGGGTTAGGCTATGAGTTTTATTGTCAAGGTGTTGAAGACATGATTGAGGATATAAAAGCAAAAAAAGTAAAGACCATGTGCACATAAATAACAGACCCATGCAACGTTGATGAAAGTCAAAGGTCTTATGAAATCTTTTTGTCTTATCGACGATTCACCTTCCTTAACCCTCCACCATTCAAGTAGATTTTTACTCTTATTAATATGGTGTAATTCCATATATTTGGTTGTAACCCCTACTACCTCTTTATCCTATATATAGGAGGTTATTATACACACTTGTAGATATAAAAGAACAAAATACATATCTTTCTCCACTCCCTAATCTTTCATCTATGGTTTGTTTGTTTTACAACATGTTATCAGTACGAGGCTCTACGATTAAAGTCTGGTGAAGCACCCAAGCTATTATCATGACAAATCTCACCAAGCTTGAGTTCACTGCCCTTGATATATCGGGAAAAGAATTACCTCCCACGGACTCTCGATGCAGAAATTCATCTTCAATAAAATAATAAAAATATTGTCTGTCATAGATAGTATTTGATTCCAATGAGATCTATTACTTGGCATGCTCATGCTATACTTTTATTTGTATGGAAAATTTCATATTATATGTATTTTTGATTTGGGTAGACAGAACCAAAAACATCTGAAATACTAGTTTCAATAATATTTGGTGCATTTTTTTGCAAAGCTTATTTTTAATGCATCTCATTTGGTTATCATATTATGTCACATAAAATTTCGATGTTATTTCGTTGCATCGTATCTGGAATTATTATGGTTAATCATTTCAGCACATGTGATTTATTTATGCAATTATATAAATGATATAATGTGGTATATTGCAACAAAATTTGAGTTTTCGTATTATGAAAGTAATTATTTACCATATGTCATGCTATCATTGAAAATGAATCACTTCAGCCTCGAAAGCAAAAATTGTAATCTTCAAGAGGCGTAATGATTTGTTATCCTCTTTGTTAAAATGATTTTAAAAAGCATTAGGATTTAATCTCATGTTTGTTTTTGTGGTTGGACAAAACATCAAGTTATTGATCAAAATTTCAGGATTTCTCAATCCAATGAAGCATGAAAAGAAATAGTTACATATTTAGTAGTACTTCTAAAATTAAATGATATATATTTCTCATGCAACTTTGTATTGATTCACTTGCTTTGTATAAGTTATATGAATTCTTTGTATCATGTTGATTAAAAAAGTATATGTAAAGTGGTTCAAGCATGTGGTTATTACTTGTTAATTTTTATGCATCACATGGTCATTCACAACTATTACAAGCATTCATCTCGTGAGCACATAATATTCATTTTGATAGATGTATATATATGTAATAAAATGTGCTACATTATAGTGAAATTCAAATTATCATGTTACAAGTGATCATTGTTATTGAAAATGATATGCATTGGCCCAGAAAACAAATATCTTGTGATCATTGTTATTGAAAATTATATGCATTTGACCCAGAAGACGAATATCTTAATATTCATGCAATGCTACCACACAAAGATTTAGAGACTGTTCATTTAAAGAGGTGATGAGAATTTTATTTATGCATCAAGAGGGTTATGAAAATTTATGATAATCCCTAAAGGATTCGTATGACCGTCAAAACGACGTGCAAATAGTTAATATGAAGGGTTTTTTTCGCACCGTAGGGAAAAAACTTAGTAAAAATGCACATCAATCGCTAAATCAAACTCTATGGCCGGAAGACCATAGATATATAGAGTTTAGTAGTAAAGAAAATATTTTATTGATCACTTTACGAATTAATGACCCAATACTCCAGTAGTAGTATGACATCAAAAACCTAAAAGTTTTGGGTTATGCATTACCGTTGATTGAAAGTCATGAGAGTTGTTGGAAAATTACGATACTTTTTTTACATTTTTTGTGTGTGCCGGAAACACTCGCTTCAAAGTATCGTGAAAATAAGAAGCATTGTGCAAATAACAAGTATGAAATAAAGATGACTTCAAGGAGAAAAAACATGCCCAGAAGTGCCTAAATAAATCATCTCTTATCCAGTATGTTCAAAAATCCAGTATAGTGTCTGATATAATTTAGACACGGTTTATCAACATGCATATCTGCCAATATTGTTTATACCAATATCATATTAAAAATACTTACTTTACTAGTACAATAATGAATAAATTGTTTCCCTTCTACGATTTAAAGCTCCTGAAGGGCTAAGTTTTATAGGCCAATCCAATAATCATATATATAATGTACATTTTCTGGCATTAGGGGAGAAGCTAGATGCTTAAAGAATGCCAAGAAAATGTACTATATTGAACCTGAAGTTCATAAGAGAATATACGTACAAGTATGGCTGAACCTGAACTTCATAAAATCATTATCTTGCAAGTAATTGTCATGCATTTTTATTGATTACAAAAGAGTGACTAAGTCTTATATTACTAGACATAAACCGCATAATATGAAGTGGAGATCTTCACAGGATAAAATATATTTAAGCTCAACCAACACCAGAAGCGTGGACCATAAAATATAATATTTTTGGAAATGAAATAAAAGTTAGTCATTCTCATTACACCTCCTGAAGAGGTTAATCCTGAAGAATATAAACCCGTAAAAAAATACAACTACTAAACAAAAGATTAAAGAAATTATGGGGATACAAAATAGTCAAATCCTAAAGTTTTGGGAAACGATGATGATTTGATTATTATTGACATAAAACTTGCACTCAACTATATATGTTGATACGAGAGATAATAAATAATTATAAAAATTATTGTTGACAATTCATTCGTCTTCTTAATAGCCTTCTATATCAAGAGAAAAATTGAATCCAAAACCTATGATATTATAAAAATGTCAGAAGCATTCGTATTTGATATAAACAAAAGAAGGAGAACAATATAGAATAAACTCGCTGAATAACATGTAGTCCTGATTTCAGAAAGTATATCCCTGAAGGATACAAATAGAAATCACAATAACATGTGATACATTATAAAGAGAGAAGTAATATAAAAGTATTCGCAGGACCCAACATCCATCGTGATGTTACTCATTCTCTCGTAATATTGATTATACGTTCTGTTACATGATCAATATAATATGCATATAAGTTATGTTGTGACTTTAAAATTTTATAATTCACTTAATATTGATATTTTATATGAGAGTCCGTGAAGGATAAAGATGACAAAGTATATTATACCAACAATCAAAAGATGCACTAAACAAAGTTTGCTATGTGAAGAAACAAGTAATGGTGTGCATATAACATCTTCAATCAAAGTCATTCCGAAGAATGATACGAAGTGGATCTTAGTCGTCCATATGTTTCACCCAATAATAAAATTTACTATTATTTATTATATGCATATGACTTGATGTCATATGACCTCCAACATAGTTTTTGAAAACCTTTGAAATATTTAAATGATGGATTTTTAAATAAATGACTAGAGATAAATCAATTGTTTTTCGACCTGAAGTTCGAACATTCTCCAGAAGAGAATTGGTACAATGATTCAAACGTAGAAAGGGAATATTGAAGAAAAATATTCTACAAAATGCTCACCTTGAAAGCACATTAACAAATGACATCTATTGTATATCGACAATAATCCAATTCTTATAGGACCTGAAGTTCCTTTTCATGTTCACAGTAAATGTTTTTCGGAAAACATTTAGATGGCATTCAAGGATCTACCAATTTCTAGTCATGCGACAAAGATTTATATTAGTGATATTTCCTACATGTCCAATACACATCAATTATTATCACAGACTATTTGGTGTCATTATGTGGAGTGATTACAACTTTATGCAAGTTGGTGAATCGGTTATTGACTCTTACATTCTCATATTGCTATGATATCAATATAAATATTAGACATTTTTAAATTGTCCATAAGTAATATCTTTTGAGGTAACACATTCATATTTTGCAAAAGTTGTCACAGTTTGTGTTACTCCCAGTATATCATTGGAGAAAAATTACGCAAACACATTTCACAATCCTATTATCTAAGTGAAATATAGTAAATATCCATTAAATCCATTAAACTATGATGTATTTGTTTATCGAATCCCCATGCACTTTTGTGTTTAAGAATTTTGTAAAATATATTCGTTAAGTTTGCGAATCAGGTGGAGCGGATTTGTATTTATCGTTCCTGAAGGATAAAACCCGGAAGACTTATAGTTGCACTCTTTTTCTTTTTTTCCAATTTTTTTCCTAAAATGTTTTATTGGTTAAAGGTTTTTAGCGAGACAACTTGTGCAATTTTACTAGCGTATGTTATGCACTCTTTTCCTTAGTTATTTTTTTCACAGGGTTTTGTAGCAAGGTTTTAACGAGACATAAACATAATGCATATTATCTAAGAGAATGTTATAAATATATGTTGAATTGAATAAGAGAATTATACGGTGCACTCTTTTTTTCTTTCACCAAGTTTTTGTCTCACATGGTTTTTAATGAGGCAGACCGATCAAGTGACGACTGATCAGATCCAATCAAGCGAGAATTTGGTGGATTTATTTACAAAGTCATTGACCACCAAAGTCTTTGAGAAGATTGTCTTCAAAATTGGTGTTCGTCGTTTCAAGAATGTACGTTGAAATGAGGGGGATCATCATACGCGTTGCACTCTTTTTTCCTTCACCAAATTTTTATCCCGTCGGTTTTTCTTGGTAAGGTTTTTAACGAGGCAACATCCCTAGCGTATAAACGTTATCATTTAAGGGGGAGTGTTATGAAATCCAAAGGTCTTATGGATGATTAACGAGGCAACCCCAACCATTCAAGTAGATTTTTACTCTTATTAATATGGTGTAATTCCATTTATTTGGTTGTAACCCCTACTACCTCCTCATCATATATATAGGATGTTATTGTTCACGTTTGTAGATATAAGAGAACAAAATACATATCTTTGTCCCCTCTCCGATCTTTCTTCTATAGTTTGTTTGTTTTACAATAGTGAAGACCATGTGCACATAAATAACAGACCAACGCAACATTGATGAAAACTCCCATTAAAAAAATGGAAAAAAGTCAAGACTCACCTACGGCGTATATTTACAAATGCTCCTTCTATACGAACTTATGGGAAAAAAACAAATGATCAACGAAGAGTTGTCAAAGTTACATGAGTTCTCAATACCAATGTTTTAAAAACCGAACCGAAGAGTGAACCGAAAACAGCTCGGTTTGGTTCAAAGTAGTCGAACCGATGGTTCAAAGTGGTCGAACCGATGATGACGTCAGCATGACATCAACATTTTGTGAACCGAGGGTTGAACTGAACCGACTCCGTAGCGGCGGTCCAACCGACGGTCCGACCGATTGAACCGATTTTTCCTATTATTTTGTAACATAATAAATAATAACCAAGTACCCAAACTATGAACAATTCAACAAAAATTATCCATTTGTAAAATAACTTAATTAAAATAAGTAAAAAAAATGAACACACGTATAACTAAGTAATATTAGTCTTTCTTCTAACAAATGAACAAACATTTACTTCAACATTTAAAGCAGTAGGGGTGGTAGACTGTCCTAGAGATCCGTCGGTCTGCCGGCCTTAGTGGAGATCGCGAGCGGTGGTGGTGCGATGAGGGGTGGACCGATGGAGATCGCGAGGGTGGAGGTGTGGTGAGGGGTTGGGGAAGGAGTAGTAAAAAGTAAAAATCTTAGAATTTGGGTCAAAATTGAACAAAAATTAAAACAATAAAAAACAAATTTTGTTTAAATTGAAAAAACCGGTTTTTTCGGTTCGAACAAACCGAAAAAACCGATCGGTTCAATCGGTTTTTTTGGGTTTCTTCGGTTCACTCCGGTTCACGAGAGAAACCGGTTTTTTGACCGAACCGACCGGTTTGCTACCGGTTCACGGTCCAACCCGGTCCGACTGCTGGTTCAGTTCGGTTTTTAAAACAGAGCTCAATACCCGTGAGACATCACGCATTATTAAAAAATAAAAAGTGATGAAGATATAAAAGATTTTTTCGGTGACGAAGACAAAGAACACCTTCTAAGGAATTACCTGACGGAATACATACATTTTGGTTTATATTTTTTAGAATTAATGAAAGTAATTTTATTTAAATTTTTATTTATTTTTATTTAGTACATTTTTTATTTAGAAATTAACATTGTATTTATTTTTATTTATAACATTTTTTTGCATATAATGGCATATTGAGAAAAACAACTCAAACTAATTTCATTCCATTTAGAAACTGAATTGTTATTCGTCTCCGGAAAACTATTTAAATCGCATGTGCGAATTACAATTTTGCCCTTCTCTCATTTCTACTCATATCTCAAGATTTAACTCTCCTATCACCCCTCTCTCTTCATCTTCCTCTCATATTCATAAAAAAAAGTTTCGAAGGTCAGGAAATGAGCCAATGGACACCCCAATGTACTCGAATATGGTAAAATATTCAACTTCTTTTTAATAAAAAATAAAAATAAAATTAGGAGGCGTCCGCCGGAACCGCCTCCCCCATGGGGGAGGCGTCTCGCTTAGATGCCCATATTTTTTTAATAATTTTTTTTAAAATTATACGATGTGTTATCTTAAATTATTTCAAGTTCCGTTCCAAGTTCTTTGGTATTAATTGGTAATTATACAAGTTACAATATGTTTTTTTGCAAGTGATGAAGATTCAAAATTTTCCAGATCCAGTCAAGGTGGTATTTGTAAGTCGGGAAGTTTTACCACTGAAAATTTTTGGATGTGGAAAATTTTGAATCTTCATCAATTGCAAAAAACTCATTGTAATCCAACCCGTTACCATTTAAATCTTCCAACGGAACCTCCAATAACTTGAGATAACACACCGCATAAATTTACGATTTTTTTTATTTTTTTGGACGGGCGTCTTAGCCAGACCCCCCCCCCCCCCTCATGGGGGCGTTTTACCCAGATGTCCGGCCTGATTTTTTTACTGGGCTTACTTTACCGAATTCAGATGCTTCGCCAGACATTTTCATGGTGTTTGTACTGGGAAAATGAGGAAAACGTAGGCAGAAACTTTATTTTAAGAGACGGGACAAAATAGATATTAAATGGATTGTGAATGACAAAATGGTAATTGTTAGGACGATTTAAGTAATTTTACAACGATGAATAGTAGTTCCCTTTAGAAAAAATGAGACCAGACAAAAAGAATAAAATCGTCATTCCTTTTCTAAGGTTAATTTCCAAGTGTGACAACCAAACACAAGAAGGAATTAACCTTGGTCTGGTCACATAAATTAACCTTGTGTTTGGTTGTCACACTTGGAAATTAACCTTAGAAAAGGATGAAGATTTTATTCTTTCGTCTGGTCTCACTTTTTCTAAATGGAATGGAATTAACCTTGGTTGTCGCACTCGGAAATTAACCTTAGTTAGGTCTCTAGCAAGCAACAAAACCATTCATTAGGGCTAGTTGAGACCAGACTAAAGATCAAATCCAAGTAACGTGGGTTACATGTTGAAATTTAATTAAAAATAATAATAAACCACATTTGAAGAAATAGCCATCCACATGTATTTTCGTGATATTAATAGGGTTTTAGAAAGTAGAAAAAAATCAAATATTTGACTCAATAGTTCCATTAGACTCTACACGTGTACAAGGAAATTCTCTAGTGCGAAACAATTTGTTCTCATGTTGCATCTGAAAGAGAACCATATTAGAAACAATGGCAAAATAATACTACAGGTGAGTTTCCACTTTTCATGTGGGAGCAAACATCATCCTTATATTTTAGGTGTATGCATTTTTACTTCAGCAAACTTCATTTTATACTAATATTGTTATAACCTAACCCTTGATTGGTGGTTAATGGTGTTTAGATGGTGGTTTGGAGAGGTTTTGAGATTGATTTTGAGAAGTATATGAGGTATAATCTCTCTCTCTCTCTCTCACTCACGCACTCTCATCTTTCTCGCCTCCTCTCTCAAACCCATTTCTCTTCCAGCTTTGAGGTGTCGTCGACGTGTGGTGACCGGCGAGCACGAGTGTTGCGGTTGGAGTTACCGGAGTGCAAAGATCTCGTTTGTGTGAGGAGTTTGTCGGAGAAGAAGAGCGGGTGAGAGGAGACGCTCACCGTGGATCTTCAAAGGCTTCTTCAAGCCTTAAAGGTATGTCAAGCTTGCTTTTACGCTCACTAAAGTTTTGGTGTGGGTGTTGGAGCGGTCGACGGTAGGCCGAAAGGCTCGTCAGACTTCAGTTCAGCAATTTTCTACTGTGTTCGGTCGACCGAATGATGTTCCGGTCGACCGTTGTTGGTGCAATTTTGGGGAGTTTTCCTTGCACCGGTCGAATGATGCTTCGTGCGGGCGACCGGTAAAGCATGTTAGGCAAGCTCTGGGTGTGTTCGGTCAAACGGGTCCCCTTTGCCGTTTGACTGAAGCACTGTTTTAAGTCGATTGGGGGTGTAGACCACAAAACGGTCGACCACCCTGAGATCTCGTTCGACCGATGACTTAGGTTAAAATTAAAGTTTGTTCGACCAATTGTTATTTCGATCGACCGGTATAGCTTGGATCGATCTCGAGTTTTACTGGTGGCTTTCGGTCGAATGGGTCCCCTTTGCCGTTTGACCAATAGGGTGTTGAATTTAATATTAATTGTGGCGTAGACCATCCAAACGGTCGACCGTCAGAGACCTTCTGTTTGATCGGTCGCGGAGACGGTCGAACGCCTGTGCGTTCTAAAGAGGAACCGGTCGACCTGTTGGCTTGTTCGGTCGACCATTTCAGTACAGTTTGGTATATTTTTTATGTTTGTTTTGATCGGCTAGAGGGCAACGGGTTCACCGACCCTTTTGGGGCAACGAACGGACAGACCGGCCTAATAGCGATCAGTTGTGGCTCTACGGAGCGGTTTGTATTGTTATCGTCGTGGCTCCGGCAAATGAGGCAAGGTCGTGGCTCTAGCAAATGAGGCATGTATACGTCGTCGCCGTGGTTCCGGCAATTGATGTAAAACCCTGGCTTCGGTAACATTGAGGCAAAACCGTCACTCCGGTTAAAGAGACAATTTGTGGTGTTTTAATGTTGATGGGCTTATGCCGTTTGCAGTTGTTGTATTTGTTTATTCATGTGTTAGGTTTGACATATGGGGTTTTCTTATTGAAACTCAGGCATAGTTTTATGTTTGCTTTTCAAGCCAGATTCCGCATTAGGAGGGTGGTGACTGCGGACGAGAGCGTTCGGGACCGGATCCTGCTTTTCTTCCTTTTTGAAGTGATTGTGATTACATGTGTATATTCCCTTTTATGAGTTTTTGATGTAATCACTTTTTTGTAAACTCTGTTACATATATATTATATGTTGGTGTACTTGTTTTCTTGTGTCTTGCCGTAATGTCCTCGAGTCGATTGTATGTTTTAAATTTTAAATTTTTCCCCTGTTTGAGAATATCATTGTGTCATAAAGCTATTTCCGCTATGAAATTTATAACTTTTCAAGCTCTTAATTTTTTTAGTGTGTCCTGCTGAGATTCTCTCACTGGAAAAGAATAATGAGATGTGAGGACGAAGCTCAAATTGAGCAAGAGGACTATGGTGGCAACTCCCCGAACGTTTCCCAGGTTAATTATGTGTACGTTGGTACGTAGTTAAGAACTAATTTTGGTTTGTTGAGTTGAATATTGTGTCTTTGCTGATGCATGGGATAGTGGTATTTATAGAGGGAAGAAATGCCCCACCCAATGCACAAGGTTGCATTTAGAGAAGGGATGGACCCAAGTCCGGGGCAGGTAGGGCAATTGCCCCAGGGGTGGATCCACCTTTGCGCCTGGTGGGGCACGTGCCCTACCATTTAAAAAAATAAGGTTTTAATTTTATTTTTTTTACATGGAGAAAATCACTTCATTTATGATTAAATTTGACATGAGGATTCAGAATATGGAGGGAAAATATGTTGTTCCGGTTAGATCAAATGTTGAATGATTGTTTGGTTACTTATCTAGAGAAAGATTTGTTTTTTGATATTAACATAGATGTTATTATAAATCGGTTCCAAAATATGAAATCTTGTTGAGAACATTTATGTAATAATTTTAAAGTATTATAATGTTGTAATTTGAATTATTTACAACATTTTACCTCTAACGTTTTATGAAATATTAATATTTTTGGCTTGTATGTTATTTTTTTGTTGTCGTTTGATGCGCTAGTGTGTGGTGCCCTATCATACTTGGAATCATGGACCCGCCACTGATTGCCCCACCCAGATTTGCCCCATACATTAAAAAAATTTAAAATCCTCTCCAAACTAGAGCAACCAACATCCCTTCTTCTCTCTCTCACTCTCTCTCTGCGACGGAATGAGAATTTATGTACGAGTTGGAGTTTTCTTCTTGTTTAGATGAATTTGTTGTTATACCAAGTCTTGAAAATTGAAAATTAGTGTTGATGTTGTTGGTGATGGTAATTTTCTATCAAATGCAGTTGATTTGTGTTTTGTGGTGATTTTTCATTCAAATAGGTTCAAAAATGAAGTTATACGAATGGATATTGGAATTTGAGTTTGGATATTGTAGAGATTTGTGATGAACAATTAGCTGGGCTAGTGGATTGGTATTGTCAAAATTTAACCATTAGGTCTCAACGGCTATTAGCAGCATCGCAGCTATATTGTAAACAAAACCATGTAACCAAGACACCAAAAAAATCAATAAATCACGAAATTCTTCTTACATCCCCTACACTCTTTGACGAATTATAGTCATCATTGAGCCTCTCGATCTCTCAAAATCAATAAAGGGTTACCCATTCAAAAAATAAATAAGCAAAATAATAAACCCCATTTGAGAAAACAGCCATCCAGATGTATTTCGTGATATTTGAAAATAATGGATTTTAAAAAGTAGAAACAATGCCGGAAAAATTAAATTTTAGACTCTACACGTGTACAAGGAAATTCTCTAGTGCGAAACAATTTGTTCTCACGTTGCATACGAAAGAGAACCATATTAGAAACAATAACAAAATAATACTACAGGTAGTTAGATACGGGAGAAGATGGGTAGCACTTGATCAGGTCACCCCAGAAAACCGCCCTCCACCAGACGCACTTGGACCGCCAACCACGGTCTGAAACCGCTATTTAACGGTTCAGAAGTCGCACCTGGTGCGCGGTTTTGGCTCGCATTGCTCTCCATGTTGAGTGTCTTCCATTGCCATCACTAAAACCATACTTTGTTTTTTGTAATAGGTGACCACGAATGAAAGAAGAAAATGACTAGTTAACACTCAAATGCAAAACGGGATTTGCAACAAACATTCTTCTTTTCTTTCTTCTTTCTACTCACTTACATTCTTCTTCTTCTTCTCTTTGTCACTCGTACTACAACTGGAGAACTTTTGTGCTTATATAACTGTTGAGATTTTTATTTATACCGCAAGTGCACGACGTCTATGAAGACGTGGCAAGTACGGGTCGAACACAAGGAGGGAGAGATTTCGTAGTTGATGTTATTTTTGATTAAGAGGAAGAAGGAGAGAAGAATCAATTGGGTTTTTAGGTTTTTGGATTAAGTAGCTAAACATGCACAAATAAAACTAAAACAAGAAATAAGAGAGAAATCCGTTGGATGGTAGTTTAGATTTAGGTTTAGATCAGAGAATTACTGAAACTTATTGTAAATCATGTTAGTTATGAAGCATTACAAGATAAATGACTTAACATAAACTCAAGTAATCAAAATATACTAATCATGAACTTAAAATAATAACATGCAATTCATCTTCTCTAACCCTAAATCCGTCACCTCCACCCTTTGGAAAGAGTTAGAAACTCATGGAGGGAGGAAGAAGAAGGGATCCTAGAGACATTAAAAGAAAAGAGAAACAAAACAAAATAAAACAGAAATTTATTACTAATGATTCAAGACCCAAGGTTCAAAGATGTGTTACATTCGTGCTACGAGGCTATTTATAGCCGATACAAGGGATACCGGTATATGAAAGGAAATTACACGTGGCGACACAGGACTGGACAAAATTTGGGGACGCGGATCGACAGGGGTGCGGCGGAAACGCCGCAGATTGTTGGTGTTGTGCGGCGGAAACGCCGCACAATCTGGTCTGATCGGGTCCGGATTTTGGTTGTGCGTTTATGGTATGATTTGATCCTCCTTTGTGCGTCTGGATTGATTCTTTCCATTGTCTTGAGCTCCGGATTAAATTCCTTCCATTGTTGGGATTTTATTTTTGACTTTTCTTTTGACTTCTCCAACACAATAACTTGGCCCTTTTATTTTGTAGTCAGGTCCTTGACATTTTGCACTTAAGCCCCTGACCTTTTTGTGATTAGCTCCTTGAATGCTTTTGTGTTTGGATGCATTTCCATTTGAAACCCGATAAACTTGAACTTGTCTTTATGATAGAAATGAATCTTTTGCACGTGTTTTATGCTCGGGATGTGGGTAATTTGCATTCAGGTCCCTGTATTCTGTAAACAAGGCTAAACACATACCTTAGTAGCATTTATTGAATTAAAAGCACTCTAAATGAAAGACATATGATGCAATGTATGCGATGCATCAAATACCCCCACACCTAGATTTTGCTAGTCCCTAGCAAAACAGAATATAAGAAGGGATGAAAACAGGGAAATCCTAACTCACTATCGTAAGAATCACGGTTGCACTTAGCATGTGCAACAAGCCTTTAAACCTCCAAGTTGCCTTAGAGGACGAGTTTTGTCTCGTGAGGGTTTTTAGCTGACACACCCAAAAAGTCTTAATTCAACATTCCATTAATAGCTCTCAATATTTTTACCTCAACCTTATACATCTCACTTAGAATTCTTGCATGCTCATTATACAATTCTAACTTATAAAAAGTTTGACTTGGTCTTTATTCCTCCAACATTCACACCACTAACCCTTCTACACATGTTATAAATTATTTTGCACGCCTCCTCTGGTGGTGAAGTATCATTTGGATCAACCATGGCATGGATCGTTCTTTTAGCTTTGGACCTTGAGTATCTTAAAGTATTTTTTTTCTTTTTCCGTGATTCAACACATTTGCTTTTTCTTTTTGACACTTATACCCTTTTTGCATTCGTGTAGCGAGTTTGGTCGATAATCCCGAGCTGGAAGACTAAAGTTACCGGGTTTTAAGATACCCCTACGGACCAGTGACTCGAAGGCTTGGGCTTTTGTAATCATTTTGCAAGATGTGCTTTCCTCACTTTATTCTCTTTCTTTTTTTTACTTTTATTTTCCTCAAGGCTTAATTGCTATTAGAAGTCCACACTTTCCGGTATATTTTCCTCAACCTTTGCTTTTTATCAACCACTTCAAAGATTTGATTCATCCAATTTAAGTGCATACACGTCTGAAAGGGTAATGGGTTATTTCTTTGGAACTTAGATTTATGTCATAATTTCTTCAAGCAGAACTATATAATAAGGAATAAAAATTCAATGCAATTTGTACACAGATTTTGGTAGTTCAATCTTAAGCTATGTCATGGAACATTGAATTTTTTTTTAGAAGAAGAAAACAAACAAATAGATATATACATAGATAAACACCCCCCCCCCCCCCCCACACACACACCTAAATCATGCATTGGCCTCAATGTATGCATAGATAAAATAAATGCACTTATTACCTGAGTCGGCTTGCGGTAGAGGGGTTGAGTTTGCTCAGAGTCAACCGTAATCAGAATTGGATTGAATGACACCATATTGGTGCATGTATCCAGTTGAATTGTTCCCCATGTTGACTTGAGGAAAAGATTCCACTCTTCTCACTTGAATTGGTTCGCTTATTTGCTCGAGTGATGGTGGTTGAGTAAATGAATCACTCCATTTTTTCTTACTTCCTTTTTGCTTATGTGATGATTTATTTGATTCAGAATTCAGATAAATACGTGCTCTCATCACAACATCACTTGGGTTGCATATTATTTCTGGCTCATTATCAATATGGAAGATATTAAATTCTGCTTTTAAGTTCCCAAAAGATAATTGCATGAGCCCATTTCGACAGTTTATTAATGCTTCCGAAGTGTCTAAAAAGGGTCTACCTAGAATTACAGGGATTTGTCGATTAGGATTTACAACAGGTTCAGTATCAAGTACGACAAAATCCACTGGATAAATGAAGTCACCAACCTTAATCAAAACGTACTCTACTATACCTCTCGGTTTCTTAACAGAACAATCAGCGAATTGGAGGGTTGTCTTAGAGGGTTTCAGTGGACCAAGGTTGAGTTGCTCGTAGACAGAAAATGGGAGTAAGTTAACGCTTGCACCTAGGTCTAGAAGGGCTTTATTGATAAAAGTATCTCCTATTGAACATGAAATTGTGGGACACCCAGGGTCCTTATATTTTATAGGAGATGTGTTGGAAAGAATAGAGCATATGTTTGCAGTTAAGAATGCCTTCTTTGGTACATTCGTTTTTCTCTTTTTAGTGCACAAATCTTTCGAGAATTTAGCATAAGCAGGTATTTGCTGAATCATATCTAAGAGTGGAATATTCACCTTAACTTGCTTAAATACTTCTAAGATTTTCTCCATTTGTGCACTTGAGCTCTTCTTGAGTCTATTGGGAAATGGGGCTTTAGGAACATAGACTCGCTCAGGTTCAGGTTGAGCTATGGGTTCAGGTTGTGTAGGTGGGTTGGGCTTTCCAATTTGGACGTCAGGTTCAATGGTCAGGTCATATGTGGTTGCTTGATGGCTAGATTGATTAGACATTCTAGGGTTTACCACATTGTTATCAACTTGTCGTCCGGGCCGTAATGACACTACTGCATTGATTTGTTGGAACGGTCCTTCCTCGTTAACCATTTGAACCGGTCTGGGGTTGTTATTTCCTGAGGGTGGTTGATAAGATTGATATTGATTATTAGTTCTTGGGTTCACCTCAGGTTGACTTGGAAATTGACCCTTTTCTCTTTCACCTACTATTTGCGCTAATTGGCTGACTTGTGTCTCTAGCCTTTGGAATGATTGGTTGGTTGTTTGTATAAAAGTTTTCATTAAATTTTCCAAGTTTGTCAACCTAACTTCATGATTTCCATTGTTATTACCCCCAAATGATGTATTATTTTGGTTATATGGGTTTGGTTGTTGTCTAGGAGGTTGACCTTGTTGGTTCCACGAAAAATTGGGATGATTACGCCAACTCGGGTTGTAGGTTGATGCATAAGGATCATTTCTAGAATGGTTAAATGTGGCATTAACATGTTCCAAGTCTACACAGTCCTCCATTAAATGACCAGTCTGACCACATCTAGAGCAAGGGGTAGAGGATGCTTGTCGGGTTTGGTTTTGCAGCTCTAAACTTTCCATTCTGCGCATAAGGGTGGCTAGTTTTGCCTCAGCCGCTATGTTGGCATCTATAGCTAAGACACCTGGTCGGGGTTGACTTGCTATTCTAGATCCAATACTCTGGTTGATGGGTGTTCTAGCATTGTCCCATTGCATACTGTTTTCAGCTAAATCCTCAAGAAAAGTCCAGGCATCATTTTCGTTTTTCGACATGAAATTCCCTTGGCTCACAGATTCTAGCATAACTCTAGATGTGGGTGTCAATCCCTCATAAATAATTTGGCATAATTGCCATTTTGGAATTCCGTGAAGAGGGCATTGGGTCAAGACACTTTTAAATCTTTCAAGATAGGAATAGAATGGCTCGCTCTCAGACTGAACGAATGCAACAATTTCATTCCTAATCTTCATAGTCTTATGGTTGTGGAAATATTTTTTTAGAAACACTTGAACAAACTCAGCCCAACTCCTAATAGATCTTTCGGCTAGACTATACAGTCATTTCTTAGCGTCGTCCTTCAGTGATAGAGGCACGAATTTCAGACGCACTGCCTCCTCAGGGATATGCTGGTATTGCATAAGAGAGCAGATTTCCTCAAATTCTCTAAGGAAGAGATATGGATCTTCCCTAGAGGTGAACTTAGGCAGCATACTCATGTATTGTGCCTTAAGTTCGAAATCGCGACCCGGTATGGTGGGCATGACGATGCACGATGGCTGAGCAGCCATCGTTGGATAGCACCGATCCCTCAGAGTCATAGGCGGGTTCACAACATTCTCACCCATTAGATCCGGGTGAGGTGGTGCAACAGATGGATTGGGGCTAAGTTCCAGACTGGAATCTAGATGAACTCGTGAGAGTCGATTACTCAAGTCCCGAATCCAAATCTGAGTGCACCGGGCTGAATCAATTTTTTTTTTTTTTGAATTTGAGTTTGAAATTTAAATTTCAAATTCAACTTCAAAAAAATCAATTACCTTCTTTTTTTCTCTTTTTTTTATGAAAATGGAAACAAACAATAGAAAGGTAAAGATGAGAAGGGAAAGAAGACTCAGACGAGAAGGGAAACTTAACTCTAAAGGATAAAAATTAGGGTTGGTCAGAAATTTCTTGAACAAGCACGGTTAAAACAATCCTATACCTAGTGTCACTTAAATCTAGACGACTCCTAACTGGTTGAGTCGAATTGATTTGCTTGATTCACCTCCCTCACCAATCAAACCAAGTTGGCCAGTCAGTGTATAGCTAGTGGGGGCGCTTCCGACAGAGTCGGTGCCAATTAGACAACCACGTCGCTTGGAAGACTTTCGTCAACACAAAAACACTTTCTAGACACCAAATTGAATTCAATTAGCTTCAGGTCATAGCAAGTCAAACCAATCTCCTCCTTAATTGAGTCCGAGTCCTTAGGGGCCAATGTCTAATTGATTTTAAATTTAGGCTTAGGTGACACTTTAGGATTGTAGTTTGTGGGCCACGGGAGGTGATGAAATCCCCACCGTATCTTTGCCTACGGAGTTGCCCTTAAAGTAGTTTAACTTAGATCTAGCAAAGATAGTCAAACAATGGTCTTTTTAATGGGGGCAATTTCAAGGTTGTATGCAAACTAAAGTATATGCTTAAATGCAATCGTTAAAACCGCGATACGTACCTTGCCTCCAGCACTCTTCAACAATAAAAAATAATTTGCAAGAATTTAGCAAGAATAATGCAAGCAAAACATTATATGATGCATGCACTAAGGTCTTTCTAATTTTGCCAATTTTAAGTCCGAGTTGAATTATTGCCAATTATGGAATTGTAAACCCTAACACATGCAATTCTACGAAAGGAAACTTTTCAACAATTCAGATTTTACGAGAAAGGCAAGAAAAGTTACCTCCGCAATGCTCAGTCGGGTTCGCCGTCCGCTCTCGGAGATTCCAGTAGCTTAATGCGACCACCCAGAGATGCCGACGATGCCCCAGAAATTTGAAGACCAAAACCCACACTGGTGCGGCGATTCCTCCGCAAGCCACCTTGTAGACGCGGCGTTTCCGCCGCCCAAGTGTCTCAGAACGCTCCCGGATTTCGCCGCGCGCTCTGTTGTCTCCTGCTACACAAATTCAAATACTTACATCGCGCACAAGGTAGACAGGATAAAATCGAAAACACAAAAACACAAAATCTGCGTTGCCTCCCCGGCAACGGCGCCAAAAACTTGTTGAGATTTTTATTTATACCGCAAGTGCACGGCGTCTATGAAGACGTGGCAAGTACGGGTCGAACACAAGGAGGGAGAGATTTCGTAGTTGATGTTATTTTTGATTAAGAGGAAGAAGGAGAGAAGAATCAATTGGGTTTTTAGGTTTTTGGATTAAGTAGCTAAACATGCACAAATAAAACTAAAACAAGAAATAAGAGAGAAATCCGTTGGATGGAAGTTTAGATTTAGGTTTAGATCAGAAAATTACTGAAACTTATTGTAAATCATGTTAGTTATGAAGCATTACAAGATAAATGACTTACCATAAACTCAAGTAATCAAAATATACTAATCATGAACTTAAAATAATAACATGCAATTCATCTTCTCTAACCCTAAATTCGTCACCTCCACCCTTTGGAAAGAGTTAGAAACTCATGGAGGGAGGAACAAGAAGGGATCCTAGAGACATTAAAAGAAAAGAGAAACAAAACAAAATAAAACAGAAATTTATTACTAATGATCCAAGACCCAAGGTTCAAAGATGTGTTACATTCGTGCTACGAGGCTATTTATAGCCGATACAAGGGATACCAGTATATGAAAGGAAATTACACGTGGCGACACAGGACTGGACAAAATTTGGGGACGCGGATCGACAGGGGTGCGGCGGAAACGCCGCAGATTGTAGGTGTTGTGCGGCGGAAACGCCGCACAATCTGGTCTGATCGGGTCCGGATTTTGGTTGTGCGTTTATGGTATGATTTGATCCTCCTTTGTGTGTCTGGATTGATTCTTTCCATTGTCTTGAGCTCCGGATTAATTCCTTCCATTGTTGGGATTTTATTTTTGACTTTTCTTTTGACTTCTCCAACACAATAACTTGGCCCTTTTATTTTGTAGTCAGGTCCTTGACATTTTGCACTTAAGCCCCTGACCTTTTTGTGATTAGCTCCTTGAATGCTTTTGTGCTTGGATGCATTTCCATTTGAAACCCGATAAACTTGAACTTGTCTTTATGATAGAAATGAATCTTTTGCACGTGTTTTATGCTCGGGATGTGGGTAATTTGCATTCAGGTCCCTGTATTCTGTAAACAAGGCTAAACACATACCTTAGTAGCATTTATTGAATTAAAAGCACTCTAAATGAAAGACATATGATGCAATGTATGCGATGCATCAATAGTCACTTACAATGACTCTTCAACTTAACCTACACATAAGGATAACATACACCACATAAAAAGAGACATTCAAGATCTTTACAACCTCTACTTAATTTGCACCATAAAACAAGGACGAAAATCATGGATAAATGGAGAAACTCTTTTTCTCTTCCTTTCCTTCAACCTTTCACCTTCCAACTTGTTGATCATCAATACCTAGATGACTCACCCTCCATAGATGATGTGGCTAGTGACTAGGATTCCATCTAGGATTAACTTCAGATCGCAATACTCCTCCTTGAACTTAATCATCTTCCATCCTTCATTCCAAGATGATTTCGCAACTTCCCATACAAACGGATTGGTAAGGTTTATGGTTTGTGTGAGAAGACACACCATATGCAACTCATTTGTCGTCTCGTTGATTTCACGTAGTGTCTTGAACCTCCTTGGTCTCATCTCGTCTTGTTTGTCGGATGGGACTGTTTCATGTTCAGTGGGGTTGGCAATCTCCTCTTCTTGTTCTTCATTTGGCACTTCTGAAATTTCCTCTTTCGAGTCCAATGTTACCTCCTCGTTAACCTGCACATCACGGCTAATGACAATTTTGTTGTTAGTGGGATCGAGAAGTCTATAAGCTTTCGATTGTTCATCATAGCCAACGAACACAAGCTTTGTGCTCCTATCATCAAGTTTTATTCTTTTCTCCTTTGGTACATGTGCATAGGTGACACTCCCAAACACCTTAAGATGTGCCACAGTTGGCTTGTAGCCACTCCAAGCTTCTTGTGGAGTTACTTCTTCCAAGCTTGCGATTTTGCAACGATTCAACGTGTACACTGCACAAGGCACTCCCTCGGCCCATAGTTCTTTTGACAAATTCTTGCTCTTTAACATACTTCGAACCATGTCCATGATGGTTCTATTCTTTCTCTGGGCTACACCATTTTGTTGTGGCGAGTATGGAGCGTTAAATGGCGTTTTATGCCATGTTCCGCACAAAAGTTGTTGAACTCGGTTGATGTGAACTCTCCTCCTCAATCAGACCTCAATATCTTGATGCTATTGCCACTTTGTTTCTCCACATATGCCTTGAACTTCTTGAATATGCGAAATGCCTCGGATTTCTCCTTCAGGAAGTACACCCACGTCTTGCGCGAAAAATCATCAATGAGGAGAAAGATGGGGAGCACTTGATCAGGTCACCCCAGAAAACTGCCCTCCACCAGGCACACTTGGAGCGCCAACTAGCGGTCTCATACCGCTATTCAGCGATGCAGAAGTCGCACCTGGTGCGCGGTTTTGGCTCGCCTTGCTCTCCATGTTGAGTGCCTTCCATTGCCATCACTAAAACCATACTTTGTTTTTTGTAATAGGTGGCCACGAATGAAAGAAGAAAATGACTAGTTAACACTCAAATGCAAAACGGGATTTCAACAAACATTCTCATTTTCTTTCTTCTTTCTACTCACTTACATTCTTCTTTTTTTTATTTTTTTCACTCGTACTACAACTGGAGAACTTTTGTGCTTATATGGGCACTTACAATGACTCTTCAACTTAACCTAAACATAAACATAACATACACCACATAAAAGTGGACATTCAAGATCATTACAACCTCTACTTAATTTGCACCATGGATAAATAGAGAAACTCTTTGTCTCTTCTTTTCCTTCAACCTTTCACATTCCAACTTGTTGAGTCATCAATACTTAGATGACTCACCCTCCATATATGATGTGGCTAGTGACTAGGATGCCACCTAAGAATAAGTTCAATTCTCAATACCGGTGAGTTATCACTTTTCACGTAGAGCAAACATCATCCTTATATTTTAGGTGTATGTGTAACGTCCCAAAAATAGTAAAAAATATTATTATTTTTTAAAAAAGGAATAAACAATGATATCAAGAACCCAACCCTGGGAACGTTACTGAATATATATAAAAAGTGCACCAGATGCAAGAGTTGTCAAACGTATGATTACATCAAAATATAACATAAAATAAACATGTAATCATAATCACCACAAAAGACTGGAGGATCCGATCCCAAAATGTGCTCGTCCTTGGTCACCACCCAACTAGAACCCACGACGATCCTGAAAAGCAACATAACAACAATGCCTGAGTTTTCATAAAGAAAAACTCAGTATACCAAGTCCACCTACATGCATACTACGTACAATGAATGATTCTATCATACTAGTATCTCATGGCAAACCCAAATAATAACATAAAAGACATCCGTTCAACAATCCAGGTCCCAAAACCAATCGAATATTGTTGCTCATATCGCCGCCACACAGGCTACACGGTCCACAAGCAACACCACCGCCACATAGGTCGCACAGTCTACAAACAACACCAGCTGTAAATATCGACTGCTCTCACAACCTGTAATACGGATGTTTACTCGAGAGGCAACAACTGCTCACACAAGTTGTAATACTGTTGAAGACGGGGGTTGCTCACACAAGTTGTAATACCCCCTCCGCCGGCCAACGCCAGGCGGGCTTCCCTCTCCACCGAGTCAGGTAGCATGCAATGTCATGCAATACATAGGGATCTACTGTCCCACAACAAATGTCTCAATGCATGTCATGCAATGAAAACATAATATAAAACCATGCGCCAACACATTCATAAACAATCACAAGCAACAAATTCAAAACTGTGCAAAAACGGTCGACCGAACCAAACCTGCGGTCGACTTAAACCCCACACAAAAGCCTGGGTTCAACCGAGATAAAAACCAACCCATCGAACGAAAAAGGGAACCCATTCGATCGAAAATAACCGGAAAAAACCTCATCTCACTCAAAAGCACAACGGTCGAACAAAATAAGAACAATGGTCAACCGGAAAAATGCATTAAATTCAGATTTGGAAACAATTATACCGGTCCACCGAAACTACAAAGGGTCGAACAAACTTTAAGTTATCATAAGTCATCGGTCGAACAAGATCTCAGGGCGGTCGACCGTTTTGAGGTCTACACCCCCAACGGACTTAAAACAGTGCATTCAGTCAAACTGATCATAAGGGTGGTCGACCATTTTGATGGTCTATGCCCCCAACCGACATACTACATTGCATTCGGTCGAACCGTAAAGGGGACCCGTGGGACTGAAAACTCCCAGAGTCTACCTAATATACTTAACCGGTCGATCGCTCGGAAGCATCGTTCGACCGGTGCAAGGCAGATTCCTAAGTTAGACTACAACCGGTCGACCGAAGCACACGACGGTCGACCGAAAGAGTATAACAAACTGCTGCACAACAACACCGACGAGGTCGTCGGCCACCGTCTGACCAACACCTCACACTCCTAGGGTGAGCACCAACAATGAACTTGGCATACCTTGAAAAGTTGGAAAAGCTTCCGAAAAACAACGACGATCACCTCCACCGAACGGAGTGTTTCTCTGGCGACGTTTTCTCACGAACAACGATCACCCACCTCCTTCCTTTGAAATCCGGCAAACTTGACTTGCCGGAGTACAATCCCTCAACTCGCTCTTCAGTTTTAAAACAAAACCAACCACCACTCCTTTCCAACACCTCTCCTTTTATAGCCCAGGAACCACCGCCATATCCCTTCCTCTCACACCTACCCTTTTATAGTGCAAAGGTTTGGGAAATTAGCACTCCCACCTCCACTTCTCCCAAAATCACACATGCACCCAAAACTTGATTAAATTCTTAATCCATTAATTTGGTTTGGGTTCTTACGGTATGCATTTTTACTTCAGCAAACTTCATTTTATACTAATATATAGCACTTATTGTCACGACGTTTTCTTAGAGAATTTTATACTAATATATAGCTATTTCCCCTGTGAAATTTATAAGTTTTCAACCTCTAAAGTTTTTTTAGTGTATCCTGCCGAGATTCTCTCACCGGAAAAGAATAAAACTCACGTATTTCCATGCACTAGATCTACTAAACTGCTATTCGTCGCCGCAAAACTACTTAAATAATCCGTACATATTACCATTTTGCCCTTTTACCATTTCTACTTATATAACTCTTCATTTCACTCTTCGAACACCACTTTCTCTTCATATTACTCTTCTATTCACCAGATATAATGTCTCGGATGCCAGGAAAAACCCGGATACTCAAATCTGGTAAATTATCTTGTTTATTTTAATTAATTTTAAAAAAAGTTGGGTGGGGCGTCCGCGGAAGACGCCCGACCCAACGAGAGGACGGCCGCTGGAACCGCCTCCCCCTACATCTATGGATCATATATTTCCATATGTAGAACCACGTTTTTGGATAAAATAGAACCACACTCTTATGCAAACCACAACGTAAAACCTTATTTTATTCCTTATATGTACAGGACACGACATCACACACACATAATATGAAAGACAATATATAGTAACGAGTATACATCTACTCTACATACATGTAGGTACGTAGTACTTTATTTTTATGAGTAAGGTACGTACGTAGATATAAACTTATTGTCCCTTTCATTATTATCATGCCCGACTTGATGTTCATACTTTCATCAAGACGGACAATGGAAGCCTAACGGCACATCGTCATTAATCAGAAGGTCCAAGGCAAGGGGCAGCATGAGGTCCAAGCCTAGAATTTTTATTGCAGTGCAAAGGCACACGGCTGCGTTGAGGTCGGCAATGCCCTCGAGCAAGGGACAACACTCGCTAGCTGCGTTCTGGCCAATGGGCAAAGTCACCACCCCACCGAGAAGGCTGACGCAGGCAGTAAGGCTGAGCGCATCAATCGGGCACGACATTGGGGCGGGAGGAGGGGCCGATGGCGGTGACGAGGATGGTGATTGGGCAAGAGATGCTAGACAAATACACTTAGTGTTCACTAAGGGTTGGTGAAACTGACTTTTTGCTAATTGTAGTATCACTTGCTGCGCATTGTGGTCTTCGTTGTAGGGAGGTGAGACATGTCAAGACTAGTGATCTTGAAGTTAGGCGTCGTCTAGCCTAAGGACCTATAGTCATAAATTGTTTGAGTCGTACTTGCTAGATTAAGCTTCTACCTTCTCCCACTACCCACGCTAGTTCTAGGGATTCTTCCCTTCTCCTATGAGTCATCTTCTTCTCACATATTTCTACGTTTTAGTCTCCTCCCCTTTACACTAGTGGTTAGCATTTTAGGGTTGAGTTGAGCACTTTTTGCGAGCTTGGCCTCGTGGTGGTGAGAGTGGTCGATTCCAGAGTTTTTTTTTTTGTTGAGATGGATGGTTACATGGGCAACCATCCATATCATTGTTGGGACCAGGACAATTCTCCATCGTATTTCGGACCCATGCAGCCTGTGGTGGCTCAGACAAACACTCTGTATGGTTGAGACGATCTTAATTGTGTGGCTGAGCAATCTTCATATTGGGGTGATATGAGAGAGACACCAACTGCTAGACCACCATCTAGTTATGTCAGATCATATGTTGGCCAACAAACTCAGACATTACAATAACCTTTGGCCTCTTTCATGCCTACAGTAGACGACATGAGTGCACTGATGGCTCCAGTAGTCGTACCGTGTGACTGTTGTGGTGGTCATGTGATCGGGGAATATTGTGGTGTTCCACTGAGGTGTTCCTGGTGGAGTGAGTTGTGGTATAATACCACATTCCTTTACGAAGGAGTTGTATTCGGCACTTAAGTACTCACATCCTCGATCAGTTAGTGGAGATTTGATCTTCTTATTGAGTTGGTCTCTACTTGATTCTTGAATTCCTTGAACTTGTCAAAAGATTCACTTTTGTTTCTCATTAGATAAAGATAATCATAACGGCTATAATTATCCATGAACGTAATGAAGTACATATATCCATCTCTTACACTTGTACTCATTTGACCACATACATCGTAATGTATCAATTCCAGCAAGTCACTTGCTCTTGGACATTTCTTTTTGAAAGGCCTTTTGGTCATTTTGCCCATAAGACAATGTTCGCATGTCTCTAATTATTTAAAATCAATAGGACCGAGAAGGTTAGTTTCCTGTAATTTCTTGATGTGTTTTTCATTGATGTGACCAAGGTGATATTGTCATAAGATTGTATCATTAACGTGAGTTAAGTCTTTTGTTATTGATGTTTAAAATTTGTATCTTATTCAATTCAAGCAGATATAATCCATTTCTTATGAAAGAATTTTCATAGAAAATTACATTCTTCAACAAAGACATGAAAGAATTTGAAATATTTATTCTAAAGTCATCCATATCTAAACATGATACGGATATAATATTTTTGCTAATCGAAGGTACATAATAGACATCTTTACACTTAAAATTAAACAACTAGACAAAAGATCAACAGAGCCTTGTGCAACTGCAACGATACTTAAACCATTTCCGACCTTCAAAATCATCTCTCCTCTTGCGAGGTCCTTCCTATCCTTTAGTTACTACACATTAAAAACTATCTGAGCTCAAGATCCGGTAACGAGTACCCAATCATGGATAGAGGTGACTAAATTTATTTCAATAACAAATATACCTTTGGCCTTTTTAGGGCGTTTCCGCTCAATCACTCCATTGTCAATGTCTTCCTTGTACTTGGGGCAATTAGGCCGGATGTGTCCTTTTTCACCGCAGTGAAAGCACTCTGTGTTGGGAGTTAGAGATTTCGAAGAATTTCCCCTCGAGGCACTCGCATGAGCACCTCCTACTCCCTTGCTCCGGATTGACGTCTTTTTTGGTGAATTTGCCTTTTGCTTTACTTTTGGCGATATTTCTACTTCTACCATGGATGGCTAGGACATTCTTGTCCCTACCTTTGCCTATATCAATTTCAGCCATTTTGAGAGCGTTATGAAGCTCTTCAAGACTCATCTTTTTTTCACGCACATGGTAATGTATGATGAAATCCTTATAGGATGGGGCTAGAAAGCCAAGAATCAAATCTTCTGCAATGCCATTCGGCATCGGGGAAGAGAGTTTTTCTAACTTCTCAAGATATCCTTGAGAAGTGAGAAAATGCATAGACACAGATCTTCCTTTCGTCATGTGGCACCTTGTGAGTGTTATGGTGGTCTTATAGCGCTCTTTCGGGCACTACCCATAAATATCTTTGTGAGAGCTTCCATGGTCTTCTTGGATTTTGAGTCTAAGCATTTCGCTTGAAACGAGTCACCTATGGAGGTTATCATTAGATCGTGAACTTGGTTCTCTTGGTCTTCCCACTTTGCTGCAGCATTTTTTTCAGTATCAGTTGCTTTCTCATTTAATTTTGGGATTTCACCATCCAAAATGTGAGATAGTTTTTTAAACTTCAACACGATGTTAAGTTTGAGTTGCCAGCATTGAAGTTGGAGCCATCATTAGCTAATGAATGTTTTTCAATCATTGATCACACAATATATTGAATGTTCGACATTTCTATAAAATAGTTTATAAGGGTTTTCATGTCAATTTTATGTTTGTAAAAATATGTACCGCAAATAAATAAATATGTCCATAAATACAGTAATACTATCCTATCATTTATAACATAGACTAGCTAAGGGTTATCGAATATGTCACAAATTCAAGGTAAGAAATATTTTCTAATCATAACCATTTTGAAAATTTGCAAAGTTTTACATTTTTCAAACTCTTATGATTCTCGTCGTTTTAATTAAGAGAGAATTTGTCTAATCCTGCTAAGAAAAACTTCATTTCTCAAATCCGAGTGAGGGCTCTGGTTTTGTTAAGAAAAATTATTTCATTTGATAAGAGATACTATTCTCCATTGTATTCATGGACAAATACACTTAGTGTTCACTAATGGTGAAACTCACTTCATGTACTTATTCATGGCACAACAATGAATATCATTATATCTCCCACTATTTCCAAAGATGGAGGAAGTTATTTCCCGCTAAGGACGAGCGGAATATCCCTCGATCGATGTCTTCTAGGGGATGAAATAAGAAAGAAAGAAGAAAGAAAGAACTTCTTAATTTTTAGTTTGGACAATTAAATATTTTACATGTGATTTTAGAATTTAGGTGGTCATGAAAGCATACATTCATACTTATCTAAACATTCATTCAATCACATACATGTCAAGCACACAAACATAAATAAATTCATTCACACTTTGGTGTGAGTTTATATGTTCCCGCGTCCACGACGTCTGCACCTTCTTCGTGCCTTCTTCTTGCACCATGGATGTAAATATTGCAAAATATAAATATACATCTCTCAATTTGAAAATTGTCTAGTGCAAATCCTATATATAAAAGTCCTCTCATACGCATACACATAAAATAAATGACGTTTACATATACATAAGCCCATGTGATTTATAATAATAATAATAATAGTAGTAATAATAATTAAAAAAATGATATACACATATCATTCATTCACATATGGTTTCGATTAGAACATATAAACTCACTTATTCCTGCAAAACCGAACAAATCAACAATATGTACATATGCTATTGTACATTATTTAGTTGATCATTCATCTCTCAATTAAATAATAAAAAATCATTTGAAATCCTTTAAAATGATTCAAGCATCCATAGTTCAACATATTAAAAATATTTGAACCGAAGTTTATCTAAATTTCCAAGAACACTTCAAGGAAAAATAAACTTATTTGCTCATTTTTGTTTTGTCCATTCCAAGTAAAATAATCATTTAAAATATATGAAAATTTTACAAAATTAGACATAAGTCTAAAACCTGATTTCAATAATCATATAATCTGTTTTAAAACCTTTAAAACTCTCAAAAGCAAAATCAAAACCGACAAAACAATTATACTTTCCCAATTTTCTTTGTTTCACCTTAAATATCAGAATTAATCCATTGATATCAATCATTAAAATATTTTCTAACATTTCAAACTAATGTAGGAAAATAAGAAACACAAAAAACCATAATTAAAATTTGATGTATCCATCAAAAATAAAAAAAGGACTCAAAAAAGGGCAAAATTCAAATTATTCAATCATGAGATTAAAACTAAATATATTAAATAGACTAATCATTGAAAATATGAACAAAAATCTCTGATACCACTGTAGGATTTTGTGTCATATACTTGTGTATATTTTTTAAAATTTAACAAACATTTACGATCAATTTTCATATTTTCAACAATTTTTCATGCATAAAATTCCTTATTGTATTTCAATATATTTAATTAACTATTTAATATTGAAATACGTAAAAAGGATCGTATATATGAGATTATTGAATCCTTTTTACCAATAAGGAAATGTGTTGCACGTCAGATCACCTCGGAATTCCTACAAGTGTTCATCAAACTCTAAACAAGATTAGAGAGATCAAAGCTAGCCATTCAATCTCTAAATCATTGCTAGAATCTAACTAATTACCCATTTGATGCTCCTGAGAATTTAATCTCTCAAACACTCAACTAACAAGGGAATTTTTGGATGGATTTGGTGGAGAAATATGGAGAGGAGAATTTTGCATTCATATATCTCTACAAATAGGAGATGAGTGACCTATTTATAAGGCTTTCTCCATCCCACATCATGTGTAACTCACATATACATGATCCCTTGTTTTTAGCTCCTCAAAATCAATCATATTTCGACACATATTCATCCAATTAACCTCCTCTGACCGAATTGGAACAATTCTGACCCATGATCAAACAAATTCTCTTATAAATTCAGGCAAAACCATGCCGAAACGGTCGACCGAAATTACCAATCGGTCGACCGATCGATTGTAAAATCATCACTTCCGGTCGGACTGTGCTCCCAATCGGTCGACTGAATCCCTACCAAGAAAGCTCCTGATAATTTCTGTCGAACCACGACCCACACTGGTCAACCATTTCACAACAGAAAAGGTTCTGATTATTTTCGATCGAACCATGTGTCCAGCCGGTCGACCGTTTCCGAATTTAAAAGTTACAGTTAAATTCGGTCGACCGGTTCTCGAAAAACGTTCGACCGTTTTCACTATTTTTGTCTTTATCAAATTTTAGATCAATATCCAACACAATATGATTTTTGTGGTTTTAGCAAATTTATATTTTATTATTACAAACCACATTATAATATGCAAGATATTATCATATATAATGTGACACATTATACCCCATAATATATTTACTTCTCATATAAATTTATTAATTATTCAAACCATGTCGTAATCATGACATATTTGATTTTAATATATTAGCACATGTATGTCAATACATCATATAAAACGTAAAATCAATGTCCTTGTTTCTTAGTTCTGTGTTGTGACCTATAGGAGGATCTAAGTTATGTTGGCAACGATCTAAATGTTGTTGGCCGAATCCTCCAATATTTAAAAGGATCACCAGGTCAATGGATTTGGATGATAAGAAATAATTCTAATTCCATTATTAGATATTCTGATGCAGATTTGGTCGGTAGCAGTGACCAGAAATCCATAACCGGCCATTGTACATTTTGTGGGAGGAAATTTGCTTACATGTCGAAGGAAAAAACAAAATGTCGTTGCCCGCTCCAGCGCCGAAACTAGATACATAGCCATGGCATCCACAAGCAGTGAACTCACTGAAAGGAATGTGTTCTAAAAGTTTTACTTTCATATGTCAATTATTATGAATTGATTGTGCAAACATTTTGTTCCTTGATTATGGTATTCGTCTTTTGTAAGTGTTAAGGAAGAGGTGTTTGGTCCTTAACCATAGAGCTCTAAATGATAATGGTTTACATAAATCAAAAGTTATTCACAATCATGGTATTTAACAAGGAACATTAATTACCGAGATAAGATTGTTGTGTTGGTCATCGATTGTTGTAGCTCTACAAATAATTGACGACACGAGTATATAAAAGAGGAAACGATTACTTTTGTATATTGAATAGACCTAACAAGTAAAACATTATGGAATTGTGTTTCGTGTCATTAATGTTTTTTCTGTGTCTTGTATCCTAAGATATGAGACTTATATCTTTTCACTCAAGAAGTGCTTAATTTGATTATTGTCAAAAGCTATCAATGAAAGTAGTGATAAAGGCAATAGTTGGTTGAGCATGACTTGTGCTGGAAAAGATAGCTAGTCAAACGATTATCATTGCCCCTCTTAATTGAGTGATGATATTAGTGTGCCCCTTGATAAAGCAAAATTATAATGTGCACAATGTAACTTGAGTTAAGTTACATAGTTATAATTAGCTTAGATATATCAAGAAATGAATATAATACAAAGATGACACATTTCTACTTTGTATATATTCTTAATATCATGACGCAAGGGACGGACACAAGTGGTGCACTTACATCAGTAAATGGATCGTGTTTTAGTTCGGGTGGAACAAATACATCTATGCTAATTGGGTAACTATAATGTGTAGCTAGATACCGCTTATAGTTTGAGATATTAAGTGTTTAATATCTCTGCCAATTTGGCTTAAATCCTCCTATAGGTCACACCACAAAATTGGGAAACAAGAGGTTTGATTTTAAGTTCATATGATGTGTCGGGTTTCATGTGAAAATAGGACACATGTGGTGAATGAATAAAATCAATATGTCATGAGAATTGACATAATTGGAATCATAATAAATTCATATGAGGTATATATATTATGGGGTATAATAATTTAATATTACATATTATAATATATTATATAAGATGTGAATTTGCTAAAAACCCCAAAAGATCAAATTTTGTTGGAAATAAATCCAAAATTTGACAAAGGCAAAATCGGGGTCAAACACGGTGAACCATTCATGGTTCGGTCGACCGGGGTATCTTCGTATCGGTTAACCGAATAGGGAACGGGTAAGCGCAATTGGTTGACCAAAATTGTCTGGAGTGCCTGGACAATCGGGTTCGGTTAACCGAGTGTGCACGGTCAATCGAGAAGTAGCATTTTCGGTAGACCGAAGGTGACACGGTCATCCGATGACTATGTCCCAGGAGCGATTCTGGTGGGTCACCGGTAGACCGAGTAAAATACGTTGTTCGTCCGAATTCTTTCAGGGAATTTTTCTCGTACGAATTCGGTCGACCGTGTAGCTCACGGTGCACCGAACACGTGTTATAACCGAACGGTTCGGTTGACCGAGTTATACTCGGTCCACAGAACAAGAACGATTCTGCCTGAATTATTAAGAGATTAATTAAATCATGGGTGGATTAATTCTAGATTTAATTAAAACGTTTTTTGTGGGTGTTTATGTGGAAATTGGAGATTAATTTTAGGAGAGAATAAGCAAGAGATCGTGTCTAAAGAATAGCTCTTGATAAGGATGTTTTGGGAGACTATAAAAGGACCCCTACTCCTACTTGTTTAATACTAATGCAAAAATCTTTCTCTCATTAATCTCTCCCTAATCACCACGAAAATCTCTTAGTAAATTTAAGTTTTAGAGATAAGAATCTCAGGAGCTTAAAGATGGGTTATTAGCTAGATTCTAAACCTTGTTAGAGATTGATGAACACTCGGAGGCAAATCCGTGGACGATTCAACGGGAAACGTGACTCCGGATCTTCAAAAAGGTTTTAGAGAAACTTTAGGTATGATTCTACCTTTGCGATTTATTTTAATAAATGTAGGGTTGCATGTTATTAGAATAAACACAAAGTAATGTAGATAGAAATTATTGAAAATATGAAAATCGATCTTGTATGTTGTATTAAAAAAATTAAAATATATACATACATAGGGACACGAAATCCTACACTCACATGGCTCAAACAACTCCTTCATGATATGCAAATTTCATGCACATCTCCCGTGTCAATGTACTATTGTACAGTTACAATAATGTAGTTAGACACATCGCCTCCAATCCTCTATTTCATAAAAGGACAAAACATATATATTGAAGTCGAGTGCCACTTCATCATGGAAAAGATCCAAGCAGGAGAAATCATTACTCCATTTGTTCCCAGTACTTGGTCTAACGTTTTTTTCTGAAAAAACCTTACGTAATGTTTTCTACATACCGTCGGTTAAGTCAAATTTATCGTCAGTTGGAAAAGTTACTAAAGAACTCAAGTGCATGTTATTTTCTCACTATTTAGTGTCACATTTTAGGACAGAATGACAAACAAGAAGATTGGTGAAGGAAACTAAGAAATGAGATATATTATCTTGATGCTTCCAAGGTAATTTTTTCTTGCCATGATTGAAGTAAATGAAAATAGACTGTGGCATTAGAGGATTGGTCACCCTTTTGACACTTTAAGCTCCAATCAGGAGAGATCGTCACGCCATTTGTCACCAGTCAAGACCAATTAGCAGACATGCTCACAAAGGCAAGTGACAAGAAAATGTTTCAAAAAATTCTCGACAATATATTTACTGAACTGTTAAACGTCGCCCGCAAATTACTTAAATCGCCCACGTCAATTTCCATTTTCGTCCTCTCATGTTTACTTATGCTCCCAATATGCTCTCCTCCATTCATACTACAACAACAAAAATCATGAAAAATAAAATTGGAGTAGGAATACGGGGTGGTAGGGCCCCTGCGAGGGACGTTAGTCCCCCCCCCCCTGCAAAGGGAGCGCTTTGCAAATATTTTTTTGTTTGACACTCTATTATTGTACTCGGAATATTGATTCGTTTACCCGTTTATTTATGTTTGTGTTTTTTTCCCACCCCGTCACCACCGAAATCTTGCAACGGAACCTGAAATAATTTGAAATAACACACCATATCAAATTAAATTTTAAAACAAAAAATAAAAATGGGGACGTCTAGCTAGGATGCCCCCCCCCCCCCCCCATGGGGATGGCGTTTGGACCAGACACCCTCACCATGGGGGGGCGTCCTAGCCAGACGCCCCAGTCGAAATTTTAAATTTGTTGGGATGAAATGAGTATTAAATGAAATGTGAAGGGCAAATGATAATTGACGCGGTCGATTTAAGTAATTTGCGGATGATGAATAACAATTTCATATATTTACGTCCAACTTGAGGGAGAGTATTGAGGAAACGAACTCATATGGAAATCTTTATATCTCATAATCATTGTAGATATTCTTTCCATATGAGTTTGTCTCAAAGAATCCCTTAATTAGAAACAAATCAAGCAAGAAACGGTCAGACCCAGCGGCTTTTAGCAGCATCTTAGCTATATATTGTAACAAACCCGTGTAATCAAGATATCAAAAACTATGAATAAATCACAAAATTCTTCCCCCCCCCCCCCCCCCCCCCCCCCACACACACACACACTCAGATGAATTATCGCTATCATGGAGCCTCGTGATCTCTCAAAATTAATAGTAGGTTACATGTTAAAAAATTAATTAACAAAATAATAAACCGCATTTGAGAAAACAGTCATTCTGATGTATTTCGTGATATTTGAAAATAATAGATTTTAATAAGTAGAAACAATGCGAGAAAAATTATATTTTAGACTCTACACCGACTACACGTGTTCAAGGAAATTCTCTAGTGCGAAACAAGTTGTTCTCATGTTGCATATGAAGGAGAACCATATTAGAAACAATAACAAAATAATACTATAGGTGAGTTTCCACTTTTCATTTGGGAGCAGCATTGATACGGAGGAGGTGGCACTCCACTTCAGGGAGAAATGGGATTGGATCAACACGAGGAGAAGGCACGTTAACTTGTTACGTGCACGTGCATGTGCATGGAGGATCTATTGTCAATTTAGTTAGGGGTGAGGTGTCCACCGTAATCTTAAAATTCGGGTTTGATTCGGTCCGATTTAAAACCCAAACCAGAACCGAAACCGAATATACACCCAAATTCCCAAATCCCAACACCGACCGTACTACGGCCTCCAAACCTTCACCCCAACCTCTTCTCCCCAAATCCCTTCGCCGCGCACGCCACCATCGAGTCCAACCTCTACTACGGCTTCCCTTCCGATTTTTGTCCACAATTTTCACCGTCGACACCGGCCTTCGACGAGACCACCATCGCAGAGTTCACCTTCGACTCCGACCTCCACGAAACCGACCGTACTACGGCCTCCACGAGTCCGACTACACACCGGCCTCCCTTCCATCGCAGGTGCATATGTGTAGTGTTACATCTAACTGTACAGAGTTAGATGTAGCAAGATGGATTGTGTTTATTGCTTAATTATTTTTCTCTTTGGAGCAATAATTTACCTCCATTTGGGTGACGAGCTGGTCTGCAGTGTCAGCTGACACAACAATGTGCCTTGCAGTGTGATCTATGAAGCCATCCTCCACTCCTTTGTCAAACAATGCAAGCCAGCTATTGTAGTATCCATCCACATTAAGCAGACCCCCCTACCAAATTTTAGTTTATTTTAACCAAGATTTACCAAATCTCCAAAAGGAACATTAACATGTTTAATAATAAGTAAAGAGATTATGATGTGGGTAGGTAAGATAGCATCAGCTTACTGGCTTCTCATGGATTCCAAGCTGAGATCAGGCTACTATCTCCAAGAGCTCTTCCATTGTGCCATACCCACCTAAAAATAATTTAACAATCTTGGGTTATGGGTGGAGATTTAGTGGGTTAAAGGTATTTAATTGTACATCAACATCAACATAACCTCAATGCCTCAGAGGTTCCCACCTAAGCGAGGTAAGGGGGGGTCGGATGTACGCAACCCTACCACTGTAAAACAGTGAGGTTGTTTCCAATTGACCCAAATGATGTAAATGCAACTGATCATCTGCGACTGCGATTCCACAATAAAAGAAATGCAGATCGTTAAAATAGCTCTTTGATATAGTTCATGATGTTCCAAATGTCAAAAAATAACTTAATCTTTGACACAGTGGAAATGGACACGTATTTAATATTTGTACGATTTATAAATATATGTTCCAAAAATGTCTAATCGATTTTGTGTTGATGTTAAAAAAAAATAACATATTTGGAAAAGTTAGTTCCCGACGATGTTGATGATCTCATTTGTGTGGATTAGTGTTGTGTTGATGATCTCTACCTTTATATATTGTGATTAATGGTGTTTTATTTTGTTAACTTGAACATTGTGAACTTTTGTGTTGTCGGCCTGGAATTTCTGTGGGACTTTTATTTGTAATAGCTGGTAATTGCTAGATTTTTAGTGCTGACAGCATGAGTTCGAAAACTAGGCCTTTGGTACTTGATATTATATGAGCACTTGGAAACATGACAAAAAATTTGGCTCTGTGCTTAAGACAAATCGTCTGAACTTGTGATTGTGAACTTACTGGTTGTGACATTGTAAAGTTGTGATGGGTGGTTATGAACTTCTTATTGTTAAATTAGAGCTCGTGAACTTGTGATTAAAATTCAGGAAAAAATTACGGAAATAAAAAAACAGGTCAAACCACCCAAAAAAATATTAAAAAAAACTAATGAAATTCGGTCCAACATGGTTCGGTCCGGTTTTGGACCGGACCGAAGAGGTTCGGTCCGGTCTTCGGTCTAAGATTTCTGAGGGTTCGGGTTTCAGTCTAGTCCGGTTCGGTCTTGTCCCACACCGAAGCTCGCCCCTAAATTTAGTGTTAGTTTGGGAGTTTTAGTTAAACTTGTCTTTTGTTCCCCGAAGTGGCTTTGTGGCCGTTAGAATAGCAGCTTTCCTTTTCCCTAAAGAGAGCACACTAGTGGATGGTAATGAATCGAATCACTACCTTTTAATCAAAATTTGGCTTTTGCCTTTATCCTCGTGGATTCAAAAGCATCCTTATCCATTTTCTTTAGCTTTTTAGCTTCTCCAAGCTTCCAAGCTATAGAATTCATTGGTCGTCGTCCGTAGTCCGACCACATTTTCGTTCACCCCGCTTCAAGCATCTTCCTTATATTTTAGGTGTATGCATTTTTACTTCAGCAAACTTCATTTTACATCTATAGATCTTATATTTCTATATATAGAACCACTTTTTTGGATAGAATAGAACCACACTCTTATGCAAACCATAACGTAAAACCTTATTTTATTCCTTATATATATATAGTAACGACAATATATAGTAACGAGTATACATCTACTCTACATACATGTAGGTACGTAGAACTTTATTTTTATGATTAAGGTACGTACCTAGATATAAACTTATTGTCCCTTTCATTATTATCATGCTCGACTTAATGTTCATACTTTCATCAAGACGGACATTGGAAGTCTAATGGCACAGCACTCTTGCCACAGTCATTAATCAGAAGGTCCAAGGCAAGGGGCAGCATGAGGTCCAAGCCAAGAACACTACCATTTTTTATTGCAGTGCAAAGGCACACGGCTGCGTTGAGGTCGGCAACGCCCTCGAGCAAGGGACAACACTCGCTAGCTGCGTTCTGGCCAATGGGCAAAGTCACCAATCCACCGAGAAGGCTGACGCAGGCAGTAAGGCTCAGCGCACCGATCGGGCACGACATTGGGGCGGGAGGGGCCGATGGCGGTGATGGTGATTGGGCAAGAGATGCGAGGATGGAGCTCAAGTTGAGCAAGAGGACTATGGTGGCAACTCCCCTAAGGTTTCCCATGTTAATTATGTGTATGTTCGTAGTTAAGAACTAATTAGGGTTTGTGAGTAGACTACTGTGTCTTTGATGATGCATGGGATAGTGGTATTTATAGAGGGAAAGAAATGCATGGTGGAGTGTTTTACAGTTTCATATGGTATTGCATGGAATCAAACATGGGTTTTTTTGGTATTCTGTGACTCAGAAACACTTGATTAATTCCTGAAATGTCATCCAATTACGACTATTTTTCCAGAAACAACTAAAAAAAATTAACATCCAAAATGTCATTATGATACTTTTTATGTCACTCCGTAAACTTTTTACGTTAACGGAGTTACTGTTCCGTTAACAACGTTAAAAATATTAATATTAAATTGTAAATTTTATAATTTCACGTTCAAAAACTTAATTAATTTTTTTCTCATCTATTTTTTTTGATATTTTGCTATTCTGACACTCATAAACACTTGATTTCCTGAAATCACATCCAGTTAATTTTTTTTCTCACCTCTTTCTTTTTTCCCTCTCTCTTCTCTCTCTCCTATTTCTCCCTCCTCTCTCTTATCTCGCCTAGATTTTTCAATGTATCCTCTTTGGATTGTCGAAGCGAGATGAGAGAGAGAAGATATTGAGGAGGGAGTGGCGAGAAGATACTGAGGAGGAAGATACTAAGGAGAGAGATGACAAAGAGGAGAGAGAGAGAGAAAAAAAGATGAGAAAAAAATAATTAATTAACTGGATGACATTTCAGGAAATCAAGTGTTTCTGAGTGGCAGAATAACAAAAAATCCAAAAAAAGATGAGAAAAAAAATTAATTAAGTTTTGAGGGTGAAATTGTAAATTTTGAAATTTAATATTAATATTTTTAACGACGTTAATGGAACAGAACTCTGTTAACGGAAAAAGTTATCGAAGTGACATAAAAAAAAATTATAATAACATTTTGGATGTTAAATTATTTTTTTAGTTGCTCCTGGATAAATAGTCATAACTTGATGGGATTTCAGGAAATCAAGTGTTTCTGAGTGGCAGAATAGCAAAAAACCTGTCAAACATCGTATGTACAAGTCTAAATGCAACATTAACATTGCATGGGCCACACAATGTACAAGGTTGCATTTAGAGCAGGGTCGGACCTACTTCCGAGGCAGGTGGGGGCAGTTGCCCCACCCAGATTTGCCCCATACATTAAAATATAATTAAAACCCTCTCCAAACTAGAGCAACCAAACACCCCTTGTCTCTCTCTCTATCCTAGCGATAGAACAAGGATTTATGAACGAGTTGAAGTTTTCTTCTTGTTAATTTGGATGAATTTGTTGTTATTAAGTCGTGAAAATTGAGAATTGGTGTTGATGTTGTTGGTGATGGTGATTTTCTATCAAATGGAGTTGATGTTGTGTTTTGTGGTGATATTTCATTCAATTAAGTTCAAATTCGACTGAGTTATATGAATAGATATTGGAATTTGAGTTTGGAATTTGAATATGCGAGTGCTTTGTGGTTTTGGGATTGGAATGTGGAAATGCGTGATTTGTATGAGTTTGTATTGGTCTTAGATGCTGATTGTTTAAGTGTGAGATTTGTGAGAATCATGATTTATGAACAAGTTTGTGTTTTTTTTCTTGTTTGGATGAATTTGTTGTGACTAAGTTAAATTGAGAAAATTGTTGTTGATGTTGTTAGTGATGGTGAATTTTTTATTGAAATTGAGTTGATGTTATTGATGGTAGTGATTTTCCATTTAAATAAGTTCGAAATTGAAGCAGGTTAATGGTATTGGAATTTCAGTTACGCGGATGTTTTGTGGTTTTGAGATTAGAATTTGAGTTATACGAATAAAATCATTTTGAGATGATTAATGCATGATTCATTTTGTTTCAAAGTATTTGGAAATTTTTAATTATGATGGAAAAATTTATTGAAATTTTATTCACAAACTCAAACGGGATAAATTAATGTCCTAGATCTGAAAATAGGTAGGATTCTTTGAATTTTTTATTTTTTTATTTTCAGTATTGTTGTTAAGGTTGTGGGCGTTCTGGATAGGACGGAATCAGTCGTTTAGCTGTCTGACCCACCCACCAAATTATCGGGAATCCGTCCCTAATTCAGAGTAGGAAAATTTTTCAAAAAAAATTTTTAAAAAAAAATTGCCAAAATAAACCTCCATTAAAAGTAATTTTCAAACTAGACCCGCTGCCACCACGTGGTGACACGTAGCGGCGGCGGGTATTTTTTTTGTGCATATAGAACTCGACATCACCAATGTCGAGTTCATCTTTTGAGAACTCGACATTGGTGATGCCGCGTTCTCAAAAGATGAACTCGGCACTAGTGATGTCGAGTTCTTTATGCACAAAAAAACAAAACCCGCCGCCGCCACGTGTCACCACGTGGTGGCAGCGGGTCTAGTTTGAAAAGTATTTTTAATGGAGGTTTATTTTGACAATTTAAAAAAAATTATTTTGAATTTTTTTCCTTCATAGTACTTCTACATTGGATGTTTGACTATTTGGGTTGCCGTACGTGAAGTACTACCGAGATTTTCATCTTCTAATTAATTGTATATATAAACATAACTACTAAGGTACGTACATTTTTCTTCATGGGAATATATTAAGCTTTCATAAGAAATAGTAAAAACTGTGTATCTAGTCAGTAACGGAGCCACGTATAAGGCCAAAGTTTTTAGACCATACTTAATTTTGTCGTATCTGAGGTGGGATTAAGTTTTGGAGTTTAAAATTTTGATCTTGGAGATTGGATAGAATGGTGGCTTCGTATTATGATTTTGAGGTGCATCGTGTGAGTTTTGGGGAGTTAGGTGTGTTGGGTTTGCGGTGGAATGAGATTTTTGGGGTTTCAAAATTTGATCTTGGAATGATTTGTGGTTAAAAGTTGGTTGAGTTGGTGGATTGGTACTGTCAAAATTTAATCTTTAGGTGTTTTGTTTTGAGAATATTGATGATGAGCATTTGGATCTCTGCATGATGATTGGTGGTTTGATTTGGTCAAAATTTAGATCTCTAAGTATTTCGTTTGGTTGTTGTAAAGTTGGGTCTGATTATTATCCTACCCATCAAATCCTTTTGGATTCGCCCATGTGTCTAGTGTCTGCCAGTAATATATTCTTTTACTTTTTTATGAAAATTCAATATGTTTTAAGGTCAAGTGCGTATAGCATTCTGCATGTGTTAGATTTTCTGGATTTTCTGCAAGGTCACAACTTTACGTATCACTTTAATTAATGTTGGCTTATAACTGGACATATTCACGTGGAAGTGGGAAATCACATCAATTATTGAACATTACTGGTGCAAAATAGGGTATTAAGTCGGTTTTCTGACTTATCTGGTAGGTTTATAACTAATTAACCGACGTGGTATGTTTTATTATTAAAAATATCACATAAAAACAAAAGAAAATGAGATATCATATCGATTTTTAACCTACAAACCTACGTGGTCATATTATTAAAAAAGAATTTCACAAAAATATCAAAAGAAAATGACATATCAGTCAATTTTTTGACAAGCAACGAGTCTAATATCGTGTCGATTTTTCTACAACTAGCAGGGTATGTCAAAAATTCACGTATGTTTCTCAAAAATCGAGGTTGTTAGGTTTGTATTACGTTGTTTTTCAAAATTTAACGTAATAAGGATGACGTAATACCTTTATTTCTAGTAGTGACAAATTAGTTTCAAATGAGCTACGAAATTGACACGTGCTTGTAATCGAGAATCAATATGGAAGATTTTCAAACCCCCTGTCCGCGGGTCACTATCGAAATAGATGCCTTGAATTCGAGGGCAGCATGGGTTAGAAGAAAAAATGTTTCTAGATATATCCTACTCGAATTTGTGAATATAATATTATAGTTAATTCTGGATCATACACGTACGTACACCCAAGTATGAACTAGCCTTATTTCATATAACTTTTGTTGGGCTTAAGGTTTAGGAAACCGAGAAGAGATTGATATCGTAGGAATTAAAAGAAAATTTTATTTACATTGTCAAAACTTCTGAAAGAAAATGAGATAGGTTGAATATACATTTTCTTCTCTCTCAGATCGATCGTAAGCTAGAGTAGTACAATCATTCTTGACCATCACTAGTGCAGAATGCACAATAGACGTCACCGAATAAACGTCGGATATCAAAACATTTGACGTTTATACGTTTGTATAAACGTCGGCTTTTTAGTATAACCGACGTCTATACCTCCTGAAAGAAGAAAAATATTTTTTGTTTGTTTTTTTGGATTTATTTTGTAAAAGAATTTATCTGGATTTATTTTGTATAAGAATAATGTTAATTATTTGGATTGTTTTAAAAATAATTACATCAATATAACTATTACATGTGTGTATGGTCCTATGTCTTCAGTTTAGTCCTTCGTTGGAGAATTTTTTTTGTTGGTAGAGTTGAAGTATTCCACTACTCCTTTATTTCTAAATAGGAGTTGGGTATCACACCATACTACAATAGGCAATTGGATATATATATATATATATATATATATATATATATATATATATATATATATATATATATATATATATATATATATATATATAATGGTCAAAATATTAGCACTTGGGGGCACTAGGGTTTCAGATCGTTGCAATGTTTTTTTACTATTTACCCGTGTATAGACGTCGGATGTATAGAGTGACCGACGTTTATAGGTTGTACTTTTTTATTATTTTTATTTAAATGTATAGACGTCGAACGTATAGCGTGGCCGACGTCTATAGGTTGTTCGATATGTATAGACGTCGGTCACCATATGCGTTAAGTCATAAGTTTCATTCCTAAACTTCTTATGTATTGCACATATATTGAGAATCCACATATTTATGAGAAATGACTATAAGAGTTTAAGACTCAATATATCGAAAGCCGATCAAGTGCTTTATGAATAGTTACCAATGCCAACCATCAAATAGATGATGAGTTTGTTTGGGAACTCTCATATTGTGAACTAGTGTAATATCCCGAAACAGCGGAAAATTTGAAATTTCAAACAATAACAGAGATCTCAAGTCAAGCGGGAATGTTACTCAAATAATAACCAGTCAGTGCACCAATACAATAGGGTTTGTCAAAAATACATGATAACAACAATACAACGAAAAGAATACAAGTAATCAAGACGACCTCGAATAGTCCAAAGAGGATCTTGGCCCCAAAATGTGTGTGTCCGCTGTCACCACACCCACATAACCGACTGCGGCATCGCCGACACAACATTGTAGTACAACATACGTCCAGCACACCATCGAACGGGTCCAAACCGTAGTCTGCGGGGTCATCATGCTCCAAGAGCCAAGCATCAACATGCATTGGGATCCACGATCCCTCAGGTCTACTACTCTATAGAGAGTCAAAACAACAAAATAACAAACCACAGTCTAACAATAGAGGTGGCTCGTCCCAAATACTCACATTCTTCCACTCGGTGGTCCCTGGGTTGGCACGATCACGCATCCACCGTCACCTCCTGGATCACGCACTCGGCGAGGACATGGGTTTCTGTGAACAGAGTTCGCACAACACAAGGACTGGAAATCAGGATCTGCGCACAAACGGTCGACTGGAATAGGCACTCCGGTCGACCGTTCCCATTGGGTTCGGTCGACCAAAAGTCTGAAACGGTAGAACTCTCTGCGTATCACCTAATTCCTAAAGGTCGGACAAAAGTCTAAAACCGGTTGACCGAACGTGGTCAAAATCCAGAGTCTGGTCAAAACAGAGCAAGTCCAATCGGTCGATCGACTTAGGGGTCCTGGTCGACCGAAAATTATCAGGGTAACCTAGCATCTCTAAGTCATCTATCTGTCGAACAAGATATAACAATCAGTCGAACAACATACAAGATACATAAATTCACTTAAGTTCCGGTCGAACCAAAGTTCATGAACGGTCGACCGTTTGGATGGTCAGCGTTCTGTCCGAGTGAAACTTGAGGCAACGGTCGAACGGCTCAGGGGTCCCATCCGACTGAAAACTTCTAGGCAATCCTTCGACCCACCAACACACACATGTTGGATAAAGTTGGGCAAAACACTGCAACCGATCAACCAAAATCAAACACTAGTCAACCGTTGGTCGACAGCAACCTCGCGCCAGACAAGGAGTTTACGCAGTTCTCCCCGCCGGGGAGGCCTCCGACCTCCCACGACCGATCACCACTCCACCCAAACATGAGTGAGCGACAAAACATACAATTGAACCGGCATACCTTCAAGTTCGACGGAGCACGTCGGAGATAACTCAACGTCGCCCGTAACCTCGAAACTGTGCTCGAGAAACCCTTGCCTTACGTCCCCGAGCCTCGCGCACGTCCACCTCCGCACGCCTCATGCCGAAGCAAACCCCTCCTCCTCTGCATTGCCGGAAAAGAAAAGAAAGTGAAGAAGTTTGGGTGAGAAATGGAAAATGGAAGAAGAAGAAAAGAGAAACGAATTTGGTTTATAAAACCAAAACTCATCTTTACAACAACCTTCCCCACAACAATAGCTCCCTATAGCCCAACTCATCCAATCCTCCTCCTTTCCCATGCACACCACTATGCACCACCTCTTCCCCATGTAAAGCCACCCCTTAAACCTCCATTAGCACCTTAAATAGGGTTAGGGACATAACAATTCACCCTCCTTAAAAGGATTTTGTTCTGAACAAGCAACTCACCGAAAAGCTCTCCGTATTGCATCCAAACTTCCTCCATGATCTCCCAAGTGGTCTCGCGCTCGCTGTGATGCTGCCACCGGACCTTCACCGTCGGAATGGTCCTCCTCCTGAGCTGGTGATTCATCTGAACAACTATCTCGACTGGTCTCTCCTCAAGGGACAAGTCCTGCTGGATCTCTAGCACTGCTATCTCAATCACATGAGTTGGATCTGCAATGTACTTCCGCAACATCAACACGTGGGAGACGTTGTGAAGACCTGAAAACTGTGGTGGTAACACAATCCGGTAGGCAACCTCTCGAACTCGATCTAGGATCTCGAATGACCCGACATACCTCGAACTGAGCTTCCCTTCTTCCCAAACCTCATTACTCCCCGAGCAGGGGAGATCCTTAGAAACATAGTCGCCAACCTCAAAGTTCAACACTTGTCTACGTCTGTCAGCATAATTCTTCTGCATGCTCTTTGTCATGGCCAGTCTCTTCCTGATCACATCTACCTTCTCAGCACACATATGCACGAGCTCTAGCCCCACTAACTGCCTCTCGCCCACATCACTCCAACATACCAGTGATCTACATGGCCTCCTGTACAACGCCTTGTACGGTGTCATGCTAATACTAGAATGGTAGTTGTTGTTGTAGACGAACTCTATCAACGACGAGTGCTCATCCCAGTGTCCTGCCCAATCTGGTGTGCATGCTCTAAACATATCCTCCAGGGTCTGGATCATCCTCTCTTACTCACATCTGTCTGTGTGTGAAACGTTGTACTAAACCTTGATGTTAATCTAGGATCTCGATCAGAGATGATGCTCATTGGTACACCGTGCAACCTGACTATCTCCTCCACCTACAACTTAGCTAGACCCTCTAGAGGCAACGTGGTCCTGATAGCTAAGAAGTGTGCCGACTTGGTCAATCGATCGACTATCACCCAAGTTGCGTCGTGGAACCTCCTCGTCTTCGGCAGACCTGTGACGAAATCCATCGTCACGTGCTCCCACTTCCACTCTGGCAACTCAATACACTGCATTGGTCCTGCTGGTCGTTGATGCTCAATCTTCAATTGCTGACAGATTAAGCACCAGTCCACAAACTCTACAATATCTCTCTTCATGCCCTTCCACCAGAACTTCCGCTGCAGGTCCTTATACATCTTCATGCTCCTTGGGTGAATGGTATATCTCGCTCGGTGTGCCTCCTCCCTGGTTACTCCTCAGGTCATCCACCTACGGTACCCAGATCTGATTCCTAAACCTCAGACCACAATCAACACTGACACTGAAGTCTGATCCACCCCTAGCATCCAAATGCAACAGACTAGCTAACTCATAATCATCATGCAGAGCTTACGCCACCCGTGAGATGGTCTGCGACTCCACCCGAAGCCCATCAATCACTGCCCTCTATGAATGACTTCCATTCAGACAATGCCTCGAGTAACCTCCACTCCTAAATGCATAAGCTCGCAACTAACACATCCACCTTCCTGCTCAGGGCATCCGCAACTGAATTCGCCTTCCTTGGAAGATAGGAGATGGTGAAATCGTAATCCTTAATAAACTCGAGCCAACTATGCTGCCACATATTCAGCTCCTTCTGCGAGAATAAGTATTTTTTGCTCTGGTGATCTGTGAAGACCTCAAACTGTTCTCCATAAAGAGAATGTCGCTAGGTCTTCAACACGTGAACCACCGCTGCTAACTCCAAATCATGAGTGTGGTAGTTCTTCTCGTGCACCTTCAGCTGCCTCGAGGCATATGCGACCACCTTCTCGTGCTGCAACATCAGTACACAACCCATGCCAATCCTGGATGCGTCGATGTATATCACATAACCGTCACTGCCACTCGGTAGTGTCAGAATAAGTGTTGTCGTCAGTCGCCTCTTCAGCTCTAGAAAACTGTCCTCGCACTTCTGGGACCAAACAAACTTGACGTGTTTCTGCGTCAACGCTGTCAGAGGTGAACAGGTCTGGAGAAGTCCTGAATAATTTGCATGTAATACCCAATGAGTCCCACGAAGATCCTGAGCTCTGTCACGCTTGTCGGGGTCCTCCACTGAGTCACAACTTCAACCTTCTCCGGGTCCACTGATATCCCATCCGCCAACACAATGTGCCCCAGAAAAGTCACCTGATCCAACCAAAACTCACACGTCATGTACTTAGCATAGAGCTGCTGATCTCTAAAGATGCCAAACACAATCCTCAGATGCTCTCAGTCTGGCGAGTAAACCAAGATGTCGTCCACGAATACAATAACGAATATGTTGAGAAACGGTTGAAATGTCCTATTCATCGGGTCCATGAATGCTGCAGGTGCATTCGTCAGTCCCAACGACATCACCAAAAACTTATAGTGCACGTACCGTGTCCTGAAACTTGTCTTCTAGACTTCTAACTTTATGATCCTCAACTGGTGATAACCGGAAGGCAGATCAATCTTCGAGAACACTCTCGTCGTCTGCAGCTGATCAAACAGATCCTCAATCCTGAGCAAAGGGTACCGGTTCCTGACGATAACCTTATTCAACATCTTGTAGTCGATTCACATCCGTAACGACTCGTCCTTCTTCTTCACAAACAACACATGTGCTCCCCAAGGTGAAACACTCGGTCGGATAAACCAGAAGTTCATCAACTCCTGTAAATACTTCTTCAGATCTGTCAACACAGCATGTGCCTATGTAAGCTGCCTCCCCCATGGTTGGACATATTTGATTTTAATATATTACCACATATAATTCAATACATCATATAAAATGTAAAATCAAAGTCCTTGTTTCTCAGTTCTGTGGTGTGACTTATAGGAGGATCTAAGTTATGTTGACAACGATCTAAATGTTGTTGACCGGATCCTACAATATTTAAAAGGATCACCAGGTCAATGGATTTGGATGATAAGAAATAATTCTAATTCCATTATTAGCTATTCTGATGCAGATTGGGCCGGTAGCAGTGACCTGAAATCCATAACTGGTTACTGTACATTTTGTGGGAGAAAATTTGCTTACATGGCGAAGGAAAAAACAAAATGACGTTGCCTACTCCAGGGCCGAAGCTGGATACAGATTCATGACATCCACGACTAGTGAACTCACATGGATCAAACAACTCCTTCATGATATGCACATTTCATGCACATCTTCCATGACAATGTACTATTGTACAGTGACAATAATGCAGTTAGACACATCGCCTCCAATCATGTATTTCACAGAAGGACAAAGCATATTGAAGTTGACGGCCACTTTATCCGGTAAAAGCACGAAGTAGGAGAGATTATTACTCCATTTGTTCCCAGTACTTGGTCTAACGTTTTTTTTTTTTGAAATATCCTTACGTAATGTATTCTACATACCGTCGTTTAAGTCAAATTTATTGTCAGTTGGAAAAATTACTAAAGAGCTCAACTGTAATGTTATTTTCTCACCATTTAGTGTCTCATTTCAGGACAGAATGACAAACAAGAAGATTGGTTAAGGAAAACTAAGAAATGGTATATATTATCTTGATGATTCTAAAGTATTTTTTTCTGTCATGATTGAAGTAAATGAAAATAGACTATGGCGTGGAGGATTGGTCACCCTTTTGACAATTTAAGCTCCAAGCAGGAGAGATCGTCACCCAATTTGTCACCGGTACATCAAGACCAATTAGCTAGCAGACAGGTGACAAGAAAATGTTTCAAAAAACTCTCGCCAAGTTGGGCTCAATTAATGTATTAATTACGTCCAACTTGAGGGCGAGTATTGAGGAAAAGAAAATCATTATATCTCAAAATCATCATAGATATTCTTTCCATATGAGTTTGTCTCAAATCAACCAAGAAACGGCCAGGCCTCAATGGCTATTTGCAGCATTTCAGCTATATTGTAAACAAAACCATGTAACCAAGATACCAAAAAAAATCAAAAAATCATGAAATTTTCTTCCACCCCCAAACACTCTCAAACGAATTATAGTCATCATCGAGCCTCGCAGATGTATTTCGTGATATTTGAAAATAATAGATTTTAAAAAGTAGAAATCACTACTGTAGAAAATGGAATATTTGTTGGATATACATGATATATACATCGTATATATGACTCTCTAGACTCGACGTCTATGTATACGTCGTATATATATAGACGTCGGTCTCTTAAAAGCTGACGTCTATACTTAAGGAGGTGACGGTGGTTGCGGAGGAGGAGGGTGCGGTGACGGTGGTTCCCTCACACTCTCCCACTGCATCACTCTATATATATTTCTATATATAGAACCACTTTTTCGGATAAAATAGAACCAAACTCTTATGCAAACCATAACGTAAAACCTTATTTTATTCCTTGTATAGACCGGACACGACATCACACACACATAATATGAAAGACAACATATAGTAACGAGTATACATCTACTCTACATACATGTAGGTAGAACTTTATTTTTATGAGTAAGGTACGTACGTAGATATATATAAACTTATTGTCCCTTTCATAATTATCATTGCTCGACTTGATGTTCATACTTTCATCAAGACGGACATTGGAAGTCTAATGGCAGGGTACTCTTGCCACATTCGTTAATCAGAAGGTTCAAGGCAAGGGGCAGCATGAGGTCCAAGCCTAGAACACTACCATTTTTTATTGCAGTGCAAAGGCACACGGCTGCGTTGAGGTCGGCAACGCCCTCGAGCAAGGGACAACACTCGCTAGCTGCGTTCTGGCCAATGGGCAAAGTCACCAATCCACCGAGAAGGCTGACGCAGGCAGTAAGGCTCAGCGCATCGATCGGGCACGTCATTGGGACGGGAGGGGTCGATGGCGGTGACGGTGATGGTGACGGTGACGGTGATTGGGCAAGAGATGCGAGGATGGAGCTCAAGTTGAGGAAGAGGACTATGGTGGCAACTCCCCTAAGGTTTCCCATGTTAATTATGTGTATGTTGGTAGTTAAGAACTAATTTGGGTTTGTGAGTAGACTATTGTGTCTTTGATGATGCATGGGATAGTGGTATTTATAGAGGGAAAGAAATGCATGGAGTCAAACATCCTATGTACAAGTCTACATTGCATGGGCCACGCAATGTACACTAAAGGTTGCATTTAGAGTACTTGTACATAGGATGTTTGACTATTTGAGTTGCCGTACGTGAAAAAGTGCCGAGATTTTCATCTTTTAATTAATTTATATATATATATATATATAAAGATGACTACTATGGTATATTTTTCTTCATGAGAATATATTAAGCTTTCATAAGAAATAGTAAAGACTATGTGTGTCTAGCCAGTAATATATTCGTTTACCTTTTTACGAAAATTTAATTTGTTTTAGGGTCAAGTACGTATAGCATACTGCGTATGTGTTTGATTTTCTGCAATGTCAAAACTATACTATCATTTTAATTAATGTTGGCCTACTGTACATATCCATGTGGAAGAGAGCAATCACATCAATTATTGAACATCACAGTTGCAAGATATACGTTTGCTTTTTTGACTCGTGTACAAATGGACGTGGTATATTCTATTATTTAAAAAAATTACAAAAAAATAAAATATGACATATCATGTCAATTTTTAACCTACAAAACGATATGATATGTCTTATTATTAAAAAAATCACAAAAAATCAAAAAATAACATATCACGTTGGTTTTTCGACAATCGGCGTGGTAAGCTTAATACCACGTCAAATTTTCTACGGCCAACGTGTTATGTCAAATTTTTCCAATTTCTATGAATTTTACTGACTTCCTAAAAGAGTACCAAATAAAATAACTGTCAGACACCATGCAACCTTTTCATATAAACAATAATTGCCATTTACTTTTAATAATATTTAAAGCATTGTAAATTAGGGGGACATCCACCATTAAATAATATTTAAAGCGTTGTATATTCAACCTATCTCATTTTCTTTCAAAAGTTGTGACAATGTAAATAAAATTTTATTTTAATCATTCCTACGATATCAATCTCTTCTCGGTTTCCTAAACCTATGCCCAACAAAAGTTATATGAAATAAGGCTAGTTCATACTTGGGTGTACGTACGTGTATGAAATCCAGAATTAACTATAATATTATACTCACAAATTCGAGTAGGACATATCTAGAAACATTTTTTTCTTCTAACCTACCTACCTACTTCATGTTGCCTTCAAATTCAAGGCATCTATTTTGATAGTCACCCAGGGATAGGGGGCTTGAAAATCTTCCCTATTGATTCTCGATTTCTCAGAAATCGACGTGAATTTCGTTCCACTAAGTTCATCAAAAAGTTCCAAATTATTCATATGTTTGTAAATACAATTGTAACAATCATATATAAATTGTTATATGCAATTTATAATTTACAATTTCTATTTTCCAATTTACCTTACGGTTTTATCCTAATCATGACAGGGTGTATTATCTTTTATAATTTACAGCTTCAATAATTATAATTCATGATCATTGTTACATTTTTGTTTCAATTTACATTTACAATGTCCATGTTACACCGTAGAGGCATGCTTTACTTTTTACAAATTACAGAGTCAATCATTATAATTCTTGATTTATTTTATAATTTTTGTTTGAACTTCCATTTGCAATTTTAATTTCACAATTTACGTTTAATGTATGGAATTATCGGTTCATGTGATGCATAAGTGTTTTTTTTATGATTTGTCGTTCTGAAAAAAGAATATCAAAAATTAGTAATCAATCTTGAAAATTTTGAAATCTATAAGTAATTCAATACGAGCAAATCTCATTCCAATTATTGGAACAAAAAATTGTGAAGAAATCATGATTTACAACTACTGAATTTTACAATTTACAACTACTGAATTTGTAAATTGTAAAAACCAATACAATGTGGAGAGGGACCGAGGGATTCCTAAAGAGTTGAAAATGTAGCTTTCCGATTAGGAAATAACAACACAACAAATTGTGACTTTCCAATCTAATACGGGAAAACACGCTAACATTAAGGTTACGTTTGGATTTGGATTTGGATGCGGTATCTGTAAATTCCATGTAAGTCGTAGTTGACGGGATTTACAAATTCTATAATTTATAAATGACGTCATTTGTATTTATTGTATTTTCTACGATGTTTTATTAGTTTTTCAATTTGTTGAAACGCCAAGTTGTTTAGTGAGCATGATTTATTTTTTTGCGTCGAAGTTGTTTATATCAAGTGAAAAGTGGAAATGAACTAAAGGTATTACGAAGGAAAAATAGAAGAATTTATTTGGGTTTTGGGATACTTTAATATTGGATACTTTGTCTAACATCCCATCAAAGGGTTTTTCCCATTTGTTTTCTTGCTAAATAACAGAATACTAGTGAACACTTCAAGGAGTAAGGGTTGGTTTGTTAAACAACTGAATACTAGTGATTAGTGAACACTATACGGAATAACGGTTGGTTTGGACAATTAGCCACTACCGAACTTGACATTACAGCTCAGACGGAACCTATTGCTTCAGTAACTACTTGTCAATAGGAAAATTTGAGTTTATGCTCCAAGTGACCCAACATCTAGGATTAAGCCCATTTCTTTACATCTTTTGAGAAATATGTTTATATTGTCAAGTCTTCCCAAAATACCCCTGCTCTTAGCGTGGGACCACTCAATTTGAAGCAATAAAAAATCTCAGACTCTCTCTTGTTTCTCTCTGTCTTTCTCTCTCTCAGGCGAAGCCGGGTGAAATTTTCCATCCAGAACTAAAGACCACCAGTTGCATACATTGGCCCACTGAGATAATCCCCCAGCGATTCCCTCCCCCAAAGTGTTACTTCGACCCCCCCCCCCCCCCCCCCATCTTAGAAAGTCAATTTTTCCTCTGAGAATCCGGCCACTCAAGAGAATGGGTATGTGAAATTGTTAAAGATCAAGGAGGGTGTTAATTTGTTGCATTCTCTTTCCATTTTCGAATTGTCTTGAAGTGTTCTGTTGTTTTGTTGGATTTTTTTGAATCTCCCGTTTACGTTTAATTGCGCTCAATATAGCTCAAAATCTATCGACGAATGAGAATTTATTGATGGCGAAGATACTCGACGGTACACGACAAGCTCGTCACTTTTATTTGATTTATAGTTCGATTGTGAACGATGATGCTCGACGATACCTCATAGACAGCGCGGATCGATAGTTTTTTTACTTCGATTGAACTCCATATGTGTTTGATTGAAACTTGATAGATCTTGAATTTTAGAGTTCGATAGTGTTTGATGGTGCTCGACGTTACGTTGTAGGTAGTGCGGGTCGAAGTGTATGCTCGTTACTTTTACCTTGATTGAACTCCAAAGGTGCTCGATTGACACTTGATAGAGCTCCATAGGCTAGGCTTATGATTCATGTTGGTCGTGTTTTGACCATTTTCTCCTTCTGTCACCAGCTTCATCTGTTAACGTGTTGGTTGCGTACGATGGTGTTTGGGAATGGACGGTAGAGAGTGACTTTGCAAAGATGGCAAGAGTAAAGGGATCACGATAGAAAAAAATGTAACGTACATGCAACTCCTTCAAAATTTGCATAAGACGTTTGAAGTTGATAAATTGAAGTACGGACTCACACTAGAGGCTCCTTTCAAAACACATGGCCAACCACTTAGACATGTATTAATTACAAACGATTCTGATGTCTGTTTCTTCTTCTCGGAAATATTAAATGACAGGATTCCTTGATGTGTGACTCCGATAGAGAAGAATGCACTTGCAGAACCCCGTCCTTTTTCGACCTTTGATGACGAAGTTAGGAGTCAGATTGAGACTTTTGTTCCCCAAACATATCCCCAAATAGTTATCCCTGAAGTTGGTGTCCCCCACCAATTGAACGAGTATTAACCCTATGTGAACTTCAGTGAAGATTTGTCACTCCTATACTCACAACACCCAACGGAAAGACACCGACAACCCAAAACTCCAGCAAGCCCACACCTAGGACAAACAGTAGTCGTCCAAGTAGAATGGGATATAAAATAGGACAAAGTTCTCAATTATTTTCATTATAAGATCACAGAAGATTGGTTGCTACAATGTTAACATGAGAAGATATATTGGATTCTAGCCAAACTCATACATCCCCTGCTGGCGAATCATCTTCCCAATTCCACCTTGGCAAGACTTTCAAAAGCAAGGTTGAATTGAAAACCAACGCTGCTCTCTTTGCCATTAAGATTAATTTTGAGTTTGTAGTGAAGAAGTCTGGTAAAGGGGAGTGGTATATCACTTGCAAGGATCCTAATTGTGGTTGGAGATTAAAGCGCAAGAAACAATTGAAGTCACCCATGTTTGAGCTTACCATCTTCCACAATGTACATAATTGCACATTGGAACTCAAATAGAAAGACCACCAACAAGCGGCACCTTGGGTAGTTGGCCACCTCATCAAGCACAAATATGTCAGTGATGGAACTAAACAACTCGAGCTGAATTTTGGGATTTCCATTAAAATACTCGTCAATAAGTCGGTCACTCGTACAGTGATCCCGCATGTCAACCTCAGACGGTCTAGTATTGAAGTTCAAACCGGTGATCAGTGTAAACTCATATTTATTGAATCTGTAGGGCCTAGTGCCAAACAGGAAATGAAGCTCGTCATCCCTTCCACTGTTGGTCTTGTGCAACATTAACTGATGCATTAGAACACCGAAGAACTGTAACTTGCCGGCCTCAAAAAATTGCTTGAACGTTGATTCCTTTGCCCTTTCAAGCAGGTCGTGCTTCTGGAACTTCTCTTTAATCTCATTCATAGGCTTACTACCCTTGTTCGTCACACGGGCGGGGAAATGATCGTTTCTTGGAACTATTAACTTCGAAGTCTAAAAAAACAAAAAAGAAACAAATAACTATCAATCGACGGCAACCTATCAAGTTACTATCGAACTCTATGGAAACACACTACGATTACGACCCCACTTCCAACCAAGCTGACACAACTCATGTGAATACCCAGGTGACAAATGAACTACATTTTCGATGGAAACCATAACAAAACCTTATAAAACTATAGGAAGAAAAAAAGTAAACGGCTACAAATCGTTCCCTAGAACGGACCTTCGTCATCGTATTCCAAGTAGGAGTTGTTCGACAGGCTACGCCACCGACGCAAAGTGATAGTGGTCGAGTGCGAGAGTCGAAGGAGAATCCCGAACGAGAGAGTCAGTAAGCATAGGCAAAATGATGCTGGAGGGCGGTTAGCAACTGTTCAACCGAAAGTGTTAAACACAATTTGTTCATTTAAAAGGAAAGGGAGAGAGACGCGTACTCAAAGTGTACTCGACACGAATATTGAGGGCTTCTTTTTCGTTTCAATAACTTAATCACCAATTAAGATGGAAGCATGGAAATTGTACCAATTGTGTGGTTCGAGGTAACGTTACATTGGCAGTGAAAATGTTTTGTCAGTTATGAGTGTAGTGTGGAAACCCGCTACATTGGCAGGCTCGATGTGCACGCGATAAAGACAAACCAAAAATAAGAGCACTCTGATCGAGTTCGTATCGAGCCCGTCGAGCCAACCAAAATAAGATAAAGACTGCATCTGTTCTTTTAATGGCGGATTTAAGATGAGCAGCTGATGGAGCTCTTATTGAGACCCTCGAGCATTACATTCGAAAGGGAATTCAAACATAGAGTTTAATTCCAGTTAAAGATGAAACATTAGACACACACAAAAAATATTATCAATTTCCTCCAAGTCCACTTGATAAGGATGATCTATCTTTTCGAAGAGATGCAAGCTTTTCCCTCGGCATCCTGATCGACCAAGCCTTTGAGTCACTGGTCCGTAGGGGTATCTTAAAACCCAGTAACTTGAATCTGCCAGCTCGGGATTATCAACCAAACTCGCTACACGAATGCAAAAAGGGTAAAAGTGTCAGAAAAAACAAATGTGTTGAATCACGGAAAAAGAAAAAAAATACTTTAAGATACTCAAGGCCCAAAGCTAAAAGAATGATTTATGTCATGGTTGATCCGAATGATACTTCACCACTATAGGAGGCGTGCAAAATAATTTAAGTGATAACATGTGTAGAAGGTTAGGGGTGTGAATATTGGAGGAATACCAAGTCAGTTTTTTATGGGTTAGACTTATATAATAAGCATGCAAGAATTCTAAGTAAGATGTATAAGGTTGAGGTGGAGATATTGAGAGCTATTAATGAAATGTTGAATTAAGACTTTGTGGGTGTGTCAACTGAAAACCTTCACGAGACAAAACTCGTCCTCTAAGGAAACTTGGGGGTTTAAAGGCTTGTTGCACATGCTAAGTGCAACCGTGATTCCTACGAAAGTGAGTTACGATTTCCCTGTTTTCATTTTTCTTATATTCTGTTTTGCTAGGGACTAGCAAAATCTAGGTGTGTGGGTATTTGATGCATTGCATACATTGCATCATATGTCTTTCATTTAGATTAATTTTATATCAATAAATGCTACTAAGGTATGTGTTTAGTCTTATTTACAGAATACAGGGACCTGAATACAAATTACCCATATCCCGATCCTAAATGCGTGCAAGAGACTCATTCTTGTCATAAAGACCAAGTTCAAGATTATCGGGTTTCAAATGGAAATGCATCCAAGCATAAAAGCATTCAAGACCTAATTACAAAAAGGACAAGGACTTAAGCGCAAAAGTAGACAAGGACTTAATTGCAAAAGGCCAAGGACCTAATTGCAAATTACGAGTAGCTTTTATTATTATGGAGAAAATCTAAAGAAAAATCAATGTGGATCTCCAAATATATAAAGAAATAAAGTCGGAGCTCAAAAGAAAGGAAAGAATCAATCCAGACGCGCAAAGGATATTGAAATCATACCATAAACACACAGGCAAAATCCGGATTAAATCAGAGCTAAAAAGGTGGTGAATCCGCCGCACCTTATGTACAAAATGCGGTGAATCCGCCGCACAAAATTAGATCCATGCTCTAAATATTTTACCGGTTGCGTGTTGACGCGTGTACTTTCCTATTTTGTACCTAAGTCCATTGTATCGGCTATAAATAGCCCTGAAACGATGTTGTAGAGGATCTTCTTAATTTTAACCTTAGTTTTTAATTCTTAGTCTTAGTTTTGTATTCTTCTTTTTAGCAATAAAATTATGTTGGTTTATTTTGTGTTTTTACTTTTCTTTCTTAGTTCCTCTAGGACCCCTTCTCCCTCCCTCCATCTATGAGTTTCTAACTCTTTCCAAAGGGTGGAGGTGACGGATTTAGGGTGAAGAGAAGAAGAATAAAAGTTATTATTTTAATTTCGTGTTAGTATATTTTGATTACTTGAGTTTATGTTAAATCATTTATCATGTAATGCTTTATAACTAATATGATTTATTATAACTTTCTGAATTCTCTAATCTAAACCCTATATCTAAACCTCCACCCAACGGAATTCACCATCTTTGTTCTTATTTTAGCTTTATTTGTTCATGTTTCATGCTTTAGAAAATTAAAAATCAAAAATCTCAAAACCAAACTTATTTCTCTCTCTTCCTTTACCTTAATCGAAAATCACAAAAATAACAAGATCTCTCCCTCCTTGTGTTCGACCCGTATTTTCCACGTCTTCATTGACGCCGTGAACTTGCGGTATAAATTTAATTCTCATCAAGTTTTTGGCGCCGTTGCCGGGGAGACGACGCAGATTTTGTTTTTTGTTGATTTCGATTCTATCCTGTTTATCTTGTGCGCGATCTAACTATTTGGGTTTGTGTTTCAGGAGACTACAGAGTGCATGGCGAAATCCGGGCACAGTTGGAGCAAGAAGGGCGGCGGAATCGCCGCATACCAAGAAGAATCGGCGGCGGAATCGCCGCACATTTGAAGAATCTGGGTTTCATTTTTTTCTGAGGTCGTCTCCATCTCTGGGTGGACGCGTAGAGCATCTGGGAATTTTCGAGAGCGGGCGGCGAACCCGTCTGAGCATTGCGGAGGTAACTTTTCTTGCCTTTCTCGTAAAATCTGAATTTTTGAAAAGTTCCTTTTCGTAGAACTGCACGTGTTAGGGAAAAATTCTATAATTGGCAATAATTCAACTCTGACCTAAAAATTGGCAAAATTAGAAGGACTTAGTGCATGCATCATATAATGTTTTGTTTGCATTATTCTTGCTAAATTCTTGCAAATTATTTTTACTGTTGAATAGTGCTGGAGGCAAGGTACGTATCGCATTTTAACGATTGCATTTAAGCATATAATTTAGTTTGCATACAACTTTGCAATTGCCCCCAATTAAAGACCAATGTTTGACTATCTTTGCTAGATTTAAGTTAAACTATCTTAAGGGCAACTCCATAGGAAAAGATATGGTGGGGATTTCATCACCCTTCCGTGGCCCACAAATCACAATCCTAAATTGTCACCCAAGCTTTAAAATTAAAATCAATTAGACATTGGCCCCTAAGGACTCGGACTCAATTAAGGAGAAGATTTGTTTGACTTGCTATGACCTGAAGCTGATCGAATTTAATTTGGTGTCTAGAAAGTGTTTTTGTGTTGACGAAAGTCTTCCAAGCGAAGTGGTTGTCTAATTGGCACCGACTCTGTCGGAAGCGCCCCCACTAGCTATACACGGCCTGGCCAAGTTGGTTTGATTAGTGAGGGAGGTGAATTAAGCAAATCAATTCGACTTAACCAGTTAGGAGTCGTCTAGATTTAAGCGATACTAGGTCTAGGATTGTTTGAACCGTGCTTGTTCAGGAAACTTCTGACCAACCCTCTTATATATCTTTTAGAGTTAAGTTTCCCTTCTCCTCTGAGTCATCTTCTTCTCACCTTATTCTACGTTATAGTCTCCTCCCCTTTACACTCTCTGGTAGCGTTTTTAGGGTCGAGTCGAGCACTTATTACGAGTTTATCCTCGTGGTGGTGAGAGTGGTCGACTCTAGAGCTCTTTGTGAAGATGGAAGGTTACATGGGCGACCATCCATATCATTGTTGGGACCAGGACAATTCGTCCTGGTATTCCGGACCCATGCAACCTGGGGTGGCTCAGACTAACACCCCATATGGTTGGGACAATCCTAATTGTGTGGTTGAGCAATCTTCATATTGGGGTAACATGAGAGAGGCACCGACCTTTAGACCACAATGTAGTTATGTCGGATCATATGTTGGTCAACAAACTGAGACATTACAACAAACTTTTGCCTCCTTCATGCGTAGGACAGACAACATGAGTGCACCGGTGGCTCCAGTAGCCGTACCGTGCGACTGTTGTGGGTTGAGTGGTCATGTTATCAGGGAATGTCCTTATATTCCCCCAGAGCCTGAGTATGAGCATACTTTTTCCCAAAATGCTCAATATGACTATTACGCATCCGCGTACAACCCGAGAGTGATGGATTCGTGGAGAGACAATTCATATCCAAATTCTTATACTTCATTTTCACCTCAGTATCCTCCTCCCGAATACCCAGAGTCCTACCAACACCCCACTCCAAACCATTGGACTTACTCTCACCCCATCAACACCCAACCTAAAAAGTTCCCAAGCTCTGACTTGAACCTCATAGTTGACCACATACCTGATTCCCTGGAACAAACTCTCCTTACATTCGTGGAAACCACTCAACAGTCCGTACAAAATATGGTACTGCAATTGAGTCAAATGTCGCAACAATTAAGTAAACGTGAGGAGAGTAATTTGTCTTGTCAACATGAGGATTCATCTTTTGATATCGAACCACCACCACATCCACAAATTCAAAGCACAATCTTTCAAAGCCAAACTCCTAGTCAGTCTGAAGGACTTGGGGTTTCAATTCACGATCACTTAGTGGAGGATTCGATACACTTTGAGAATAAAATTGACCAATTTCATCATGAGTCGGCCCAGGATTGTGCCTTATCTTCTTGCCCCGTGGCCCTTGAGCCACATGATCTTCATGTTGTGCCTCTTAAGGACTCACCTCCGGTGGAGCAAGAGCTCCCTAGCACCCTCAATTTCAAACAACCTGATGAGAGTTTGCCTCTCACTATTGTTCCTGATCATCTTGGAAATGATGGAACATCAAACGACTACATTGCTCATGAGGGTATTAGGAGTTCCTTGGAGGATACATTGGGTATGAGACCCATTTTATGTTCGCCTGGTGAGTCGGACTTGCCTGACAAGGCTCTTGACCTCGCTCCGACGCACCAGCCAGTTAGTTGGAGAGTTTGGATTGACGATCATAACTTCAGCACCGCAACGGGAGAAACTCTTCTTCCGTTGCCCCTTATTTCCCAAACTCTCGAGAGGTTCAAGCTCTTTCAATTTGATCCTTTGAATGAGACGCATTTGCGTCCAATTTATGAACCTCTCATTTCATCTTGTGCTCTTTGTGAAGGGGGCCCACGCATGAATATTCTGGCCCCACGTGGTGTCATGTTCCCTTTTGATGTCTTTTGACAAATGAAGATGAGAATTTATGTTTGTACATAGTTATATATTTCAAAAAAAATTAAAATAAAATAAAATAAATAAAAGACTCCTTCCGTGAGCATTGTTTGTGTGGGCTTCAACCCTTAAGTATTTGAGCCTCATTTGTTTCCCGTATTTGACTCCCTTCTTTAACATCTCACAGGTTTTTGAGGGAATTCGGGTTTTGTCCATCAACATAGCCATGAACCTTCCTTTGTACTTCACGTTGGTGAGATCTTTTCCTTTTTCATGCATAAATCCATGTAGTATCTTACTCACATTCATTGAGGACAATGCATGATTTAGGTGTGGGGGTGTTTATGTATCTATCTATCTATATATATTTTTGTTTAAAAAAATCAATGTTCCATGACATAGCTTAAGATTGAACCACCAAAACCCGAGTACAAATTGCATTGAGTTTTTGTTCCTTATTATATAGTTCTACTTGTAAAAATTATGACATAAATCTAAGTTCCAAAGAAATAACTCATTACCCTTTAAGACATGTATGCACTTAAATTGGATGAATCAAATCTTTGAAGTGGTTGATAAAAAGCAGAGGTTGAGGAAAATATACCGGGAAGTGTGGACTTCTAATAGCAATTAAGCCTTGAGGAAAATAAAAGTAAAAAAATAAAATAAAATAAAATAAAGGAATAAAGTGAGGAAAGCACATTTTGCAAAACGATTACAAAACTCAAGCCTTTGAGTCACTGGTCCGTAGGGGTATCTTAAAACCCAGTAACTTGAGTCTGCCAGCTCGGGATTATCGACCAAACTCGCTACACGAATGCAAAAAGGGTAAAAGTGTCAGAAAAAGCAAATGTGTTGAATCACGGAAAAAAAATACTTTAAGATACTCAAGGCCCAAAGCTAAAAGAATGATTTATGTCATGGTTGATCCGAATGATACTTCACCACCAGAGGAGGCGTGCAAAATAATTTAAGTGATAACATGTGTAGAAGGGTTAGGGGTGTGAATATTGGAGGAATACCAAGTCAATTTTTTTATGGGTTAGACTTATATAATAAGCATGCAAGAATTCTAAGTAAGATGTATAAGGTTGAGGTGGAGATATTGAGAGCTATTAATGAAATGTTGAATTAAGACTTTGTGGGTGTGTCAACTGAAAACCCTCACGAGACAAAACTCGTCCTCTAAGGAAACTTGGGGGTTTAAAGGCTTGTTGCACATGCTAAGTGCAACCGTGATTCCTACGAAAGTGAGTTACGATTTCCCTGTTTTCATTTTTCTTATATTCTATTTTGCTAGGGACTAGCAAAATCTAGGTGTGAGAGTATTTGATGCATTGCATACATTGCATCATATGTCTTTCATTTAGATTAATTTTATATCAATAAATGCTACTAAGGTATGTGTTTAGTCTTATTTACAGAATACAGGGACCTGAATACAAATTACTCATATCCCGATCCTAAATGCGTGCAAGAGACTCATTCTTGTCATAAAGACCAAGTTCAAGATTATCGGGTTTCAAATGGAAATGCATCCAAGCATAAAAGCATTCAAGACCTAATTACAAAAAGGACAAGGACTTAAGCACAAAAATAGACAAGGACTTAATTGCAAAAAGCCAAGGACCTAATTGCAAATTACGAGTAGCTTTTATTATTATGGAGAAAATCTAAAGAAAAATCAATGTGGATCTCCAAATATATAAAGAAATAAAGTCGGAGCTCAAAAGAAAGGAAAGAATCAATCCAGACGCGCAAAGGATATTGAAATCATACCATAAACACACAGGCAAAATCCGGATTAAATCAGAGCTAAAAAGGTGGTGAATCCGCCGCACCTTATGTACAAAATGCGGCGAATCCGCCGCACAAAATTAGATCCATGCTCTAAATATTTTACCGGTTGTGTGTTGACGCGTGTACTTTCCTATTTTATACCTAAGTCCATTGTATCGGCTATAAATAGCCCTGAAACGATGTTGTAGAGGATCTTCTTAATTTTAACCTTAGTTTTTAATTCTTAGTCTTAGTTTTGTATTCTTCTTTTTAGCAATAAAATTATGTTGGTTTATTTTGTGTTTTTACTTTTCTTTCTTAGTTCCTCTTGGACCCCTTCTCCCTCCCTCCATCTATGAGTTTCTAACTCTTTCCAAAGGGTGGAGGTGACGGATTTAGGGTGAAGAGAAGAAGAATAAAAGTTATTATTTTAATTTCGTGTTAGTATATTTTGATTACTTGAGTTTATGTTAAATCATTTATCATGTAATGCTTTATAACTAATATGATTTATTATAACTTTCTGAATTCTCTAATCTAAATCCTATAACTAAACCTCCACCCAACGGAATTCACCATCTTTGTTCTTATTTTAGCTTTATTTGTTCATGTTTCATGCTTTAGAAAATTAAAAATCAAAAATCTCAAAACCAAACTTATTTCTCTCTCTTCCTTTACCTTAATCGAAAATCACAAAAATAACAAGATCTCTCCCTCCTTGTGTTTGACCCGTATTTGTCACGTCTTCATTGACGCCGTGCACATGCGCTATAAATTTAATTCTCATCAGGAGACTTGGCAAGATAAGCCTATTTCTCAAAAGTTGTCAAGAAAGGGGCTTGATCCTAGATGTTGGGTCACTTGGAGCATAGACTCAAATTTTCCTATCAATACTTGTTCTATGTACGTAAACGTCCATTGTCTTTCTACTCGTAGCATTGTACTTTGTTGGACATGGAAAGACGATGTAATTGCGTACTTGGACGTAGTCAAACGACGACGAGACATTTTGTTCCTTGTATTTGAGCTACGTATGAGAGTCATTTTCATATATATTTTCATTTGGATACTTATAAATACAATTTAAGATATACTATAATTAAATTTCTTAGGTGTTTATGTATATTTGATAAAAAGTCATTTTCCAATTGTTGAACGAAATTTAATTTTTGAATACGATATCTTGACTAATAAACCGAATCCTTAATTCTCATTTGCACTTCTGCAAACTCTTTTGAGCACAAAAGTAACAAAATATACGGCTTCAAAACCATAATTCTCTATTTTTCCAAATATGTGTAGTTTTCTCTTGTAAATTGTACCACGGTCCGCTCATCCAAGCCTTGGGCTTAATGGGCTGACGACTTATTTTACGGAGCCTGCCTAGTTGATCCGGCCGACATACTTAGCCTCCTAAGCAATTTATTTTGAATTTCATGAATTAATCCATCTCACGATTATTTTCAAATCATAGTAAAAAAGAAAAAGAAAGAATAGAGAATTTGCGTTACAAATTGTGAAAAGAAGACAAAGGAACGGAAAATTTTGGTTGCAAAGGTACAAATTTATGTCAGCTTATCTTGTACTAGACTAAAGTTTTTATGTTGAAAAATGGATTTTACTGCATACGATTCGTTACCATTAAAGATTCTCAAGATTTGACAATAAAAAATTGTACATCTCCCGGGGATTATTCGACATAATAGTCAATGACATTTTTTCAATAGTCATACTTCAAATTAGGAGGTCAACGGATCGAATATAAGTATATCCATATTCGTATCAGCGTAAAATTTACAGATTTGGATACGGATACAGATTGTTTGGGGATATAAAAAAATTACATCCTTTCAGATATTTGGCGGATTCAGAGCGGATACGGATAATATCCGCATTCGTAAACATAATTCATCACCTTATAACATTTTTCATTTTCACTTAAACAAATTCTTATACATAGTCACATTTATAACTTTATTTGGTTTCAAATATTAATTTAGTTTATCTTAACTTCTAACTTCATATTCTGAAAATGATAACAATATTCAATGCTTGAATAAATGTGATCAGTAGATGTATTTTTATTTGAATAAATAAATTTAAACTATATATTCAAAATATAATCGCACAAGGTCGAAATATGAATACTTTTAGGTATAATAATGTATTGCATAAGTATATGATACAAAATATGGATACAGATGTTGAAATACAGATACGTAGTTCTGAAGCGGTTATTATTCAGATCGATTACAACAATATCCATTTTATAAAATGATGGATATTCCATCTTGGATACGAAAATGGATTTTGGATATAATTTTTTCGAGGTTAAGTTACCATTGATTACCAACTAGGTACAAATTATAAAATTTTAATAAATATATACATATATATGTTATGTATGATATTGAGCGAATATGGATACATATATGGATATAGATACAGATCTTATAATACAGATACGCAAGCTCAGATCGGATGTTATACGGATCGGATGTATCAATATCCATATTCGCTCCGCAAGTTCCCGGATATCAAGTTTCAGATACGAATACAATTTTACGGATGACGGATTGTCGGATAAAACGAATACGAATGCGGACGGATTCTTGGATTTCGGACATCCACTTACACCCCTACTTAAAATATTGACTTTCACACATAATATACATATACACAAATTTTTAACAGTAACTATAAAATAGCAACGCCGGTCGACCGAACCAAACACTGTTCGACTGATCACTTGAGTGAACTGAAGGATCAGATCAAGAAGGGAGCATTTGGTCGAACAGAACACCTATTCTGGCCAACCGAAAAGAACCAGAAGAGGGGGAAATAGCTCAAAACACATCAAACAACCAAGAGTCTCATTGAAAGACCCAATTAAGATGCAATTTTCAAAAATATGGCATGAGATAACAAAGTTATAAATCATTTAAGTTGCACAAGCCTAGATTGAGTCTTATATGATGGAATTGATCAACATTAAGAGGTTTTGTGAAAATATATGCTAATTGATCATCATTTGTAGGGACGAAAACAAGTTTTATGTCTTCCTTAGTTGCATGATCTCTAAGAAAATGATGTCTTACTTCTATGTGCTTAATTCTTGAATGCAAAATAAGATTTTTCGAAAGGTTAATTGCACTTGTATTATCACAATATATAGGAGTAGTTTGAAACTCAAGTTGCAAGTCCTTGAAGGCTTGCCTCATCCATAGGACTTGTGCATATGCACAACCAACAGTGATATATTCAGCCTCGGTTGTAGACAATGCAACATTATTTTGTTTCTTACTGAAGCAAGAGACAAGAGATTTTCCCAAAAATTGGCAAGTGTCACTAGTGCTTTTACGATCTAGAATGCAACAAGCATAGTCAGCGTCGCTATAAGCAACAAGATCAAAAGCCCTAGTCTTGGGGTAAAACGAACCAAAATCTTTAAATCCTTTGAGATATCGAAAAATTCATTCAAAGCATTTAAGTGAGATTCTTTTGGACATGCTTGAAAACGAGCACATAAACACACGACAAACATGATATCAGGGCGACTAGCAGTAACGTAGAGCAAGGATCGGATCATACCTCGATATTTCTTGATGTCCACATTCTTTCCATTTTCATCTTTGTCTAGTTTAGTATTGTTTCTCCTTTGTGTATTTTGTTTGGTGTATGGAGTTCTGATCATGAGTTTGCTTTATTTGAAGTCTGAGAAAAAATTAGTTCACTAATTAGGCTTATCTCAAACTCCCTCAGCATAGACTTAGAAAATTCTTCGCAAAGACATGAGTTACTTGCACCAAATATAATATCATCCACATATATTTGTACCACTAATAGATCATGATTATAAAATATTACAAACATAGTGGTATCCACTTTACCCACAATGAAACCTTTGTTGATTAAGAAGTTTTTGAACCTCTCATACCAAGCTTTAGGAGATTGTTTGAGACCATAAAGATCCTTCTTAAGTTTAAACATATGGTTTAGGTAAGTTTCATTTACAAAGCCGGGGGGTGAGCGACATAAACTTCTTCATTAATAAATCCATTTAGAAAAGCACTTTTGACATTCATTTGAAAAGGTTTGATATCCACAAAAGATGCATATGCTAATAACATGTGAATGGCTTCCATACGAGCAACAAGAGCATAAGTTTTATCAAAGTCTATCCCTTCCTCTTGGCGGGTAGCCTTGAGCAACGAGTCTAGTGTTGGATTTTTGCCCTTAATCTATGTTTTGATGATTTGATCAACCTAATCGTAATTATAATCAATGTAGAATTAGAGACCCTCACGATCCTACATCTAGATTTGTTTCTAACTACATTACCATCTTCGTCAAGTTTGTTTTGAAATATCCACTTAGTTCCAATAACCGATTTGTTAGTTGGTTTTTCGACAAGTTCCCAAACATCATTTCGAACAAACTGATTTATCTCTTCATGCATAGCCATTAGACAAAACACATCTTTACATGCTTGTTCTACTTTCTTGGGTTCTAATATAGACATAAATGCATAAGAGTCACAAACTACATGAGCTCTAGAATGTGTTGTCACAACTTGAGAAACATCTCCTATCACAATGTTGTTTGAATGATCCTTTCTATAGGTACAATCTTTGGGAAGTTCCTTTTGGTTCTCTTGTGGAGAACTTGGAGGTTCTTGATGAGACTCAAGTGTGGCATCTTGTGATGAGACATGTCTAATGATATCCATGCAATCATCATCAAGAGAAGTTATCTACACATGCCAACTTGTCAAAATTGACGTGTAGAGATTTCTCGACACAACTAGTTCGTTTATTGTAGACTCTATAAGTTTTACTCCTATCAGAATACCCCAAAAAGATGGCCTTATCGGATTTCGCATCAAATTTATCCAAATTGTCTTTAGTGTTGAGGACAAAACATTTTGAACCAAAAGCTTCGAAGTAAGACATTTTAGGAATACGGTTATGCCAAATCTCAAAAGGAGTTTTCTTCAAAATGGGTCGAATGAGAAGACGATTTAAAACATAACAAGATGTATTAACGGCTTCGCATCAAAAGTATTTTGGAAGCCATTTTTCTACAAGCATGGTTCTTGCCATTTCTTGAAGTGTTCTCTTTTTCCTCTCAACTACCCCATTTTGTTGAAGAGTGCGAGGAAAAGAGAAGTTATGCTCAATTCCATATTTTTCACAAATGTTTTGAAACGACTCATTTTCAAATTCTCCTCCATGATCACTATGAATAGAGATTATGTAAGAAGTTTTCTCCCTTTGAACATGTTTCCAAAAACTTTTAAATCTTTCAAAAGCATCATGTTTATTTGTCAAAAACAAAACTCAAGTGAATTTTAAAATATCATCAACAATTACAAAAGCATATATTTTCCCTCCCAAGCTTACGGTCCGTGAGGGTCCTAAAAGATCCTAGTGCAAAACTCAAGAGGTTTTGACGTTGACACCACATTTAAGGATTTGAAAGAAGATTTAAATTGTTTTCCAAATTAGCATGCATTACAAAGCTTGTCATTTTTCAAATCAATTTTTGGTGGTCCTCTAACCAATTCAACTTTGGATAATTTGTGCAATTGCAACATACTAATATGTCCTAAACGGTTATGCTATAACCAAGCTTCGTCATGTGAGGCAACTAGACAAGTTTCAACATTCATATTGCTAAGGTTATCAACATGCACAATGTAAATATTATTTGATCTATAACCTCTGAAAATGGTTTTCATGTCATGTTTAGAAATGTGATAGCATGTAGGTTTATCAAATACAACTAGGAAATTCTTATCAGTTAATTGGCTAACACTAAGTAAGTTATGCTTCAAACCATCTACTAGCAATACTTTTTCAATAGTAGGAGTAGAAGTATTGCCAACATTACCAATGCCGACAATGTGACCTTTAGTGTTCTCTCCAAATGTGATGGTTCCTCCATTCTTAGGGTTTTATGCTTGATAGAACTTGAAAGTCTCCCGTCATGTGCCTCGAGCACCCGCTATCGAGAATTCACTTCCCCTTTCTCCTTGCTTTTATCTACAAACAAGGAAACAAGTGAAGGCTTTGGTACCCAAATTTGTTTGGGTCCTTGAGGGTTAACTTTTGGTACCAAAACTTGAGTGGTCTTAGGTACCCAAACATTTGAATAATTTACTTTCTTAACAAAAGAGTTGTTCATTTTAACGAAGTAAGATGTGGATTTCTTTTGTTTCCCTCCTTTGTATCCTAAGTCGTGTTTTGTTAGAGATTGGGTTTGGGTGTCAAGAAGCATGTCAAGCATTTTTCTTCCTTGGGTTAATTTATCTAGATCTTTTGTGAGTTGTTTATTCTTGGCAATAAGATCTTCATTGTATGACTCTCTTTTGTGGATCTCAAGGTTTTTATCTCATCATTTAGTATTTCATTTTCTTTAGCTAACAAGTCATATTTGATATATAACTCTACGCACTTTTCTTCATAGTTTGTTTTTATGACAAATCATTTCATAATGCTCGGCAAGTTCATGAAAAGCATCTAACAAGTCATCATAAGAAGGTGTTTCATGAAGGGATACATCATCGTCCTCAATTTCCACCACTTGTGGTTGGTCACTCGTCTTTGGTGATGTAGGTAGGTTTGAGTCGGAATCTTCATTGACGCATGAAACACATGTGTGCTTCCTCTTCTTGAGAGTACTCGGAGTCGGAATCCTTTGATAAGCTTGAGTCATCCCAAGTGGCATTGAAGGTCTTCTTCCCATCTTTCTCGCGACGAACCCTTCTCGCTATCATCACGATCTCGTCTTCTAGTCCTCTCCTCTTTATCTCTTCGTTGGGGCCTTTCTTCTTTTTCTCTTCTTGGTCTCTTCTCCCTCTCTTCTAGAAGGATATCTCTTTTCCTCTCCTCATTCACGATCTCTTGGCCTAAGCAAGGGCCAATCCTTCTTCATTTGACCAGTTTTGTTGTATTCGTAGCAAGTGAAAGTCCGAGATGGTTCTCATTTTCCTTTTGAAAATTTTCTTTTGGAGAGGAACTTCTTGAAGTTGCGGGTTAAGAAAACGTCATCTTCATCGGTGTTCTCCTCTTCGATTGCTTCCAAATCCGAGGTTACTATTAGAGCAATTGTCTTTTCTTTCCGTCATGACCCTTCTCGTTCCTTTTCCTTCTCTCTTCTTTCTTCCATTTGAATCTCATAAGCCATGAGACTTCCTATGAGATTCTCAATTTTCAACTTCGAGAGATCTTTGACTTCTTCAATTGTCGTAGTCTTCTTCTCCCATTCCAAAGTTAAAGACCAAAGAAACTTACGTACCATGACACTTTCAACCAAAACCTTACCAAGGTACTTCAAGGAATTAGTAATATGAGTAAAGCGAGTGTGCATCTCGCTTATGGATTCATTTGGTTTCATTGAAAATATTTCATACTTTTGCATGAATGAATCTATCCTAGTTTCCTTAACGGATGATCGACCGACTCTCTAACATATGTCACACTTCAAATGCGGAATCACATGCATTGATTCTACCATACTCTTCTTCGATAAACCACACATACGTATATTCATGAATTTAGCATTCATTTGTACCATGGCTAATTCATCATCGGACAAAAGTTCTAATTCTTTGTTTAGAGTGTATGGTATTTGAAAGAACACCCATAATTTAACATCATAAGATTGTATGAAAGTTATCATGTGTTTCTTCCAATATGCATAGTTTTTCCCATCAAACAAAGGAGGTCTACCGGTGTGGAATCCATCGCGTTGTTGGGATTAAATTGGTATATGGTTGTGTAAGAATACACAAAACAGAAAAGCTCAGGGCACAATTCAAGCTAAGTTCCTTCAACCGACACGGTAACAACAGTCAACCGGATGCTGTCCAGAAATAATGTCCAGAAAAGTCCAGGGACAAACGGTCGACCGAAGACTTGGGAACTGTCTACCAGAAACTTCCAGTAAGATTGGTGTTGGAGAGTTTCATGAATCGGTTGACCGTTTAAAAGGTCTTGGTCGACCGATAGACCAAATACGACCAGAGGAGTTAGGTATGTATGTGTATACGACCGTTGGTATAATACGACAAGTATAACGGTCATATTTAAGACAAATATGGAAACCAATCGGTCGAACAAAATAGACCTTCGGTCGACCAATTTCTACTCTAACCAGGACACATGTCAATACAAGATTGGTGAGCGAGATAAGTGTCGGTCGAACTGGGTAATAACGGTTGACAACAAGAAACGGTCGAACGGGGAAAGGTATTCAGTCGACCGATTGGAACTGTGAAAACACACAATAGAATCGGTCGAACTAAAGGAATGTTTGGTTGATCGTTTGAGAAAAGACAAGAATGTATGTTGAATTCCGGTCGAACTAGATGGCCTACCGGTCGACCGGTAAACCCCTGAAAGCTTGTTTTAAGGGAATTTCTATGTTTCGTCGATTTCCTATTGAAGTCAAATTGATATTGACTTAATTGTAAGACTTCTATAGGTTCCCTAGGGGTCATGCAATGCAATTCATCAATGATTTCAAGTGTCAAGTTACATTATAGCCTAAGTACAAGAAATATAAACATATATACTCTTCATTCTACATTTCTTATCTGGATCAATACTTGGTTCCTGAAATGTTAGAAATAGAATATATGCATGGGATGAATTTTATAGATTACATGTGTTTATTTATATGTTAGTTAATCATCAAAACGGATTAGAGATTATTTAGCCAAAAAGCCAATTACCTTTTCCAGTAGAGGATCAACCCGAAGATGTTTCTGCTAATCAAATAGTTCCTAAAATGCAAGAGGTTATATATGTGATGGGTCAATCGATAAACCGGGAAGACAACAACGTTGTTGATGATGCAGTTGCTAACAACGACATGGTTCCAACTTTGCATGAACTTCCCAATATTTTCGACGATAACAACTAGATAGAAAATTCCATCATTGAACACTCATTTTTCGTTGCTACGAACAACCTGTCGGGAAGTTATTGGCAGACCGAAGATGGTCGTTCTTTTTGGGAGAAATAAATTTTTCCGATGAATGATGATGTGGTTCACGCTCTGCAGTCGTGTCACATTAAAAAATATGTTCAGTATTCAGTTGTGGTTTCTTCAACGAAACGTTACACTGTTCGTTGTCTTCGTCGCGATGAGGATAACTATAAATGGCATTTACATGCATCTATTCCAAAAGGTTGTAGTTTTTCTACAGTTAAAATGTACGACGCCGAGCACTATTGTTCCAATCTGATTTCGCTGCATGGTAATAAACAATGCAGCACAAATTTATTTGCGACTGGATAATGCATTATGTTAGAACTAAATTCACAATCAGTCCTACTGAGATAATGGAAAGGGTGAAAATCAAATACTGATTTGCAATTGCTTACGCTAAAGCATGACATATCAGGCAGATTGCGTTGAAACGAATTTATGGTGCCGAAGAAGAGAATTTTAAGGATTTGCACAGATTCTTCACCTTGGTGTGTCAAACCAATCGAGGATCTGTTGTCGAAATAGAGGCAGTACGGGTAAAACTCGATAAGGAGATGTTTCAAAGGCATTTATACATTCAATTAGTGGATTTGAATTTTGCAGACTCGTTCCTAGTGTAAATGAAACGCACATCTATAGCAAATATAGAGGAATGTTGTTCATTATTGTGGGCACCGATGCAAACGATGGAATTTATCCTTTAGCATTTGTTGTCGTGGAAGGTGAGAAGACTTAGTCATGGAAGTGGTTCCTCCAATTGTTGTCTACTGGAGTAACCATGAGACCCAATTTGTGTATTATTACAGACATATTTTTGTAAATAAATGATTGTGTAAGAGTTGCATTTTCGCCTTCTTAGGGACATGCACATCGATTATGTCTCCGACATATGAACGAATACATTGCAAAACACCGTAATTGCAAGGAAAGAATGAGACAAATCAAGTTTTTGATGCCAGTAAAACACATTCCTTTATGAATTCGAAAAGCTAATGAAAGTCATTGTATATGAACATAAACTAGTTTATGAGTGGATTCGGCATTAGAGACCTTTAGAAGATGGACTTGTTGTCACGACAGGGGGTCATGTTTTTAATGTATGAGAACAAACATGTCAGAAAGCTTCAACAATGTCTTATGAGGAGCATGTGATATGTCAATTACAACCATGATTTTGATGAAATTTCTTCGTTTGAACAAATATTTTGTTGAAAGAAGGGACGTCGGTGGGTCGTGGGATGATTTATGTGTACCAACTGTCCAGACCATGTTGAGGGGAAACCGTAATACGATGAGATCTCATACGGTAACTCAATACCACCAATTGATGTACCAGGTGGAAGCTAATGACCAGAAAAGGTACATTGTCATATTTGAAGAAGGGGTTATCAGTTGCACTTGTGGATACATAACTACATTGCACGTCCCTTATTCACATGTACTAGAAATTTGTAGTGACAGACATGCAAATGTGAGCACTTCACATCTGGTCTCCCCATATTATCAAGTTCAAATGTACAAACATGCATTCAAACCTATATTTATCCTTATTCGTGATGTAAGGTCTTGCCAAATTGTGGAAACATCACAATGACCCCTCCCACAACAAAAAGACTTCTCGGTCGTCCAAGATCAACATGAATCTGAAACAAGACAACCGAGCACTCCGGAAAAGTGTGGGAGATGCGGCGATATAGGACATAACAGAAACAGATGCAAGAAACCTATTTAGCAAAATAGTTTGAATAATTTGTATCTAACTTTTATGTAAGACTTGAATGTTTTTTTAGACTTGATTAAATGTAAGACTTCAGTTAATGTAATGTATTTTTATGACTAATTTTTTATGACTGCAATGTTTTGCAACACTTGAATGTTTTTAATAGTTCACGTGTTATGTACAGATGGATTTTGGTGGATCTAGTACCGATTCAGTTAGATGCAGTTGATTGATCGTTTTAATTAACTGCAAGTGCACGGTGTCAGTTAAGACGTGACAAATACGAGTCGGTCCACAGAGAGTTGTATGTGTTGTTGTGACTACCCTACTCGAGTGGGGAATAAGAGGAGAATGAAGGGATTGTGCTACACTAACTACATTAAACGATGAATGAATCAACAATTAAACTAAATCCCCATGAAGTGGAGGTGTGTAAGTGTGTGTGTGTGTGTGTGATTTTTGATTACATGAGGCACAAGTGTGTAAAGTGGGTGAAATCAACTAGAAACTATTGTGGAGTCTAATTAACATCAACTATATTTACGTGAATACATGAATAATATAGTTAGATATGAAATTAAAATGCACTTTGAATTCTCAAGAATGAACTAAGTACCTAGTGTGTACATTAGGACATCAATTAACCATCCATATAACTCAATACATCCATACATTCTCAACTAATCAAGCATCTATACATAACAAGCCATTTACCATAACAAGATCATCATTTACAAGCAACAAGATAAATGCTAAATCTAACATGAGACAAGTACTTAGTGTGTGTCGGCTTTTTGGCTAATAATTGCTAATATGTTTTGATGATTAATCAACATATCAATAAATACATGTAATGCTTTAATATCATCACATGCATATATTGTATCTCTAACATTTCAGGAGACAAATGTGGCTCAAGACAAGAAATCAAGTTGAAGAGTAGATAGGTTTTATATTTCTTGCTCTTAGGATTATCATGTAACTTGAGTACTTGAATCCTTGATGTATCGCATTGCATGACCCTTAGGAAACCTATAGAAGTCTCACACTTAATTTTATATCCAACCGACTTTGTTAGGACACCGACAAAACATAGGAATTTCCTTCGAACAAGATTTCTGGTTCAATCTGGTCAACCGATAGGACATCTGGTTCGACCAAAACTTAACAAACTTAATTTCTTTTCGCAAACGGTCGACCAGTCATAGCTTTAGTTCAATCGATACTACTATGTATATTCTTAGTCTAAATCGGTCAACCGAATATCCTCTCCATTTCGAACGTTTCAATATGTCAACATATATAACCTAGTTCGGTCGATATATTCTTGCTCACTTGTTATATCTTGACACATATCCTGGTTAGAGCGAACATCGATCGACCGAAAGTCACATTTTGTTCAACCGTTTGCTTTTCGTATTTGTCTTTAATATGACCGTTATACTTGTCATATTATACAACAGTTGTATACACATACTTTCACCTAACCCCTCTTTTATATTTGGCCACCGGTCGAACAATACCCTAATGGCGGACCACCGGTTTAAGAACATATCAAACTCCCAAACTTTCTGTTTTCGGTCGATGCACATTTCGTTCGACCGACTACAACTTACCCTTGCCAAATCTCCCTTAACGGTTGACTGATAGTTTACCTGGTTCGACCGTTCACTTTAGTTCTAGCCTTAGAGGATCGACCGGTACGCACTTCAGCTCAACCATGTTCTTATTTACAAGAAACAAGTCGACCATTAAGCCCGATCTGGTCGACCGACTATGTCCTTATTTTAGTTCTGAACTTCCTAGTTTTATGCATTTCACTCAAATCACTACCACTTCAATCCCAATGGCTAGATTAAGTTTAGAGCTTATAAATAGAGCTTAGAACACACTTCTCAGGTAACCAATCCTTTCTCTAAGCTCACATACACTTACTACAATCAATTTTCTCTAAACATCATTGTGCTCACATCTCTCCACTTGAATCAATACATTTCTCCCATCATTCATTTAAGTGCTCAAGATTAGGTTACTCAAGCTTTCATTCAAAGTGTTGTAATAGCTTCCGGAGTGAAGCTCTTCTCGGATTGTGAGAAGGTGGTCCAAGCTAGGCGAGGGTGTTCGCAAAGCTTGAAGTGTCACTAGTGCAGAATAGTCTTTACTCGTCGTCCAATAAACGTCGGTTGTTCTAACAGCCGACGTCTATTTGGACGAAGATAGAATAGACGTCAGGCGTTCTAACGACCGACGTCTATGGGGTAATATAGACGTCGGTTGTGGGAATACTCATGAAGCTGACGTCTATACCCTATAGACGTTGCCATATAGACGTCGGATGTTATGTACAGCTGATGTCTATTCATCCATGCCTATAGACGTCGGAGTATAGATGTCGGCTGTACATAACATCCGACGTCTATAGGTCTTAAAGAAATCGAACGGTTACGTTTTTGTCATTCATTCCAAACAAAAATGCAACAAAACCCTAGCCGCAAATCGGACCTCCTCCACCACCGATCTCTGACCGAGCCTTCGTTATGTCTGCAGCATCCTCCGACACCACAAAGATCTCCTCCGGCATCGCCATGCCATCTTTCGCTACCACAACCGTGACGTCCTCCGCTACCAAAGTCATCAGCACACCTCCTCCGTGACGTCCTCCGGCATCGCAACTTTCCCCTCCTCCTCTGGTTCGTGCTTAACCACCATTGGAACCGTAATATTTATTTTTGTGAAAAAATATTATTTAGTAGTAGTTTATTGTTAACAAATTTTAAAATTTTGATGTGTGATTATTATTTTATCATACAAGAGAAGAGTTATTTTGAAGTTAATTCAGTATTAAAACATAAGAATACATCAAACAATTATTTAAACACACTAAATATAAATTAAAAAAGCAGTTTAAAACCGGACCCAATTCGGTCCAAATCGATTATTTGAACACCCTTAGTTGGGTTTGCTATTGAGTTTAGAGTTTTGAGTTTAGGTTGGATGATTTAAGTAATGATGTTATGTTGTTTGGGATACATTATTGAGTAAATTTGAATGCAGATAAACTAACGTTCTTCATACATGTGTATTTCAACATAAGTGGATTTGTAATGTGAATGTGACGTAGTGGAGAAATACATGATGTGTAGTGGAGATACACATTTTTCTTGTTAATTTCAGGATTTGTAGAATTTTACTTATAAAATTTTTAAGGGGAGGTTCTGCCAAAATTTTGAATAAAGTTTTATTCCCAATTGTTATGAATAACATGATATTTTGTGTTTAAAATGATTTTCTGTCAATCAAAGTAATTATTTTTAATACTTGTTTTTAATATTTTAAATGTTTATTGTCTTGCTTTTTTGAATTTTCAATATTATGATAATAACTCATTACCACCCTTATGCAACTTGGCCTTTAATAACCTAAAGCAAAAGATTAGACAATATTTGGGTAAGTCATTCATCATATAGGATTTTCATTCATCGTATTTATTATTTATTTTACGAGTTCTGTCGTAGATTGTTGTCGTAAGGTACGTAATCTCTTTCACTCATCATTCATTAGAAAGCATGCATTAGTTAGTAGGACTTGCATTGGAACAAGAGTGAGGTGAGTGTTTGCTTGGTGTATTGTTTGTTAGATTAAGGTATGAAAACACTTAGGAGGAAGTCACTGATTGAACGTTTTAAAATAACCGCAAGTGCACGGTCGTGTTGAAGTGGTGGCAAATACGGGTCGATCCACAAGGAGGTGTGTCGACTTTGGTTAGTTCGAAGGCGAGTGGGAAACAAAGGGGAGAAGAGATGTGATTATGCCAACGTAAGCTACACTAAACTAGAAACTAACAAAGGAGAAAGATGAAAGCACAAGACTACTAAAAGTAAGATAAACAACTAACAAAAGGAAGATGAAATTCAATAAGGAAAACCCTAAGGGGTGGAGTGTGTGCACACATGTAATAAGTTGGTGAAGAATGCATTCAATAGGCACAAATGTAGGTGGTGTTTTCATGTATAGGAAGTGTCTAAAGGTTATGGCAAAACCTATCAATCCATTCACTAACCTAGTTGATTAACATTCACATATACAACTTGGTTATTTCAGAACCTAAATAAGCATGAGAGGTGTCTAATATTTGTGGCAAAACTCATCAAGTGAAGTGTTCTACTCTAAACAAGCAAGCATACATTCACATTTATCAACACATTCCAAAATAAAGCATTCATTTCAATTCTTTAATGCATATATGAATATCATCTCCACCCCCAAAGGGGGATGAAACTACTCACTAATCATTACACTACAAACTAAATCAACAAAACGAAACATTCTAATGAAAGACAATTAAACTAAGCAAAGAAAAAATATTAAAAAAGCTAAATGAAGGAAATTAAACTAAAGAAGCATGCAAGAATTAAAATACAAGACAATATTAAAAGAAACTAAGAAAAATATTTTATTAACATGACTCACATTGCAAGTGACATTCTTCTCCACCTTGAGTTTTTGCTTCAAGGCTTTTACTCCTAGTAGAGAGAATGCCACCAAGCAATGAGTGAATACAAATGAGGAGGAAGAGTTCTATTTATAGGCATGAAAAAAGGTAACCGAGGACAATCCCCCAGTATGGGACTAATGAAACGTTCCCACAATACACATAACCCATGCCCTGGAGAAGACCGCCAACTGGCGGTCACTTTTTCCAGGATCCGACCCATTTTCGGATATGTTCTTCAATGTTTCACATGGGGTGCACCTGATTTTGGTTATTGGAGTGCCGGCCCGAATTAATTGCCAAAATACTCCTCATGATGGTGTGGAGTTTCTTGATTTTCACATTGGCCCTTCGGTTTTACATTCGGGTCCCTCTCTTGTGAATCTTAGTCCATAAGTCTTGCAACTTAGTCTTTTTTCTTGCTTTTAGGTCATTTTATGCCTCTTCTCCTCAATCTTGTTTATTTCCTGAAACTCAAACATACAACTCGTTACGTAGCATTGTTTAGGTTCAGATAATGGATATACACAAATGGATGCATCAAAATGATGTCAATCAGTCACCTATAGGAGATGAGGTGGGGGATTTCATCACCCTTTCCTTGGCCTAAAAACCACTTAATAAAAGAGCATTAATAAAATCAATTAGACGTTGGCCACGTTGGCCCCTACGATTTCCAGACACATTAAGGAGAGGAAACCATTTGAGACTGTTATAGCCATAACGTCGTTGCCCATCTAGTCTCCCTGAGATTTTAGGGACCTCCGGGTTCTTGATTTCCTACAGACTAGTAGTCCTCGGTGGGACCTCGAAGTTAGGCGTCGTCTAGTACTAAGGACCTATAGTGGATTTTAGGCTTGTTTTGGCCTTGATTGCTTAGTTAGGTTTCTAACCTTCCTTATTCCCACGCTAGATTAAGGACTTCATCTCCTCCCTTCTGAGTCATTATTTTCTCATCTTAATGTCTCTGAATCTTCTCATCTACGAACACATTCTTTCAAATTGAAATTTTATTATTTTCCTTCAATAATAACTATCATTTTTGTTAATGTTTAGATTGAAATGGATCGAGAGTTGATTCTTTCAAACAGATTGAGTGATGAGTATAAGAACAGAGTGAATATGTTCTTCAAGGTTGCCAAAAAACATTCAAAAAAATGAAAGACAACGACATAACGTATTGTCTGTGCAATAAGTGTCATAATACGTCGGTGCTGACTTTTCGGAAAATGAAAGATCATTTGTTTGAGAAAGGTTTCGACCCAAATTACAGACGATGGATATGACACGGAAAAAATGAATCATTTAGTCATTCTAAGAATGACGGAGACAATGTTAGTGTGGAAGATCACTTAGAGGAAATGGTTTAGGATATGGCTGAAAAGTTTTCGTCCAACCCCGATTTAATTGGTAGTTTGTTGAGTGACGATGAGAAGTCGTTGTATAAGAGTTGTACCAAATTCACTAGATAGTCAGCGGTGTTGAAGTTTGACAATTTAAAAGCAGGAAATGGTTGGTTCGATGTCAGTTTCACATCAATGTTGAAGTTATTGAAAGAGATGCTTCCAGATGATAATGGGTGCCAGATAGAATTTATGATGCTAAGAAAGTGTTGTGTCCTATGGGAATGGAATATAGGAAGATACATGCATGCCCGAACGATTATATATTGTATAGGGATGAGTTTGAAAACTTACATTCTTGTCCCAGGTGTTATGTTTCACCATACAAAATGAAACGCAGTGGACCAAACCACAATGAAGATGTTGATGAGATGAAAATCAAAAGACCTCCTGCTAAGATTTTGTGGTATCTTCCGATAATACCAAGGCTTAAACATTTGTTTGCGGGTAAGGAGGATTTCAAGAACATGACATGGCATGATGATCGTGAGAAACTAAATGATCAGTTGCTACGTCATCCTGCAGATTCACCTCAATGGAAAAAAGTAGATTTCGACTTCCTGTGTTTGGTGAAGAATCTAGGAATGTACGACTTGGACTCTGTACGGACGGAATGAATCCTTTCGGTAGTTTGAGTAGCATTCACAATTCTTGGCCTCTTCTGCTTGTAATTTACATCTTTATGATGCCAGAAGGTCAGTCTTTCCCGACGATCAAGTATTTGGATTTATCAGTCCATCTACATATATATACGGGAATGACGATAAATAGGGCTAGCTTGGGACTCTCATGAAATAAGAAGACAAAAGATATTATCTGCTCCCTTATCATGAGAGGTAAAATTTGTAATTCAAAGTGGATTTTTATTTTGTAATAAGCTTCTAATTATATATATTCGAGCTCATTGGATGATTGTCATTGTATGCCTCATGACTAATTCGGCATATTGGTTTGATCTATTGGAGTCGAATAAACCAAGGGACTCCATAAAGAAACTTCTAAATCTGTAAGTTCGTTTTAGTCACCATATTTGTAATTCATGGATTTTTATTAGTATTATTGAATGAAGGTTTTCAATAACTTGTGCTACTCAAGGCAATTAAGATTTACAGAGTGTTAGGTGGCAGGACAACAACCACAAAAACGGGAATAACATGGAATGAAATGAGAGTACGTTCTTTCTCCTATTTTTGTTAATTAAGTTAGGAACATATATTTAGCAAATTTCTATGTTTGTAGTATCGGAAACAGGTTGGAAATACATAATGTGGTTACTACGTGATGAGATACATGGAGGAAATCCTCGAATTGGAAACTCAAGACGTATGTCTATCCGAGGTAATATAGATCGTTATTCACTTGTATAGTTCTAGTTTCAATATTTAGATATTAAAATTTTTACTTGTATTTTGATAGGTCTTTCCAAAAAGTAGTGATCTCTTCTCGCAACAGGAGCTCGATGATACTCGCGACCGATGGGCTCGCTATTTTATCAGAAACATGTTGATGAACTAAGAGGTTCTCCTGTCACTAGCTTTTTTTAATTTAGTTAACAAGTTCACTTGTATTACAAACTTACAATTTATGCCTTAATATAATCGCCTCAATTTTAGAATGAATGCCAAGTGTTTATGTATGAATTAATTCCAAGTGTGTTGAATAATTGTCTATGCTTGTATGTATGTGTTTGTGCATGTATGCTTGTATGTACATGTGGATGAAAGTGTGTATGTATTTGTGAACGAATATGGTGCAGGATGTATGTACACGAATTACAGATACGATGACTAAATACAAGTGTGCAGGATGCTATTTATTTTTTTGTCCAAGTTTAGGAATAGACGTCGGATGTTTGTATTAGCCGACATCTATTCCTCTGAAGAAAGGTATAGACGCCAGCTGTATGTATCAGATGGCGTCTATTCCTAAAGAATAGACGTTGTCTATTATTTAACCTACGTCTATACCTAAAGAATAGACGCCGGTCCTATATAAGGGCCGACGTCTATTCTTTAAGTATAGATGTCAGCTGATACATACAGCCGACGTCTATTCTTTAAGAATAGACGTTGGATTTAGCGCGTCTGACGTCTATGTATAGATGACGTACACATAGATGTCGGATCTGGGAATGCTTATATCCGACGTATATACCCCCGTACATCCGACGTATTTTCCATTTTCTGCAGTAGTGTGTAAAGGCTTGATATCGGCCCGGAACAGAGATCGGATTAGTAGAGGACGCGAAGTTGGTCGAGGAAGAGTAATTCGTAAGAGAGGATTAGGATCCAGTGGTCCAAACCTTTATACATGTGGTGTTGTGGTTTGCATATCTCTCCTTTACATTTATTGTTTTAGCTTATAAATTGCTTAACCTTTTTAATAGAACGAAATTAGTCTATTCACCCCCCCCCTCTTTAGACTAATATTTGGGTCCATTAAATCTTACAGTGTGGCCATTATCTCATCTAATACAAGTTTTAGTAAGTCATAAGTATAGATCTACAGTAAGGACATGAAACTACACAAGATAAGATGAACTCATCACTAACACATCATTTTTGCTTCATTTGAGCCATTTCTTCTTGCATTTCAGTCATTTTCTCTTCATTTCTCTTCTTTATTACCTAACACCTGAAACACCATAAACAAACACTCGAGTGCATAAAATTAGGGTAAAATAAAGGATATATAATATGATGTGATGTATGATATGCTATTAATCAGTAGTTACGCTTCACAAGATCCAGTGGATAGATTAGTGTTGGTTCTGCAAGCCAACCACAAGTCTGACATATTTAAAGATTGTGTAAGCAATTTACTACTTCCAAATTAAATATTAGTACATATTTGTTAATGTTCTAACTTGTATTTAAATTGTGCAGAAGGATCCGAGTAGTGTAAATTGCATTGAGCATGGTTCTAAGCTCAATGGTTGGCAGATTACGGACCAAAGAGTGTGGTTTTTGCTCGATAGAGCTGGTTTTGGCACAATGAGTAGACTGAGCAAAGTACAAATGGATAATGCATTGTTGGGAGCGATGGTAGAGTGTTGGAGGCCTGAAATGCATTCCTACCACCTACGACATGGTGAGATTACATGTACACTACGTGACGTCGCTGTTATTACTAACTTGCGAGTGGATTGTATGCCCGTTTGCGAGTCTTAGGAGTACGTCTGGTCTGACGTTTGCGAGGATTTATTGGAGATTGTCCAGAAGGCATGAGCGGCAATGGTAGAGTTACATTGACCTTGTTGCAGGATCAGTTTCAGATGCTGCCAGAAGATGCTAATGATATCATTGTTCTACAGCACTGCAGAGCCTACATCCTATTTCAGCTTGGATGAAGTATTTTGGCAGATAAGAGTGGCACGATGATACACCTCAAATATTTTCTTTTGTTGAGAGATATAGCAACAACATCAGATTATAGTTGGGGTAGCGTTGCTCCAGCACATTTATATCACCGCCTAGACACCTCTATGATTGTTTGAAATTTTTGCAGCTCTAGTGTTGGGAGCATTTACATATCAGAAGACCCTTCAAAGACCAGACCATTGTTGTATAAGGGTTATGAGGAGGCACTACTGGGAGCGTGTTGGAGAAGACCACGAGCCATTAGTGGCATCATCAAGACCTCTACCTTGGATTTTACGGAAATGAGCTAAACACATAGGAGCTGGATCAATTGACGTGGTACCCCTACGCATATTTGGATCTGGAACAATTACCACCACTATGTAGAGAATGTTTGGAAAAATGAATGAGCCAAACATGGCTTATCAATTTTGAAGAAATGGTAATGCAGCAGTTTGGTTTTCTCCAGCACATTCTAGAGCCAATGGAGAGACACATAGTGAAGTCAGCTCAAGACCGGTGGTTGGTGGAAAATGCCCGCTTTATTCACCATTGGTCACATTGGAGGGATCATGTCCAGTTCCAGTTTCCGATGCTCGGTACCAGTCCAGAATACAATGCCGATAATATATGAAATGGTATTGGTACATTGCAATACGGTGGATTGTAAAGAATAATGTGGTTTCTCAATCGATGGCGTACTGACCACGGGCTGAAAGGAATGTATTCTAAAAGTTTTACATTTATATGTATTTTATTATGAATTGAATGTATTAAACATTTTCTTCCTTGATTAATATATTAGTCTTTTGGAAGTATTAAGGAAGAAGTTTTTGGTCATTAACCGTAGAACTCTAAGAGATAATGATTTACATAAATCAAAAGTGATTCACAATCATGGTAATTAACATGGGATATTGATTACCGAGTTAAGGTTGTCATGTTGGTTAAAAGAGATAATGTAGCTCTACAAATGTTTAACAACATGACTATATGAAATAGAAAATATTTCTTTCATATATTGAATTGACCTAACAAATGAAACATTATGGAATTGTATTTGTGTCATTAATATTTCATTGTGTCTTTGAATCTTAAGATACGAGACTTATATATTTTCACATAAGGAGTGTATAATTTGATTATTATCAAAAGCTATCATTGCGTATAGTGATAAATGTATTAGTTGGTTATACAAAACTTGTGATGGAAAATGTGATATGTCAAAAGATTATCATTGTCCCTCTTGACTTGAGAGATGATATTGTTGGGTTCCTTGATAAAGCAAAATCATAATGTACATAATGTAACTTGTGTATAGTTACATATTTATAATTAGCTTGAGAGGTCATGAAATAAATATACAATACAAAAATGATACTTTTCTACTTTGTATAATATTCTCAATATCACGAGGCAAGGGATAGACACAAGTGATATTAAATATCACTTAATGGATCGTGTGTTAGTTCGAGTGAGCAAAACATCTTTGTTATTTGGGCAACTATAATGTGTAGCTAGATACCACGTATAGTTTATGATAATAAGTGTTATATCATTGCCAACATAACTTAGATCCCCCGATATGTCACACTACAGAACTGGGAAACAAGGAATTTGATTTTACATTTTAGATGATGTATTGAATTACATGTGGTAAAATATTAAAATCAAATGTGTCGTGATTACAACATGGTTAGAATAATCAATAAATTTATATGAGATGTAAATATATTATGGGGTATAATGTTTGACATTATAAATGATAATATATTACATAGTATAATGTGATTCGTAACATTATAAAATATAATATTGCTAAAACCCCAAAGATCATATTTTGTTGGATATTGATCCAAAATTTCATAAAAGCAAAAAAACAGTGAAAAACGGTCGGACATTTTTTGGGAATCGATCGGCTGAATTTAACAATAACTTTTAAATTCGAAAACGGTCGACCGGTCGGACACGTGGTTCGACCTAAAATCACATAAACTTTTTCTATTGGGGAACGGTCAACCGGTGTGGGTCGTGGTTCGACCAAAATTATCATGAGTGTTCTTGGTAAGGATTCAGTCGACCAACTAGGGACAGTTCGACCAAAATTGTCGATTTATTAACCAATCGGTCGAACGACTTGTTATTTTGGTTGATTGTTTTTTGCACGATTTTGCTGAAATTAATAAGAGAGTTTTCTGATCATGGGTTGGATTTGTCCAAATTTGGTCAGAAGAGGTTAAGGGATGATTACGTGTCAAAATATGAATGGTTTAGAGGAGCTAAAAATAAGGGATCATGTGTAAATGTTAGGCATGTAAACGTCGGGTCGGGTTTTTGCCCAACTGCTACCCGACCCGCCTAAAATAAATAGATAATCGGGGCGGGGCGCGTAAAAAAATTCATCCGCTACTCGATCCGTTTAAGGTCGGATAAACGGATATTCGGGGCAAGGCGGGGTGGATAAACGGATAAATGGATAAAACCTGTATTTTTTATTTCTACTCATTTGCTACCAAAATATTTGTATAAAACAATACCTAGTAGTCACCAATAACACAAAATCACCAACAATACCTCGTAATCTGAATTTCTAACACCAATCACCAATAACACAAAATAACAAAATAACTAGAAACATAAAACATTCATTCAACCAGGTTTAGGTATATATATTTAATATATTAAATTAATAGTAATTTATTTTATTAATATACGGGTAAATGGACGTGGAGGGTAGGAACTATAACCACTACCCGCACCATTTAATAATCGGGTAAGCGGCCAATCGGGCTGACAGATAATTGGGTGGAAAAAATCATCCGCTACCCGAACAAAACGGGTCAGGTCAGGTTGGCGGGTAATATCCACCCCATTTTCAGCCCTAGTAAGTGTGTTACACATGATGTGGGATGAAGGAATCCCTATCAATATGTCCCTCCTCTCCTCCTTGTATATACGAATGCAAAAATTCTCCCCTGCTTATTTCTCCACCTAATCCATCCGAAAATTCTCTTATTAGTTGAGTGTTTGAGAGATTAAATTTTCTGGAGCATTGAAGGAGTTATAAGCTAGATTCTAACCTCGAATTAGAGATCGATTGGCTAGCTCTGATCTCTCTAATCTTGTTTAGAGTTTGGTGAACACTTGGAAGAATTCTAAGGCTATCCGACGTGTAACACATCTTCTTATTGGTAAAAGTGATTCAATAATCCCCTAGGTATGATCTAACCTATGTATTTCAATATTCAATAGTTAATTACATATATTGAAATACAATTAGGAATTTTGTACATAAAATTATTGAAAAATATGCAAATCGATCCTAAATGCTTGTTAATTTTTTTAAAAATATACACAAGTATAGGGCACGAAATCCTGCATGGGCGGGACGAGAATGAGAAATGGTATGACTTTAATTTGCACTTTGACATTTCAAAATTTTAATACTTGTGTTGGATACTTTACTAATGCATCTTTTGCTACATGTCCATCAAGTTTACGAGTCCGACGACGAACTCCACAAATTACACAAAATGATTAAGGCAGATAAGAAAGCCTCCATAGTCGATGAAAAGCTGAAAGCTAGGATGAAGGCATTTATCACATGTTTTGGTGCTCACAACCCAAAATTACGATTGAGTCAGGATCGGGTAGAGGAGGAGGAAGAAGAAGAAGAATACGATGATGTTGTTCAACGTAGTGCAGAAGGTGGGGATGGGGGTCTTACTCAAGAAACGAGAGATGCTCCAAATGCAGGACGAGGTGGTGGTCGTGGTCATAGTAGAGGACGTGGTCATAAGAAGAAGAAGAAGTTGAGGGGTCATTTAAGATTGATATTTGGTTGTATTAAACTCAATTTCTTGTTTTTTCAAATACAAAAAAATATTACTGTTAGTTTGGTTTATGGCAAAATGTTTAACTTATTCTTGTGAATGTTATTTTGGTTTTGTTGTGGTTTGTGTTCGGTGTATGTATTCCAGATTTATCTGTATGACTTTGAAATTTTTGTGTGTTGTTGAAATATTTTTTAACATAAAATGATTAATCGCAAAATCAATGATCGGAGATCAAAATTTGTCCAATGTTTGACCGTGTAGTTAAAACATCCGAATAGAACACGAGGTTGTGGTTGTCGAGTTCTATATACTTGAACTCGGCAACCCCAGCACTGAGTTCTGTTTCACAGAACTCAACAACCACATTGCCTAGTCTATTAAGACTCCAAACTGGCATCGCACCATATTGGGTGTGCGGAAAATTTTCTAGTGTTGGAACTTGGCTCCCTCAACGTTGAGTTTGTACATGGAGTACTCGGCGTCCTCAACGCCAAGTTTGGAACTCGATGCCCTCAACACCGAGTTTGTACATGGAGTGCTTGGCGTCCGCAATGCCGAGTTGTTTTTCGCATAACTCGGTGTCCACAACGTCGAGTTCTTCAAAGAATTTTTCTCGACGAAATTCGACATCTCAGGCGCTGAGTTCTATATACACTAAAAACAAGACCAACCGCAACAACGTGTCGCGGCGTGGTGACAACGAGTCTACTTGAAAATTATTTTTGAGAGAGGTTTAATTTGATTGTTTTTAAAATAATTTTAATTCAATTTTTTTTCTATTTTCAAATCATAGTAAAAAATAAGAAGAAAGAATAGAGAATTTGGGTTACAAATTGTGAGAAGAAGATAAAGGAACAGAGGGGTTGCAAAGGTACAAATTTATATCAACTTATCTTGTACCAGACTAAAGTTTGTATTTTGCAAAATATGATTTTTACCACATATGATTTGTTACCGTTAAAAGATTCTCAGGATATGACAATAAAAAATTGTACATCTCAGAAGATTATTCGACAAAATACTCAATGTCAGTTTTTCAATAGTCGTACTTACAATATTGAAATTCACACAAATTCATATATAAAAAATTCAACTATAAACACTACAAAAAAGAAAATTCATCGTGAACCCTGGTCTTACTTTATATCAATTTCTAGTAGCTTTAACTAAATCTTCCAAGAAAAACACCAAGGGTGGGTTTAGATGGCCCCAAAACGCACCCACTTTTGAAAAAAATCATGTTTTTATCAAAACCCGGCACCCAAACGCCATTGATGTGACGTAATTTTTTGAAAAAAATGTAACCCAATTTTTCCCTTTTATTTTCATTGCATGCCCTCCATTATTACCATCAACATCCGATACCAAAACCTCTCTTTTGTGCTTGTTCGCCTTCCCCACCGTCTCCCCAAATTTCCAGTCAACCGCACTGCTATCGCTAGACAACGCCCATTATTGTAGGACGTGTGCAGGAGTGTTTCGACTACACCAAACCAGCAGTTGTCGTTGTTGTAGTGTGTTGAAGCTTCGACTAGTGAGTGCACCTGGTCTCCTAAAGTCATCGACGAGTAGGACATGTAAGGTCGATGAGTAGGAATTCTAATCCACTTCTTACAATCACATGCAATTTCTTGTTTTGTTAAAAATGTTCATGACCGACGAATATTGTTAGGTCTTAGTTATTTTTAGTGTTTCTTTGATTTACAGATTGGTTGAAAATGTTATTGAATTCTCTAAAAAATCGATCTAAATAATTAATGTCCATTGATTTACAAGTAGGATTTTTCTAAGTAATGATATAATTCAGCATTTACTCACAAGTATTGTAATTTTTAATCTCATTTTGAGGTAATGGGGAAATTAATGTCATTGTCGACTTACAACTTCCAAGGTTTTGGAGTTAATTGTCAATTAAATTATTATTTTTAACTTCCAACATTATAACCACCATGTAATGACTAATTAATGTCCACTATATAAGTTATGTTATTTAAATTCCAGTGGATACTATAAGCTTGTAGGCTTATCTGTTACTAGGCAATGACAAATTACTAGGTTGAGTACCTTAAAATTTTGAAATTTATACTTGTTAGATTGTCTTTGAAATTTACCTTCCAATTTTAATGTACTTAAATTCAAACCAAATCTAGGTCTGCACAATGGAACCACAACTATTTGCAAGCATTTTGGACGAGGACGAGTTTGCTCTAGTATTACGTACCATTGGTAGTCCTGAGGAGTATACTAAAATGCACCTAGCTAAGAATTTAGTACACGCTGCACCCATGTAACCATTAAACCTTGGACATGTTGAGGGGTCACTAGAGGGTGTGCTACGACAGTTGTCGTGTGTACCTTTCTACCATTTTTAATTTGTGTGACGTTTTGGAAAAAAAAGGTTTACTGAGACACACTAGGGGAGTTACTATAGACTATAGAGGAACAACTTACATCTTCTTGTTTGCATTAGGACATGCAGATTCCAATAGGTAACTCCAGGATAAATTTCAACATTCTGGTGGGACCAATAGTAGACATTTCAATATTGTCCTAGATGTCATAACAATATAGGCTTGTGATGTCATTAAGCTCATTGGCAACCTCAACGACACACCATAACACATACTTAACCAAGCGGGTTGGAAGTTCTACCATTACTTCAAGGACTATGTGGGCACACTAGACGGTACTCAAGTGTATGCAATCGTCCCTACAGAACACCAAGCATATTATCATTGCGGTTGCGATCCCAAACACACGACACAAAGTGGTCTTGGTGTTTGTGATTTTAAGATGAGATTCACGTTTGTTATGGCTAGTTGAGAGGGTAGCACTCACGATAGTCGTATTCTCAACCATGCACTGTATGATCCCAACCAGAACTTTCTTGTACCACCTGGAGGTATGCGACTATCGTAAATATGAACTCGTGATGGATCATCTAATTAGTCAGGCTAACTGTTTGTTAAACTTGTCGGATAAATACTACCTAGTTAATGTTGGTTATGTAAATTGTAAAGGCTTCTTCCCCCTACCATAACACATGATACCACCTCTTCGTTTTTCGAGGCTCACAACCACGTGGCAAAGAGGAATTATTCCATAGAATGCACTGCTCGTTGAGGAATATAATTGAAAGAGTGTTTAGGGGTGATGAAGAGGAGATGAGCATGTTGAGGAAGATGGGTCCATTCCCTTTGGAGTCACAATCGAAAATTATTGTGGTGTCCATGGCATTGCATAATTTCATCATTGATTGCAGAAGTAACGAGATCCTAGAGGAATACAACGATCCCTGGCTAATAGATCCAGACAATATAACTGTAGATCCAATCAAAGGTCCAGGGTTAAGGGATGAGACACCTATGTCAAGTATAGAAACTGAGACTTAGAAGGATCAAAAATATTATGCTTGCGATGAGGATGAAAATGGTTTGGAAGTTTCATTTGCAAAAAATCTTTATATACTAGATTCATGAAACATTAATATGGCAATATGGAGAGTATTAATGGATTAGTAGGCTTGACATCAAACGCAACACTCTCTTAAGTGATGTGTTGAAAGGGGTGACATTAATTTTTGGACTGCTGCTTGGTTAGAAAGATGTCTCGTTGCTCAATAGAATAGGGTGACTACTTCTCAACCTCAGCTTACTGTTAGGGACATTCTTCAAGAAGATGATTTAGAAGGAAAGCTAATTGAGTTGCACTTTTCTCAGGAGATCATTGATGATATTGTGGAAGGAGACTTCATTCTCACTAAAGCTCCTGATCAATTTTATTGGGCTCACACCACTACTGGGTAGTATATTGTTAAATCTGGGTGGCATTCTCTTCAAAATCATGATGATGTTGATTGGGGAGCTTAACTATGATCTAACTTTATACCGAGCAAAATACCCATTCACAACTGGCAGTTCATCCATAGTAAATTGCCTTTGGAGGATAATTTGAAGAGGATTGGGTTTTTTAGTTGGCTTCTAAGTGCAGTTGTTGCACCCAACCTAATATAGAAACTCATCATCACTTGTTTTTCGACAATGAGGTTGCTAGAATAGGATTGTATTGGTTACACTAGCAGTTCAATGAAAAACAAGTCTCTAATAAACATCATTTTCTTCACATTTTAAAGCCCATTAGAAATCCTACTAGAGTACAATTATTATAAAAGTGGTTGGCTTGCTGTCACATATGGGAGCTTTGAAAACATAGAAACTCTTGCAAATTTGGAGTTAATACTAGTCACAACCATGGCATCACCCACAAATTAAAATGTTTGTTGGCTTTCTTGATTATGCAAATGAAATATAGATAGAGAGATTGTGCAAAGGATGGTAGCATTCTTGATAGGCTTGGTGTTACTAAAACTATTAGCAGAGATCAAACTATTAAAGTCGTCAAATGAGATCCCCTTCCTCAGATTACATCAAACTCAACACAGATGGGGCTTGCAGAGGTAACCCAGGTACTTGTGGAGGAGGTGGAGTTCTGAGAGATCACAATGGGAGAATGCTTTTAGCTTTTCATGGTTTTTATTGGTTTGGTACCAATCTTCAAGCCAAATTTAGAGCCATTCTTCAAGGGTTAAGGTTGTGTGATGTTCATAACTATACAAATGTGATTGTTGGGTTAGATTCTAAAGCTCTCCTTGAGATTATTAACCCCATATTCTTCCTTAGGAGGGGTATATGAGGTTTAAACAAATATCCAATACTTAAGGTCATTAGATATCAAAAATATCTTCATTCTATTCTTCCAATAGTCATAATTTGACCAATTAAGCAAAGGAGGCCTACTGGTGCATAATCTCTCTACATGATTAGATGTTGAAGTCATGCTAAAATACGGTTAAATATATGAAATTTAGCACATATGCTCTGATACCAAATGTAAGATTGATGTGGTTCCTAATTTTCTAATCAATTTTAAGTTAATCTCTACTTAAGATAACAAGATCAGCACTGGAAACAATTTAAACAAACAAGTAGAGAAAACAAAGCTAAGAAGAAAACAATGCAAACCGCAATGAAGACGATGGATTTTTATACAAGTTTGACCTCCCGCTTACTTCCTCTCTTGCAAGATCCGCTCGACTCCGCAAGCTCCGCCTACGTCTTCACTATTCACACCTCGTTCCGGGCCGGGAGACAATGCCTTTACACAACAAGTCTTGTGAATACTCTCGCAAACTTGGATTCCTCCTCTAACAACCCGAGAGGGAACACTTCGGGCTTTCACCGAAATCCTTGCTTCTTGAACAATAATGTGAGTGGAACAACACACTCTAACTTGAGCACACTTTGAGTGAATTAGGAAAATTGACGACTAAAGTGTGAAGTTTAGGATTGGAGAGTATAGGTTTGGGGAATTGAAAGTTTGGGAATTTCTCTTTGATGTATGTGACAATGAGAAATGTAAGAGTTATGAATTAAGTCTTGGTAACATCTATTTATAAACTCCTAAGGTGTTATAACCATTGTGATACAATTAGAAGATGTTTGTGTAAGAACCACAAAATAGAAAAGCTCAGAACATTGTTCTGGACAAATTTGGTTGATCAAACTGGGCTTAGTGGTCAACCATTTCCATAAAGGCGTGGAAACGTACAAACCGAATCAAGAATGGTCGAATCAAATTGGCTATAACTTAAGTTCACTTAAGTGAACGGTCGAACAAAATCGAGGGTCGGTCGACCATTATGGGGGATATGGCCAAACAAAAGATAAACAGTCGAACTCAAGGAATGGTCTTGTTCGACCGAACATTAACAAGCACTTTGGGCTTCAAGAGAATTCTATGTTCAGTTGACCGGGGACTAGGGAAAGGTCGACCGAAAATTCCAGTAAGATCTGGATGACCAAAAGTGCTTCATCTGGTCTACCGCTAGGCAGACATCGGTCAACCGATGGCCAAGGAATTTTGGGGTTTTGGAAAATCAGACCTTTGTATAAAACGAGAAGTCTAACAATCAAATGACACGTGTAGACGGACGAACAAAATGGTACAACTGGTTGACCGGTACAACACTATATGCTAACAGAAATAACTGCTCCAATTGGTCGAACAGATAACATGTTCGGCCGACCGATTGGCACAAGCAGTTTTAGGTTTAGGTTTAACTGTTTTTTTGGTCTAAGTTCGTGTGACCTATTGAAGTCCAATTGATTTGAGATTTTGTGTGTGACTATTTAACAGTAGTACGCTCAAGTACACAAAGATTTTGTGTGTGACTATTCTACAAGGAACCTAGTGTGTGTGTGATTATTTACTCTAGTACGCTCAAGTACACAAAGTTCCTAAGACTCAATTAAAAGTAAAATTACATGTCTTCAAAAGCTTGATTACATGTCTTGACTTGAATTCATTTCTTCCTTGAGTCTTGATCACCTGTAGAAGTTAGCACAAGGCAATATATATGGCATGCATAATGCGTGCTACTCTACTTTGGATTGTGATTAAGATTAGGTTGATTAAATCATCAAAACATGGATTAAGGCCTAAAAGCCAACATATTTAACAGTTACAATTTCAGCAATTTCTCTGAGCTTTTGAGGAATACTTCTCCTTCCCTCCTTCCAAGTTGGAATATGTTTTGGAAGGCATCGGCAATCCAACTCAGGAACCGTCAAAATCAATCAATTTTGATTTGGTCGGAAAAGGGAAGTGTTCTTATGTTTGTTTTAAGCATTTTTGCTTTTACCACTTGCATTTGATAATTATTTGGAGTATGTTTCTTGTTGTTTATTGGAGGCTTTGCTTCTTGGGATTACCGATCATGGAAATTAATTCGATGGGGAACATGGTCGAGAAGAGGTTTGTTGCAGTTGGTCCTTGGGTCCATGCGGGAGCTTGTAGCTGTGATTGGTTGAAGCAGTTGATCTTCTATTGTGCAACGGTTAATCATTTAACATTGTGCATCAGTTATCTGGGTTCACTATTGGCATACATGTTGGGTATTGTTTGACGTCCTGCTCAACTAAAGATGTGATTTGGGCCTTATGGGCCGGTGGCTTGCTGGGTCTGATTCGATATTGGAAAATGACATATTTCTTACTTGTTTTTGCTAAATCTTTCATCTTTGGATTGGGTTTTCCTAATCCCTCATTAGGTGTTTTTACCTTTCCTTTGATTTAGCTTGCCTTCGTGGCGTGTAATAATTCACACTTTATGGTGCATGTCATGTCATGCAAAAAGCGTTGAACCAAATTTATGATGCCAAAGAAGTCAGTTTTAGGGATCTGCGAAGGTTCCTCACAGTTATCTGTCTGAACAATGAATGATTTGTTGTCGAAATAGAGACCGTCCAAGTAAATCCAAACGAGGAGATGTTTAAGCGTGTGTTTTGGGCGTTCGGGCCATCAATTAATGAGTTTCAATATTCCAGACCTGTTGTCTGACTTGTTCAAAGATTTTGTAAGCATTTTACTACTTTCAAGTGAAATATTTGCACGTATGTATTAATATTCTGACATTTCTCTTAATTTATGCAAAAGGAGGTTGATGGCGTAAAATACGTTGAGCATGGATCGAAACTCAACGAATGACAGATCACTGATAAGAGGGTGTTGTTTCTGCTAGATATGACAGGGTTTGTTGGAGACAAACTATTACTATACCCGGAGGATGACATGACATCATTAGGTGCCCGTTGGAGACGACCAAAATCATTCAAGGGTAATGCGAAGACGACAACATTTGATTTTTATCGGAATGAGCTGGACATGTATGAATCTGATCAAGTGATCTGAGACCATTATGCACATTTGGATCTTAGTCAGTTACCACCACTATGTACGGAAGGTTCAGAGATCTGGACGAGCCGTACTTGGCTTATAATTTTTGTTGAGGTGGTTATGCATTGTCCAGACCGAGTGATGAGACAATTCGGTCTACAACAACACATTCTAGAGCCGATGGAGAGACATGTTGTGAAATCGGCTCAGGAGATGGCAGGCGTTAATTGGTTGGCGGAAAATCACCGATTCATTCAGCATTGGTCGCAGAGAAGAGATCATCTACCGTTTGAGCGACCACTCCTAGGTGTCACTCCTGAAGAGAGCACACATCTGTATATGGAATGGTACTGGAGCATCACCGTACGTTGGATTGTTCATCACACCTTGGCTCCGACTCATACCTTATACAGACCTTGAGCGGGTAGAGAGCAGGAGATGGTAAGATCTAAACATTTATTTAAACAATTACCACGTTTTAAAAATGTGTTTAGTATTTGATGAACTGTTTAATTATCTGTAAGTGGACGGAGTTTATGAGTTCCACGAAAAACTTCATCAAATTCATGAGGCGATGAGAGATCACAAGACATGCTCTTTGATGGTTGAAAATTTGAAGGAAAAAATGAAGACTTTGCTCATGTATTTTGGTGCTGAAGAACCCACATTACATTTGAGTCAGGATCACGTTGTTGAAGAAGAAGATCAACACACAAGAAGACGGTGACAGTCTGACTCATGATACAAAGAATGCAGCACGAGTAGGGGGACGTGGCAGGGGGAGATGACGTGCTCAAGCTTGTCCTAAAAGGTAGAAGAAATTGAGAGGTCACTTAGGATAGATACTTAGTTGTATTAAACTTATTTGATTGTTATTACACTAGTTTTGGTTTTATTTATGTTAAAATGTTAAACTCGTTATTGTGGATGTTATTTTCATTTTATCGTAGTTGTTTGTATTTTATGGTTGAATTGTGTTTCATGTTTAAAATTCTTCGATGATTGTGTTTGTTGCAATTTTTTGTACTTTGATTTTTTGGTGTGTTGAAATTTAGGAAGTAGAAAATGATGATATTTGTTGTATTTTTCTACTTAAAAATTGTTGTGTTTGTTGTTGAACTTTTTGTAATTGAAATGATTGTTTTTGTTGTCAAAATGTTTTTAAACAGGAAATGAAATTATTGAGTTCTAAAATTAAATGAACTTGTACTCTTTAATAGAACTCGACATCACTAGTGTCGAGTTCTCTTGATGTGAACTCGGCATCACTAGTACTGAGTTCATTTGAAATCTTGTTCTCTTGACAGATCACTTCGAGAGAAATATGACAAGTGTCGTGCAATAAAAATCAAAATGAACTCTGCACTGATGATGTCAAATTCTCTCAAGCATAACTCGGCATCACCAGTGCCGAGTTCTGTATACAATAAAAAATAAACCTGCCGTCGTCACGTGTCACCACGTGGTGACAACATGTCTAATGTAAAAAAATATTTTTTGAGAAGATTTATTTTGACAATTTAAAAAAAAATATTATTTTGAATTGTTTTCCAAAATAAAATCCACAAAAGAGAGTACCAAAAAGCAACAAACCAAAAGCAACACCATCCCCGTTCCAAACCGAACCCTCAAAACTCCCATCCATCCCCAACCAAAACCCTCCGGCAATGGATCCCCAACCGTCCTCTGGCCCGGTGCCGGCGTCGTGCCAGGTCCGCTGCGCCGGATGCCACTGGATCCTGTCCGTCGCTGCGGGGATGACGGAGTTCAGTTGCCCCAAGTGCCAGCTCCCGCAGATGCTCCCTCCCGAGCTCACCCGCGCCGCCGCGCCCTCTCCCCCTCCCCCCGCCGCGCAGGGCATCGATCCGACCAAGATCCAGCTCCCCTGCGCTCGCTGCAAGGCCATTCTCAACGTCCCACATGGGCTCACTAGGTTTGCTTGCCCCCAGTGTGGGGTCGATCTCGCCGTTGATCTGTCCAAGTTGCGGAACTACCTCGTCGCGTCTGCGGGTGCCGGTGCCGGTGGAGTGCCTCCGGTGCCGCCCGGGTTTTTGCCGGAGATGGAGGAGGTTAATGAGGTATGGTAAAGTCGTGGTCTTTACTTTGTATTTCTGTTTAGGGTGCGATTGGTTCGTAGGAACTCTAGTTTCACGACTTACTTGGAATTTGGAATGGAAATGGAGGATGTCATTCCAACTACAATTTTGTCAGGCAACTAGGCTTCCTTCAACTTTGTTAAGTCATCATGCAAACTAATCACCAGAAATTATATACCGATCAAAAAACACACCAGAAATTATTCTGAAAGTTCAGTCCCCCTAGTTCCAGGTCTGCCTTCATGCTAAACAATTTCACTCTCTATTGTTGTCCGTTTGTGCCACTGATGGACTTTTTTATACTACTATCCTACACTTACTCTACTAGTGATGCCCTAGGATGTATAGCGGTATCTATCAAGTGGTATACCTACGAGTCGAACATTGATTTGACTTTTACAAACCGCATATGACAGACCACATGAAATACCAAATGGTTATCCCCAAGTCGATGATCTTTGGAATGGTGATTTTGTTGGTGGATAAGTGGATTGAAAACACCGATAAAAAAGTGGATTGAAAACATGGAATGCCAATTTCAGGTCATATAGTATGGTGGTTAGTTTTCTGCTTTTTTGATGATTTATTTTGCTACTATATTTTGGTTTCGGATGCCATGGTCTCGGTTTATGATCACTACATTCTTATAATCACTTGGGTTATAAGAATCCCAACCAAATAGAACCAAATGATTGTGTACTTCTCTGTCAATGCTTCAATGGCAATTGATTTTGAGTGGTGCTATGTAAAATATCATACAAAAGTATCAAATTGATACAAAAATGAATAGTTCCAAATTTGCAGAGCAAAACTATTCTCAACATCCAACTATATCCACTTTCCACAATCTTGTTGTGAAGAAATCTTCCATCCAATGACTTATTGATTGGAAGTGATGTTCAATATCCCAAGGATGTCAATATAATGAAGGGTCTGGTAACCTTCTTTGCTATGTCCTAACCCGGTCAATTGGCAATTGATGGGAAACAATGAAAATTAAGATGCATAGAATCCTTTCATCGAAGAATCAAAGAATCAATGTGATCACTACATTAGTAGTTTTGTATAGATATTGTTTTTTTGGGGTTATGCATGTTGTGACCATGCAAATTTGTTTATCTTGGATTGAGTGAAAATGAGAGAGGAGAAGAAAGGCCAAAATTATTGGGATATGAGTTCCTTGAGTGGTGCAATGTTCATGAAAATGAGAGGGAGGAGAAGATAAGCCAAAACTATTGGGATATAAGTTCCTTGAGTGGTGCAATATTCATGACATTGTACCATGTTGAAGTTGCTTTGTCATATATTGTAGTGACCACCACAAGGTGCAAACATTGCATTCATTGGGAAGAAAGCAAATCCCAAGATGCATCATGCATCACTTGTTGTGGGTGTTGTTGTGTTGCTTTATATTCTTTAAGTTATTTTTGTTTCCACTCATAGGTTGTTGTATGAGTAATTGATCTTGTTTACATTTAGGCATTACATTTTCTATGTCATGGCAATGTATGGTCTTGGTCTATGACTCACTTGAAGTGTTCTTTTTCTTTGAGATTTCTTTTTTTGCCGTTTGGTTATATTTTCAGGTGATAAAGGTACTTATTTCTGAAAAGTGAACAATTTATGCCCTATATTTTTTTTGTGAAAAGGTTGAAATATTATTTGTTTATGTTGGCTTTTGTCAATTAAATCCAAATATTGAAAGTATTTGTTTGTTGTGACATTCCACATATCATAAATAAAAATTCATATTAAACTAGACCACCTTCCGATTGAGTTCCATTTCATTTCTAACTTACCCCAACTAGTTTGCGATTGAAGGCTTTGTTATTGTATAAAACTTGATCATCTCTTATTATCTCGTAGGAGAGAAATAAATATAATAAAATTGAAATATTATCATGCACTTCACAACCTTCTATTTGTGAAGGCATATTTCACTTGTTCCATTATATTGTAGATATACAACATAGAAAGGTAAAGAAGAATATGGAAAAATCATAATCGTGGTGGTTGGTATCCCATTTGTGCTTGGTGTTCCACCAAACACAGAAGGGTAAACAAGAATATGGAAAAATCATAATCGTGGTGATTTTCATTATCAACAACAACAATAAAGCCTTTAATCCCAAACTAGTTGGGGTGTCGTAGTTTTCAACTTTTCTTCATTAAATTTTTCTTACTTCAAAGGGACTTGGCCATTTATTCATCAAATTTTTTATTGTCAATTTATTGGCAAATTTCCGTTACGGTAGCATGAGTTCTTTAATGTTCTCATCCCCTTGTCGATATAAATTATAATAATTAAAGAGTTCTATAAATTAATAATGCACATTATGGAAAAAATGATTCGCACATCACCGTCGTTAAACTACTCAAAGAGCAACTTGACATGTAATAGTATTATATATTATAATATATGGTATACTATAATTATAACATATAATATTGTTATAACATCATAATTATAGAATATATTATCTCCATCTTTATCTTCTATTAAAAAACACATGAAAGCCACTAGAAATCCAACTATGTAGTAATCTCTAATCTTTATTGCTCACCAACAAACATGCATTTCTGTTGTCCACACCCATGAAATGGACATTGGCAAGTAACATCCTCATATTTCATTATCATTAGAAACTCACTGGTGTTGTAAATGGAATGGGTTAAACTTACCAACTCGCTCAACTACCCTGGTGGGTTCAAGCTAGGCTATAGTTTTTAAGCCCATTGAAAAAATTTGAACTTGCAAACTTACATGTTAAAGAACAAGTTAAATTTGGTTTGGCCTAGACAAAGTAACCTTTTATGTGCATATTTGTTTAAATATATACAAAAACCCACTACAAGCATTCTCACATATGGTCGTAGAAAATCACCGCTTGAGTCCTTGACAGCTCGCTCAATCTATAGTATCCTAACATACCAAAGCTTAGTATACATATGTTAGAATGCATTATTATTTATATTTGTTTAAATGCATATCTTAATGTTGGTTGCCTAATAATATACTTGTATATGGAAATATCTAAACCAGCAAATATAGAAAAACCACTTCAAGTATTCTCACATATGTTCGAAGAAAAACACCCTTCGTAGTGAGAGGAGGAACACTTCTGGTGGTTTGGAGAGAACTCATATGGGGAAGTACATCGTCACAAAGAGTGTCGAACATGTGTCTTCTCTCCTATAATTAAACTAGTTAGCATGTGCTACGCATGTACAAACTTATTAATAAGTTTGATAAAAAGGTAATTGTTTGTGTGATGTTGCAATTCAACATTTGATATCCATCTTGATAACATATGTTAAAAATGTTCGTGGTGCAATATGTAAAGCTTCTCAATTTTTTGTATTTACTGATTTTGATATTGTTGGTACATTATTTTAGTGTAACAACTATTAGGATACATATTTAAACATATATGTATATTAAAGATAATTTTGTCGAGGTCAAACCAAATATAACCTACTTTTCGAGTGATGGATCGCAATGCAAAAGGAAACGAGTTTGCGAATTCAATTTTTTGATGGGTTTAAAATCTTGGTCCTAACATGAACCTACCAGGGCAGGCTGTGTGAGCTGACTAGCTCAACCCGCCGCCTTTACAATCATAGGTTGTAATTTTAATAATAATGAAATATGAGGATGTATTTGCAAATTGTCCCATTTCATTGGGGTGTGTACGTTTGTGAGCAATAAAGATAAAAGATTGTTACATGGTTGGTTTTCTAGTGGCTTTCGAATCTTTTTAAACAGAAGAATAATATATATTATTATAGTTTATGTTATATTATATTGTAATACTATTACATGTCAAGTTGTTTTGTGAGCTTTGACTACTGTGATCTATAGTAAAATAAAACAAGTGCGACCATGCAAATTTGCAAATCTCAGCTTGAATTAAAAGGAGGGAGAGGAGAAGAAGAGCAAAACTTACAGGGATGGGGTCGGGGAGAGTTGTGTTCTTTGAGATAATGAAATTATTTTCGAGGGCATTTTAAATTCGACATTGAGAGTGCCACGCGGGCCAAGGAAATATTTGGCAACAAAGTGTTGAATCAAACGTTTGAATTGGGGGGTGGGTGGGGGGGGGGGGGGTTATGCAATACCAATTTTTCGCTCGATTGACAATGAAAACAAGAGTTTCAACACCATCAACAATGTTTGTAAAGCATTTCTGAGTTTCTTTTTCTACTTCTCCACAAGCATGTGCGCTAGAGGTAACAATGTGTTTACTTGGCTTACTAGTGTGCTGTTCATGTAACTTTTGAATTGACAATCGAGGTGCTTAATTCTCAGGTAAAGTCATAAAGATCGAGGACATTAAGGAGACTGTTAATAAGAAGTTGGTGATTAGATGCTGCTTATGTTAAACTATTAGGAGGATGTTTTCCATTTATTTATCAGTTGCAGAATATTGTAAGGTTGATGATGAGGTTCGGAGGATATCTATGATATATACTCAAGTCACTTTGGTACAGGCGGTTAGAGGTTCCAGGATGTTTACAGTGTGACTGGTTGGGAGTGTAATAATTTTCTTTGGCTTACTCTCTCCACTAGCCTTGTGGTGGATGATTCAGAGCTGCAGAAGTTCTTATGTTTTCATAAATGAAAAGTCTTCAACTGCAAAATTCTGGAGTAATGCTCTAAAGAAGGTTGCTGCTATGGTCCAAAGGTTGTGGATGTAACTCGTACCATATTTCTAATTCTCGAGAGGGGTTTGTGGTCACATAGCCTCGTGTTGTTATCTTTATTCATTTCTGGCAAGATAACCTTGTTAGTTTTTTTCCTGCTTAGCCAGACAAGTTCTCTCACAAAAATGTCAATCATCCATTTATATATAGTATACCAAATCTGTGGTGTGTTGAAATGTTTACTGCTGTTGTATATCTAAAACTCCGACCTCATTTTCCTTTCTATCATCTGCATGGTATTTTATTCATTATATTCACCATCTCTGTTTATCCTTTCAGGTTGCAATTGACATAGAGCGTGAAGAGGACGAAGGTGGCTTAGCTGGGGAAACATTTATGGACTATGTAAGCACATTCCACTTGAGCAATTGCATGCAATTTTCTATCAACTTTATTTATTTATTTATCATCTGTTTGATTGTTAAAATGGTGAATATCATGTAGCACCCACCAAAGATTTCGATTGGTCGTCCTCATCCAGACCCGGTTGTGGAAACCTCGTCCTTATCAGCTGTTCAACCCCCAGAACCCAAATATGATCTTAAGATCAAGGATGAATTGGAAAGTTCCAAAGCATTATCCTGTCTGCAGATTGAGACAATTGTTTATGCTTGTCAGGTTCGTCTTACCTCTCTTTTTAATCAACGATAGAAGACAAAACAGAAAGGGATACATGATGAACAAGAAACAAAAAAAAAAACAGAACAAAAATACAGAGCACCCTTCTTTACAGTTAAGCAGACTTTATCGTTTGGTTTGTTGGACTACTGATATGTAGATTTTCGTTGCAGAGGCACCTTCATCACCTTCGAAATGGAACAAGAGCAGGTTTCTTTATTGGTGATGGTGCAGGTGTTGGTAAAGGGCGTACTGTTGCTGGATTGATATGGGAGAATTGGCAACATGGAAGGCATAAAGCATTGTAATTCTCTTCTGAAGAGACAGTCCTTTTCCCCCCTTAATGATCACATCATTGTTGGATTTACCTTCTTTTTATACACATCTTTGTTTGGTTTAGGGATGTCTTAATTTACCTTCTTTTGATCTACCGTGTCGATTTTTCTTTGTAGGTGGATTTCTGTTGGTTCCGACTTGAAGTTCGACGCAAGAAGGGATTTAGATGATGTAGGGGCTACATGTATTGAAGGTAACATGATTTATCATTGTGTACTGTTCTTTTGATAGTTGACACGGGTTGATTTTGTTAACTAATTATCTAGTTAAATTAAGGATGACAAATTGTTAGAGGTGGGATGTGAATCAACGTTCTCACCTCTCACTGGATCCTGACTAGCTTTTTACATGTTGTGTAGATACATTATGTACCATTTTAGGAGCACTAGCTTGGGTGATTTTATTCTGATCATATTTTACTTTCACATTAGTATGTATTTATTTTTTCCTTGTGAATTTTTAGCCGCAAAATGTAATTACAATTTGAGCAGCTAAGCTAAACTAAAACTCAAATGAGAAGTATATACGCTTATTGATTAATTATGTAACGCCTCGAGCCCAGACAGGTGTTTACCTGCCCGAACCTGGTGCGTTAAGATACGACCCACGATCATGACCGTTGCGCACTCTGATATTTATATCCATCTGATAGACCCATAAATAATCTGAAAAATATAATCAACAAATTGTGAGCTCGACAACCCACAAGTACCAACCATCAATCAAACACAATCATAATCATGTGGAAACTGATACGGAATATGACATACATTCAATGAACACAATCAAAAAACATGCATCACAAACAATATGCATGCATAACAATCTGGAACCCCCATTCGGATTCGACCACATTTTGTGCTTCTCAAATCTATCAATCAGTCAGACGCACACCTGGTAGCTTCACACTAACGACATGTAGCACTTTCCTCTCCCGGGTGGCTCCACGCTGCCCGCTAGGTAGCTCTTTCCTAAGTGGCTCAGCCAGAAACATACATACAGTCACAGGACATGTCGACCGAAACACCACCATGCAATCATATGCATATCAATGAATTTAACATCAATACTCAACATGTATGCAACTACGGATATCAAAAAAGACAAACATGACATGAAACTGAAGAATAACGAATCAGTACTTGTCTGTCCCGCAACCACAAGATTCCACAAGCCACATCCAACTTCATCAATTTCCTTTATATCTCTTGCACCACAAAAACCTCACCTCCTTCACCCAACCTCATTTCATTCTCCTCTCAACCTTCTCTTTCTCACTCAGACTTCACAATCCATCGAAAACCTCTCACGTTTATCCTCCATCTCCTTATATATATATAGTCACATTTTAACCTCTCACCTCTTCAACCTCAAATCAGCTTCCAACACCTCATCCCCCCAAGTCATCCCTCATCTTCCATGCATCCACCACGCCACCTATTTCCAAACCAAAAGATAAATACCATAAATTCACTTAACCACTCAATTAACCTAATTAATCATTCAATAAGTTTAGTCTATCTTAAATAGAGTTTACGATTCTAACAATTTCTGTGGTTGTCTTTTTTCCTTATTGTTGTGCTAAGTTATACCTTGCCGAATCGTGCAACAACTCCAATCTTATTATGCTCATACTGGAAATAGCCAACTACCTGTTCCTTTTTTTCAATAGATTTGTAGGGCTAGCCTTTTTATTTTATATATGGGTAACCAAGTTCTTAATCAGTTTAGAAAGTTATTGCCTTGGGACTAATCAGCTGGTTTTTAATTGTCTCAAGTCTGAATACCAACTAGTCCATCTGACATTGATGTGTTTCCTTGCAATAAGTGCCAATTGCTAACCTTCCCAAAATGATCAAATATTTGGTTAAAGAATGGCCTGCCACATTACAGAACTTGAACAACAATACTAAAAGTAATTCAGTGGAGAATAACTTTCACTACACTAAGTTAATCGCTTGATTGCAGAAGAGGTACAGATTATTGATTCTATGTCATCTCACTTTGACAATGGAAATCAATTTCGATGATCAATATTTGTTGGCATAGTGTTATCTAAGCACACAACCGTACCTGTCAAATGTGGTTAACCTGAAAGAACTGTTACATACTTACATGCAACACGGTACAAAATTCCAGATAAACTTCAGAAGAACTCAAATGATACCTATACACAACATGTAGTTATTATTTTATTTTATCTGTTAGATATTTCACAACCGTCAACAACTTCCATATTTCTCATGTTAAAATAAATGACAAATGAGGTTGTTTGACCTGATCTTTGCCAGTGTAGTGTTTATTAATATCTTGAAGTTTAGTAACTACGATCCCTTCATGCTTGTTGAGAATACAGTGCACGCTCTGAACAAGCTGCCTTACTCCAAGTTGGACTCCAAAGCTGTTGGAATAAAAGATGGTGTTGTTTTCCTAACTTATAATAGCCTGATAGCATCATCTGAGAAAGGACGATCTCGTCTGCTGCAGCTGACACAATGGTGTGGTTCAGATTATGATGGTCTTATTGTGTTCGATGAGGTAACGCTGATTACTTGTCCATGGTTATTACTTATTTGAAAATTAAACTTATGAGCTATTCAGCCTATTCTTACCATCATATCTCTTTAGTAGTCGTCTACCTGCTTCATTTTTCTAGCTTTCATGCATGCAGTTTTATTTATGTCATGAAGTTGTATTCCTTCTGATTTTGTGTATAGTGTCATAAAGCCAAAAATTTGATTCCTGAAGCTGGAGGACAACCAACCCGAACGGGAGAAGCAGTTGTTGATATTCAGGTTGGAGTTTAGTTGTTTTAACTTTAGAAATGGTGGATTTTTTTTATACTTCTTTACTTTAACAATTTACCTTCAGTTACCTATTGTTTAGGTAAATCATCATTAATTTTTGCGGAAAGTTTGTGTTGAACTACATTTCATGTCACAAACTTGTGGGTAATGATTGTTTAAGTTAAACTAAAAGAGAACTAAAGATTCAAATGAACTTTAAAGGGAAGATTGTATTTTGTCTTGAATGCAAAAGAGAGAATTCTAAGGAGATTGGTTAAGTATAAGCATTTATAGTGTTATTTTCATTTTTGTTATCTATATCTATTACTAAATAATAGACATGATTAATGTTGAGCTTCATTCATTGCTTACCCCTGATTAGATTGTGACGAAGTGCTTTGTTGTTCTATAACTAAAGAAGGCATCCTTGAGGGGACGATACCTGGATAACAGATAAATGAATGCTCGATTGACTTCATAAGGAATTCAAATTGTTAAGTTCACTAGAAAATCCAGTAATAATACAGCAATAAAAATAAAAATATGTTTTTCTAAACAATGAGGCCCTGCTCTTCTGATAGGCAAGTTTACAATTTGATGTTTACCTATCAGGAAAAAACCCGCAACCTTTGATATTGGAAGAACAGTGTTATGTCCGCATCAATCCAATAATCAACATGTCTTTGTCTTAGGTATCCAAGAAATGATAATTCCATTTTTTCATTCTTTCAATAATCCATCGTGTTATGATATAAGTAGGCTCACTTGCTTTTCCTAGATTTGCCCTCTGAAGCTTTTAAAACTGTTGGGAGTCTTAATTTCTTTAGGTTCAATTTGAGAATCCGACTCATCTTAGATCCTTGTGAACAACAGCTGATGGCCTCATGCTTCCAGTCTTGGGGTGTGCTGTTTCAATTTTTGAAGTGCATGATTTCCTTGGAAGCTTAAATTCTTCCAAAAGGTGAATCATACATGGATCAAGTTAAAAAATGTTGCAATAGTACTTTGAAATTCACGCACACTCCCATTCGTGCTTTCTTGCCTTTGAGGAATCCACTCATATGAGAATTCATACTCCTTTAGTGGGAAAGTTCCAATTTGTTAATAAGGATGGGTTAGGTATAATTGGTAACCAATTTTTTTTTTGATGCTAGGAGGAATTTGTCAACTTTTTGTGAAACTGTGTAAAGGAATTAATATGTGGTTCCCCTCAAATATAAGTAGGAGGATGCTCAACCAAACATACCCTTGGATCCTTGTGAACAATAGCTTATGATTCCAAAAGAACAATTGTGGCAAGTTTCAGAATGTGAGTTCTTGGTTTTGGATATGTTTCAGGAATTTTTCTTGATTATTATAAAATTTCTTAAGGTTCAATGTTTCTCTCCTTGGAATCTTTATCTCCAGGGTAACCGTTACTGAGGTTTTGTTTATTCTTGTTGAAGTGATATGAAAATTGAAAACTGTATCGAGGGTGTAGAAGGTATGTGCCTTGGCTAGCAATGTAAGAAACTTATATGGTGAGAGACAAGTCTTGTGGTGGAAATTAAGTTCGCATCTAACACCAAGATAGGGGCAACCAGCTAAATTACAGAGATAGTAGGGAGAAGCTGATGGTTCTAGGAAGAAAGAAGTGTAGATATTTTGAGGGCAACGGGTTGTATTTAACAAGAAGCATGTGGTGAAACCTTGAAATATGACAAGTTTATTTTTCATTGGTAGGAAGTAGGAACCATTCATAGTCCAGACTGACCCATATTAATGGGAGTACAAGTTTTATTAATTTTAATTTTGCTTCATGTTTCTCAGGCACGTTTACCTGAAGCTCGGGTTGTTTATTGCTCAGCCACTGGTGCCTCCGAGCCGCGCAATATGGGTTATATGATTAGGCTTGGACTTTGGGGAGATGGGACTCATTTTCCTCAGTTTAATAACTTTCTAGGTGTGTAAGAACTTTTATCAGTTCCTAAAAGTAACAATTAAACAGGTAAATTATCTAATTATAGTAGGTAAATAACCAGGCTAGCATTTTCCTTTCATACTCGCGAAGCTTGAAATGTTATACATTAAATGAAAACCTAAATAGTGTGCGATACTGTGGGTCTTTCTTTAATACCATGTTAAATAAGGTTTGGTTAGGGCGCACAAAAAACACTACACAAAATTCAGCTTGTAAGGGATATATACTTGGGAGCCTTTATAACCCAAAATACATTTAGTTTTACCTGATGTGAGACCATTCCAACAAGTAAGATTGTGTTAAAAGGTAAACAACAAAATTTAATATTTTATTTCATCGACAAAGCTTCACAATGACCAAACAAATTACAAGCTCCAATCTGACATTCCTGCCATTGTTTATCCTGGATATATTAATCTAATTTCGTGATTCTTTCATACCTGAATATGCAGGAGCCCTTGATAAAGGTGGTGTTGGGGCATTGGAGCTAGTTGCGATGGACATGAAAGCAAGGTACAACTTAGGTGTATTGATCCTACTGGACAGCAGTGAAAGATTGCCGGTCTCCATTTAATTATCGACCTGCCAACCTTTTTCAGGGGTATGTATGTGTGCCGTACACTTAGTTATAGAGGAGCTGAGTTTGAAGTTATTGAGGCGCCTCTGGAAGACAAAATGATGGTTATCTCTTTTACCTGTAGTAGTTTATTCTATTTCTTGGTATTTCATTCCTTTTTTAGTTTTTTTTATTTCTTGATAATTTTAGTTTACTTTCTGGTTCTGTTATTTGCAGTATGACATGTGCTTTCAGTCAGTATTGGAACATAGTGTACATGTTTCCCTTATTACTCTTTGTTTTGACAGAAAATGTACCAGGAGGCAGCTGAATTTTGGGCTGAATTGCGAGTTGAGCTACTGGCTGCTAGTTCTATAGTTACCGAGGAAAAACCGAATTCGACTAACCTTTGGAGGCTATATTGGGCGAGCCATCAGGTACTATAAAATATGGTCATAGTCAGGCATTTGCAGTGAATTTGGTATGTCTACATCATTCATGGTTTTCCTTAAATGTTGCAATCGTTCACTAATTTTTTCTATCATGTGCATAGCTTGCTAAGGTTGCAATGAGGTGCCTTGTGCCCCTCTCTTGATGTCTGATTATTCTTGGCGGTGTCTAAATGTTCCCTTGTGTGCAGCGCTTTTTTCAACACATGTGCATGTCTGCTAAAGTACCTGCTTGTGTCAGGTTGGCCAAGCAGGCTCTTCAGGATAACAAATGTGTGGTAATTGGTCTTCAAAGCACTGGAGAGGCTCGAACAGAAGAAGCTGTTACAAAATATGTAGGATCAGTTTCAGATCTTTCTTGAAATGTTCCTCCTCTCTACGTTACTTTTATGCTCTTACAATCTTTTCATTCACTTGATAGGGTCTTGAAATGGATGACTTTGTTTCGGGTCCTAAAGAGCTTTTGCTTAAATTTGTGGAGGAAAACTATCCTTTGCCCCCAGATCCTGAACCAATTTCAACCTTTTCAAGTATTGTTCGATCATATCATGTTACCATAGCATCTAGGCAAAAACCTCTCTTCTCCTGTATATTTATGTTTGCTCCTGTAGATGAGGAGAGCGTTAAAGGGCTTCAAAGAAAAAGACATTCCACTACACCTGGAGTCTCATATAAAGAAAGGACAAGGAAAATGGCAAGGTGTAAAATTTCAAGTGATGAAGAAAGTGAGGAAGAGTTGATGAGTGAGTGATTCAAATTTTTTTTTCTTATCCTTATTTATTTTAAATGTTTGTACTGTTGTTTTGTGTCCGTGGACATCTCCGTTAGTTTGCCAAAAGAATCTTATTTTACTTATCATCCTAGTCTTGGGAATACTTTTCATGTCTTTGCTTTTCTTGTGCATGGTGATGTTTGTGCTTTCTTGGTAAAGTTTACAATTTATCCTTGCATTCTGCACAGCTGATTCGGATAACGAATCTACTGAATCTGATGATGAATTTCAGATTTGTGAAGTCTGCAGTGGTGAAGAGGTACTTAACAGTTGCATCTAAAATTCTCGGATTTCCATATATTCAGAATACCTTTTTTTATTGAAACAGTATTTTTAACCATTGCAGGAAAGGAAAAAATTGCTATGTTGTTCCTGTTGCCACAAACTGGTGCATCCTACTTGTTTATTGCCACCTTTGGTTGATGCTATACCCGTAGACTGGTCATGTCATTCATGCAAGGAACAGACGGAGGAGTATCTGCAGGCAAAACGTGCATATGTTGCTGAGCTTTTGAAGAGGTGAATACACCACCTGGATTTTTCTATTTTATTTTATCACCATTAGTATGGTAAATTCTATATTAACAAAGCAATTTGTACCAGATATGAAGCAGCAAAAGAACGCCAGGCAAGAATTTTGGAAATAATTCGTCAGATGGATTTTCCAAACAATCCATTAGATGATATTATTGATCAGGTAGTCCTCTCATGTACAATTAAACTTTTGGTTGAGACTACACTGACATTTTGCAGTTTTTTCCCCTTTAAGTAAATCCAAGGAAGAGGGTGTAGGTTCCTGAGGTCCTTTTAGTCTATCTCTCGTGGAGTCTGATAAAAAAATCTCTTGTGGAATTGGCAGAAAATAGCTCAGACAAGATGTATCATTTAACATCTATGATTGGTAATTCTGTAGTAGGTAATTTTGCTTCAACTTAAGTTTACTGTAGTCTTCAAAATATAGCTCAGGTGATCTAATCTTATCGTCAATTGGGTGTCTAACCATACATAGGTGGCACTCTTTCCAGTTTACCGGCCACATTCTTGGTAGATTAGTTAAGATAAAATCTTGAAAGTCAATCTTCAAAAACATTCCTTTTGTAAGAACTAAGAATCATGTTTGCCTTTCCAATTGTTTCCCCACTGAGACCACCACTTATTTTATCATGACCTCTTAAAATTATTTGTTGTAGTCACATTATAGATTATTTCATATTGAAGCTTTTAGCCAATCGAATGTCCATATAACTGTTTTAACAATCTGCAGTTTACTAAATAAAAATGTACGAGTTCGCATATTAAGAGGTGGAAGCAAAGGAAGACTTGGTCAAATACTGAAACACTCAACCTGCAGTTATGAATTGTTTGATTTTGATGCTCCTAGTGGGTTACCACTTCAATGATTCCACATGGATTGTCTTCTATCTAAGCTGTTCAAATTTCAATTTATATTTACACACACATATGGTCTCATTACTCACTTGATATGAGATGCACTAAAAGACCTCTTTTTTTCTTGCAAAGCTTGGGGGGCCTTGCAATGTAGCAGAAATAACAGGCAGACGTGGTATGCTTGTAAGGGCCTCTGGTGGTAAAGGTGTTATCTATCAAGCGCGAAGCACGTAAGTTTGACTTTCCTGTGAACTCAGGTTTTTCTAAATTTTCCTTTTGCTTGTATGATGATATTTACAATATGGTTGTTGATGTAACAGAAAAGATATTGCTATGGAAATGGTCAACATGCATGAAAAACAATTGTTCATGGATGGTAAAAAACTAATTGCAATAATATCTGAAGCTGGTTCAGCCGGTGTTTCCTTGCAAGCAGATAGAAGGGCACCTAACCAGGTAATGTGGACTGATTATGCTTCCCTTTTCTTTTTCATGTAGTAATGTTAAAGCTTACCACAGCTTAATACACCCAGAGTGGCACATCAAACAATTTGCAAACATTATTAAAAAATATTGCTTTTATCTATTAGCAATATTATGTTTTCATATGACAGAAAAGAAGAGTTCATATTACACTTGAACTTCCTTGGAGTGCAGACCGTGCTATTCAACAGTTTGGAAGGACTCATAGATCCAATCAAGCTTCTGCTCCAGAGTACAGGTTGTTCTCTTATTCAAGTCTCTAGAATTTCTTTCTGGCCATATATCCTTTTCCAGGATTCTCTTCCTGTTATAATAATCTTGTAAGTGAGAAGTTGTTCGTGAGAAAATGACTTATCATAAAGAGTCCATCGTTTCTAAATCCATGTCCCTCCTAGAATCATGGACATTTTTTTGACAATAATCTTTTGTTTATTGTTTTATATCGGAGCCATATGATTCTGGGAAAAAATATGAATACTTTTGCATTACGATTCATTTTTCGCAAGTTGCGGTTTTGCTTTATTTTTCAACAGCAAATTACCAAATGAATAACACATGATCAAAAGCTAAGCATATTTTAATGTGATAATCAATGTGCAATTGCTTTTTCTCTAGAAAGTTCTAGTAATGACTATAGAAATTCGGATTTCATTTTTTTAGGACTTCCAATTTCACTTTGTGTGACTTTGTTTGCTATGCCTGTTTTCTTCTTTCATTTACAGTTGCCTTCCTATTTCACCTTCATATTGGTCTAATTGGCTGATAATTGTGATCAATAAACTTACTGCTGATAAACTGGCTCTTAACATCAGTTTTACAGGTTTTAAAATTACATTGTGCAGTGCTCTTAGGTTCAGTACTGTACAATATCTTCTTGTCTCTTATGAGTGCATTACAGGCTTCTTTTTACAAATCTTGGTGGTGAGCGTCGATTTGCATCAATTGTTGCAAAGAGATTAGAATCCCTTGGAGCGTTAACACAAGGAGATCGGAGGTTAGTGACACTTTTATACTGTCAATGTTTGGGTTTCAATTTGTAAAGCTTTTGTTTTTAGATCTAACTTTTTATTACTCTGTGACAATTGCACAGGGCTGGGCCATCTCTAAGTGCTTATAACTATGACAGCAATCATGGGAAAAAAGCTCTAGTCATGATGTATAGAGGAATAATGGAGCAGGTTTTGTTTTTTTTATTGTTATCTTTTACAAGTTTCTTATTTTTAAATTAACTCGTTTTTAGTTTATTAGGACCGTTTACCAGTTGTACCTCCTGGTTGTGTGCCCGAGAAACCAGGCAGCATTGAAGAATTCATTACGAAAGCGAAAGCTGCTCTTGTGGCTGTTGGAATAGTAAGAGATACAGTCATTGGTATGTTTTTCCCCTAAACAGGTTTAACAGTTATTGCCTTTTTTTCTTAACGTTGTTACTTTTCTTTCTTCATGACATTCATCTGTCTATGGATTTGTTGCAGATTGACCTTTGTTGGTCAAGAGAGGTATAACTGTATAAGTCGACCTTATTGGCATCATGTTATGAGTCAAGCAAATATATTTTTTTAATCCAAAGATCCTGAAGTGTTTGTTTATATTGAATGATAAGAGTTATTTTTCCTTTTGCTGGTCGTCAAATAAATTTATTGATGGAAAAGATATTTACCACAGTATAGAAGTCCAAAGGAAACTTCAAAAGCATTGAAGGAAGAAAAGAAAAAAGGTAAAATGGAGCGAAGTAAATTGGTAAAAAAATACAAAAATTGTACCAGAATTCTCCCAGCTTTCGGCTTCTCCAGGCTCCATTTGACTTTCTGCATCTTTACCAAGGAAATACAGTATGAGGCAGATTTCCTTGAAGAGTTTCCTATCCTGGTGTTTTATAGAAGACAGTTTAGATAGGAGGATAAATGTCGGTTACATTCACAACCTGTTGATGAGCATGCAACTACATATTTCACTTTTATTTATTTGTTGGTATTTCACTTTCTTATTTCCATATAAATGGAAGGTATCGTCACCTACCAATAATAGATGTAACACCCATCATTCATCTATTATCCTTCATTATCTCACTAGTTAGTTTGTGATTTGCTTTCTAGCTATTAATTTGGAGCGCCCCAACATTTAGGAAACTCAAGTAAGATTGTACTACCCAAAAGATAGCAAGTCTTGTGCAATTTCTTGTCCGTACTGTCACCGGTGTATTGATCCTTCAATTTAAAGTAATTCTTAGATTATTATCTTGCTTTTACACAGATCTGGACAATTTTAAAAAAAAGTCGACACTAGTTTCATTTGAAACATGTATTTGATTTTGTTTAAAATTTAATTGCACACCATGACTTCGAGTTGAAACTTACAAAGTGGTCTATATTTGGTTTATTGGTTGCACCTAAGTGAGTTACCATAGTTATACGTTTATCATCTGAATGAGACCATTCTAGTGCTATAAATTGTATCTTTAAATGAATCATAGTATGATATTTTTTGGTCTTCTCCTATTGTCAGTTTATCTGAATACCTATTTGAAGCAGATAATGTGTTACTGTTGCAGGCAGCGGGAAGGATGCAGGAAAGATCTCCGGTAGGATAGTTGACTCAGATATGCATGACGTCGGACGCTTTCTTAATCGTTTGTTGGGATTGCCTCCAGATATTCAAAATAGGTAACTTTTATCAGAATTTTCAGGTGTTGGAATCTTATCTTTTTCACCTCTTTGAGATTGATCATTTTTTTGCAGACTTTTTGAGCTATTTATCAGCATTCTTGATCTTATCATTCACAACGCGCGTGCGGAAGGTCAATTGGACACTGGAATTGTCGACATTAGAGCTAACAATATTGAAATGCAAGAACCACCAAAGGTAGAGTTCACTTCACCCACACCAAAAAATATTTTTTTTCCTCAGGTCGATAATTGATTGGTTTTTGCCGATATATCTTGCAGATTGTTCACATGGATGACTTGTCCGGTGCTTCTACCATTTTATTTACCTTCACAGTTGACCGTGGACTCACGTGGGAGGTAATTTGTTTGGCTATTCAAATACTTAGATCCATAAAAAAATTCAACCCTCTTAAAAGAAGTTATCCATATGAAGTTTGTAAGGAGCCTAGTTGAAGAGAAGCAGAAGGGTGGATTGACATGTGCAAGTGATGGGTTTTATGAGTCTAGGAGGGAATGGATGGGAAGACGACACTTTTTGCTTGCACTGGAAGGGTATGCTGTCTTTCTCCTTGATCCTGTTGTAGATTCTCCCTTTTCCCCTCCAAAATGTTTATTGTTAAAATTATCATTATGTAAATATACAAACTACAAAAGAAATCAATTGAGTCAACATATTGTTTGTACTATGTACAGTATTCATATTAGTTCTTTTGGTGTAAATGTGTATGTGTATCAATGGTAACGTTCTTATAGCTTTTTGTAGAAGTACCTTCTTGGGAGTGTTATTACTATTATCTTACTTTGTATCTTAGTTGTGTGGTGAACTTGTATATTTTCCTGACCTAAATTTTTTGATCCAGTTCTGTCTCTGGAATGTTCAAGGTATACCGTCCTGCTGTTGGGGAGGCACTAAGGTAGGTACCTTCACACCATCCGATACAACGCTACTCAATTTTCTGACCTCTAATGTGTATACTTGATTTCTTGTTATGGTTCTAGGGAGATGACTTCAGTGGAACTTAAGAACAAATACCGCAAAATATCTTCCATGGACGTGGCATGTGATGGTTGGCAAGATGAATACAATATGTCATCAAAACAGGTAGTGCTCCTTTCGCCTGTCAACACAAATGTGCATTTTTAAAACACCAGTCGTATCATCTTGTAGCCAAGTACTGTCCAGTATTGCAGGTTTTAATGTCTATCTTGGTTATGAAACAGGCGAGAGTCGGTCAAAAGCATTTTGTAAGCTTAATCTAAGATGTCTCTTTATCCAACTAAGTAATAATCGTAGGCAACAATGTTTTGAATGCATATTCTATGTACACAGTAGTTGAAGTGTGTGGTTTGTCTTTCAGATTTTCTGCTTTCAATCGTGGACATGATACTTGCATGCTTTTGTGATCCTTGTCCTATTTTTTTTTTAATTTTCAATTGCAGTGCATGCATGGACCAAAATGCAAACTTGGGAGCTATTGTACCGTTGGAAGAAGGTTACAGGAAGTCAATGTTTTAGGTGGCCTTATACTTCCTGTTTGGGGAACTGTTGAAAATGCCCTCTCTAAGCAGGTACGTTTTCTTATGTTTCTATCTCTGGTATGTGGAATTACATGGCCGCGTCTATTCTCTAATATCATGCAGCAATACAAGTTCAAAGCTCTTTTATTATTATGTTTCAAAAGTCACTTACGAATTTCAATATTAACTTGAGAAACCAATGTTTTTACAAAAGCTTATTGGACCTGTGGGACATGCATGGATTTTTTTATCGGTAAAAACAACATAGGTTGGGCACATTCCGATGCATCGGTCGCAGAAAGGGAACAAAAACCTTTGCAAAGAAAATAATAAAAGTATTAATTATGGTAAATTGTAATCCCCTCCTCAAAAAAAACTATGGTTGAATAACACTTTGACTTTTTGGATTTTAAAATGTCACACTTACATTCCTTAAATTATGATTGGTGTAACAATTTGAACCCCCCTCCATCATAAATTCATTGTTCTTCAACATATTCATCATGTTTTTTCCATTTTTTCGCGTTATTTGCTAAACATACTTCTAATCTAAATTTGGGTCTCCAATAGGTCAGATGTGTTGTTTCAAATTTGGGTCGGATGTGGTACTAATTATTCTCCAATTTGAGTAAAATTTGACATTTGATATTATTCGAATTTGACCATAAAGATAAATAATAAATATGTTTGGCAAACGACATGAAAAATGAATATACAACAACAACAACAAAGCCTTTTATCCCAAACTAGTTGAGGTAGGCTAGAAATGAAACTCTAAGGAGTCACGGTTCAGACACGTGAATCGTCTTCTTCCACGCGTTTCTATCCAATGCAAATTCTCGAGGAACATTCCAATCTTTTAAATCTCTTTTAACCGCTTCCTCCCAAGTCAATGTTGGTCTGCCTATTCCTCTTTTTATGTCTTCGATCCGATTCAATACCCCTCTTCCTCTTTTTATGAAAAATGAATATGTTGAAAAATAAATAAAAAACTAAAATGAAGGGTCAAAGTATTACACGAATTAAAATTTAAGAGACGTGAGTGTAACATTTTAAAGTTTAGGTGGTCAAAGTGTTACTTAGCTATAGTAGAGGGGGTAAACTGTAATTTACCCTATAAATTATCACAAACTCTGCCCATTGAAGCAAATAACACGATCATTATGCCAACTCATGTGCAACAACATATGCGTAAATTGTGTACCATGGTTGCACATTCCACGCATCCTCATTGTGCCACATGTCACTATGGAAAACACATTGTATACGTGATATGAGCAACATAAAAAATGACTCGATTTTGATGATTTGACTCTTCAAGCTAATTAATTTTGTTGCCGCAAGTGGGGCAATATTTTTTATAGTTAACAAGGACACTTCTGGTGAATGAATCAGCTCATGGACCTATATAAAGAATGATTGGACAAAGATTAGGAATACTAGAGTAACGAAAGGTATTTTGAAATTATGGCAACATAATTGACTGTGTAAGGTAGCACTTGAACTTGAATCTGCCCTTATTTAAGAAAGATATAAATAAAATATTAAAAATTGCTTCAAAGTTATATCACCTAGAACCTTTTTTTGACAGTTGACACGTAATCAATAAAAAACTAAAAGAAAGAAGTCAAAAAATAGAATGCTCGTGGTCTTTATTGACAAAAAAAATATGACGAGGTCTGGAGGTCATAACTGTAGTGATACGCCTAAAGCCTCTTCAGAAATAAAATGCCTCCAAATGGTAACATTATTAAGTCGTCATCATTAGCTCCAGGGGTTCAGCAATGGAATTACTTGCACCATGTGAGTACGTGGTTTTGTGCAATTTGATCCCTCATAAATGGCACAGCTAATTATTCCATGCTGCAAGTGCGTCGAATTTTCAAGGTTATGTACTGGCTTGTGTTATATCTTTATTCAAGTACCATTCCTGTGTTAATTGCTTGTGTTTTATCTTTATTCAAGTACCATTTCTGTGTTAATTGCCTTTTCCAGTTGGGTCTTAATGAAGCTGTTTTTTACTTGCAATGTATAATGTGTTTCCCTTACGTGTTTTAATCATCCATTTGGACCATTTTAATTATCTGCTTTTATTTTAAGAACTTCCAATTTCCAACTTCTGAATTTTCTAGGCCCGACAAAGCCATAAGAGACTTAGAGTTGTTCGGTTAGAAACCACTACAGATAATCAAAGGATTGTCGGACTTCTCATACCAAATGCTGCCGTTGAAACAGTGCTCCAAGGTTTGCTTGTTATGTTGTTTGTATATACTATTTATGCTTCCTTTTTACCTATGATCTCCTTTCTTGTCTGCCGTTGGTTTCTTTTCTTTAGCAACAGCAATGTGAATCACATGCTTTGCTATGTCTCAATAGTAGCATCCCCTTGGTTATCTATATTGAAGAAATACCTTTGTTTTAAGAATCGAACCGAACCGACGGTCGGACCGAGGCTCAACTGAAAACTGGAAGTTGACCGGTCAGTTTACTAAAAAAATCGAAGATCTCATCAAACTGGATCGAACCAGGATATAGACTGGAAAAAACCAAAAAAAGTCGGTTTGGTCATTGGTTGAACTGCGGTTACTGAAAAAAAGTTAAACTGCAATTTGCATCGTGAATCATAGAAAGTAACTATTGACCCCCCAAAAACAACTATTTTGTTTTAGTTTAGCTCAAAAATATTATTTTGTTTAATCACTGAACCTTTCAAATATAAATTTTGGGTTTGTGAAAATGTAGATTATAAAAAAATTACATTTTGTAACCCTAAACTTCATTTTTTTTCTTTTTTTGTTGATGATCACTATATAATAACTACTATGTTTCAATATTTTTGTAAATTTGATAGTTAATCTTAGTTACATATGTTGTATAACGAATCTAAGAACTTAAATATATGGTAAAGTATATGTAAAATTCGGTTTAATCGTCAGATCACCGGTTGGACTGTCATCTTGTAGTCAGTTCGGTTCAACCTTGGTTCACAATACAATGACGTCATTACTGACGTCATTAGTTAAACCATTTTGAACCAAACCGAGCATTTATCGGTTAACTCTTTGGTTCGGTTTCAAAAACCTTAAGAAATACAATAAAAATACGTCTGTTGTTAATTTGCTTGTTATTTTGCTCTATAAATCTGGCAGATTTATCCTGGCAAGGTCGGGATTGACATGACCAGCAAACGCGAATTGTGACAAGTTTTGAGTTGCAAGCTGATTCTAAAATCAGCTAAGGTGGAGTCTCGAGCTTCATTGGGCGAAGTGCGCCTCCATTTTTATTTTGTTTTGGCGCAAACCCTTCAAGGCTTGGTCTTTATTTAGATGTATATTACGTTCATGTCGATAGGGACATTTTTTTTGTCGTAAATAGCATGCTGGTATTCTTTGTAAGAAATACCCAATTCCTCTATGAAATGCAAATGGGCTTCTTTTTATTTATATTTCACTGTTTCTTGTTCTACTTCGCTAACTATGTCACCATCTATTAAGAAGTGTTTGCCAGTGTTGATTTATATTTACCCTGTCAAGATGTGGACAGTAAAAAATTGGTTATATGCTCTTTTATAATTGAGTTCTGCATTGTACCTAAGCCAAGGTGATCAGATTTTCTACTTTCTATCCAGCGGGTGTTACGTCATTAAATTCTCAAGGTTACGCAAAAGCTAAAATAATCAGGTAGAAGATGAAATGATTTTAAATGAGGTCCAGTCTGTATATGCTCTATGGTAGTAACATTTTTTAATGTGCAGGAAAGTTATTTATGACATATTTGGTCCATAATAAAACCATTTGACATGAATTGGGTGCTGGGTGGAGGTATAAAAATTAAGATTAATGAATTGTTTTTCCTTCGTTGGAATATATTTAGTAGATGGCCACTTGACCTTGGAAATGAACTAATCTTTCCTTTTCTATTTGGTATCATTAGTTAGTCTGTGTAATGAATAATTATAAGTTAATATGTAACCATGCGTTTGACCAATAACAGGTTGATGTGTAACTCGAAATCTTGTAAAAACATAAATCTAAAATGTGTCTCTGTATAACAGATTGTTTTTGTGCAGTAATGGTGATGATAGTTAGCACAATTGAAGAACAATGTTTTATATATTGTTAAAAGATGAACTCTTGAAATACACTAATAAATATATTGAACTCTAAAAACACAAAATCATGATGGATAAGAAATGTTTCTGTGAAATGGTGAGAGCCGACTCATTTGTTGCCCGATCCTGTCAGCTTCTGATTGGTATAAGTATTTCGCAATAAATAGATGAGGAAGTGGATGTAAAATGGACTACGGATGCGTCGGATGGTCTATTTCTCTCTTCGCTTTTTTCAAGATGGGCTACGAATGGTATCATTCGGCCATGTGGGTTCATGCAAAATTGTAAATCAAATAATCGAAGTCATTGTTTGCATGCAAGAGGATGCTGATGGTCAGTCACAAGTTAGCTAGTAATCACTAATCAGACACTAAATACAATTAAGGAAAGCAAATAAAACTTCAAGCAACATATATATTTATATATATAAATGAGGTTTGTAGGAACACAACACAACTCAACACAAATACCTTCCTCGAATACCTTTATTAACTGGCAAACAAACACAACCACAGCACAATTTCATGTTTCAGTAAACATACAACAAGCAACATAACCCAAACCTCAGCAAACGAAAGAAGCCTCCACATGATCATCACAGCAGTACAATCCAGGCTTCTGAGAGAAGCCCTGTCTGGCCAGAATTTTCCTCGTCTTCATCACCAGCTCCTGATTGCTAACATCCCCATCGGCCTCCTCAAGTACAGTCTGTATGGCATTGCTGAACGCACCATAAGCCTCGCTCGGCCTCCCCGATGGATTCGCGTCTGCAGAAGTCTGATCTGTCTGGCATCCACTGATCAGAATTCCACCATCTGGAAGACCTTTGTTTGTCGACCCAGCGTAAGCTTCTTGAGCACTATATACTTTAGTCTTCAATGCCGGCTCGGCGTACCCCTCGTCATTTTCTTCCAACTTAGCCTTCAAAAACTGCACGGCCAAGCCTCCTACCATACCCATGAATCCGCCCCCATCCCCACCCTCCTGTCCACCACCACCACCACCACCACCCTGCAACTTATTCATTATAACCTTCATGAACTTCTTCACTTTGGGGCTGGCATCATCCCCGAAAACATCAAAAAGAGTGGGCCTTAATTTTCCAACATCAATGTCTTCTTTGCCGGTTTTCTGTTTAAGGATGTCAATGAGGGTAGAGAGTGGGAGGGAGCGGCTCTTGATGCCACTGGTTTCCTCAAATTGAGGCTCTTCTGGTTCATCATGGTGGCGGCGGGGAACATGGATTCCCCGAGATTCGAGAGTGTCAGTGACTGTTTCTTTGAGGAAACCCTTGAAGCTGAAGCCAGAACTTGAGTGCCCTTCTTCAGTTTCAACGTCTTTGCGCCTCGTGCTCTCCCCAATCTGTTCTTTGCTATTGTCAATGAGGCCACCACTGTGACAGGAGTCCGAAACAATAGTCAGCCTGCAGCCCTCGGGAACATGGTCGACGAATTCGCGGAAATCATCGTCTGCATTTGAAAATATAAAACCAAATGAATTTTGCTGTTTCTTAAACATCATTATTGAAGTCACAAAACCCAGTATAAAAATTTCTGAATATTTTGTATCAATCACTCGATTGCTCAAAACATATCCACACAATATTAATTCTAAAGCAGAAAAAAATGTACATATATGAACCTGAAGAGGAAAGTAAATTGTCCATGTAGAAATTTGATCAACGTGGGGTACAATCAATGCAGAATAGGTCACTTTCTTCCCAGTGAAAAATATGTAGTCGTCAATCCATATTTTGAGAATACTAAAAACAAATACATCTCTTTACTAATGATTGTGGTAACCATGGAATGATTTAATGGACAAGTGAATCACTTGGTTTTGTATTATTTTTAGGTTCAACTAGTTTTTCTTGACTGTAGGTGTAATTCCTCTACTAATTAATGGTCAAACAAACTGTTCTACTTATGGACTCAATTTCTTTAAAATATTTTAAAATATCAACCATGCATTTATTGCCTAAAATTCCAGTCCCTACACTACATCAGTCATCTACTTGACCAACAAAGAACAATGTATTCATTTTAAGTTTAGAACTATTGTGTGCATAATCTAGCTTAACATAATATTCTTAGATGGTCCATTTGTATATTAATCACGAAAACTTTAAGGGTGAGAACAAATTTATTTGATAATTATTTTTCAACAAAATTCATTTGACAATTATATATATTAGACAGAGTAAATGTCTCATTCTCTACATATGTGCTTAAGTAAACTAGGAGGAAAACAACTATGAACAAATAACCATTTTCCTCAAAAAATAGTAAGTCGTTCTTTTCCCTCTATAATTTTTCTCTCTTCATGTTCTCTTTTAGAAAGGCATATATTTTCATTCTACAATTATTCTTTGTCATCATTTTCCATAATCAAAAGAGAATTGTACTGCAAGAAATCAATTTTGTACTAAACTCCTCTTTACTTTGTCAGTGTTCACGGTTGTTTACAAAGTCAAGCATCCAACTAATGGATCTTAAACAACCAACTTGGGCTAGCACGGTCAGCAAACCCCTAATCTTGGGTTACCTGAAAGCCTGAAACCAGGAATCAAATCCCATGCAGCATGTGAACTACACATGTTGGGATCTTAATCGAAACTTCAAAATGTTTAAGAAAACTAATGCATCTTAAACAGTCCTAATCAAACACTAGAAAATTGAATAATAACAAAATTAGATAGAAAGTAACTTATATTTAGAGGTGCCTTATGAAGTTATGGTTGACAATCGAAACTGCCTTCCAACTTCTGAATAGTTACAACTTACAAATGTCATCAACATTCATTTACACTTAATAGTGTAAATTGATTTACATTTGCTAATGACAACCATGAGTAGTTTAAGTGAACCTTAACCTTCGGATTGGATCCAACCCCACTTCACTAGTCTACCAATACCTCCAATTACAGATTCCATTTTTTTTAAGTCTTAATTATTCTAAGATCGGGCATGCGTGGTTTGATCTTAAGTCATTTTCCCGATCCGGATCCATCACTTAAAAATTCTGTACAGTACACCTCGAGATATCAGATCTACAGTGAAGACGAGGAATCGAATAGGAAATTGGGTACCGGTGATGAGGTTCATGTCGCAGGGGACGATGCACTCGTCGTAGCCGGTGTCATCCTCGTCACCGGTCTCGGCAGGGAGACGGGTGCCGTGGCCGCTGTAGTGGACGAAGAGGACGTCCCCAGGCTGGGCGGAGGAAAGGAGATCGGCGATGGCTCGGCGGATGTTGGCGCCGGTGGGCTGGAGGGAGGAGGAGGAGGAGGAGTCTTCGTCGGTGTCGACGAGGACGGTGATGTCTTCGTCGGAGAAGGCGTAGCGATCGAGGAGGCAACGGCGCATCCGGACGACGTCGTTGACGCACCCTTTCAGCTCGGCTTTGGTGCCTCCGTAGTTGATGCCTATCAGCACAGCCTTCTTCCCCATTTCACGATCACTCTATTTCCGTTTGGATTTCGATTTGGAAGATTGGTTCGTTCTCAACCTTGCTTGGATCTTGCCATTTATTTATTTATTAGAAGATAAAATAGTTTTGTGAATCTATGTATATTTAAAGTTATCTTTAGTTTCGTTGAGATTTTTTAAACTGATTGGCGTCTCTCCCATAGTCTCCCCGTGGGTGGGGGTGTTTAAGAAGTTCGTCTAAAAAAAATTTTAAATTTATAGGATGTATCATCTCAAATTATTTGAGGTTTCGTTGCAAGAGTTCAGTGGTAACGAGTTAGATTACAATGAGTTTTTTTTCAAACAATGAAGATTCAAAATTTTCAATATTTAACAATTTCAAGATCCAAACCGGCTTGTCAATGTGGTATTTGATAAAACTTCCCGACTTACAAAAAACTATCTGTAATCCACATTATTAATACCAAAAAACTTGAAAAAACCTGGAATAATTTGAAATAACACACCGTATATTTTTTAATTTTTTATTAAAAAAAGTGTATCTGGCTAAGACTCCTAATTTTTTTTATTAAAAATAAGTTGGACATTTTACCATATTCGAGTACACCAGGACGTCCGTTGACTCATTTCCTGACTTCACCAGGAAGACGAAGAGAAATAAGTGGTAGAAGAGTGAAATGTCGAGATATATGAGTATAAACGAGAGAACGACAAAATGATAATTCGTACGAACGATTTAAGTAGTTTTCCGACGATTATTCGCAGGACAATAGCAACTGAGAAGAAGAAAAAAGTACATTATTACCGCTCATCTAAAAAAGTCCAGATAGAGAAGGGCCGAATGTGTAACGGTGACGATGGTGTATGATTGGGAGGGTGTCGGCAAGGATGTGAGAGTTTCTGGAATGGTAGAATTTTTTATTTGGGACACGAAGATTCCAAGTCATGGATCAACTTCCAATGCACTTCACTTATTTGCTGCTGCAATTTTTCTTTGTTTGTTGGTTTGAGACCAAATAATTCAAAATTTTAATCCAACTTATATTCTTATCGTGGCACCACTTTTGCTATAGATCTGATCATGCAATTTAATGTATGGAGACATTACTTTCACAGACCACGCAAGTCGATGGTTAATTTTTGGCTTTTGAGTTACGTTGGCTCTTCTTATGTTCGTACTCAATGATTTGAGTGTATGTGATAAGACAAAAGAGTTTCCGAACATGTTTTTGCGTGACTTAGGAATTTATATAAAAAATCTTGTCTTGTTCTTCAGGAGTGGGGACGAGACGCTCTACGACATCCATGAATCCATGCATATGCTCATTGAAAGTTACATTTCGATCTTGAGGTGGGATGGAGAAGAATGTATCAGGGTTGAGTAAAAAACCAGCTAAGTGTAGCGGTGATGACATCATCTTCCTTGGACCCCACCTAGTGTCGATGAGGTCGATGACTTGCTTGTACAACCTCGGGTTTCCTTCAAAGTTCCTAATGATTTGTTCTTTGGCTTTCTCTATTGCGTCATGTAGATATCCCATCGGTGGTTTCTCATCGCCGTCAACAAGTCTAAGAACCTGGACCATAGGTTGTGAGGCCTTCAGTGCCTTCACGATGTTGGTCCAGAAGCCACTTTGTAGAATGGTCTCGGCAATTTCAGTAGAGATCTCCTTTTTCTTGTTCTTTACCCAACTTGCATTAGGATCGTTGTACTCTGGGGAAACAACAAAGGCTCGGAGTCTGTCTTTCTTCAGAAATGCAAAGTCAGAAAGACGGTGACAAATCTCGTGACAGCATGGCGTAGCAGGTTCCCTTCAATGGCAATTCACATCCTCTTCAACAACATGGAATGATTGTTGAAATGTTTGACGATCTTACGAGCTAAAATAATAGTCTTAAAAAACATCTTGTCAATATCCTCCAAGATGAGATCGATGCAATGCGCTGCACAGGGAGTCCAAAACAATCTCCTTCTTTTTTGCTTCAACATCCTACCGGCAAGTACGTACGCAGCGGCTTTGTCGGTTACCACCTGAACAACATGTTCTTCGCCAACCTCGCCAACTACCTTGTCCATCAGCTTGTACAGGTAGTCTGCGGTGTGAGAGTGACTGGAAGCATCTACAGACCTCATGAACATGGTACCTGTTGGACAATTTACTAGAAAATTGATTATATTCCTACCGGACCTATCAGTCCAGCCATCTGTCATCAATGTGCACACGTATGTTGCCCAATCTTGTCTGTACGACTCTAGTATACCTCTAGTGTAGTCAATTTCCTGTTTAAGGCACGACTCACTAACTTCATGATACGTCATGAGTTTAAGTCTGGGTCCGTAAGTATAAGTAGCGGATATTGCGTCCTTCCACTCAGACGTCCTTATAGTGTTGAATGATATACCACATCTATAGAAAAGCCTAGACAATTTTTGATTAATTGTTTTCCTATCTTCTTTTTTAAAGGTTCTTTCGATAGTTGTTTGTTGGGCGCCGGAAACCACGTTCTTCTCACGTCTGCAAAATGGTCCCCACAAACGTTGTTTTGTCTCTTTCGAGAAGGAACGGGGCGAGGACGGGAGGTTGGGGTCCGAGCAGAACCGGAACCCGGCCCGATTTCCAGATTAAATTCTATGTTTTCTATGTCTACATAATCATCAAGACATACATTTTCGTTTTGTAATGTCCTACTGTTTCTAATCATGTATGCAGTTATTTCTTGTTTAACAGAGTCAGGAACTTTATCACAAGGTCTAAAATTGCTACCGGGTGTGTGTGCAAGATGTTGTTGGTGACGGGCTATACAATCTCTAGTTTCCTTACCACATAACTCACAAACAATGCAGTTTTTATCATTAGCACTAATGTAATGGGCAGTATTCCAACCGGAGTCATTTGTACGGGTAGGTTTTAGGTCATCATAACTCTCGTTATGCATAGGGAGACTAGTGCCGGGTACGTAGGCCATATCTTAAAACTAGACTAATATAAAATTTAGATTGATATGAAAATGAAATATTAATTCTAAAAAGAAGTTAGAAAGAGTGCACTTGATTTTGGCAGTTGAAGAATGAAGAACCGGATCGGAGACTTCACTTTCCAATTTCAAAACTAAGTACCAGACTGGAGCCTTAATCGTGAAAACTTGATGATTAGGAAACTTGAAGATTAGAATAGAATGATGAAGAAGAAGAGAATGAGAGATGTGTGAAAAATGAAGAGGTTTGGAGGAGTTTATGTAGGATTTGGGGTAGTGACAATCTTGTAATTTTTTAAAATAAATAAATAAATAAAAAGATAGCCGTTGGAGAGAACTCTCCAACGGCTATCGCCTAGCGAGACGACCGCCTATTTCGCCCAACTTTGTTGGGCGAAAGGCGGTGGTCGCCCAGGCGACCGCCTCTCGCCTACCTGTACTCTATTCAAAACACAATATTGTATGTAGTTGTGTTTGGATAGGATACGCGTTTTTAGTAAAACCAAAGGATTCATAGGAAAAGATGGATGAGAAGAGACCCAATATATTTGAGAAGAAAAATAATAATTTTGGAAAAAGATTTTCAAATAAAAACTAAAAAACAAAACAATTATAAATTACAATGTATTATTTGGCAGGTGATCCAAACACCCTCGTAGGTTTGAAAACCATATTTTCAGGAAACTTTTCAGCAAAAACATATTATCTCGAGCTATCTAAACAGTATCACTTATGGCTAGTTTCATTATTTACACTAACGCTATCTACGTACCAAATAAATATTTGTTGGAGGAAGCCCAACGGTTAGTTTTCGTGAATCCATTTACAGGATGAGTTCAAGAAAACAAAATGACTCTTATGGCCTAATGAGTAAACAGTTCCAAACTATACTCAATAATACTTCATTTACAAGATGACACATATTACCATGTATAACAGATAGTTATTCCTGAAGAAAAAAAAGAGAGACAAACATGATGTTATGTGCCTTACAGTTATAATTAGAACCAGCTAATTGGATATCTTTCTGGCATATCCACAGAGGACTCTCAATAGTGAACCATGAGAAGTGAGAACACAATGAATTCCTTAATTTCCTCAAAAGCATTTAGTCAATCCTCAAAAGTTGGATATCTTAACATAAGTTTTATTTTGGGAGCTCAATTTCCTCAAAAGCATTTAGTCAAACAACCTGTAGGCATCAACATCTCAACACCAAAGCAAACCAAATTATATTTGACAGGCACAAGAAGTCCTTTATCAACGTAGAACCAAACTAAAACCAACTTGACCTGACCAAATACACCAACTTACAAATCCTTCTTTTTCATATTCGGTGAGCATAAACTCATCTTCTCTTCCTACGGAAAATATGACCAATTCAACAAAACTCAGACAGTCAGAGCAAAATGCACAAACCCACTACACTCTACACATGCAAAAAATCAGTGAACCCAATACCCTACCCAAAAGAAGCAATAAGATCAAAAACCAATGAAACAAAGGCCTTCAAGCCCTCACCATCTTTATAGATCCAGGAGTCCAGGACCCATCAATTATGCATTCTACAAAACTCAACAGTCCTCGTAATTTAAGTTATTTAACAAACAATATTCTACAAATGAGATCCAGTGCATCACTTGTGCAAGATACCTTTCTTTGGTAGCTTTGGTTTCTTCTGCATCTGACTCTGAAAGAGAGCACGATAAAAAGGATTTTCAAAATTGAACCATTATGTTGAGATGCCTCAAAATCAAATATGTGATTCGAGAGAGAAAATTATCACCTTGTGCCTTTTTAATGCCTCAACGTCAGTTCTTTCCTTCCATGTGCTTTTACGAAGCTTAATTGGGCGATTGCCAACATACTTACCTACAATGTCAAAGGCAACATAAATAAAACACATCAGCATTTTGATATTAACATTTTTCGTAAGTCGTTAAAATTTCATAACCATGCAGCAAATGTGAAACAATGATAACAGTTCATAAGTACAAACCATTCATTTCTTTCAGAGCAGCTGCAAGGTCCAAAGGATTTGAAAAACTAACAAAGCCATATCCTCGGGTTTTGCCCGTCCTCTTATCTCGCACAACCTAGATACACAGATGGCAAGCAGAATTATGATCGTTGAACATGCAAAAGTAGCACCATGTTTTATAAAGTCAACTAAAAAATTTAAATAGGCAGGATAGCAAATTCTAAAATTATCAAATACGATGGGGCAAAAGGAACTCACCTTTGCCATGTTGTATGATGGAAATCTAGAAAATGCTTTTGAAAGAACTTCGTCATTCACTTCATTTCCGAGGTCTCCACAGAACAAGCGGAAGTCATCTATGTTGAAACAAAACAAATTAACATTACAAAAAATTGTCTGACGTGTAAGTAAACACTAACTTTATAATACACTTCAAATGATAAAATGAAGTTATAAAGTAGCTAATCAAATCCAAAAGCTAAATGAAGTAAGAGATATTGACAACTTATAATCAAATTTCAGTCAGATAAATAGCTATCATGCCAAGAATCTTTTAAAGGAAAAGAGTTTGCCAATCGTTACAAGCTTGCTGGTTTATGACATGCATCTGAATGTATAGCTCATGCCATTATATAATTGGAAGGCTAAGTACAGCTTTTGCGACTATAAGATTTCCAGTAGAAAAAACACCATGTTAATGAAATTATGATTTCCATGTCTGCCAACCGCAGTCACCACCACATCCTAAACTTCCTTGATTCCATTGATAATACGTTTCACAAATAAAAGTGAAAGTGTAGATGTCACGGTCTTTTATTAATTCTAAAAGATCAAGAAAAAACCCATAGAACTGTAATATTTACAATCTTGTTACTCCATGGAAAGATAGATATGGGCCAGATGAAGGGGATAAATAGCTCTATGGAATTGAGTCCATTGTAGAAATAAAAACAGGCTAACCATCGTGTGTACTTACTGCTTAATATCAATCAGATATAAAACTTTGATAAACTTTTAATCCCAACATTGTCGCACTTTATATTATCGAGTAACAAAAACTTCTATTAACAACAATGTTATGCATCAAAATCAAGTATTAACATCCAAAATAAATATCTAATAATCGGTCTAGTTTTTCATACTTCTAATTCTTGACCAGAACAAATTTAGGATTGTGTAAAAGGTGAAACATTGTTATTGCTATGAATGAAGCTGAGTTAGTTGTGAGTAACTTTCTGTTATTTCTTAAGCAGCATGTATAACTGAATTTTTTTAAGAAGAGACATTAATGACAAAATAGCAATCATTAGCTTGTTGTCTGTTTAATAACCAAGTTTCCTGCTGATAACATAAACGGATGCGTCAAGAATTTGACTGAAAAAATAAAGTGCAAAATTCGGTGATATTAGAGTTGTTATTAAACAAAAACAACATACTTTCAGGCCAATCTGCTAAAGTTGGATCCTCCCAAGTTTGCCCAGCAGCTTTACGAGGTATTGCCTTTTTTTTGGCCTCTGTTTTATGTTCAACTTCACTGCTGGCAAGTGCAGCCTTCACACTTTCCAAAGCCTCTGGAGTAATAGTCTGTGCGTCCCTTTGGAAGAGCTGCTGTGCCTGACAGTTAAAACATTTGCATCAATGACCACTGTCATAAGAAAGCAAAATACATGCAATTTGGCATCAAGATGAGAAAAAGGCTGCACTCAGTCGAATAGTTACAAATAAATCAAACTAGGCAACAGTAAACTGTCTACCCCTACCAGCAAGTTATGTCGGTAGACGGTAGTATCATGGAAAGTCGTCTTACATGTATATAAACAGGTAGTTTATGAGCATTAGTACGTCAGTATGGTTATATCTGAAAAATAGAGGCAACTTGCTAGATTTAGCAAATCATTTCACATCCTGTGCTATTTCTATCCTTCCAGCTCACATACAAAATGTGTTCGCCTAAAATATATTAACTCTTTCCAACCTCATAGGACCAAAAGGAGACCTCGTTTCTAACATTCTACAAGTGCATTCACATCATGGATATCAATGTAAAGAAATTTTCAAAATAAAGATCCAACAGAAAGAAACTAATCCATTATTGATCTATGACATTCATTGTTTAGATAAATTTATATACCAGTATTCAGACTAAATAAATAATAAATATAAACTTGCACTAAGATTTTTTGTCAATTGAAAGTTGGAATGAATTCCATCCCTATAGGTTTGCAGAATGATTCGATAAGGTGACTCACTGGGCACGCAATAAAAAAATATCATAGATGTTCAATATCATAACTACCAAACCAATGCTTCCAATTTTGCAGTCATACAACCAACCATTCGACGGAACTCTTCTCCAGAATATGCATCCAAATGCCTAATAAAACTGCAAAAGGCCATCAACCAATGGTTTTCTATTCTCATCTTACACATAACGACGCTGTCGCAGGAGCCGAAACCATCTGATCATATTCCTCGACATATCAACGTCGGGGACAAACGCACTTATATTTCAAACAAACCTACCCTTGATCACAACAAAGAAAGCTAATTTCTTCAGCAATTTTATTTTATTTTAAATTTCACCTTTCACCAACCCTAATTGCAAACGAAACTACTTTTCCCCAACATGAAGGACCAGGGACGGATCGGAACCACGAACCTGCTGGTACTGGGGTAGGGCGTAGACGCCAGGCACGACCGGTGAGGCGGCGTACGCCGGAGGCACGGTGGGCATCTTGATCGGCGGCGGAGGAGGAAGGTACTGGGTGGGGTACTGCTGCGGGACGGGGTCGGAGGTCTGGAGGTGGAAAGGGAGGGGGAAGTAGGGGGTCGCCGGAGCGGCGAAGTGAGCTCCGGCCGACGCCGACGCCGACGCCGACGCCGACGAGGGATCCATGGTTTCTGTCGGTCGGAATTTTGGAATTTGGGGGTTTCGTGGGTTTGTTTGTAGTAGTGTGGGCCGGATGGGCCGGGAGTGGGCCGGTTGGTGAATTGCATTTATTTTAGGGATTTTGTTGTTTTTATTATCTACTCAACTTCTCTTCCACTTTAAATCTCAAACATACGAAAATAACTGCTAAGATTGATATTTAATCTTGACCGTCTCAAGACGAGAGATTTCTTAATTGAAGTAGTTCCAGTTGTTCTTTTTAAAAACGGTGATAATCTCAAAAATAAAGATAGTTAATAAGACTATGGACTGCAATATTAACATCAAAGTCATACTCAGAAAAGTTTTAGGGCATACAACATTAAGACAGAGGAGTCATCGTTGTGACATTCTACAAAAAGCTGCCACAATATCCATTTTCCAAAATGGGTAGTACTGTTAAGTTAGACCATGTTTAACAGCGCTGGGCTACTCCCGGACACCCTGCTCACTCTCTCTGTCACGTCAGCTTCTCCTTCTGTCACGTCAGCTCACCCCACCCACCCAAAAACAAATTTTAACCACGCCCCGGCTACCCTCACCTACCTTACGCTCTCTTTCCTCCACATTCTTTATTAATTAAACAATTTTAATTCTTACACAACATTTAACAAATTAAATTTTACATAATTCTAATTGACGAAAATGATTAATATTAATAATCAGTAATTAACATTAATAATTAATATTAAACCACGAAAAAAATTATTAGTAAAATTACAAATGCACAGTACACGTGTGAATGCACATTCTACGCGTGAATGTCCAGTACACGCGTGAATGCATAGTCTACGCGTGCAACGAAAGTAGTCCGCGTGAATGTACAGTACATGCGTGAATATTGAAGGGAATGTGTTATAAAAGTTTATTTTTATATGTCAATTATTATGAATTGAATGTGCAAACATTTTGTTCCTTGATTATGATATTCGTCTTTTGGAAGTGTTAAGGAAGAGACGCTTGGTCCTTAACCATAGAGCTCTAAAAGATAATGGTTTACATAAATCAAAAGTTATTCGCAATCATGGTAATTAACATGGAACATTAATCACCGAGATAAGATTGTCGTGTTGGTCATCGATTGTTGTAGCTCTGTAAATAATTGACGACATGAGTATATAAAAGAGGGAAAAATTACTTTTATATATTGAATAGACCTAACAAGTAAAACATTATGGAATTGTGTTTCGTGTCATTAATGTTTTACTGTGTCTTGGATCCTAAGATATGAGAATTGTATCTTTTCACTCGAGAATTGCTTAATTTGATTATTGTCAAAAGCTATCAATGAGTATAATGATAAAAACAATAGTTGGTTGAACATGACTTGTGTTGGAAAAGATAGCTAGTCAAACGATTATCGTTGCTCCTCTTAATTGAGTGATGATATTAGTGAGCCCCTTGATAAAGAAAAATTATAATGTGCACAATGTAACTTGAGTTAAATTACATAGTTATAATTAGCTTAAAGAGATCAAGAAATGAATATAATATAAAAGTGACACATTTCTACTTTGTATATATTCTTAATATCATGAGGCAAGGGACGGACACAAGTGGTGCACTTACATCACTAAATGGATCATGTTTAGTTCGAGTGGAACAAAAACATCTATGCTAATTGGGTAACTATAATGTGTAGCTAGATACCGCTTATAGTTTGAGATATTAAGTGTTTAATATCGCTGCCAATTTAGTTTAGAACCTCCTAAAGGTCACACCACAAAATTGGGAAACAAGAAGCTTGATTTTGAGTTCATATGATGTGTCGGGTTTCATGTGAAAAAATGATACATGTGGTGAACGAATAAAATTAATATGTCATGAGAATTGACATAATTAGAATCATAATAAATTCATATGAGGTGTGTATATTATGAGGTGTAATAATTTAATATTACATAAGATATGAATTTGCTAAAACCCCCAAAAGATCAAATTTTGTTGGAAATAAATTCAAAATTTGACAAAGGCAAAATCAGGGTCAAACACGGTGAACCGTTTAGGGTTCGATCGACCGAGATGTCTTCGGAACGGTCAACCGAACGGGGAACGGGTAAGCACAATTGATTGACCAAAATTGTCTGGAGTGCTTGGACAATTGGGTTCGGTCATCCGAGCGTGAACGGTCAACCGAGAGAAAATATCTTGGAATATTTTCGGTAGACCGAAGGTGACACGATTGTCGGATGAATGTTTGCCCGGAGAAATTTTGGTGGGTCAACGGTCGACCGGAGCAAGACGCGGATCGTCTGATTTTTTCCAGAAATTTTTTCTCATGCATATTTGGTCGACCGTCTAGCTCATGGTCCACCAAACAAATGTTATAACTGAATGGTTCAGTTAACTGAGAAAAATTCTCGGTCAACCGAACAGTGCGATTTTTGCCTGAATTATTAAGAGAATAATTAGATCATGGGTTGGATTAATTCTAGATTTAATTAAACGTTTTTTAGGATGCTTATGTGGCAATTTGAGATTAATTTTAGAAGAGAATAAGCAAGAGATCATGACTAAAGAATAGTTCTTGATAAAGATGTTTTGGGAGCCTATAAAAGGACCCATCATCCTCTTGTTTATGTTAACGCAAAAATTCTTTCTCTCATTAATCTCTCCCTTAATCACCACGAAAATCTCTTAATAGTTTTAAGTTTTGGAGATAGAAATCTCAGAAGCTTAATTTTGGTGAACACTTGGAGGCGAATGGGCGGGCGATTCGACGAGCAACGGAACTCCGGATCTTCTGAAAGGTTTTAGAAGAATGTTTGGGTATGATCCTCTATTCTTTGTTTATTTTAATATGTATAAGAATGCATGATATTAGAATAAACAAATACATGTACGTAAAATCAATGAAAATATTGTAGGATTTCTAGTTTAATTGTACATATATATTTTCGAAATTTTTATGCACAATAATGATTAATTACAAATTTTCTATGATTTGTTTCATGCATGCATCAGTTTGTTTCAATAACTAGTTTTTTAAAACTTTATTAAAACAAACATGGGACTCCGAAATTCATACCTAGAAGTTCTCTAAAACTTCTTGAAGATTCGGAGATGTTGAGAATGTTTGTCGCTGCGCCGGATGCCTCCGAGAATTCACCAAACTCTAAACAAGATTGGAGAGAGAAGAGCTAGCCTCTCAATCTCCAATAGGGTTTAGAATCTAATTACTAACCCCTCTTTAGTTCTCTTGAGAAGAAGATCTCTGAAAACTAAAACTAAACTCAAGAATTAATGGAATTTCGTGGAGAATTATGGAGAGAGAAGTTTGCACAAGAAGATAATGAATTAATTAATAAGGTAGTGAGATAAACTTGTATTTATAAGTTCTCTCCAAATTACCTATTCATGTGCAACCTCTTGCCCATGATTTCATGCAAACTTCCATCTAACCATCCATTATTTGCTAACAAATAATCTTAGCCACGAATTAAATCAGTTATTGACCAATTCCATGCATGATCTAATTAATTCTTAAATTAATTCTGTAGAAAACCGTCTGGACCGGTCGACCGTTCGAACCAAGTTTCGGTCGACCGTTCGACATTCGGTCAACCGTTCGCAACAATAAAATATTTCATCGCAATGTTCGGTCGACCGACCGATAGATTCGGTCGACCGTACCGAACAGATGAAAATTCCTTGTTATCGGTCGATACGTGTCCGGTCGACCGTGCACCAACAGGTCGACAGTTTACTGTTGTTCGGTCGACCGTTGAGCATTGTTCTGCTGATTGGTCAAATTTCGGTTTTACCCCTACAAAATTTGACATTTCGGGATTAGTAGTAAATTCACAACTTATGTAACATATTATCCTATGTAACGATAAATCATTACACCCCATAATATTTACATCACATATGAATTTAATTTAGATTCTAATTATGTTATTAATCATAACATAATTTTGATTTTGCTTGTTCACCCTATGTGTCATATTTTCTACATGAAACCCGACACATCTTATGAACTCAAAATCCCCATTTCTTGTTTCCCAGTTTTCTGGTGTGACCTATGGGAGGATCTAAACTAAGTTGACAGTGATATTAAGAGCTTAATACCACAATCTATAAGCGGTATCTAGCTACACATTATAGCTCCCAATTAGTTAGATGTCTTAATTCCACTCGAACCAAAACCCGATCCATCTAGTGATGGAGTGCACCACTTGTGTCCGTCCCTTGCCTCATGATATTAAGAATACACACAAAGTAGTATTGTGTCATCTTTGTATTAGTATTCATTTCTTTATCTCTTTAAGCTAGTTACAAATATGTGACTTAACTCAAATCACATTGTGCACATTATAACTTTGCTTTATCAAGGGGCCCACTAATATCATCACTCAATTATAAGAGGGACAATGATAATCTTTTGACTAACTATCTTCTCCAACAAAAGTCATACTTAACCAACTAATGCCTTTACACTACACTCATCGATAGCTCAAGACACTAGTCTAATTAAGCAATTCTTAGGTGATCGGATATAAGTCTCATATCAAAGGACCAAAGACATAGTAAAACATTAATGACACAGAAAACACAATTCTATAATGTTTTACTTATTAGGTCTATTCAGTATACAAAAGTAATATTTTCCTCTTTTGTGTACCCGTGTTGTCACTCACTTGTAGATCTACAATGATCTATGACCAACACGACAATCTTAACTCGGTAATTAATGTCCCATGTTAATTACCATGATTGCGAATATCTTTTGTTTTATGTAAACCAATATCTTTTAGAGCTCTACGGTTAAGGACCAAGAGCATTTTCCTTAACACTTCTAAAAGACGAATAACATAAACAAGGAACAAAATGATTTCTCATTCAATTCATAATAATTGACATTTAAAAGTAAAACTTTTAGAACACATTCCCTTCAAATATGAAATCGATCTTGTATGTTTGTATTAATTTTTTTAAAATATATACATAAATAGGGAAACGAAATCCTACAGTGGTATCAGAGCATTTAGTTCATATTTTCAATGATTAGACTATATAATTAATTATAGTTACCATCTACAATCGAAACAACTCATGTTCTATGTCTTTTTCGAGTTTTCCAATAGTTTTGTTGATTTAATTCTAATTGATTTTTTTGATAGTTTTAAATGTTTTGAAACACATCATGTGAATGTTAGAATTAAAATTTAGACTTATGCATAATATATAAATTTTTCGTTTTTAATTAAATGATTATTTTATAAGGAATCGACAAAACGAAAAAAGCATATGTTTATCTTTCTTTAAATTTTATTTTTGGAAATTGGATAAACAACGGTTCAAATGTTTTGTGTTTTGAACTATGGATGCATAAAATCATTTTTAATGGATTTCAAATGATTTTAGAATTGTTTGATTTAGAGATGCATGACAAACTAAATCGATTAATATATAGTGTATGTACATGTGTTGCTCGAATTCTCCAATGCAGGGATATGTGAGTTTGTATGTTCCGATGAAGCCATGTGTGAATGAATGAATATGTATGTTATTATTATTCAATCACATGGTCTATGTATATGCATGCATATGAGAGGATTTTTACATATGACTTGCACTAGACAATTTTCAAAATTGAGAGATGCATGTTTATATTTTTGCAATATCAACATCCATGGTGCAAGAGGAAGACACTGAAGAAGCGCAAGGATCAAGGACGCAAGAACATATAAACCCACACAATGTCTGTGTGAATGGATATATTTATGTTTGTGTGTTTGACATGTATGTGATTGTATGGATGCATGTTAGGATGTGTATAAATGATTGATGAGAATTTTATTTATACCGCAAGTGCACGACGTCAATGAAGACGTGACAAATACGGGTCGAACACAAGGAGGGAGATATTTGTTATTTAATGTGATTTCGATTGGGGGAAAGAAGGAGAGAAGAAATAATTGGGTTTTGAGATTTTTGGGTTTTTATTTATCTAAAGCAAGAAACAAGAACAATTAAAACTAAAACAAGAACAAAGAAGTGAATTCCGTTGGGTGGAGGTTTAGATTTAGGGTTTAGATTAGAGAATTCAGAAACTTATAATAAATCATGTTAGTTATGAAGCATTACATGATAAATGATTTAACATAAACTCAAGTAATCAAAATATACTAATCACGAACTTAAAATAATAACATTCATTCATCTTCTCTTCACCCTAAATCCGTCACCTCCACCTTTTGAAAAGAGTTAGAAACTCATAGAGGGAGGAAGAAGGGGTCCTAGAGGAATTACAAAAGAAAACATAAAAACACAAGAAATAAAAGACAGAATTTTATTACTCCAAAGAAAAGACTACAAATAAAAACAACAACTAAAAACTAGGTCTAAGGCCAAGGACCCTTCTAACATCGTTCTCGGGGCTATTTATAGTTGTTACAAGAGACCTAAGTATAGAATTGGAGAGTACACGTGTCCAGACACGACTGGACAAAATTGGAGCACACGGATCGGCTCTGGGGCGGCGGAATCACCGCATGACATGTGTAATGTGCGGCGGAAACGCCACATATATTGCTCGGATTAAATCTGGATTTTAGCTGAATGTTTATGGTATGATTTGATCCTCCTTTGCGCGTCTGGATTGATTCTTTCCATTCTTTTAAGCTCCGGATTAATTCCTTCATATATTTGGAGATCCACATTGATTTTTATTTAGATTTTCTCCAAGATAATAAAAGCTACTCGTGATTTGCAATTAGGTCATTGTCTTTTTGCAATTAAGTCCCCGGCTACTTTTGTGCTTAAGTCCTTGTTCTTTTTGTAATTAGGTCTTGAATGCTTTTATGCTTGGATACATTTCCATTCGTACCCCGATAATCTTGAACTTGGTCTTTATGATAGAAATGAGTCTTTTGCATGCGTTTATGCTCGGGATGTGGGTAATTTGCATTCAGGTTCCTGTATTATGTAAATAAGACTAAACACATACCTTAGTAACATTTATTGATATAAAAGTAGTCTAAATGAAAGACATATGATGCAATGTATGCAATTCATCAAATACCCCCACACCTAGATTTTGCTAGTCCCTAGCAAAACAGAATATAAGAAAAATGAAAACAGGGAAATCCTAACTCACTTTCGTAGGAATCACGGTTGCACTTAGCATGTGCAACAAGCCTTTAAACCTCCAAGTTTCCTTAGAGGACGAGTTTTGTCTCGTGAGGGTTTTCAGTTGACACACCCACAAAGTCTTAATTCAATATTTCATTAATAGTTCTCAATATCCTTACCTCAACCATATACATCTCACTAAGAATTCTTGCATGCTCATTATATAAATCTAACTCATTAAAAATATGACTTGGTCTTTGTTCCTCCAACATTCACACCACTAACCCTTCTACACATGTTTATCACTTGAATTATTTTGCACGCCTCCTCTGGTGGTGAAGTATCATTCGGATCAACCATGACATGAATCATTCTTTTAGCTTTGGGCCTTGAGTATTATTTTTTTTTCTTTTCTTCCGTGATTCAACACATTTGCTTTTTGACACTTTTACCCTTTTTGCATTCGTGTAGCGAGTTTGGTCGATAATCCCGAGCTGGTAGACTCAAGTTACCAGGTTTCAAGATACCCCTACGGACCAGTGACTCAAAGGCTTGGGCTTTTGTAATCATTTTGCAGAATGTGTTTTCCTCACTCTATTCCTTTATTTTTAATTTTATTTTCCTCAAGGCTTAATTGCTATTTAGAAGTCCACACTTCCCGGTATATTTTCCTCAACCTCTGCTTTTTATCAACCACTTCAAAGATTTGATTCATCCAATTTAAGTGCATACATGTTTTAAAGGGTAATGTGTTATTTCTTTGGAACTTAGATTTATGTCATAGTTTCTACAAGCAGAACTATATAATAAGGAACAAAAACTCAATGCAATTTGTACACGGGTTTTGGCAGTTCAAGCTTAAGCTATGTCATGAAACATTGATTTTTTTATTTTTTTTAGAAATAAAAGACAGATCTATAGATAAATATATACATAAACACCCCCCACACCTAAATCATGCATTGTCCTCAATGTATGCAAATATAAAGCAAATGCACTTATTACCTTGGTGAACTGCGGTGGAAGGATGGAATTTGCTCAAAGTCAACCATAGTCAGAACTGGATTGAATGACACCATATTGGTGCATGTATCCAGTTGAATTGTTCCCCATGTTGCAATGAGAGTCCTGAGTCACAGGCTCCACACCCCTCACATAAATTGGTTCTCTTATTTGATCGAGTGATGCTGGGTGTGTCGAAGAATTACTCCCATTTTTCTTACTTCCTTTTTGATTTTGTGATGATTTATTTGATTCAGAAATTTGATAGATACGTGCTCTCATCACAACATCACTTTGATTGCATATTATTTCTGACTCACTGTCAACATGAAAGATATTAAATTCAGCTTTTAAGTTCCCAAATGATAATTGCATGAGCCTATTTCGACAGTTTATCAATGCTTCAGAAGTGGCTAAAAAGAGTCTGCCTAGTATTACAGGGATTTGTCTCTTAGGATCGACAACAGGTTCAGTGTCTAGAACGACAAAATCCACTGGATAAATGAAGTCACCAACCTTAATCAAAATATCCTCGACTACACCTCTTGGTTTCTTAATAGAGTAATCAGCAAATTGAAGGGTTGTCCTAGAGGGTTTTAGTGGACCAAGGTTGAGTTGCTCGTAGACAGAGAACGTGAGTAGGTTAACACTAGCACCAAGGTCTAGAAAGGCTTTGTTGATAAAAGTATCTCCTATTGAACATGAAATTGTGGGACACCCAGGATCCTTATATTTTATAGGAGATGAGTTGGATAGAATCGAGCTTATGTTTGCAGTTAAGAAAGCCTTCTTTGGTACGTTTGTTTTTCTCTTTTTAGTGCACAGATCTTTTAAGAATTTAGCATAAGCAGGTATTTGTTGAATCATGTCTAAGAGTGGAATGTTCACCTTAACTTGCTTAAATACTTCCAAGATTTTCTCTATTTGTGCACTTGAGTTCTTTTTGAGTCTATTGGGGAATGAGGCTTTAGGAACATAGACTCGCTCAGGTTCAGGTTGAGTAGGTGGGTTGGGCGTTTCAGATTGGGCGTCGGGTTCAATGGTTAGGTCATATGTGGTAGCTTGATGGCTAGATTGATTAGACGTTCTAGGATTTACCACATTATTATCAATCTGTCTTCCAGACCGTAATGATACTACAACATTTATTTGTTGGAACGATCCTTCCTCATTAACCATTTGAACCGGTCTAGGGTTGTTATTTCCTGAAGGTGCTTGATAGGATTGATATGAATTACTAGATCTAGGGTTCACCTCAGGTTGACTTGGAAACCGACCCTTTTCTCTTTCACCTACTATTTGTGCTAGTTGGCTGACTTGTGTCTCTAGCCTTTGGAAGGTCTGGTTGGTTGTTTGTATAAAGGTTTTCATCAAATTTTCCAAGCTTGTCAACCTAACCTCATGATCGTTATTGTTACTAAACCCAGATGATGTATTATTTTGGTTATACGGGTTTGGTTGTTGTCTAGGAGGTTGACCTTGTTGGCTAGATGAGAAATTGGAATTATTACGCTAACCCGAGTTATAGGTTGATGCGTATGGGTCATTTCTAGTATGGTTATACATGGCATTAACTTGTTCCTAGTCCGCACAATCCTCCATTACATGACCAGTCTGACCACATCTAGAGCAAGGGATAAACGAGGCTTGATTCACTCGGTTTTGGGTTTGTAGCTCTAAACTTTTCATTCTGCGCATAAGGGTAGCTAGTTTTGCTTCAGCCGCTATGTTGGCATCAACAGCTAAGACACCTGGTTTGGGTTGACTTGCTATTCTAGATCCAATACTCGGGTTAAGCGGTGTTCTAGCATTGTCCCATTGCATACTGTTTTCAGCTAAATCCTCGAGAAAAGTTTAGGCATCATTTTCATTTTTCGACATGAAGTTCCCTTGGCTTACGGATTCTACCATAACCCTAGATGTGGGTGTCAATCCCTCATAAATAATTTAGCATAATTGCCATCTTAGAATTCCATGATGAGGGCATTGGGTCAGTACACTCTTAAATCTTTCTAGATAGGAATAGAACGGCTCGCTCTCAGACAGAACGAATGCAACAATTTCATTCCTAATCCTCATAGTCTTATGGTTGGGGAAATATTTTTTCAGGAATACTTGAACAAACTCAGCCCAACTCCTAATAGATCTTTCGGCTAGACTATATAGCCATTTCTTAGCGTCGTCCTTCAGTGCTAGAGGCACGAATTTCAGACGCACTACCTCCTCAGGGATATGCTGGTATTGCATAAGAGAGCAGATTTCCTCAAATTCTCTAAGGAAGAGATATGGGTCTTCCCTAGAGGTGAACTTAGGCAACATACTCATGTATTGTGCCTTAAGTTCGAAGTCGCGACCCGGGATGGTGGGCATAACGATGCACGATGGCTGAGCATAACGATGCACGATGGCTGAGCAGCCATCGCTGGATAGCATCGATCCCTCAGAGTTATAGGTTGTGCAACAGGTGGGTCCACTACTTTCTCACCCATTGGATCCGGGTGAGGTGGTGCAACAGATGGATTGGGGCTAAGTTCCAGACTGGAATCTAGATGAACTCGTGAGAGTCGATTACTCAAGTCCCGAATCCAAATCTGAGTGCACCGGGTTGAATCAATTTTTGAATTCAAATTCGAAATTTAAATTCGAAATTTAATTTCAGGAATTAATTACAATTTTTTTTAACGGAAACAAACAATGGAATGGGGAAAGATGAGAAAGGAATCCTAATCTAGAGAATTTAGGTGAGAAGAGAAAGAAGACTCATATGAGAAGAGAAACCTAACTCTAAAGATAGAAAAAGGGTTGGTCAGAAAATTCCTAAGAAAGCACGGTTCAAACAATCCTAGACCTAGTGTCGCTTAGATCTAGACGACTCCTAACTGGTTGAGTCGAATTGATTCGCTTGATTCACCTCCCTCACTAATCAAACCAACTTGGCCAGGCCGTGTATAGCTAGTGGGGGCGCTTCCGACAGAGTCAGTGCCAATTAGACAACCACTTCGCTTGGAAGACTTACGTCAACACAAAAACACTTTCTAGACACCAAATTAAATTCAATCAGCTTCAGGTCATAGCAAGTCAAACCAATCTTCTCCTTAAATGAGTCCGAGTCCTTAGGGGTCAATGTCTAGTTGATTTTAATTTAAGGCTTGGGTGACACTTTGGGATTGTTATTTGTGGGCTACGGGAGGGTGATGAAATCCCCACCGTATCTTTGCCTACGGAGTTGCCCTTAAGATAGTTTAACTTAGATCTAGCAAAGATAGTTAAACAATGGTCTTTAGAGGGGGGCAATTGCAAGGTTGTATGCAAACTAGATTATATGCTTAAATGCAATCGATGAAAATCACGATACGTACCTTGACTCCAACACTCTTCAATAGAAATTGATTTGCAAGAATTTAGCAAGAATAATGCATACAAAACACTAGATAATGCATGCACTAAGGCCTTTCTAATTTTGCCAATTTTAGGTCAGAGTTGAATTATTGCCAATTATGGAATTTTTGCCCTAACACGTGCAATTCAAATAGAAGGAAATTTTCTGAAAATAGAAATTACGAGGAAAAGAGGCAACAAAGGTTACCTATGCAATGCTCAGTCGGGTTCACCGCCCGCTCTCGAAATTTCAGTAGCTTCACGCGTCCACCCAGAGATGAGTCGCGTCCCAGAAAAATTTGAAGCCCAGATGTTTCAGGTGTGCGGCGATTCCGCCGCAGGTGGCTCTTGGTATGCGGCGATTTCGCCGCTCGTTTAGCTCCAAATGTGCTCGGATTTCTCCTCGCACTCTGTTGTCTCTTGAAACACAAATCCAAATACTTAGATAGAGCACAAGATAAACAGAATAAAATCGAAAACACAAAATAAACAAAATCTGCGTCGCCTCCCCGGCAACGGCGCCAAAAACTTGATGAGAATTTTATTTATACCGCAAGTGCACGGCGTCAATGAAGACGTGGCAAATACGGGTCGAACACAAGGAGGGAGATATTTGTTATTTAATGTGATTTCGATTGGGGGGAAAGAAGGAGAGAAGAAATAATTGGGTTTTGAGATTTTTGGGTTTTTATTTATCTAAAGCAAGAAACAAGAACAATTAAAACTAAAACAAGAACAAAGAAGTGAATTCCGTTGGGTGGAGGTTTAGATTTAGGGTTTAGATTAGAGAATTCAGAAACTTATAATAAATCATGTTAGTTATGAAGCATTACATGATAAATGATTTAACATAAACTCAAGTAATCAAAATATACTAATCACGAACTTAAAATAATAACATTCATTCATCTTCTCTTCACCCTAAATCCGTCACCTCCACCTTTTGAAAAGAGTTAGAAACTCATAGAGGGAGGAAGAAGGGGTCCTAGAGGAATTACAAAAGAAAACATAAAAACACAAGAAATAAAAGACAGAATTTTATTACTCCAAAGAAAAGACTACAAATAAAAACAACAACTAAAAACTAGGTCTAAGGCCAAGGACCCTTCTAACATCGTTCTCGGGGCTATTTATAGTTGTTACAAGAGACCTAAGTATAGAATTGGAGAGTACACGTGTCCAGACACGACTGGACAAAATTGGAGCACACGGATCGGCTCTGGGGCGGCGGAATCACCGCATGACATGTGTAATGTGCGGCGGAAACGCCACATATATTGCTCGGATTAAATCTGGATTTTAGCTGAATGTTTATGGTATGATTTGATCCTCCTTTGCGCGTCTGGATTGATTCTTTCCATTCTTTTAAGCTCCGGATTAATTCCTTCATATATTTGGAGATCCACATTGATTTTTATTTAGATTTTCTCCAAGATAATAAAAGCTACTCGTGATTTGCAATTAGGTCATTGTCTTTTTGCAATTAAGTCCCCAGCTACTTTTGTGCTTAAGTCCTTGTTCTTTTTGTAATTAGGTCTTGAATGCTTTTATGCTTGGATACATTTCCATTCGTACCCCGATAATCTTGAACTTGGTCTTTATGATAGAAATGAGTCTTTTGCATGCGTTTATGCTCGGGATGTGGGTAATTTGCATTCAGGTTCCTGTATTATGTAAATAAGACTAAACACATACCTTAGTAACATTTATTGATATAAAAGTAGTCTAAATGAAAGACATATGATGCAATGTATGCAATTCATCAAATACCCCCACACCTAGATTTTGCTAGTCCCTAGCAAAACAGAATATAAGAAAAATGAAAACAGGGAAATCCTAACTCACTTTCGTAGGAATCACGGTTGCACTTAGCATGTGCAACAAGCCTTTAAACCTCCAAGTTTCCTTAGAGGACGAGTTTTGTCTCGTGAGGGTTTTCAGTTGACACACCCACAAAGTCTTAATTCAATATTTCATTAATAGTTCTCAATATCCTTACCTCAACCATATACATCTCACTAAGAATTCTTGCATGCTCATTATATAAATCTAACTCATTAAAAATATGACTTGGTCTTTGTTCCTCCAACATTCACACCACTAACCCTTCTACACATGTTTATCACTTGAATTATTTTGCACGCCTCCTCTGGTGGTGAAGTATCATTCGGATCAACCATGACATGAATCATTCTTTTAGCTTTGGGCCTTGAGTATTATTTTTTTTTCTTTTCTTCCGTGATTCAACACATTTGCTTTTTGACACTTTTACCCTTTTTGCATTCGTGTAGCGAGTTTGGTCGATAATCCCGAGCTGGTAGACTCAAGTTACCAGGTTTCAAGATACCCCTACGGACCAGTGACTCAAAGGCTTGGGCTTTTGTAATCATTTTGCAGAATGTGTTTTCCTCACTCTATTCCTTTATTTTTAATTTTATTTTCCTCAAGGCTTAATTGCTATTTAGAAGTCCACACTTCCCGGTATATTTTCCTCAACCTCTGCTTTTTATCAACCACTTCAAAGATTTGATTCATCCAATTTAAGTGCATACATGTTTTAAAGGGTAATGTGTTATTTCTTTGGAACTTAGATTTATGTCATAGTTTCTACAAGCAGAACTATATAATAAGGAACAAAAACTCAATGCAATTTGTACACGGGTTTTGGCAGTTCAAGCTTAAGCTATGTCATGAAACATTGATTTTTTTATTTTTTTTAGAAATAAAAGACAGATCTATAGATAAATATATACATAAACACCCCCCACACCTAAATCATGCATTGTCCTCAATGTATGCAAATATAAAGCAAATGCACTTATTACCTTGGTGAACTGCGGTGGAAGGATGGAATTTGCTCAAAGTCAACCATAGTCAGAACTGGATTGAATGACACCATATTGGTGCATGTATCCAGTTGAATTGTTCCCCATGTTGCAATGAGAGTCCTGAGTCACAGGCTCCACACCCCTCACATAAATTGGTTCTCTTATTTGATCGAGTGATGCTGGGTGTGTCGAAGAATTACTCCCATTTTTCTTACTTCCTTTTTGATTTTGTGATGATTTATTTGATTCAGAAATTTGATAGATACGTGCTCTCATCACAACATCACTTTGATTGCATATTATTTCTGACTCACTGTCAACATGAAAGATATTAAATTCAGCTTTTAAGTTCCCAAATGATAATTGCATGAGCCTATTTCGACAGTTTATCAATGCTTCAGAAGTGGCTAAAAAGAGTCTGCCTAGTATTACAGGGATTTGTCTCTTAGGATCGACAACAGGTTCAGTGTCTAGAACGACAAAATCCACTGGATAAATGAAGTCACCAACCTTAATCAAAATATCCTCGACTACACCTCTTGGTTTCTTAATAGAGTAATCAGCAAATTGAAGGGTTGTCCTAGAGGGTTTTAGTGGACCAAGGTTGAGTTGCTCGTAGACAGAGAACGTGAGTAGGTTAACACTAGCACCAAGGTCTAGAAAGGCTTTGTTGATAAAAGTATCTCCTATTGAACATGAAATTGTGGGACACCCAGGATCCTTATATTTTATAGGAGATGAGTTGGATAGAATCGAGCTTATGTTTGCAGTTAAGAAAGCCTTCTTTGGTACGTTTGTTTTTCTCTTTTTAGTGCACAGATCTTTTAAGAATTTAGCATAAGCAGGTATTTGTTGAATCATGTCTAAGAGTGGAATGTTCACCTTAACTTGCTTAAATACTTCCAAGATTTTCTCTATTTGTGCACTTGAGTTCTTTTTGAGTCTATTGGGGAATGAGGCTTTAGGAACATAGACTCGCTCAGGTTCAGGTTGAGTAGGTGGGTTGGGCGTTTCAGATTGGGCGTCGGGTTCAATGGTTAGGTCATATGTGGTAGCTTGATGGCTAGATTGATTAGACGTTCTAGGATTTACCACATTATTATCAATCTGTCTTCCAGACCGTAATGATACTACAACATTTATTTGTTGGAACGATCCTTCCTCATTAACCATTTGAACCGGTCTAGGGTTGTTATTTCCTGAAGGTGCTTGATAGGATTGATATGAATTACTAGATCTAGGGTTCACCTCAGGTTGACTTGGAAACCGACCCTTTTCTCTTTCACCTACTATTTGTGCTAGTTGGCTGACTTGTGTCTCTAGCCTTTGGAAGGTCTGGTTGGTTGTTTGTATAAAGGTTTTCATCAAATTTTCCAAGCTTGTCAACCTAACCTCATGATCGTTATTGTTACTAAACCCAGATGATGTATTATTTTGGTTATACGGGTTTGGTTGTTGTCTAGGAGGTTGACCTTGTTGGCTAGATGAGAAATTGGAATTATTACGCTAACCCGAGTTATAGGTTGATGCGTATGGGTCATTTCTAGTATGGTTATACATGGCATTAACTTGTTCCTAGTCCGCACAATCCTCCATTACATGACCAGTCTGACCACATCTAGAGCAAGGGATAAACGAGGCTTGATTCACTCGGTTTTGGGTTTGTAGCTCTAAACTTTTCATTCTGCGCATAAGGGTAGCTAGTTTTGCTTCAGCCGCTATGTTGGCATCAACAGCTAAGACACCTGGTTTGGGTTGACTTGCTATTCTAGATCCAATACTCGGGTTAAGCGGTGTTCTAGCATTGTCCCATTGCATACTGTTTTCAGCTAAATCCTCGAGAAAAGTTTAGGCATCATTTTCATTTTTCGACATGAAGTTCCCTTGGCTTACGGATTCTACCATAACCCTAGATGTGGGTGTCAATCCCTCATAAATAATTTAGCATAATTGCCATCTTAGAATTCCATGATGAGGGCATTGGGTCAGTACACTCTTAAATCTTTCTAGATAGGAATAGAACGGCTCGCTCTCAGACAGAACGAATGCAACAATTTCATTCCTAATCCTCATAGTCTTATGGTTGGGGAAATATTTTTTCAGGAATACTTGAACAAACTCAGCCCAACTCCTAATAGATCTTTCGGCTAGACTATATAGCCATTTCTTAGCGTCGTCCTTCAGTGCTAGAGGCACGAATTTCAGACGCACTACCTCCTCAGGGATATGCTGGTATTGCATAAGAGAGCAGATTTCCTCAAATTCTCTAAGGAAGAGATATGGGTCTTCCCTAGAGGTGAACTTAGGCAACATACTCATGTATTGTGCCTTAAGTTCGAAGTCGCGACCCGGGATGGTGGGCATAACGATGCACGATGGCTGAGCATAACGATGCACGATGGCTGAGCAGCCATCGCTGGATAGCATCGATCCCTCAGAGTTATAGGTTGTGCAACAGGTGGGTCCACTACTTTCTCACCCATTGGATCCGGGTGAGGTGGTGCAACAGATGGATTGGGGCTAAGTTCCAGACTGGAATCTAGATGAACTCGTGAGAGTCGATTACTCAAGTCCCGAATCCAAATCTGAGTGCACCGGGTTGAATCAATTTTTGAATTCAAATTCGAAATTTAAATTCGAAATTTAATTTCAGGAATTAATTACAATTTTTTTTAACGGAAACAAACAATGGAATGGGGAAAGATGAGAAAGGAATCCTAATCTAGAGAATTTAGGTGAGAAGAGAAAGAAGACTCATATGAGAAGAGAAACCTAACTCTAAAGATAGAAAAAGGGTTGGTCAGAAAATTCCTAAGAAAGCACGGTTCAAACAATCCTAGACCTAGTGTCGCTTAGATCTAGACGACTCCTAACTGGTTGAGTCGAATTGATTCGCTTGATTCACCTCCCTCACTAATCAAACCAACTTGGCCAGGCCGTGTATAGCTAGTGGGGGCGCTTCCGACAGAGTCAGTGCCAATTAGACAACCACTTCGCTTGGAAGACTTACGTCAACACAAAAACACTTTCTAGACACCAAATTAAATTCAATCAGCTTCAGGTCATAGCAAGTCAAACCAATCTTCTCCTTAAATGAGTCCGAGTCCTTAGGGGTCAATGTCTAGTTGATTTTAATTTAAGGCTTGGGTGACACTTTGGGATTGTTATTTGTGGGCTACGGGAGGGTGATGAAATCCCCACCGTATCTTTGCCTACGGAGTTGCCCTTAAGATAGTTTAACTTAGATCTAGCAAAGATAGTTAAACAATGGTCTTTAGAGGGGGGCAATTGCAAGGTTGTATGCAAACTAGATTATATGCTTAAATGCAATCGATGAAAATCACGATACGTACCTTGACTCCAACACTCTTCAATAGAAATTGATTTGCAAGAATTTAGCAAGAATAATGCATACAAAACACTAGATAATGCATGCACTAAGGCCTTTCTAATTTTGCCAATTTTAGGTCAGAGTTGAATTATTGCCAATTATGGAATTTTTGCCCTAACACGTGCAATTCAAATAGAAGGAAATTTTCTGAAAATAGAAATTACGAGGAAAAGAGGCAACAAAGGTTACCTATGCAATGCTCAGTCGGGTTCACCGCCCGCTCTCGAAATTTCAGTAGCTTCACGCGTCCACCCAGAGATGAGTCGCGTCCCAGAAAAATTTGAAGCCCAGATGTTTCAGGTGTGCGGCGATTCCGCCGCAGGTGGCTCTTGGTATGCGGCGATTTCGCCGCTCGTTTAGCTCCAAATGTGCTCGGATTTCTCCTCGCACTCTGTTGTCTCTTGAAACACAAATCCAAATACTTAGATAGAGCACAAGATAAACAGAATAAAATCGAAAACACAAAATAAACAAAATCTGCGTCGCCTCCCCGGCAACGGCGCCAAAAACTTGATGAGAATTTTATTTATACCGCAAGTGCACGGCGTCAATGAAGACGTGGCAAATACGGGTCGAACACAAGGAGGGAGATATTTGTTATTTAATGTGATTTCGATTGGGGGGAAAGAAGGAGAGAAGAAATAATTGGGTTTTGAGATTTTTGGGTTTTTATTTATCTAAAGCAAGAAACAAGAACAATTAAAACTAAAACAAGAACAAAGAAGTGAATTCCGTTGGGTGGAGGTTTAGATTTAGGGTTTAGATTAGAGAATTCAGAAACTTATAATAAATCATGTTAGTTATGAAGCATTACATGATAAATGATTTAACATAAACTCAAGTAATCAAAATATACTAATCACGAACTTAAAATAATAACATTCATTCATCTTCTCTTCACCCTAAATCCGTCACCTCCACCTTTTGAAAAGAGTTAGAAACTCATAGAGGGAGGAAGAAGGGGTCCTAGAGGAATTACAAAAGAAAACATAAAAACACAAGAAATAAAAGACAGAATTTTATTACTCCAAAGAAAAGACTACAAATAAAAACAACAACTAAAAACTAGGTCTAAGGCCAAGGACCCTTCTAACATCGTTCTCGGGGCTATTTATAGTTGTTACAAGAGACCTAAGTATAGAATTGGAGAGTACACGTGTCCAGACACGACTGGACAAAATTGGAGCACACGGATCGGCTCTGGGGCGGCGGAATCACCGCATGACATGTGTAATGTGCGGCGGAAACGCCACATATATTGCTCGGATTAAATCTGGATTTTAGCTGAATGTTTATGGTATGATTTGATCCTCCTTTGCGCGTCTGGATTGATTCTTTCCATTCTTTTAAGCTCCGGATTAATTCCTTCATATATTTGGAGATCCACATTGATTTTTATTTAGATTTTCTCCAAGATAATAAAAGCTACTCGTGATTTGCAATTAGGTCATTGTCTTTTTGCAATTAAGTCCCCGGCTACTTTTGTGCTTAAGTCCTTGTTCTTTTTGTAATTAGGTCTTGAATGCTTTTATGCTTGGGTACATTTCCATTCGTACCCCGATAATCTTGAACTTGGTCTTTATGATAGAAATGAGTCTTTTGCACGCGTTTATGCTCGGGATGTGGGTAATTTGCATTCAGGTCCCTGTATTCTGTAAATAAGACTAAACACATACCTTAGTAGCATTTATTGATATAAAAGTAGTCTAAATGAAAGACATATGATGCAATGTATGCAATGCATCAATGATAAATGTGCATGATCACCTAAATTCTAAAATCACACATAAATGTTTAAATTGTCCAACCAAAAATTAAGAGTATTTTTCTTTCTTATTTCATCCACTAGCAGTCATCGATCGAGGGATATTCTGCTCACCTTTAGCGGGAGATAGCTTCCTTCATCTTTGGGAATAGTGGGAGATATAATGTTGTCTATTGTTGTGCCATGAATAGATGTATGAGGTGTGATTCACCATTAGTGGACACCGAGTATATTTGTTTGTGAATACAATGGATAAACGTATCTCGTATCAAATAAAATAAGTTTTCTTAACAAGACCCGCAGCCCTAGCTCGGTTTTGAGAAAGAGAGTTTCTTACGAGGATTGGTCAAATTCCCTCTTAATTAAAACGACAAGAGTCATAAGAGTTTGAAAATGCAAATGTTGCGATTTTTGGAAATGATTATGATTAGAAAATATTTTCTTACCTTAGCTAGTTTGTATTATAATTAATAGGATCTTGAAATTGCTGCATTTATGGACAAATTTTTATTTGCGGTATTGATTTTTTTTAAAAACATAAAATTGACATTAAATCCCATATAATTTATTTTGTAGATATGTCGAATATTCAACCTATTGTGCGATCTATGATTGAAAAATATCATTTGACAAATGATGACTCAAACTTCATAAGCTGACAACTAAAGCTCAATATCGTGTTGAAGTTTGAGAAACTATCTCATATTTTAGATGGTGAAATCCCAAAAATAAATGAGAAGACAACCGATAGCGAGAGAGAGGCAAAAGCCAAGTGGGAAGACCAAGAGAACCAGGTTCACGGTCTAATGTTGGCCTCCATGAGTGACTCGCTTCAAGCGAAATACTTGGATTCAAAACCCAAGAAGACCATGGAAGCATTAACAAAGATGTTCATGGATAGTGCTAGAAAAGAGCGCTATAAGACCACCATCGCACTCACAAGGTGCCACATGGCGGAGGGAACATCGGTATCCATGCATTTTCTCACGATGCAAGGATACCTTGAGAAGTTGTCGAAGCTCTCTTCCCCGATGCCCGATGACATTGCGGAAGATTTGATTCTTGGCTCTCTAGCCCCGTCCTACAAGGAATTCATTATGCACAATCATGTGCGTGAAAAAGGGGTGAGTCTTGAGGAACTTCACAACGCTCTCAAAACGGCTGAAGTTGATATGGGGAATGGTCGGGACAAGCACATCTTAGCCATCCATGAGAGGAGCAAGAAGATCACCAAAGGTAAAGGCAAATTCATTAAAAATACGTCAATCAAGAGCAAGGGAGTAGGAGGTGCTCGTGTGAGTGCCTCAAGGGGGAATTCTTCAAAATCTCCGACTCCCAACACAGAGTGCTTTCACTACGGTGAAAAGGGACACATCCGTCCAAATTAGCCCAAGTACAAGGAAGACCTTGACAATGGAGTGACGAAACGTAAGCGCCCCAAAAAAGCCAAATGTATATTTGTTATTGAGATAAATTTAGCCACCTCTGTCCATGATTGGGTAATTGATACCGGATCTTGTGCTCACATAATTTCTAATGTGCAGCTACTAAAGGATATGAAGGAACTCGTGAAGAACGAGATGATTTTGAAGGTCGGAAATGGTGTGAGCATTGCCGTGATTGCACAAGGTTCTGTGGAGCTTCAATTATCTAGTGATTTAAATTTATGTTTAAAGAACATTTATTATGTGCCTTCGATTAACAAGAATATTATTTCTGTATCATGTTTGGATATGTATAATTTTAATATAAATATTTCAAATTCGTGCTTGTCTATATCGAAGAATGATATTTTCTATGCAAATGCATTCGCGAGGAATGATCTCTATTTGCTTGAATTGAATAATAAAAAAATCATAAACATCAATAATAAAAGACTTAAAACTACTCACGTGAATGATACACTCTTGTGACACTATCGTCTTGGTCACATAAATGAAAAACGCATCAAGAAATTGCAAGAAACTAACCTTCTTGGTCAACTTGATTTTAAATCATTGGAGACGTGCGAGCCTTGCCTAATGGGCAAAATGACCAAGAGGCCTTTCGAAAAGAAAGGACCGAGAGCGAATGACTTGTTGGATTTGATACATTCTGATGTATGTGGTCCGATAAGTACTAGTGCAAGAGACGGTTTTAGGTACTTCATTACGTTCACGGATGACTATAGTCGTTATGGTATATTTATCTAAGAGAAAAAAGTGAATCCTGTGACAAATTCAAGGAATTCAAGAATGAAGTAGATAACCAACTCAACAAAAAATCAAGTCTCTACGAACGGATCGTGGAGGTGAGTACTTTAGTACCAAATTTGACTCATTCCTAAAGGAATGTGGTATTGTACCACAACTCACCCCTCCCAGTACACCTCAGTGGAATGAGGTATCCGAAAGGAGGAATATGACATTACTCGACATGGTTCGATCAATGATGAGTCAAGCTGAATTACCGCTTTACTTTTGGAGTTATGCGCTAGAAGCTGCGGCTTACACACTAAATAATGTTCCATCTAAATCCGTAGAGAAAACACTTTATGAGCTATGGAGTGGTAAAACACCTAAGCTCAATGTTCTCAAGATTTCGGGTAGTAAGACCTACGTCAGGAGATTGATGTTGACCAAACTTGAACCAAAAGCGGATAAGTGCTTCTTTATAGGTTATCCTCGTGAGACAAGAGGATACTACTTTTGACATATAACCTCCAATCGAGTGATTGTAGAGAGAGATGCCGTATTTCTAGAAAAAGAATTTCTAGAAAGAATAAAAAGTAGTGGGAGTAAAGTTGTGCTTGAGGAGACTCAAGATATTCTACAAGATCATGATATGAATGGTGACCTTCAAGATCATGAAGGCCCAACCGAGGTTCCTTTTTGGTTAGTGGGAGAGTGAGTGAGAGACCCTCGCAAGCAATTGTGAGAGATACTCAATCTTCCCCACCTAGTGTACGTTCGAGAATCGAACACGAACCAATTTCACAAGAAATTGTGGAAGAAGTTCGAGAAGTACACATAGAACCAAAAGAACTTAGAAGGTCAACGAGGGAAAGGAAGAAACCCGATATGTATTTGGGACTTCATGAGATCATGGTACTAGATACCGATGATCCCTCGACCTTTCAAGAAGCAATGGAAAGAGATGACTCCAAACTATGGTTTAAAGCCATGAAATCCGAAATAGAATCCATGTATGATAATCAAGTATGGAACTTGGTTGATCTTCCTCAAGGGAAAAACATCATTAAAATAAATGGGTTTTCAAGAGGAAGATGTACATGGATGAGAACTTGACAACCTACAAAGCGAGACTTGTAGCAAAAGGTTTCACTGAAGTTCAAAGAATTGACTATGATGAAACTTTTTCACTGGTTGTCATGTTCAAGTCTATTCGGATTATGGTCGCTATTGCTGCATTTCATGATTATGAGATATGGCAGATGAATGTTAAAACGGTGTTTCTTAATGGGAACTTGGAGGAGTATGTGTACATGGTACAACCTCAAGGTTTTGAAGATACAAAGAATAATGAGAAAGTATGCAAGCTTCAAAGATCCATCTATGGATTGAAGCAAGCATCAAGGAGTTGGAACAAGCACTTTGACGAAGAAGTCAAAAAGATTCACTTCGTCCAAAGTAAGGAAGAGCCTTGTATATACAAGAAGGTTAGTGAGAGCCACATAATGTTCTTGATCTTCTATGTCGATGACATACTCCTCATGGGAAATCATATACCTTTGCTTGAGCAAACGAGAAGTTCATTGAAATCTGCATTTTCGATGAAAGATATGGGTGAGGCTCAATACATCTTGGGAATCAAGATATATAGAGATAGATCCCGTAGACTCATTGGCCTAAGTCAACGTACATACATTGACAAGGTCTTGGAAAGGTTCAACACGAACAATTCCAAAAAAGGCTATGTGCCAATGAGTATGGGTGTGCAACTCAAGAAGTCTCAACGTGCTGAATCACGTAAAGACTTGGAGTACATGAAAGATATCCCTTATGCTTCAGCAGTAGGATCGATCATGTACGCGATGACTTGTACAAGCCCCGATGTCTCGTATGCTCTAAGTGTGACAAGTCGTCACCAATCCAACGCAGAGCATTGGACTGCGGTCAAGAATATTCTGAGGTACCTTAACCGGACCAAAAATAAGTTTCTTGTTTATGGAGGACAAAGGGAGTTGATAGCCGAGGGATATTCGGATGCGAGTTTCATGAGTGATCCCGATAATAGAAGGTCGCAATCAGGATATGTCTACATTCTAAATAGTGGAGCTGTGAGTTGGCGTAGTTGGAAGCAAACCACTACAGCCGACTCAACCACTGCTTCTGAAGTAATGGTTGTCGCTGAAGCGAGCAAGGAAGGAGTGTGGATTAAGACGTTCATTGAAGAGCTTGGAGTAGTTCCCTCGAGCGAGGGACCAATAGAACTATTTTGCGATAATAGTGCATCTATCTCGCAAATCAAGGATCCCAAATCACACCACAAAGTGAAGTACATGGATCGTAAGTTCTTTGTCACACGTGACTTCATCGACGTGGGCAAAATAAATATGTTATGGGTGGACACAAACAACAACACAACTGATTCATTCACCAAACCCTTATCCTAAGCCAAGGGCGAAATGCATTTCGAGTCCATGGGTCTGAGGAACCATGTGGATTGGCTTGATGAGTGATTAGAGAGGGTTACCTAGTTAATTGTTTTATACATTGAGAATGTATGTGACAGAAAAATTTGATAACAAGTGGGAGATTGAAGGGAATGTGTTATAAAAGTTTTACTTTTATATGTCAATTATTATGAATTGAATGTGCAAACATTTTGTTCCTTGATTATGGTATTCGTCTTTTGGAAGTGTTTAGGAAGAGACGCTTGGTCCTTAACCGAAGAGCTCTAAAAGATAATGGTTTACATAAATCAAAAGTTATTCGCAATCATGGTATAACATGGAACATTAATCACCGAGATAAGATTGTCGTGTTGGTCATCGATTGTTGTAGCTCTGTAAATAATTGACGACATGAGTATATAAAAGAGGGAAAAATTACTTTTATATATTGAATAGACCTAACAAGTAAAACATTATGGAATTGTGTTTCGTGTCATTAATGTTTTACTGTGTCTTGGATCCTAAGATATGAGAATTGTATCTTTTCACTCAAGAATTGCTTATTTTGATTATTGTCAAAAGCTATCAATGAGTATAGTGATAAAAACAATAGTTGGTTGAACATGACTTGTGTTGGAAAAGATAGCTAGTCAAACGATTATCGTTGCCCCTCTTAATTGAGTGATGATATTAGTGAGCCCCTTGATAAAGCAAAATTATAATGTGCACAATGTAACTTGAGTTAAGTTACATAGTTATAATTAGCTTAAAGAGATCAAGAAATGAATATAATACAAAGGTGACACATTTCTACTTTTGTATATATTCTTAATATCATGAGGCAAGGGACGGACACAAGTGGTGCACTTACATCACTAAATGGATCGTGATTAGTTCGAGTGGAACAAAAACATCTATGCTAATTGGGTAACATCTTGAGCAACCCTGATCCTTGAAGTGGTGACATCATACGACTTATGGATCTGACATTCATTCTTCGGAATTCCAGGTTCAACCAATGACTTGAACGTCCTGCAACAATCTCCGGTTTTCGATGACATACTGGATGACCGAGCTCCACCTGTAAATTATGAGGTAAATGATGTTCAATATGATATGGGATACTCTTTTACTGATGATATTTATCCACAATGAGCCGCCTTCATTCAATTCATCCTTCATCTTCAAACCCCGAAGCACAGGTTATTTGCTGAAGTGCAGGAGGCAACACGTAAAGATGTAGAACGCGCTTTCGGAGTGTTGCAAGCGAGGTGGACCATCATTAAAAATCCAGCTCTCGCATGGAGTAATGACGTACTATCCAAAATAATGACAGCTTGCATCATCATGCATAACATGATTGTGGAGGATGAACGCGACTCTTACGCGAATTTCGGAGATATTCGCGAATTTATGGAAGATCGACCTGAAACTTCTACGAAGGAAATACCATATTCGACCTATCGTATAGCGGATATTCACGAGTTTTTTGCCAATCCAGATTGGGTGCGTGATAAGAATCAACATTTGGATCTGAAAGACGATTTAATCGAGCATATATGACACCGCTACGGACGAGGAGTGATTTGAAAATTGGTTTAACGCAATTGTAATGTACTATTTCGAAGTCAAATTTATGTAATGTGTATTGTCGTTTGTTAACTTTGAATGTAATATTTCGGATTTCAGTTTATGTAATATGTAACATGGTTTCGTAATATTTAATAATAATTTCGTGATTTAATAAATATTTTCGAGTTAAAGTAATTAGAAGACGTAATTAGAATTAGAATTATGTAAAATGTAATTTGTTAAATGTTGTGTAAGAATTAAAATTGTTTAATTAAGAAATGATGTGGAGGAAAGAGAGTGTAGGGTGGGTGGAGTAGCCCGGGCGTGGTTAAAGGTTTTTTTTTTGGGTGAGTAGGGTGAGTCGACGTGGCGGAGAGATGGAACGGAATGCCCAGGGTAGCCCGTGTGTTGTTATTTATGGTCTAATTCTGCTTTTAGCGAACAATCTTGCATGTGAGTTGCACTCTGGTCTTCTTTTTACATGAAATTGTCACGTTATGTTCTCTCTTTGGAGTAGGTTGTTTCAAATGGTCAGGTAGATGGTATTGTTTGGTAAAAAATACAAATCCTCAGGTAGATGGTTTTCCGAACTTTCGGTTTGTGAAATTGCATGAAATGCCACGAACAACAAGTACAATTTTAGTACACGTTCTTTAGTAATATATGGGTTAAATATCTTTTCCAGTACAGTAGTATTCTATAAGTTCAGTCTTTGGAACCGTGAGGAATGACAACAATAGAAAATATTTATTTTAACTAGAAGTATAAAAGTCTGTACTATTCAAACTATATGTGTTGGGACTACATCTCATTGTATTCATGTGCACAATGGATTGAAGACATGAAAAATAAAACAAAAGCAAAAGATAGAGTCCAAACTGAGATATAGGTTGCATTTGGATGTCATATGGATGCAATTTGGGAAGAGTATTTCAAAAAAAACTCTACTGTAGATGTCAGATGTTTGTCTCATATTCTCGATTTATTTATTTTTGTTGTTAATTGCACATGTAAAATTACAGAAAAACCAACAAATATTGACTTTTTACACATGTAATGGACACATAATTAGGTTTTCATTGTGAGCGTATGAGAAGTCGAAAAAAACTCCCATTGTGAGTTTTTCAATCTGAACTCCTATTCATTCCCGTAAAATTACTTAAATCGTCTGTACAGATTACCATTTTGCCCTTCTACCATTTCTACTTATATAACTCTTCATTTCACTCTCCTAACACCTCTCTCTTCAATTACTCTTATATTCACCAGAAAAATATATCGAAGGCCAAGAAAGAACCAGTGGACGCCCCAGATTACTCAAATCTGGTAATTGTCTTGTTTATTTATTTATTTATTTATTTATTTTGGGGTTGGGTGTCCGCGGGAGACGCCTGACCCAACGGTCGGGCGGCCGCCGGAACCGCCTCCCCCGAACGAAGGGGGAGGCGGCTCCGGCAGACGACTCCCCGAACAATGGGGTGTCTCCGGTAGACGCCCGAAAAAACAATTTTTTTAATTATTTAAAATGATCATAAATTGTGACAATTTCAAAATAAATTGAATATTATGTTAATAATTAATTAAATTAGTTTAGTAAATCCTTTATTGATTATAAACTGTGATAATTACTAAATAAATTGACTATTAAGTTAATATTTAGTTTAATTATTTTAGTAAGGAATTATTGATTATAATTTGTGATAATTGCTAACTAAATTGATTATTAAGTTAATAATTAGTTTTGTACGATTTTAGTAAAGGATTATTGATTATAAATTGTGGTAATTGCTAAATAAATTGATTATTAAGTTAACAATGAGTTTAATTATTTTAGTAAATTCATTAACAAAATTTTATTTTTAAAATTGAATTAATAGTCATCGGGTTACCGTGGAGGAAAAGGGAAATCAATTCCCTTACGCGCGGTACAACGGGTACGTAGTATAGTCGATGAGTCAGGTCCTCGTCATCCACGTAGACGGGGTATTTCTGCTTCAGTTAGGAGAGAGAAATCTTTTACGTCGTCGTCAGACACCTGAGGATTCTTTCGACGACGAGCATGATTCAGATGAGTTGAGGAGTCACGACGAGAGTGACGATGGGGCCGGTATGGCTTGGAGCCACAGGAGGGGGCGATACAGCAGTACGGTCGAGGACGGGGGCGACATTGTAGTCTTTCGGCTGAGTGAGTCATTAGGAAGGGTCGAGGTGGCCGGTTTGTTACCGGTGATTCGAGTTCGTGCACTACAGACGCCCTAGCTCAGAAAAAGAAGATGGGTGAGGACGAGTCTTGGATTGTGACGAATATGATGCCCGGTGGTCCTCTAGATGGGAGCGTCATTCCGAGTTTCGGAGGCCACATCGCGAGATGCATCTGGGATGGCGAGGATCGGAAGGTTTTGAAGTGCCATAATCGGCACAGAGCCTGTACGACATTGCAGGCTTGGCGTTCAGTGATGACTGATGATATGACGACGACCGTTAGTGACAGTGGATTGGGTCACTTGCCGTACAACATGTTTTCCTACATTGACATGCCATTGATTTTGGCTTTCGTGGAGCGGTGGCATCCTGACACCAACACTTTCCATTTGCCGTTCGGAGAGATGACGATCATGTTGCATGACGTCTTTCAGATTCTGCACATTCTTGTTAAGGGTCGTATGGTCAGTGCGCATGCGCCAACGTCTGAGCTGAAGTTATTTGTATCAGAGTTTCTGGGTTTCAGCCTCTAGGGTCTTGGGCGGGATAACTCATTTTGGAGTGGCGGTGGTGTTAGTATTGAGGCTGTGGGCGACTGTTGCAGACGAGGGCGACCACCACGGACTGAGGATACGCAAATGACTGCCTACCTCTTCTTACTGCTAGGCTGCGTCTTATTTGTCGACAAGAGCGGTTCCAGAGTCAAACCACGTGACCTATTGGAGGTGAGGAAGCCAGATACCATTGGTCAGTACTCATGGGGATCGGCGACGTTGGCATATCTGTATCGCCAGCTGGGTATATCGAGTCGTGCTGATTGTTCTGGGATTACGGGTTGTCTTACACTGCTGCAGGCTTGGATCTATCAGTATTTTCCTGCTTTCCGCTCGCATCAGGAGCGGAAGATTATTGAGTGTGGTCATCCTCGTTCGCGTATGTGGGCTGTCCGGGTCGAGGATAAGAGCGAGGGTCGACTTCTTTCTATTCGTAGACGGCTAGATCAGATGACTGTATCGCAAGTATATAATGTATATATCATTCACGTTTATTTAAATTTCAACTTTATTATTATTAATGTATAAACGTTTAGGTGGAGTGGTTTACGTATGGTCCTGAGCCTGTTGTAGCCGTGCCGAGGACTACATTTATGGCGTTATTCGTTATAGGGATATCACAGAGCCTTATTTACCTGATCGCGTGTTACGTCAGTTGGGTTACGTTCAGGTGATCCCGGTTGACATCCCAACGCCTGAGCATGCAGTACGGTCTGCGATTGCGACAACGTACGACGTCAGGCATAGCGTTTCATTTGCGGAATCGGTTTGGAGGACATTTCCGAGAGTAGGACGACTTCACCTGGACGATCTGAGTCGTAGCTGCGACCCCTCCACTTGTGATGCAGATTATTTGTAGTGGTTCGGTAGGTGCTCACATCCACTTATCGTACGCAGTATCATTCCGAGACCGGAGAGACCACTGGATAGGACATGTGCCGATGCAGTAAGTTTATCTAATTTTATTGGTAATTGTAATGTATATTTTGTTTTTATTGTTAATGTACGCTAATTGTTATATTACATACAGTGGATGAGTATGGCGATACGGTATACGCAGCCGTTCTTGCGACAGAGAGACATGATGCCGACTGAGGATACGAGACTTGCATGTACAAATTGGGATTGCCTAATCGAGGATTGGAACAACCAGTTGGGCATTTCGGACCATGATTCGGATATTGAGCTCTAGTTGACTTGCTCTTACTATCGTTTTTTTATATGTTGCACTGTTACTATATTGGTTGGTATTTGCTTATGCTTATCTGTGTACTCTTATTATTTATTTCTTACGAACATATCTTCTACTTATTTCTTTGACTATCGTATTTTTAATACTTATTTCTCACGAACATATCTTCTACTTATTTCTGTAGATATCATATTTTTAATACTTAAATTTAAAATCTAGTAAAAGAACAACACGATATAAGTACAAATACACGATATATTATACATTATAAATGCATTACAAATTACAAACAAAATGTACTACGTAACCGGTTCCAATACGTCATCCTACTTTCGTACTGATCCTCCCATCCAACAACACTCTCATCTCGCATTTGATACCACAAGGTCGCTATAGGAGGTACTGGGAAATCATCAGCTAATTCCAAATGAATAAAATATCTGTAACTCCCTAAATGAGCAATGACCAACTCTCTGACAGGTCTAATCATGGTAGACGGACTCTCCCAAGGTAGCATAGTAAGACACGGGAACAACGAACCATCCGTTCCCATTGAGAAATACATGACCGCACACTTGTAAAAATTATCAATCGGAAACAAGTCGGCCCAAACTTCCATATAATGATCTTCGTCACAAGCTCCCCCACCCCAATCAATTTGTTGACGAGCCTGTACCACATTGTCGAAATAGATACTCTCATAAATAGGATGTGCACCTATCTCATTAGAAATCGCACGACGGGCGTACAACCAGTTGTCTTGACCACCATGGAAGACATCGGCAACCCATCGAAATCCATAGTTGTCATCAGCACGTACGTCATTCCACCTCTCCAGAAATGGTAAAATAATTCCTGACAGTTTATCAACATATGAGAAGTTATCCACGTCAGTCTGTCCGGACACTGTAAGATGGAGAAATAGCAATTCATTAAAACAATAAAATTAAGAGATAATATATTCAACCTATCTAGATTAGTGATATATATTAAATAACAACAAAGATATCGTCATACCAGATCATGTGCCCGTGTTCACGGACGATCGAGACGAATTGGAAGACCAACCACGACCCCTGCTCCCACTACTGGCAGACCGACCACGACCTTGCTTAGCATACACGAAGGCACTCGGGTCCCGACGTGTCGACTTTCCCCTAGGTCGACCTCATACCTTAATATCAGGGTGTAACTGTTCGTATAAAATACGAGAGGCACTACGAATTACTGCAGGGTCGCTATCCGAAATCTCATCAACGAGCTTCCGAAAATGCTCGACGTCTTGTGCTGACTGATCCACAAACTCTGACATATGGACTCGTTCTCCAATGACAAGTGTTTTCCAGAATGGATGAATCTGCTCTAAATAAATTCCATCACCTGACGCAAAACACTCGTACATGGTACATGCACAAGGAATCCCATGTGATGTCAGAAAAGCACACCCGCAACGATATTCAACTTCATTACTTAAGTCTTGCATTCACTTCAACTCCTGAGTCAATAACGACAAGCAGCGATGCGAAACTCGGCCATTTATATGCTGAAACAAAGGACCTATATAGTTTGCCAAATTTCGACGTCTCGAATCTTCAAGAAAGTGAAGGGAATGTGTTCTAAAAGTTTTACTTTTAAATGTCAATTATTATGAATTGAATGAGAAATCATTTTGTTCCTTGTTTATGTTATTCGTCTTTTAGAAATGTTAAGGAAGAGGCTCTTGGTCCTTAACCGTAGAGCTCTGAAAGATATTGGTTTGCATAAAACAAAAGATATTCGCAATCATGGTAATTAACATGGGACATTAATTACCGAGTTAAGATTGTCGTGTTGGTCATAGATCATTGTAGCTCTACAAGTGAGAGACGACACGGGTATGCAAAAGAGGAAAATATTACTTTTGTATACTGAATAGACCTAATAAGTAAACTATTATAGAAATGTGTTTCTGTGTCATTAATATTTTACTGTGTCTTTGGTCATTTGATATGAGACTTATATCTAATCGCTTAAGGAATACTTAATTAGATCAGTGTCTTGAACTATCGATCAGTGTAGTGTAAAGGCATTGGTTGGTTAAGTACAACTTTTGTTGGAGAAGATAGTTAGTCAAAAGACTATCATTGCCCCTCTTAATTGAGTGATGATATTAGTGGGCCCCTTGATAAAGCAAAGTTATAATGTGCACAATGTGATTTGAGTTAAGTCACATATTTATAACTAGCTTAAAGAGATCAAGAAATGAATACTAATACAAAGATGACACAATACTACTTTGTGTGTATTCTTAATATCATGAGGCAAGGGACGGACACAAGTGATGCACTCCATCACTAAGTAGATCAGGTTTTGGTTCGAGTGGAATTAAGACATCTAACTAATTGGGAGCTATAATGTGTAGCTAGATACCGCTTATAGCTTGTGATATTAAGCTCTTAATATCACTGTCAACTTAGTTTAGATCCTCCCATAGGTCACACCACAAAACTGGGAAACAAGAAATGGGGATTTTGAGTTCATAGGATGTGTCGGGTTTCATGTAGAAAATATGACACATGGGGTGAACAAGCAAAATCAAAATTATGTTGTGATTAATAACATAATTAGAATCTAAATTAAATTCATATGTGATGTAAATATTATGGGGTGTAATGATTGATCATTACATAGGATAATATGTTACATAAGTTGTGAATTTACTACTAATCCCGAAATGTCAAATTTTGTAGGGGTTAAACCGAAATTTGACAAGTCTGCAAGACTGTGCAAACGGTCGACCGGTTAATGAATAACGGTCGACCGAAGGTGCACGGTCGACCGGACGTGTCTCGACCGATAACAGGGAATTTTCGTCTGTTCGGAACGGTCGACCGAATCTATCGGTCGGTCGACCGAACATTGCGATGAAATATTCTACGTTAAGAACGGTCGACCGAATCTTGCACGGTCGACCGAAATTGGGTTCGGGCGGTCGACCGGACCTTCGTAACGGTCGACCGGTCCAGACGGTTTTATGCAGAATTAATTTAAGAATTAATTAGATCATGCATGGAATTGGTCCATAATTGATTTAATTCGTGGCTAATATTATTTATTATTAAATAATGGATGGTTAGATGGAATTTTGCATGAGATCATGGGCAAGGGATTGCACATGAATAGGTAATTTGGAGAGAACCTATAAATACAAGGTTATCTCATTACCTCCTTAATTAATTCATTATTTTTCTTATGCAAAATCTCTCTCCATAATTCTCCACGAAAATTCCTTAATTCTTAAGTTTAGTTTTAGTTTTTTTCAGAGGTCAACTTCTAAAGGGAACTAAAGAGGGGTTAGTAATTAGATTCTAAACCCAATCGGAGATTGAGAGACTAGCTTCCCTCTCTCCGATCTTGTTTAGAGTTTGGTGAATACTCGGAGGCATCCGGCGCAGCGAGGAGCATCCCAACCGTCTCCGAATCTTCAAGAAGTTTTTGAGAACTTCTAGGTATGAATTTCAGAGCTCTTGTTTGTTTTAATAGAGTTTTTGAAACTAGTTTGTTAAAACAAACCGATGCATGCAATAAATTCTAGAAAATTGAAAATTGATCCTTATTATACATAAAAATTCGAAAAATATATATGTATAATTAAACATGAAATCCTACAGAAAGTTCCAATTATTCGTCAGCTGCATTTCAATAGCCGAGTTCATGCGGTCGAAAAGAGTGTCGAGAGCGACAGTCGATGTAGTGATCCACTCTTTCAGAGCCGAATGTCCACTTTCCACTCTGTAGTTCGTAGTGTCGCCGAAATGAAAAACTTTATTCGTCCAATTCAACACAAATGTTTCTTTATGCACCAACCATGCATCTTCCACATACTCCGTGAGTACTGGCCAGGACTTGAAAGAATCTTTCAGATTACGGATCGCTCTATCATAATCCGTCTGTGAATCAGAAAGCATGACTCTCCTCCACTTTCCACGCCTAAAACTCTCTGCAAGCTGATTGCTCTTGCCGAATACGTGGTATGCATAGTTGTACACGTCTTTGTTGATATGCCAGGTGCAAAGTAAATAAGCAGACTCAGGAAAAACATCTGGCACTGGTCGCATCAGACTCATCTCCCAGTCTGTTATTATTGTTGTAATATCCTGAATTTTTTAGTTGAGGTAATAATCAAATATCTTAATGGACTAATTAAGATTGTTGGATGATTGTGTGGTTTTAGGAGAAGATGAAATTTTGAGAAGAATATTGAGAAGAAAAAGATGGAGATTTTGAGGCAAGTACTGATTCGTTATTCTTCAGTTTCATATCATGTCTGTCTCTCTTGATATTCGTAGTTGCTTGCATGTTGAGCATTAATATTGATTTTATGGATATGCATATGATTGCATGGTGGTGTTTCGGTCGACATGTCCTGTGGCTGTGTGTATGTTTCTGGCAGAGCAACTTAGGAAAGAGCTGCCTAGCGGACAGCGTGGAGCCACCCGAGAGAGGAAAGGGCTTCCTGTCGTTAGTGTGGAGCTACCAAGTGTGCGTCTGACTGATTGATAGATTTCAGAAGCACAGGATGTGGTAGAATCCGAATGGGGGTTCCAGATTGTTATGCATGTATTTTATTTGTGATGCATGTCTCTTGATTGTGCTTATTGACTGAATGTCATATTTCGTATTATTTTCCACATGATTATGATTCTGATTGATTGATAGTTGGTACTTGAGGGCTGTCGAGCTCACAAATTGTTGATTATATTTTTCAGATTAATTATGGGCCTATCAGATGGATTTAAATATCAGAGTGCGCAGCGGTCAGGATCGTGGATCGTATCTTAACGCACCGGGTTCGGGCGGGTGAGCAGTTGTCCGGGCTCGGGGCGTTACAATTGTAGTCGGGCTAACAATATTCAATAACAGATCTCGCAACCTCTCCAACACCCACCGATAACTAGACTCAGTCTTATCCTTCAAACTCGCATATCCGACGAGGAAATTCATGTTTGTTGGAGTAATCCCAACCATCTCAAACAAAGGCATCTTGTACTTGTTCGTCTTATACGTCAAATCCATGCAGATTATGAAAGGGTATGTACGCAACAACTGACACTACTGCAAAATAGGCTTTACTCGTCGCCCAATAGACGTCGTCCTTTATGACCACCGACGTCTAGTGGGGAGGGGACAAAATAGACGTCGGCCTTTAGGGAGACCGACGTCTATATTGTACTATAGACGTCGGGTGTAAGAATACCAAGTTTGGCCGACGTCTATGGTGTATAGACGTCGACCTATATACGTCGGGTGTGATAGGTGGGCAATTAAGGTTTACAGAGCTTTAGGTGGTAGGAGAACAACCACAAAAACAGGAATAACATGACATGGAATGAGAGTACGTTCTATCCCATTGTTGTTAATTAAGTTAGGAACAAATATTTAGCGAATTTCTATGTTTGTAGTACCGGAAGCAGGTTGGAAATACGGAATGCGGTTACTACGTGATGAGATACATGGTGGAAATCCTCAATGTGGTAACTCAAGACGTATGTCTAACCGAGGTAATGTAGATTGTTATTCAATTGTAGTTTCAATATTTAGTTATTAATATTCAACACACTTGTATTTTTTTGATAGGTTTTCCCAAAAACTAGTGATCCCTTCTCGCAACAGGAGCTCGATGAAACTCACGACCGATGGGCTCAATATTTCATCAGAAACATGTTGTCGAACTAAGAGGTTCTCCTGCCAATAGTATTTTTTGTAATTTAGTTAACAAGTGCACTTGTATTACAAACCTACACTTTATGCCTTAATATAATCGCCTTAATTTTAGAATGAATTAATTGCAAGTGTGTTGAATGTCAATTGTGTATGCTTTGTATGTTTGTGCATGTATGGTTGTATGTTTGTGCATGTATGCTTGTGTGTTTGTGCTTGTATGTATATGTGGACGAAATTTTGAGTATTTGTGAACAAATTTATAGGTGAACGAATTTGGTGCAGTTGTATGTACACGAATACGACGAATAAAAACAATTTCGTCGGATGCTATTTATTTTTTTTGTCCAGGTTTAGGAATACACGACGGCTGTTTATATTACCCGACGTGTATTCCTGTAAAGAAAGGAATAGACGTCGACCTTATGTTGAATCCGACGTATATACTTTAAGGATAGACGTCGTATGTTATTCCACCGACGTCTATCCCTAAAGAATAGACGTCGCATGTTATTGCACCGACGTCTATACCTAAAGCATAGACGTCGGGTGTTGTATAGGCCGACGTCTATACGTTAACGAATATACGTCAACTTCTAATTACAGCCGACGTCTATTCGTCAGGTATAGACGTCGACGATACCATAGCCGACGTCACACATAGACGTCAGATTGGGGAGTGCTTATATCCGACGTATATAGCCCCGTACATCCGACGTATATTCCATTTTCTGTAGTAGTGTGAACTGAAGTCGAATGTGTCAAAAATGCGTGAGTGGGGACATTATTTCTTCATCTGCCACAATCCAATGCAAATAGTTATACTGCACTGCCTGACTGAGAAACTGCTGAGCATGATTCATGTCTTCAGATTTCGTCATCCTCATGTACTCTCTGAAGTTATAAATGTGTCTTTGATTGAGATTATCCTCCGGGAATTTCTCCTTTACTGCCAACAAAATGTTACGTGGTCTTGCTTGTGTTTCTGTCATATCACGAACAATTTGCTTGGCCCTAGCACTAAGTTCGCTGACCTGTCGGTGACCCTCTGAATAAACTACAAGTGCGTGGTTGTGATGCCCATAGGTGCTATTAGAAACAACGACTCATCCATCATGATCCCGTCGTTCGACTACTTTTACCAAAAAACGACAACCGCAACCTTTTCTTTTTTTGTTCTTCCGCAGTGTAATACTCGTATCACGAGAACTCATTTCATGTCTGCGATCACATCTCAGGTAATAATCCATCCGGTTATCTGCTTTTGGTTTGTATGATGATATGACCCAAAAAAATCTGACTCCTATTGCAACTTGTTTCGCCCATTTACAAACTTCCTCGATTGTTGTAAATATTTATTTACTATAAAAACTCATTGTAATCTACTCCATCATCACCGAAAACTTGCAACGAAACCTCGAAAAAATTAATTTAACAGAAAATAAAAAAACTAAAAAAAAACGGGGCATCTGGTGGAGGCGTCTTAGCCAGACGTCCGAGTCGGAAAAAAATCCGCCTCTGTTACCTCGCTAGATCCAGGTGCTTCGTCAGACATTTTCGTGGGGTTGGTATTAGGAATGTGAGTAAAAGTGAGTCGAAAATCTTGTTTAAAGACACGAGACGAAATTGGTGTTAATTGATTTGTTAAGGGCAAAAAGATAATTTTTAGGACGATTTAAGTAGTTTTCCGACGACGAATAGTAGCCCCTTTTTCAATTCATCTCAAAAAATATATGAAAAAGAGTTACAGTAGGGGACAAGCATGAAAATGTTGCCCCCTCATTCTTTGTTGTTTAGATGTTTGTGTCCCCATTTCTGAGGACATATGTGAATGGAAAACTGAGAAAAGCTCTCCCCACGTACATCTAAATGATGCCCATAGATGATCAAGGATAAAGCTTGTTACAACTTAGAAAGTGGTTTGGAATAACATGATTGCCATAAAGGTATGGACCTCCTGCTGGCCCAGCACAATTAGACTGCATAATACTACTTAATGGGCCTTGTTAGGTTGGTCCAGATTTGTCCCTCCTACATGAAGAACCGACGCAAGAGGCTGCTTTTGAAAGAAAACGGTAAACGGATTCAGGAAATGGCAGGTTGGTTTACCTGCCATCTGTTACTTCTTCTCAATCTCAATAAATGAATTCTGTTTTTCTATTGGTTAACACATCTTCTGGTGTCTATTCGAATTCAACCCAAACAAGCTCAAATATTCAACTTCACGAGAGAGCAAACCCAGGACTTGCAAATTGAAATATCATAAACACCAGCAGAGATCTCAGGATCCAAAATGAAAAGGTTACACTAGTTTGTCATTAAAAGTATACATGCACACATACACACACTAAAAGAAATACAAAATATACAAAACAAAACAAAACACAGAGATCAGATCCAACTGCCCAACAGTCCAAGCTCCAAGCAAAGCACATAACTTCACTGCTCTCCAAGCAAAGAACAGTTGAAACTTGGAAGTGTGAGGGAATATAACAAACACAAATTGGCAGTTGGCATGTGAGAGAAAGCCAGAGTGATAAGGAACAGCAGAAGTTAGGAGGGAATAATGAGGATTGCATGTTGTTGCTTGGATCACATGTCTGCTACAAAAGTCTCTCCCACTTCTGACATTACCACATGAGCTTGTCTGTCATTCCACATGCTATGTTCTCCCACTCTTTCCCCCACTACTACATATGCATACACATTACACACTCACTTGTCTTTATCAAACATCTAAAACCACTCCACTTTCAATATCACCCACACTACGCCAAATCAAACCACTATACACACAATGCACACATTATGCTAACAAGTAACAGCTAACAACACCCCCAAAACACAAAGTTAACTAAACAACACTAGTATGGAAATTAGCCTCTCTTTTACATCAAAGTATGGTGAATTTAGTTTAATTAATTGTGGCCGCCGGTGACCGCCGCGTGTCGTGGGCAGGTGAGTAGGTGGTCGTTCGTCAAGCCGGCGGCTTGCATGAAGGAGTGGACAATTGTGGGACCGACGAAGCGGAAACCGCGACGGACCATGTCCTTGCTAATTGCCTCGGATTTGGAGGTTTTTACGGGAATTTTGCGGCATGAACGGTATTTGGTGGAGATCGGTTTGTTGTTTACGAAGGTCCAGAAGTACTTATCTAGGGATCCAAAATGTTTCTTTACCTGCATCAATACAATTAAGAGGAAAAATTAGCACTTGTATAACTAAACATGTTTCTTTTTTAGGAAAGAGATGCTAACTTAATAATTAACGTTTGATTACATGATATAGTTTTTCTAACATACATAATATCAAAATTTCCAAAATCGTACGTATAAATTTCACAGACTTTTGTACTCTTGCCAAGCCAACAACCTCAATAACCAACTACAACTAAACATGTTGGTTTGGTTGGTTGTTGGGAGAATTACTATTTACATAGACGCATGGAAATGGTGTACAATTTTGAAAGAGTCTGTGCAGCTTCTAATAAAAAATACATTAATTATTCTAATAAAAGCAATATTTTTCAGGGATTAGAAGGTTGAGATGAACAAAATTGAGGATAAATAATAAAATAAAAGGAAAATGGCCCTATTTAACTGCAATCTTCTGTTAAATACTGAATCAAGATTAAAATTGATACTAGACAGAGGGATTCTAACAGAAGTACGCACGTTTGCTGAGGCTTTTGTTTCAAAAGAAAAAAAGTTGCAGTGTTACAGAACTTAAAAGTTTGCAAGGTAAAATGGTGAAGAGAATTACCTCAAGAATTCGGTTAGAGTTATCAACTACTCCTCGAACTCTACCCAACTCAATCCCATACTCCGCACTTATGGAAGCCATTTGCTTCTCCGAGAATTTTGAAACTTCTTCGGCATCAAACCCCACAAAGGCAGCTCTGTTTTCCAAAGCAAAAATACAAAAAAAAGAAGCTATTAAGAAAATTTTCAAACATGATCTGAATTTTGCACTCAAAGGACATTAAAAGTATGCTAGTATTGTCTTAAACCATTTTCATCTAGTACTTCATCAATTATTTGAAGCAATACTACGTGAACACATATTCTACGAAAATATTGGAAAAACATGACCCACATCTAAAGTAGAACTAGTCAAGTATAATTTAAAGTTGTACTAGTAAATCAACAATCAACAGATATTCGTCGATGTTTTACCTATATGTTTCTCTTTTCTTGAGTAATGTAGTCCAATCAAGCCCAACTTGAGCACCTGAGAGTACCAGCAATTCAAACAGCAATCTGCAAAAGATGCCAAACCCAACAACAAAAATAAATCATTGGTTCATCACCAAGATTTTGAGTTTGTTTGTGTAGAGAGAGAGAGAGAGAGAGAGAGAGAGATTTGCAAGATTTGAAAAAGCAACTTACTTGTCATCATGGACTGGCACACCCCATTCCTCATCATGGTATGCAACATACATCGGATCTAAACAAAATCACAGCAAAAAGGAAGAGTTAGAACTTAGAATTAGAAGACAAAGACACCTTCAATTCCTCTATATATCTTTGTCATTGTTCTTATCTCTTTTACCATTCACAACATCTCATAATTAACTTTCGATCGCTCATCTATGTAGACCACTTGCACGTTGCATGTGATATTGTGACGAGGTTTGAAGAGTAATCACTAATCACCCACTAAATCATTAAAAATGTCACAGTAACCTCTATTGCTTTAGAATATCTCCGACATCATCTGCTTTTCAGTTGTATCCAATGTAACCATTTTAACCTTAACTCTGAATTATGGCCATCAAACTCCAAACATCATTTAAGAAGATTTTATGAAATGTTGAAGCATATAGATGATACCGAGCCATTCCAGAGATTTTTATTATTATAAAATTATGTGAAATGACTTCTTTTTAAAAAAAAAGATAAATCCTCATATATACCTTTCAAATAAAATACCACCACCTTCTAATACCCTAATTAATATCTCCCAAATTTAAGGTATACCCGAATCCCTTCCAATTTAACATTAACTTGGTAACAAACTTTTTTTTTTTGTTAACAAAAGAAGCATTCTACAAACTTAGAAAATCATGCATGGCTAAGTTTTTGTTTATGATGAGCAAATAAATTTATGTGCAAGAAATCCATAAACTACTCGTAGATGTTCACTTCTTGTTCTGTACTTATCCATAATCACGGAATAAAATCTCTGCTTGCAACACTTTCTTTTCGAAAACATTATACATTCCAATTAAATCCCAACATATAACTCATTATACTCAATCCAAAGTTAATTAGTGGGTATAATATAGTAAATAATTACCAGAATTAGGGGTAACAGAGAAGCACTTATTCTCCTCCAAACCACCACCACCACCAATCCCAGCAACCTCGAGCGGCACCTTCTTGTCCCCAACCCTCCCATAGTGCGCGATCCGCATCTTCCTCCGGTCCCGCACAAGCCCGGCCTTCTCCCTCTCGGCGGCCGCGACGCTTCCAGGCGCCATCGCATCGAATAGAAGCGCATTCTCCACGTTTTTCGATTTCCTCCCGATGGTGGCGCTCTTGGAGAGCGTTGGCTTGGGGGAGGAGACCGGCTTCTCGGGTGCTGAGGCTGGGGCGGGGTTGGGGAAGGAGAGGGACTTCTTCAGGGGTCGGGTCGGGTCGGGGAGGACACGGTTTCCGGCCGGGGTGAGCACGCCCCGGCCGGAGAGGAGGGTGGTGGTGGTGGAGGAAGAGTTCATCTTCGAGTTGCACATGGTGGAGTTGAGTTGAGTGGAGTGGAATGGAAGTTTGTTTGTTTGGTGTTGGGAAGGACGGGTATTGTGGTGTTGGTTTGGAGATTTGGAGGGAGGAGGTTAGGGTCGTTATATAGATGGGAAAATGTTGATTCGGATCGGATTTGGGTCCTTGTTTGGTAGCTAACTTGGTGTTTTTAAATGAGAATTACTATTTGTCGTCGGAAAATTACTTAAATCGTCATAAAAATGACTTTTTTACCCTTAACAAATCAATTAATACCCATTTTGTCTTGTGTCTTTAAACAAGGTGTTTGACTCAGTTTTACTCACATTCCTAGTACCAACACCACGAAAATGTCTGGCGAAGCACCTAAATTTGGCGAGGTAACGGGGGTGGAATTTTTCCCCGACTCGGGCGTCTGGCTAAGCCGCCTCCACATAGGTGGAGGCGGTTTAGCCAGACGCCTCCGCTTATGTGCAGGCGTCTTAGATGGACGCCTCCACAAAGGTGAAGGCGTCTGTCTAAATTTTTTAATTTTTTAATTTTTTTTTATTTTCTGTTAAATTCAAATTTTTCAGGTTCCGTTGCAAGATTTCGGTGGTGATGAAGTAGATTACAGTGAGTTTTTTGACAGTAAAGAAATATTTACAACAATCGAGGAAGCTTGTAAATGGGCAAAACAAGTTGCACTAGGAGCCAGATTTTTTTTGGTTATATCATCATACAAACCAAAAGCAGATAACCGGATGGATTGTTACCTCAGATGTGATCGCAGACGTGAGATGAGTTCTCGTGATACGAGTATTGCACTGCGAAAGAATACAAAAAGAAAAGGTTGCGGTTGTCGGTTTTTGGTAAAAGTAGTGGAGCGACGAGATCGTGATGGATGGGTCATTGTTTCTAGTAGCATCTATGGGCAGCACAACCACCCATTGACAATTTATTCAGAGGGTCACCGACAGGTCAGCTGACTTAGTGCTGGGGCAAAACAAATTGTTCTTGATATGACAGAGGCACAAGCAAGACCCCGTAACATTTTGTTGGCGGTAAAGAAGAAATTCCCAGACGATAATCCGAATCAAAGACACATTTATAACTTCAGAGAGTACATGAGGAGGACGAAATCTGAAGACAGGAATCCCGCGCAGCAGTTTCTCAGGGAGGCAGTGCAGCATAAGTATTTCATTGGATTGTGGCAGATGAAGAAACTAATGTCTTGACTCACGCATTTTTGGCACATCCGACTTGAGTTCAGCTGTTGCGTACATACCCATTCGTAATCTGTATGGATTCGACGTATAAGACGAACAAGTACAAGATGCCTTTGTTTGGGATGGTTGGGGTTACTCCAACAAACATGAATTTCCTCGTTGGATATGCGATTTTGCAGGATGAGACCGAGTCTAGTTACCGGTGGGTGTTGGAGAGGTTGCGAGATCTGTTATTGGATATTGTTAGCCTGACAGCAATAATTACGGACTGGGAGATGGGTCTGATGCGACCAGTGGCAGAGATTTTCCTGAGTCTGCTCATTTACTATGCACCTGGCATATCAACAAAGACGTGCACAACTACGCATACCATGTATTCGGCAAGGAGAAGCAGCTTGCAGAGAGTTTTAGGCGTGGAAGGTGGAGGAGAGTCATGCTTTCAGATTCACAGACGGATTATGATAGAGCAGTCCGTAATCTGAAAGATTCTTACAACTCCTGGCCAGTGCTGACGAAGTATGTGGACGACACGTTGTTGGTGCATAAGGAAAAATTCGTGTTGAATTGGACGAATAAAGTTTTTCATTTCGGCAACACTACGAACTACAGGGTGGAAAGTGCACATTCGACTCTGAAAGAGTGGATCACTACATCGATTGCCACTCTCGACACTCTTTTCGACCACGTGAACTCGTCTATTGAAATGCAGCTGACGAATATTCAGAACTTTCTTGAAGATTCGAGACGTCGAAATTTGGCACATTACATAGGTCCTTTGTTTCAGTTCACTGCTTGTCGTTAATGACTCAGGAGTTGAAGAGAATGCAAGACTTAAGTGATGAAATTGAATATCGTTGTGGGTGTGCTTTCCTGACAACACATGGGATTCCTTGTGCATGTACTATGTACGAGTGTTTGGCGTCAGGTGATGGAATTTATTTAGAGCAGATTCATCTATTCTGGAAAACACTTGTTATCGGAGAAGGAGTCCAGAAGTCAGAGTTTGTTGATCAGTCAGCACAAGACGTTGAGCATTTTCGGAAGCTAGTGGATGAGATCTCGGAGAGCGACCCTGCAGTAATTCGTAGTGCCTCTCGTATTTTATACGAACAGTTACACCCCGATCAGTCGAACTATGGAGAACCCGAAGAAAATACTAAGGTACGAGGTCGACCTAGGGGAAAGTCGACACGTCGGGACCCGAGTGCCTTCGAGTATGCTGAGCGAGGTTGGGTCCTGGGGTCGGGCGATGGAGTACCCTATAGCGACCTTATGGTATCAAATGCGAGATGAAAGTGTTGTTGGATGGTAGGATCAGTATCAAAGTAGGATGGAGTATTGGACCAGTTACGTGGTACATTTTGATTGTAATTTGTAATGTTTTTGTAATGTATAATATATCGCGTATTTCTACTTATATCGTGTTGTTCTTTTACCGTATTTTAAATTTAAATACCAACAAATGTAGTAACAGTGCAACAAAACGAAAGTAGAATCAAAACAACTACAACTCAGCATCTGAATCATGGTCCGAAATGCCCAACTGGCTGTTCCAATCCTCGATCAGGCGATCCCAATCTGTACACGCAAGTCTCGTCTCCTCAGTCGGCATGATGTCTATCTGTCGCAAGAACGGCTGCGTACACTGTATCGCCCTACTCATCCACTGTCTGTAAAATAAAAATTAGCGTACAATAACAAAATATACTTTACAATTAAAAATAAAATTAGATAAACTTACCGCATCGGCACATGTCCTATCCAGTGGTCTCTCCGGTCTCGGAATGATACCGTGTACGAGTAGTGGATGTGAGCACCTACCGAACCACTGCAAATAATCTGGAGCACAAGTGGAGGGGTCACGGCTACGACTCAGATCGTCCAGGTGTAGTCGTCCTACTCTCGGAAATGTCCTCCAAACCGATTCCGCCGTAGAAACGCTATGCGTGACGTCGTACGTCGTCGCAGTCGCAGACCGTAATGCATGCTCGGGCGTCGGGATGTCAACCGGGATCACCTGAACGTAACCTAACTGACGTAACACGCGATCAGGTATATAAGACTCTGTGATATCCCTATAACGAATAACGCCCATAATGAGTTATCCCACTCTCGTCTACAACATCGATACTAACACCACCGCCACTCCAAAATGAGCTATCCCGCCCAAGACCCTACAGGCTGACACTCAGCAACTCAGATACATATAACTTCAGCTCAGATGTCGGCGCCTGCGCACTCACCATAGGACCCTCAACAGGAATGTGTAGAATCTGAAAAACATCATGCAACATGATCGTCATCTCTCCGAACGGCAAATGGAAAGTGTTAGTGTCAGGCTGCCACCGCTCCACGAATGCCGAAATCAACGACATGTCGATGCAGGAAAATATGTTGTACGACAAGTGACCCAATCCACTGTCAACCACGGTCGCCGTCATATCCTCAGTCATCACTGAACGCCATGCCTTCAATGTCGTACAGGCTCTATGCCGATTATGGCACTTCAAAACCTTCTGCTCCTCGCCATCCCAGATGCGTCTGGCGACGTGGCCTCCGAAACTCGGAATGACGCTGCCATCTACAGGACCACCGGGTATAATATCTGTGACGATCCAAGACTCGTCCTCACCCCTCTTCTTCTTCTTCTTAGCTCGGGCGTCTGCAGTGCACGAACTCAAATCACCGGTCACAAACCGGCCACCTCGATCCTTCCTAATGACCCACTCAGCTGAAGGACCACCGCGTCGCCCCCGTCCTTGACCGGACTGATGTACCGCCTCCTCCTGGGGCCCCAAGTCGTATCGGCCCCCATCGTCACTCTCGTCGTGACTCCTCACCTCATCTGAATCATCCTCGTCGTCGAAAAAATCTCCAGGTGTCTGATGACGATGTAACAGATCTCTCTCTCTCCTAACTGAAGCAGAAATACCACATGTACGTGGATGACGAGGACCTGACTCGTCTGCTATACTACGTACCACGCGTAAGGGAATTGATTTCCCTTTTCCTCCAAGGTAACCCGATGACTATTAATTCAATTTTAAAAATAAAAATTTATTAATGGATTTACTAAAATAATTAAACTAATTATTAACTTAATAATCGATTTATTTAGCAATTATCACAATTAATCAATAATCCTTTACTAAAATCATACACAACTAATTACTAACATAATAATCAAGTTATTTAGCGATTTATTTATTAATTATTACAATTTATAATCAATAAACGATTTACTAAACTAATTTAACTCATTATTAACATAATATTCAATTTATTTTAATTTTATCACGATTTATAATCAATTTTAAAAAAATCAAAAAAAAAATCGGGGCGTCTGCGGGACATGCCTACCCTACGTGGGAGGCGTCTGCCGGAGACGCCCACCCTACGTGGGAGACGTCTCCCGCAGACGTCGGGGCCTGGGGTCGGGCGTCCGCAGGAGCCGCCCGACCAAACGATCGGGTAATTTAAGTAGTCAGGGGTAATTTACCAGATGTGGGTAGTCAGGGGTCTCCGCTGGTTCTTTTCCTGGCCTCCAAGACATTCTATGTGGTGAATAGAAGAGTGATATGAAGAAAAAATTGTGTTAAAAGAGTGAAATGAAGAGTTATATTAGTAGAAAGGGTAGAGGGGCAAAATGGTAATCTTACGGGCGATTTAAGTAGTTTTACGACGACGAATAGCAGTTCAATTTTAAATGTATAGGTTTTTGGTACAGTACACCGTAGGTGTCCAAATTGACAATATGCACATTTTTTGGTATTACCGCATATGTACTTAGAAGTCATTCCTATTGGTGCAAATGCACCCGGGCCGTTTGTGGGTCCCACACTAGAGAGACGACGTGAATGAGCCGTTAACGGCCGTCCAAATCAGTTCGTGATCCATTTGTTAGGACGTGTGATTTGGGATTGACTGTAGCAAAAAACATTTTCTAATTTAAGGTCATGATTAAACCATTACCGTGCTGGAATCGCTTTGGATCGAATCACTCTGGATGGACTCTGGAATCACTCTGGATTGTCTCTCGATCGACTATGAAATCACTCTAGATCGACTATGGAATCACTCTGGAATCAATATGGATAGACTCTGGAATAACTTTGAATCAATATGGACCATAACTCCCCTCCTTCCCAAATCCCCGAGTTTTCCACTTTGCGGAAACCCTAACTCGACTCCTTCCCAAATCCCCGGGTTTTACCACTGTCCAGAAATCCTAACTCGCATCCTTTCCAAACCTTCGTGTAATCGTCCCCATTTTCCTACTTTGCACAAATTGGAGGGCGACCACACTGACCAGTGGATCGGGCAGAGGTAGCGACGAGCACGGCGATAGCGTGGAAGATGGTACACACAAGAAGCTTACTGATTGGGAAGCGAAGACGGTTAGTGATTTTTTTCCTGAATTGAGATATGCAAAATTACATGCTGTGTTTGGGTTTGGATGTTTTGATTTCAGTTTTCGGGTTGGCTTTAGACTGTAGATTGCATGTTTATAGTTTTGTTTGTATGCGATATGTTATCTGTCATAACACTGTATGGATTTTTCTTATTTGTCATAACCTTGTATGTCATTTTAATTCATATCTGTCAATTTAATTCATTTTCTTTATGTTTTTTTGGCTTTGTATGTTCATTATCCAAGCAGTGTGTCTGATTTAGAAGGTAGCATGAGAATTAGGTTACATTGTGGTGGTCAATGGGTTAAGTGCAAGGATAGGGATAAGGCTGTTGGTTTTAAAGAGGTAGCATCATTGGTTGTGGTTGAGGAATAGACGATTGACTTGTTAAGGAATTGGATATGCAGTTTAATGAAGTGGTCATCCACTGAAATTGTTGTGCATATGCATTATATGATTCCAAGCAAAGTTAAGAAAGACTACAAACCTTTGAATAGCAATGGAGATATAGATGAGGCACTTAAATTCCCCAATTAACAAAGTGAGTTTCACATCTATGCTACCCATGACAGGAAATCATAAGCTTTTGTAGGAGTTGAGAATGAAATAGAACCTTCTGTAGGTGTTGAGAAAGAAATACAAGCAGTAGATACTAGTCTAGAACCAATAATTGCTATTCAGTGCTCTGACATTTAAGGCTGTATAGACCTTCGAATTGATGCACTACTCTGTGTGTTGGAGGAAATGCAACCAAAAAGTTATGCCTCTAACTATTCAAATGTTATTGTCATTCCATCGACGGTTACCTCAGGAATTGCTAGTCAGTGTGAAGGTCTATACGAAGATATCATTAAGGGGAAATTATTGGCTTGGGACCCCAACCACTCAGTCATCGCACAACCACTTGTAGCCTCAGGGCACTGGTCCTTGGTTTCTGTGTGTGCGACAACGCAATCAATAACACATTACAACAACTTAGCTCACGTTCCTGACAAAGACGAAGATACATCTAAAATAGTCGGATCTTCCGAGGAATTGACTCTTAGTATGACAGTTCTGGAGGCAACGTTTTGGTGTAGAATGAGCGCTGAACTTTGAAAAGAAAAAAATCCCAACGGAATGCTCAAGGTACGAATGATTGTGGCGCATTTGTAGCCACTGGGTAAGATGCTTAATGGGAGGGGCAGATCCAACTCTTGAAGAGGATGTCAAATATTTGCACTCAGTTAGGGGAGAATTAGCAATGTACTTGATTTCAGATTCAAGATTTAGAAATCTCTAACCAACACTCACTAGAATTGTTTGGTTCTGACTCTTTTGTAAAGTTGTTTGATATGAACCATATATGTAGAAGGGGAACACTCTTCACAGATTACATTTTTTTTAAAATCGTCACTTGTCCATTATGAGTCATTGTTAATGCATGTATCTTGTAACCCTTGTCTCGATCTTGAATGTCCATGGATTATCTCTGGTTTAACCTTGTAGTCCTTTCCGGACTAACGCTGGATAGGTTATGGTTCCACTCAACGTATCCTTAGTGCATCCTGTAATCACTCTGGATTCACTCTGGATAGAGTATGGTTCGACTCTGGATACTCCACGTACCCCACGTGCATCCTGGAATCAATCTGGATTGACTATGGGTCGTTACTTGATTAAATCTGGAATTTATGGTTCGACTCTGGGATCACTCTGGATCGACGTTGGGATCACTCTGGATTGACTCTGGACCGTTGCTTGATTGAACACAGAATTATTGATTGAACACGGAATCACTCTGGATCGTCTTTGAAAATACCGACTCTGGCAATATAATGGATTGGATCTGGCATGACCCCGGTTTCCTTCTGGATTGACTCTGGATATATTATGGGTTTATTTTGGCATGGATTACCTGAAATGCCGTTGGATATTTTATGGTTACATTCTTCAATTACCCATGAGGCTGGACTACGCCTTCATTGTATCTGGATTGGCTCTAGACACCTCATTAAATTTGTATTATATTTAAATTAAGAAACCCAAACAAGTAACAACAGAAGGAAACACGTTCAAAGTTTTAAAAAGGTTCACATTTTTTTTGGCAATTCGAATCTGGATACATTATGAATTCATTCTGTCATTTGGACTCTGGACTAAATTTCGACAGTGGTCTACCCCTGGTCTCCAACTGGAATGACTCTGGATAAATTATGGATTCATTCTGGCATCACGTTGGATTACCTCTGGATTGAGTCTGGATTGACTCTTGTTTCAAGACCACCAGTATGGACTCACATAAATCATTTTGCAATTTAAAAATAAAACATGAAACCCAAAAAACAAACAGCAAAGGGAAAGACATCCAAAGTTTTAAAAGGCGCCCACAATTTTATTACGAAGGGAATTTGAAAGGGAAGTACACGTCGAGACACAACAAAAATCCTACAGGTCCTAATCAGATGAAGACCAAAAAGGGCGGGGATAACTCGACATGAAGTCCTCTAGCAACCGGCGTCGCCGCTCCTCGAGGTCCTTCAATTTGAAGAAAGGTTTTTCAAGGGCTAGACAAGTTGTCTTAAATGTGTCCAGGTTTCCAGTGCGCATGACTCTTTTCCAATCATCCACATAGTTCGTCATTCTCCACCGGCAGAACATTATGGACGTCTCCACAGCCTGCAACTCCTTACATCGTTGGCGATGTTCATTTTCTATACAGTTAGGATATCCTCCGGAATTACTCTGTACTGACTCTTCACTCATCTGGACTCACGCTTGTTGCTTCATAACATGTCCGTCTCAAAATAATTGTATGACTTATGTAGAAACTTTATCTCTTTCAAATACGGAGGTCTTTTTGCATACAAATTCCTTTACGATACGTCTTCTCATGTATTAATGGTAAGTCCAGTTCTCGATGTTAAACAGTCGTTCCCCTCTGATCACGGGAATCTTTGCACTTCAACTTACAAAGGAATTGCCAGATCAACCCGCTTTTGTAGACACATATTTGCTTAGTGGTCTCTGACGTATGACGCGTCACATACACTCAGAATACGGCTAGAGTGATTCCAGAATACGTCATGGTCTTCAATTAGTAAAATTTGTTTTACTACAGTCACTGGATCGAGAGTCGATCCATATTGATTCCAGAGTCGATTCCATAGTCGATCCAGAGGCAATCCAGAGTGATTCCAGAGTCCATCCAGAGTGATTCGATCCAAAGCGATTACAACACTGTAATGGTTTAATCATGGTCTTAGATTAGTTTTTTTGCTACAGTCAATCCCAAATCACACGTCCTAACAAACGGATCACGAACTGATTTGGACGGCCGTTAACGGCCAATTCACTTCGTCTCTCTATTGTGGGGCCCACAAACGGCCCAGGTGTATTTGCGCAAATAGGAATGACTTCTAGGTGTATATGCGGCAATACCGAAATAGTGAGTGCATATTGCCAATTTGGACACCTGCGGGGTGTAATGTAGCAAACCCCCCCTTAAATGTATGTATTGTACTATGTGGGAGTGAAAATTGTCCGGATAATATTCACTCCGACTGTCATATTGGAATTCGTTTAATTGGATATTGGTCATATAATAATTAAATATAATATATGTTTAAATGTCATAACAAATAGGGTTCTGGAAACGATAAGTGTGTGTGTATATAATTTGTATTTGTATTTGTATCTGAATTCTAAATTTCAAGATTTTCCATGAATCTTATAAGGACAAAATATAATTCTTGATACATATTTGTATATGATTGTCATCCGTATTTGTTTAACTCAAAATATGATTGTGTTATATAAACAAAAAAATAACCTCATCATTAGTCGTGTTCGTCATACCAGTATGGTACAAATATAGAAAAGTTGATAATCGTTCCGTATCAGGACCATTTCAGCCGTAATGCATTATCGTAACGCATTCGAGAATGTTATTGAACACTTGTAGGTAGTTTATCGATACAATAAAATACCTGCTGTGTCAAACACATCACATGCCTAATAAAGTGACATTAACTCAGGAAATATTCGGAAGCAATAGTTGTAGGATTCTAGCCTAATTCTAATCCTAATTGTGCCTTAATCTTGTTTAGGTGGAGATTAGTGGGAGATGGAGATGGAGATGGACGGCTGGGATTGAGGATGGATGGATGGAGGGTTGAGATGGAGAGGGGATGAGATGAGTGGTGGAGATGGATTGGATTGGATTGGATTGGATGGTTGAGATTAGAGGAGGAGGAGATATTTATTGTGGTGAGTCTCTCTCTCTCACTCTCTCTCGTGTCTCTCTCTCTCACTCGCGTTCTCTCCCTCTCACTCGCGTTCTCTCCCTCTCTCAGTGCTCTCCGGCGAGGAAGGTGGTGGTGATCTCCGACGTGTGGTGGAGGAGTTCTTCGGAGTCGTTGTGGTGGCCGGAGGTGAGTTGTGGTTTTGCTAACCCATCCCTCGCGTTTCCTTTTCTCTCTCTCGACCTCACGTGTCCTGTGATCGTGGTGGTAGGATTGGTGGAGGAGTTGGAGTGCTCGAGTGTGTCGAGGAAGTGATTGATCGTCGTTTGGACACGAGAGTCGTCGACGGATCGTGTTTGGGGAGGCGCGCTCGTGGAGGCGTCGTCGTGGTTCTTCAAAGGTCTCTTCAGACCTTTAGGTATGTCAAGCTTGCTCACTTAATTACCGTGAGTATTTGGAAGTCGACGGTAGGCCGTTCGGCTCGTCGCGAGTAAACATGCAGCAGATTTCACTACCTGATCGGTCGAACGGTTTGTGCAAACGGTCAACCATTCGTGAAGAGAATTCGGGCCCTACCTCAAATCGGTCGAACGATGCCTGTGGGGCGGTCGACCGATTGTGCATTGGAGGCAAGCCTGGTGAGTTTCGGTCGACCGGGTCCCCTTTGCCGGTCGACCGTGTGCACTGTCTTAAGTCGGTTGGGGGCTTAGACCATCTAAACGGTCGACCGCTCGTTGATTTTCGTCCGACCGTGACTTAAGTGAGCATAGTGATCGGTTCGACCGAATGAGGGTTCGGTCGACCAGACTTGTGCGCTGAGCGTGGGGAACGCTGTGGAGGAATTCGGTCGACCGAGATGTGCTCGGCGTTCGACCGAATTCATGGCGCGAGTGAGGGATATTTCCCTGGACAGATTCGGTCGACCGAGATGTGCTCGGTGTTCGACCGAATTCGTTGTGGGTTTGAGGGATCCTTCCCTGGTGACTTTCGGTCGACCGGGGCCCCTTTGTCGGTCGACCGATTGGTCGTTTTGTTCGTTGAACCGGGAGTTGACCATCTAAACGGTCGACCGTCCCTTGATTTGGGTTCGACCGAACGAGTGTGGTGTTGGGAATCGGTCGACCGATGGAGTGCCGGTCGAAGTGGATTGCCCTGTATTTGCTTGATTCGGTCGACCGGGACTTTTGGTTCGGTCGACCGTTTGTGTCATGTTTTGCACTATGGAGGTGCTATGGTCGTGGTTGCCCGTGTGGGGCGAGTCGTGGTGCCGATGTTCTTCCGGCAAGTGTGCGAGGTGCACGAGGTTTGCGGTGGTTGGTTGAAAATAGACCTGGAGCCCCGTAACTGTGTGAGAGCTGCGGTTGGTTGAAAATAGACCTGGAGCCCAGCTAGTCTGTATGGAGTTGCTTGAAATTAGACCTGGAGCTCCGTAGTGCGTTCGGGTTGGTTGAAATTAGACCTGGAGCCTGAGCAAGGACCGCGCGTAGGGGTTGGTTGAAAATAGACCTGGAGCCCTTAGACGTTTGGGTTGGTTGAAAATAGACCTGGAGCCCTTGGTCGTGTCGTGGTAGCTGCGGTTGGTTGAGATTAGACCTGGAGCCCAGCTTGGCGACGAGTGTGTCGCGACGGTTGGTTGAGATTAGACCTGGAGCCCCGTGACTGTGGTGGGTGCGGCGGTTGGTTGAGATTAGACCTGGAGCCCCGTACCAGTAGTGTGTCCTGTGGTTGAGTTTGAGAGAGCCCTGGTGCTGGGCGTGTTGAGATGCTTTTCTTGGGTTGTAGAATTGCATGCTAGGATGCTTTTATTTCATACATATAGAGTTTGGCATACGGGGTTTCCTTCTGGAAACTCAGGCATTGTTGCATGTTTACTTTCAGGCCGTGATCGGCGTTAGGGGGTGGTGACCGAGGAGAGGAGCGCTGCTACCGGATCCAGCTTTCTCTCAGTTGAGGTCGTGTGATTACTGCTTCCTTTGTATATGTTTTTGATGTAATCACAACTTTTGTATACTCTGATGTTCGGATATATATTATATATATGTTGGTGCACCTGTGTCCCTTTTATTGCGTAATATCCTCTGTTGATTGAGTGTTTATAAATTTTAAAATTTTCCGTTGCTTGAAGATGTTACAATAGTAATGTAGACTTCCATTTCTGTTGCAAAAAATAGAATGCTATTTTTTATCCTAAAAAGTTCATATATGACACAAAAATGATTTTTGTGGACGATTTATTTTGTTATGACAAATCGTGAGGAAATAAGATGAAGTAAAATATCATAGTTTTATATAAAAAGACAAGATTTTTTTACTCGAATTTCATTGAATATTTACAAGAAACCGAAGCACATATCATATTTTTTAGCCTATTTAGTTGTTATGCCACTCAATTTATGTTGTTTGTTAAAGTGATGATACCAATACCTTATGTTATTCAGCCAATACTAACACAAATATGACATGTTTATATAAATTATAAAGAGTCTCACGCCGCTAAACATAAAAAGTATGTAACACGATCTCTTAGAAAAGTCGGTCTTCATCCAAGACTTATGTGTTTGGATTTTGTAGAAGTAATAAACCAATAAACCAACCAAAAAATCAACAAAAATCTTAACAATGGTCTTAACGTAGGACTTAATTTGCAATACCAAAAAATCACATTACTCAAAATCCTTATAGGATGAAAATCTAACTATAACTGACTCCTTCAGAATTATTATGTCCTTCAAAATGAACAATGAGAAAAGCTCTCTGAGGCTGAGGTAAATCTAATTAATTAATAGATCTTTGACTTGAAATAACCTCCACAGTGTTCTCCCTATGATAAGCCTAAGATTTGATATCACTGGTAGACGAAAATCTTTAACACAACTACGAATACAAAACAACCACACAAACATAGAACTACTACCGCACAAGCTAATAGCATAGTAAACGAGAAGAACAATTATAGGTGCAATGATGCGCGAATTAATGTTGATCATCCTTAGCAGTTCCTCATGCACATACACGTGGAAAATATGTTATTATGGAAGTCTCCTGTAGTTCACCTTCCTTATGCACATGCAAGAGAAGATGTGTTCTTCACGGATCACCAGTAAGACATCGCAGTGGCTGAGAACACCACAAAAGATCTGGAGACTACAATTTACGATTTTGGTTATAATAGTTTTTGTAGATGTGGTCTGTTCTTTCTTCATGTTTGGCTTTCACATTTGTGCACTTGCAAAAAAGTACAGTGCACATTTGATCATATATATATATATATATATATATATATATATATATATATATATATATATATATATATGATCATGTTATTTGCTCGTTACCAATATCCATACATGATAGACAATATTAATTATTTTCGTAACAACATGATTATATGACACGAAAAATTACACGACATGACTAATTGACACTCTAATAACAATACACCACATTGAAGGAGGAGGTTTGTGACTTGTGATTGCTATTGGATCGGAGGTATGGGCGGTGGGGGGACAACTCGGGTTGGTAGGGAAAGTGATAGTAACATGGGGAGGTTGGGGTCTGCCACACAACTCAAACAAGCCAGAGAAGAAGAGAACATGATGGGGAGATTTAATTTTGATTAATTTGTCTTAAGAGAAGTCCCACTTGTGTTGCACGAGGGACGATAACGACACACACACACGCATGAGATTCTTCACACGAGCTGTAGTGTTCGGAACCTCTTTGGATCATTCGTAGCGACCACACATTTTGGAATATTAATGTCTTGGTCTTTATAATAAGAGAGCAAAATGTTTTGGAAGAGGGTTTTTTTTTTGGATAAATAATGGGAAGAGGTAGGATATGTTTGTTGATCTTGGTTTTATTGGCATTTCGTTTAGTTTTGTGTTTTCTTAACCCTTATGGATGGGAATGAAGAATATTTTGTGTTGAGATTTCGACCGAATTCAATAGGACGGATGTAGTAAGAGATGAAGGGCAACTAATTATGTGATTAATATTTGAGGATTTCTTAAAACATGTGTATTATTTTGCAAATTGTTTGTTGATTTTTTGGTGCTCTACGAGTAATGATGATTATACTCATAGTTACTAATACTTAACGTTTATATTTTTCACTTCAATTGTGTAGAAAGCAGTTAGCACCATCTGATAAGCGTTACTATAATTATTTTGATGTCAAAATCTATCATTATTATGTTTGTCCTTATCAACCAACGTCTTGGGAGCCATTTAGAAGTTTTACGTAAAATTGACCATCAACTTCGGGCTACATTACTTTTTAATGTCCAATATCTGAAAATTTCAAGAAAATGGTGTAACTAGAATCGATCACTAATTTAGAAGGGTGAATAGATTTGTATACAATTCAACTATAAAAATGCAAAATTAAAAGAATATGGGAGAGAAAGTTACAAACCACAAGTCAATTCCGGAGATTTTATAGAAGTTCAATCACACCACGTGATCTATCATCCGATCATCTGATCCCTACTCGAGTATCCACTAATCTCTTCGTTCTAGGTCGAAGATAAACTCTCTACAATCTGAGCATTGTGAACACCCTTGCCTTGCTCGATTCTCCACTCACAATCCGAGAGAGAGTTTCCTCAAAACTTTACAACACGATGGAGTATAATGAAAATGATTGAACTCTAACTAGAATTGGGCTTCGAGTGAAATGAATGGAGTATGAGAATTGTTGGAGCTTTGAAGACTTGAAAATTGAGAGCACAAAGAGTGTGAATGATTTTGAGCAAGTTGTATTATTTGTCTCTTAAATGAGGCTTTTATATGCTTCAAAGCAAATAGAGCCATTAAGGAGAGTTTGTGATATTTGGATCAATGAGAAATAAGATTGAACTTGAGCTCGGGTAGAAATCTGCACCGATTCAGTCGAGCGTTTGCAGAATGGTTGTTCGAAACAAAAAGTTGACTTGCTCAAGATAACATGTTCAGATAACCCAATAGGGTTCGGTTATCGTATATATTAGAAACTTCCAATAATTTTTTCAATTTGACCAATTAAAAGTTGGTTCACCGAACGGGGTTTGGCTAACCATTCCAAGGTGGACAGTAAGAATTGGTCAGACTCTGATCAAATCGATTTCTGTTGTCTGGATCGATAACTTGTCTTCTCGCGCCAACGGTTGGAAATCAAACAACCGTTGTGAGTCCAACGGTTATATTGACACGTTGAAAAGTCGTTGCGCACTAGCAATCAACAAAGGCAATGGTCGACCTAAGAAGGACCGATAGACAACAAATCTGAGTTTTCAAAGATTTGTGCGTGACAACAAAAAACATAAGTCCGTTAAGAATCCTCAAAGGATATTTGTCACGTGGTCCAAAGGGAGCAAGTCACGTTTGAATTCGATAGTTAAAAAAACTCGGATGATCGCATAAAGGACAGTCAACCGAAGTGAGAATTCCAGTAAATATTGGAATTTCTCTGATCAAACGTTTCAGATGATCGGATGACTTTTGGTCATCTGAATCAGTGATTCAAGTAAAGATTAGAAGTTACCGACTCAAGGGTTTCGGTTGTCCGAAATGAGTTTGGTCGTCTGTTTTGAGAATTTTGGTTGACCGACGGCTGTGCGGTCGAATATGGTCATATAATCCTTTGGTGTATCAAGTGAACATTTGATCATAAGACTTAACTAAAATGAAAATTACTTGTCTTCTCATTGAGCTTTGATTACAAGTCTTGATTAAGCCTTATCTTGAACTTGATTAATTCTTCAATTTAAGCACCTACATTATTAACAATATAAATTATATATATGCAATTTGATATTATGATATATGTGATGTATTAATTGAAGTCATGCATAATATTAATTTGTTAATCATCAAAATTAAGAGTAATATGCCAAAAAACCAACAAAATGTTGTAATTTATCCCCCAAAAATTATATTTACAAGGTATAAGTTGTATGCATATGCAATATAGAACACCGTTGTTTTGTTTTACCTTGATCTTTTAGAAACCCTCCTAAAGTATATTTAAATTAGATATTCTTAGTGGTTACCCTCCTAATTGTAACATCCCGAAACAACAGAAAATTTAAAAATTTAAACAAACGAGATCACAAGACAAGAGTCATCAAACATGAATGTTACTCATAAATATAATCAGTCGGTGCACCACAATACAACAAAGTTTGTCAAAATACATGATTACATCAATACAACGAAAGACAAATACAAGTAATCATGAAGACCTCGAAGAGTCCGAAGAGGATCCTGACCCCAAATGTGTGCGCCCGCTGTGACAACCCGACAGAACCTACTGCGGTCCTGAAACATGAATCAAACAACAATGCCTGAGTTTCCCATTAGGAAACCTTGTATGTCAAGCTTACCTATATGAATGCAACTGTACGGTAATGAACCTATCATACTAGTAGCATGTCATATCATCATCTGCAATGCACAAAATCCCCTCCAAGGGTAAAACGTGACCTCAGTCCCTCGGCAACAAATACCCTCATAGGGTCACAACAAGGACATCAGTCTAGCAACAACAACGAGTCTCCCTCGGAAACCTACCGTAGGCACACACGGTCTTACAGACAGTACGCGACGCACCCCCACACGCGACTACTCGAGCCAAAGAGATCGGTGAGGAGCGTCTGCACTTCCGCGCAAGGTAACCTTGTGGTCTACACCACCCCAACAGAGCCGTAGCCCGGTCGGTCCAAACATTCCCTGATAGGTGCCCAATCGAGAAATCATCGTCGGAACAACATCGACGGCATCGGCGACACAACATCGGTGGTACAACATACGTCTGGCACAACATCGGATGACACAACCACAAGCTGAAACATCTTCGGCAACATCATTACCGGCAGAAACCTCGGCGGCATCGCCGGCACAACCTCGGTGGTACAACATACGTCCGACACAACATCGGACGGGTTCAGACTGTAGTCTGCAGGGTAATCATGGTCTACGAGCTGTGCATCAACATGCATTAGGATCCGCGATCCCTCAGGTCTGCTACTTTACATAGAGTCAAGCAACAACACGTTACACCACAATCCATCAATGGAGGTGGCACGACCCCAACATCAACACTCTTCCGCACGACGGTCCCTGGGCAGACACGAGCAACATACCTGTCATCACCTCCCAGCTCACGCTCTAAGCGAGGACACAGGTTTTCGTGGACATAGTTGATACAACATAATGTCCGAGAATTCGGTTTTGCGCAGAAACGGTCCACCAAAAAAGGTTATCCGGTCGACCGTTCCCAATATATTTGGTCGACCGAAAGTCTGCAACGGTTGAACTCTTTGTGCATCACTTAAGTCCCAATGGTCGAACAACAATCTAAAACTGGTCGACCGAATACGGGGACAAAATCCGAAGTCTGGTCAAAATCATACAAGTCTAATCGATTGACCGACTCAGGGGTCCCGATCGACCGAAAACTACCAGAGGCATCCTAATTGTCTAGGTCATTAATCGGTCAAACAAGATAAATAATTGGTCGAACAACATGCAATATAATCAAGTTCACTTAAGTTCCGGTCGAACCCAAAAATAGGAATGATCAACCAAAAACTAACAGGCAAACCTCCGACCCACCAACACACATGCAACCGGTCGACCGCCACAAGGCATCGTTCGATCGGTGATGGTTAAAGTCGGGCAAAAATAGTAAATCGGTCGACCGCCCGAAGACACCGGTCAACCGTTGGACGACATCAACCCGCACCTGCCAAGGATTTTACATCGTTTCTCGCCGCCAGCAAGGTCTCCGACCTCCCGCGACCAACCACAACTTCCCACCATCGTGGTGAGTGATTGATCATTTTATTTAAACCGCAAGTGCACGACCGCGTTGAAGCGGTGGCAAATACAGGTCGTCCACTAGGAGGTGTGTCGACGATTGGTTTGTTCGAAGGCGAGAGGTAAAAAGAAGGAGAGAAAGGTTGGTTACACTAAACTACACTAAGATGCAAAAAGGAAATGAAGATAAGCAATAAAACTAAGCCCCATAGGGAGTAGAGAAATAATGTGAATATGAAGATGTGTGTGTGTGTGTGTGTGTTCAATTAAGCTCCTCACAACATGTAGTGCATGAAATCATAAAACTACATCCAACTTTTCCTCCACACGAATTAAGATAAAACTACATCATTAAAACATACAAGACAATAATTGGAATGAAGCTAAATGAACTCAAGTATAAAGACTAGACCCTACTATGCCTCCACATGAATTAAGATAAGACTACATCATTAAAACTTACAAGACATTAGCTAAGGTAAAGGCAATAAGAGCACATACACTACAAATTGTGTTTCCAATATTAACTTCATCCATATCCTAACCTTATCATTCCCCATAAAATAAGTTCACTAATCAAAGCATAAGCTAAGCTTCATTCAAGAGCATTAGCATATCAAAGATAAGAGTGAAAACTCATTAGATGGTTATGGAAATCATATAAAGCTCAAGGGATAAAGATAACACACACTTAATACACTACATGATTATATCACATATTTCTCCACCCCCCGAATGGGGATGGAACTACTCACTACTCATTACACTAACTATATTAACAAAAGAAAGCATAATACTGAAATGAAATTTAACTAAGAAAGCAAGAAGTATTAAAGAAGCATAAAAGGAAAGACTAAATAAACATGCACAAATTAAAAGACAAGATTAAAAGAAACTAGAAGAATTATTTTATTAACAAATGACTCACATTGAAGGTAGCATTCTTCTCCACCTTGAGTTTTTGCTTCAAGGCTCACTCCTTAGTAGAGAGAATGCCACCAAGCAATGGGTAATTACAATGGAAGGTGAAGAGTTCTATTTATAGGCATGGAAAAAGCTAATCCGGGACAATCCCCCGATGTGGGACTAAACCAATACCAAAAATAGACTAAGCATACACTAATACACGTGCTATAGAAAACTAAACGGATCCTGGGCTATCTGGACCGCCAATTGGCGGTCTATATGCTTTAGATCCGTTTGGTTTTCGTTGTGGGCTTTGCTTGAAGTATTTCTTGGTCTTGGATGCATCTACTTGGTTTGTTGGAGCTCCGACCCGAATCGAATTGCCAAAATACTCCCCATGATGGTGTGGAGTTTCCTGTTTTGCTCTTCGGTCCTTCGGTCTTACGATCAGGTTCTTCTCCCTTGCATCTTACTCCCCATGTCTCACAATTAAGCCATTTTTCCTGCTTTTGGGTCCTTTCATGACTCTTCTCTTCAAACCTCTTTATTCATGAAAACTAAACATAAAACTCGTCACGTAGCATTGCTTAGGTGTAAGATAATGGATATAAGATACAATATGAGCATGAAATGATGTCAATCAAATACCCCCACACCTAAGTTTTTGCTAGTCCCGAGCAAAACAAAGAAAGAGAAAAACAAACGAGAAACAAGAAATCCTAACTCACTTTCGTAGGAATCACGGTTGCACTTAGCACGTGCAACAAGCTGTTAAACCTCTTTGTTGCCAAGGAGGAGTGTTGTCTCCTGGGGGTTTTCAGCGGATATACCCACAAAATCCGAACAACATGCATTATTCAATCTAGACACTCGACTCATTGGAAATATTTTATCGATCATTGGACGCGGTAATCCTACGGGCCGACTCTATATAGGTAATCAGTCCACACCTAGCCTAATGAACCATTCGTGCAAGTTAAACAAGGAATTAAGTGAAAGACATGGACAACCTCAACATTCTCAAGTGATACAAAGTGTAAAGTCCATTAAGGTTCTTATTTATATTACCATTTTTTTTTCTTTTTGTTTCTTTTCTTATTTTTTTCTTTCTTTTTCTTTTTCTTAGTTGGAGCTTCATTCTCCCAGGGTCAGGTTTCGTGCATCATTGCCCATGAGGACTTACACTATCACGTACACCTTTCCCCAAATCTCCACATAGGGCAATCCCTACCACCCGTGTAATGAGAGTTCGGTCGGCGCATCCCAAGTCAGATGACTCGAAAGCACCAGGCACTAAGTCCCCTCAGACCTACTTTCCCGAGTGATAGGAGCCGTGCGAGAAGAGAGAACACATACTCACTTATTTCTTATCTACACATGAACCAAAACCCCTACACTAATGTCTCACAAAAAGATTTAGAGGATCCTTGACTACCACAAACTTCCTTAAGTTAACAGACACGAATTATTGACTCACTCGGTTCAGGGTGGACTTCATTAAATGTTTGAGCACTGAAACCCTATGATTACTCACCCCCAAGGGAAAACTGGGGTGCATCCTAACGACTCGATAAATCCTAAAGTCACTGTACTAGATATCCTAATGCATCAAGTTCAAGACAATTTTGGGAGCTTTCTTTTTACTTTGCCTCTCAACGGTTTTGCACATGCTCAACACACGCAAAACCCACAAAACATTTTCTTTCGAAAACACATGAAGATTTTGAAAGAAATGTGAAAATTTTGAAGCACTAGGCAAGCAAAAGAAGACAAGTCACCCGAGGATCATGGCAAGCAGATATATCGATATTAAATGCAACACACTAACATGACCCTAAAAATGCAAACAAAAGAAAACAAAATCAAAAGAAAAGACTCGACTATGTACATACGTAAAACACCCCCCACACCTACTTCATGCATTGTCCTCAATGAATGCGAGCAAAATACTACATGGATTTATGCATGAAAAAGGAGAGATCTCACCAACGTGAAGTACACAGGGAAGTTCCTTGAAGAGCTTGGAGTAGTTCCCTCGAGCGAGGGACCAATAGAGCTATTTTGCGACAATAGTGCATCTATCTCGCAAATCAAGGATCCCAAATCACACCACAAAGTGAAGTACATGGATCGTAAGTACTTCGTGACGCGTGACCTCATCGACGAATGCAAAATAAATCTGTTATGGGTGGACACCAACAGCAACACAGCTGATCCATTCACAAAACCCTTATCCCAAGCCAAGGGCGAAATGCATTTCGAGTCCATGGGATTGAGGAACCATGTAGATTGGCTTGATGATTGATATGTAATGGGGTTTACCCTAGTTATTATTGTTTTATGCATTGAGTATGTATGAGAAAGAAAACTTTAATAACAAGTGGGAGATTAAAGGGAATGTGTTCTAAAAGTTTTACTTTTAAATGTCAATTATTATGAATTGAATGAGAAAATCGTTTTGTTCCTTGTTTATGTTATTCGTCTTTTAGAAGTGTTAAGGAAGAGGCTCTTGGTCCTTAACCGTAGAGCTCTAAAAGATATTGGTTTACATAAAACAAAAGATATTCGCAATTATGGTAATTAACATGGGACATTAATTACCGAGTTAAGATTGTCGTGTTGGTCATAGATCATTGTAGCTCTACAAGTGAGTGACAACACGGGTATGCAAAAGAGGAAAATATTACTTTTGTATACTGAATAGACCTAATAAGTAAAATATTATAGAAATGTGTTTCTGTGTCATTAATATTTTACTGTGTCCTTGGTCCTTTGATATGAGACTTATATCCGATCGCTTAAGGAGTTCTTAATTAGACTAGTGTCTTGAGCTATCGATGAGTGTAGTGTAAAGGCATTAGTTGGTTAAGTACAACTTTTGTTGGAGAAGATAGCTAGTCAAAAGATTATCATTGCCCCTCTTAATTGAGTAATGATATTAATGGGCTCCTTGATAAAGCAAAGTTATAATGTGCACAATGTGATTTGAGTTAAGTCACATATTTATAACTAGCTTAAAGAGATCAAGAAATGAATACTAATACAAAGATGACACAATACTACTTTGTGTGTATTCTTAATATCATGAGGCAAGGGACGGACACAAGTGGTGCACTCCATCACTAATTGGATCGGGTTTTGGTTCGAGCTGAATTAAGACATCTAGCTAATTGGGAACTATAATGTGTAGCTAGATACCGCTTATAGTTTGTGATGTTAAGCTATTAATATCACTGCCAATTTAGCTTAGATCCTCCCATAGGTCACACCGTAAAACTGGGAAACAAGAAGGTGATTTTATGTTCATATGATGTATCGAGTTTCGTATACATGTGGTGAATCGATAAAATCATTATGTCATGAAAATGACATATTTAGAATCATGAATTTATATATGAGATGTAAATATATCATGGGGTGTGATTGTTTGATATTACATATGATGATATATTGCATAGAATATATAAATTAGCTATAACCCCAAAGATCGAATTTTGTTGGGAATTAATCCAAAATTCGATAAGGCAAATTAATTAATTAAATTTGCTAAAACCCCAAATACGAATTTTGTTGGGAATTAAACCAAAATTCGATAAAGGCAAATTAATTAAAAAAAACGAATTTTGTTGGGAATTAATCCAAAATTCGATAAAGGCAAATTAATTAAGGAATTATTGATCATGGTTTTGACTTGGTCAATTATGATTAAATTTGGATGTGGATTAATAAATTTAATATTGAGAATTGGTCTTAAGAGAGAAAAACATGGAAGATTGGGTCAATGCATAGCCCATGATGTGGAAATTAAAGGAGCCTATAAATAGGCCTAATTTCCTTCATTAAAAAAATATATGCAAAATTCTCTCTCTCTCTAACCACCCCAATTAATCCATCCGAAATTCCTTAGTTAATTTGAGTTTTTGGAGAGTAAAATCTCAGGAAAGAAAAAGGGGGTTATTAGCTAGATTCTAAACCCGTTTGGAGATTGATTGGCTAGCTCCTTTCTCTCCAACCTTGTTTAGAGTTTGGTGAACACTCGGAGGCAATCCACCGGGCGATTCGACCGGCAACGCGACTCCGGATCTTCAAGAGGTTTTAGAGAACCTCTAGGTATGATTCTAATTGCAATTGTTTGTTTGTTCTAATGCATGTTAAATAATTAGGACAAACAAATGCATGTCTATATGAAAATCGAAGAAAATATGAATGTCTCGATCCTATATGTTTATAAAATTTCGAAAAATATATACATACTATAGGGCACAAAATCCAACAAAAAGTGGGTCTCATACCCAAGGTATCCTCCAAGGAACTTCTAATGCCCTCATGAGCTATGTAGTTGTTTGATGTTCCCTCATTTCCAAGATGATCAGGAACAATAGTGAGAGGCAAACTCTCATCAGGTTGTTTGAAATTGAGGGGACTAGGGAGCTCTTGCTCCACCAGAGGTGGGTTCTTAGGAGGTACAACAATAAGGTCATGTGGCTCAAGGGCCACGGGACAAGAAGATAAGCACAATCATGTGCCGACTCGTAATGAAGCTGGTCCATGTTATTCTCAATTGGGATCAGATCGTCCACCAAGTGATCGTGAATTGAAACCCCAAGTCCCTCAGACTGACTAGGAGTTTGACTTTGAAAGATTGTGCTTTGAATTTGTGGATGTGGTGGTGGCGGTTCGATATCAAAAGATGAATCCTCATGTTGACAAGAAAAGTTACTCTCCTCACGTTCACATAATTGCTGCGACATTTGACTCACTTGCAGTGCCATATTTTGTATGGACTGTTGAATGGTTTCCATGAACGTAAGGAAAGTTGGTTTCGAGGAATCAGGTATGTGGTCAACTATGAGGTCCAAGTCAGAGCTTGGGAAATTTTGGGGTTGGGTGTTGATGGGCTGAGAATGAGTCCAATGATTTGAAGTGGGGTGTTGGTAGAATTCTGGGTACTCGGGAGGAGGATACTGGGGTGGAAATGATGTATAAGAATTTGAATACGAATTGTCTCCCCACGAATCCATCCCTCTCAGGTTGTACGCGGATACGTAATGGTCATAATGAGCATTTTGGGAAAATGTGTGCTCATACTCAGGCTCAGGGGCAACATAAGGACATTCCCCTATAACATGACCACTCAACCCACAACAGTCACATGGTATGGCTACTGGAGCCACCGGTGCACCCATGTCATCTACCACATGCATGAAAGAGGCCAAAGGTTCTTGTAATGTCTCAGATTGATGACCAACATATGATCCGACGTAACTAGATGGTGGTCTAGCAGTCGGTGCCTCTCTCATACTACCCCAATATGAAGATTGCTCAGTCACACAATGAAGATTGTCCCAACCATACGGGGTGTTAGTCTGAGCCACCCTAGGATGCATGGGTCGGGAGTACCAGGGAGAATCGTCCTGATCCCAACAATAATATGGATGGTCGCCCATGTAACCATCCATCACAACAGAGAACTCTAGAGTCGACCACTCTCACCACCACGAGGCTAAACTCGCAAAAAGTGCTCGACTCGACCCTAAAACGCTACCAGAGAGTGTAAAGGGGAGGAGACTATAACGTAGAAGAAGGTGAGAAGAAGATGACTCAGAGGACAAGGGAAGAATCCCTAAAGCTAGCGTGGGTAACGGGAGAGGGTAGAAGCCTAATCTAGCAAGCACGGCTCAAACAATGTAAGGCAATGGGTCCTTAGGCTAGACGACGCCTAACTTCGAGGTCACTAGCCTCGACACGCCTCACCTCCCTATAACGAGGACCACAATGCCCAGCAAGTGATACCAGATCCGGAGATCCAGTACCTCCTACTATTGACAAGGCAGGCAACGCCGATCAGGTCATGACGGTCTCCACTAGATTACTCTCCTAGTGCGTCCAAATTCCTTAGGGCCAATGTCTACTTGCTTTTAGTTAAGGCTTTATTAAGAGTGATTTTTTGGGGCCAAGGAAAGGGTGATGAAATCCCCCACCTTATCTTTTATGGGACAACCCCTCCTTAGTAGCGTTTTGAGCTTAAATCTAGCAATCAATCACTCCAATCAAACGCTCAACTCACTCTTGTCCCGATGCACCATACTAACTAATGCATGATCGAAACATGCATGAATGAGAGATTTGGGTGCACGTACGGCACGCCATCAATCAACAACAAAATGTAAAGCAAAGAAAAGACAAATGCATGCAAGGTTTACACATGATGCATGACCTAGATGGCAAGAAGTCTAATCTTTTGCTTTGAGTTTTATGGTCCAAGTTGATTAAAGGGGATTGAAATTAAATCTGGGAGCAAACTAGAAGTCACAACATGCAAAATAGGACTCCCAGATAACACAAATTACAGAACTAACTACCAGAAAAAATTTGGAAGCACGAAACTCTCACCAGGCCGCCAATTGGCGGTCTCCAACTGCTGATTGGCGGTGTTTTTGGAGCTTCTGTTCCTCAAACTTGTTCAGTAGCCACCCCTTTATCCTATGGTTCTCTGAAATGAAGAAAAACTGGAAACAAAAAATTAAAAACCCCTCAAATCGCCCAAACCAACGTCTGGACAGAGCACCTCCCAGGCAACGGCGCCAAAAACTTGATTGATCGTTTTATTTAACCCGCAAGTGAACGGCCACGTTGAAGCGGTGGTAAATACGGGTCGTCCACTGGGAGGTGTGTCGACGATTGGTTTGTTCGAAGGCGAGAGGTAAAAAGAAGGAGAGAAAGGTTGGTTACACTAAACTACACTAAGATGCAAAAAGGAAATGAAGATAAGCAATAAAACTAAGCCCCATAGGGAGTAGAGAAATAATGTGAATATGAAGATGTGTGTGTGTGTGTGTTCAATTAAGCTCCTCACAACATGTAGTGCATGAAATCATAAAACTACATCCAACTTTTCCTCCACATGAATTAAGATAAAACTACATCATTAAAACATACAAGACAATAATTGGAATGAAGCTAAATGAACTCAAGTATAAAGACTAGACCCTACTATGCCTCCACATGAATTAAGATAAGACTACATCATTAAAACATACAATACATTAGCTAAGGTAAAGGCAACAAGAGCACATACACTACAAATTGTGTTTTCAATATTAACTTCATCCATATCCTAACCTTATCATTCCCCATAAAATAGGTTCACTAATCAAAGCATAAGCTAAGCTTCATTCAAGAGCATTAGCATATCAAAGATAAGAGTGAAAACCCATTAGATGGTTATGGAAATCATATAAAGCTCAAGGGATAAAGATAACACACAATTAATACATTACATGATTATATCACATATTTCTCCACCCCCCGAATGGGGATGGAACTACTCACTACTCATTACACTAACTATATTAACAAAAGAAAGCATAATACTGAAATGAAATTTAACTAAGAAAGCAAGAAGTATTAAAGAAGCATAAAAGGAAAGACTAAATAAACATGCACAAATTAAAAGACAAGATTAAAAGAAACTAGAAGAATTATTTTATTAACAAATGACTCACATTGAATGTAGCATTCTTCTCCACCTTGAGTTTTTGCTTCAATGCTCACTCCTTAGTAGAGAGAATGCCACCAAGCAATGGGTAATTATAATGGAAGGTGAAGATTTCTATTTATAGGCATGGAAAAAGCTAATCCGGGACAATCCCCCGATGTGGGACTAAACCAATACCAAAAATAGACTAAGCATACACTAATACACGTGCTACAGAAAACTAAATGGATCCTGGGCTATCTGGACCGCCAATTGGCGGTCTATATGCTTTAGATCCGTTTGGTTTTCGTTGTGGGCTTTGCTTGAAGTATTTCTTGGTCTTGGATGCATCTACTTGGTTTGTTGGAGCTCCGGCCCGAATCGAATTGCCAAAATACTCCCCATGATGGTGTGGAGTTTCCTGTTTTGCTCTTAGGTCCTTCGGTCTTACGATCAGGTCCTTCTCCCTTGCATCTTAGTCCCCATGTCTCACAATTAAGCCATTTTTCCTGCTTTTGGGTCCTTTCATGGCTCTTCTCTTCAAACCTCTTTATTCATGAAAACTAAACATAAAACTCGTCACGTAGCATTGCTTAGGTGTAAGATAATGGATATAAGATACAAATATGATCATGAAATGATGTCAATCAGTGAGCAACAAAACCAAGCTATTGAACCGGCATACCTCAAGCCAAGACGGAGCACGCCGGAGATTCGCTCGACGTTGATGTCCGACAGCAACCTCCGCTCCAACGCACCTCACGTCCGCGCCTCCGCAACATCGTGATTGATTCCACTCGCCGGAGTCGTCTCCACCACTTCTGCTTCATTGGAAAAGGGAAGAAGAATGTGAAAGAGAGCAAATGAGAGAGAGAGATAGAGGTTTTTGCTTTAAATACCCACACCACCCATCACCTCACCATCCCCTACACCATCACCCTACCCGCCCCTGTTCATCCTCCCATTTCCCATGCAAACCCACCCCAAAACCCTCATCAGCACCCTAATTACGGTTAGGAACATAACAATCCACCATACTTAAAAGAATTTCGTCCCGAAATCAAGACAAGCAACTCACCCAAAACTCTGGGTATTGCTTCTAAACCTCCTCCTTGATTTCCCAGGTGGCCTCGTGCTCACTGTGATGGTTCCACCGGACCTTCACCATCAGAATGATCCTCCTCCTGAGCTGGAGATCCATGCGATCAACAATCTCGACTGGTCTCTCCTCAAGCGACAAGTCTTGTTGGATCTCTGGCACTGCAATCTCAATCACATGAGCCGGATCTGCACATACTTCCTCAGCATCAATACGTGGAAGACGTTGTGAAGACCCGAAAACTACGGTGGCAATGCAATCTGGTAGACAACCTCTCCAACTAGGTCTAGGATTTCAAACGGCCCGACATACCTAGGATTGAGCTTCCTCTTCTTCCCAAACCTCATCACTCCCCGACCTGGGGAGATCTTCAGAAACACATGGTCTCCAACCACAAAGCTCAACGTCCATTTGCGTCTGTCGGCATAACTCTTCTGTTTGCTATGTATACATCTGTATACATCTGAACGAGCTCTGGCCCCACTAACTGTCTCTCGCCCACATCACTCCAGCATACTGGTGATCTACAAGGCCTCCCGTACAATGCCTCATACGGTGTGATCCCAATAATCGAATGGTAGCTGTTGTTGTAGGCGAACTCTATCAACGACAGGTGCTTACCCCAGTGTCCTGCCCAATCCAATGTACATGCTCTCAGCATATCCTCCAGGGTCTGGATCGTTCTCTCTGACTGACCATTTGTCTGCGGGTAAAACGTTGTACTGAACCTCAGTCGTGTCCCCAAAGGCTGCTGCAGACTCCCCCAAAACCTGGATGTAAATCTAGGATCTCGATCAGAGATGATGCTCACTGGTACTCCATGCATATTGACTATCTCCTCCACGTACATCTTAGCAAGACCCTCCAGAGACAACGTGGTCCTGATAGCTAAGAAGTGTGCTGACTTGGTCAGTCGATCGACTAACACCCAAATCGCGTCGTGGAATCTCCTCGTCTTCGGCAGCCCCGTGATAAAATTCATCATCACGTGCTCCCACTTCCACTCTAGCAGCTTAATACACTGCATCGGCCCTCCTGGTCGCTGATGCTCAATCTTCACCTGCTGACAGACTAAGCACCGGTCCACAAACTCTGCAATATCTCTCTTCATGCCCTTCCACCATAAGTTCCGTTGCAGGTCCTTATACATCTTTGTACTCCCCGGGTGAATGGTATATCTCGCTCGGTGTGCCTCCTCCACAATGTCATCTCTCAGCCCATCCACCTTTGGCACCTAGATCCGGTTCCTAAACCTCAAACCACCATCAACCCCCACACTGAAGTCTGATCCATCTCTGCGAGCCAACTGTAGCAGACCAGCTAACTCCTCATCATCATGCTGAGCCTGCACAACTCGCGAGACGGTCTGTGGCTCCACCCGAATCCCAGTAATCACTGCCCTCTCAGAGCCCTCTGTGAACAGCCTCCACTCTGACAATGTCTCGAGTAGCCTCCACTCTTGAATGCACAAACTCGCAACTGACACCTCTACCTTCCTGCACAGTGCATCTGCAACCGAATTCGTCTTCCCCGGATGATAGGAGATGGTGAAGTCGTAATCCTTAATGAACTCGAGCCATCTGCGCTGCCTCATATTCAGCTCCTTCTGCGAGAATAAATACTTCAGGATCTGATGATCTGTGAAGACCTCGAACTGCTCTCCATAAAGATAATGATGCCAGGTCTTCAACGCGTGAACCACCGCTGCTAACTCCAAATCATGAGTATGGTAGTTTTTCTCGTGCACCTTCAACTGCCTAGAAGCATACGTGACCACCTCCCCGTGCTGCATTAGTACACAACCCAAACCAATCTCAGACGCATACTGTAAATCACATAGCCTCTGCTACCACTCGGTAGCGTCAGAATCAGTGTTGTCGTCAGTCGCCTCTTCAACTCTTGGAAACTGTCCTCGCACTTCTGGGACCAAAAAAACTTGACGGCCTTCTGTGTCAACGCTGTCAGCGGTGAAGAAAGCCTGGAGAAATCATGAATGAACCTTCTGTAATACCCAGTTAGTCCCACGAAGCTCCTGGTCTCTGTCACGCTTGTCGAGCCCCCCCACTGAGTCACAACCTCAACCTTTGCCGGATCCACCGAAATCCCATCCGCTGACACAATGTGCCCCAGAAATGTCACCTGATCTAACCAAAACTCACACTTAGTGTACTTGGCATAGAGCTGCTGATCCCTCAAGATGCCAAGCACAATCCTCAGGTGCTCCCGACGTTGCTCCCTGTCAGTCGAGTACACTAAGATGTCATCCCAAAGATGATAACGAATCTGTCGAGGTACGACTGAAAGGTCCTATTCATCAGGTCCATGAATGTTGTAGGTGCATTCGTCAGTCCAAACGGTATCACCAAGAACTCGTAGTGCCTGTACCGCGTTCTGAAGGCTGTCTTTTGAACATCTGCCTCTCTGATCCGTAATTGGTGATAACCTGAACGCAGATCTATCTTCGAGAACACTCTCGCCGTCTACAACTGATCAAACAGATCCTCGATAATGGGCAAATGGTACCGATTCCTGACGATAACCTTGATCAACATCCTGTAGTCAATGCACATCCGTAACGACCCATCATTCTTCTTCATGAAAAACACACGCGCTCCCCAAGGTGAGACACTCGGTCGGATAAACCCGGAGCCCATCAACTCCTACAATTGCTTCTTCAGCTCTGTCAACTCTGCAGGTGCCATCTGATACGGAGCCTTCCACTAGGGTGTCGTGTCGGCCACTAATTCAATGCCGAACTCGATCTCTCGGTGCGGCGGTAAACGAGGAATCTCTGCAAGAAACACCTCTGGAAACACCAAGGTCACCATAAACGCTCTGCGACCCTACTGCATCAGCCTATGTGCCTTAACTGCAGACACAATGAGACGACCTCCTCTACTCCTCGACGCTTTGATCAACACATCGGGCACATCCTTCCTCGGAATAAGGATTTTCTTCTCACGGAAAAAGACTCGCACATCGTACTATGACAGCCAGTCCATCCCCAGTATGACGTCAAAGTCCTCCATCGGTAGCAAGACTAGATCTGTCAGAAAATCATGGTCTCCCGAAACAACTGTGGTGCCGGGGAGAAAGCTCCCCACAGTGCCCACCTCACCCATGGGCGTACTGACTTCCAACAAATCAATCAGTAGCTCAGGGGTTCGATCTAACTCGCCAACAAACTTCTCTGAAATGAAGGAGTGTGCGGCGCCGCAATCAAATAAAACACAAGCAACCAAACCTGAAACAAGAGTACATTCCACGATAGTGTTGGAGTCATTCACTTCCTCAGCCCGGACGGTGAAGACTCGCCCAGCCCTCCTGGTCTGGCCCTGCGGAACGACGGACCTGCTGCCCCCGCTCCTCCTAGTGACTGGCGGTCCCGGCCTCCTGCTCTGCTCGTCCTGCCTGCTCGGGCAATCCCGAATATAATGGTCCATCTGACCGCATCCCAAGCATGCACCGGTACGCCGGGGGCACTCCTGACCCGGATGAGATCTCCCGCAGGTACTGCACACACCAGACTGGCGTGCTCCTCCTCCATCAACCCGGGGCCTCTTGCCCGGGTTCCTAGTGGAACGTCCAACTGCACGTCCTCCCATGCTCACATGCGACTTCCGCACCTCCTGGTAATGCTTCTGATAGTCCGAGTCGATGATGGTTGCAAACTTCACCTTATCTGCCAGGTTCTGCGGCATGCTGGTAGTCACACGCGACCTGAGCTGCTTCCTCAGCCCCTTGATGAACTTTCGCGCTCTCTGCTCGGGTGTCACATATGTCTCAGAACAATAACGCTCCAGGGCATTAAACATGCTGATGTAGCTAGCCAATGACATCTCCTTCTACTCGAGGGCCAAGAACTCCTCCTTCTTCCTGTCTCTGACGTGCTGCGGAAAGAACTACTGGTAGAACTCCTCAAAGAATTCCTCCCAGCCCACGTCATCTCGGTCGGCAAACACCACTGGAGATGTGGTCCTCCACCAGTTTGCTGCCTCTCCATCCAGCACATAGGTGGCCAGGTCCACCATCCGCTCCGGAAAATCCTCTGGATCTTAAAAACACAGTCCTCTGCAGCCTTAGGGTCACTCCTACCATCAAAACTAGGTGGGTGCTGCCTTATAAAGCTATCATGCTCCGCACCTGTCCCTGTCTGCTCTGCCCTCGCCGCCTGACACTCGAGGAACTCGCCCAACCTATCCCAGGTAGCACCCTCAGTGGCATCACTGGCACTGCGCTCATTCGCGGCGTTCCTCACACGTCTCGGAGGCATCTGGCACAAGAAACAACTCAAGATCAGCGATGAATGCATGATAAATGTAAAGTGCAACCTAACACTACTACACCGGGGTGATTTGTTTGGGAGGCACACATAGGAACCGACCACTCTGATACCAAGATGTAACATCTCAAAACAGTGGAAATTTAAAATTTTAAACAACCAAAAGATCACCATATAAAACTCATCAACATGAATGTTACTCATATAAATCAACAGTCGGTGCACCAAAATACAACAGAGTTTGTCAAAAGACATGACTACAACAATACAACGAAAGACATGTACAACTAATCAGGATCACCTGAAGAGTCCGAAGAGGATCCTGGTCGCAAAATGTGTGTGCCCGCTGTCACCACCCGACAGAACCTACTGCGGTCCTGAAACATGAATCAAACAACAATGCCTGAGTTTCCCATTAGGAAACCATGTATGCCAAGCTCACCTATATGAATGCAATTGTACGGTAATGAACTTATCATACTAGTAGCATGTCATATCATCATTTGCAATGCACAGAATCCCTTCTAAGGCTAAAACAAGACCTCAGTCTCTCGACAACAACAAATACCCTCATAGGGTCAACAAGGACATCAGTCCAGCAACAACAACGGATATCCCTCAGAAGCCTACCGTAGGCACATACAGTCTTACAGACAGTACGCAACGCACCCCCACACGTAACTACTTGAGCCAAAGAGATCGGTGAGGAGCGTCTGCACTTTCGCGCAAGGTAACCTTGTGGTCTACACCACCCCAACAGAGTCGTAGCCCGGTCGGTCAAAACATTCCCCGATAGGAACCCAATCGAGAAATCATCGCCGGAACAACATCGGCGACACAACATCGGCGGTACAACATACGTCCGGCACAACATTGGATGACACAACCACAAGCCGGAACATCATCGACACCATCATCGCCGGCAAAACCCTCGGCGGCATCGCCGGCACAACCTCGGCGGTACAACATACGTCTGACACAACATCGGACAGGTTCAGACCGTAGTCTGCAGGATCATCATGCTCCACGAGCCATGCATCAACATGTATTGGGATCCGCGATCCCTCAGGTTTGCTACCCAAGTGTCCACACTCTTCCACACGACGGTCGCTGGGCAGGCACGAGCAACGTACCCGCTGCCACCTCCTGGCTCACGCTCTAAGCGAGGATACGGGTTTCCATGGACAGAGTTGATACATCACAAGTACTGGGAATTCGGTTCAGCGCACAAACGGTCGACTGAAAAAGGATATCCGGTCGACCGTTCCCAATAGGTTTGGTTGACAAAAAGTCTACAACGGTCGAACTCTTTGCGCATCACTTAAGTCCCAATAGTTGAACAACAATCTAAAACCGGTCGGCCGAATACGGGGTTAAAATCCAGAGTCTGGTCAAAATCATACAAGTCTAATCGGTCGATCGACTCAGGGGTCCCGGTCGACCGAAAACTATCAGGGGCATCCTAATAGTCTAGGTCATAAATCGATCGAACAAGATAAATAATCGGTCGAACATCATGCAATATAATCAAGTTCACTTAAGTTCCAGTCGAACCCAAAAATAGGAACGATCGACCGAAAACTAACAAGCAAACCTCCGACCCACCAGCACATGCAACCGGTAGACCGCCACAAGGCATTGTTCGACCGGTGATGGTTAAAGTCGGGTAAAAATAGTAAACCGGTCAACCGTTAGTCGACAGCAACCTCGCGCCTGCCGAGGATTTTACGTCGTTTCTCGCCGTCGGCGAGGTCTCCGACCTCCCGCGACCGACCACAACTTCCAACCATCATGGTGAGCAACAAAACCAAGCTATTGAACCGACATACCTCAAGACAAGATGGAGCACGCCAGAGATTTGCTCGACGTCGACGCCCGACAGCAACCTCCGCTCCAACGCACCTCACGTCCGCACCCCCGCAACACCGTGCTCGACTCCACTCGCTAGAGTCGTATCCACAACCTCTGGTTTGCCGGAAAAAGGGAAGAAGAATGTGAGAGGAGCAAATGTGTGTGTGTGAGAGAGAGAGATATAGGTTTTTGCTTTAAAAACCCACACCACCCATCACCTCACCATCCCCTACACCATCACCCTACCCGCCCATGTTCATCCTCCCATTTCCTATGTAAACCCACCCCAAAACCCTCATTAGCACCCTAATTAGGGTTAGGGACATAACAATCAACTATCACATCTTTGCAAATTAATCTATAAGTGTAGTTTTTTAACTACCTAATAACACTTAGAATCTTAGATGTAAAAAATGGTAAAATGGTTTGGTGTATTGACCACATGAAGTTGATTAGTTTGAGATTTTCAATAAATTAGTTGCATTAAGTTACACCAAACAAGATAAAAATCGTGTTCCCTTGTGGTATGGATCTTGTGCATGGTGGAGTAGAAGTGGTGAACAAGGAAAGGAACAGGGAAGCAACCCAATCAAGAATTGATCAACACATACTTTTCTAGCTGGTCGAGCTTATTCCCTCTACTTTTCCTTCCCCTAGCACATGCAAAGATTCATTAACATATCCTCACCCACAACTCAAACCTTAGCTTACCAACCACACCCCAAAATTTGCTATTAGATAATCAAAAATGGAACTTCTTTTTTGATAATAGATGGTAATAATCAAGAATGAAATATGAGGAGTATAATCTCAAGTTGATCAAATAATAATATTTAGAATATTCTAATGCAGTGTTACATCTATCATAAGTTCAGAACTGATCACCTAAGCACTTGAAGTTTAAAATGACAGTCGACGATCGAAGTTGTCATGTAGTGTCATAGTAGAAGGGTGATCATCTAAAGGCCACTTAACTTGTATTATTCACCTGTATAGACTTAGAACATGTTCTCCATAACACATGCAAAAAAGTGTTCGAATGTAGTCTTGCATTGATCAAAAGGGAGTTTTTAAAGGAATTTAAACTAATATTGTTGTATTCATGATTTTCCTACATTGGCACGCATATTAAAATAGAAAATGCATGGTGGCTAACTAGTTTCTTATTATACCAACATAATGAGATACTAAGAACTATGATTACCTTGGAATTTGATATTAATGTCGGAAGTGGTCTTAAGTACATATATAAGACCTAGTGAATCATTTTAGTTCGTGGCCGGCACTTGTGTTGAGATAAGGCGAAGCATGGCACGTCACATGCTATAATTTTGCCACCATTTTGCAACAACAACAAAAACCTATCATTTTGCCCATATTATACTGAGGTTGGTTGCACCATCTACTTTCGTTCATAAATAAGAATGTTCTCTATTACAGCAGTTGGTTATACGAAAGAGAGGACCACAGGAGAGAAGGCAATCACTTCACTTGATCTCATGAAACTAAAGAACGAAATAGACTAATTTTACCATGTCCAAAAAATAAAAAGAACAAGACACTATTAATGCAATTGTTTTTTTTATAAGTACTATTAACACAATTCTTAGCTGATGATCCAATAATAATATCAATTGTTATATGATATAAAATAAGAGTCTTAATTGGTTATAAACAAACGGGTCGATCGAGTTTATAAAGAAATCATCTGATTTAGCAAGGATTTGCAAAGTAATTAGGGGTTGAAAGCATCCAACAGCTGTAATGCATAATTTCTTCCCATAAACTTAAAACAAAAATTAAATTAACCACCAACGCGAAACGACGTCATTTCTTCAAGCTAGAATTCTTAAAATTAATTAAGATGAAGTGGAATGATGAAATCCTTCAAACCAACAGATTATCCCAAAAGAAACAATACATAAACAGATTGGCTCAAATCAAGTAACACAACCCCACAACAATTATCTTCCACAGTGACATAGAATTCCAATTGACATCAACGATTCTCATTCATAAAAGTTGATACTCTAGGTGTCCACATACGAAAATGACTTGAACATAAAGTTGCAAACAAAAATACAAATCAAAGAGGTGTTCCCATTCTCTAAGGATAAGAACATAGGAGGCAGAAGACATCGACCCTTATCGCTTTTAATAATTCCCAAAGCCATCAAGAATGCCCCTATCCGTACATTACCCTCAAGGATCTTTATTTCGTTATGGGTATGTTGCTTTTGCCCACCATTGGATAAGACTCACCTTACGCCATTTCATTTTCTTACATTTATTATCCTTTTATAATTTTATAAATAATTATATATAAGTATTCATGTCAAGGTGACTTTAGTTGCATGTATTTAAGGTGGCTGCATTTTTACAGAACATTAATATATTTTAAACTATTATATTGCAATTATTATCATTATGGATGTATTTATCTCTACCATATAATAACTTTCTTTCTTCATTTTCATTGGATTTTATGTATCTTCATCTTGTGTGCGTTTGTGTACTATTTGATCATTCTAAAGATTCAATATCAAAATAGGTGAGAAGATATTTCAAAGTTGGAATTGCGTGAAGAAAGAAGGATATAGTGTTAGAACCCTAAACCCGATTAGGGGTTAATGGTGTTTAAGGAGGTGTTTTGCTTGGGGAAGTGGGGAGGCACAGTGGTTGCATGGGAATGGAGGAGAATAGGTGGTGTAGGGTGATGGTGTGGGGGCTGGTCACTGTTGACGCGAGGAGAGGGTTGGGTTTAAGAAGTTGATTTTTGCTCTCTCTCTCTCTTTTGATCTCATTCCTTCCTTTCCTTTCCGACGACCAGAGGAGGCAGAAGCTCGTACGGCGTGAGGCGTGTGGAGATCGTTGCGAGGAGGCGACCGTGCGAGGAGGTTTCAGAGACAGCGTGCGCGAGCGAGGCTCCGGTGGTTTCATCGTCTTCTTTGAGGTATGTCAGCTTCATAGTGTTTTTGATTGTCCACCCTCGCGTGAGGGTCGTGTTGGTCGGTCGGGGGAGGTCGGAGACCTCCCCGACGACGAGTTTTGCCTAAAACCTTGGCTAGCGCAAGGTTGAAGACGACCAACGATCGACCGGGTCCTTCGGGCGGTCGACCGAATGTAGTGTATTTTGATTGCCTGGTTGTTTTCGTTCGACCGGTTCCTTGTGGTCGGTCGACTGGAACTTAAGTGTACTGCATTTTTATGCTTGTTTGTGGTCGACCGTTATATGACTTAGAATTACTAGGATGCCCTGTTAATTCTCGGTCGACCGAGACCCCTGAGTCGGTCGACCGATAGTTTTGAATTTATGTTGACCAGATTCCGGATTTTGACCTTGTTTCGGTCGACTGGTGCTAGATCTCGGTCGACCGTTGGGACTTATGTTTTGCGTAAAGAGTTCGACCGTTGCAGACTTTCGGTCGACCGATTCCCTTGAGGAAACGGTCGACCGGGTTGCCTCTTTCGGTCGACCGTTTTTGCGCAAGACTGAATTCCTGGTCATGTGTAGGATGCCAACTTTGTCCACGGAAACCCGTGTCCTCCCCTTGTGCGTGAGCCGGGTGGTGACGGTGGGCGCGTTACGTGTGCCTGCCCAGGGACCGCCGTGTGGAAGAGTGTGGGTGTTTGGGACGCGTCACCTCCATGTATGGATCGTGACTAATATGATGGATTGATTGGACTCATTGAAGAGTAGCATGCCTGAGGGACTACGGATCCCAATGTATGATGATTGTGCGGGCATGCAACTGTCGTTGGGTGAGGTGACTACATGCCTATGTGGCTACGGAGGTCGCTGTCCTGCTTTTATAGTGGCGCGGTTGGTGTTTGCGGCTCGTGGAGCCTGATGACCTGGCAGACTTCGGTCTGGACCCGTCCGATGATGTGTCGGACGTATTGATGGACCACCGTTGCAGCGCCGGTGATGCCGCCGATGTTGTTCCGGCGATGATGATTGATGGGCCGATGATGATGTTCCGGCTATGTTCCTCAGATGGCCACCTACTGAGATGATGATTGATGGACCGACCGAGCGACAGCTCAGTTGGTGTGGTTTCGACCACGAAGTTACAGATCTGTTTCTTATGGCGCGGACTTGGCAGATGCTCCTTGTCGAACCCCATGATTAGTGTAGCCGCGTGTGGGGAGTGTCACGTCATGTTCCGTTAGATCGTATGTGCCTACGGTAGGTCTCCTCGGGAGACCCGATGATGATTGTCGGACTGATGTCCCATGTTACCCTTCGGGGGAACTGTTTTCCTTACTGCAAATGACATGACATGCTACTAGTATGATAGGTTCATTTGTACTACTGCATGCATATAAGTGAGTTTGGCATACGGCGTTTCCTTATGGAAACTCAGGCATTGTTGTTGCATCTTTTTCAGGACCGCATTAGATCCAGTAGGGTGGTGATCAGCGGGTGCACGCATCTTGGGATCGGATCCTCTCTTTCGGACCACTGAGGTCGACATGATTACTTTTATCTCCCTTGTTGTTCTGTTGTAATCATGTATCGTTTGACAAACTCTGATGTAATATGGTGCATCGCTTATATGTTTTATGAGAAGTAACAATCCCGTATTTGATTATTGATTTCTATTGTCTTGATGAAAAAAAATTAAAATTTCCGTTGTTTCGGGATGTTACATATACCACATCGCTTAAATAGAAACTAACCTTTGATATAGGTTTTGCGTAGCGTATGTTTTTCATAAGCAACGCCAGACCCGGTCAGCTTCAGTTTGTTATACGAAGGAGATGTAAAAATACGTATATTACCTCAATTTCATAAGTAATAAATCTACTTCAATATATACGTCCATTAATATTGGGTCCCAAAAAAGTATTATGCGAAAAGCATCATTCAAATCCTTATTTGCACTAGCATTCTCAGTTAGGTTTAGCTCGTAGCTTACTACAGATGAACATGAACTTAGACGGTCCAATTCATTTTTTAACAGGGATAGGTTAAAATTCTACAAAATGTGATATTTATATATCTATTTACTTCTTATACTAGAAAAACATTTTCATTTACTCATGCAAGTGTAATAATAGCCATAGGGAACTTTATATTTGCTATGAATCATAGCAAGGAATCCAAAAGGTTACATGCCCAAAATCTTTGCACCCCTATATTTACTATATATAAGATGTTGAAAAACCTATTGGCGAGTTCAAGAACTTGCAAGGTTGTGAAATTTTCGAGTCCACTGTCCAATCACACTTGAACAACATCGATGTATCATATACACGTGACAACAGTCCTCTAGACGAATAATCCGTTTATCTCCCTAATCCATTGCATACATTGCATCATATGTCTTTCATTTAGATTAATTTTATATCAATAAATGCTACTAAGGTATGTGTTTAGTCTTATTTACAGAATACAGGGACCTGAATGCAAATTACCAATATCCCGAGCATAAACGCGTGCAAGAGACTCATTGATGTCATGAAGACCAAGTTCAAGGTTATCGGGGTTCAAATTGAAGTTCATCCAAGCATAAAAGCATTCAAAGACCTAATTACAAAAAGGCCAGGGACCTAAGCACAAAAGTAGTAAGGGACTTAATTGCAAAAGGTTGAGGACCCAACTGCAAATTACAAGTACCAAAATATTATTTTGGAGAAGTTCTAAAGAAAAATCAATTTGGATCTCCAAATATATGAAGAAATAAATTCGGAGCTCAAAAGAAAGGAAAGAAATCAATCCAGACGCGCAAAGGATATTTAAATCATACCATAAACACACAGGAAAAATCCGGATCCAATCAGAGCTAAAATTGCGGCGATTCCGCCGCACATCACATACAACTTGCGGCGAATCCGCCGCACCCCTTTCGATCCGTGGCCCCGAATTTTGTCCAGTCGTGTCATGACGCGTGTACTTTCATATTTTATACTTGGGTCCATTGTATTGGCTATAAATAGCCCCGAAACGATGTTGAGAAAAGACGAGTTGTTATTCCATGCTTTAGCAATAAAATTCTGTTGGTTTATTTTGTGTTTTTAGTTTTCTTTTGTAGTTTCTCTAGGACCCCTTCTCCTTCCCTCCATCCATGAGTTTCTAACTCTCTCCAAAGGGTGGGGGTGACGGATTTAGGGTGACGAGAAGAAGAATGATGTTATTATTTTAATTTCGTGTTAGTATATTTTGATTACTTGAGTTTATGTTGAATCATTTATCATGTAATGCTTTATAACTAATGTGATTTATTATAAGTTTCAGATTTCTCTAAACAAAACCCGACATCTAAACCTCCACCCGCTGGACTCTCATCCATCTTTGCTTTATTTTTAATTTGTTTTTGTTGTTCTTGCTTTAGAAATTAAAAAATCCAAAACTCTCAAACCAACCTTATTTCTCTCTCTTTTTTTCCTTAATTGAAAATCACAAAAATAACAATATCTCTCCCTCCTTCTGTTCGACCCACACTTGCCACGTCTTCATTGACGTCGTGCACTTGTGGTATAAATTAAAATTCTCATCACCCTTCAAAGCCGTCTCATCGGAGTTCACTTCTATTCATTAATCACTACTATAATCACTCACTCCTGCTAATGGAATATTGTGCCCTTCACTTTCGTAGCACAAAAAAGTGACGTGTCCACATGTGCATGTATCTTACACTGCAAACCAACAACATGTCGATAATTTCAATCGATCACGTCCCTTGCATGACATTCGTCTTGCGACTTGGTGAGTTTGGGAATTATGAGATGACAACACCTGTCGACCGGTTCCCTCCAGAAACATGCATGGGTTTGACCGTTACATAACCGGTCGAACTAAAGGTCATGGGCAGTCAACCTTTTGGATGATCAAAGCCCGGGTTCAACTAACAAAACGACCAATCGATCAGACAGATGATCACATGCGGTCGACCGTTTGGAAGGTCTACGCCAGATAAACATTAATCAATTACGCCCAACCGATCGAACAACAAAGGGGCATCGTTCGACCGAAATTATCAAGAACTTCCTACGTTCTCTAAATTCACAACCGGTCGAACAAAATTCAAGTTCATTTAAGTCATCCGTCGAACAAGATCTCAAGGGGGTCGACCGTTTGGATGGTCTAGGCCTGAAACGACTTAGCTACAAGTGCAACCGGTCGAACAACAAGGGGTCCCCGTTCGACCGGTTCTAGTAGAGTCTACCTAACATGCTTAACCGGTCGACCGCCCAAGGGCATCGTTCGACCGGTGCAAGAATATTTCCACATTTACACTACAACCGGTCAACCAAAGCACACGTCGATCGACTGTTACAGTGCAGCAACCCTGCTGCACAACCATCTCCGACGAAGCCACCAACCACCATCGACTAACACAACCACTCATACACCTCGGGTGAGTATTTAAATGGAACTTGGCATACCTTTTTTGTGCAACGAAGATTCCAAACGTCAACAACGATCACTCCGACGACAAGCTTGCCTTTCTGGCAAACTTCTCACGTGAGCCACGATCACCACACCCTGGCTACGATCACCCCAATCTTCCTTGCCTGCTTAAAACCACCACACGCTGGAGTAAGAGAGAGAGAGAGAGAGAGAGAGAGGAAAAGAAGAGAAGAAAAGGAAGGTTTGCTCTTATAACCCCTCACCTCCACCTCATCCAATCTCAACCGTCCACCTCAAACCTCTACCATCACATGAACCTAAAACACACCAAAACAAGATTAGCCTCTAATCAAGGATTAGGATCTAACAATCCACCATCCTTAAAGAAATTTCAACCTCAAATTTAAAACTAGTAACTTACCAAACAGCTCCGGATAATTCTTTCGGACTTCTTCCTCGATCTCCCAGGTGGCCTCACGAATATTGTGATGCTGCCATCTCACCTTCACCATCGGGATGGTTCTTCTCCTGAGCTGATGCTCCATGCGGTTCACAATCTCTACTAGTCTCTCCTCAAGAGATAAATCATGTTGGATCTCTGGAACCCCTAGCTCAATCACATGAGATGGATCTGCTACGTACTTCCTCAGCATCGATACATGGAAGACGTTGTTAAGATCTGAAAACTGAGCTTCCCATTCTTCCCAAACGTCAGACATACCTCAGTCTGAGCTTCTCATTCTTCCCAAACCTCATCACTCCTCGAGCTGGGGAGGTCTTCAAAAACACATGATCGCCAACCTCAAATCTCAGCTCTCGCCTAGGCCTATCTACGTAACTCTTCTGCCTGCTCTGCGAGGTTGCTAACCGCTGCCTGATCACATCGATCTTCTTTGCATACATCTGCACAATCTCCGGCCTAACTAACTACCTATCGCCTATGTCACTCCAACATACTAGTGATATGCAAGGTCTCCCGTACAAAGCCTCATATGATGTCATCCCAATACTCTCATGGTAGTTGTTGTTGTAGGCAAACTCGATCAGCGGCAAATGGTCATCCCAGTGTCGTACCCATTCTAGAGTACAAACTCTCAGCATATCCTCTAATGTCTGGATTGTCCTCTCAGACCGACCGTCGGTCTGCGGATGAAGTTGTACTGAACTTCAATAGTATCCCCAAAGTATTCTGCAAACTCCCCAAAAATCTGGATGTGAACCTGGGGTCTCTATCTGAAATGATGCTCACTGGCACTCCCTGTAACCTGACAATCTCCTCAATGTACAACTTAGCTAGACCCTCCAGAGGCAAAGTGGTTCTGATAGTGATTGATTGTTTTATTTAAACCGCAAGTGCACGGTCGCGTTGAAGCGGTGACAAATACGGGTCGTCCACGGGGAGGTGTGTCGACTTTTGGTTTGTGCGAAGACGAGTGGTAAAGAAAGGAGGGAAAGATTGATTACACTAAACTACACTAGAATGCAAAAAGAAATGAAAGATAAGAAATAAAACTAAACCCCATAGGGGTAGAGAAATAATGTGAATATAAAGATGTGTGTGTGTGTTCAATTAAGCTCCTCACAACATGTAGTGCATGAAATCATAAAACTACATCCAACTTTGCCTCCACATGAATTAAGATAACACTATATCATTAAAGCATACAAGACAATAAATGGAATGAAGCTAAATGAACTCATGTATAAAGACTAAACCCTACTATGCCTCCACATGAAATAAGATACCATATTATCATTAAAACATACAAGGCATTAACCAAGGTAAAAGCAACAAGAGTACATGCAACTACAAATCATGTTTCTTTCATCGATTCCATCCATATCCTAACCTTATCATTCCCCATAGAATAAGTCCACTAATCTAAGCATAAGTTAAGCTTCATTTAAGAGCATTAGCATATCAAAGACAAGAGTGAAACCCATTAGATGGTTATGGAAATCATATAAGGCTCAAGGGATTAAGATAACACACACTTAATACACTACATGATTATATCACATATTTCTCCACCCCCCAAACGGGGATGGAACTACTCACTAATCATTACACTACAACCTACATTAACAAGAAACATTCTACTGAAATGAAATTAAACTAAGCAAGCAAGAATTATTAAAGACTAAAATGACATAAAACAAAACAAGCAAGCATGCATATGAAAGGAAATTAAACTAAGAGAGAAACAACACAATTAAAGGAAAACATCTATTATTAACTCACTCAATTACAAGTAGCCCTTCCTCGACAAGCATTTTGCTTCAAGGCTTCACTCTTAGTAGGGAAGATGACCACCAAAGAGAGAGATGGGGTACATGAGAGGAGGGAGAGTTTTATTTATAACCATAGAAAAAGGTAATCTAGGACAATCCCCCGATGTGGGACTAAACAAATACCAAAAATAGCCTAAACAAACACTAATACATACGCTCCAGAAAGCTCAGCGGATCCGGAAAGATCCGGACCACCAATTGGCGGTCTATAGGATCTGGATCGAGTTGAATTTTGTTTTGGACTTTCCCTGATATATTTGTTGGTCTTGGATGCATCTACTTCGCTTGTTGGAGCTCCGACCCCAATCGAATTGCCAAAATACTCTCCATGATGGTGTGGAGTTTTCTATTTTGCTCTTAGGTCCTCCAGACTTACGTTCAGGTCATTCTCCCTTGCATCTTAGTCCTCGAGTCTCTCAACTCAGTCTTTTTTCTTTCTATTAGGTCCATTTATAGTCTCTCCTTCTCAAACCAACTTATTCCTGAAAACTAAACATAAAACTCGTTACATAGCATTGTTTGGGGTGAAAGATGATGGATATAAGACACAAAGATATGCATGAATTGATGCCAATCAGATAGCTAAGAAGTGTACCAACTTGGTCAGTCGATCGACTATGACCCAAATCGTGACGTGAAACTTCCTCGTCTTCGGAAGCTTAGTGACGAAATCCATCATCACATGCTCTCATTTCCACTCTGGTTGCTCAATCCTCTGCATTGGCATTGTTGACCTCTGGTGTTCAATCTTCACCTGCTGGCAGACTAAGCAATTGGTCACAAAATCTGCAATGTCTCGCTTCAACTCCTTCCACTATAAATTCTACTGCAGGTCCTTATACATCTCCGTGCTCCCTGGGTGGATAGAATATCTTGCTCGGTGTGCGTCGTCCATGATTTCCTTCCTCATATTTCCTTCCTTCGGCACCCAGATACAGTCTCTAAATCTCAAACCTCCATCAACTCCGATACTGAAATCAGATCCATCTCTAGCAGCTAATTGCAACAAAATATCAAGCTCATCATCAGCAGTTTGAGTCTGCACAATACTCGAGATTGTCTGAGGCTCCACCCTCAACCCTGCAACCACTGCTCCCTCTGACCCATCGGTGAACGACTTCCACTCAGCCAATGTCTCAAGTGTACCTTCAGATGTCTCAAAACGTACGCTACCAATTTCCTGTGCTACATGAGGACACACCCCAACCCAATGCATGAAGTGTTGTTGTAAATCAAAAATCCTCCGCTGCCACTAGGAAGAGTCAGAACTGGAGCAGTAGTTAGCCGACTCTTCAGATCCTGAAAATTATCCTCACACTTCTGGGACCAAACAAACTTGACACTCTTCTGTGTTAGCGTCGTCAATGGCGAAGCAAGTCTAGAGAAATCTTTGATGAACCAACGGCAATAGCCTATCAGTCCCACAAAGCTCTTGATCTTAGTCATGCTCGTCGGGGCTATCCACTGCGTTACTGCCTCCACCTTCACCGGGTTGACAAATATCCCAGTGCCAGACACAACGTACCCTAGAAAAGAAACATTGTCTTGCCTAATCTCGCACTTCGAGTACTTGACATACAACTGCTGATATCTCAAAATGCCCAGCACAATCCTCAAATGCTCCATGTGCTGCTCTCTATCCGGAGAGTAAACCAAGATGCCATCTACGAAGACAATGATGAATATGTCGAGGTATTGTCTGAACGTCCTGTTCATCATATCCATGAATGATGTAGTCATGTTCGTCAATCCAAAAGGCATCACCAAGAACTCGAAGTGGTTGTACCTCGTTCTGAAAGCTATCTTCTAGATGTCTACCACCCTGATCCTCAACTGATGATAGTCGGAGCGCAGACCAATCTTCGAGAACACCTTTGCTAACTGCAACTGGTCAAAGAGGTCCTTGATCCTGGGTAAAGGATACTTATTCCTAACGGTAACCTTATTCAACATCTTGTAGTCGATGCACATCCGCAACGAACCATCCTTCTTTTTCACGAACAACACTAACGCTCCCCAAGGTGAGACACTAGGTCGGATAAACCATGTATCCATCAAATCCTACAACTACTTCTTCAGCTCTACTAACTCTGCAGGTGTCATCTTATATGGAGCATTTGACCATGGAGTGGTTCCAACGATCAACTCGATATCGAACTCTAACTCTCTCTGTGGTGGTAGACCGGTGACATTATCTGAAAATACCTCTGGAAAATCCTATAATATCTCTATGTCCTCCAACCTACTCATCTCGGGGTCTGGTACCACTAGAGTAGCCATGAAAGGCCTGCAACCATGGTGGATCAACTTCTGCGCCTTCACCACAGACACAATGATTTGACCACCTCTGCCTTTCGTCCCCCTAATCAGCACATCATGCAGGCCTTTTCTCGGGATCATAATCTTCTTTTCCCGTCATAAGACTCGTACGTCGTACTGTGATAGTCAGTCCATCCCCAATATAACATCGAAGTCCCCCATCTATAGCAAGACCAAGTCGGTCGGAAACTCCTGGTTTCCCAAAACAATCATGGTGCTAGAGAGGAAACGATAGGATTTCGTGTCCTAACAAGCATTTTAGGGTTGATTTTCATATTTATCAACAAATTTATGTACAAAATTCCTAATTGTATTTCAATATATGTAATTAACTATTTAATATTGAAATACATATATTGGATCATGCATAGGGGATTATTAAATCCCTCTTACCAATCGAAAGTCGAGTTGCATGTTGGGTCGACTCGAAGTTACCTCCAAGTGTTCACAAAGCTATAAACAAGATTAGAGAGATCGAAGCTAGTCAATCAGTCTCTAATACAAGGTTACAATCTAGCTAATAACCCCTTCTATGCTCCAAAGAAATTAATCTCTAACACAAATTTAAAACTAATAGAATTTTGGATAGAATGATGGAGAAAATTGGAGAGAGAAGAATTTTGGATTCATGTAAACAAAGAAGGGAAGAGAAAATTATTTATAGGGTTTCTTCTAACCCACATCATGTGCAAACCACTTACACATGATCCCCTGTTAATCTCTCCACTAAACCACATTATGTGCAAACCACTTTGCACATGATCTCTTGTTTATCTTTCCACTAAATCATATCGTGTGCAAACTATTTTGCACATGATCTCTTGTTTATTTTGCCACATCATCATCCCATAACTATATTTGACCAAGGTGGATTAAATCCAGCCATTAATCAGTAAACATTCTCTTATTAATATATACAAAAACGTGGGCAAATGGTCGAACCATTTTCTCTGTTTTTGACTCTACCCAATTTCGGGTTAATATCCAACAAAATTTGGACTTTGGGGTTTTAGAAAATTCATATGTTTTAATGTTGTAGATCACATTATATCATGTAATATATTATCATATATAATGTCAAAACATTATACCCCATAATATATATACATCTCATACGAATTTATTTATTATTCTAACCATGTCGTTTTTTCGACATTGATTTTATTATTTTACCACATGTATATTTTTTTCACACACATCAAACTTAATACATCATATAAAATATAAAATCATATTTCTTGTTTTCCAGTTTTATGTTGTGACTATAGGAGGATCTAAGTTATGCTGGCAATGAGATAAAACACATTATATCATAAACTATAAGAAGTATCTAGCTACACATTATAGTTACCTAAATAACAAAGATGTTTTGCTCACTCGAACTAAACACGATCCACTTAGTGATATGTAAAATATCACTTGTGTTCATCCCTTGCCTCATGATTTTGAGAATATTATACAAAGTAGAAATGTGTCATCTTTGTATTATATATTCATTTTTTGATCTCTCAAGCTAATTATAAATATGTAACTATACACAAGTTACATTGTGCACATTATAATTTTACTTTATTAATAACCCATCAATATCTTATATCATAACTCAAGTCAAGAGGGCAATAATAATTTTTTGACATATCATCTTTTCCGGGACAAGTCATGTATAACCAACTAATACATTTATCATTATACTCATTGATAATTTTTAATAATAATATTGAGAATATTATACAAAGTAGAAATGTGTCAACATCGCAGGGTTACAGCCTAACACGCTTGCAAATCTCACCGAGATGAACCGGTGTGTGGCCCCACAATCAAAAAGCACTCTAACTACTAACCCAACAATACAAAGTGTACCTTCCACCACGGTGTTGACGTCCCTCACCTCATCTACCTGGATGGTAAAGACTTGTTTGGCTCTCTGTCCCTCCTGTGGTGGTACGATGGGTCGACGACCTCCGCCTCTACCTACCACTAGGGGTCCTGGTCAACCACTGGACTCGCCTGGCCTGCTCGGGCAATCTTGAATAAAGTGACCCTGCTGGCCACAACCATGACAAACACCTAGATGGAACCAGCACTCCCGCTCGGTGAACCTTGCCACACCTCTTGCACTGCTTAGGCTGTTATGCACCATTTTCTTCAATTCGGGGCCTTTTGCTCAGATTCCCTGTGAATCGACCCATTGGACATCCACCAACTATCATTTGTTGCTTCTTGACCTCCCAGTAGTTCTCCTGGTAGTCCTGGTCGATGGTGGTTTCAAACTTCACTGCATCCACCTGGGTTTGCGACATGCTAGGGATTATGCAAGATCAGAGTTGCTTCCGTAGGCGCCGCACAAACTTCCTCGCCCTCGGCCCTAGGTCACAAATGAAGGGAATGTGTTCTAAAAGTTTTACTTTTAAATGTCAATTATTATGAATTGAATGAGAATTCATTTTGTTCCTTGTTTATGTTATTCGTCTTTTAGAAGTGTTAAGGAAGAGGCTCTTGGTCCTTAACCGTAGAGCTTTAAAAGATATTGGTTTACATAAAACAAAAGATATTCACAATCATGGTAATTAACATGGGACATTAATTACCGAGTTAAGATTGTCGTGTTGGTCATAGATCATTGTAGCTCTACAAGTGAGTGACAACACGGGTATGCAAAAGAGGAAAATATTACTTTTGTATACTGAATAGACCTAATAAGTAAAATATTATAGAAATGTGTTTCTGTGTCATTAATATTTTGATGTGTCTTCGGTCCTTTGATATGAGACTTATATCCAATCGTTTAAGGAATGCTTAATTAGATTAGTGTCTTGAGCTATCAATAAGTGTAGTGTAAAGGCATTGGTTGGTTAAGTACAACTTTTGTTGGAGAAGATAGTTAGTCAAAAGACTATCATTGCCCCTCTTAATTGAGTGATGATATTAGTGGGCCCCTTGATAAAGCAAAGTTATAATGTGCACAATGTGATTTGAGTTAAGTCACATATTTATAACTAGCTTAAAGAGATCAAGAAATGAATACTAATACAAAGATGACACAATACTACTTTGTGTGTATTCTTAATATCATGAGGCAAGGGATGGACACAAGTGGTGCACTCCATCACTAAATAGATCGGGTTTTGGTTCGAGTGGAATTAAGACATCTAACTAATTGGGAGCTATAATGTGTAGCTAGATACCGCTTATAGCTAGTGATATTAAGCTCTTAATATCACTGCCAACTTAGTCTAGATCCTCCAATAGGTCACACCGCAAAAACCGGGAAACAAGAAGCTTGATTTTGATTCATAAGATGTGTCGGGTTTCTTATAGAAAATATGACACATGTGGTGAACAAGTAAAATCAATTATGTTATATATAACATAATTAGAATCATGATAAATTCATATGAGATGCATATATTATGGGGTGCAATAACTTATTATTGCATAGGATAATATATTGCATAAGTTGTGAATTTGCTGAAACCCCTAAAGTTCAAATTTTGTTGGAAATAAATCCAAAATTTGAAAAGGCAAAATCGGGTAGAAGTTCGGTAATCCGTTAAGGTTCGGTCGACCAAAGGATCTGTGGATCGGTCAACCGAACGTGGAACGGATGGTCAAGTTGATTGACCGAAGTTGACCAAAGTGCCTGGAACTCTGGGTCGGTATACCGAACCAGAAACAGTCGACCGAACAATGTCCAGTTCCGATATTTTCGGTTAACCGAATGGCACTCGGTCAAAGACGTGAATTCGTCCGAACGGTTAAAGAAGAATTTTTCTCCTTAAGAATCGGTCATCCGTCAAGTGCACGGAAATCCGAACGTGACATATTCGGTTAACCGAGTATGTTTCGGTAGACCGAGTCCCGATCGATTTTCTGCCTTTGATAATTAAGAGATTAATTTGATCAATGGTTGGATTGGCTCCAAACTTGGTCAAACGTTTTGTGGGTGCATATAATGCATTATGGAATTAGTTTGTGAGCGAAAATGTCAAGAATTCGTGGCTTAAGAATAACCATGATTGAGAGTAAGATTGGAGCCTATAAATAGGTCCTTATTCTCCTTAATTATGTTAGAAGTTTTTCTAATTGTTTTCTCCCCTAATTCACCACAAAAAGGCACGAAAATTCTCTTAGTTTTTCTAAGTCTTTGGAAGGAGAAATCTCAAAGATTAAGGAAGGGGTTTGTAGCTAGATTCTAAGCTAGTTTGGAGATTGATTGGCTAGCTCCTTTCTCTCCAACCTTGTTTAGGGTTTCGGTGAACACTCGGAGGCATCCGGCGCAACGGGAAGCGACGATCGTCTTCTTCAGCATCTCCGGATCATCAAGAAGTTTTAGAGAACTTCTAGGTATGAATTTCGAAGCCCATGTTTGTTTTAATGAAACTAGTTATTGAAACAAAATGATGCATGCATGAAATAAATCGTAGAAAATTGTAATTGATCCTTATTATGCATAAAAATTCGAAAAATATACATGCATAATTAAACATGAAATCCTACAACAAAATCTTTAGGCAATGATGCTCCAAGGTGTTGAACTTGCTGATAGCCTGCTAGAGTCATCTCCCTCTGCTTAAGGGTCAGGAAGTCCTCATTCTTCTTATCTCAGACATGCTGAGAGAAGTAACGCTGGTTGAACTCCCCCAGGAATTCCTCCCAGCTAACATCCTCTTGGTCGGCAAACACCATTGCAGATGTGGTCCTCCATTAGTTGACCGCCTCATCGTCCAAAACATAGGTGGCCAGGTCCACCTTCCTCTCTGGCAAACATCTGATAGCCCGAAAAATCTTCTGGATCTTGAAGACCCAGTCTTCAACTGCCTCTGGGTCACTTTTGCCCTCAAAGGTAGCTGGTGCTGCCATGGTAGAGTCAAAGCTGGTTGTAGTATTAAGTTCTGGAAGACCTAGTTTGCTAAATGTTTTTGTGCAAGTCTTAGTGTGTTAATTATTTTCATAATAAATCTATTTCAAAAAAAAATGCCTAAAAGTATTTTTAAGTTATACAAATTTTCAACCCCATAACTCCAATTTCGGCACCAACCTTCCATAGTGTCATTATATTTTACGAAATGACACATTTGTTGATGTTACAATTGAGGAGAAATCAAATGCAGAATGAAGTCTCCTCTCTTGGTGATGAAAGTGAGAAAAGGGGATCATTTTTATATGAGGATTGGATAATGAGTTTGTACAATCTGAAGATGTGGGACTAAAGTACATCAGTGATTTGATAATACAAAGGTCTATGACATAGCTAGTGAGCTTTACATTAAGGAATCACTAGAATCTTCCAGAGATGGGCCTAATGGGCACTAATCTCTAACAACCCACCTCAAGCGAATGGGTTTGCTCTCAGCGCACAGCTTGGACTGAAGATAGGCGTAGTTGATCTTTGGTGCACACATATCGAACTTCAAGGTCCTTGGAGACAACACGTTCTCAGACAAAGTGAAAATCAACAGTAACATGTTTTGTAAGTGCGTGAAATACAGGATCGGAACCGAGATCTATACGTGAGGCTCAAGTTCTGTTAGAAAGTGTTGGAGCCATAAAACCTCAGTCATTGCATGAGAGACTCCGCAGAATTCAGCCTTTGTGCTGTATTTTGCTATTGTGGCTTCTTTCTTTTATTTCCAAGCCAACAAGTTGCATCCCATAAAGACACATAGTCCAGTTGTGAAGCGACGATCATCTTGATATCTAGCTCACTCAGCATCTGAAAAATTATGTAAAGCATGTAAAGTATCACAATAAGTTTTGCGAATAAAGAGATCATCATTAATGGAATGATTGAGGTACCATAAAATGCACGTTTTACAACCTTCCAATGATCAAGTGAGGGTTGTTGCATGTATTGATAGACCTTATTAACTATATGGGTAAGATCAGGATGAGTTATAGTGATGTATTGTAGAGCACCAACAATACTACGATACCTAAAGGCATCATCCATTGGAGAGCCGATATATTTGGATAATTTCATGGAGGTACTCGTAGGAGTGCTAATGGGTTTTGCATTTTGGATGTTAGTTTGAACTAATGGATCATTTATATATTTATGTTGAGAGAGAAATAAACCATCATATGTGTTATGCACTTCAATACCTTGGAATAAAGCAAAGGACCTAAATCTTTAAGGGAAAATGCTCTACTAAGATCAGAAATCATGTGATTGATTATGGTGAGTGAGTTGTCGATTAGTAAAACGTCATCAACGTAGATTAGCATCAGGAGAATACCCCTAACATGATGGAGAACAAATAATGAAGTATCGGATTTTGTAGGTAAAAAGCCTAAGGAGAGAAGCTTCTCTGATAAGCGTGTAAACAATGCACGTGGGGCTTGTTTTAAGGTTAGGAAAGGAGGGATCGACGAACACTAGAGATTGAGAAATGTAAACCTCTTATATGAGAACATCATGAAGGAAGGATTTGCAAACGTCAAGTTGACAAATAGGTCATTGTTTAGAAACAACAAGATTATGCACTGCTCTAACAATAAGTTTGACTATTGGACTAAAGTTTCTAAGTAGTCAAGCCCTTCCTCCTGATGAAACCGTTTGGCAGCAAGTTGGGCTTTATAGCTTTCAACACTACCATCAAACTTTCTTTTGATATGGAAAGCCCATTTGAACCCAACAAGATTCGTAATAGGTAACCGAGGAACTAAGGTCTAGGTACCATTAGTTATCAAAGCATTGTATTCATCACTCGTAGTCATACGCCACTTACCATCCTTAGTTGCTTTAGAATAACAAGAAGGTTCAATTTCAAAAGGTGAGATAAGTGGGGGTGGGTGTTTGGTGGTGATATGGATTTGATAATTGGGAAAGTTTTTGGGAAGTCTGGTGTTGTCACGTGAGCATGTAGTCATATGGTGTGTTGGTGGTGGAGGTAGTGGGTTGGTAGAGTTAGAGCTGGTTGTAGTATTAAGTTCTGGAAGAGATAATGAGGAGGTAGAAGAGGATGTGGAAGTAGTAGGTTGTAAGTGATGAGGAGGGTATGTCAGTTACGTTGGGTTTGGGTATGGCAGGGGAAGCCATAGTGGCGTGATTGCCAAATACCACAGAGGGTGTCCTTTGTAAGGCTCCATAAAACAGAAAAACAATTTTATTGAAAACCACATTTCTGGAGAAAAATAAATGACGAAATTCAACATGAAAACATTTGTAACCACGATGATAAGCACAAAACCCAAAATGACAAAGTTGAGATCAGGGTTGTAGTTAGAATTGTAAGCACGAAGACAAGGATAACAAGCACAGCCAAACACAAATTATGTGTTATAGTCAAAAGAGCGACAAAATAATTTTTGAAAAGGAGACAAATTATCAGAAACACAAGATGATAGTCTACTAATAAGAAAACATCATAGAAAAAAGCATCATCTCAGACAATATTAGGAACATAGGCATGTTTAAGCAAACTTAAACCAGTATCAATAATATGTCTTTGTTTACGTTCAATTGCACATTTTGTTGGTGAGTATGAGGACTATAAATGTGGTGTCAGATCCCTTTTGCATTAATGTAGAATCAGAGCGAATTCACCTTTCCAACCACTTTGAAAAACTTCGATTTTAAGAGAAAAGAAAGTCTCAACTTGAATTTTAAATCGTTTGAAAGTATTCAAACAATCAAACTTAGCTACAATAAAAAAATCATGTGTAGTTATTGTAATCATCAAAGAAATAACATCGTAACGGAAACCATTTTTAGAAGTAATGGGGGACGGTCTCCAAACATCAAAGTAGATCAAGTCTAAAGATGCATTACTTTTTGAAGGAGAAGAAGGAAAAGTCAAAACATTGTTCTTGAAGCAGGAACAAGTATCACAAAAGTTCAAAAAAGTATCACCAGTAACAGGAAGTCCATTATTATGAACAATAGAATGAACTACTTGGGCAGATGGGTGACCCATTCGTCGATGCCATATGTCAAGTGGAGCTCTTTCACTTAAAAACACGAGATGTGTAAAAGGAGTAGTGAGATGAAAGAGATAAAGACCACATTCACGTTGACCACATAGTATGACCTAACCCGAAAATAGATCCTTCACAAGGCAATGGAAAGGATAAAACTCAAAATAAACATTATTTTCAACTATGACTTGAGCAAGATTAAGTAGTTTTCTGGTGACAGATGGAACACAAATTACTTTATGAATGTGAAGAATTTTAGAAGAGGAATGAACAATAACATACTAATTTTGCAAAATGGGCAAACTTGAGCCGTTAGCGGCATAAATTTGGTCAGTGTCAGTGTACTTAGTGGAGGATTGGATGCTACTAATGTCATTGGTTAGATGTTCGGTAGAACCCAAATCCGGACACCATATATCATTCAACACATGACAAGCATAAGCCAAATGAGCACTAAGGTTTGTGGTATTTTAAATGTTCAAATTAAAGCGACATTAGCACTATAAGGTAGTATGTCCAAGTTTGGTGCAAATCTAACATTGTTGTCGTTTTGAGCCTTAAGGTGGTTGTTGCTAGAAGGAGGAGCACTATAAGTTCCTTTGTTGTTTCCATGACCACATCCTCATCCTCGAGGGCATCCTGAGTGTCCATTAGTGTTATTTCCTTTGGTGACAATATTAGCAAAAGCATTAGCAGAGAGGTGTCGTTCTAGGCAAAGCTCATGAAAAGGAGCATGCCTTGAATATCCTCAACTGTGATGAGATAAGAATGTGTGGTAATAGAAGTAACAAAGTTGTCAAAGTCAACAACCGGATTATCTACAACAGCCAAGTTATCGGCTACGCTTTTCATCTTCTGAGGTAATCATAGATAGAAAGTTCGCCATTAATTCTTGGTGTTTTGTGTTGGTTTTTTGGCCTTAATATATGTTTTGATGATTTAACTAACGTAATATTAATCACAATCAAATGTAGAATAACACACATTATGCATAGAACATATATTGTATTGTGCAGATCTACAGGTGACAAATGGAATGAAGTCAAGACATGTAATCAAGCTACTTGAAGACATGTATTTTTCTTTATTTTGACTCTTAGGAACTTATGTGAACTTGAGCATACAAGAGTTAAAATCTATTCACATACACACTAGGTTCCTTGTAGAAGTCACACACAAAATCTCACATCAAATGGACTTCAATAGATCACCCAAACCTTAGCCGGAAAACCACTTAAACCATACCTAAATTGTATGTGCCAAATGCTCGATCGAAACCAGTTTTCTGTTCGATCGTTTCTATCAGTTATTTGGTTAAGCAATAGTGATTTCACCCAGCTCGATCGGTCGATCGATTGTGACCTTTCGGTCGACCGACTGTGACCTTCCGGTCGACCGATTAACCTATATGTTTCGATCGACCATTATACTTGTCGTATTCTCCAACGGTCGTATTCTTATATTTTTACCTATACCCCAAAATACATTTGGCCACTGGTGGAATGATCTCTTCCTAGCGGTCGACCGGATGAAGACAATTTTGTGCACCAAAAGTACATGTTATTTTCGGTCGAATGAACCATTTCTTTGTGTTCGACCGATTACATTTATCTTGGTGAAAACCCTTAGTACGGTCAACCGTCCCCTTGTTTCAGTTCGACCATTCACTTACGTGATAGTCGTTTAGGTTCAACCGATGACTTGTTGGTTCAAACGTTTCCGAAATTTCATGGAAATGGTGGACTGCCCTTCCCGTACCGATCGACCGGTTTAGACAGATTTGCTGAACTTAAGTTTTCTATTCTGTGTATCTTACACAAACTTCAACCAAATCTTCCCTAATGGCTATAAATATTTAGGAGTTTATAAATAGATGTTCACACGCCATATTTACACATCTCTCCAACTTCTATTTGTCTCCTAACTTAGAGAGAATACTCCCAATCTTCAAATCTCAATCCTACACTCACAAGCTTAAACTTAAACACTTTAGTTATCAAATCCTACTCATACTCAAAGTGTGCTCAAGTTAGAGAGTATTTGATCCACTCAACTTTGTTGTCAAAGTAGAAGAGTTTTCGGTGAAAGCCCGAAGCAACATTGTAAAGGTTTCGGAGAAAGTGGGAAGTGTCCCTCTCGGATTGTGAGAGGTGGATCCGAGATAGACAAGATATGTTCGCGAGCTTGAAGTGTAAAGATTTGATCTCGGTCCGGAACGAGATTTGATAGTGAAGACGTAGGCAGAGCTCGCGGAGCCGAGCATAGCTTGCAAGAGAGGAAGTAGGTGGGATGTCGAACCTCTATAAAAATCACATTGCCTTCATTATGGATTGCTTGTTTTTTCTACTTATGTTTTATTTGTTTTTTTCCGTTGCATCTCTTGTTGAATCAAGTAGAGAATTAACTAAGTGATTAGATATTTAGGAGTCATCGATTCCTACATTTGGTAGCAGAGCATAGGTGCTAAATTTCATGTACTTAACCGTATTTTAGCATGACATCTTCATCTAATCATGAAGAGGGTTTGTGCACAACTTGTAACGCCCTTGATCTCGCGGGTACGCACACTGGGAAAAACACAGAAGTGTCACGATCAGAGACTTCCACGACGACTGAAGGAGTTACAAGTGACAGACCAAACAGACTATACTTGACAACATATAAAAGGACATACATGATTAGCTGACATATAAAAATAACTGAAACAACTAGATATCCATATATGAACAAATTCAATACAATACTTGAGTTTCAAAAGGAAATACAATAATAATAAGTTGAAGTAAAGATAACTGAAGACTCTGGTCGACATGTCCCTCGTGTACAGAATTTGCAACAACTCATCCAGTCATCCCTATAGGAACCTAAGTACCTGAAGCACAACATTAACATATGCGTGAGTTTTCAATAAAGAAAACCCAGTATGCCCCCAGCCCAATCCAAGTTTTACCGAAATATGCATGAAGTCTAACTAAGACAAAAGCATCAGAAACAACATAAGGCACATAATGCAACAGAAGGCTACAACTCAATCAGCCGCGCCAGTCAGGTAACACCCGAGCACATTCCTCTAAAAGGAAACATAACACCAGCCATGCTGGTCAGAATTAGAAGCGAGTCACTCACCACTGACCCACCATTTGGCACAAAGTAGTACGCTGGATAGACGCCCCAAATCGCGGAAATAAACCTACGTGGTGCCATGGTGAACTTGGGAATATCTAACTTGAGACAGAATGACAGTGCGCCTGTCCAGGACTTATCTTACGCTTGACCTCCACATAGAGGTCTTGTGTGAATGGCCTATGAACCTAGAGGACCAACTCGTGCCCCGTCGGCTCATTAACAGAAGGTGCCCAGAATTACTTTAGCATATCATATGCAGTGCAAGCAACCTAAGGGTCTATAATTTTATTGTAGCTACAAGGTCCATAATGAGCTCAAGGAAGGGTATACGAATACCCTCCTCTCAGCCCAAATAAAATCAAAATCAGAACATCCCAAATAGGAATCAAAATGCACTCACAACAGCAAGCAATCGCAACCGGATCGGTTAATTGACATAACAACTAATCACGTCATCTACAGGTCATGATACAGATGTCATAAGGTCTGATATCCTAAGCATAATACTTCATATCGGTAACATATAAATGTGAAAGAAGTAACAAAACCAGCACAATAGTAAGAAGTATCATAATCGAACCCCATGAGCAACCGATAACATGCCTCATCAATTTCAGAGCATATATGTGATAGGAACTAGAATCTCATAACGTGATCCGACCATATATGGACATAAAGTGACATATATATATCAGGAGTACAATATGATAAAACATGCACATAATATCAAAAGATTAGATATATCTATACTTACTATTTATGCGTGCATTCAAATTTACATGTTGCATTAGGGCATAACATGAGTAGCATATAACATGGATGAGTCCAATTTCATTCCTAAGTGCATGCATAACATCAAAATAAGAAAACATACACGCATTAGATCATGAATATTTTATCTCTACTGCTGTAATGAATCAACTCATGTAGCACACCATCACAAACAACACATAAAATACAATCGCTTGCATTAAACAAGCTAACAGAGAAATTGACTCACGACCATGCATATGAGTCCTTGATCCGTCCCAACCACGTGCTCAGGGTACCCTTCCAAGATGGTCTAAGGTGGGAGAAGGTTGGAGGGAGGTCTATCCAAGCCATTGGGTCCAGCAACCGAGCAAGAGGTGCACAAGTTACAGCAACCGCGTGGTTAGCTCCCCTAGCGCGCCATGCCCAGACCGAACGAGCCACCCCGACTCATCTCCCCCAAGCCTCCCTAAGGTCCATCCCCACTCCCTCCTAACTCTAACCACCGCCTGAGATGGTTGCACCAGCCAACCGCCCAAGCTAGGAGTCAAAAAGGGTTGAAGGCCAACCCTAGTCGGATCTTGTGTGCACCAGCCACACCCAACCAGATTCATGACCACCTTCAAACTCAGCCCAGAAGGAACACTTTCACCCCTGGTCAGACCTTACCAAATCTTGACGGAGCTTCGACATACCTGGTTGCTCCACAACCAGCCTCATCTAGCGCATTCTCCCTGCGCGCGTTAGAGATGACTTAATTGGTTGTTCAACCGATTGCACCAACCACCGACAGGGTGCTGGCCGACCCCTCCAGCCAACAATCCCTCCCATAAAACTCTTCAAAGTCTAGAAGCATACCTGGATCGCTGGATGATTACCTGAGTTCAGCAGAGATCAGCCACCAAACCTCCCTCTAGCCGCACAAGGAGATTGCTTGCTTCACAAAACTAACTAAAGCTTCAGCCACCAACACGCCGGAGAGGGTAGTGGAAGTGGTCAGAGGTGGGGTTACGTGGAGAAGAGATGGGGTAGGAGAGATGGACGGTTGTAGGGTTGGTTTTTGTCTCAAGGAAACAAAGAAAGAAGGAAAGGAATGATTGCAAATAAAGCCAAATAAAAACATACCAAAAACCTTCAATTCAAATATTTGCAATCACCTCAAGATCTCCTCTTGCTGACATGGCAGCCACGTCACCCAACTCTAACACGTCAGCTCTACACGCCTCCTCAAAACCCAAGCCGACCCACACACGTGAATTGTGCCTGATCGACTCGATTAAGTCAACAGATTGCAAAGCTACCTGACGGGTCACACCCGCCCACGAGTCACAACCGCCCACGAGTCGCTTTAACTCGCCCAAAAAGTGAACTTTTCCCCGAAAGGAAACTTTCCCTAAACAAAGCATAAAACCAAGAAACATACATCAAGCATAAAGATAACATAAAATCAAGCATAAAGATGAATAAGACTTAATAATGTAGCAGGAGACCGGGTCTTACACAAGTAGACCACATTTGCTTAATGGGTCCAATTATGATTATAGGAAGAATAGAATGAAGATATTCTTAATTTCTAGTAACCTTAAGTATTGGATGTTTCTTCGAAACCCCTACACACCCCTAAAGGAAGAAGATATAGCCACATTAACTAGAGCTAAAATGAAAGAATATGAAATGAAATCTAGCATCATGAACATCATTTATTGTGGCTTAAATGAGGGTGAATATAATAGGATTAGATGTTGTGATAATGCACATGAGATTTGTCATAGACTTCAAATGCATCATGAGGGAGATATTAAAACTAAAAAATAAGAATTAGTCTCCACATGCATAAATATGAAAATTTCACTATGCAACCCGGTGAAAACTTAAGCGAGATGAACACTCGCTTCACCAATATAATTATCTCTATCAAAGTTCTTGGAAGAAATTTCAGTGAGAGAGACATGCCAGAATGTTCCTCTGGTCACTCGACAACGAATGAGAAGACAATGTCATTGCAATTGAGGAAGCACATGACCTTTCTGAACTAAAGATGGAGGAGTTAATTGGAAACTCATGGCTTATGAACTCCAAATAAATTATCGAAAGGAGAAAGAAGCCTCCAAGAAGAACCCTTCCTTAGCCTTGCATTCGATTGCACAATTTGATGAACCAAGAAGAAAAGAGGAGAATGAAGACATTGAAATCCTAGAAAAAGACTTCTTCATGTTCCTCAAGAAATATAAGGGAGAAATGAAATAAAGAAGAGGAAGAAGAAGGAAGAAGAAGGAAAAAGAAAATGAGAAGGATAAAAGTGCAAAATGGGAGAAGGGAGAGAAGGAGAGGAAGACAAATGAGCAAGAGAAAAGAGAAGGAGATTGAAGCTCACAAAGCAACTTGAGATGATTCTTCATCATCTTCATCATCATCATCTCTACAAAGTAGAAGAGATGTTGCCCACACATGCTTCATGGCAATTAAAGTGAACAAAGTTGGGTAACTTCTAACTGGTGCTCCACTAGATCTAATTCTTGTTCAAGTGGATCATACTCTAGTGAAAGATCATGCTCTAAACAAGATTCATATACTTTTGATGAGCTTCAAATTGCATTTAATGATTCAGTTGCACAATATGAGATCATTTGTGAAAAGAACAAAAATGCTAGAAAGCTTATAAATGATCTCAAATGCCAAATTGAAACAATCACGAATGAGAAGTATGAGGTGATTGCTAGACATGAAACACATGCATCGTAACTTTCTAGTCTAAATGCAACACCTATAAATGATGAACAACTAGACCTCAAAGCTTGTAATGTGCAATTTAGAAAATATCTGGAAAAGTTCACTAAGGGAATAAAAATGCTTGACATGCTTCTAGATAGTCAAAGACAACCACAAGACAAACATGTTTAGGATATAATGTCAATTTTAAAAATCATGTATCTCATACTACTTTAAATGACAAACATTTGTTTGTAAAGCATAGTTCCTCAAGTGTGGGCTCCCAAAACCAAAATGGTTTGAGTTCCTTAGACTAATATTCAAATACCCAAAGTTGTTTGGGTACCTAAATCTACAATTGTAGGTACTTAGAAGATGGGAGATCGCTAGTGACATGCCAAAGCCTGCAAAGTCAAATTTCAAGCTGGTTGCACTATCTAAAGGAGGATAGAACCAGAACAATGAGGAATGTAAATTGGGTAACAATCTTTAATCCTCCTAAACATATAGACTTGGTTACAATGTGAAATTGAATGCTTAATTGTCATATCTTTGATATCATTCATTAATCAATTAGGATAAGCTTAATGTATATCATTAAAGGGGAGCAAAATGAAAATTATGCCTAATTGATAGACCTACTCACATCGATAGGGTGAGCTTATTGAATATCTTTATCTAGAGAGAAATTAATTGCAAAATTAAGGGGAGCAAATTCATTACATTTGAATGGGGGTGAAGTTATTAGACATCTTATAATCATATTTTTTTTCATTTGATTGATGTCAAAGGAGGAGGAGAAACATAGAAACTTGAAATAATTAAACAAAAACTATGCACATTCATAGAATGAGCATCTTATATGCATGGTTTACATATTTAAATTTCAAGTATTAACATATAGGTAGTCATCATAATAAAGGGGGGATTGTTGGCCTTTTGGCCATAATCATTGTTTTGATGATTTAACTAACCTAATCTTAATCACAATCAAATGTAGAACAACACACATTATGCATAGAATATATATTGTATTGTGCTAACATCTACAGGTGATCAAGACTCGAGGAAGAATGGAATTAAGTCAAGACATGTAATCAAGCTGCTTGAAGACATGTAATTTTACTTTATTTTCAGTCTTAAGAACTTATGTGAACTTGAGCATACAAGAGTTAAAATATATTCATATACATACTAGGTTCCTTGTAGAAGTCACACACAAAATCTCACATCAATTAGACTTGAATAGATCACCCAAACCTAAGCCGGAAAATCACTTAAATCATATCAAAATTGTCTGGGTCAAACGGTCAACCGATTGTGACCTTCCGATCGACCGATATACTTGTCGTATTTATTTGAGTAGTTTCATCCCCCTTCCGGTCAACCGTTATACTTGTCGTATTCTCCAATGGTCGTATTCGTATATCTTTACCTATACCCCAAAATACATTTGGCCACTAGTGGAACGAAGTCTTCTGGTCAACCGGATGAAGACAATTTCGTGCACGAAAAGTGCATGTTATTTTCGGTCGAACGAATTCTTTCTTTGTGTTCGACCGTTTACCTTAACCCAGGTCAAAACCCTTACAACGGTCGACCGTCCTCTTATTTCAGTTCGACCATTCACTTAAGTGATAGCCGTTTAGGTTCGACCGATGACTTGGTTGTTCGAACGTCACCTAAGTATTCTCTTTTAAACAAACCCGCAAACATTCACATTCATCACATATTGCATAAGATAGCATTCACTCTCATTCTTTATTACATGTATAAACATCATCTCCACCCTCAAAGGGGGATGAAACTACTCACTATACATTAAGCTAACAGGTATACTAAGGAAGAAAACATTATAACTAATTATACTAACATTAAGGAAACAAAACTAAGCTAAATATGCAAGTATTAAAAGAGACATTAAACCAAAACTAAGAAAATATTTAATTTACATGACTCTCATTACAAGTAGCATTATTCTCCACTTGAGTTTTGCTCCAAGGCTTTACTCTGAGTAGAGAGAATGACCACCAAGCAATGGGTAGGTTACAAAGGAGGAAGAAGAGTTTTATTTATCGACATGAAAAATGTAACTGGGAACAATCCCTCGGTGTGGAGTTTCTCGGTCCAAGTCCTTCCCTCTTGCAGATGGGTCCTTGTACATGACAGAGAGGTCCATTTTGCTTCATTTAAGTCCTTTCTACTTATGTTTCAGTCCTTTTTCCCTCCATTCTCTTCTTTATTACCTAATACCTGAAATATAATAACAAACACTCGAGTAGCACAATATTGAGATAAAATTAAGGATATATAGCATGAATATGATGCATGATATGCTACTAATCAAATACTCCCACACTTACGTTTTGCTAGTCCCGAGCAAAACAAAAAAGTGAAAAATGAAAGAAAGGAAAAACATACGAAAAATAGGGAAATTCTGAGTCACTTTCGTAGGAATCTCGGTTGCACTTAACACGTGCAACAATTTGTTAAACCTCCTTTTCGCCAAGGAGGAGGAGTGGTGTCTCGTGAGAGTTTTCAGCGGATATACCCACAAAATCCGAACATTGATGCATTATTCAACATAGCAACACGACCCGCCGGACTTACTTTTGTCGATTGTTGGACACGGTAATCCTACGGACCGACTCTATATATGTATCCAATCCACACACCTACGCTAATGAATCATTCGTGCAAGTCAATTAAGGACTTAAGTGAAAGACATGGGCAACCTTAACGTCCTCAAGTGATACAAAGTGTAAAGTCCACTAAGGTTCTTATTTGTATTACCATTTTTTTCTTTTTTTGTTCCTTCTTTTTTTTACAGTTTATTAAGTCATTTCTTTTTTACATAACGAGAGGAGAAAACGCCTACTAAATTATTTCTTATCTACAAATTAACCAAAACTGCTACACTTACGGTTTCACAACAAGAGCTTAAGGGTTCCGGGCTACAACAAAACTTCCTTATACTAACAGACACGAATTATTCGACTCACTAAGTTCAGGGTGGACTTCTTTATTTATTTGAGTACTGAAATCCTATGATTACTTTCCTCCCGAGGAAAAACTGGGTTGTATTATTACGACTAAATAAGACCTAAAGTCGATGTTCTAGATATCCTAATGCATCACGTTCAAATTAATTTTGAGAGCTTCCTTTTTACTGTCTCTCAACGGTTTTGCACATGTTAAACACACGCATAACCCACAAAACATTTTCTTTTGCAAACACGTGAAGATTTTGAAAGAAATGGAAAAATTAAAGCAATAGGCAAGCAAAAGAAGACAAGTCACCCAATGATCATGACAAACAGATATATCGATATTAAATGTAGCACACTAACATGACCCTAACAATGCAAACAAAAGAAAAGGAGAGACTCGACTACGTACACACGTAAAACACCGCCCACATGTATTTCATGTGTTGTCCTCAATGAATGTGAGCATGATACTACATGGATTTATGTATGAAAAAGAAAAGATCTCACCAATGTGAAACGCAAATGGAAGTTCTTTGTTATGTGGACGAACATATACCCGAATTCTAAAAAAACTTGTGAGATACTTAATAAGAGAGACAAATACGTAAAAGAAATTGGACCCAAATACACAAGGGTTGGTGCCCACAACAATCAATGCTCACTTGTGGAGTCTTTTTTTTCTTTTTTTCGGAGAACTATGTACATTAATGGGCTCCTATCTCCATTTGTCAAGGGAGATTAAATGGGAACCTACCATCTCTCGAGCCAGAAATGCACTTGCATGGACTCGCAACATATGAAACATGAGAATTGTTGACAGGTTTATGAACCAATGATGATGGTCAGTGCCTTTCAAAACCAGGGTCTGTGAAAGGAAATCCAAACAAATATCTTTCTATTCCGCAACAAAGCGGAGGGTCATCAATATATACCCTCCAACTGACAATTGAGTGCATAGGGATCATTTCATCCACACAAAGTGACACCACAGACTTATTACCCATATGACAAAGTCTAGAAACAGAATTGTTTGACCATTTGACACCCTTATAAGCATTGTGGTCGTTTGATGCCTATTGAGAATGAGCAAGATAGGAGGCATGAGTGAGAGGTGAATCTTCATCTGGTTGTTTGAAGTGTAGTGTATCAGGTGGTTGATTCTTAACCCACATCAGATCCTCAACAGATACAAAGTGAAAAGCAGGTGGCCCAGAGGCCACAAAAATGGTATCTTGTGGCTCAAGAGCCACATGATCAAAAGGATGTTGCTCAAAGGCCATATGAGCACAAGATAAGACACCTTCTTGTGCCATCACAATTGAAACAACTTCACCACCAACAGGATCTCTATCGAACAACTCTCTGAAATATTTAAAGGTGCATTCAACTTCGTTCTCATCCATGCCCTAGATAAGATTATCAAAGGCACCTAGATTCTTCTGGATGGTGAATATATTGAAATTGGCGCACTGACTACCAAATCTCAAGTGCATCATACCATTGAGACAATTGATCAAGGCATTGGAAGTCACTAAAATTTGTCCAAGTAGGTTTGGTACAAGTTCAATATCCAAAACAAAGAAATCGACTGGATAAATGAACTCACTCACTTTGATAAGAATACCGAGCTAGTTGAAGTGTGGTTTTTGTTTGTTTGAGGTCTCCAAGACCAAAGTGGACATAGATAGAATACAACAAAAGATTGACAGATGCACATAAGTCCAATGAACATTGATACATTAATAATCACACAAGAAATAGTAGGACAACTAGGGTCCTTATATTTGACTTGCGTGGGTTGTGCCAACAATGAACTCACATTTGCCGTTAGAAAAGTTTTCTTGGAAACATTGGTTTTTTCTCTTGTTGGTGCATAAATCCTTAAGAACCTTGACATAAGCTGTCATCTACAGAATCACCTCCAACAATGGAATGTTCACCTTAACTTGATGAAAGATCTCAAGCATCTTGTCGTATTGATCTGAAGTTTTCTTTTTAAGGCGCTCAGGGAATGGCGCCTTCGGGGCATAAGGGTCTTTCGAAGGAACCTCAGCATTCGGTTCTGTAGAAACATGACTAGGGACCTCAGATGGACTCATGGATGTGGACTTTTGCATAGGAACCTCAAACTCTGATTCCTTTGACACATGATGAGACAAGGGAACCTTAGGGTTCAGCCGCATTATCGAAATAAAAGTAGAAAAAACCTCATGATCATACTCCTTCCTCAAAGTATTCATTAAGGGAACCTCAGGACCCGACTCCCTCATAGATGTGGGTATCACTGCAGGTCTGGTGACACCAAGAGATAGTGATTGCAATGAAGACAACCCAATTTTGTTGTCCACCTCCTTACCAAACCTCAAAGTATGAATCACATGATGGGTCGGTTAGAGGTAACACGAGGTACTAGTGGCCTTCCTTGCGATTAAGTACCCTGGGGATTCACCTCGGGTTCACTTGGTATTTGACCATTCTCACGTTGATGGAGCAGATGAGCCAACTAGATAACTTGCACTTCCAAATTTTTGACTGAACTTTGCATGCTCTGCATGAACACTTGAATGGTTTGTTCAAGAGTGGAGTCATTTGGGTCAACCCGTTAGGGTAGAGTCTGGTTAGAATAACTCAAAGATGAGGACTGAGGAGGTTTGTGAGTATGAGACTGAGATCTTTGATGTGGGGTTGGTAGGTCGTCGATGGACGAGTAGGGTGATATGGCGGGGCTGAGTTTGAGCGTGAGAGCTCTGACCGTGGCCCCCACTAGGCCCCCAAGAGAAGTTAGGGTGGTTTCGACATCCCGGGTTATAGGAGTGACTGTACGAGTCGTTACAGAACTATTGTTGATACATCACATTTACATACTCAGTATCGCTTAGAGCACAAGCACATTGCAAATCACTATGTCCTATAGGTCCACACCTACTACAAGCGGGAGTAGCGACCTGGGCTACAGGAACTCGGTCCAACTTTAAACTCTCAATCCTACGCATGAGAGCAGTTGATTAGTAGCATATTGTGCATCATATTCATGTTATATATCATTAATTTTACCTCAATATTTTGTTACTCGAGTGTTTGTTTTCATATTTGAGGGATTAGGTAATAAAGAAGAGAAAGGAAGAGAAAAAAGACTGAAACGTAAAAAGAAAGGACACAAATGAAGCAAACCTTTCTGTCATGCATAAAGACCCATTAACAAGAGCGAATGACCTGGACGTAAGCCCGAAAGGACCAAATAGCAAATCGATAAACTTCACACCATCATGAGGAGTATTTTCACAATTAGATTTGGGCATAGACTCAAATAGCTAACCAGGGCACACCCCACGTGCATAATTGAAGATATTAAGTAGAGGCACGAAAATGAGTCGCATCTGACCAAATTGGACTGCCAATTAGTGGTACATTTTGGTCAGAATGCGACCCGATTTTGCACGGATATGGGTTATGTGTTTATGTATATTATGAGAATGTTTCATTTGTCCCACACCGGGGGATTGTCCCCAGCTGCCTTTTTCAAGTCTATAAATAGGTCTTTCTCCTTTGTAATTACTCATTGCTTGGTGATCATTCTCTGTACATGGAGTAAAGCCTTGGAGCAAACCTCAAGTGGAGAAAAATGTTACTTGTAATATGAGTCATCTAAATAACATATGTTCTTAGTTTTCTTTAATGTTCTCTTTTAATGCTTGCATATTTAGCTTAGTTTTGCTTCCTTAATCTTAGTATAATTAGTTATAATGTTTAGTTCCTTAATATAATTGTTAGCTTAATATGTAGTGAGTAGTTTCATCCCATTTTCGGGGTGGAGATGATGTTTATACATGCAATGAAGAATGAGAATTAATGTTATCTTAGGCAATATGTGATAAATGTGAATGTATACTTGTTTGTTTAAAAGAGAAAACTTAACTTGATGGGTTTTGCCACAACTATTAGGTATTTCTCTTGCTTGTTTAGGTTCTTAATAACCAACTAGATTATGCTCGTGTTAATCAACTAGGTTAGTGATTTGAATGATAGATTTTGTCCCAGCCATTACGTACTTCCTATGCATGAAAACACAACCCACATTTGTGCCTTATTAAATGCATTATTCATCATCTTATCACATGTGTACACACTCCACCCCTTGGGGGTTTTTCATACTGAAATTCATCTTTCTTTCCTAGTTGCTTAGTTTAGTTTTAGTTAGTTTTGTGCTTTCATCTTTCCCATTTGTTAGTTGTTAGTTTAGTGTAATCAAACTTCTTTCCCCCTGTCTTTTCCATTTTATTTCTAAAGAACCAGAGTTGACACACCTCCCTTTGGTCTCGACCCGTACTTGCACTTGCAGTTTAAACTTAATCGAAACAAGTTTTTGGTGTCGTTGTCGGGGAGGTGCTCTGTCCAGACTCAAGTTTGGATGATTCGAGTGGATTTGATCTTGTTTTTTAGTTTTGGTTTGTTTCAGGACTTCTTAGGATCAGAGGGAGATACCAAGAGAAATTTGAGGGAGGAAGAAGCTACTCTGACCGCCAATCAGCGGTCTGGTGACCAGATTTTGCTTCCTATTTTCTTCTGTTTGTTTCTAATTTCAATATAATTGTCTGAGAGCCCAATTTTGTATGTCTGAACCTGTAGGTTGCTTTCAAATTAATCAATAAACCAATCAATACCTTTTTATACAACTTGAACCTTAAAACTCAAAGCAAAAGATTAGATCAATTGTCATTTAGGTCATGCATCATCTGTAGACCTTGCACGCATATTGTATTTCCTTTGCTTTATTTTTTTGTGTTGTTGAGTGTTGGCGTGAGGTATGTGCACCCATTCTCACATTCATGCATGGTTAAAACATGCATTAGTTAGTAAGGTGCATTAGAACGAGAGTGAGGTGAGTTGCTTGCTAGCCTAAAAACTCAAAATATGTTTAAGGGGCACCACCTATAGTCTTCAAGATAAGATAGGGGATTTTATCACCCATCCCTTAGCCCAACACACCACACTCAAGTAAAGCATTAATCTAAAATCAAGTAGACATTGACTCCTAGGATTCGAGCGTACTTAGGAGACAATCACATTCTCGACGTCATGACCTGAACGTCGTCGTTTTCTTAGTTGCATTGAGACTTTTGGGACCTCCGGGTCTTGACTTTCTCATTCGCCTTTGTGACCTTTGTCCAAGGGAGGTGGGATGTTTGGGAGTGTGGAGAGTCGCGGTTAGGCGTCGTCTAGTCTAAGGACCAGTAGTCAGCCTAAACTTGTTTAAGTCATGTTTGCTAGATTAGACTTCTATCCTCATCATTTACCCACACTAGCTCTAGTGTTCCTTCCTTTCTCCTCTGAGTCATCTTCTTCTCATGTACTTATACGTTTTAATCTCCTCTCCTTTAACTCTCTATAAGTGTTTTAGGGTCGAGTCGAGCACTTTTTGCAAGCTTGGCCTCGTGAGTGGTCTACTCGAGAGTACTGTGTCGAGATGGATGGTTACATGGGCGACCATCCATTTCATTGTTGGGACCAAGACTATTCTCCCTAGTATTCCGGACCCATGCATTCGGGGGTGCCTCAGACTAACACCCAGCATGGTTGCGACAATCATAATTGTGTGGTTGAGCAGAATTCATGTTGGAGTAATATGAGAGGGGCACCAACTGTTAGACCATCATCTAGTTGTGTCGGATCATATGTTGGTCAACAAACTGAGACATTACAAGAAAGATTGACCTTTTTCATGCGTGCGGTAGAGAATATGGGTGCACTGGTGGCTCCAGTAGCCATATCGTGTGACTGTTGTGGGTTGAGTGGTCACGTTATCGGGGAATGTCCTTATGTTCCCCAGAACCTGAGTATGAGCATATTTTTTCCCAAAATGCTCAATGTGACCTTTACGCATCCACATACAACCCAAAATGGATGGATTTATGGGGAGACAATACTGATTCAAATTTTAATACATGATACCCACCCCCATTATTCTCCTCCTGAATACCCACAACCCTAGCAGCCACCACCCATGACCATGTGGACTAATTCTCAGTCATTCAACACCCAACCCAACAATTTCCCAAATTATGACATGAAGCTCACTGTTAACCCCAGACTTGATTCTTTAGAACAAAACCCTCCAATTGTTCATGGAAATCACTCAAAATTTATTGAAGTCCAACTTGAATTCCTTGCAGACTATGGAAATTGAAGTGAGTCAGATGACATAACAATTACGTGAATGTAAGGAGGGCGACCTTTTGATATCGAACCACCACGACATCCACAATTTCAAAGCACAATCTTCCAAAGTCAAACTCCTAGTCAGTCTGAAGGACTTGAGGTTTCAATTCATGATCACTTGGTGGGGGATTCGATTCAAATTGATAATAGCATGGACCAGTCTCTTTATGAGTCGGCACATGATTGTACCTTATCTTTTTGTATTGTGGTCTTTGAGTCACATGATATTAATGTTGTGCCTCTTAAAGACTCACCATTGGTGGAGCAAGAGCTCCCTAAACCCCTAATTTCATATGATATAGTGAGATCTTGCCTCTCGTTACTGTTCCTGATCATCTTGAAAATGAAGGGACACCAAACAATTACATTGCCAGTGAGGGTATTGGGAGTTCTTTAGAGGACTCACTTACTGTTTGCTTGGTGCATCGGGCAAGGAAAATGAGGTTGTTGACCTCATTCCGGCGCACGAGTCTATTTGTTGGAGAGTTTGGATTGATGATCATAACTTCAATACCGCATCGAGAGAAAGAAACTCTTCTTCCGTTGCTCAATTGCGACCAAACTCTTAAGAGGTTCGAGCTCTTTAAGATTGATCATTTGAATCAGATGTCTTTGTGTCTTGATCATGAACCTCTCCTTGCATCTTGTGCGCTTTGTGAGGGGTCCACACATGAGTATTTTGGCCCTGTGTGGTATCATGTTCCCATTCCAAGTGCATCGACCACTTTTGAGGTTCACATTTGATGTTTTTTTGACAAATGACGATGAGAACTTATTTTTGTACATAGTTATATTTGAAAAAAAGAAGAAAAAAGACTCCAATAGTGAGCATAGGTTGTTGTGGGCTCCAACCCTTGTGTATTTGGACCTCATTTGTTTCACGTATTTGTCTCATTTCTTAAGCATCTCACAGGTTATTGGGGATTCGGGTTTGTGTCTATCAACATGACCATGAAATTTTCCTTGTATTTGCAAAAATACATGTAGTATCATGCTTGCATACATTGAGGACAATGCATGAAGTATAGGGGTGCTTTACATTAGTATATATGTGGAGTCAAGTATTTTTCACTTTGTTTTTGTGTGTATTGTTAGGGTCGTGTTAGTGTGCTGCATTTAATATCGATATATCAGCTTGTCATGATCCTTGGCCGACTTGTCTTCTTTTGATTACCTAGTGCTTTAATTTTTCATTTTCTTTCAAAATCTTCATGTGTTTGCGAAAGAAAATATTTTGCGTTGGATTTTGCGTGTGTTTAGCATGTGCAAAACTGTTGAGAGGCAAAGTAAAAGGAAGCTCCCAAAATTGACTTGGACACGATGCATTAGGATATCTAGTACACTGCTTTAGGTCTTATCTAGTCGTGAGGATGCACCCCGGTTTTTCCTCAAGGGGTGAGTAATCATAGGGTTTCAGTACTCAAACAAATAAAGATGTAAGACCCGCTCTCCTGCTATAGTAATAATAAGTCCACTCTCCGTGGTTATGCATAATTGACTTCTTGGAATGTCAAATTGTGTTATGGCATGCTTGTTTGGGTAGATTTGATCGGATTTATTGTTGGTTGATCGGGTGCGACACATCGGGAGAGCGCGCGATTGTTTGACTCAATCGACTCAATTTGGGTCTGAGTGAGTGTAGGGTCGGTTTTGGACTAAAACCGTGTTGAAGTGGCATGGAATTGGAAGGGTTGCATTAGGGTTTGGATGTGCATTTTTGTGGCTTTTGGGATGTCTTTGCTGATGCCATTTTTGGCATGTGTTGAGGTGGCTTGATTAGCCATGAAGGCTAGGAAATTTAAGAGTCCTAGCAAGCTAACAAAAAGCCTCTCCCACCAGCCAACCCTTGCACACCTCTTCACCTCCCACACGTCTCCTCCACCTCTTCCACTCCCCAGCCACATGGTCAGGCCACTCAGGTGGTGCTCCAGCTAACTTCAAATCCAACGAGGCTAGAAGCGATGTCTAGTGCAACCTGTGGTGCGGCTAGAAGTTTGGTGGACAGAATCTTCGGCTAATTTCAGGCAACTTCCTTGCTAATCAGGTATGCTCCTGACCCTTGAAGAGTTTTGTGGGAGGAGTTGTGGTTGGAGGGCCAGCTATCACCATGTTGGTGGTTGGTGCAATCGGTTGCACCATCAACCGAGTTCCCTTCTAGCGTGTGCATGGAGCATGCGCTAGATGGGGTTGGTTGTGGGGGCAGCCAGAGGGACCGGGGCTCCGGAGAGCTCCGGTGAGGTCCGTCCAGGAGTGACGAGGTTTCTTCTGGGCTGAGTTTTGGGGTGGACACGGATCTGGTTGGGTGTGGCTGGTGCACACAAGATCCGACTAGGATTTGTCTTCAACCCTCTTGACTCTTTGTTTGGATCAGCTGGCTGGTCCAACCCTTCTAGATGGTGGCAGGGGTCAGTAAAAGGTGTGGAACAACCCTAGGGAGACTTAGGGTGAGGGGGATCTGGATGGGCTAGCTTGGTCTGAGCAGGGTGCGCTTGAAATGGGCTAGCCATGCGGTTAGTGCACCATGTGCATCAGCTTGCTCAGTTGTTGGGTTGAGCTGCTTGGATGGATCTCTACTGACCCTCTCCCACCATGGACCACCTGAGAGGGATACTCTAAGCATGTGGGTTGGAGTGGTCAGGGGCTCATGCATCTGGTTGTGAGTCAATTGAACTTGTTAGCTTGCCTATTGTAACTTATCGTGTTCTATGTGCTGAATGTGTTTTGCTATATATGACTTGTTGTGTTTCAGTAGAAAATATAATGTGGTTATATGATCTGGTGTGTGTGTGTATTCCTGATGTTGTAGTCATGCATGCACTTATGAATGTAAATGGGCTCTTCCATATCATGTGTTGATTGTGTCATATTCTAAAGCAACGCATTAACCTGTTGCACGCATGTGTGCTAGTTTAGAGATCTATATTATCTACTAATATTTTATGCATGTTCTAACATGATTATCCTACTGATATACATGTAATCCATACCCATATCAACTTTGATCATGCTCTGAGATTTCAGTTATCATCGCATATACACTCTGAAATTAAGGATGCATGCTATCGATTATTGTGGAGTTTGATTTTGATATATCTAGTTGTAATGCATCATCCTATTGCGTCTTTCATGTCTATATGTTACTGAAGTGAAGTGTTATGATATGGTTATGTATGACCCTTAGGATATCAGACCTTATAACATCCTTATCATGACCCGTAGATGACTCAATTAACTATTATCTTGATTTGTCGTTCCAGTTATGATTGCTTGCTGTTGTGAGTTTCGTTGGATTCCTGATTGGGATGTTCTAATTTTGATTTGTTTGGGGGATGTTAGGAGGGTATCCGGATACCTTTCCTTGAGCTCGTTTCATACATTGTAGATGCATTAGATTTTAGATGCTTAAGTAGCTTGCTTTGCATTTAATCTGATTAATAATTCTGGGCACGTTCTGTTTTCTGGGCCGACGGGCCACGAGTGGGTCCTCTAGCTCCAGAGGCCATTCGCATAAGACCTTTACGTTGGAAGGCCAGGTGTAAGATAAGTCCTGGGAAGGCGTGCTGCCATTCTGTCTCAGGGTAGGTGTTCCCAAGTTCGCGATGACACCATGTAGGTCACTTGCCGCGAATTGGGACACTTATCCAGCGCACCGCTTTGTGCCGAGCGGTGGGTCACTGTCGAGTGACCTCCCTTGACCAGTGAGGCTAGTGTTCCAGTTCCTGTTGAGGAATGGTTCGAGTGCGCCGGACCGGCATGGCTTATGGAGTCATTCCCTTCTGTTGCATTATGTGCTTTTCTGTTTATGTTTCGGATGCTTTTGGCTTAGATAGATTGCATGCATTCTTCTATATAACTCTGATTGGGTCAGGGGCATACTGGGTTTTCTTATAGAAAAATCACGCATATGTTGATGCGGTGCTTGCAGGTACTTAGATTCCTACAGGGTAGACTGGACGAGTAGTCGAAGATTCTGTACACGAGGGACACGTCGACCAGATTCTTCAGTTTGTCTTTTGCTTCCGCATTATTTATGATGTATTTCCCTTTTGAACTCTATGTAATGTATTTGACCTTGTTCCCATATATGGATAATCTCTCACTTTTTAGTTATGTTTTATGTTAGTTTATCCATGTTTGATCTCTCTATTTATTGTGGAGTCATTGTATGGTCTGTCTTTTGTAACTCCTTCGGTCGTCGCGGAGGTCTCTGATCGCGACACTTATAGTCTTTCCCGGTGTGCGTACCAACGATATCGGGGGCATTACAAAAGAAGTCCACCTTGAACCTAGTGAGTCGAATAATTCGTGCATGTTAGTATAAGGAAGTTTGTTGAAGTCGGGAACCCTTGAACTCCTGTTGTGAAACCTTAAGTGTAGGGGTTTTGATTCCCATGTGGAAAATAAATAATAATTAAGTATGGTGTTCTTTCTTCTTGTACGACTCCTATCACTCGGGAAATTAGGTCTGAGGGGACTTAGTGTCTGCTGCTTTTGAGTCATCTGACTTGGGATGCACCGACCGAACTCCTGTTACACGAGTGGAAGGGATCGCTCTATGTGAAGATTTGGGGGAATGTGTGTGTGATAGTGTAAGTCCTCATATAGGCAATGATGCACAAAACATGACTCTGAGAGAATTAAACACCAACAAGTAAAACAAATGAAATGAAAAAGAAGAAAAATGAAATGATCGAGTCGTGTTGCTAGTTTGAATATTGCATCAATGTTCGGATTTTGTGAGTATATCCGCTGAAAACTCTCAGGAGACATCACTCATCCTCCTTGGCGACAAGGGGGTTTAACGATTTGTTGCATGTGCTAAGTGCAACCATGATTCCTACAAAGTGAGTTAGGATTTCCCTGTTTTTTGTTTGTTTTTCCTCTTTTTTTACTTTTCTCTTTCTTTGTTTTGCTTGGGACTAGCAAAAGATAAGTGTTGGGGTATTTGATTAGTAGCATATCATGGATCATATTCATGTTATATATCCTTAATTTTACACGAATATTGTGCTACTCGAGTGTTTGTTGTTTTCAGGTAGTAGGTAATAAAGAAGAGAATGGAAGAGAAAAAAGATTGAGACGTTAGAAGAAATGACTTAAAAGAAGCAAAATTGACCTCTTTGTCATGCACAACGACCCATTTGGAAGAGGGAAGGACATAGACGTAAGCCCGGAAAGACCAAATAGTAACTGCGAAACTTCACATCATTATGATGAGTATTTTAACAATTAGATTCGAGTGCAAACTCAAATGGCTAACCAGGGCACACCTCGTGTGCATAATTGATATTAAGTAGACACACGAAAATGAGTCGCATCTGACCAAATTGGACCGCCAGTTGATTATGTTGGAGGACGGGAGGAGGACGGGGAGCTACTGATCAACCCACCACAGGAGAATGCCCGTCTCCTGGGCTACAGGGACCGCTGATTGGCGGTCCCCAACCGCCGATTGGCGGTCTAAAAGGCGCACCTCGTGCGCTGCCTTAGACCGCCCTGATCACCATTCCTTTTGCCTTCTTTTGACACCACTAGATCCATTCTTGATCTATTCTACTGGGGGGCACGAAGGAAAGAAGGTGGCTCTCTCCTTGACACTCACAAAGCAAAAAAACGATTTTGCAATGCACACTCTTCTTCTTTTTTCTACTCACATACTCACTCTTTTCTCACACAATTTCGTGGCTCAACTTCTAATGCTTGATATATGTTGTTGTTCTATTACAAATTGTGAATTCTAGTGCTTTATATAGGCACTTTCATGACCCTACAACTTCCAAATATAAATACTACATAAACATGATCATTCAAGATCATTACACCCTCTACTTAAATTGCATACATAATTAGGACGAAAATTACACAAAAAATGAAAAGACTCTTGTCTCTTCCACTCCCTCAACCTTTTGTCTTCTCATGTGTTGACTCTTCACCCCCTTGATGAGTCATCAAGCAATGATGATGTGGCGGGTGACTAGGACGCCACATAGGGTTAGGTCGCCACCTAGGATTAAGTTCAATTCTCAATACTCCTCCTTGAACTTAATCCTCTTCCACCCTCCATCCCAAGTTGATTTCTCAACTTCACATACAAGCGGATTGCCAATGCTTTTGTTTTGTGTGAGAAGACACACCATGTGCAACTCACTCGTCGTCTCGTAGATTTCACGAAGTGTCTTGAACTTCCTTGGTCTCATCTCGTCATGTTTGTCAGATGGAACCGTTTCATGATCAGTGGGGTTGGCTATCTCCTCTTCTTGTTCTTCATTTGGCACTTGTGGAATCTCCTCTTTGGACTCCCATGTTATCTCCTCGTTAACCTGTACATCACGACTAATGATAATTTTGTTGTTAGTCGGATCGAGAAGCCTATAAGCTTTCGATCGTTCATCATAGCCAACAAATAAAAGCTAGATGCTCCTATCATCAAGTTTTATCCTTCTTTCTTTTGGCACATGTGCATATGTTGTGCTTCCAAACACCTTCATATGTGCTACAGTTGGCTTGTAGCCACCCCACGCTTCTTGTGGAGTTACTCCCTCCAAGCTTGCGGTTTTGCAACGATTCAACGTGTACACTGCACAGGCCACTGCTTCGGCCCATAGCTCTTTTGACACGTTCTTGCTTTTCAACATACTCCGAACCATGTCCATGATGGTTCTATTCTTCCTTTCAGCTACACCATTTTGTTGCGGTGAGTATGGAGCCGTCAAATGGCGTTTTATGCCATTCTCCTCACAAAACTTGTTGAACTCGGTTGACGTGAACTCGCCTCCTCGCTCAGACCTTAATGTCATGATGTTGTTGCCACATTGTTTCTCCACATATGCCTTGAACTTCTTGAACATGCGAAATGCCTCAGATTTCTCCTTCAAGAAGTACACCCACGTTTTCCGTGAAAAGTCATCAATAAACGTTAAGAAATAACGATTCTTACTAATCGAGTGTGGAGTGATCAGTCCACATATGTCGGTATGCACCAACTCTAACACCTTCTTTGCTCTATGTTCACCTTGCTTTGGAAAACTCTTCCTTGGTAATTTGCCAACCATGCAACCTTCACAAAATCCGTCTTTGGATTCGGTCATCGGCAGACCATGCACCATTCCCTTCTGCGCCATTTCTTGGATCCCGCCGAAATTCAAGTGTCCAAGTCGCATATGCCACAACCAATCTCCCTTAATGCATGCATTCAAGCATCTAGCACGAGCACATGTTAGATTCAATTTAAACATTCAATTTTTGGATATTTCTACATTTGCAATCAGATGTCCATCTTGTCCTCGCACGGTCATGCGTCGATCCTTCATCAAGATCGTGAACCCTTTCTCCAGGAGTTGTCCCATGCTTAATATGTTCGTCTTCATATCGGGCACAAAGAACACATTGGAGATAAGCTTTTGAGATCCATCCTTTACTTGGATCATGATGTGGCATTTCCCTTCCACGCGCACCTTTGATGCATCTCCAAACGAAACGTGCCCATGTACTCCTTCCTCCAAATGTGCGAACATGTGTCTATTTCCACACATGTGGTTGCTTGCTCCCGTATCGAGATACCAAACTCCTTCTTGTTCGGCTTCCACTCCTTTGTCGGCAAGCAAGACTACACCCTCATCACAAGGATTCTCCTCCACGGCCACAAGGTTGGAGTTTTCTTCCACCCTTTTCTTCGACCAACACTCGCTTGCGTAGTGTCCATGCTTTCCACAATTGAAGCACTCAATCACCTTCTTCGATCCGCGATCACCACGGACACGGTTGGAGCTCTCCTCCACCTTCTTTTGCGACCAGCATTCTTTCGCAAAATGACCACGCTTCCCACACTTGAAGCATTCGACCTCCTTCTTTCTTGGATGGCCTCCATAATCACGACCGCTTCCACGATCTACGTTGCGAGGTTTCTTCTCCTTAAGCGACATCTTCGCTTGCAACGCCTCCTCCAAGACATCTTGTCTTTTCTTCTTCTTTCTTTGCTCGTGTGCCTCCAACGAGCTAGCTAGATCATCAATAGTCATCTTCTCGAGGTCCTTTGATTCCTCGATTGCGCACACCACATTCTCGAAGTCCTCGGTGAGAGAACGCAACACCTTCTCCACCACTCTTCCTTCGGTCAACGCCTCCCCATTTCTTTTTAACTTGTTCGCCACCATGTGAACTCTCGTCACGAAATCGGCAACTCCTTCCGATTCTTTCATCTTTAATGCCTCGAACTCGCCTCGAAGCATTTGGAGGCGCACTTGCCTCACTCGATCAGCCCCCTTGTAGCTCCTTTCAAGAGTATCTCATGCCTCCTTCGACGTCCTCACTTCAACGATCTTTTCAGAGCCACTCTCATCCACCGCTTGGAAGAGAAGGAAGAGAGCACTCTTATCTTTGGCTCTTCTCTCCTTTTGTGCTTTGATTTGTGCGACGATTTCTTCTCCCGTCTCGGCCTCCTCCTCGAAGCCGCTCTCCACAAGATCCCAAGCATCATGCGCACTCAGCAGTGCACGCATTTGGATACTCCAATTGTCGTAGTTGCCTTTCGACAATCGAGGCAACGATGCATGACCAAACGAGGTCATTCCCGAGCTTCCCATCGGACGAGGCTCTGATACTAGATGTTGGAGGACGGGAGGAGGACGGGGAGCTACTGATCAACCCACCACAGGAGAATGCCCGTCTCCTGGGCTACAGGGACCGCTGATTGGCGGTCCCCAACCGCCGATTGGCGGTCTAAAAGGCGCACCTCGTGCGCTGCCTTAGACCGCCCTGATCACCATTCCTTTTGCCTTCTTTTGACACCACTAGATCCATTCTTGATCTATTCTACTGGGGAGCACGGAGGAAAGAAGGTGACTCTCTCCTTGACACTCACAAAGCAAAAAAACGATTTTGCAATGCGCACTCTTCTTTTTTCTACTCACATACTCACTCTTTTCTCACACAATTTCGTGGCTCAACTTCTAATGCTTGATATATGTTGTTGTTTTATTACAAATTGTGAATTCTAGTGTTTTATAAAGGCACTTACATGACCCTACAACTTCCAAATATAAAGACTACATAAACATGATCATTCAAGATCATTACACCCTCTACTTAAATTGCATACATAATTAGGACGAAAATTACACAAAAAATGAAAAGACTCTTGTCTCTTCCACTCCCTCAACCTTTTGTCTTCTCATGTGTTGAATCTTCACCCCCTTGATGAGTCATCAAGCAATGATGATGTGACGGGTGATTAGGACGCCACATAGGGTTAGGTCGTCACATAGGATTAAGTTCAATTCTCAATAGATTAACCCCAATGCCCACGTCTCGAACCTGACAAGTTCGAGTCGTGCTTCCACCGCTCGGACTTGTCTGATCTGAGGAGACTAGATTTCGAAATTCCTGTTTTTTCTTAATTATTTAATTTCGTAAAAAAATTTATTAATTTTAAAAAAATCGGCAGTGAGCTTTACACGAAGGAATCACTAGAATCTTCAACCGATGGGCGAAATGGGCTCTAATCTCTATCTTCTAACAGTTAATTCCCAGCCATTAGTTTATTGTTTCCTTAGGCGTAACAACCGCTTGTGGTTATAGACCTCGGTGCCTTGTTTAAAATTGGTGTCTAACTGTCTACTGAATATTATTTTACATAAGAAAAATACTATATTATATACAGGGATTTGTTATCTTGATATACTGTCGATTCGAAGTGGTTCGGTAAATTGATAGCCAAGGTTTATGACTCGATCGATTGGACCTAAAATGAAAAATTAATTAGTTGTCATTAGGTAACATAAGGATAGATAGATAGTACAAACATCAATCAAAAGTGTCACTCTTGTCACATTATAGCAAATTAACAGACGTAAACATTTCGAAACATGATCACATGACCCACATCAATTTTCCAACGATATGTTAACATCATGATTATATTTACATTACAGGTAATGAGTTTCCATCAGCATGACATATAGAGTATTCATAAAGAGAAAACTCACATGGTCCCCTGATTTTAAACCTAAAAGGGCAAAACAACAACCACAATGGCAGCTATATAGCTTTAGTTCCAACCATCCAATAATGAAAGACACAAGACTTGGTGGTGTCAATTCTTTGTTGGGTTAAGTTTGATTTTGGTGCACCATTTACACTTGTACAATTGTATTGCTTGTGAAGTTGATAGACTATCTACTTATGGGCATTAGCACATGAAGGCACATGTATATATAGTGGTTTAATTTGTTTGGAGGTTAGGGTATGAGATGGGGATATTGTAATGTCTGCTTGTGGTTAGACATTGAGATCGATGGTGTTGGTTGGTGTTTGTTATGCGCAAATAGAGGAAAAGGTTGTTTTCTATAGTAATCGGCCATGCAAAGTTTAACCACGTATATTGTCTATTTAGATTCTTAGAGGTAAGGTTCACCTAATACGGAGAGGACTACAAAGGAAATACTTCAAATTTCAATCTAAACTGTCTCGAAATCTCTCTTCCTTTAAAACCTTATATTGATAAAATTGTCTGAAGTGTGACTAATCGGAGCTAGTTCAGTTGCTCTAGGATCGAAACTCAGATTGTGTGCTACAACCTACAACTTAGGATTTAATTTAAAATATTATTGGTTTAAGAAAACATTGTCTTAACTCTTAAGTGTGCTATATCACTTCTGGCGTGTTTCGATGTCAAATAAACACTCAGTTTTTTCAGTGACACAAAGTAAAAACCGATTTCTTATCCCCCCATTTAGAGACAGCCGAAAAACGTGTGTCCCCAATATGTTTTTTGGACTTGCATAGGAAAAGATTGTTTTACCTTCTCAAATTTTCTTCCAAATAGAAAATAGTTGTGAATAATTGCAAGTACAATGACATAAAAGTATCTACAATAATAAACTAGAAAAACTCATTTCTTAAGTTTTTCCGGTTTATGGGATGAACCATGTATGAGTTTAGACATCGAATGTTTAGGGTGTTTGGTGGATAAGAGAGAATAATGAATTTATTGGATGAATTCAACCGAATTTATGGGTATCCAAACACATACCTTGACTGTTATATCCCTAACCCATGCTTAGGGATTAATCTCGGGTTTAGTGGGTGTTTGCATGGGGAAGTGGTGGCGTGAACAGTGGCGGCGTGGAGGTGATGGGTTGGGGTGTGTAGGGTGTTGTGGATGAGGTGATGGTGAGGGTTGGGTGTTGGGTTTTAAGGAGAAAACTCTCTCTCTTCCATTCTCTTCTCACTTGCACACTCTCACTCTCTACTTTTCCTTGTGCGGCGAGCAGTAGCGGAGGAGGCGGCTCCGGTGGAGTAGGCGCGGTCCCGACGTGAGGCGTGCGGAGGTGGACGCGCGAGGAGGACAGAGGCGTGAGCGAGGCTCCGACGAGTTTCGTCGTTCTCACGAGGTATGCCAGTTCTTAGTGTGTTTGGTTGTTGCTCACCCTCGTGGGAGGGTTTTGTTGGTCGGTCGTTGAAGACGACCAACGGTCGACCGGGTTCCTTCGGGCGGTTGACCGATGTAGTGTATTTACCCGACTTTAACCTCCACCGGTCGAACGATGTCTTGTGACGGTCGACCGGTAGTGCATTTTGCTGGTGAGTTGGGATTGCCTGTTGTGTTTCGGTCGACCGGGTCCTTGGGTCTGTTCGACTGGAACTTAAGTGTACTGGATTATTATGCATGATTGTTCGACCATTGTTACGATTGTGTTCGACCGTTATATGACTTAGAAGTGCTAGGATGCCCTGGTAGTTTTCGGTCGACCGATAGTTTGAATTGATGTTGACCAGACTCCGTATTTTTGACCTCATATCAGTCGACCGGTTTTAGATCTATGTTCGACCGTTGGGACTTAGGTTTTGCGCAGAGAGTTCGACCGTTGCAGACTTTCGGTCGACCGAACCTTCCATGGGAACGGTCGACCGGGTTGCCTCTTTCGGTCGACCATTTGTGCACAGAACCGAATTCCCAGTCCTTTTAGGATGTCAACTCTGTCCACGGAAACTCGTGTCCTCGCCTTATGCGTGAGCCAGGAGGTGATGGTGGGCGTGTACGCGTGCCTGCCTAGGGACCGCCGTGTGGAAGAGTGTGGGTGTTCAGGACGTGTCACCTCCGTGTATGGATTGTGACTTGATGTGATGGATTGATTGGACTCATTGTAGAGTAGCAGGCTTGAGGGATGGCGGATCCCAATGTATGATGTTGTGCGAGCACGCAACTGTCATTGGGTGATGTGACTACCGGACTGGATGGCTACGGAGGTTGCTGCCCTGCTTTTATAGCGGCGCGGTTGGTGTTTGCGGCTCGTGAAGCTTGATGACCTGGTAGACTTCGGTTTGGACCTGTCCGATGTTGTGCCGGACGTATTGATGGACCACCGATGTTGTGCCGGTGATGCCGCCAACGTTGTTCCGGCGATGATGATTGATGGGTCGATGCTGTTCCGGCTATGTTCCTCAGATGGGTAGTCCAGTTGAGTGGTGATCTGCGGGCGCGCGCATCTTGGGATCAGATCATCTCTTTCGGACCACTGAGGTCTACATGATTACTTTTATCTCCCTTTGTTGTTCTGTTGTAATCATGTATCGTTTTGACAAACTCTGATGTAATATGGTGCACCGCTTATATATTTGATGAGAAGTAACAGTCCCGTCTTTGATTATTGGTCTCTGATGTCTTATTAATGATTTTTAAATTTCTGTTGTTTTGGGATGTTACATTGACTCTCTTGGTTAGTTGACAACACTAGTGCAGAAAAGTCCATATACGTCGGATATATAGTGGTATAGACGTCGGATTTCGACGGTCCAAGTACCCGACGTCTATTTCCCCGTCGTCTATTCATTGTTGTATAGACGTCGGGTATATACGACCGACATTTATTATATGTTAATTAACAAAAAATATATTGGAACGTATATCGGGCATTCTGCACTCACATTAATGAAGCCCAAACAACCCAAGTGCCCCTAGTGCCAAACTTTTGACAAATAATCACGAATATCAAGCCCAACATGCGCAGGTGCCCCAAGTCGTTCGCGTTCAGCGGTAAAGGAGTGGTGAAGTACATCAACCACACCAACAAAAATAAATTCTCCGATGTGGGACTAAACTTTTACGCCTTATAGACGTCAGATATATAAGTTGACCAACGTGTATACTTAGAGCACGACCTATAGACGTCGGTCATGCTATACATCCGACGTCTATACATTGATATATCAATAATTAATAAAAAATACACCCTATAGACGTCGGTCATGCCCCAAGTGCCAATCTTTTGACCATTAAATATATATATGTATCTCACTTGCATTTTGTTGTGTGGTACCAAACTACCATTTGGAAGTAAAGGAGTGGTGGAGTACTTCAACTCTACCAATAAAAAACTTTCTCCAATGTGGGACTAAACATGTCACCATATACACACATGTGTACAACACAACACACATGTGATTGTAATTATTTTTAAATCCACATTATTCTTATACAAAATAATCCACATAAATTCTTACATGAAATAAATCCTAAAAATTACGTTATTTCTTATACAAAATAAATTCCAAAAAAATGAGTTAATTTTTACACGAAATAAATCCCAAAAAATTACGTTATTTCTGATACAAAAGAAATCCACATAAATTCTTATACGAAATAAATCCAAAAAAATAAACAAAAAATATTTTCTTCTTTCAGGAGGTATAGACGTCGGTTATACTAAACAACCGACGTTTCTACAAACCTATAGACGTCGGATGTCCAAATATCTGACGTCTATATCTATAGACGTTGGATGTTTGTATATCCGACGTCTATTTGGTGACGTCTATCGAGCATTCTGCACTAGTGCAATCTCATAGTCTCAACCATATTGATCGAATCTTCTCGAGCGACACTCTATTTGTCTATTGTTAACAAGTTTATTTCAATTAACTCGATCTACATTAGGTGTTTGAGACATGCATATATAATCTCCATGACGTCGTCGTCGATGGACCAATGTTGTTTCCTAACAATAGTAGGTTTGTGTACATTATGAGGTAAGCTTTTGTGTGTGCGTGTTTTAGACCATATTTGAGCATGGAAAAGGAAGAAGTGGGATCTACGTACGTACGATCAAATTATGGATAAATTATTATAAAATCCCTACTTTAATAATCTCTAACACATTTAGATTACTTTCCTCATCTTAGACGTACTATACGTCACGTGACGAAAGAGATCAACCTCCTTAAACGAAAATAATGCATTCCATTCTATGCGAGTCATGGCCATTTTAACAACCATAAGTTATGGTCCACAACTGACGACAAATCTGGAATGCAATTATGCAAATGATACTGCTGAAAGCAACGAACCCATTAACACACTATGGAGACAAAACCCAGCTTAATTAATGACCATGTTCGGCTTCTGAATCACACCATTTTTGTCCTAAATTAAACCACCTTCTCTAAACCAAGAGTGTTAACCTCAAGGTTGGGTAGGGAGTGGACAGCCCATGTGTCTCCTTACATGGCCATCTAATATACACGATAGGAACCTACAAACTACTACTTGTTCTTAATTTGGATTTTGAGTCGCAGATTGTGCATTTTTCCTTATAATTGTGCATTAAACTTTAAAAAATACAGACCACAAATTAAACACGCGATGACAAGAATTATTGCTCCACATACATGAACTAATGCCCAATCAAAATTTCTATGGCACTATCCAAGTCATATGTTTGGATGTGACCGCGGGCGTTATTAATAGTCCTAAGATTAATTAGAACCTTCGTTTTAATTCTAACAAAAACGTTGAAATTTGGAAAGTGTTTATCATGCTCCTTTTGGGTCTTCTTTTAGGGTGTGAATAGTACCCAAGTTATCCATAGAAGTTCAGAACTTGAGTTCCTAAAACTTAAGTTTTGAGAACTCTACTTCCTGGAATTCTACTTTTTCTTGATTGGTACTGTAACGTACCCGAAAATAGCGGAAAATTTAAACAATAATAAAGACCGTCAACGGTCAACACTGGGCACGTCACGGGAAACAAACCAACATATATAATATAAATATGATCCACGTGGAAGTCAAATATACAAACTGACTGTGATTACGACAAAAGCTATACAATATGTAATCACCTCAAAAGGAAAAGACTGACAACTACAGGATCTGATCTCGGGGGCACCGTCCTCGGTCACCACCTCAAACTCTAACCCTGCTCGCTACCTGAAATGCAAACAACAAACATGCCTGAGTTCCCTGCAGGAACCCCGTATACCAAACCTCCTAAAAATATAAAAAGGAATTAAAGACAATGCAATGCTATGCACATGATCATCCGCCTCGGGCCCACAATAATGCCCTCACCGCCTCCGCGGCACTGAACCACTCCTGCCACTAGGGTCAAGTCAGTCCACCGCTGCCTCACAAGGGTCAGTCGACACCACTGCTCCCCAAAAAGTGCAGGAAGGAACCCCTGGTACACGCCGCACCCAAAGAGCGAGTCAGCCCGCCGAATACACAACTCGGGTCAGACGACAGCCACTGCTCCCCCAAGAGTCGCCTAGCGCGCACCCTGCCGGAACATCCTCGGCCTACCGCTAAACCCTCGCAAACAGCCCAAGGTTTACGGTACACATCCCTCACACCCCGCTCGGTAAGAGAGGAAAAAGTACAACAATAATACGCCTTCGTCGAAGGTGAAATCCGTAGCTCTCAAAGCCGGTAATCAACTGTCGCCTCGGAGCCGGTAGTCGACCTGACATCGACGGATCGCGTGTGGATAAATCCACCAACCTGCGGCAGATCGGTCGACCGCTACAAGCACACCGGTCGACCGGTCCCCCACACAGTACACAGTACTGTACAAACAAATCTACCGGTCGAACCACGCCAACCGAATTACCGACCAATCGGTCGAACAAAAGTCATCTAGCGGTCGACCGTTTGGAAGGTCTACGCTATACAATTTTATATAATATATATATCCGACCGGTCGAACCAAGGGGCCGTTCGACCGATAACAGGGATTTCAATATTTTGCCCAAGTCTCGTTCGGTCGACCGGAACTGAAATACAGTTCGACCGAAACAACACAAGCACTCTACCGCTTAATTAAATGCTCAGTCGGTCGACCGAGAGTTAAAGAGCGGTCGACCGTTTTGATGGTCAAAGCTCCCAACCGACTAAGCATCAAATGGATCGGTCGAACAAGGTTAAGGACGTTCGACCGTTTAATAAGTCAAAATCCCCAACCGACCCATTCTCATTGTTATTCGGTCGACCGGCTAAGTGGTCCCGTTCGACCGATAACAGCATAACCCCTTTTTCCCGCACAAATCTGGCATAACGGTCGACCGTCTAACGACATCGTTCGACCGTTCGCGGGTAAATATCAATATAATAATAGGATCGGTCGACTGTCCACAGGCACCGGTCGACCGATCGTCGTCTTCAACCTCTGAATTGGTTGAATTCCGACGGGGAATTCGACACCAACGTCGATCCCCAACACTCACAAGGCTTATGTGAGTTATATTGAAGATTTGGCATACCTTTTTGACGGTTGAAGAAGCCTCCCGAGCTCCCTTCAACACCCCTTCTCTTCTTCTTCCCTTCTTCTTCTTCTTCTTCTTCTTTACTTCTTCTTTCCTCCTTCTTTTGCTCCGAAAGTCTCTCTCTCTCACTCTCTGTTAGATGCAAATGATGAAGAAACGTTTTAACAAAATCCTATCTTAACTATATATATACATTCATCACCTCCATCTCCTCCAATCACCATTCACCTAAAACCCTTCCAATCACAGCCAACCAACTCTCTCTCTCTCTCCTTCCAACACCTCCTGCTCTTCATGCATGATTAACTAGAGTTAATTAAGTTTAGGTTTAGTTAATTAAGATGTTTTAGATTAGGTTATTACAGGTACAATTAGAGTTTTAAGCTGGTAATCATACATACAATAATACATTCATCAAATTTAAAGTCATCAACAAACAATAATAAATTAAATTAGCTTAATTTGACACTACTTGTATATTTATATGCAAAATAGGTAACATCGAGAAGAAAGAGGAAAAAACAAACATATATTACAATTGAGAAATAAGCAAAAAATTAAATAAATAAAAACATAATACAATAGTCAAAAGGTAAAAGGAATGTTCACTGTTAAAAGAAAAATAAAAACATCAAAGTTACAAAAAAATATCAACAAAACATTTCATGAGATAGTAATAACTCTCACTGTTATAATCCTATACTGAAAGGCAAAAAAAAAAAACTGTCAAACAATCAATCAACATGAGCAAGATCGATCTCTCCGATGTGTAATCTTCATTATTATCATTATTACTACAAACATATGAGCATCCTTATAATTATTAAGATTTCAGAAATAAATAAAAATCACAATAAAAAAACAACCAACTAACATTTAACTTCATGGACTGGACCTTGTCTTCCATTGATTTTGGAGTAGATGTTTTAGAAGTTTCTCTATGCATATCTTACTCATTTCAACCTAATACTTACCCATGATTATAACCTTTGTTTGCGTTCATGATTTTTACGTTTGGTTTATTATTAAATATGTTTTTAACTATTCATCACATGATACTATTTGTCCATTTGTATTGCTTGAGTTTTGAGGCAAATCCCACATGAGTTTCAAAGCTAAACCTCAAAGCTCGAGTGTTATTCGTCTGGGCTTTGAATTTTGAAATATTAAGTTTTAGACCTTTTATGAAAACTCAAAGCACACAACTCTTGTTTGATATGCTAAAAGTTGAAGGTTGCATTTTGGATTAACAAAATCTCTTCCACATTTGAAGAAAAAACTTTCATCAGTCTCATAGGTGTCTTATTGTTATGTCCTAACCCTGTTTAGGGTTCTAATGGTGTTTTGGTGAGGTTTTGCATGGGGAAGGAGGGTGGTCAACAGTGGACGGTGTGGTGTGTGATGGGGTAGGGAGAGTAGGGTGATGAGTTGGTTGGGTTTTGTGTTGTTGGAGGAGAAAACTAACACATCACCTCTTTCTCTCTCACTCTCACTCATCTCTCACACTGTCTTTCTCTCTTCCTTTTTCCAGCGATCCAGAGGTGGTGGAGACGACGTCGACGGGAGGCGAGCAAGGTGGGATGTGAAGCGAGCGGATCAGGCATTTGGAGGTTGCGGTCGTGTGGCGACGTCGAACGGAACTCCGGCGTGCTCCGTCTAGCGAGAAGGTATGCTGGTTCAATAGTTTGTTGGTTTGCTCACATGTGTGGATGTGAGAGCTTGGCTCGTCATCGGGTGGTCGGAGACCTCGCCGGCGACGAGGGCAGCAAGAGATACCCGACAGATCAGGTGACTGCTAATTTTCGATCGACCGATGCTTTGTTGCGGTTGACCAGTTTAGTATTTTTGCCCAACTTTAACTAACACCGGTCGAACGACGCCTTGGGGTGGTTGACCGGTTGTGCTTGTGGTGGTGGGTCGGAGGATTGTTTGGAAGTTTTCGGTCGGATGGGACCCCTGAGCCATTCGACCGTTGCTTCATGTTTCGCTCGGACCGGACGTTGACCACCTAAACGGTCGACCGTTCCTAACTTTTGGTCCAACCAGAACTTAAGTGAACTTATGTAACTTATTTGTTGTTCGACTGATTGTTTCTCTTGCTCGACCGATAAATGACTTAGAAATACTAGATTGCCCTGGTAGTTTCCAGTCGATTGAGACCTTTGAGTCGGTCGACCGTTGGACTTGTATGTTTTTTACCAGATTTCGGATTTTGACCACGTTCGGTCGACCGATTTTAGACTTTGGTCCGACCATTGGGACTTAGGTGATGCGAAAAGTCTTCGACCATTTCAGATTTTCGGTCGACCGAACCCCATAGGAACGATCGACCGGATTGCCTATTTCGGTCGACCGTTGTGCGCAAAACTCGATTTCTAGTCCTTGTGATGTGCCAACTCTGTTCACAGAAACCTGTGTCCTCACCTAGCGCGTGAGCCAGGAGGCGATGGTGGGTGCGTGATCGCGCCTGTCCAGGGACCGCCGAGTGGAAGAGTGTGGGCACTTGGGACGAGCCACCTCTGTTGATTGACTGTGGCGTGATGTTTTACTTTCTTGACTCACTGTGGAGTAGCAGACCTGAGGGATCGCGGATCCCAATGCATATTGATGCATGGCTCTTGGAGCATGATGACCCTCCGGACTACGGTCTGGAACCGTCCGATGTTATGTCGGACGTATGTTGTGTCGGCGATGTTGTGTCGGCGATGCCGTCGAGGTTTGTGTCGGCGATGATGTTTCTGCTTATGGTCGTCCGATGTTGTGTCGAACGTATGTTGTACCGTCAATGTTGTGTCGGTGATGTCGTCGATGTTGTGTCGGCGATGCCGTCGATGTTGTTCCGGCGGTGATTTCTCAGTTAGGCAACTATTGAGGGATTATTGGACCAACCGAGTTATGGCTCCGTTGGTGTGGTGTAGACTACATTGTTTTGTTTGGCGCGGAAGTGCAGATGCTCATCACCGATCCCTTGGCTCGTGTAGTTGTGTGTGAGGTGCGTCATGTACTGTTCGTAAGACCGTATGTGCCTACGGTAGGTCTCCGAGGGAGATCTATTGTCGTTTGTTGGACATACACTAGTCCAGAAAAGCCCATATACGTCGGATATACATGGGTATAGACGTCGGATTTCGACGGTTCAAGTACCCGACGTATATTTCCCCGTCGCCTATTCCTTGTTGTATAGACGCCGGCTATATACGACCGACGTCTATTATATGTTAATTAACCAAAAATGCATTTCAACTTATATCGGGAATTCTGCACTCACATTAATCAAGCTCAAGCTTCCCAAGTGCCAATATCTTGACAAATAACCACGAATATCAAGCCCAACATGCCCAGGTGCCCCGAGTCGTTCGCGTTCAGCAATAAAGGAGTGGTGGAGTACATCAACCACACCAACAAAAATAAATTCTCCGATGTGGGACTAAACCATTACGCCATATAGACGTCGGATCTATAGATTGACCGACGTTTATACATACAACATTACCTATAGACGTCGGCCATGCTATACATCCGACGTCTATACATTGAAATAACAATAATTAATATAAAAAATACGTCCTATAGACGTCGGCTACCATATACAACCGACGTCTATACATGAGTAAACAGTAAAAAAAACGTTGCAACCATTTTAAGCCCAAGTTGTCCAAGTGCCAATCTTTTGACCATTAAATATATATACGTATCTCACTTGCATTTTGTAGTGTAGTACCAAACTCCCATTTAGAAGTAAATGAGTGGTGGAGTACTTCAACTTCACCAATAAAAAACTTTCTCCAATGTGAGACTATCAAGGATTTCGTATCCCTATGTATGTATATATTTTAAAAGTTTAATACAATATACAAGATCGATATCATATTTTCATTGATTTTATGTACATGTATTTGTTTATTCTAATATCATGCATTCTTACACATATTAAAATAAACAAAGGATAGATGATCATACCCAAAAGTTCTCTAAAACCTTTCAGAAGATCTGAAGTTCCGTTGCTCGTCGAATCGCCCACCGATTCGCCTCCAAGTGTTCACCAAATTCTAAACAAGATTGGAGAGAAAAGAGCTAGCCAATCAATCTCTAATTAGGCTTAGAATCTAGCTAATAAGCTCTCTTTAAGTTCTTGAGATTTATATCTCCAAAACTTAAAACAATTAAGAGATTTTCGTGGTGATTAATGGAGAGATTAATGAGAGAAAGAATTTTTGCATTAACATAAACAAGTAGGATGAGGGGTCCTTTTATAGGCTCCCAAAATATGCTTATCAAGAATTATTCTTTAGTCATGATCTCTTGCTTATTCTCTCCTAAAATTAATTTCAAATTGTCACATAAGCATCCTAAAAAACGTTTAATTAAATCTGGAATTAATCCAACCCATGATCTAATTATTCTCTTAATAATTCAGGCAGAAATCGCACTGTTCGGTTGACCGAGAATTTTTCTCGGTTAACTGAACCATTCAGTTATAACACATGTTCGGTGGACCGTGAGCTAGACGGTCGACCGAATATGCATGAGAAAAATTCTCTAGAAAAATTCAGACGATCCGCGTCTTGCTCCGGTCGACCGTTAACCTACCAAAATATCTCCTGGTGAACATTCATCGGACGATCGTGTCACATTCGGTCTACCGAAAATATTCCAATATATTTTCTCTCGGTTGACCGTTCACGCTCGGTTTACCCAATTGTCCAGGCACTCCACACAATTTCGGTCAATCAATTGTGATTACTCGTTCCCCGTTCGGTTGACCGTTCCGAAGACACCTCAGTCGATCGAACCCTAAACGGTTCACCGTGTTTGACCCCGATTTTGCCTTTGTTAAATTTTGGATTTATTTTCAACAAAATTTGATCTTTTGGGGTTTGTAGCAAATTCACATCTTATGTAATATATTATCTTATGTAATATTAAATTATTACACCCCATAATATACACACCTCATATGAATTTATTATGATTCAAATTATGTCAATTCTCATGACATGTTGATTTTATTCGTTCACCACATGTGTCTTTTTTTCATATGAAACCTGACACATCATATGAACTCAAAATCAAGCTTATTGTTTCCTAGTTTTGTGGTGTAACCTATATGAGGATCTAAGTTAAATTGGCAGCGATATTAAACACTTAATATCTCAAACTATAAGCGGTATTTAGCTACACATTATAGTTACCCAATTAGCATAGATGTCTTTGTTCCACTCGAACTAAACACGATCCATTTAGTGATGTAAGTGCACCACTTGTGTCCGTCCCTTGCCTCGTGATATTAAGAATATATACAAAGTAGGAATGTGTCACCTTTGTATTATATTCATTATATGTCACAATAATAAAATTAAGCACTTCTTCTGTGAAAAACTACAATTCTCATATCTTAGGATCCAAGACACAGTAAAACATTAATGACACAAAAGACAATTCCATAATGTTTTACTTGTTAGGTCTATTCAATATATAAAAGTAATCTTTTCCTCTTTTATATACTCGTGTCGTCAATTATTTGTAGAGCTACAACAATCGATGACCAACACGATAATCTTATCTCGGTGATTAATGTTCCATGTTAATTACCATGATTGTGAATAACTTTTGATTTATGTAAACCATTATCTTTTAGAGCTCTATGGTTAAGGACCAAACGCATCTTCTTTAACACTTCCAAAAGACGAATACCATAATCAAGGAACAAAATGTTTGCACATCCAATTCATAATAGTTGACATATATTAGAACACATTCCTTTCAGACTAAACATGTCACCATACACACACATGTGTACAACACACATGTGATAGTTACATTGATGTAACTATTTTAAATCCACATTATTCTTATACAAAATAAATACACATAAATTCTTACACGAAATAAATCCCAAAAAATTGTGTTATATCTTATACAAAATAAATCCCAAAAAATGAGTTAATTCTTACACGAAATAAATCCCAAAAAATTGCATTATTTCTGATACAAAATAAATCCACATAAATTTTTATACGAAATAAATCCAAAAAATAAACAAAAAATATTTCAGAAGATATAGACGTCGGTTATACTAAAAAACCACCATTTATACAAACCTATAGACGTCGGATGTCCAAGCATGCGAGTCTATACCTATACACGTCAGATGTTTTTATATCCGACGTCTATTCGGTGACATCTATTGAGCATTTTGCACTAGTGATATGTCCTTGTTGACCCAGAGAGGGTATTTGTGGTTGTGGTAGGACTGAGGCCCTATCTTACCCTTGGAGGAGTTTTGTTTTCATTGTTGTTGATGACATGATATGCTACTAGTATGATAGGTTCATTACCATATTGTTGTATTCATATAGGTATGCTTAGCATACAGGGTTTTCCTAATGGAAAACTCAAGAATTGTGGTTTATTTCATGTTTCAGGACCGCAATAGGTTCCGTGGGGGTGGTAACAGTGAACACACATATTTTGGGGGCAAGATCCTCTTCGGACTATTCGAGGTCGTCATGATTACCTGTGTTCATTTTGTTGTATTGATGTAATCACGTGTTTTTGATAAACTATGTTGTATTTAGTGCACTGACTGATTATTTATTTGAGTAACATTCCCGCTTGATGAGCTTTGTCTTGAGATCTCTTTTATTGTTAAAAAAATTAAATTTTCCATTGTTGTGGGATGTTACACTTATTGATTAGACATATCTGCTTGTTAGTTTTAGAATAAGTAAGTCAAAGTGAAGAAGTAATTTTTATACGAAAATAAATCAAGTAAAAAAATAAAACAAAATTCTAGATAGTAATATCCATAAAAGTAAATGAAAGTAATCGTTTGAATACAAGCTTCTAAGTAAGTAATCTATCATTTATCATTTTCAACAAACACCAGTTTGTACGAGCTATAAAAATAAATGAAAGAGGAATATTGTAATGAAAATTGAATAAAAAATAAATAAACAAGGTCTATCCGCCTATGACGGTCATGCACCCAGCAAAGTCGAGCGTGCACCTCGACCTAACCGCGCATCCAATCCATGAGGCGACACTCAACCTGCTCTCCGGCCAACATGGCAACGTCCTACTCCAACCACGCACCCGAGCTGGAGAGCCCAACTTCAGCGGTCACCCGTAACAACGCTGGCGAGCTGATCAGTTCCACGTCCGCTCAGGAATCCAACCACAACGCCCGAGCCCGCGAGCCCAACTCTAGCGGTCACCCATAACAACGCTGATAAACCATCCCGGACTGTCACAACAACGGGGTAACACCCTAACATCTAGTCATACATGCCTCACACGTCAACTCCACTACTCGACCACACGCCCGAGTCCGTGAGCAATGCTCCAACGGCCACTCGTAACAACATGGTTGTACAACAAGTTCCGCAAACATCTTACAAACACACAATCTCATAAGACAATAAGGTAAATGCAATTTACCCCCAAAGCAAAGGCAACAACCCCAACTAGATATAGAGCAATAACCATGAACAAGGCTATAAAATAATACAAGCAACATGAAGTAACTATATCTCTAAACCCACAAGCAATGGTACATGAGTATGAGTGTAATTCTCCTAAAGTTCCATTATAATTCACAATTCTCAAAAGCTCAGGGGAAAAATAGCAAAATACCCAACTCATGTAATTTACTACAATATAAATAAAGTCCAGGGAAAAAGATCAAATTTCCCAAAATTAAATTATTTTCCAAGATTATAGAAATTCCAAGGTTTATCCGGCAAGTAACCCAATTATAAATTATTATATCAATTACGAAGTCCTGGGATTTCCAGCCAATAGTCCAATTATTACTAAATTAAACAAATACAATTAAATCTAGGATTTTAAGGCAATTTATCTAGTTATTAACTATTTAACCAAATACAATTAAATTACATGATTTATTCTGCAATCAATCCAACTATTTATTATTAAAGTAATAATAACAAAATTCAGGTTTTTAGCACAAATAACCTAACCAAAACAACACCACACCAAACCTTAACCGCCCCATCCCCATCCGGTCACGTCGCTGGCCTGCCCCGTCGGCCACCACAGTGGCGCGACCCAAACACGGCCGCAACCGCGCTTCCTTCGTGCGACCCCCTCTTAACCCTCCTCCCTGCCTCACCTCCGACCATCGACGTCGCTTCCTCCTCCATCACTCCCCCACACCCATTCGGACCAAGGAACAACTAAGGGGTGAGTGGCGTACCTCGAAGAAGAAGAAAACCGGAGAAAGGGATGCTTCCCCTCCGTGCCTACTCCTCGGAGACAACCACCTAAGTCGTCGGGGCTGAGGAGGAAGGATGAGGGAGATAGGTTGGGGTTAAGGTTAGAGATTTGGGGGAAGATGATCAGAGAGGGAGAGTTAACACATATAGAGATTGAAGAGTTGAGTGATTTTTTTGTTTTGTTTTTGCATTCATTATCAGCCGTATATGGAAAAAATATGATGTCTTTGTTTTGATATTTTGCATTCATTATCAATTATAATCAAGTTAATATTTGTTTTAACATTTCCATTATGATTTCACAATTTGGACTTATTAGTTTCAAACTTTTGATATCTCAACACTTTTATATACTTTGAATTTTAAAGAACTTGGTAAATTGTCGATTCAACTGTTTGCACAAATATCATAATCATGATTTATCAACGATTAATTCATCATTTGTCATCGTCCTCGTCCATTTCCCATCAATGTAATTCAAATTGACTTTGACAAGACTACAAGGTCTCCTCGTGCTCCCAATCTTCCACGAGCTCAGGGGTCTTGAAACCTCCTACATCACTCGTTTGGAAAACATTGTTGCACAACTTACAACCATTGTTATTGGCTAAATTAGTGAAATTCTCATGCTTCACGAAACATTTAAATTATGTGACGAATGCTATATGGTTAACATGTTTTTCACATAAAATCGTGTATACAACATTTTCACGTACCTTATCATGTCGTGTTCGGTTCGAGCAACATAAATCCGCCAAAAATCATGTACATATTGAGTATCATCATGTATATGTAGGCTTGACAATCATGTCGTGTCATGTACTTTCGTGTCGTGTAATTTCATGTGTACTAGACGTTTTTGTTGAACACGCACACGACATAGTTAGTACTCGTGTTTGCCTTTCGGTACACGAAATTAACCGTGTATACACAACACGACACGGTATGTACACGAAATTGTTCGTGTACATATCGTGTAATGAAGACACAACACAACATGATATACGAATATACATGAAATCTGTACATGATTTACACGAAACTTGTACACTATTTACATAAACATAGTACAAGATTTCACACGAGGTACACAATTTCCCTGAAATATACCTCATTTAAGATTAGAACACCTAAAAAATTAAAAATTAAAACACATTCATAAAATCTAAAAATAAACACATGAAATTGTACTTTGAACCAAATACACGTTTGGGAAATACAAATTTGCAATGGGATATTGTCAAACTTCGGTTTCATCTTTTTCCACACGGGATCGTGATGTCTTTCTATGGGATTGTGGGTCTATTCAAAAACTTTCTACTTGGTCACATTCTTGTACAAAAGACTATGCTTGTAGTTTGAATCTGTCAATTGCAAATAGACAAAAGCAAGTTGGAAATAAAGAGCAAGAATTCGAACCTAAACTCGATTTAGGATTCATTCATTATTTCTTATCAGCTGTTTTTCTTTTTTTCCTATGGATTTTAGCCCATTCTTGTTTTATACCTTTTTATGGATGAATTATGCTTATTTTCACATCTAGGATTTACATATACAACATATATCAGTGTCAAGAGAGAATTTATCTTAGTATATTAGATATTTAAACTTAAATAAAAAGAGGTTTTTAATAAATTAAAAACTTGCAAAATAAGTATTGGGTTGCGTCATACATATCAAAGATATCAAGCATAAGGTACATCGAGTTTCACCTTGTGGGCATATCTTGACGTAATCGTCTCCTTTTGTTTAAATCAGCTTGTTCATTGTGATCCATAAACTTTTGTCTTCTTCCTTGAGAGTCTTTGATGTATTTGACAATCTCCCATACTTTAAAAATCGCCACATCCATCTCTTTCAACCCTTCTTACACAATCAGATTGAGAATGTGGGCACAACACCTGATATGGAGTACTTCCCATTACTAAGAAGAGCATTTCTCAAATCCAACCGTTCTTTCAAAGTATCGACAAAAGAATTATTATTAGTGACATTGTCTAAAGTAATGCTGAACAACTTGAACTCAAGTTTCCATTCTACTAACAAGTTGTAATTTTTTATCTGATCTTGTGATGCCAGTATGCGAAAATGGAATATGTGAGAAACTCAACAACTACTTCTGCAAAACCCAATCATCCATGATAAATTGAGCTGTAAGAGCGATGTAGCAATCGGTAGCCACTGAACTCCACAAGTCAGAAGTCAAACACACTCTTCCACCATAGCATTGCAACTATCAAAGAAGTTCTTTTTCTCACATTTGAGCAAGCCAAAATGTCACTTTTGAGGGTGTTCCTACTCACCAATTTTGCACTTGGGTTTACTTAAAAAATGTTTCTCTAATGGATTCATATTCAACAAACTAAAAAGACAAATCATATCTCACTACAACTACTGTTATCACATGTCTAAACACTTGAGGATCAAACCTAGGATTACACACTCCCAAACCCCTTCATTTTCTTAGGATTGATGACCCTCTAATTACGGTATAAATTCAAAATTAAAACGATAATTAAGGATTAAGAGAGAAAACATGCAAATAACAATTGAACACCAGATTTAGAGAGGTTCAGCATTGCACCCGGTCATAGTTCTCCTCTCAAGCCCCCGCTCGATCATCTGAGTCCTGCTTACAGTTCCACTATCTGATCTCTGTTCCGAGCCGAGATCAGCGTCGTTTACAAACACTGAGCCTCACGAACAACCTCGTCTTGCTCGTGCCTCCTCTCACAACCCGAGAGGGAGTTTCCTAGAAACTTTACAATACTTGAGTGATTCTTTGAATATATAAATGGAATCACAATCTAAAACACTATAATTTGAGCACATTTGGATATAGGATTGAGAATTGATATGCAAGCGGTGAAGATGAAACTTTGAGTGTGTTTTTGTGCTTTGGAGGCTTAGGATTTGAGAACACAAAAAGTATAATCGACTGACTGTGACATGAGGTGAGGGGTTGAGGGAGGAGGGTTAGGACTTAGGGTTTTGTTTTCTGTAGTGTGGATGGGTGATTTTGTTTCGTTTGGTGAGGGCTGAACAGTTGAGTGATATCATTTCATGTATTTTGTGTTCTTTTTGGGTATTCGAAAAAAGACAAAATTATTTTGTTTACTCGAAAAATGACATGAAACACAAAATTTTGAAACCCAAATACGAATTTTTTTATATCGTGTTTTCGTATTCCGTGTCAAATTATCAGATCTATGTCTACGTGGTTATTAACGTGCATTGTTCGTGTACATGTTTGTGTACCCCAAAACCAGCAAACAATCAAACATTTACGCGGGACGATTGACATACTCATCCGTCGTTTCAATTTATCCACCGTATCCAAAGTTTCACGCACACAAAAAATTCAATTTTAGCTTCTTATTCTTAAATAAAATAAAATTAGATATAGATGGTTCATAGACCATTCAAAGTACAGTCCAATTAGCGAACCGCAGAAGGCCCAAACAGGCCCATCTGGAGCCCACTCGGCTCACGAATCCACAATGTTCCCCTTCACCCCCTCCCCGCCCATTCCACACTGCTCCTCCCTCTAGGGTTTCTCTCCGGCCACGATGCCCCTTTTCCTTTCCGACGAGGAGTTCCGCCTCTGCTCCCACTCGGTCTCCCTCGTCGCCGAAAAGGCCGATGAGGCCATTCTCGCCCTCCGCCGCCAGCTCGAGACCTGCAAGGCCGAGGCCGACGCCGCCGCCCTCACCGCCGACCAGACCTACAACTTCCTCGAGCAGCGCTACGCCTCCCTATCCGCCGAGATCGTCCGCTTCCAGGCCGAGAACGCCGACCTCGCCGCCTCCCTCGAGGAGAAGCGCGCCGAGGTCGGGGACGCGCGTGGTTCCAGTGACGACCTCCACCAGGATTTGGTGAGTACGCTCGGGTTTAGTCTTTTTCTTTGTGTTGGTTTTGATGTTTTGAGTGTGTTTGGGTTTAGGTGAGGAAGGATGGGGAGATCGAGAGGTTGAAGGTTGAGGTGTCGGAGCTGCACAAGTCGAAGAGGCAGTTGCTGGAGTTGCTCGGGCAGAAGGATGAGGAGATTTCGGAGAAGAACACCACCATTCAGAGTTACTTCGATAAGATTGTGAGCATTGTCTTTCTATTGTTTACTTTCTATGTTAAACTTGCTGAAAATGTTCGATGTGTTATCTCAGCTGAAGTGTTCTAGTAGATGTTTTAGTTTAATTCGTTGCTTACTGAATGTAGCTGCTGTTTAAATGCATTGCCGCTTGTTCAGTTTAACTCACAAGCTAATCTATGGAAGCTATCTAACTTCAATACTCGTAAACTAGTGTAAGGAAGCTAGCTAATTTTTGATGGATGTATCTGCAATGCAATAATAGTACATAGGTTGTCTTAAATTCCTTGATTGTATGTCCTTATCATCTTGCTTGATCACATAAGGAACTCATGCTGAATTGCTGTTTATGAAAGGAATGACTGTTCTTTGAGAAGAAGAGAATAAGAATTGCGACTATAAATGAACCTGTTGGAAAGAAAACCCATAAAAATCAACGTTTTAATGTGTGGCCCGACTGGCTAGGGTCGCATATGCGACCACCACACAGTCGCATCCAACAGTGTGCGACTTGTGTGGCCACTGTGCGGTCACACAGGGCATGGTGGAGGGGCCGGTGGGGTGGGGTAGGTGGAGAATGGAGATAGGAGAGGAGTTTGAGAGAAAGAAAAAAAGAGAGGAGGGAGAGGGGTGATGAGGTTGAAGAAGGAAGCTGTGGGGGACAACTGTTATGCATGTTCGTCTGATTTCAAAAATTTTATTTTTAATTTTTTCGATTTTTTAAAAATATATATTAATTATACAGTTGTGCGGCCGCTTATGCAACTGCACAACCGCATATGCGGCCCTGGGCACAAAATTGCAAAGGACCGCATATGCTAAGTTAAAACCTTAATAAAAATAAGCTACACCATTGAGTCATAAAAAGAAGAAAAATATTAAACTAGTTTAGAATTTATTATTTATTTAAGGAAGAAAAAGACAACTTTGTGGCAAACCTAAGCATAATTTTTATCAATATTGCGACTAATTGTCAAATAAATATCTATCTAGAAAAAAATGAAGTTCTATTTGCAAGAAAGTGTATTTGCACATGGGCAATCTATTGGAAGATGATGCTTTCGAATAAAAGTGGAACTTATGATCACAAAGATGTCGATGAGAAGAGTAGGTGGTTATGATGCCAACTTGTTGGAGCTAAAGAAGTCATGATCAAAGAGTGGCACCGTTCAAATGGTAAAATGAACCTATAAGGGTTTGCATATGAAGAAAGGGGAGAGGAAATAGAAATCTTGAAGGTTATTACTAATATTGGAAGGTTGCATGGATGGCACTTTATCCGATACTCGATAGTTCTTCAAAATTGAAGACCTTCTTGGCTTCTTTATTAGAGATGCCAAATCACATGAAAATTTTAGAAGAAATGGGGTCTTATATTGGTTCTGTAGCCAGAGTTGTACTCACAACTTAATTTTGATCTATTAGTGGTAACACTAATTAGTTTTTGTAATTCAAAACGTCGTCTTACATAAGAATTCCTTTCTTCTATTAAAAGGTTAAGCTCACAGAAGATGCTACTGAAAAAGAAGCTAGTTTACGTGACCGTGAAGTCAAGTTGGCTCGTTGTCGTTCTGCATGTTCTCGTCTTTCCCAGGTGTGAACAATTTTATTTTATTTTGCACTTTCAATTTCATTTTTCAATTATATTGGTGATTTGCATGTGGAGCATATGATGAGTGCAAGAATGTGATATTAGAACAATTCATGGCATTTCTAACATTGAAAGTGTAAAATTTAAAAGGATTTCAAATGATTCAATGAAGAAAATATGATTATTTAATCCTTCTATCATCATCAAACTAGTCTATCCAAGGACATGGTTTGCGCCTCTTGGGAGTCATTCAATTCTTTACAAGGATTTGTTTAACTTAGGCACGAGGACTAGATTTAGCTATTGACCGGCCTAACTAACTACAAGATTTACAATCTTGAGGCTAATTCTGCATCTTTTGATGCAATGGTTATAGGTTTGTTGACTATTTTGTTTGGTGCTTGGTGTTATGACATTTATCTGTTAATAAAGAATACCAAAATAAACTCAAAACATGAACCTTTGGTCATTAATAATATGTGATGTGTCCATTTCCACTGTCAATTTTTGTGATGTGTATGATTTTTGTGATGTGTCCATTTCCACTGTCAAAGAATAAGTTGTTTTTTGACATTTGGAGCATCATGGACTATATCAAAGGGTTATTTGAACGATATGCATTTCTTTTATTGTGGAATCGCAGATGGTCAGTTGCATTTGCATCATTTGGGTCAATTGGAAACAACCTCACTGTTTTACAGTGGTAGGGTTGCGTACATCCGACCACCCCTTACCTCGCTTAGACGGGAGTCTCTTCTGAGGCATTGGGGTTATGTTGATGTTGATGTATGATTTTTGTGATGACAACTGTAATCTAATGATGAGATCGACTCTTTCGATCATTTTATTATTGTGCTAAAGTCTAAACTATTAAGTACGTCATGTGTGATGGTGATTGTAATCTAATGTCGAGATTGACTCTTGTACAAAAATCACACACTAACTGTAATCTAAATGAGGGAATTTTAACTTGTACAAACTCTTATGCACTTGTTTTTATATACAGTTATTAAGCATATTTTGTCATTATAAATTATGTGATGTGTTATAGTATCAATAGAATTTAAGTACATTTTGGTGTTGGAATCTTCATTAACTATCTTTAGATGATATTATCAGTCTATTAACTGATGTAATGTCTTTTTATCTATTTTGAAAAAAAGGTTAATATAAGTACTTCAACATATCATGATATCTTTGTTTGCATAAAATAAAATTGGGAATATTAACGTTATATAATTTAGTTATCATGGACATTCTAAGTGATGCATGGCAGATTGATGTTAAAATATAATGATATCTATATTAATAGAATAGTTACGACAACATTTAATTCCAATCTAGTTGGGGATCTATATTAAAATGATAGTTATTTTTCATTAAATAATAGAAGTTCCCATATGGTTTGATGAAGGTACCTCTGTGCATATGTTGAAACTGAAACAAACTACAATATTGATGTTTTGCAAAATATTTTATGTTTATTAATTCTTTGGTATGAGTTATCGTAGAGCGGAGGTGGTCTGCTTTTTCCGTAAGGGTGTGGATTTATGGGTTGATAATTTCTGATGTTTTATCTCCTCGGTTTTTTTGTAGTTGGTTTTGCTGGCCTTGCCGTCTTTTTTATTTTTCTTGCTGATCCTGCTGTGTGTGTGGCCGTCTTTTTGTTGACTGATCAAAAAAGAAAAAAATGGTATGTTTTGGACTTTTGGAATGCAATTGTTAAAAAATAACGATAAAAAAGAAAATCCTTGCCTTGCTACCGTCTTCTGTTTGAAAGTTAAGGGCCCTTAAGTTTATATGTTAATATTGATCTTGTTTGATTTGTTGTTGGGCGTTTGGTCGAGCACTCAGTTTCCATTTCAAATGTGCGATCCATGCAATCATATGTGATACCATGGCCTAATTTGCATTTTTCTTACACCAATATTGCTTGTCCAGCTTGGTTGTATTTCTGCGCCATACACAACCTATGGACTATAGATAGAGCAATAGTTTGGTTCTGTTAGTCATGGGTAGTTGGTGCCAATAGTTGAGCAAGGTTCAACTGGAATTTGCTTATTTTCTGATTTCCATATACACATGCAGTCTTAATCTTTAAATGTTAATGTGTTTTCTACTATTTATAGTATATAATTATGCTTCGATCATTTATGATCATGCTTTGCTTTCTTTCTATTTTGATTGATTATGTTTAATCCATTTCATGTGTTTCATTTCTATTTTTCCAGGAGAAAGAACTTATAGAGAAACACAACAAATGGTTGGACGAGGAGTTGACAAATAGAATTAACAATCTTGCAGAAATTCGAAAGTCACACATTGATTTTGAAGAAGACATGTCAAAGAAACTTTCTGATGTATGTTATTCAGTTGTCATTATTGGTTTTTGACACAATTTTGTTACAAAGACACTGGTTGAAGAATCTCATCCAATTTGCTAATTAAAATTTTCAGATTGAAATAAAATTCAACGAGTCTTCTAGATTACTAAAGCAGTCTGAAGAAAGGGTGAAAGAATACTCAATCAAATTAACATCATTGGAGGAGGTATTATTTGTTTATTTTATTCTACCTTTTTTCATATCTTTACCTGTTTAAGCCACTGATTTTCTTATAACCTTTTGGTAAATATCTTTGGTGGTTGGTGAAGGAGTTGATTTCATGCACGAATTCAGCAACGACTAACGAGCATCACTTGAAGGCTGAGTTATCTACTGTAAGTTTTGTTTACTGTTTTTAATTATTTAGTTTCTGACCTTAAGAAAAATTGTCTATTTTGGTGTTTTGGGGTTTCTCTATTCCTTGACTTCTGCTCTACGCCATTTACCTTTTTGTAGATTGTCATATGATAATTGCATGGTTTATTTCTTATCTGTGAATCTGTGATTGTAGCATGTACTTTCGGTGTTCTTTTGCGTTTTGCTTGTCTTTTGGTGATCTGCCACATCAAGTTCTAATCCCAAACAATATTCTACCTTTCAGACCAGAGATGACTCTGCAGTTTAGGTTGGACAGACCCTTGAAAGAAACTTGCCCACTGGCTAAATACTTGTGTCATGTCGCAATTAATGTAATCTGTTAATCTCTTAATCACCATGCTAGTGATAGGTACTCAGGATATTGTATCTAGAGAGGTAGATAGATAGTAGCCCATCTGCAAAGGGCTAACCTAAAAGTGCAGATCCCTCCTTGAATACCCTGTCCTAAAATCTTATAACTTTGCTTATTTGAAGTTGGACTGGATCAAATAAAGCACCACTTACATATCATCAATTTATACACTGTATGGTGTTGTAAGGAAAACTTGAAGCACAATGTTTTGTACTTTCCAAGCATGATTTGCAAAAAACAGTATTTTGTACTTTTTGTGCTAAAATGACATTAGTTTCTAAATTTGCTGTCTACTTAAAATGTTGGAAATGTTACCTGGCCTATGCCTCCAAAAATCAATTGTAGGTGTGGCTTTTTTGGGGAAAATCCTTGGCTACTTGAATTTTATGTTGAAAATAGGCTGGCATTTGGGGACCTAATGAGTGTTATGTCAAGTTGGAAGTTAGGTTGGTTTTATGTTGGAAGTGAGAGAAGTTTTTTAGTATTTGAAATTTTGATAAAGTCATGACACCTGGGTTCAGTGATGTAGGGAAACTCATCACCTATCAGAACAAAAAGTTGTAGGGAAACTCATGTGATGTTAGATCTGAGGAATAGTCAAATGTAGAACATCCTGCAAGTTTTTTTCTTGGATTGGTGTCTGCAAGCCAATCAATTCATCTATAGGTTTTGAGCTCTAGCCCTATTTTCCGACCTTTTATTCGCCAGCATTTCCACCCGTAGATCTTTTCTATTTTCTTTCCTATTCAGTGTAACGCCTTCTTCTTTACCATTATTTTTCCCGACAATAGCCCATAACTTAGAGTTATGTATAATTAAAACCAAAAGACAGCTTGCAGCAAGAAGGGAGAAAACAGAATTGTTTTGGAAAAGAAAGCCAAATAATAAGACTGCTGCAATGAGCTATAGATAGTCCATTAATTTTCTTCTCTGTACTGATCAATTGCCATTAAAATCAAAACCAAAACGTTTAAACGTAAGCAGTTGAGTTCTTTTCGTAATGTATGAACTGCTTCCCTTCTCCTTGTCCAGGCTTTGAAAGCCGTCAAGGTCCACTAAATCACTCCATCCAACGCTTCTAAACCAGCCTCTTAGAGTCCGTAGTATATGCTCCCAACCGCCGTCCACTTTTATCAACTGATTTGGAAGATGACATTATTCCTCACTAACCTTGCTTTGCAGTATAGGTCAATAGCATTCTTAAGCAATGACTAACATGTATAAAATGGGATGAAAGGTTTTTTGATCGAAGCAGGGCACCTGTAAGAGTTTGATGTGTTTGTTTATTTTCATAGGATTTATTCTTTTCTGATAAAGTTTTTAAGATGGACTTGTTAAGAATGCCCAATAAGTGAACATGATGAAAGCTGCCAACTTATCAAAAAAATGAAGGCTGTTGGCTTACTTATCACAAAAAAGGTTGTCGGCTTATCATGACCATGGCTAAGAAATTAAAGGAATATCAGTTGAATGATCTCTTTGAATTCTCCTCACTTTTAAGAAGTAGCCTAACTTAAGATATTTTATCATCCATTACTCATCATATGGAGGTTATCTTGAGCTGTTTGTTTATTTTTTGTTGTTTTAGCCAATAAATAGATTATGTTGTGTTGAAGGCATTTACATCATTTTTTCCCACACGCTTGCTTATTTATAGATTCGCTACATTTTCTTCTTATCAAAGTTTTTTCAGTATCTTTTGCTTTTGAGATTTCTCTGTGTCAGCTTGTTTGTAGCTTGCGTTTTCTTTTTACGTAGTTCGGGGTTTTCAGGATTGACTCTTCTAGTTAGAGTTGGAAATGGACGTAGTGAAACTGTTTATTTTTATAATGTTTTAACAGTAAATGACTTTTAGCATATTTCCTTTGTTTTTATAATAAATGTTGAAGCTTACGAAGCTGGTTGAACTACACAAAGAAAGTTCAGTGGAATGGTCAAAAAAGGCAGGGGAACTTGAGGGTGTTATCAGGGCTCTAGAGGTATAGCAGTTGGCAATATTCTATGTTTACATACCATAGTAATTGCATATTGTTCTCATAAGTTTTATCCAAAGCAGACACATTTAAGCCAAGTTGAAAATGACTACAAAGATAAACTTGAGAAGGAAATATCATCTAAAGAAACTATTGAGAAGGTTTGTTTCTGGCTGTACCCTTTCAAATTGTATAGCATTCTGATTATGCTTGCGCTGTCATGATGTTTTTTTTCCCGATATAACCTTTCTAACTATTGTACACTATTTTGTAGGATTCCAGGGACTTGAAAGAAAGGCTCCGGAGATGTGAAATTGAACTACAGAAGACAAAGCTATCTCACGAGCCTAACCTTCTAGAGCTATCTAGCGTCCATGATGATACAAATATTGGAGACACGTATGTAACAATTGTTGAACTTATTTTTGGTTACAGCCCTCTAAATTTTTCTGCCTTGTAAGTATGACTGTGAAGGGTGTTGTAGTGAGACAAGTTGGGTGGCTCTTTTGGACTTGGGTTAGCTTGAATTGGAGTCATCTTCTGATTATGGGTTTGCTTGCTGGGTTGGTTTGGTCGTTATCCAGGTGGTGGTATTTTGCTTTTGATCTTTTCTTTAGTTGGAAGTGAGAGATGACTGCCTCCGACAAACCAAGCATAATTCGCCCAAAAAGGAGAAAAATGCTCAGGGTGTGCTTGATTTGTAGGAATTCGAGGGAAGTCAATATCCCAATTCTTAGACCTAGCTTTCACAACTCTAATTCACTTTCTAATGATTGATACTTAATATATATTCAACGTGGAATCAAAATCATCTCTTTTATGTGGTAATTAGAGTATAACTTGGCTCCTTTTGTTTTAGAGTAAAAGGGAGCTCCTCTAATTAGAATGTTTGAATGTCATGGACCTTTTGAAGTTTTTCTGCAAACCAATCACCTGATTTTTTCCCCAAGAAGCTTGCTTTCCTGTTTTCTTAACGTTTTCTCCAAAACTATCATACACTTGGTGTAACTTATGTTATTTAAAAAATGGTGATATGCTCTCAATGTATATCAGCAACCTCATTCAAGTCTATCATATGGCTGATTTGTGACAAAAAGCTACGGAATACATGTTAATTGTTGCCCCTTCCAATAAAAATACCGGTTAAAGACACCTTTACTGACGTAAAGGTGTAGTTTTTTCCCCTGGGAATGTGAATGCTCATTAGGTTATGAATACTATTTATTATTTTTTATCAATCCCCAGATAAAAATAAGGGGAAGGGAACTAAGGTTTGGGTCTTGGTTCAAGGTCAGACATGATCTTATTTTCCATTTTATTTGACGATGCACCTAAAAGTCTTGGAATGTATTATTTTTTCAAATGTTATTGTGTTTTTGGTTGTAATATCTTTATTAATGGTTCCCCACCTTTTCATTTGTTTTTGTATCATGTGTCATGACCAAGTTTTGTTTCTTGGTTTATCTAACTACTGATTATTTTACCCTTAGGTTTTATGGTGTAATTGAATCTGAGAACGAAAACAGTGACGTTATAGTCCCAAAGATGCCGACTGGTATATCAGGGACAGCTCTTGCTGCTTCACTTCTTCGGAGTGGGTGGAGTGTAAGTTAATTCTTCTTATATTATTGTGCCTTCACTTTTGTTTGTATCTTTAAAACCTTGGTCAAACTGCTTGTAGCTCGCAAAAATATATGAGAAATATCATGAAGCTGCAGATGCTTTGAGGCATGAGGTGTGGGGAAGAAAACATGCGGAAGCCATCCTAGAACGGGTAATGTTTTTATTAAGTGATTGAGCTGTCTATTCAATTTTTTTATTAGATTTTGTAGATTATACGATTGGAGTATTCGTTCATGGTTCAACTTAGTTTCAGAATGAGATTTTGGGTTAGTGTCATACCACATTTTCCTTTCACATATAAGCATGTCGTTCTATACCTTCCCTGTGGTGTGTTGTAACTCTGCCTTCTATCTTATTGTTTCATAAACCTTCCTCTTTGTTCTTGTTTCCTGGGGTTTGCCTGATTTGAACTTTGAAGCTGACTAGCTGAGTCTTTGTTAACTTGTGAAAAATGCCTAGGTGGATCTGTTTGATTCATCTTGTTAACATTATCTGCTAGAGTAGATTGGCTCATTTGTCAGGAACATTAGATAGACAACAACAACAACAACAACAACAACAACAACAACAAAGCCTTTAATTCCAAACTAGTTGGGGTAGGCTAGAAATGAAACTCAAGCAAGTCACGGTTCAGGCACGTGAATAAATAGCGAGAGGTATATAAACAATTTATGCTACACATACCTGGGATGCTTGGTTATTGCCAGGAATTTGAACAGCAGTGCTCAAGGCTGAGGCAGTGTTCTGAGATGACATGTAGTGGGTGTAGTTGCACAATCTACAACCTTTATGTCTTTTAGAAGGTTATTTCCAGCACTGGTTGCATTATCCAGCCCATACCTTGCTTCACAATTATTTCCGCACTCATAGCCTTCTTTGAGAATGTATAATTTCTGTTAACTTATTGATGCCCCATGCCTATGTGTCTGTAGGCTTGAACATTGAGATCTTCTCCCCTAAGAACTTTATATTTCTGTAAAACCATTCCTCTGGATTCATAGGCTTCTTCCTCTATGGAGTACACGTAGGTCAATAGCAAGTGACGCTGTCTCTGGATTTTTGATCGTATAGTACTTCCATGGAGGTTTTCCTCTTAATATAAACTAAAGTCAATAGTGGCACTGCGTATTCATGCTAAAGTGTATTTAATGATGCTATGTGTGATGTATAATGTGTGTTATTTTTCAATTTTAAAAAGGTGCTACATGAAATAGAACTGAAGGCTGAGGCGATTTTAGATGAAAGGGGTAAGCATAAATTTTCTTTCGAGGTTTATACAATATTGATCTGTAACTAATACCTATAACGATTTTGCTTTATCATCTCATAATTTACTTTAGCCAAATGTTTATTAAGTTATTTTCCTGCATAATTCTCATGCCTTGTATTGTACAGTATAACTATTGCCATGCAGAAACCATGACAATATTCCTATCAGGCTCTTGTATAGATTTCTAGTTAACATTAACCACTTATGTTGAGTTCAATTGCAAGGCTGGCACCATATCACTTTTTTATAGAAAATAACAGCCTTATGAAACTTTTAGAATCTCATAGGACTGAGAACCTTCATGTTTAAAACTTTGGATTTCAGTATGCAGCTTGTTATTGAAAAATGCTTGCTGTGACACGTTAAAATTTGTTTCAAAGTACTTATTACGAACGATAGGTTTGTAGATGCCTTTTTAAAAAGTTTTTTTTTATCTCATTAAAAATTATTTTATTGTTCAAATTTCAAACAGCGTATTAAAAAGTTTAGTGAGTTGGGATGAGGTAAAATAGGCATATACTATGTGAATTTTAAGCCCTGTATTCATTGTATCTAGAAGTACTCTACTATTTACTGATATAGTTAGCAATTGAGTATTTTAGGTCAACTGTTATTAGCATATTGTCCCTACCTTCTTGCTGCCTCTTTTATTTCGTTTCATCTTCTCCTTATTTTTTCTTTTTTTCCATTAAATTTAATGTCTGTTTCTTTAAAAGTTTTGTTACTCCAATGCATTTTATATATCCATTCTGTTCTAGCTGAACACGAGAGGATGCTTGAAGCGTATGAGTCGCTGAACCAGAAATTGGAGACAGCACTACTAGAATGCAATAGTTATGAAAATGCAATCCGCACGTTGAAGGTATCTCTTTCAGGTTTCCTGGTGGACCATGGTGCTGAGTTTGTGTCCTTTAGCTTCACTTTCCTTTCATCCCCCGTTTGTCAAATATTAGGCTGATATGAAGAGACGTGATCGTGATCATTCTGTTGCTGAAAAGGAGATCAGTGATCTTCAGAAACAGGTAAGAATCAGCTTGTCATCTCACATTTGTAATGGTAGTATGATCTGAAAATATCAAATAAACTCATTTAATTTGCTCCCTAGCTTGCTATTACTTGAGGGTATACAATTTGGAGCATAGGTTCTTAACCTTGTTATTTATCTATCGAATTGTGATTTTTCGAAATTTTCTTTTCAAAAACATTGAAAATTACAGTGTAAAGTGTAGTTATTGAACGTCGTCTGGGTTCAGGTTACATTTCTTCTCAAAGAGTGCAGAGAGGTCCAGATTCGCTATGGGGTTGCTGATAGGAATTTTGCTGAAGATAACAATACCAGTGCCTTGGACGATGAGGGCTCTATTCTAAACCAGGTATTCTTACTGTGCATTTTTGTACATGCATTTTCTTTTCAAATTAGTTCCTTGGATGCTTGTGAGTTGTGTTAGATGAACTAATGGATTGCGTGTGTTAGATGGACTAATGCATTGGTTTCTGAACTTGTAAGCAGATGAGCTATAAGGACATAAATGAGTTGGTTCGTCAGAATACAGAGCTTCGAAGTCTTGTACAGAAGTTTTCGAGTTTGGAACAAGAACGGATTGAAGAAGTGAAGGCAAGAAATTGTCAATTTTGAAATATTTTGTTTAGTTTTGATTGTGGTCTTTTTTATTCTCTATTCATGAAATAGCATTTAGAGGGATGTCTATATATATATATTTCTGTATCTGATATGTTCTTAAAGAAATGCGTCTTCATCCTACATTTAATCGAATTGACTACCATGCCTAAGTTATAATAATGTCATCTTGGCTGTATCCACGTCTCCTTCTAATCTGACATTATTAAAGAAAAAGCCTTTCCATCTTAAAGTTTATTTCTAAAAGCTACGCTCAAGTTCAGATGGAATCATTGCCTATGCTCAGCAAAATATTAAGAGTGTCATGTGGTTTTAGCTTATTGTAATTTTTTACCATATTTTAACAAAAAAGATATAATACTATCATACTTATGCGATATGTGCTTGTCATTGTCTCCTAATATGGCTGCTCTCGTGCATAAATTATAACACATCGAAAGTCTACTTCTATACCCAGTTCTACACATACCTATTAGTGCTGCCATATGCTTGTTCATCTCCTTGATACAAATGTCTTGTATTTTCACAAATGACCTATTATACTGTTTGACACGTATATTGCGCATAAAATCTGTTTACATTATTGTACATGTTGCTCTATCCAAATATATTTTCATATAAGCTGGCCTAATGCAATACGACAAGTACCTATATTTTAAATCTTGAGTGAGGAATTACATTGGAACATCAATACAAAACCAAAATAACTATTATGCAATCGGGAATTTGTAGTCTAACTCAAAGTACAGTTGCGAGAACGTAGGTTCAGTAACATATTGATTTAGGGAAAAACCTGGATGGACACACAAAAGTTAACGATAAGTAAACTGACAACTTTTCTTTGAATGTTTTGTTTTCATTTGAAAGCAACTTTGGTTTTATTATTTGCTTCCAACTTTCAAATTTTTGTTCTTGATGTCAGGAGCATTTCCAAATGGAACTCCAGAAGAAGACAGATGAGGCTACTGCTAAAGTTGAGAATGTGCTTAAAAGATGTGAAGAACAAGCTTGCATGATTGAATCACTTCACAGTTCTGTAAGTAATTGTGTTTGTGATGGGGCTGCTTCCATCGTTTTGAGTATTGTTGTTAAGTAGTTTGTGCTTGCTTGGTGATATCATACTCTGTTACAGATTCCATTTGAGTTGTTACAGACTTACAATTGTGTTTATCTTTGGCTGTATGTAGGTTGCCATGTACAAGAGATTGTACGAGGACCAGGACAAATTTCCTGCTTCAGGTGTTAAATCTGATGAACACATTTCAGGTAAATTGCAATGAAATATAAATCAGTTGTATTCATTATATTGCTTCCTTTGTTTACGTCTGAGTGCCGACCCAGTTTGTTAAGTTTCTAATAAAAATCCACTCCATTTTGTTCATAAGTATCTGCTTATCACCGTCACAGATAGGTTTGTAAATGGTTAGGCTCTGAAGTAGATCATTGAACCTGCCTCCCAAAAATTCATCCGCAACCCCACCCACGACCCGTCTCCTTCATGGGTTGGGTATTGGATTTGTGGGTCTTGGATTCCATTCATTTTTTTTCCAATTGACCTATGCAAATAATCATTTTGGGATAAAAGGCTTTGTTGTTGTTGTTGTTGACCTATGCAAATAATCATTTTGGGATAAAAGGCTTTGTTGTTGTTGTTGTTGTTGACCTATGCAAATAATCACAAAGGGAGACTTGACAACATGATTCCATAACAAAAAACATGATTATCGACTACCTAATGGTTAGGTTGTCGTGTTTAGTCGACAAGTAATGGAGAACAAGAGGAAACACGGGATTGGAAGTGGGTTGTGGGAGGATGAGTGTGCATTGAAGGCTTGGAGTTTTTTAGAGTGTGGGGGCAGTGGTGGGTCGGGACATTGGTGGTGGTGGTGGTGGTTGGGTTGGGACTTGGGAGGCGGTGGTGGGTTTTGAGAGTGGGTGACGGGCTGACGGCAAGGGGTTGGGAAAGTTGGAATTTGGGTTAGTTTAAAAAAAATGGTAACTAAGTAATTTATAGCTTACCCCAACTAGTTTGAGATTAAAGGCTTGGGGGTTGTTGGTAACTAAGTAATATATAATAAGTAATTACTTAGTTGGTTATTAGTGTTAAAAATATTATTTTAATTGGTTAGCAAGCTTAGTAATTATACATTAAAACATACATCTGTATATTTTATAAATACATAAAAATATAAAATAATGTTATAAAAATATAAAATAATGTGAGAGAGCTAGAGTTGCTCAAATGGAAGAGAAAATTATCCAACACAGACTGAGATGGTATGGACATGTACAAAGAAGACCTATTGAGACACATAAGAAGAGGGGTATTGAATCGGATCGAAGACATAAAAAGAGGAAGAAGTAGACCACAATTGATTTGGGAGGAAACGGTCAAAAGAGATTTAAAAGATTGGAATGTTCCTCGAGAATTTGCATTGGATAGAAACACGTGGAAGAAGACGATTCACGTGCCTGAATCGTGACTCCTTAGAGTTTCATTTCTAGCCTACCCCAACTAGTTTGGGATAAAAGGCTTTGTAGTTGTAATGTTATATTGTAGCCGGCAGGTTCAGGTTAGGCTCCACCCTAACCCGACTAACTATGGAAGTGGGTTGGTGGATTTGTGGTTTGTTGTGTTCAAAATTCTCAACAAGTTCAAAAATCTAACTGTAACCCAGATCCAACAGCACGGGTTAGGTGGATTCAACCCGCCCCATTTACAACCGTAATCACAGATAATTGATTTATTTTCATAAATGTTCTCCGTTTTGCTTGTTATATGGTAATTTATTTATTTGGCTTATTTTGTGTCTTTCTCATGAATTTTATTATCAGGCGATAGAAAGAAGGATCTTTTGCTCTTGATGGAAAACTCTCAGGTGCTCTTGTAAAATCCGTTACTTTCTCTTGAGCAGGGAGCTGCTGGAGCCATTTTAATTTTTGTGTGTTGATTTGGTGCACAGGGGGTTGTGAAGATGGCCAATGAACAACTTGCACATCGTGTCAGATGTTTGGAGGATGAGTTGGCAAAGTCAAGGTTGTGTCTGTACTTGTTTTAATCTTAAGCTGTTCCTGGGTGAATTATTCGCAAAAAAAATGTCCTGGTCCTTTGATGTTGCTGTGCTTAGGGACAAAATCACCTGAGTATCCATGCTTGTTTGATGTTATATGTTCCATTCTGTTATAGCATGATGAAATAATGGGATGGAGGATATATTGTAACAGGTAAGAAAACAGAGATGCTATGTAGTTATGCCTGATTTTATGCCTCGTTGGGGGAGAACCACTATGTCACAGTTCTTGAATAGTTCACTATGCATGTAGGCCCAAGAAGAATAGTTTTCCATGTTTCACTCATAAAAAATTCTGATTCCCTAAGAGACCAATATAGAATCTCTAGAATTTTCTCCCACTGTGAGGGATATGGACAATGTAAATACACTTTGACCAGTTTATTTTACTGTTTCTACTCCACATAACTGCAACCTAATGTATGTAGCTCATGTTGTCTGCGTTCATTTCGCTTAGGGATGAACTTTTGGCGGTTAGATTAGAACGTGATAGGACGTCATTGGAAGCAAAGTTTGCTACTGAAAAACTTGATAGCTTTATGAAGGACTTGGAGCAGCAGGTACTATTGAGCCGATGAACTTCTTGTTTCCATATTTCTATCATACTGAAATGGTGGAATATGTCAGAGAGAGGAAGCTAATGGGATCAGATCTAGGAATGTAGAGTTGAGCCAGTTATTGGTTGATTACCAGAGAAGGTTCAGGGAAAGCAATGATTTGTTGCATGCTTCTGAAGAGCTTTCGCGGAAATTATCCATGGAGGTAGCACACATTAAGTTTCCTATCGTGTATCACATCCAAAGATTAACTGCTTTCAGTGTTTGTGTCTTCTTTTAGGTGTCTGTTCTGAAAAATGAAAAAGAAGTGCTAACAAATGCTGAAAAAAGAGCATCTGATGAAATTCATAGTTTATCTGAAAGAGTTTATCGCCTGCAGGTAAATGTTAATGTTGAAAGTTTCAGTGCATGTTTTAGCCTTACCATTTCCTTTTGCGACTGCATGTTCTGTTCGCTAGCCAATATGTTGGTAGCAGTATTCCATTCTGTTGGCTGTATATGTTCTTCACATGTAAAGTGGTGAGTCATCAAGATCCTTTGATGTAAACATTCTTGTGGGTGCGCTGCCATGATGGACCATAAGGTTAACACGTTCCCCATCCTGTACTTGAGGTTTCCACTTTCCTTCAACTTCAAACGTTAGAAAAATGCCTCCTCATGCTTGGCGTTTGGATAGGAAGATGGCTGGCTGAAAGGGAACTCTTGTCCGAGTTGGTAGACTGACTTTTGACCAATATGTTCCCATTTAGATGCTCTGTATTTGGGGGAAGGACGTGCAAACCTAAAACTTAGGGATGCTTTTTTGGGAAGTGATTTGGCACCTGTCTGATTTGTATGACGGTAACACTCATGTGAAGACTAGATGAGTTGGGGAGTGTGCCCTGATGGACTCCTTACCTTTTTTATGGGATGGCGGAAGACAAGGAGGCATGGGTTGGTGACCTTTTGGTGTGGAATGATTCGTTACCAACGTGGAACCTTTCTTTCTGTCTCTCGCTTTCAGGTCGCGAGTGTACCCAACTTGCTCTCTATTGGATACCCTTGATTCTTGGAATATTTCTAATGCTAACTCAGATTCTCTTGTGAGGTCTTTCATTTCGAACTTTCTTTTCTCTGCTATGCCTCATCACTTTCTTTTTGGCCTTGGACCCTTGTTGCACAAGTAATTGTTTATTTGGGACGAGATGGCACCTCCCAAAGTCTATTTCCTATCCTGGCATACTTCCCGTGGTAAGACCCTCACAAAGATTACCATGAAATTCAGGGGGTGGTTCCTGGTGGGTCGCTGTCCTCTTTACAAGGCATGGGAGGAGAACAATGACTACCTTTTCAGATCGTGTGACATTACTAAGGCATTGATGTATAAGCTCACTGTGAAATTTGGAAAGGTCGACTTCGAGTGGGGATGTACTTCCATTTTTTTTGGAAGAATTGGTTGATGGATCATGGATCTCCCGCGGTGTCACTTTCAAGATTCTGGGAAGCTCGAACCTTTAGCCCTTTTGTGGAATATATGGAGAGCCAGAGGTGGATCCTTTGTTTTGATAACAAAGGTGTGGTTATTGCAAAAATTCGAAGCAAATCGGTTTTGGGACATGTACTTTTGGCTTCAACAAGTTGGCATTTAGGCTGATTCCCTCTTTTAAATAGGCAAGCTTTGGCTTTTGGTTTAAGTTTTATGCAAATTTGATGTAGTTCGGTTTTCGACCTACTTTTCATTTTGGTTCGGTACCCTATCAATTTTTGCCCTTTTGGTTTTTTTCTTACTCCGCGCATCTCCCTTTTCGTACCTATTAATGATAAAAAAACTCTACTGTGGTGCAATCTCATTAGTTGGAGCTTAATAGAAGTCCATCTCAAAATCACTTCTTCGCAACCAGTGAGTTGTTGTAACCTTTGGGAGAATCATGAGGAATATTTTCACTTATTCGTCTCTTGTCAGGAGATTGTGGGAATTTTCAGGAAATGATTTATTGAAGTAGTTATGGTGGATGTTTGCTCCTCTCCTGAGGAACTCTGATCGGTTTGGGGTAGATGATCTGGACATCCAGATCTTCTATGGTCTTCATGAATGTCATTGTCCAACATTTGAACAAATACCCTTTGCCAGGCTCATTCCATGGAGTACAAGCGTGGGGTCGACAGATTCCGTGGTTTCAAATCCTAGGAAGAGCAAGGAAACATAGTGTGATTCTTAACCTTTTTCTCAGGATTCTATTGCCGATCTTTGTTTTTTGTTTGGACATTACTGTTGCTTGTTTTTGGTGTGTTCCTATTTGGGTACCCTTGCCTGACTGCTAGCACCTTGGTGGTATATACTTTCTCCTTTTTTTTAGTTTGCCTTTACAGATCAAAACGAATGTGTGTGATGGTTGACATTTTGCTATTAGCTATATCTGCAGTTCTGCACAGATCAGTTCTGAAGCATGAGCAATACATTGCGTGTACTGTTTCGTGTTTATGACTGTTTTGTACTTGAGTACCTAAATCATTTTTTGTTTTCCCCCTTGCACAGTCAAGCTTGGACACCATTCATAGTGTTGGGGAAGTTCGTGAGGTATAGCTGTGTTTTGTTTATTTCTAGAATTGATTAGGTATTTTATATGTTCGAGTCTCGGTAAACTTTCCTCCCCACATATTTGGGTTTGTATATGCAGGAGAACAGAATGCTTGAGAGACAAAAAATGGAGGATCACATAAAACGTGTTGAAGTAAGTTTGTCGAAATGCTTCATACATGAACCTTGTTTATTTATGATTTATATGTTATATGTTATATACTTACATGATTCTTTCACTTTACTTGATTAATAAATTACTGTTGTTTTTTGGAAGGAATTCCATCTTTTTAATAACACTCTTTTGTTCAACTATACCACTGAGCAATCTCTTTTTTAATGATCCAAAAAATGCTTAGCTGTATTTATGGTCCAAATAGTGCTGTATTCCTATCTTAGAAGATGGGAATTTCCCTTAGGCAATCCGTCTGCAGGCTCTTTGTGTTCTACTGAAGTTTTGTTCGTGTAAGGTTTGCCAAATGCTTGCGCTAATCCGAAGATCTGAGCTGCATTAAAAATATTAACCGTAAGATTGGTGTCTGAGAAGAACCTTATGAAAGCAGAGTCGTTTGGTGACGAGCAACCTCAATTTGAGGGTTGAGAGGTGGTTATTAAATTGTTCAGGAACACGTGAAATGCTCAATTATGTCATTGATAGTAGTCTTGGATCTCAAACTATCCCTTATTTATTTTTGCAAAAGTTGAGGCAAAAGACGTGGCCATCCATAATACAATGTTTTTTTATAGAATTATTCGTGAAGGAGTTGATAAGGTAATTTATATTTTCTTTTTTGGATTTTAAAGAAATGTGGTATTAAGAAGTTCAAAAGTCTAAATATTTTTTTTATGTTAGTTCGTTATGGTAGCTTTTAGTTTCCTTTAAATAAGTGCACATGGCCTTTGACCATGATAAATATAGGGAAGGTTTTGATGTTTTAATTGTGTTACTCTGACATCAGCAAGTTATTTGATATGATATGAACTTCTTTCCTATTTTACTTTTCCATAGAAAGAGTGGGCTGAAGCTAAGAAGGAACTTCAGGAAGGACGTGATCATGTTAGAATGTTAAAGAATGAAAGGGAAAGGGCCTTAGAGGACTCAAGACAGCAAGTGGAACGTGTCAGAACAGAATTAACAGACGCTTGGCGTGCAGTTTCTGCTGCAGAGTCGAGAGCTGCAGTTGCTGAGGTTGTTGAATCTATAATTGCAGTTACTCTCTCTTTCTTAATTCTGTACTAACCCACTTACGGAAAAAAATTTAGGCCCGTCTTTCTGATTTGGAGGTACTGGTTAGAAGCCATGAAAAAGTGGTGAGTACTTCATTTGCTTTAATTTTGTGTTGGAGTTGTTTCATCCTTTTCCTACAGTGTGTTACCATTCTACGCTCATTTCGTCTTTACTTTCATCTAAATTTAATATAAGTGGTGTTACAGAAATTTGTCTTGTACTCTTGTTAGTATGCTAAATGCAAACGTAGCCTTCCAAATGTCTTGCCAAGATAGCAAAATCAATGATTATCTCGTTCTTAATGCATCTTGCTTTTACAATTTCTGCATGCTTTCGCATATGATATTTAAGAAGTTACAACTCATGACGTAAGAGAAGAAAAGTTATGTACTGGAAAAACTTCTGAGAACTGTACCCACAGATGACCTAGAACGTCTAGTTTGTGCGTTTTAGACTGAATATTGAAGTCATAATTCCTTAAAAACGTCTTCCAAGCTTCCAACTAAACCCTACCTTGTTTGAACTTTGAAATTTAAACCTGGTTTGTTATTGACACTTGTAGCTTATTGTACCTGTTCTGAATTGAGTTGTGTTAATTGTCATCTAAAGACAATCTCTAAACACCGTTTTCAGAAACTAAACCAAGAATCAAACCATCCCACATATTTTTGTTAACAACTTCTGTCATGATTTTTATACGAATTTTGTTGTCACAGAACTTGTGTTGGTTGTGGCTTGACCAACAACTCATATGCCAGAAATCTTTAGACTGTAGATACCTAGATAATCAACTCAAATATATCACGTAATCATTTTGTTGAAGAGATTCACATGCGGCATGTGAATATATGTTTGAAATATATTTTTGAATCTTCCCTTTTTTATTGCTTATTGCGTGTATATGATAGACTTATTTTTGCCATCCATTTATTTACCTTTTATTTTTATTTGTTCTTCTAATCGTTGTAGCTATTGGACAAGGATGGGTTGCCCGTATCAACTCCATCTAATAATGAGGTAATAAATTCCTATATCCTAAGTTGTTTTTTGCATCTAAGCAGCTTTAACCTGGGTTACTCTTTTTGTTTTCGTTGTCGAACATCCTTGAAATTTTGTTTTATTTATATTATCTACAGTATGCTATGTTGGTGGTTGGAAATATTATTCTGTTTTGTACTCCAAACTATTCTTTCTATTTTGTTCCATTGTTTTGTCTATCAACTTTATTTATGACTTAGCTTTCCTTGATGACCTTCCTAAAATGTTGAAGCCTATGATGCTTTCCTTTTGAAATGCCTGATTTTTTAAAATGTTGATGTGGAGGTAACTACAATATAAGTTTGCAAATCGTAAGGTCAATACAACGACATTTACTATTGGTGGGTTTTTGCATGGAGGAAGGTTTTGTGAATAGGTAAAATGAGTGGAAGAAGTTTTTGTTTGAGGGAAAGGAAAATATTCTTCCGTTTCTGCCATCCTGAATGTATTGGAACGGAACAATTTCCTCTGTTTCTCATGTCCTCCCTCAAGAAATAAGGGAAAATTAGGAAAACTAACAATCATGTATACATGTGTCAAATAACTTAATAATTATATATATTTCATAATTTTTTTAATAACAAAAACATTGAAATTATTTTTGAAAAGTAAAACACAAATTGCATTGTTATTTTTAATATTTGATAATACGATTTATCAAAATTATACAAATGTGTCTGAAATTACTCATTATAATTTATCTTAAACGTCAAATTATCTTCTTCATAAAACTCAGTGAAATAGATAAATCTTTATTTTCCAACATATTTCAGAATCATGGACAAACAACAGAAAGTTGGTTAAAGGGAAAAATAAATTATGTATGTTTCATTTTCCAATGTTTGCCCGTTGACCCCGAGAACCCATTTGTGGCATTTTACTGGCACAAACATGACCTTAGTTGCCAATGTGAACAACTATTTGACAATGCATTTCCACTTTAGGCTTTTGCAAAATCGCCGTCCTAGTAGATTCCCCGAGCCTTCAATTGCATTCATTTGTATGTTTCTGTCGACATGACCTTCTATTTGTGGAATTTGGGCTGCAATCTAACTCCTCATTCCTGTCCTTATTCGCCATGACTGTAGTGTGAGACTTGCTCCTATTTTAGGGTGCCGGACGGTGATTTCTCCATGCAAAATTTGCCAGTAATGCTATCTGTTGTACTCTCTGTTGTATCCTTCCTATTGCTATCTTGTGTCGATGCATGTTTTCGTGATCTGTTATCTGGAAGCAACCAAGACCATATTCTTCCTAATGGTGGACGGCTACGTTGTTTTATGGAATTTTACAGTCTATTGTCGCAGGAATATATGGTGCTGTCATTTTTTATTCTGTCGTACTTGTGTCTTTATCCGACAATGAAATCTTGTTAATATGGATGCAGTATGATAAATATCAGTTGTTATTGCCGATCAATCGTTGTTACTTGATCTTCTGCCTAATATCATCAATTTTATGGAATAGGCTACTGGAGATTTGTGGAAATCGCGGGAAGAAATGGACAAACTCAGGGAAGACGCAAAGGCTAACAAGAATTACATGATCCAGGTAGTCAGAAACCAAAATAACAATGGAGTTGTATCAATATTGGGAAGATGATGCTCATAAAATCCAATTATCAAGAAATAATGTTGCTAACCACATGGATTCCTTATTCTTTACAGTACAAAGAAATAGCACAGACCAATGAAATTGCTCTGAAGCAGATGGAATCTACTCATCTTGATTATAAAGCAGAGGTACACTATTTTCTGGAAACGACAGCGTAGCTGAGATGAGCAAACATATATTAACCGATACATGATTTCTTAAATATGTTTTCTACTAACTTCATAATTGTGAGAATAAAATGGTACAGCAATGTTCCGATAAAGAGAAAGAAATCTTGCAGCAAAGTTATGATTATTTTGTACTTCCGCAGGCGAGTAAACAGAGAAATGCACTTGAGGCTGAGATTCATTCTCTGAAGGAACGAATAGCTGAACTCGAAAACGAATGTATTTTGAAATCGAATGAAGCCTTTTCAGCAATGGCTGCCAAAGAAGATTCTTCGTCTTTTGCTGCTGTTGAAGCTGCAAAATTGAAAGAAGAAATTTCTTCCAAAATGTTTGTTCCTCCCTTTCCTTATGAATTATAATGTAATACATTCATCTAAGTTATTCAACGATTGGTCTTTGAAATGTTTAGGAGCAAAATAGTAGAGTTTGAAGCTCAAAATAAGTCCCTCAAAGAAGCTTTTGACAGAGAACATGAACGTTGGCGCTGTGCACAGAAAAATTATGAGAGACAGGTTATATACTGATACGATTGCATTGGTTGCATTCTTTTGTTGCATGGTCATGTATGTTTATTGCTCTTTGCCATCCCTTCTATGCTTGCTTCTTAGATCTTTCTATCATCTACAATTTTCTTTATTCATTTTTGGTTCTGTACTTCATCATTATACAATAAGACTTTATTTTACACACTGAAACAGTACAGTTGGTACAGATAAAAGAAACAAAGAAAGAAGAAATTGTACAATTGGTGTTCAATTGGGTCCTGTGATGTGATGGTTTGCTTCTTTGGTTTTTGTGTTTCTTCTTTCTTAATAGCGTGCTCACTTTCTTAATAGTATTTCTTGTTAGTTGATTTTGGAGTCAAATAAATCTGTAATTCGGTTGTTGACTGGTTGCCCACTAGTCCATTTGAAGCCTTTAACTGACTTTAATTCATGTCCAGTAGATGAGCGACATTGCTGCACCTATTTTATGAGTTTTTATGATGGCTAAATTAAATGACCATTCCTATTTTCTAACATTGTTTTGTTACTCTACAAAACTTCTCAAGCCAGTAGTGCAACTTATAATTTCTTATCTGTTTCTTGTTTGCCCTGTAATATCCTCGTTGCAAATTTCAATCAACACTTTGTGTTTTCATTGTTATGATCATAAATGTTTACTTAGTGCTCTTTGCTCTGGATCATTACCGTTGAACCATTTCAATGACTTTGAGGTTGTTCTCTAATCATAATTCTTTGTTTTCAATCTTATAGGTTATTCTCTTATCAGAGACTATCCAGGAGTTGAATAAATCTTCTCTGGCTCAAGCTTCCCTTCAGGATGAAATAACTAGACTGCAAAAATATTCGGAAGAGTTAAAAGCTGAAAATGTATTCCCTTTTGTCCCTTTCATATTTGTTTTGTTCTGATGTACTTTCAAAGTCTCCAGAAATAGCAAAAAATGTGGTATGCTTATTTATTAATATGATTAATAATTTGGCTTCTAACTTCTGATAATGGTCTAAGATTTGAAAGGGTGTGAGATACACTTAAAATTTACTGGGATTTTTAAAATCCACAGGACATGTTAAATGCATCTTGGGAATCAGAAAAGTCGTCAATGTTAAAAGCAAAAGAAGCTGCTGAGAAAATGTACAATGATATAAATGAGCAGGTAACTTGCATTTTTCGACTTGCTTCTGGAAAATCGAATTTCTAAAGGGTAGTTACAAAAAGGCACTTGTATCTCATCTTCGAATTATTTCATTTTGTTTTTCATATGTTAAATGTATTCTTTGGCACTATCAATACATGAACATTCATCGTGGTTTTTGCAACTACATGACATTCATCATTTAGTTGGCACTATTGCATGGTTTGCTCTTTAAAATCAATGATGCTCATATTGTGTCAGCATATGCTAATTGTGCTTTGTCAGTGAAGTTCTAAATGTTCTGCGTTGGTTAAGGTACCTTCACTGATATAGTCTTGAGAGTGAAATTGGGCTGCCTTGGGTGTCAAAAAATATTAACCAGTCATCATTATTTACATGATTGCAGGTCAATGATTTTTTACAATTTATAACAGTCGCTCCAACTAAATATGGTTACCCAACTTATAAAGATAATGATTTTCTCCTCCACTTTAACTATGTGACATTTCTACTGGAACATCAGACATTTCTCTTCCACTGACTTTTCTCAGACAGTATGTACTCAATCTCCATTATCTTTGATCTGACTGCTGTCCTCTATTTCCATCAAACCCTCCCGCTCTGTCATGAAAAGAGTTGTAACTCTAGACCCTTTATGCATTCATGTTTGTTCCTTTATTTGGTGTCTACTTGCCCGCTCGTATGTATATCAGATTTTCATTTAGATTGTTGTAATTAAACATTAATGAAACATTCATGGTTTTAATATTGGATACTTTGGATTCTTCATAGATAATCTCTGATTGGTGGTCGCCATTTCCTGCAAATTATCTCGCTCTATTTCTGACACTTCATTTGGAATATTCTAATCAAACAGTTATTTTTAAATGTGAATACCTAGGGATGCTTCGCAGATATTTTCCGATATAGATAACTAAGGTTGCTTGCATTTTATTTTAAGTATTGGATAAGAAACAATAGCATTGTTTATAGAATACATGTTAATAAAAGTTCATGGATTTAGGTAGAAAAGTAGTTTATTTGACATTGGTTATAAAATGCTGTGATTGAAAATTGTGATCTTCAGACCGTAGTGTCCAGAGCTAGATGACCTATATGACAGTATCTTGTATGTTGCAATCTGGAGCCCTGCTTAGATGGATTGCTAATTATTTTGTGTTAGTTGTAGAGTGTGTTAGACGGCCAAGGCTTGAGAAAAACATTATATTATAAAGCTACTTCACCAATGCGTAGTTAATGCATAGATAAAAAGAGTTCATCCTTGGGGAGTACTGAATAGTTGAAGTTCCTGAGTTCTTCGACTTATCTTTACTTCTAGCTTTGTCCTCTTTTTGATACATGTTCTGCATCCTTTTTTCGTGTATATCTATTTTGCATTGGTATTGCAGCAACAGATATGTGATTTTTTTTATATTGATAAATTCTTGTGCTACATTTCAGAATAAGGTTCTGCATAGCCATTTGGAAAAGTTACACGTAAGACTGGCCGACAAGGATGTTTCTTCTAGTGCTGGAAATACCTCTCTAAATGCAACTGAAGATAGCAATTTGCAAAGTGTAATTAGTTATCTACGTCATGCCAAAGAGATAGTAAGTCTTTTCACTTTTGTCGATTTTCTTGGTCATGTAGCTGTGTTGCACAGCCCTCTAATCTTAAATAATTTGCAGGCGGATACCGAGGTTGCCTTACTGAAACAGGAAAAGTTCCGCATGCAGTCAGAGGTATATTTGACTCAACTAGTTCTTTGGTGTTGTTACTGAGGTTGGCGTGGCAGTCAGGAGTTTCACTGTTATTAGAGATTTGAAGAGACTGTTCATTGTAACCAAGTGGGAGGCTAGGTTTTGTGTTTGTATGTGCTTTGTGTTTCCTTGGCTCCTTTCGACCCATGTTATGGCATTTGCAAGCTTTCTCGGCTTGCTGGTGCTTCTTTATACAACTTTTTTGCCCTTATAATTTAATTTCTATTAAGCGAGAAAAATAGAACAGAAAAATATGTGAAACCACATTTTATACTGCACAACTCTTGTCCAAGGGTTTGTTTTTACTGTGGCCCAGTAGTGGAGTCTGTTCGCATGGATTTTAAGGTGTCTTTGGAGCAATGTAGAGAGGTCACTTGGTCGACATTGCTTTAGGATGATTTTTTTATGAAAGAAACTGAAGAATACTACTAATAGTCTCTTGACATTGTTTAACATGTTACAGCGTGAAGCTGCTCAGAAATCTGTTGAAAGGTTGCAGGCAAAACTTGAGTTGGAGCGTGAAAATGCCAAGAAAGTATTATTTACAGATGAGGAATTTAAGTCCCTTCAACTACAGGTGATTTGTCGTCAGTATATTCTCTTTTAGGACTTTTGTTCTAAACTATTCTACTATTAAGTATTAAGTAATAATTGTTGTTTCAAGCAACCTTTATTTTACCACAGGTTAGGGAAATTAATTTGCTCCGTGAAAGCAATGCGCAATTGCGAGAAGAGAACAAGCACAATTTTGAGGAATGTCAGGTTTTTTTTCCAACTACCCTTAACGGAGCATTACTTGGTGTATATGGTGTTCTGACGACACATTTCTTTATTCTAACAAAATATGATGTCGTAGAAACTTGGTGAAGTGGTCCAGAAAGCTAAAATTGAAGGCAACCAATTATCCACTGAGAAGGATAGTATAATTGAAGAGCTGCGCCAGGCAGTAGATGTACTTACACAAGAGAAAGAGCAATTAGAGGGAAAGATATCTGAGGTAACTATTGCGTACCAGATTACTTTTGTAGTTTTGTTTGAGGAATATTTTGTTCTTCACTGATACTTTCGGAATATTATGGCTTGTTTTCTTACAGTTACTTCAGAAGTTTAAAAATGTTGATGTCTGTGAGTATTGGAATTTGAAAGACAGTATTCAAGAAAAGGAGGTAAATTTCTTTTCCTTGCTAACATGCCAATGTTGTTAAAATGTTTAAAATGTATATCATACTTTTCATAATAGCGTCTTCAAAATTTAAAAATCGTTAACTATGCATAGATGTTAGATTGTTAGGTAAGTGGTCATTGGAACTATAAGATGGCAATAACTACGACATGCTTTGTGCTGGGAAATTGTGTTTTGGTATATGTTTGATTTGCCGATGTTAAGTGGTTGGATGTTTCGTAATTAATTCCTGCACATGTATTGCTTTTTTCCTGATTTATAGCGTTCCCAGCACATTTCAGAAAATGAAGGTTGATATTTCTAGCAGATGGCCTAAACGGTGTTAAGTTATGGCAACTATGGTTTAGAGATTTCCAAATACAGAGAAATACATGTTAGACAAGCTAGTTTGGTGGATTTGAGTAGTTCCATTGGTATCCCTGGTTCATCTGAACAAGGGTTTTTGATCCTTCTAAAGTTGTGTTGGTTCCAAGCACCATATAATCAGGAAAGCTGCTGCATGTCGGACTTTCACATGATTTTATCTTGTCCATTTCTTGATGACCTCGTTAGGTAATTGGCATTTTTTTCTTGTTTTCTCACCTAAGTTTCTATCAAACGTGTCCTACAAAACTTGTGTGGTGCGGTGAACCCTGTTACTTTCCTTAGCTGCCTACCTTATTGGTTGGTGCGTTGCAGTAATGCAGAAAAGAATGAGAGGCCGCTGACGTCAAATTTTGTGGTCCACAAGGGGCTTAACTTGGTTGTTGGTATTGAGCTATGTCGATGAATGCGTCCTATTTATTGCTTCGTAACATGCTAGAACTTGTGCAGTTTATGACATTGGACTTATTTTGTTTATTTTGTCTGGTTTATTTCTTAGATGGTACCTAATGTATTTCAAATATTTTTCGACATTTCTTGTCCCATCGATATTCTGTTTGAATTCCATGTTAATTTTTTCCGGATATCTGAAGTCCAACTGGTCTTACTTTAAGGTCAGTAGCTTCTGTGAAACTTCTGAGTGATGCCATCTTTCTGCAGAAGAATATGAATTGCATTATGGGCGACTTCATTTTTTTAGGTCATTTATAGTTTCATTCTACATGGTTTGAATTTGTAAATGTTCATAGTGGTTACATTTGTTAGAAGTAGAAGATGCTCGATGCTAGCGGGAAAGATGCAAATTCACAATTCTAATAGGGTTTCCATTTTCATGACTTTTATTGTCAAGTGTGTTTTTTCAATCATTAACGTACACACTACTTTCTGTGTGAAGTTTCTTCTCTTCAACAATCAGAAATTATTTCCTTCACGATTTTCTTCTCTGTTCTCTATTGTGAATAATTTTGTCCTTGTTTGCTTCTTGCGTTGGTGAAGGTTCCATGGAAAGTCGGTTCTTTTCCTGTACTTCTTCCCTCCACCATGGTGCATTTATGCACATAATTGGGACAATAAATATATGGAAGCCATGACTTTCTATTGTTGTTTTTATCATTTTTGGAAGACATTACCAATTGGGTTGATAGAATTTCCTCTTACAAATTATTTGATCATGCGGTGGATATATTCTGCTGACTCAGGTAAAGCTAAATGACAAACAAACTGAGATTGACAATCTGAAGAACATTCTTTCAAAGAAGCAAGAACAAATGTCAAATTTGGAGAAAGAAACTTTGAGATGCAAAAATGATCTAGATGATCAACAGAAAAAGATAGCTGATTTTCTACAGGCAGAGGTAGCGACTATAGCCCTGTTTATTTAATTATGTGATCGTCACTCTTGTTCTTTGGAATGTGTCTACCTTTTATTCGTTCTTCTTTTGCACTTTTCACTTCTGCTTTGGACCTTATTCTTGTCATTTGCAGTCAACTCTGAAATCAGATATTGAGAAACAAAAGAGGATCACAGCTAACATGAAGGTTTCCAATTCCATTTGCCTTCTCATTTCTTCTTCTTCAATTAGTATATCTAGCCTTCCATTCGTGTGAAGTATTGCCTTCCAATTTCAATGGTTTTAGTATGTCTGATTTGCAGAAAAGAATTGACGCTCTGACAAAAGAGAAAGAAGCCCTGAGCACAGAGAATTTAAACCTTGTTAAGCAATTAGATGAGTTGAAGCTTGGTAATTCTCTGAAAAAACGTGGTCATGTTTGTTGCCTTTTGATTTCTTTCTCTTATAACTTATATGTTTGACAGGCAAAAGGACGGATGGTGATGCTACAGCAGAAGTTGCCATAAAGGTGAAAGAGAAGGATACCAGGATTCAGGTTTGTCCTCTTGTTTTGTGACTCCCAGGGGATAGCTTTTCATGTTTCATTTTCAAGTGGTATTCTGTCAATTATTTTTAGATGCTAGAAAAAACGTTGGAGCGGGAAAGAGAAGAACTGAAAAAAGAGAGGGAGGATAATAAGAAGGAGAAAACCAGGCGTATGAAATCTGAAAACACGATCGTTGAACATCTTCAGAAACTTCACAAGGTTATTTTTCCACTTTATGATCATTGTTCCACTTGAATGTACCTCTAATTATAAGATGACAATCTAAGCCTTATAAGATCATCATCCTGTCTTTCATCTTGTAGGATGTCTTTTGATACAGCTCATTTTTTGTGTGTTGTTTTTGTCTATCTTTGAACCATATCTGTATTTCTTGCCTTTTGTGGTAGGCTCTTTGTAAACAAAACCCCCAATATTGTCAAAATGTATGTTACCCTAGAGGTTAATTCTTATTGATGATAGACGATGTAAGCAGCCAAAGCTAACTGAGAGGTTAAGTCTTATTGATCCTAGACCTGAAATGCAACATCTGTTTGTCATATCACAGTAATTAAGAAGTGCAGACAGCTTAACAAGCCATTTCAATTAGCCTGTTTAAATCCAAAGCTAAAAAATAGTCGGTCACTGACTATTAGAAATGAACGTTACTTTTTTTTTAAAAATTCCAAATTGTTGTTTGGGCGTATGAACAATATCTCAGGCTATGTAGTCAGCCTGTTTTAGATGAACTGCGCTTTGTTCCCTTTCATATCGGACATTCGAAGATATTCAGTTGAAAATACCTTTGAGGACATGGTGAATCTCATTGCTCTAATGACTTGTGAATAGTACCCTAGACACACTGCTTGAGTTTAGGTTCACATGTCTTCTGGTTCATCTTCCGTATTTGAACATGTTCATTTTAAACCACCTGAGGTAGTAAGACATTTGTAATTGTGCCACTGATAAAAAAAAGGACATTGTCATTGTGCATTTGTGCCTGTGGATTTAAAGGAGTGGAGCATTTCCAAGGATTTAGTATTGGATAGGAGTGCATGGAAGAATGCAATTCATGTTCCGGAACCATGATTCTTATGAGTTTCTTTTTTAGCCTACCCCAACTTGTTTGGGTTTGAAGTCTTTTTTGTTGTTGTTGCCACTGCCTGCATTACATTTGAGTATCCCATATGAAGTTAAGTTGTTCCTTAATTGGCTTCAATAAGTTTATGATGATGTTTGCAAACATTTCTGATTTGTCAACTCCAACTCTTTAACTTCGCTTGCATTTCATGATCGTATTGCATCTCTTTACTCTTATTTCACCTTCTAAAGTAGCCTAGCTGTACAATTTTTAAATTTCCCAGGAGGCGAAGAAACTGGAAGTAGAAATAAGCATACACAAGCATGGCGTAAGCAATATATTGGAGGTATGTATTCATATATTACTTCTAACAATGAACTACCATAATTTCATATGAGCTGTCTTTCTTGTATCGGTATACTGAGGGCTTAGAAGAAATATATGTTAACCTTTTGAAGGTAGTAAGACATGAACTCTTGTAAGATAGTTTGATGATCAGTGTGATTGAGTGGGGATGTTGTAACCAGCGCAACTAATCCTTACTTTGCTACTAGTTCAAGTTCAGTATCTTCCATATTGGACATGGTAACATGAACCTTGTTTTGAATTTGAAATACATGTTATGCTTCCTCCATGGTAGAAATATCCCTTGAGTTTTTAAACATGCATTCCTTTCTGTCATGCACAGATTATTATTCTATGACCACATTTGATGTTCTTAGTTGTATGATCACTAATCGTTAGTGCTATATATCATTGTTAGAGCAAAGGGACGACAGGTAGTGAACTCCCTTCTGCAACAATGTTGATGGAGCATGCCGGATCGTTCATTGCGTCTGTGGGCAAATTCAGTCAGTCCATGAGCAGCGCTGTAGGCAGTACTGATTTGGACTCTGGCCTTGTCACCGATCCTGGGTCTAGTGAAGCAACTGGAGATTTCTCAGGTTTTTTTTGGTCATAAATGCCAAGTGGTCATGAGAAGTTATACATAGAATTTTTTTTGTTTAAAAAAAAGTGGTAGGGGGAGGTTTTAGTGAAAATCTCGAAGTGATCCAGCTGTGTTGGGATCCGGTACTGTAACATTTGGTTGAGGAGTCTTGTTATATGATACTCATTTGGAATAAGATATAAATTCTTTTTATTATGAAATAATAAAGAAATGTTGATTACCTCATGATAATATTTTAAATCACTTTCTCTTGCAGGTCAAAAAGTCTCAAAACAAACTGGAGTTGAAGGTGAACAAGATAAATCCATCGAACAAAAGGAAAGGGACATTCCAAAAACAATCTCTGATGCTCGGAAAACAGTGAGAAGAATTGTACGTCCACGTCTTGAACAGGCAGAAGAACCAATACCTGATACCGAGATGTCAGATATAGAAGGTTCCACTGTTGTGGAGGGAAAACCTGGGGAGTCCCATGAAGAGGCTCTTGGTACTTCTAATTTGTCTGGTGCACAATCTTCTCGCAAGCGCCATGCCCCTCTGCCCACTTCGGAGCCGAAAGAGGATTCTGCTGTTAAGCAGGAACCTAATATTGATACTCAGATTTCTAAGAAATCGAAAGGCTTGGACGCTCTGAAGGAGGGTGTGGGGGAACAGGCTGCAGATGATAGTTCCATGGTTCCATCCTCAACAGAGGAAGTACATGAGGACATGACATCACAACTCCATTTCTCAGATAAGGACATTGCTGATGTTTCTAAGGATGAAAAACCTGATGATTCAGCTATGGAGATACCCGAGCGGACACATGATCCTGTGGTTGGGTTAAATGAAGATGATGATGCGAAAGTTGAGGGTGAGACCGCTGCTGAGTTGGAGAAAGCAACAGAGGTACCTGATGAAATACAAAAAAGTGATGAAGTCCAAGAAATGCACCAATCTACAGCCCTTTCTGAAGATGAGAGGGAGGAAGGGGAGCTGGAATCAGGTGAGCAGGAGCTACAGCCAGAAGATGGTGAGTTATCTGTGCAAGAATTCACATCTGGAGATCCAGTTGTAACTGAAGCTGCTGAGGCTGATGATGGAGTTGAGGTTGCTGTGACAGAACTAAATGAGGAAAAAGCTAATGTTTCAGAAGAAGTGGTAGAAGTTCCTGACAAATCAATTGATATCAACCAGCCTCCTTCAGACCGGGGAGAAGGTCAAACGACATCATCTACCACACAGGCCCAGCCATCAGACACCCCTGTGGAGGCAGCTGCTACAGAATCAGTCGGGCATTCTACGGAGACAGAAGAATCACAGCCAACAATCACGAGCACAAGAATTGTGCTAGCAGAGAGAGCCAGGCAAAACGCATTGCTAAGACAAGAGGGAATGCGGGCACGAGCTAGAGGTCGAAGGGTTTTAATAAGGGTAAATCTGTTACAATATGTGGTTTTTGTATCAAAATAATCCGATACATGGGATTTACTAACTCCATTGCCTCTGTAACAGAGAGATGTGGGTGGACGAGCTGCCCGAGGAAGAGGGGGACGTGGTCAACCACCCAACGACCAAGAACAGGGATAATCATTTAGCCTTACATGGATTACATGATCATTCAGATCACTTGTTTTGTAGCATGGATGTCATGCCGAGCGTCCTAATTGGGATGTATAGGCGTTGCAAACCTATAATTCTCATGAATAATTATTTGTGCTCTAAGATAACTCTGCATGCTTCAGTAGAACGTGACAACCGTCAGATAGATTTTCCCGTGACCTAAATGTATAAAATCAAATTTTGGTGTCATCAGCTCTGTCACTATAACTCCCAACTGCAGGCCTACTATCCGGGTTCATATTGCATTGGTACATGCTTGTTTGCTTCTTCCTTGATGGATACTACATTGTTGAATACGTCATGATTATGCATCACCCAAATACGGATTGCGACCTATCTTTTTCTTGTGATGAAAACAAAGTTGTTTGTTAGGTGGGCTACCACCCTCGGTGCTTTCACTTAATCTATTAGTATCTTGTTTTTAGGATTTTTTGCTTGGATGTTGTTACGGAAGACTATATTTATGTTTATACCATCGTTATATTTGTATTTCTATGTCATCACTAAACTAATACCTTTTCGTTGGTGTCATTATTTTTTTTGGTGGTGTTATTCTGTTGTGTACCCCTCTAACATTTTTATCTCCATTCATTAGTCCCTAATAATCTCTTCCCACTTGTCAACCAAGAAGCACTCTTTTCCCGCCACCAATGCCTATTTTCACCCGACTAACTTCGATTGTAGGCTTTCTTCATTTTCTCTTTCTTTTCTCATCCATTTGTTCCGTTCCTTGGTCTGAAGTTGATGGGGGAGCTCTATGAAGTTGGTGGTGTCATTTTGTTTTATGCCAGTGTGTGGTTATGGGGTTTCGACCGTTTTGTTCACTTTTGGCAAGCTCAAAAGGTTGGATAAAAAGTTCTTTTGTTGTTGTCACTTTCGCGTAAGTATCTTTCTTCCTTTAAAAAACTTGTTGCCACTTTTTGATGACGTACGATATATATTTGTAGAAATGCCTAAGTTGATTTCCTATTTTAGGATGGAGGTTGTAACTTTTTCGAGTGGATGATTGGTGCACCCTTACTGGACAACACTTTACTGTTGTGATGCGAAGAATGGAGTCATTTGTGGCTTTCAAGTTTGAAAATCTCGAAGACAATTGAAGCAATGATTGTTGCTCAGATGGAAGGGAGTTCTTTGCAGAAGAAATTTTGGACTATAGTGGTTGTGTAGTTTTTGCAATTGTAGTCAAATATATTCGTCTTTGGTAGTAGTTCTGTGGGGTTTGTGGTACAATGTTGTATTGTTGTGTTGTTTTATTTCTAACGTTTTGTTTGGTTACAATGTTATGTGTAATGTTTGGTGTTGATGTTATTATATGTATGTGTATTGTTTGGTTATATGTTATGCATTTGTGAAACCTATGTTCTTGATGACTCATACATATGCAAATATGTGAATTATAAGTACTAAGCACCTTCAAAGAAATTCCGAAATTAGACTTTAAATGCAGTTAGTTGTTTATAAACATTACGTCCTAAGTACAACAAACAAGTGTCAACTACACCAAAACGACAACATCACATTAAATACTATACGTTTAAGTATGACAACAAACTTAATACTTCTGCCTTTGAGTATCCAGATTGAATTAGATAATTATATGTCTTCAACCTCTTAGAGTTTGGTGTTTCTACGTTCACGTCAAAGTTTTGGGCTGCTGTTGGAGTTGGTTATGGTGTTTGAGGAGCTTTATGTGTGGTTTCATGAGGTCCATGTGCCGCATCATTGTTTGCTTTCGCACTTAGTGGTCCAGATGGTTGTTGAGGGGGTTCCTAAGCTACAGACATGGGAGGCCTGGTGAGGATAGGAAAAACTTAGTAATGTTGAATGTAATGAATAGACAAAAATTGAACTGCCCGGGAATCTGACGAAAGATTGTTGATGTGTGGGATGGTGGAGTATGATGAAAGATTGGTAGAGGGTTCTGCAAGGAATACAGTGGCAAGTGGTACAAGAGGGAAGTCTTTGCTAACATAAATTTCAACTTAGTTCTTTGGGTTTGGATATGTTACAACTTCAATAACATCCTCATCACACCTTATCCCGTTAAATTCAAACCTCAACTGCCCAGGAATCTTATAAACGACACACAATTTTTCATCAACCCCCACTTCATGTGTGATGTAAATGCAAGATCTCACCACTTCATAATTGATGGGGTCATCAACAACTAATACTTGACCTACTTTTACAATTTTTTGGGAAAATGCTCTACCTTGCCTATTAACCCTTTTCCCCTCTCTAAAGATGCGAAAAGTAAAATGTCTTGGTCTCCCCTGGCTATAGCAAATATCAGCAAAACAAAGTGAATCGCATGGAATAAACCAACATTTAAAGTACAAACTTCTTTCTCATTGCAGGGCGTAAACCTATATTCACCAAAGTAAAATTACATTTCAACTAAAATACCAAATAGAAAACTACATTAGTGTCACTAAACTCCTAAGAAATGCATGAAAGACAAGAATGGATGAAAGATTGCATTTTTCAGAAACCAATCGAAGCCTCAAAACTACATGAAATCAGTAAGCAATGTAAACCCTAAACCAAAATTGAATGTGCAATCTAACTTTTAACCCTGCACTTCAGGTTGGTGGACACCCTCAACCACCCCATAGTGTGCAGATGTCGGAGGGGAAATGCAAACGTCAGAGAGGAATGCAGACAACAGAGAGGTCATGTAGCAAAAATGGAGGAGACGATGGTGGGGATTTGAGATTGGATTGGTGGGAGGGACGATTTTGGGGAAAATGGTTGGATTGGCGATTTAGGGTTTCTCGGGTGAAATGGGGAAATTGGGGGATATGTGGGGTATTGGTGTTAGTTGGGTTATTCCCTAATTTGCTAATTAGATGGTAATGACCATTACAAGTAATTAACAAAACACAAATACAAATCACTAAGTGACAATGAATAGGAAGATGACACGTGGTAACAAGAGATGAAGTTTTGAATAATAAAATAGATGACACGTAACAGAATGACAGCCCAAAAAGTAACGACACCAACCGAAAGGTATTTGGTTTAGTGATGGCACTTATAGAAATACAGATATAACGATGATAGAAACATAAATATAGTCTTTCGTAATGACATCTAAGCAAAAAAACCTTGTTTCTATGGAACATTTATTCTAAAACACCAATATACAAGTTACTTTTCAATTACTTAATAAACGACCGTAACTCATCCAATGCCAACATTTGCGCATTAACCTCACATTGTAAGGTGCTTGTGTGGAATTGAAAAATCACCATTTTAACCTTTTGTCATTGTTATTCGTCACTAAAAAACTCGTCGTTTGCGCTAAGTGGTGAGGACACTTTGAGAGAGCCCGAAAAATTCTTTCCCTTGATGGTAGACACCTTCAAGTAGTTCATGTATGATAGTTCACAAATCTGAGTAGTTGCAATTTGACCCAAGATGATCTTCCGCGTCTTTTACTTCTCGGCGGACGTTGGGTGTGATTTCCCCTAAAAAGTAGTTGCTCTTTCCAATTTGACAAAAGAATGGGGGTCTGGGTGGCAAAAACAAAACAAAACAAAGAAGAACAGTGGATGTCCGGATATATATACTTAGGATGACACAACACCACCATATCCATATCCCTCCCGGTTAGAGAATTGGCAAATGTTCTGTTCCTCCAAACAAGAGACATGTCTTCTGCTATGTTCCTGCAACCTTCCAAATGTGAGTGAGTTCTTCTCCCCGACTCTTCTCTAATCTCTTCACTGGGCACTTCCACTTAAATCTACGACTTTTGTCCTGCTGCAGTCATAGTTCCAACTTGTATACCAACAACACCAACACCAACAGGTTTAGTTGCGCCCAACACAAGAATTCACTGGTGAGCAGCGGTTTGGTTTATTGTACAACAGCTCTGCTTCTACTCATTTTAAAATCACAAGTTTCGTTGGGGAAATCAACCTTATCCCCAAATGGGTGTAGGAAACAATTGCACTATGGAAGAAAAAAAAACCCTTTTTGCCCAATTCACTCGGTCACTCGCGAGTGAGAATCCACTATTTTATGGAGGATTTGTTTTTTTTTTTTTTTTCAAGATGTTACGATGCATTGAAATTAAACATACACTGGTTACCTCAAAACATATTTCACTCTACACCACTTTTGTTATTTTATGGAGGATTTCAAGTGAGAACTTTCCCCTTCATCTCGTCTGACATCTTATTTTGGGGCTGTTCGGTGAAACTGGATTTTGGAATTTGGCGTCTGGGTAATTTGCGAAACCTCCTTAAAGTAAGTGGGTTACGCTCAAGGTTCAGATATGCGGGATGTGGAGTGGATGCGGCGGGACACCGCATCGAATATATGTGGAATGTTGATGCGATGCGGGTGCATATATGGTTTGCGAATTTAATAATTAAATAATATACATATATATTAATTATAAATTGTATATATATAACTAAAAATTTAGATAAAATTTTGAATAATTTCTAACATCAATAATTCAACATTAAACAAAACATGACTTAATAATACAATTGTACAAGTAATATATTAATTTTTTTAGTTTGGAGGTGATCTATCAAATTCAAACATAACATGTCACCTATGCTGTCCAACATGATTAAAAAGACATAATAAATTTTCAACTACAATCAATGAGCAAAAGATCCAACAATTTTTAATAAGTTCATGACATAGAATGTAATTAATAAAATATAAAAAACACAAACAAAGTTAAATGGGTAATCAGATATTCGGATATCTTCCGAATTTGAACCCAATTAAGTTGAAATGTCTATTTGATATGCGCCTCATATGCGGGTCACAATGCGGTCCACACATGGGAGGTCGCATCCTTAGGATGCGATGCGGATCTCGGCTGCATCGCACCTGCATCTGCATATGCGGCCGCCTATCAAAACGCTGGTTACACCCAAATGAATTTTGGCCATTGGGGCGTTGGGCGTCTGGCATGTGGGACTGGATTTTACACAACAATCAACAAGCTTATCAAGACCCAGTTTTCGCTCAGACTTGGAAGTTTGGTAAATTACAACCATACCCTAAACACTAGCTTATGGGAAATTGGAATAAAGTATTCCAAATGCCTACTTTTGAGACTCGAGACGTCAAAACCTGGTCTCTGAAACGGACCCTTAGCATCTCAAGTTCCCCTTAGAATAAGCTAGTATGATTACGAACCGTACCTAGTTACGACGATCTTGCATAGAAACCGCATCATCTCATGTTCATCTTGTAAGAACAGTTACCTGGTGATATGGTAATGTTTCATCTAGTGAGTTAAGTACTTGTCAAGCACTGTTTTAACTGATATTGGTAGATCCTTCAACATTCAGGTTTCCGAGTAGTGGTCATTGAGCTCACATTTTAGTCTCCGAAACTAGGCTCCCCCACATCTCCACTCACACTCCCACAATCACACGCATTCCAATGAAGTTGTCAATTCGAAGAGAACTGTTCCTGAAAACCTGTCAATTCGAAGATAGAGAATATGAAAAAAACATTTGCCTCCATTTCTCCGTAGCGAACCGTATCAGATATATCTAGCTCAGATATATCAGATATATCTGGCTCAGATATATCTATGTCATTGCTTTACTCATTTTGGTAGTAGTAGGTAAGGTAAAACAAATGAAAAACTATATCGAGAAAATATTAGATATATCAGATATCATCTTCACACCGACTTGTGCATTGTTCAGAAATGACAACGCGTATCTTGTCAGAAATGAGACTAGATATATCTGACTAAGTAGCTCATATGTGGATTCAAATTCATCAAGTAACATTAGTTATATGTCTCAAGATAATGCGATTATTAAAAAACACGTGTCAAATCATAACTATATAAGTGATATATCCACTGGAAACCCAGATATATCCAGAAAATGAGTTCACTATCACTCCTATAATACAGATATATCACAGGGAATGCTTTCAGATATAACTAAATTCATGTTTTTGTAGAAGATATGTATACAAAATACGAGCTATAACAAAACTCATACCTATAACACATATATCACAAGGAATGCTTAGTGATATATATCCGACGATGACAACGCATATCTTATCAGAAATGAGACCAGATATATCTGCCTAAGTTACTCGTATGTAGCTTCAAATTCATCAAGTAGCATTAGATATGTCTGAAGATAATGCAGTAATTTAAAAATACACTTGTCTAATCACAACTGTATAACTTATTATCCACATTAAACTCAGATATATCTGGGAAATAAGTTCACTATCACATCTATAACACAGATATATCATAGGGAATGCTTTGACTACAATACATTGGATGGGGAAAAATTCAGTGCATAAGAGTTCAGACACGAAATCCAAAACTCCACTTTAACAATCATTTATTTTGTAAGTGGAGTAATAAAATAAGAAACTAAAACTTTGTGAGTGAGAGAGAGAGTAAGTGGAGGTCATATTTTTAAGAGGAGCCCGAAAAAAAGCCCACTATAAGAGTCTGCCAAGAATTTCCCTTTCCCTAATAGGCATGTCTTACTGTCACACAACCCCACAAATGAACTCCATGTTTACAAACCAAAAGTTTTCCTAAACTTCAGAATTTAAAAAACTTGATCTTGCATTACTTGTGAAAAATATACAAAAGAAAACTTAAAACATAGCACAAATAGAAGCTCTCCCAAGTGTTTTGCCGGTAAAATGACACAATTTGGCACCTTGTCGCTATCTTCAAATGACCAGTGAAGCTCTATACTCGATATGTTTGAACGTACTTTGATTTTCATAACATGGCATGTAAGTTGTGAGTATGATACACTACTGTAAACATATTGCGGTGCTACCATAGTTTCAGTCTATTATACGATTTTGTAGCTACACCTTTTTTGGTGTAGTAAGACCTCAATTGATAGTCTTTATAATTTCCTTCAGTAGGGTCAGGTGTCGGTGGAATTATGAAGGAAAGTGTGAAGGACAAGAAGCGTTTAGTTCATTGGAGTTCGGAAGTCGAAGAATTCTGGTAATGGTATCACTTTTTTCCTTGGGGGTCGGGTCCGTGGTTAGTGGTCCTGCCTTTGGAAAAGCAAAAGTTAGAAGCCAATATGATGAGAGGCGCTTACTTGAGCAGAACAAGAAGATCCAAGAAGCGAATAATGCACCTGAAAGCTTCCCTAACTTTGTTAGAGAAGGTATGTTTCGACCTTCTTTGGGTTTCTCTTGGTATGTTAAAGCCAAAGCCTTAGTTAGCCTCATTCAGCTAGCTAATTGTTACGTTGAGTTATTTCTGCTGTCTGATCTGCTAGGGGTTTGCTTCATACGATGTTTGGTAATTTTAATGGTTCCTTCAACACAGAATTAGAAGCTTTATTCAAAATTATGCTTTAGCATCACTTCATTTTATTTTATCTGTAATGCATATAATCATTGGTGCTCATTCTGGCTGGAAAGGGTTATGTTAGCTTGTGACATACATGACAAAAGCCTTGCTGAAACTCAAGCTTGATGTGAATTTTGATGAATCAAGCCCAAGCTAGACTTAAAATTTGATGAGCTGATGAAAATGTGGCTATAATACAGTAAAAGTTAGGTTCTTTGGGCTCTGCCTTTTGTTTACCTGCAGTCCATTGCAATATTGAAATTCCACCTGCTTCTGCTTAAATGATATTTTTTCTGCATTATTATATTGGTATGTGTGCTTGAAAAAGGAAACCTTTAAGGAATAATATCCCAATAACCCCGTGGATTTCGGAATTTTTTCTAGTTCAGTATGAAACTTCTGGAATTTGACTTCCCTGAAAATTTTCTATTCCGTAAGATTCCGACCACTCTGGATTTTTCCAAATACCAACAGCAAGATAGGTGGATGAAATTTCGCCAAGCTAGTCTGGCGCCTGCTTATAAGCAATATACCTAATCACTTTTCAAATCAAACCCCAAAGAAAACCAGCCAATCCATTTTCAATTTTTTGGTGTCGTCTTTACAAATTCGGGATCTCCTTGGCCTGAATCTGTAGCACCACTGCTCAACATGAGAAATGTTTTAAGTGGATTAAGATGTCATGGCTGGGGTACATGCAGGAATACAAGTATGCTCAAAGCTGATAGTTTTTTGGTTTAGACACTGAGATACTGCTTCAATTGTTGCGTTATCCAACAAATCTAGTTTTGCTGCTCCGCCATGAATATGTGTTGAATTTCACTTTATTATTTGTTTTGTTTAACCATGTATTTCACTATATTGCTGTGTTGTATTCTATCGTTTGTCGGATTGAGAACAGAAATAATCAATATCATTGCAGGATTTCAGGTTAATGTTGTGATACCTGAAAATTACATTAAGTGTGATTCTGGACTTATTTATCTGGATATCAAAAATGGTCAAGGTGATTATCCAAAAGATGGGCAGCAGGTCTCTCTCTCTCTCTCTCCATTTTCCTGTTAAAAAGTTTGTCACTGATATTCTAGGGCTGGTAAAAATATAGTAGTATTTTTCATAAATTTCCGGTCTGTGTTTGAATAGTTGCAGTTTTTTTTTCTGTCTTAGTCACTTTTTATTTATTTTGTTTTTTCACAGGTTACCTTCCACTACATTGGCTATAATGAGTCAGGTCGTCGGATTGACAGCACTTATCTTCAAGGTTCTCCTGCGAAAATTCGTTTAGGAAACAACGCTCTGGTTCCAGGTCAGAATTTATATCCTTTTGGATATTTCAAAGTGCAAATCTAATACACAAAAAATTCAGGGTTCGAAGAGGGGATAAAAACCATGAGACCGGGGGCGAAGCGAAGAATAATAATTCCACCAGAACTTGGGCCTCCAGTGAGTTTACACTTACTTTCTGCCATAATTATGTTCACATATTTTAAATCTTAACATCTTGAAATATACCATGATTCATTACTATGAAATGCAACATAATGCTCAATATGTCCATATTAATGGGACAGATGACTAGTTATTCCGATGAATCATTTCTTCGAACAAAAAAGATAAAGTAAATACTTGAAATGCCACACATATCAAAGTCTCTTGCGGAACCACTTTTTTTCCGATAAATTGGTTGTGATATTATTACAATGAAATGCAATTATGCAACACAAATTTCAAGAATTTGAATACTTACATGTTATAAATCATTATAACGTAGTACCATTGAATGTCAAATTTGAATTAATTGTTATTTTGGTGGAAGAAATTGTTGGGAGGGGATCTAAAAATGCACTCGCACGAATACTGATTAAACGAACCACTAAAACGAATATCGATTGCGGAACTTAATTTCTGATCATCTCACAATCTTAATGCAACAAGAAACACAAATAAGATGAAATAGACAAACAAACACAAACGCACACCTGAAACACCTAAGACACATGCGATTTACAAGGTTCGGCAATACGCTTACGTCCTTGGGGGGTCTCCTGCAGATTTCGTTTCCTTTTTCCGCTTCTCCAACAAGAGAAGCAACCGAGATTACAAGTATATGAAGACAATATATTCTCCAAATCACTCTATATCTATCCCTAGCCTTAATTTCTCAACTCACAATGAAGGAAATAATATACTTGTACGTTATGTTAAAACCAAGAGCAAACAAGCTCTTTTATAGACTCAAAAACCGAGCTAGAAACAAGCAAAACCGCACAGAAATCATTGGCAACGGTCGACCGAACTAGCTCATTCGGTCGCCCGTTTTAATTAACAAGAACGTTCCGTGTTGCGATTCGATAGACCGAATCCTTCCTGGTTGACCACTGGAACGCTTCTCATTGCGATTCGGTTAACCGTTTGACCGCTTCCATTAACAATTCGGATACCAAATTGTTCTCCCGGTTGACAGCTTTCACGAACTGACTCATTCTCCAACTGCTCCACGGTCGACCGGAAACCCATCGGTGGACCGTTACTCTTTCGACAGACTCTCTCGTGGTTTTCGGTAAACCAAATGTCCAACATTGGTTGACCGAACTCAGCTGGTCCGAAGTGCCTGGAGTTTCTGGACGGTCGTCCGAACCCAACAAGCTCCAAAGTGCCTGGAGTTTTGGGACGGTCGATCAAATCCCATCTGGTTGACCGTTTGACCTGGTTCTGCTTTCTTAACAAATGCAAACCAATATTCAACAATCTCCACATTGGTTTAGATTTGTTACCTGAGTCTTTTTCTAACCCGCATCCTTCGTGCTTCCATGAAGCACCGTTGGCGCTACCCCCCGGAGCGCTCACTTTCTCAGTCTCTGAGGATATTGAGAAGTTTCGAGCACAACTCGAACTTCTCCCGACTGACCACCTTGGTCATCATATCCGCCGGATTCTCACTAGTATCGATCTTCTGAAGAATAATCTGGTCTTTCTCGATACATTCGCGGATATTATGGTACCTTACTTCAATATGTTTGGTCTTTGAATGAAACGTTTGATCCTGGCTAGATAAATTTCTCTTTGACTATTGCAATGCAATTTGGTCACTTGTTGTTTCATCCCCAAAGAGCTGACCAAACCCTTCAATCATATAACTACTTTTTCGGCATCAACCGCTGCCATATACTCCACTTCTGTCGTAGACAATGCGGTAGTATGTTGAAGAACCGATCTCCAACTCACTGGTTCCCCACCTAAAGTGAACATGTACCTTGTTGTGGATATATGTTTATCCAGATCACCAGCATAATCTAAATCGACATACCCCTCCACCTGCTTTTGTGCTCCATCTTAGGTGAATTTCAAGCTAACATCCATGATTCCCTTCAAGTACCTCAACAACCACTTCGACGCTTCCCAATGCTCTTTTCCTAGCTTAGCCATATAACGACTAACGAGGTTAACTGCATGTGAAATGTCTGGCCTAGTGCAGATCATAACATACTAACGGATCCGACTGCACTAACATACGGAACTCTCTCCATATCTCTCTTTTCCTTTTCAGTAGAGGGGTTGCACTTCAACGAGAGTTTGAAGTGAGCGCTAATAGGTGTGACCACTTGCTTGACATTCTCGAGATTATACCCGTCGAGTATCTTCCGGATATAGCTCATTTGAGTGAGCAGAATTTCAACTCTCTTGGTATCCCTGGAGATCTCCATACTGAGAATCTTCTTTGCACTCCCGAGGTCTTTCATCTCAAACTCCCCATGAAAATTTAGTTTGCGATCATCTATATGCTTCATCTCCTTAACCGTGATCAACATATCATCAACATACACAAGCAAGAACACATGTGTACCGTCTCCAAGACTCCGCAAGTAAACACAACTATCATAGTCGCAACGTACAAAATCATTCTCAATCATAAATGAATCGAACCTTTTCTACCACTGCCTCGGCGACTGCTTAAGTCTATAGAGAGATTTCTTTACTTTGCAAACTTGTCATTCTTTGCCTCGTGTGGTGAACCCATCCGACCGCCTCATATAGATCTCTTCCTCTATGTGCCCGTGAAGAAAAACTGTCTTCACATCCATTTGCTCTAACTCCATGTTGTCCATTGCCACCATGACTAACAACACTCTAATCTAGGTGTGCTTTACAACAAGTGAGAAGATCTCGTTGTAATCGACCCCTTCCTTGAGCATACCATTTTGCCACCAACCTCGCTTTATACTCTAACTCCTCCATTGGAGTTGACCATTCTTTCTTCTTGAAGATTCACTTGTACCTGATCACGTGTTTTCCCTTAGGAAACTCCATTAACTCCCAAGTTTGATTCTTATGAAGAGACTCCATCTCTTCGGTCATGACCACCATCCACTTGTTTCTGTCCTCCTGCTCAATGACTTCTTCGAATGTGAAAGGGTCCCCACATTCGGTAACAAGTGCAAACGCAATACTAGCATCATCATGATCATACCTTTTTGGTGCATTTGTGATCCTCATTTGTCTTCCTTGAGCAATACTCTCTTGCTCAGCTCCTTTATCTACTCGTGAGTCAATTGTTTCCTACTGAACTTCTTGATTCGATTCATCCCTTTAAGTCGTGACTTCAACTTCGATTTCGTCTTCCCGCACGGAACTCTCGAGATGCTCTTTCTCCTTAAGGCTCTTGAGCAAACTTGTCTCATCAAAGACCACATTACTCCGTAAGAGTACCTTCTTGCTCACTAGATCCCAAAACTTATATCCTTTCATTGCCCTATCGTAACCAAGAAATATGCATTCTTTTGATTTCGAATCCAACTTTGACCGTTGTGTCTCATCGACCAACGCATAGGCTTTGCATCCAAGTATTATAATCCTCGAGTATTCAAATGGCTCACCCGTCCACACTTCCTGAGGCGTCTTTAATTCAAGTGTCGTTGACAGTGAGACATTTACCAAGTAACACACAAGATCTACTGCTTCAACCTAGAAATCATTTGACAGATTCGCATGAAGCCTCATGCTTCTTGCCTGTTCACACAAAGTTCTGTTCATCCTTTCAGCTACGTTGTTTTGTTCCGGACTCCTCAGTGTAGTGAAATGCTTTGTGACGCATTCTTTCTCACATAAACTTGCGAACTCCTTTGAGGTGTACTCACTCCCGTTATCTGTCCGTAAGTATTTAACACATTTTCTTGTATTTTTCTCTACCTGGGTCTTCCATGTCTTAAACTTCTCAAAGATAAACTCATACCTTCTTTGAGAAGTCGTCTATAAATGTAACGAAATATCTGGCTCCACTTTTTAACCGAACCTGCGTCGATCCCCAGACGTCTGAGTGCACATACTCCAATATTTCTTTCGTCTTCTGGATAGCCGTCTTGAATCGAATCCTGTGCTGTTTATCGAAGACACAATACTTACAAAAATCCAATTTGCAGCTTTTAACACTTTTCAGCAGTCTTTGTTTGTGTAGCTCACACAAACCTTTTTTCCGACATATGATTAAGCCTTATATGCCAAAGTGCGGTGCTGTTTTCGTCACGTGCAACATTTGCTGCACCTATTCCTGCTACTGCACTCCCTTGCATCCAATACAAGTTGCCCACCTTAGTTCCCTTTATTACTGTCATCGCTCCATGAGTGACCTTGACGTTACGGTCCGCCCCGGACCATCTCCACCCGAGTGTATCAAGCTCTCCTAGAGATATAAGGTTCTTCTTCAACTCCGGAACGTGACGCACACCCGTCAGCCATCGAACATCTTAAACTGTATAGAACCAATTCCGACGGTAGTGAGGGACACATCGTTGCCCATGACAACGATCCCTCATTTCAGTGGTTCATAGGATGTAAACCATTCTTTAACCGGGCACATGTGATAATATGCTCCTGTATCCAGAATCCATCCCGTAGATAGATTTCATTTCCTTCTTCCGCTTCTCCAATAAGAGAAGCAACCGAGATTACAAGTATATGAAGGCAATATATTTATCCCTAGCCTTAATCTCTCAACTCGCAATGAAGGAAATAATACATTTGTATGTTATGTTAAAACCAATAGCAAGCAAACCCTTTTATAGACTCAAAAACCGAGCTAGAAACAAGCAAAACCGTGCAGAAATCGTGGGCAACGATCGACCGAACTAGCTCATTCGGTCGACCGTTCTGATTAACAGGAGCGCTTTCTGTTGCGATTCGGTAGACCGAATTCTTCCTGGTTGACCGCTGGAACGCTTCTCATTGCGATTCGGTTAACCGTTTGACCGCTTCCACTAACAATTCGGATGCCCGAATTGTTCTCCCCGTTGACAGCTTCCACGAACTGACTCATTCTCCAACTGCTCCACGGTCGACTGGAAACCCATCGGTGGACCGTTACTTTTTCGACAAACTCTCTCATGGTTTTCGGTAAACCAAATGTCTATCATCAATTGACCGAACCCAGCTGGTCCGAAGTGCCTGAAGTTTCTGGACGGTCGACCGAACCCCATCCGGTCGTCCGAACCCAACAAGCTCCAAAGTGCCTGGAGTTTTGGGACGGTCGACCAAATCCCATCTGGTCGACCGTTTGACCTGGTTCTGCTTCCTTAGTAAATGTAAACCAATATTCAACAGAAATATCTCAAAAGGTGCACGAGGCAAGGTAGTGTTGCCCTATATAACTAGAGTTAATTAACGGTAAATCATGGCCTCACATGATCAAATCTACCATTGACTTATTTGTCTTTGTCCCCTTCTGTCCTGACCAAACAAACATTGGGTGCACCGGCAGCTGGATCAGAAGAATGAAGTTCATATGCCTTCGGGGCAGAGGGATGTTTTTTGAAGTTGAAAGAGAGGCTTTGGAATGTCAGTATTGATGGTAATTTGAAGGGTGCTACTGAACTGTGTTGTCAGTGATGCAAAAACACAGCAATGTGATGCTTCAACCCAATTTAGTGTAAAGAGATACTCTTAAGTAATGACACCGTATGTATATTTTAAGTGATGATAAACATGGTTTCTTCTTCTTCTACTTCTTAACAGCCAACAAAACCTATTTGAGGATTAAAAATATATATTGCTGACCTTCATGACCACAATAAAATACTTCAGATTTCTGGACACATATTAGATTCAAAATTCACAATTTCTTGCGATCAACAACCTCCTTAATGCCGAACTCCTAGAATGGATCACAAATTCCCGATGAGAAAGTGGTGCAATACTAATATTTTTTCTGGTTATCATGTAAATTAGACACATAAGTTTTGCTTCTAAATTTTGTGAATGTTGTGCCTAGGTATTAATTGTTCTGACTTGACTGTTTTTTTTTTTTGTAAAATCACACAAATATGGCTATCTACTGTTCATCTTATTCCAATTATGAATGCATTACCACTTCTGGGTGAGAGAATCAGCTTTTAGTTTGTAGTTTTTACTCGATGCTGATCATTTTGAAAATGGTGCAGGTTGGCCCTTCCACATTTTTCAGTTCGAAACAGTTCGAGGTTTTTGATATCGAACTACTTGGTGTCAAGGACTGCCAACGCAGAACGATAGGTTTCTACTCTGATGTTGTCTGTGACTAACACAGTATCCTTGTGAATTTACTATACCTGTACCAGAAACTACCAATTAATGGCAAATTTTGTCTCATTTATTTATCATGAATTGTTTGCTACAAATCCTCATTTCAGATCATTTGCAGTTAAAGCAACATAACAAACTTACTTGATTGCAGACATTCTAGTTGTAGTCTCAAGTATAAAAAGTTCAATTTCAGCTGATATTCAGGTGTTTGTCATGTGTATTTTCAGCTGCTACAAATTGTTTTATTTTAAACTGGATGTGTAGATGCGAATGATTGTGATATTCTGGGGTTTGTAGTTGTTTGCCATTTTACCTATTATTTGGTTGACTCAATTAGTCAATGATGACTGTTTGGAAGAAATTATTATTTATTATTGGGGATTTTTTTACAAGAAAATAGTGCAACAAACTTGTAAATCCTGTGAGGTTGCAGTGGGATTCCATGGGAATTTTGGAAGATCTTTGATGTAATGGAATTCGCAATTCCATTGTCTACAAGAGACCAGAAATTTTATTTTATTGTTTTAAGTAAATAGAAGTATTATATTGATAAGTTTATTTGTCTTGCATGAAGTTCTACAACTGTGTAAAACATGAAATGGCATAAGAATTTTGGGATTGAGGAACAGAGGATCAATGCCCTCCAAAAGCTTCAGTTCACCATTTGGATATCACAGTGAGTTAAGGAGGGATGTCAAATTTTAACCAAGGTCAACTTGAAAGTATATGATTAAACAGTGTTCTGTTTCTCAGAAAAGTATAATTTGATAGTTTATATCACATTACAAGTTAAAAGATAAATTTCATTGGTGCCCTCGACTAGGACGTAAATAAAAGCAGTTTGCTACCTTCTTGCAACGTAAAACTTATCATCAAATACCTTAAACAACTAAAATCATATTTGAACAAAAAAATGTTGAGCACTAGTTATACCCAACCTCATTTGTTTTTTTGATTTTATATACTCTGATACCCACCCCATTTTCAAATTCCAAGAATAAGACTATTTTGATTGGAGACTTTATCTTGACTATCTCAAGACAAAGTTAGCCCAATTGCCCCCAACTTCATTTTTGAATATCAACTTAATTCTTAAATTAGAACCCGAATTCATTTCTTCCATTGAAGATTAAATCATCGTATGTAAGCTTAATATTGGACTTCAAAACATCTGAGCATTATATGTTAGTTGACTGACACACACGAAACACAGACAAAAGTTGGTTAATTAAAGAGTGAAGGGAAAGGCTTGGTGGGGGTGGTTAGAGTTGAGTTTGTTTGGATAGAATGAGCTTCTCATCCACCACAATCTCCCCTCCTTCTCTTCTCCTCTCGCAACTCCACTCCAAACCAACTCTTCATCTCAACAGCCCAACTACTGTTAATGTGCCACCAAACCCAACTCCTTCCTTCACCATCTCCAGGAGACTTGCTCTCACCCTTCTCCCCCTCCCCTTTCTCTCCCCACTATCCGTAGTTGCCGCTGAAGGCCAGGATCAATGTGTTCTCGATGTTGCACCCTCCGGTCTCGCCTTCTGTGACAGGGTTGTTGGCACCGGCCCAGCCGCCATCAAAGGCCAGCTCATCAGGGTAAACCAACCAACTGCTCTTTTTAAAATCTAATTTCAAAGTTCATGGATTTTTCAGTTGTGATCAATATGGGATTAGAGTGGTCCCTGCAAGTCGATTGGTATGTTCTGATACTATGTGAAATTTGATTATAATTACTTACAACTCTATCAAATATAGCTGTAGACTTTATTTATTTATTTGTTTTTGTGAGTAATTTGAGATTACATTTCCAACTTGTTTAATGCTGAATACAATGAAAGGGTATGACTGGTTTGAAGATGTAGTTCTTGAGTTTATTTCATTAAGGAAGTGAATATATATGTAAGTGGATATGGACAATTTTTGATTTCTTGACTTTTGTACAATATATACACGAGAGACAATTTGTAGAGAATGATATACTACAAAGATGACTGCGTAAATGAAATACCGCAATTAGTTTTTTGTTTTTCCCCGTAGAGTAGGGAAAAGTTCCATTCCAAGATTCAATTGGTAATGGCAATCTGAGGAATAGTTTTTCGTTTAGAATCAACTTACCTTGAATTGTAGTTATACTATTTCCAAGTATTTTAGTACTGATGCTAAATCTTAGATTCGTCTGAAATTGTCCCTATGTTTTTTTTCTTTTTCTCCTGGGGCACTGTAAAGGCACATTATACAGGAAAGTTGGAGAATGGGACGGTATTTGACAGCAGCTATCCAAGGGGGAGACCACTTATGTTCCGAGTAGGCGTCGGCGAGGTGTGCAATTTCATTTTTTTTAGTAGTTTCTCTTTACGTTTTGCAGCTTGATTTTAACTAAGGAACCTATGGCTTACTTCTTCTTTTCTTTTTTTTGCGAAAATTAGCATACGTATGAATATCATTGAGACAGAGTATCGTTTTCCACTGATTGTATTGAGGCATTTGATTTTCCAATTTTTCGATTCAGTAATATTTGGTGTTCTTATGGTCTGCTACATGAAAGTTGGTCTTAGACGGTATGCTACTCTAGGATTGCAATTCAGCAATTGTCCAATTTGAAAATCAAGTTGAAGTGTATGGGAATCGATATATAGATGCATATTTGCGAGTGTACATTTGGAAGACCAAAAAATTTGGTAGGTACTTGCTAGACTCTTGTTACATATAGCAAATGACATATTTGTTTATGTACGCATATGTTAGCCTGTTTTTTTTCATGTAAAGATTGATTTTTCGGATATTTTATGATTCTGAATGCATTATATTCATCGATTAGTCACTTCTACAAGTACATAAGCATTTTTTGTCTGTATAACTTGTAGCCCCGAGAGCAAGTTGTATTTCCAACTCAGGTGGAACTCTGGGTCAAGGAATTACCAGAAATGCAGTTTATAGACAAATTACTGGGTAATCAGACCTGTAGTATTCCTGTACGTCCAGCTAATTTTATCATCTGACAATGTTATATTAGGACTAACATTTCAAACATATGACAAATTATGGCATATGTCACGATACAATTTGTCGAACCTACAGAAACATAGTGACTCCGACCGACTCACCAATAATTTCTGTACATAAACACAGTGTCAACTCTTATGTATCACTTATTTGCGAAGCATAGTAGAGAACCAAATTTGCAGGGCTGATGGAGACATGCAGTTGGTTTTGAAAAGTACATTCAGTATTACAGTTGGATGTCTTAATCACTGTTCATGCATTGCAGGTAATCAAAGGATGGGATCGGGGCATTCTTGGTGGTGATGGCATTCCTCCTATGCTTGTTGGTATGCAAATGGAGCTAATTTCTTCTTGTTTTGGATGTTATATGGAATCATTTCTTCTGGCCAAGAAACTACGATACTTCGTGGGATTAGCATGATTTTTTGTTGTTTCAGGTGGGAAACGCACCTTAAAACTTCCTCCGGAACTTGGATATGGTGCTCGAGGGGCGGGTTGTAAAGGAGGTGAGATATATCAACACAAGGCATTCCTTCACCACCAAAATCTGTTAAACTATATGGTCATTGCATCATAACACCTTGAATTTGATAACATGTGTAATTGTAGTACGCAAGGTAGGACGTCAATGTCTTCTTTTTGGTTTGTAACTCATACACATCTCTAAATAATTTTGGATTATATTTATGAGAGCTCATTTCAACTAAAATAGTTGTAAAAGCATTTTTTTATTTCAAGATATGCACCTGATTTTAATCCCCTCTCTCTAGTACATAACAATCATGTATTCCCTATGACACCTTGCATTTGTTAACAGGAAAATGTATAATACCACCGGATTCAACACTACTTTTTGATGTCGAATTCGTTGGCTAGGAATGAGAAGCTTCTGGTTTTGTTCATCACTTTTGGCAGCGCCAGTTTTAACTATCTGATGGTGTCTGTTGTGGAAGTTCAGTAAACTGTAATTTCATTAATGTTTGCAAACTTGCATTATCCAAACACAAGTTAGATGTCATATGTATTTCTGCTTCTATTTAAACTGTTGTACAATTAAAACAACAACATATGTTTCCTAGTGATATTTATTTTACATGATTTCCATTTGCCTTTTATTCATGTAAATGGCCGCTGTATTACCGTCTTTGTTTTCTCAAATCGTTAGCATTGGACATATTTGGTTATACTGAAAAAGTTGAGTTATCACGTCGAGCCCAAGTGTTTACAGTTCGTCGGTGGGTCATTCCCTGGATCGAGATCGTAATCAACCGCATTGCACGAAATGCATCATGGACAGAGGAAACACGTTTTTGCCTTAATTTTACATGACAATATTGTTTTTTAAATGAAATTTTGCAATTTTACATGCAGTTATGTTTTTGCAAATCAAGATAAACTATGAAAGTATAATGATAGTTTGGTATAAAATTTCAAAATGCAGCCGAGTTTCAACACTAGGAAAATTTTGCCCCCACCCAATAGGGTGCGGTGTCAGTTTAGAGGCTTAATTGAACTCAGTAAGGAAAGCATCGAGTTCTTTGAAACAGAACTTGGCTGTGGAGTTGCCAAATTCTGTTTAGAAGCACTCGGCAACATTATTGATAGACTAAGTACGTTCTACTAAAAGTGTTAAGCAGTTTAAAGCTAGAACAATAAAAGTAAGAGATAGAGAGATATGCAAACCACAACACAGGATGTATAGAGATTTGAATCCAACCACCGGATCATAGTCCTCTCTTACGATTGGTCATCATCGAGCAACTTCGCGTCCTCCACTAATCCGATCTCCGTTCCAGGCCGAGATAAAACCTTTACACTTCAAGCTTGCGAACACTCTCGCCAAGCTTGGACCACATACTCACAATCTGAGAAGAACTTCACTCTGCAAACTAGTACAACTATTGTAGAAAAACTTTAGTAACCTAATCTTGAGCACTTGAATGAATGATGAGAGCAATGAAATTGATTCAAGTAAAATGATGTGAGCACAAGGATGTTTAGAGCAAATTGAGAGTAGTAAGAGTATGTGAGCTTTGAGAAAAGATTGGTAACTTAAAAAGTTGCTCTCAACTCTATTTATAAGCTCTAAACTCAATCTAGCCGTTGTGATTAAAGTAGTAATGAGTTGTGTAAGAATACACAGAATAGAAGAACACATGGCATTGTTCGGGCAAAATTGGTCGACTGAATCGAGCTTAACGGTCGACCGGAGGCAGTCCAGAAAGTGCCAGAAACAAACAGTCGACTGAACAAAGGGATGTCGAACAAACTTCGCTAGAACTTAAGTGAACGGTTGAACAAAAGGTAATGTACAGTCAACCGTTAGGTGAATTTGGTCGATATGAAACTGTGCAAATGAGATAACAGTCGAACAAAATGGTGAATTGGTTCGACCGAAAACTTCCAGTAAGTTTGGAGCTGGAGAGTTTCATGAACTGGTCAACCGTTTATAAGGTATCCGTCGACCGGTAGACCAAATCAAAAGAGGGGTTAGGTGAGTATATGAATACGACTATTGGTATAATACGATAAGTATAACGGTCATATTAAAGACAAATACGGAAATACAAATGGTCGAACAAAATAGACTTTCGGTCGATCAATTTCCATTATAACCTGGACACGTGTCAATACACGATAGGTGAGTGAGACAAGTATCAGTTGAACTGGGTAATATCGGTTGATAAAAGAAACGCACGAACGGGAAAAGGAGTTTGGTCGATCAATTAAGACTGTGAAAGAACATAGTGGAATCGGTCAAACCAGATGGCCTACCGGTCGACCGATTGGACCCAAAAATCCCGTTCTAAGGGAATTTCTATGTTTCGTCGATGTCCTATTGTAGTCACTTTGATATGGGCTTAATTGAGAGACTTCTATAGGTTCCCTAAGGATCATGCAATGCAATTCATCAATGATTTCAAGTGTCAAGTTACATGACAGCTTAAGAACAAGAAATGTAAACTTATCTACAATTCATTCTTGATTTCTTGTCTTGATCCACACCTGATTCCTGAAAAGTTAGAAATACAATATATGCGTGCAATGATATTAATGGATTACATGTGTTTATTGATATGTTAGTTAATCATAAAAATGGATTAACGATTATTAGCCAAAAACAAACAATTAATTTCGAGAAGACATTCTCAAAACCTTTGTCATACACAAAGAAATGCTGCTTTCTTGGATGAACCATATGTTGATTACTTTCGCTGTTAACATTCTTTAATTCTCAAGAGAAAAAAGCATTCTTAGATGGATCCTTATACACGGACGCGGGCGTCCGTGACGCTGCTAACGTGTTATCCAGTCAGCGTCCAGTCATCATGCCACATCCAGTCACAACGTACCATTTTTCGAAAAATAAATTAATTTCATGTTTCTTGGGTGTGACAGTTCATTTTCTGCCACAGAGAGAAGACATCAAAAAGACACCAAACCGGCGACGGTTCAGCATCCAAGAAAAGTAATCGAAGGTCAAAAAGCAAAAAACATCTTCTCCCGGAGTATTTCCTTCCTGTTTCAGAATCCGGCGACGGTTCAAGACTCCTTTTTCTTCCACCTTTCTCCCTCGACCAATGGAACCGTTGTGGTGGTGCATCATGTTTGTCGATGTAACCGTTGTTTCTTCCTTGGTTTGATTTACGAACTTGTTGAAGTTGGTGTGTTTGTTGTCTTAGGAGTCCACATCCTACTTCCAGTTGTCAAAGGAGGTGGGGTTGAGGACGGATCTGAGGGAGGAGACTGCGATGTTGAGGGAAGAACTTGCATCTCTTCGAGGAGAGAGTGCAGTTGAGCAGACTTATGGGGAGGAAGAGAGGGAGAGAGAAGATGAGAAGAGAAATGAGGAGGAGAAGAGAGGAGAAGATAAGGGAGGAAGAGAAGGAAAAAGAGAGGAATAAAGAAAATGAGGAGGATGAGGAGGTAGATCATGTAAAATTGTGTTTTATTTATCAGATCAGGATCTCCACACTTTACATTAACACCACCTTTTACATCCAACATCCAAAGAAACACATAAATAGGAAATTCATTCATAACTCTTGCAAAAAGGTTACAAAAGACATTCTAAGCGTGTCCAATCCTTTACAAGTGTTTCTTCCAAACTCGGGACGACACCACTCAACACATTCCAAAATCTTGTATTTCTCCTGGAATTATTGACCAGTTGGTTTCTCCATCTCCATAAAATAGAGCACCACGAGTCTGTTCTTTCAAACTTTAGTCCAAACTCCCACATCCACACCACTCCCCAAAATCCCCTCGATCCGCTCACCATCTCTGAGCTCACCACTGCCCCGCTCTCCTTCTTCGTTTCCTCCCAGATCCATCACCATCTACAACAACTACGATTACTAGAGACGCCCTTCTGAGTTTGTTTCTTCAAAAGAACGAAAAAACATATTCTCTTGAGGAACGTTTAACGGCATGTCTTCTTGGGAAGACATAAATATAATTTCCATTACGGTTAAGAGTAGAGAGAAACATGCGATCAAAAGGAAGAAAGAAGACACAAAAGAGAAATGGAGACAAAAAATAGTCATTCTGTGGACTATCATAGGATAGAGGCTACAGGAAGATGGAACGTTCGCAGATAGGATAAATTGCCAAATGTATGATTTGAGAAGCTTATAGTGAGAAGCTTTAAATGAGAGTTTCTTGGGCAGAGAGCCAAGAAAAAGTAAAAAAAAACTCCAAAATCTACTGATGAGTTGGACTTGTCCAGGTCGGCAGCGTCACAAAAGAACGTCCTCGAGAGTGACCATAAATCATTTTCCTTAGATAGTAATGCCATATTTAGCATGATATTATTTTCATAAATATCAATGTAGTACATCGTGGATAATTATTTTATCTCTCTTTCTACTATTCACATCTCAAGTTGGAGGGATAGTAGAAAATAATACTTGGAGGGGTACGAGAAACTGATGGAAAATATTTCAGTACATTGTGGATGATAGATGAAAACAGAGGAAAAATATTTTCCTTTTACAAGACTGACAAACACCCGAAAAAACTTCGGGTCAAAAGGAAATTATTTTCTTATCTCTTTGTTTCCAGGTGCACAAATACCCATTTTTTTATTATTCACATCTTAACCACAACCCTCTCATAAATAATGTCAACATTGTCACATTAACACTCTTTTACTTCCACCTCGTTTATTTTCTCTCATTTTAATTTTCAACAATACCAATTAATTAACAAAAATTAATAAAAATAATTACAAAAACAATTAAACTAATTAATTACAATATAAATTTAATTAAACTAATATATTTAATTAACAAAAAATATTATTTATCATTAATATTAATTTAGAAAAAAACTAAAAAATATTATTTATCATTGAGAGCATGGGGTCCGGTTCGGGATGCTCTCCCCTATTTAAAACATTGCATTTAAACCCTAGCCTTTCAAGTGTTGCAAGTTTACCTCTCCTCGTCAGCTTCATTAGTTTTTGACAGCTAAGTTAAATTTTTCCTTAGACCACGTTTTACTCGAATACTTTGCAATACTCCACTAGCCCGTCTTCTTAACCAAATAAACACAAATTAACCCAAATATATGTCTGTCTTCTCTTTCTTAACCGATCCATTTTTGGAGTACTGGCAGAAATTTGTAGTTTGGGAGAATTTTAAGTTAATGACCAAAAACTACCAGAGTCAGACAAGTAAATTGTCAACACTTAAAAAACCAAAGAGTAAAGGGTAATGCTAGGTTGACTCGTTTTTGTGGGCTCTTGGGTAAAACCTGGGATATAATGATCTCTGATACTCCACGTTTCCTCAGATATATCTAGTTATTCCTAGGTATATCTCGTTATCCCGAGATATATCGGGTTACCCTAGATATATCTGGTTACCCTAGATATCTCGAATATAAGGTTTAATGCATATCTAGGGTAACCGAATATATCTAAGGTAACCAGATATATCTGGGAATAACCAGATATATCTGAGGATACGTAAAGTGTTAGAGATCATTATATCCCCCGAGTTTTGCCCAGAAGTCCCAAAAAAGCCCACAAAAATACCACACTTAGCATTTGGCAAGAGTAAACGTAACGTACTACAGGTCAAGGTCGAACGAAGCCTAGACATAAGCAAACTGCAATTAAAGTAAAGTACATTAAATTGTAACCACTTAGGTTTTCTATCTGGACAAAAAAGTGAAAAATCCTAGATGAAACTTATGATTTAGATAAAGTGGTAACCAAGATGTCATGCATAATTGCATATCATGAGGTAAATTACGGATAATTCCCCCAACTATGTCCATGTAACACTTATATTCTTTATGAACTTTGAAACGTTAAGGTTACACTCTTTTAATTTCAATTTCTAACAGTTTTTCATCTCTTCGTTGATAATTTATCAGTTTTCAACGTGTTGGTCGTTAATTTTTTTTATTTTTTCCTATTATTTTCCACAAATACTCCTAATTTTGCTTTTTAACGATATAAATTCAAATTTTCGTCAAATTTGATTCGGATTTGTACCAATGATGATATAGATTTGATGCCAACTCAATATGAATTTGATGTGTAATCTCGTCTTGTTAAAAAATAATTAAAACTAGGATTATTTGTGGAAAACTACAAAACACACACACAACGATGAATAGTTGAAAGCGTACAAATTATCAACGGAGGGAAGGAAGGAAGGTGAAGTGTTAGGGATAATTGTGACATTTCAAAATTCTAGGAGTCTAACTGTTACAAGAACATGATTGATGGGATATTTGTGATTTACCGCATATAATTTTAGGGTTAAGAATATGGAATTTTTTTTGAAACTAATATTATTTTTTATTTTTTTTCCAAAATAAACCTCGTTTAAAAATAATTTTCAAAGTAGACCTGGTGCCACCATGTTGCGACACGTTGTGGCGGTGAGTCTTATTTTTTAGTGTAGAAGTCGAGTTCTGTATAAACAAATTTCATCAAGAACTCAGCGTTACAAACGTCGAGTTCTAGATACCCCAAATCTGCATTGCTGTCGTCGAGTTTCAACACTTAGAAAAATTTGCCGGCACCCAATAAGGTGCGGTGTCACTTTAGAGGCTTAATAAACCCGACGATAAAAGCGTCGAGTTCTTTGAAACAGAACTCGACTATGTAGTTGCCGAGTTCTGTTTCAAAGAACTTGGCACCTGCATTGCCACTCAGTAATTTCTAATGAGGTTAATTTCGAGAAGACATTCTCAAAACCTTTGGCATACACCAAGAAATACTTTTTCTTGGATGAACCTTACGTTGATTACTTTCGCTGTTAACATTCTTTAATCGTTAAGAGAAAACAACATTCTTAGATAGTAAGGTCATGTTTAGCACGACATTTTCATAAATGTCAATCTACTCAAATCAACATCATCTTTTTTTCGTCACATCAACATGATTTTTTCTTTCTTACTTTTTTTACTATTCACATCTCTACCGCAACCCCACTCGTAATTACTTTTCTCACATTTTTAATTTTCAACAATTCCAATTAATTAACAAAAAATAATAAAAAAATTAAACAAAAACAATTAAACTAATTAATACAAAATTAATTACAATATAAATTTAATTAAACTAATATATTTAATTAACAAAAAATATTAATTATCAATAATATTAATTAAAAAAAACTAAAAAAAACAGACCAATAGGCAAAGACTACGTTATACAAAGCTGACCCAAGTGACACAAAATTGACCATAATTAATTTACAAATTAAACTAATTAAAAATAATTATTAAATAAGTTTCATTGGTGTGTATATTTTTTTACAACTTTCGTGGACTTTCCGTTGTTTTCCTATGGAGGGATACGAGAAAATGAGAGAAAAGATTTTAGTACATCGTAGATGATAAATGGAAATAGAAAGAAAATATTTTTCTTTTACAAGACTCACACAAACATGACGAAAAGTTTTGGTCAAAAGGAAACTATTTTCTTTTCTCTCTGTTCCCATACGCACAAAGACCTCATTTTTCTTCTCTCTCTTTCTACTATTCACATCTCAACCACAACTCACTCATAAATGTCAATTTTGTCGCATAAACACTCTATCACTTCAACCTCATTTATTTTGTCTCATTTTTAATTTTCAACAATTCTAATTAATTAACAAAAATTTATAAAAATAATTAAACTAATTAATTACAATATAAATTTAATTAAACCAATATATTTAATTAGCAAAAAATAATATTAATTTTTAAAAAACTAAAAAAACGAACCAATAGGCGAAAACTACGTTATACAAAGTTGTCCCGAGTGACGCAAGACTTACCCTATCTGATACAAAGCTGACCCAAGACACACAAAACTGACCATAATTAATTTACAAATTAAACTAATTAATATAATTTAAACGAAATTTAAAATCAAAAAAATAAATACAGGCGGCAAAACGTAGGGTTAAGAATAAAGGAAAAAATTTCAAAATAATATTTTTTTTAAAAAAATTCCAAAATAAACCTCTAACAAAAGTATTTTTCAAACTAGACCCGCTGCCACCACGTGGTGACACGTGGCAGCGGCGGGTTTTGTTTTTTTGTGCATAGAGAACTCGGCATCACCAGTGCCGAGTTCTCTCTGGGAGAATATTGCCCAACACTTCATATTTCAGTCGAATTCAGTTGCCAGGAGAATAGTGACAGATAGAACTCGACATTGGAGATGCCGAGTTCTATTTGGACATGTTCTCCTGGCACTCAAATCATGTGTGAAAATGGGCGACGACCAGGTCTACAATAGAACTCGGCATTCTAGATGCCGAGTTTAATAGGCAGAAGTTCAATTCAATAGGCTTAAGTAGGCAAATTTGCGGTCCTAAAAAATACATTACATTCATTCGTCTTACAATTAATCAACTCTTAAAAATGATTTAAGTCGTACATTCATTCAAGTCATAACAAAATACATTACAAATACATTACAAGTCTTACAATTAATCAACTCTTACATTCATTCGTCTCACTAAATAGTTACATACAAAATATTTTGCTATATAGGTTCCTTGCATCGCTTTCGGTTATGCCCTATACCGCCGCATCTCCCACACCTTACCTTTCTTCCAGAGTGTTCGTCCATCTCATTTCGGATTCGTGTTGATTTAGGCCGACCAGGAGGTCTTTTGGTTTGGGGAGGCTTCATTGTGATGGTGCCCCGATCTTGCCAATACCTCACATCAGGAATTGGGATAAATATCGGTTTGTACGCCTCCTTGTACATTTGAACCTCATAATACGGGGACACCAAATGTGAAGTGTTGACATTTGCATGTCTGCCACTGCAAACTGCTAGTACATGTGAACATGGGACGTGCATTGCAATTATGTATCCACAAGTGCAACTAATAACTCCTTCTTCAAATTTCACGAGGTATTTTTTCTGGTCATTGGCTTCAACCTGGTACATCAGCTGGTGGTACCGAGTTACTGTATGTGTTCTGGCCAGATTACTGTTTGCCATCACCACGGTGTGGACTGTCGGTACATATGTTTCATTCCACGACTCGGCGACGTCCTTTCTTTTAACAAAGAATTTGTTCAAGCGGAGAAAGGTCATCAAAATCATGGTTGTAATTGGCATACCGCGTGCCCCTCGTAAGACATTGTTGAAGCTTTCTGACATGTTTGTTGTCATACATCCGAAACGTCGACCCCCGTCGTGACAACAAGTCCATCTTTCCAAAGGACCTTGATGTTGAATCTACTCGTATATCGGTTTATATTCCTCTGCAATATCCTTCATTAAATCTTCAAATTTCATAAATGAATGAGTTTTACCCGCTTTGTAAAACTTGATTTGTCCCAATCTTTCCTTGCAATTTCGATGTTTAGCAAGATTTGTTTTCATGTGTCGAAGACAGAATCGATGTACATGACCCTCCGAAGGTGGAAATGCGGCTCGCACACAAGCATTTATTCCCGAAAATCTGTCGGTGATAATACACAAATCGGGTCGCCTTGTAACTCTACCTGCCAGTAAATGAAGGAACCACGTCCACGACTCTGTATTCTCGCTCTCTACAACAGCAAATGCCAAAGGAAAAATTCCGTTGTTTGCATCCGTGCCCACAGCAATTAGAAATAAACCTCTATATTTGCTATAGAGGTGCGTTCCATCCACACTGACAACGGGTCTACAATAATGAAACCCACTAATTGAAGGCCCGAATGCCCAAAACACACGCTTAAATGTCTCCTCGTCTGAATTTACCTGGACAGACTCTATTTCGACAACAAATCCTTCATTGTTCTGACAGAGAACTGTGACGAACCTTCGCAAATCTTTAAAACTGTCTTCTTCGGCACCATATATTCGGTTCAACGCTTTTTGCCTAACATGTCATGCTTTAGCGTAACCGATTTCAAGTGAGTATTTGGTCTTCACCCTTTCCATTATTTCAGCAGGAGTAATTGTGAACTTAGTTCTAACAGATGACATTATCAAGTCGCATACAAAATTAGCACTGCATTGTTTGTTGTCGTTTAGCAATATAGGATTGGAACAAGTGTGCTCGGCGTCAATCGTCTCATGCACGATCTAAGTGCCAGGAGAACAGTTTTCAAATAGAACTCGGCACTCTAAGTGTCGAGTTCTATTTGAATCACCTCAGAAAACGTCAAGTGTTGGCCAATAAAAAACCAAATTATAACTCGGTGTCACCATTGCCGAGTTCTCCCAAAGAGAACTCGGCACCAACATTGCCGAGTTCTCACAAAAAGAACTCGGCATCACCAGTGTCGAGTTCTCTCAAGAAGAACTCGGCACTGGTGATGCCGAGTTCTCTATGCACAAAAAAACAAAACCCGCCGTCGCCACGTGTCACCACGTGGTGGCAGCGGGTCTAGTTTGAGAAATACTTTTGTTAGAGGTTTATTTTGGAATTTTTTTTAAAAAAAATATTATTTTGAAATTTTTTCCAAGAATAAATAGTCCACGTGGCCTCCACCAGCCGGCAAAACCAGGGTTTACAAATTAAACTAACTAAACTATTTAATTTACAAATTAAACTAATTAATATAATTTAAACTAAATTTTAAAAAGAAATACAGGCGGCACAATGTAAGGTTAAGAATAAATACAGTCAACGTGGCCTCCACCAGCCGGCAAAACCAGGGTTTGAATCTTTCCTCGTACGGAATGTTATTCACTCAATTCAATTCACACAATACATTAGTAACAGACATCTTATCCTTCTTGGTTCAATCCAATGTAGATACCAAATCTTCGAAATCCAAAATATGAAAAACGTTTGAGTCCGAATCAAACTCTGTGCTGCATAAAGGTCGATGTTACCTATCTGAAATCTTGATGTTGCTTCTGGGTTGCGTACGGAGAGAAATTTGAACCTGCCAATTTCACTTGTAACTTAGATGATGTTGTAAATGGAGCAAAAGATAGTATATGAGACTGATAAATGGTAGTTACCTGAAGACATTCAACATGAGTTTGGACTCCACTTCAAACCTTTTCCTTTGGGAGCGTTCATAAAAAATCTGACAAGTTTGCTCATCTATTGTATTCCAGTTGAATCCCGCATCTTCACTTCCCTCCAGCTGCTGAATGGATGAAGCTTCGAAGAAATGGTGCTTACAATTTCATAAGGGATCTCTTCACCACTTGCAAGCACTGAACCAGATTAAATTCTGTTGACTCTTGAGAAGTTAATTAAGAAACTCTCGTCAAACTGATTGATTTTGTTAACCCCAACAATTATCTCCTTAAGACAATCCATAGCAACAGGCAATGCTATTAATGTTCGTATAGGACTTAAGGTCAGATCGACTTCTCTTCTGAGAGAAAAGCTAATCTTTTCGTCCACATCGACTTCTCTTGTAAAAGAGAGAGCAGAAAGGAACTCATCTATTACAGGAAGTGATTGCTGAAAAGGCTTTGAGCCGATTGACTGTGGATCTATGAAACTTTTCCTCACTTGCTGAACTTACCAAATACCAAATTAAATTAGTAACATTGAACTTATCAAATACGAACTAACTAAAAAATTTCGAATCGAATACTCAGATAGTTGGTAACCATTTACATCCCTAATCGTGGCATGTACGCCTACCTCATACCATTTCCCTGTGTATCTCCTTGTCACATCATAGATTCCATCTTTAGAAATAGCGATACATAACTAAGGTTCTTATTCCATCTTCAGTAATAACGTAAAAATTAGCACTTTGTGTAAGAATAGGAACCAGCTAAATATGAACATAAATGTCCAAAAGCTAACAAAGACAAGTATACCCTTCTTCATACAGCAATACCTCGTCATATATTCCTTCACATGGATCAAGATGCATCCATCTACACTATCACAAATGGTGATATAGTCTTCAAAAATCTTTTTGTCTCAATGCGATAATTAGAATCTTTCAACAGAAATGAATTAAAATCAATACTTACCTCCCAAGCATGTTTGAAAAACATTCTGTCCAAACACGATCAGTAAAATCCACGATCTGGAACAAATTATACACGAGCCAAATAAATTTACACCATCTTCAGAAATTTGGCATAATTCTTGCTTGGATTATGTGGAACTAGCAAACCATGTCAAGCTGTTGATATCTATCAGTCTTTATAGAATACACGAAGAGATTTTACCACACTTCTATGATAGAAGAGACTGACCATGTCAAAGTTCCTTCGTAGTGTAGCGATCCATCGAGCATTTTTTAATTGTTCCAAATCATGGCTGTCAGTGTACATGCTGTTATTGAATGAATATTTGTGTAAGCCAGATCGTTGCCAACATTATACAAGGGGTTAAGGGTGGGCTAGACTTGGTATCTCAATCATGGAAATTATAGCTTCTAGTGACATTATAGGAACAGTTTTATCATTTGAGAGGTTTTTGGGTTGAGATCTTTGAGCAAAGTCTACAGAATTGGTGGATTTGAGGTATTGCGAGGTATTGCTTGTCATTGTCTGGCTTGTAAGGCTGTGAAGGTGAAGAACAATTTGAAGACTTGGACAACAACAAAGAATGTTGTGGGCCAGAAAGTTTCCTAGAGAACAATGTTTTTGCACCTCATCAACCGTGTGATGAATATGATTCACAAGAAGCATTCTCGAATAAAAGTTATACGTACCGTATAATCTTTATTTGGCTTTTATCCCGTTGAGTTTAAAGGGAAAAAATATCTAATGCTTGAAATCAACTTGACAACTACCCCACTCATGTAACGATTGTTGGATTTATCAAATCCAAAAAACTGTTGTCCTTGATTGCAATTATCAAGAAGATTGGGTTGGAAACGCAATTTACCCATTTAATATCGCCAAAGAAACCGAGGGTTTTTTCTACTGTGCGTGAACAGTAGTCGTCTCATCTCGATTCTGGTGCCGGCGGAGAGAGAGAGATTTGGAGGAGAGAAAAGAATTGGTGATTCTGGGTCGCGTGTTGGTTCGATTGAGGTGTCGTTTCTTCTTACGGGTTCCTTTTGGTGTTCCAGTCGTCGTCTCCTCTTCTTGGAGAGCTTCCGAGGTGGAAATCGTAGGATTTGCTTAAACCCTGGATGTAACATTTGTATCTCCCCAATCAATCTATTTGTAGATTGTGTATCTTGGATTTTTGGCAAAATCTGAGAGAGAAAACTCCCTTGTATCTCGTTGATTGATTAGTGAATTGGTTTGCCGGCTTGCCCCGTGGTTTTCCCGATTTTGGGTTTCCACGTTAAATCCTTCTGTTTGTGTGTTTTGCTTGTTATGTGCATTCTCGATCGTTTTTCAGACGTGTTTTGGATTTCCGCTGTGCGTATTTGGCTCTACTCGATTCGTAGTAATTTTTGCTACAGGGGTTTAATTTCCTTTCAGTCTTGAGAGTTCATATTTTTGTGGCATTGTGAATATTCCAAAGAAAATGGTTGAAAAGAAATTAAACGTGGTGCATTCTTTGGTTTGTTTACTTGTCAAGTTAGCCTTAACATTACAAGTAGCAGCCGCAACTGTTTAAAAGTCATTTTCGATTATGAAGATCGTCAAGAATAATTATTTAAGCTCCGTACTTAAATGAACGCCGTGGTTGGTTGAATGATTGTCTGATAACATACATAAAAAAATTGTTTTTGAATATTATTGACGACGAGACAATTATAAAATAATTTCAACACATGAAGCCATGAAAAATTTTTGTGTGATTTTTTAGGCTTGCCTCTCGAAAAATTCTAGATCCGCCGGTATACCCAACTAGGAAAGTCATGCACAAATACCCAAAATAAATTAAATCGTATAGGAGTGGCAAACAACTCTAAAATATTGAAGCCTTTCTATTGGCAACTTACCAAGCGACATTCATAATGAAAAGCTCTACAACAAAGTGTAAAACAATTGACCCATTCTTCATTACGCCCACTCTTAGTTTCCAGAAGCTAAATACAGAAGAAATACCCAGTCACTAATCAAAATTAAAACAGGACATGATCAGACGAATATACATACATAAATGTTCAGTACCTTCATAGGATCATTGTACCGTTGAAACCAAGTAGTTCTTGAGCACTTATTGCATCTGAAGGTGAATGGCAAGAAACCAGATGTGATTCTTTGTAAAAGTTCAGTGAAGCATCAACAAATATCTTTCTATATATCAATAATTTAAAAATAATTTCATTTTAACCATATTAGCGTACCATAATAGTTTAGAATATAGAAAAAGGAATAATGAAAATAAGTATCACAAAATTATCAATGGCAAAGATTATGACAGATTTTGGCAGAATTTTAGAGATTTAATTGATAGCATGAGTTGTACATAGAAATGTATTTAGCTAGAATAGATTACTCATACCTATTATGAGCTATGAATATATGTTGCCTAAAATAGATTGTACAACTTTTCTTAGTAACGTTTAAGTCCTTGGTTGAATTTCTTTTGTTTCTCTTAGATTTTGGTTATGTGGTCTGTTTTCGTTTTATTTTGATTTTGGGTTGATTCTTTCCAATCAACATTCTTCTAGCCTTCTGGTTAAGCAATTTGTGGTTGACAGTTTTCTACTAAATTTACGAAGAACTTGAAGAATGTCTTCTGAGAATCCTTTAGGTTGAGCAGAGACTTTGGTTGTCCGATTTACCGGTAAGAATTATGTAGCATGGGAGTTTCAATTTCGAATGTTTCTAAAAGGGAATGAACATTGATGGATCTTCTCCAGCACCTGAAGAGGGTAAGGAACTTGGTCAATGGGAGGCAAAGGATGCTCGGATTATATCTTCGATTCTGGGATCCATTGAAGTGCATATGGTGAACAATTTGCGGCCTTTTGGTACAGCTAAAGAGATGTGGGAATATTTGAAGTGCATATATCACCAAGATAATACCGCGAGAAGATTTCAACTGGAAATGGAGATGAGTAATTTCAGCCGAGGTAACCTATCAATTGAACAATATTATTCTGGATTTCTTAATCTATGGAGCGAATATTATGCTATTATCTATGCTAAGGTACCCAAAGCCACCTTAGCAAGCCTTCAAGTCGTATATGAAGACAGCAGACGTGATCGGTTTTTGATGAAACCAAGACCAGAATTTGAAGTTTCTCGAGCTGGATTGTTGAATAGAGGTCCTGTCTTTTCTTTGGATGTGTGTCTTGGCGAATTATTACGGGAGGAGCAGAGGCTGGATACTCAAGTTGTCATAGCGACATCCAAGGGATAGTTAGAGTTGGTTAATGTTGTTTATGCTACTCATGGGAAGAACCGAGGCAAAGGACAAGAGCAGTGCTATAGTTGCAAGGAATTTGGGCATATTGCTCGCAATTGTGGTAAGAAATTCTGCAATTATTGTAAGCAAAATGGTCACATAATCAAGGAATATTCTACAAGACCAAAAAATCGATGAGCCAAAGATTTTCAAGTTGATGTTACAACACTCTAATAATGGTGGTTCTGTCGTTCCTAGCACTACTCAACCACCTATCACTCCATAAATCATTCAACAGATGATTATCTCGACATTTTCTGCTCTCGGACTTCAAGGTAAAGGTAACATTATTTCTGTTTCTTGGCTTGTAGATTCTGGAGCATCAAATCATATGACTGGCATGATTGATTCGTTACATAATGTTCGAAAATATAATGATACCCAAAGTATTCAGGTTGCTAATGGAAGTAATCTTCCAATCACAATTGTTGGTGATATAAGTCTGTTTCGTCATGTGTTCGTTTCTCCTGAGTTGTCTGCTAATCTCCTCTCTGTTGGCCAGATGGTTGATTTCTCCTGTGATGGTTGTCTTATGCAAGATCAGATATCGGGGAAGGTGATCGCGAAGGGCCTAAAGTAGGGAGGATATTTATGTTGCAGTTCACATTTCCTATAGCTTTGTCTTTAGCTTCTACAATTGTTGAAAATAAGGCCGAAGTCTGGCATAGACGTTTAGGCCATACAAAATTTGCGATTTTGACCCATTTAGTGCAAAAGGGTGTCCTTGGTCAGCATGTTGTTCCTATATTATCACTTGATTGTGCAACATGTAAACTAGGAAAGAGTAAAACTTTGCCGTTTCCTTCTAATGGTGGTCGTGCTAGTACATGTTTTGAGATTATACACAATGATGTTTGGGGTGTTACTATAATATCCTGAATTTTTGACGTTGAGGTAATAATCAAATAAATTAATGACTATGGACTTGATTTCCATTTCATGAATTGTTTCTAGATTGTTCTCAATATTTCATAAGGTGTGGACTTTGATGCAATTTTCACAAACTTTACACGTGCTTTGCTGTTAGGAGAGAAGATGATGGCGGTGGATGGATTGATATATATACATGAGTTTGTTGTGGAGAAGTGAATTGATAACGTGAGAGTGGAGAAGTAAGGTGAAGGTGGAGTGAGGGAAGAGTTGAATGGTGGTAGGATTTGTTATATACAAAGATGGAGATTGGATGTGATTATGGAATTAATCTTGTGGTTGCGAGACAGGCAAGTACTGATTCGTTATTCTTCAGTTTCATATCATGTCTGTCTCTCTTGATATTCGTAGTTGCATACATGCTGAGTATTGATATTGATTTTATGGATATGCATATGATTGCATGGTGGTGTTTCGGTTGACATGTCCTGTGGCTGTATGTATGTTTCTGGCTGAGCCACTTAGGAAAGAGCTGCCTAGCGGACAACGTGGAGCCACCCGAGAGAGGAAATGACTGCCTGTCATTAGTGTGGAGCTACCAGGTGTGCGTCTGACTGATTGATAGATTTCAGAAGCATAGGATGTTGTCGAATCCGAATGGGAGTTCCAGATTGTTATGCATGCATTTTATTTGTAATGCATGTCTCTTGATTGTGCTTATTGACTGAATGTCATATTCTGTATTATTTTCCACATGATTCTGATTGATTGACGGTTGGAACTTGCGGGCTGTCGAGCTCACAATTTGTTGATTATATTTTTAGATTATTATGGGCCTATCAGATGGATTTAAATATCAGAGTGCACAGCGGTCAGGATCGTGTATCGTATCTTAACGCACCGGGTTCGGGCAGGTAAGCACCTGTCCGGGGTCGGGATGTTACAGTTACTCCAGTTGCTTCCCATGCACAATATAATTTTTTTGTTACTTTAATCGACGGCTATAGCCGATTCACTTGGATATATTTTCTGCACACTAAAGCCAAGGTATTCACTATTTTTCTGACTTTTTTGGCTTACATTGAGACACATACTCATGTATTAATATTTTGAGGTCTGATAATGGAGGAGAATATATGTCACATGAGTTTCAAAGCTGTTTTAATAAAAAAAGAATTTTGTCTCAACCACCATGTCCCTATACTCCTCAACATAATGGGTTGGCTGAACAGAAAAATTGTCACTTGCTGATATGGCTCGGACATTACTGTTAGCAAACAACGATTCTACAGGTTCAGGAGTACCTTTCTTGGAGAGAACCTGTGGCAGCGGAAGGAAGATCGGAGGTCACCTTACAGAATCCTTTTCACTGGTCAGTCTCCTACTCTCTTGGAGAAGGAGCGCGAGTCCACAACCCAAGAGTCCACGGAATGAGCTTGGTGGAGGTGGAGGGACGAAATGGGAGAGAGAGAAGGTGGCAGCTAGGGTGGGTGGAGGCTAGGGTTTGCACACTTGTTCTTCTATCCAATGGGAGGCTCCCCTCCTTATATAGATGGGTCCACCCTAAACCCTTAAATGTGTAGTCCAATAGGGACGCACCATGTGTCAGTGCTTTGGGCAAATATCTTATTAATCCTAGATTAATCCAATATCTCCCACTTGCACAACAACACGATTACAACATGTCATCTGCTTTTGTGTCCCCGACACATATGCATATATCCCTGATACATACAATCACACAATGGCAATATGTCACCTCTTTATGTGTCCCCGACACATATGTATATATCCCTGATACATACAACTACTCCTCTCTCCAAGTACACATCCACAATACGCAAGTCTCTGATCATGTATCCTCGATACACGACCATCTGTGTCCCCGACACATGTACTCTTCTGATCATACGGACAAATGGGTCGTGCGACCGGTGATGCACCTGCAATTTAGGAGTCTCAAACTAGAAACCTTACTAGAAGGCTAGAATGACAACATCCTCATAAACAACAAATAAGCAGTCAAAAATGCACATCACAGTTCCCCAGGTTTACTCAGAAACTCACTTAACATGAACGATATCTCGATCCCTCGGAGAGAATACCTTCTTGTGCTCACGGTACTTGCTACTGTATCCAATACAGTTGGGCCCAGCAAATACTTTTAGTGCAGTCGAGTCAAACCTTTCCCTTCCCCCCAGACCACCATTACACTTAGAGTTGACTCCTTTCCCGAAGATGCCTCTTTAGACCGAATCTCTCATGGTCATAGATAACATCCCAAAGTAGCCACATCAACTCTTTGCTTCATGGTGTCGTCGAAGGTCACTGAGGGCAACTAATGACAATCAAGTCTTGGACTCACACAGTAAATGAGCAGGGATCCATCCTTTCACTTCCAAATGGTCGCTCAACACATGTTGTATGACAAACATGTTATGGTGGATCATACTGTACACAACAGTATGTCTGTCTCTCAACACCATACGAGTCTTAGTCCAGTTGCACCCCCTCTACGCCTGACCCGAGCTTCATCATTGTCGCCTTAACACCATACAGGTGCCACCTGGCGCCACATGCGATGCTCGCACTTGGCTTCTATATGTCACATGCATCGTGGGAACATTCATGTCAATCCTCACCAACATAGAGGATCTCATCTTGATTCCTAATCAAGGTGACTGTCCTATCATGATCTGCTCTGGATCTATCATACAAGATCTCCTCATGATCAGTCTCATCTCTGCTCGCTATCAAAAAGCGCCAGAGGCAAATGCTCGTGTGAGTGAGCATTCTTCAGCCTATTGACAGAATAATATTTTATGCTAGAACAACTATATCAACCAAACAGATATAGTCGAAAGGAAAACACAATCACTCATAAAAGGAAGTTAGACATGTCAATGCATCAAAGTCTGCGTAAGCCTAAGGACTTCACATGGGACACAAATGAGTCCTTAGCTATAGCCTTGGTAAGAGGGTCAGCTACCATAAGACTAGTTGACACATGTCTTAACACAACTTCCTTTCTCGCTATGATGTCCTTCACAAAATGATACCTAACCTGTATATGTTTGGTCTTTCCATGATATTTGGGGTCTTTCACATAACAAAGGGCAGCCATGCTGTCACAATAGACAACAACAGGCTCATCCGATGTCTCTACTAGCCCAGTATGTTGTAAGAACCTCTTCAACCAAACTGCCTCTAGTACTGCTGCAGAGCATGCAACATACTCTGCTTCCATAGTCGACAGGGCTATACAAGTTTGCTTCTTGGTGGACCATGAAATGGCCCCATTAGCCAGCAAGAAAGCATAACCAGAGGTAAACTTCCTTTCATCAATGTATCCAGCCCAATCGACATCACTATAGCCAATCAGGCGGAGATCTGATGCTTGGTAACACAACATGTAGTTACTCGTTCCTCTGAGGTATCTCATGATTCTCTTGACTGCCTTCCAGTGCTCCATGCTTGGGCTAGACTGACATCGACTCACCATGCCCACAACATAACAAATGTCTGGCCTAGTACACATCATAACGTACATAAGGCTTCCCACAACATTTGAGTATGGAACCTTGCTCATTTTGGCCTTCTCTTCAGGAGTCTCAGGATGCTTATCAAGGCTCAAGTGCAAACCCTTCTCAACAGGAGTGTCGATTGGTTTGCATTTGTCCATATGGTATTTCTTCAAGATGTTGTTAATATAAGTCTCTTGAGACAATCCCAGAAGTCTCTTGGACCTATTTCTAACTATCTTTACACCAAGGACGTAGCTAGCTTCACCCATGTCCTTCATATCAGACGTGGAGGACAACCACTTTTAGTGGATTTCAGCAACTCTTTGCTATTGCCAGCCATGAGTATGTCATCAACATACAAGGTCAGAATGACAACTTTACCATTGGATCTCTTAACGTACACACAATGATCTTCCTCAAGCATAGAGAACGCATTCTCTGATATAGCTTGATGGAAGCAAATGTTCCACTGTCTAGACGCTTGTTTTAAGCCATATAAGGACTTATTGAGCTTGCACACTTTGCGCTCTTGTCCTTTGACTTCAAAACCTTGAGGTTGATCAATATAGATCTCCTCCTCAAGTTCTTCATTAAGAAAAGCAGTCTTTATATCCATTTGGTAAAACTTTAAGTCCATCTGAGCTACAATAGCTAGTAGAAGGCGGATGGAGGCAAACCTAACCACGGAGTTCCTCACGGAGTTCAACCAGTAGTATTTTCCTCAGCACGTGCGTGACAGGAAAAAAGAGGAGTTCCTAGCACTCGAGCAGCGAGAGATGACGCTGACGTCTTACATTAGCGGGTTTCACGCCTTGGAGCGTTACTGCCCGGATACTTATGTGACACCGGAGCAGAGAGCTCGGAAGTTTATCTGAGGGTTGAGGCCGCAGTTCCGGTCTCGTATGACCACGAGTATGCCGCAGACTTTGGCTGATGCAGTGAAGTTTGCGACGATTATTGATCAGGACCTGGAGTTCCCGGCAGACCTGGTCTTGTTACCGATGGTAGACTTTGATATCATACTTGGTATGGATTGGCTGTCCCAGTACGATGTTCGAGTCTTGTACCGAGAAAAGAAGATTTTGATCTCGAGGAAAGGTCTTCCTGATTTGCTGATCAGAGGGACTAAGAGCGGAGATGGTCGGATTTTGGTTTCGGCAGTGAAGGCTTAGAAGATGATTCACCAGGGTTGTAGAGCGTTCTTAGCAACGCTTGTGGTACCAGATTTTGAGTGAAGAAGTTGGAAGATATTGAGGTTGTTCAGGATTTTCCTGAGGTATTTTCTGATGAGATCACCGGGTTGCCGCCTCATAGAGAGATCGAGTATGGTAGCAGAGACTACACCGCAGTCGAAGGCTCCGTATAGGATGGCACCTGTGGAGTTAGCTGAGCTGAAGAAGCAGTTACAGGATCTGCTAGATTCAGGTTTGATCAGGCCCAGTGTTTCACCCTGGGGAGCTCCAGTGCTCTTCGTGAAGAAGAGGGATGACTCGCTAAGTATGTGTATTCATTATCAGATGCTGAATAAGGTTACCATTAGGAATCAATATCCTTTACCCAGGACCGAGGATCTTTTCGACCAGTTGCAGTCAGCGAGGGTCTTTTCGAAGATCGATCTGCGATCCGGTTATCATCAGTTGAGGATTCAGGATGCAGATGTCCAGAAGACTGCGTTCAGGACGAGGTGCGGACATTACGAGTTTTTGGTGATGTCGTTTGGACTGACGAATGCACCTGCAACGTTTATGGATCTGATGAATCAGACTTTTCAGTCGTATCTCGACAGATTTTATGATTGTCTTCGTGGATGATATACTGGTACACTCACCAGACAGAGAGCAGCATCGGAAGCACCTGAGGACTGTACTTAGCATTCTGAGAGATCAGCAGCTCTATGCTAAGTACAAGAAGTGTGAAATTGGCTAGATCGGGTGGCCTTTCTGGGACATGTGGTGTCAGCAGACGGGATATCTGTAGATCCAATGAAGGTTGAGGCTGTGACTCAGTGGAGAGCTCCGACCAGTGTGTCCGAGATCAGGAGTTTTGTGGGTTTAGCAGGTTATTATCGTCGGTTTATTCAGGATTTCTCCAGACTTGTTTCCCCACTAACGGCTTTGACACAGAAGGGTGTCAAGTTCGTTTGGTCCCAGAAGTGCGAGGACTGTTTCCAGGAGCTAAAGAGGCGACTGACTACAGCACCGATTTTGACGTTACCGAGTGGTAGCGGAGGCTATGTGATTTACAGTGACACTTCTGGCATTGGTCTGGGTTGCGTGTTGATGCAGCACGGGAAAGTGGTTGCAAATACTTTGAGGCAGTTGAAGGTTCATGAGAAGAATTACCTGACTCATGATCTGGAGTTGGCAACGGTAGTTCACGCGCTGAAGACCTGGAGGTATTACCTATATGGAGAGAAGTTTGAGGTCTTCACAGATCACCAGAGTCTGATGTATCTGTTCTCGCAAAAAGAGTTGAATATGAGGCAGCGCAGATGGCTCGAGTTCATAAAGGATTACGACTTCACCATTTCGTATCATCCAGGGAAGGCGAATTCTGTCGCAGATGCCTTGAGTAGAAAGATGGAGTTGTCAGCTGCTAGCTTGTGCGTTCAGGAGTGGAGGTTGCTTGAGGCCTTGACGGAGTGGAGACCTCTTACAGAGGGCTCTGATGGGGCAGTGATTGTGGGACTTCGAGTGGAGCCGCAGACAGTTTCGAGAGTTGTTCAGGCTCAGAGAGCAGATGATGAGCTGGCCAGTCTGATGCAGTTAGCTGCTAAGGACGGATCAGACTTCGATGTCGGAGTCAATGGGGGCTTGACGTTCAGGGGTCGGATCTGGGTACCGAGAGCAGGTGATTTGAGAAATACCATCATGGAAGAGGCACATAGAGCCAGATATTCCATTCACCCGGGGAGTACCAAGATGTATAAAGACTTACAACAAAGTTTCTGGTGGAAGGGGATGAAGCGAGACATAGCAGACTTCGTGTCCAAGTGCCTGATTTGTCAGCAGGTGAGGATTGAGCACCAGCGGCCAGCAGGGCAGTTGCAGAGTATAGATCTGCCAGAGTGGAAGTGGGAGCACGTGACGATGGATTTCGTCACCGGGTTGCCGAAGACGAGGAGATCTCACGACGCGATTTGGGTTATAGTTGATCGATTGATCAAGTCAGCACATTTTCTGGCGATCAGGACCACCTTATCTTTGGAGGGCTTGGCGAAGCTGTACGTCGAGGAGATAGTCCGGTTACATGGAGTATCAGTGAGTATAATCTCTGATCGAGATCTAAGGTTTACCTCCAGATTTTGGGGTAGTTTGCAAAAGGCTTTGGGGACTCAATTAAAGTTCAACACAACTTTTCATCCACAGACAGACGGGCAGTCAAAGAGGACTATCCAGACGCTAGAGGATATGCTGAGAGCGTGTACTCTGGATTGGGCAGGATTTTGGGATGAACATTTGTCGTTGATCGAGTTCGCCTACAACAACAACTACCATTCGAGCATCAAGATGACACCGTACGAGGCTCTGTACGGCCGACCTTGTAGATCGCCAGTATGCTGGAGTGAGGTAGGCGAGAGGCAGCTGGTTGGACCAAAGATTTCTCAGATGTATGCTGAGAAGGTTGGCGTAATCAGACAGAGGTTAGCGACGGCTCAGAGCAGACAGAAGAGTTACGCAGATAGGCGTAGATGAGAGTTGAGATTTGAGGTGGGCGATCACATATTCCTGAGGATTTCACCAGCTCGTGGAGTGATGAGATTCGGGAAGAAAGGGAAGCTCAGTCCGAGGTACGTCAGACCGTTTGAGATTCTTGATCGTTTAGGAGAGGTTGCCTACCAAATTGCTTTGCCGCCTCAGGTTTTGGGTATTCACAATGTTTTCCATGTTTCTATGTTGAGGAAATATGTTGCCGATCCGTCGCATCTGATTGAGATCTGTGTTCCCGAGATCAGTCAGGACTTATCTCTCGAGGAGAAGCCCGTGGAGATTGTAGATCGAATGGAGCACCAACTCAGGAGGAGAGCCATTCCGATGGTGAAGGTCAGGTGGCAACACCATAGCGAGCGTGAAGCCACTTGGGAGATCGAAGATGAGGTCCGGAAGAAGTATCCGGAATTGTTCGGTGAAGATTTGGTTCTAATTTCGAGGACAAAATTCCTTAAGGAGGGTGGATTGTTACATCCTAGCCCTTTCCTAATTGGGTTTATTGTGTTTTAGGTAGAGGATTAGAAGACGTTGAGATGGACGGTTGAAATTGGTTGGGAGAAGAGTATAAGGTTTGGATTCCTTCTCTCTCTCACTCACTTGTATCTCTCTCTCTCGATCGTCTGTCTCTCGATCCTTTCTCATCCAGCTGAGGAAGACGCGGAGGCGAGGCCGGCGAAGCTCGGAGGAGATCAAGAGTTTTCGGAGTCGAGGTGATTGCGTTCGGGTATTCGCCGGAGGAGAAGAGTTTTGTGAGGAAGCTCTTGTCGGGATTCTTCAAAGGCTTCTTGAAGCCTTAAAGGTATGCCAAGCTTTAGTTTAATCCTCCTTTTAGCCTTTGCGAGGATTGGAGTGGCCGACGGTAGGCCGAAAGGCTCGTCGAGAACCTTGTAGCAGCTTTTCTGCTCTGGAACGGTGGACCGGCGAGTTGGCATGGTCGACCGGGCGTAGGGTTGTTCGGGCCAAATCCCTTGCACTGGTCGAACGATACTCTAGGAGTGGTCGACCGGTGGTACATTTTAGCAAGGGAAAGAGGCTCTGGGTGTTTTCGGTCGAACGGGTCCCCTTTGCCGGTCAACCGAAAGCACTGTAGCAAGTCGGTTGGGAGCGTTGATCATCTAAACGGTCGACCGCTCGTTGACTTCGTCCAACCGATGACTTAAGTGACTTAATGGCCGGTCGACCTGGAGTGTGGTTTTGGTCGACCGTGTAGTGCGGATTTTTGGTGAGTCTTACTGGTGGAAATCGGTCGACCGTGTAGTGCGGATTTTTGGTGAGTCTTACTGGTGGAAATCGGTCGACCATGATTTTTGGGTCGTTCGACCGTTGATGCTTTTTGAGCCAGAGAGGATTTTCACTGTTGGATTTTGGTCGAACGGGGCCCCTTTTCCGTTCGACCGGTTGGACGTTATTTCGGTTTTATTGCGGAATAGTAGTGGTGTTCGGTCAACCGTTTATGGTCTTCTGTTCAACCGTTTGGGCACTGTTTTGCATATGGATGCTTGTGTCGTGGGTGGTTGGATCTGCCTCGAGGGCAACGGGTCCCCGGCCTTTTTGGGCAACGGTACGGACATGCCGACCTAAGAGGAGATCGTGGTTGTGGCTCTACGGAGCGGTGCCTTGTGTGCACGTGTGATTGTGGGGTTGGGGTGAGAGGACGCTTGAGACCCGTGGCCGATGATTTTTCGGCGGTGCCTTGTGTGCACGTGTGATTGTGGGGTTGAGGTGAGAGGACCCTTGAGACCCGTGGCCGATGATTTTCCGGCGGTGCCTTGTGTGCACGAGAGTTAGTTATGCTTTTATTTCATTCTCTATTTCATGTTTCATATACGTATGTTATGTTCATTTTAGGGGTTTGGCATACGGGATTTCCCTATGGGAAACTCAGGCATTGTTTGTTTACATGTCAGGTCGTGCACGTCAGTAGGTGGTGGTGATTGCGGGCAGGAGCACCCAGACCAGATCATGTCCTTTTATCCTTTGAGGTGGATGATTTTCCCTTGTACATGTGTTTGTATATCTTTTGTGTTGGATTGTAATCATCCTTGACTCGTGTATTATACAATTTACCACTTTATATTATATATACTTGTGGTTTGGTGACGACCCCGATGTTGATTCTTATATCTGTTTAAAGTTTTAAATTTTCCGTTGTTTCGGGGCGTTACACTAGAGGTAGATTCCATCTTGCCAAGATATTCATGGCATATGTATGTCTGATTTTTGCTGCTGAGGCATACCTGTCTGGATATAAACTAAAGATGTTTGGGCAAGAGTTTGCCAGACCGAAAGGGTTTTTTGGAAACAAATTGGAGCACTCTATCCTCATTGTTAATCCGGAAAGAAAAGTTTATTTTGAAACTGTAAAAAATCCTAGTGGTCTTCCAGAATGCATGGTGAGTGGTGTGGTTTTGGGTTATCCGAAAGCCCCAGAAAATTGTCTTCTTTGTACTACTACAGTACATGAAAATACCGACGGTACCTATTCGTCGGTGTACGCCGATGTCCGTCGGTGTCGCTCCACACTGACAGATACGTATCCGTCGGTGCATCTTACGTTGGTGTTGCGCAACTCCGACAGATATACTGACAGAATGAGGCCGTCGGTGTTCATTTTGGTGTGAAATTTCCTGCAAAAAAATTCCACCTTGTTTCGTTTTCTCGGATAACACCAACGGATATGCACCGATGGATGTTCTGTTGGTGTTCATCACCGACGGACGTATCCGTCGGTGTATATTACATCGACAAATATAGACTCCGACGGAACAAAATCTACTCCGACGGATGTGTCCCATCAGTGCGTAATATCTATGGCCTACACCGACAAATATAGACTCCGACGGAATGAAATCTACTTCGACAGATGTGTCCCATCGGTGTGTAATATCTATTATCTACACCGATGGAGACACCTCGTCGGTGTAAGTCTGTCATTACCTGCACTGATGGATAACATCCGTCTGTGTATACTGACCATAAAAACACCATGATCTACACCGACGAAGCTTGTTTGCTCTTTCCAGGTTTCAATTTCCCTGTTCAAACAAAAATATCGTCGCAGTTCAATTCAATCCAATCGTCATTCACAATTCGTTCATCACAACTCAAACATTGATAACTCATAGCTCAATCACACCAAAGATTTATACGTCACAATTCAAACATTCATACACCACCAAACTTATAAACTCAAAAGTAAAACTTGTAGTTTCATTGAAAATAACGTTTAACAATTCCAAAGTAAAAGTACTTAAAAAAACTTAGCCAAACAACATCCAAAAAACACAATAGATTACGCTGTCAAACCTCCAGTGCTTGCTCCGCCTGATGGACTGTCTTCGTTATCTCGACTTGGCGGCAGAGGTGGTGTACAAATAGATGTTACATTAAAATCTTGCACAATTTAAACATTATACATTAAGATTATAATGCATATAAAATAACTTAGTAAATGTAAAACTTATTAAATTAGAAATAGAATACCTCAAGATTATAACCCCTTCACTATCAATTGTTCCATTATCGACACCATGTTGGCGAGCCTCTTTTTCATCTCTGTTAGCTCGTTTTCCATCTTCTTTATCTTTTGATCTTTCTCAACCTACACTATCACGTCGCTCTCTGCTTGGGATGGCCTCTCGCTCGGTTTGTACATGTGGGTCGGGGTGACGAGACTGGAGTACACCCTCACACGTCCGTGCCCATCACCAAGAAGAGTCTCAACCGGATCATGGGTGGCAGCCGACAAATTGATAGAGCCCTGAGAGCTCATTTCACCCGGTCCTCGTAGGACCTCTAATTGTTCTTAAAAGAAAAAAAATTACCATATTCACAGATAAATATATCAAATAACATTAACTAATTGATAACAAACATTAATATTAAACTTACAATAACGGTCGTAAACTCGTAGCTTCGGGGAGTGTCTTGTTATGCAGCCGGATGGTACATATCTGTACGATTTGGCTCAGGAACATTTAGATTTTGTGCAATCTGCAACATCAATATTGGCTCAGTTTATTTTGAAAAAATAATGAATATATAAGAAATTCAAAAAATATAAATAATATCTGATTATCTTCTCCCTGTGTTGCACCATCGATTTGGTATGTGGTGTGACTAAATTCACTCTATTTTTCTTATTAGTCTCACTCTTCTTCTGTATTAATAATATAACCAAATTGTTAGTTTTTCAGTCATTGATTATAATTGAACTAGTTATTATAAATTTACCTTAAACATCTCGTTGGACCAGTAGACCAGGAGAGTACACCAATCCTTTGGGGAATTATGTTGTGGCCTAGTAGCCAATTGTGCCTCTCAAGTCTCTAGATCCACCACATCAAGGTATAACTGGTACTTATTTTCTTTCCATTTGGTGTTCAGAGACTTTATAATTTTCACTATGAACCCCTCTGGAACAGTTTCAGTGTGACTATGGAAAAAAAATACAATTAGTTTTCAATTAAAATCAATACTAATATTACTTAAGTATGTATGTAATATTACCGTCAATTTCTGTCATGCCACATCCTTATCTTTTTTCAGCACCAATCTCCAATCTAAATAACGAGGAGGCAATACATGTGTCCTCCTGGCTATCGTCCCAATAAAATTCAGGAAGCGTTCAACGTGTTTTCCTATAGGTACACCTTCCGATGTGAACTCTATCTATGGTTGAACAGTAGAGCTCCAGTCATCCAAAAGTTGTGTGGATCCACGAAACCTAGTCGTACTAGGAACATCCCCAGTATCGGTTGTAGATGCGGAAGTGCTAGGAACATTCTCAGTATCGACCGCATCATCAGTTATCTATGGGGTATCCTGCGCCTGACGTCATTGACGTCTCCACCTAACACTGTATCCCTCAGGGTGCGGTGGTAAAGGCTGACGTCTATTCATCACTTTTGGTATTATTGTCCCTACCCAGAATATCATAACACTTGCACTTGCACAAAACATATTTCATCACTGTAGTATTGAAGTTCAATTATGTCTTGTAATACACTAAAGTATTCGACTGGTGTACGTATATGATATTATTTCATGATGTTGAGTAACTTTCTGATGTAACATTCATCATGAAAAATTGGTGTTTCATGCTCATCCCTGGTGGCAGATTATAAGGCACGAGCATTACAGGCCAAATACTATGTTACGTCTGACTGAATGCTGAAACTCATCTGATGTCAAACCTAACCTCACATTTCTTATTTCTGAAGCGAAAGATGGATGTTTGTTGTCTAACTCGGCAAAACATTCAAAATCAGCCGGATGACGCAATTTCCCATCCTTTTGTCATTCCTCTTCATGTCATCTCATCTACTTGGCAATACCTGCAGAGTCTTGGCTTTAACGGGAAGTACAACACAAGTGTCACTGGAACTTTTTGTTTTTTCGGGCTCCATAATTTTCAGTTTCTACTTCATCTCCCCCCTACACTGTTACATAACGAGATTCCCCACACACAAAACATGAATTTGCCTTCTCATTTTCTTTCCAGTACAATGTGCAATGATTCTTGCAAATGTTGATATTGTCATAATGAAACCCCAAGTTGACAACAAACTTTTTCGTCTCATATGTATCATTTGACAAACAAGCTCCCTCTTAAAGTAATTCTGCTTGTTATGCTAACCACTTATCAAACATTGTGTCTGTCCATCTACTTTTGCACTTCATGTGAAATGCTTTCATGATGAATGATAATTTTGTTAATTCTGGTTTGCACCCGGGATACAATGGTTGATCTCCGTCATTCATGTAGGCAAAAAACTTATGAGCATAATTTGTAATCCCCGGTCTCAACGAATCGGTTCTGACGTTACCATCTTCAACCACATCATGTATCATCCCCTCTATGTCATCGTCAATGTCATCCTCTTCTGACTCAATCGTTGTTGGTTGTGTTGTCGTTGTCGTGACAACTAGAGCACTTGAACTTGCAATACTTTCCCTATAAAAACCCACTGCTCGTAATTACCAGCAAAGTCATTTAGGACGATATCATCAACGACGTCATCTCTGGTCACCCACTTGTTGTTACAACACTTCTTGCATGGGCATAATTTTCCCATCACAAATATATTGGTTGTGAGAACTGAAGGTAAGGTTTACAAATGACTTCAGATTATTCGAGAAAGTCAGAGTAATTATCTGGCCATACATCCAAATTTTTTCTGACACCATGATTCTATTCATTTGAAACAAACACATGTTAAACATAACATGTTAAAAATTCTTATCAATCTAACTAAATGTAATTAACAAATGAACCTCATCCAAATCAATGTAACTAAATCAATTTACCGATTTAACAATCAATATAAGGTCAAACTCAATATAACTAAACCAAAAACACATTTAAATTTAATTGAAAATTTAACCAAATTTTCGCAGAACCTTCCCTATATTCGATATCAATTTTTTTGGAAAACCTGTATTGACAAGAAAAAGTTGCCACTTTTGAACGACAAGCATCACAATATCGTCAATTCATCAAACTTAAATCATACAATCCAATCCTAAATCAAAAATCAAATCCTAAAACCTCAAAATACTAATTTTCTTTAAACATACAATTCATCCTAAATCCGTAATACTAAATCAAATCCTAATTCTGAAACTACTAACAAATCCAAAATCAAACCCTAAATCTTAAATTACTAACAAATCCCAAATCAAATCCAAAATCTTAAATTACTAACAAATCCAACTAACATATCCAAATCTGATCTAACATCCAAGTCCACATAATCCAATTGAAATCCAATATCGACATACATTATACAATCTAAAAATACAAAAATTCTGTTTAATTTTCTAGGGGAATCAATAACGTGTTATTGATTCCAATTTCTGCCGAAATTTTTAACCTCCCCTATAAATAAAGAAAATGAAAATTCTTTAAATTCCTGTATACACAAAAAGAAGTGGCCACTTTTAAACGAGAAGCATAACAATATCATAAATTCATCAAACTTAAATTATATCATACAATCCAATCCTAAATCGTAAATCCAATCCTTAATCAAAAATCAAATCCTAAAACCTCAAAATACTAATTTCCTTTAAACATAGAATTCATCCTAAATCTGTAATACTAAATCCAATCCAAAATCCAAAATCAAATTTTAAATCCAAAACTACTAACAAATCGAAAATCTAAATCTAAATCGTAAAGTACTAACAAATCCAAAATCAAACCCTAAATCTTAAATTACTAACAAATCCAATTAACATATCCAACTAACCCTATCCAAACCTAATCTAACATCCAAGTTCGCTTAATCCAATTGAAATCCAATATTGACATCCATCATACAAACTAAAAATACAAAAAAATGCATTTAATTTTATAGGGGAATCAATAACGTGTTATTGATTACAATTTCTGCCAAAAATTTAAAAAAACTTCTCACAGAACCACCCCTATAAATCAAAAATGAAAAATTCTTGAAATTCTTGTATACACAAAAAGAATTTCACAATTTCAATATTCACTACATTTCACATTCAAAATTACATTCAAACTACATTCAAAGTTTCAAACTATCAAACTAAACAAATTCAAACTACATTCAAACCAAAATAAATAATCTAAATTTATCAAAACAAATAATCTAAACAAAAATATAGATTAAAACACTACTCAAATTATATTTGAACTACATTTAAAACACATTCAAACTACATTCAATTAATCACATTCAAACTAAAAAACAATCTAACGTATAATCAAAATAATCTAAATTTATAACATTCAATCTATAATCCAAACTAAAAACAATTTAAATTTATCACAACCAATAATCTTAACAAGAATATAGAAAAACAATTGTGTTTGGTTTCAGGTTTGTGGATGGGTTTAGGGCTGGGGGTCGGGTTTGGGGCTCAATGCCAGTTTTGGAGCCTTATTCGAAGTTGAGGTTCGGGTTTGGGGTTGGGATCGTGGTTGTGGGTTGGGTTTGGGTTTGGGGTCCGATGAGGTGTCTGGGGTCGGGTTTGAGGAGGGAGGGAGGGGTCACGACTAGGGTTGGGTCGACGGCTTTGGGGGTTAGATAGAGGGCTGCAAGGAGGGTCGGGTTCGGGGGTCAGATAGAGGGCTACAAGGAGGGTCGAGTTCAGGGGTTGGGCAGCTGCAGGGTGGGTCGGGTTCGAGGGTTGGGCGGCTGCAGGGAGGGGTGGGCGAGGAGGTCGGCTGCCAGGATTTGGGTGACAAGGTTGTGGTTGTGATTTGGAAAGTGATTAGAGTAGGGGACGAGGGTTACCATACAGAAGAAGGAGGCGAGCGGCGACGCAACAGAATGGTACGACGACGAGAGGTGGTGATTAGGGTTGGGAAGTGTTTTGCGCGAGAAATTGATCGAGTTCGTCGAGGGGTTACTAATATATACCCTACACTGACGGTACATGTTCATCGGTGTACCTAAGTGTATACGTCAGTGTTATCTTTACTAATGGTCTGACGGATATATCCGTCGGTGTATGATAATAAAGTCGTCGGTGTAGGTTAACATAATAAATGCGTAACGTTTTTTTTTCAAACTCTACTCCGACGGATCCGTTCCGTCGGTATACAGTGCTAAAAACAATACACTGATGGACTTTAACCGTCAGTGTAGTGAAACCTAACTGTCAGTGTGGTTTTTTGCGCAACAAAATTCATTTTCCCGTGGATTGTTTTGTCAAAAATATACACTGACTGAGGTCATCCGTTGGTATAAGGTAATTGACCGACGAATACTACAAAAATATTAAGTGATGCACTGTTGAAATATGGAAAGAAAGAGACGTTGGAGAACATACCATATGTGTATCCAATCAAAGCAAATCATCCAATCACGTAATCATCCAACCAGGCAAATCAAATACATCAATGTAATGCATATGGAAAGCCTAACAACTCTCCTTAGTATCCTTTTATATAAATACAACACTAAAAACACTAAATAAATATATAATTTTACTGTTCAAATTCATCATGTTATTAGAGCGTGCGTTCTGAGAAAAACAAACAAAAACCCACCCAAACCTAAACCCCGCTCCGCCTCAGAAGCTCCCTTAAGCTCATCATCGGCTGGAAAACCAGGTGGTTGCGACCTCCGTCGCTCTCCACTCTCTCCACTCCTAACAATGACAGAAGGCAGTGGAGAATCTTAGCGTCTCACCACACAACCTCTCAATGGGACCAACTTTCTTTCCTAGGCGCGTGCTATCTCTCTGTCCCTCAGTGGCAAAGGGAAGCTAGGCCACCTCACCGGGAAAACCGAAAACCCACTGACCAAGGATCTGAAGCCAAACAAGAGGAGTGGCAAAATGCTGACCACCTCGTGATGTCTTGAGTCCTACAGTCGATGCAAAGCCAAATAGTGGAGATCTTCATGTACAAAAGTAATGCAAACGAATTATGGGACTCCGTCCATGAACACTATGGTAAGAAACAAAATTTTGCGCATATTTTCAAACTAAACAAGACCTCTCACAGATCAAGCAAGGGCAAAAGAACATAACCGAATATCTCGGCATCCTAAAGAAATCGTGGGACGAACTCGCCATCTACAAGCCGTCAACCACCGATTCGAAAACCATACAAGCCAGAACCGAACAAGATCGCATCTACACCTTTCTTGTTGGACTCGACTCAAGCTATGAAGCACTTCGTTCCAACATTCTTATGCCACCGGAACTACACACCTTCTCGACCATCATTGCGATGGTTAACCGGGAAGAAACCCTCTGGAAAACCAAACCTGCTCAGTTGGAGAACCAAGAAAATTAGGCATTCGTCGCCGCAAAAAACAACACAAACCATCGTGACAAAGGTAAAACAAAATATGGAAATAAAAGTCAAGAATATTGTGATAACTGTAAAAAAAAAGGGCACAAAAGATAAACTTGCTACTTCCTCTACCCACATCTCCGGCCATCTAAGGACAACTCGGAAAGGAGGGGGGTTGGGAGGAGCGACAGCCAGGCGAACCCCACAGGGAGAGGCGGCGGCGGATACGAAGGAAACCCTAACATTCGGGTGGAAGCAAACAAATGGTTGCATGTTTGGTCGGTAGCGGATCAACGAGGTTTTTATACTTCAACTAATGGAGCATCCGATTACACTCACACGAAAGAGGTAGCAACCTTTCCAGCCTTCTAGTCGGCTTTTAATCTTGTTGATAAACCAGACCCATATTAAAGTTTGGGGTTTTGATAGATAAAGGTAGACCAAGGTATGTAAAGGGTAATTGGCAGTGCTTGCATCCAACGATGCTTATGAATCGTTTTGTCATGTCTTCCGTTATTCCAAAACATGATAAGGCGTTTTTGCTATAAAAAATAAATTCATGTAGAGTCATATTTGTTGATGATGTAGTTTCTACATGAGATTCTATTTGTAGCTTAGATAAATGTTTTTATGGTCTGCTTGATAATCACCACATAAGAATTACAGTCCTTCGCATATTCTTGGAAACTAAAAGGATAAATGCCTTTATATAAAGACTTGCATGTAAAATATGCAAGTTCCAAATTTTGACGGACTCAACCTGCCACACCCTATTTAATGCCCTAATTACGCAAACAAGTTCACCTCATATCTGATAAGGATTTTTGTTTGCCAAACTAAGCTTCCTACGAGGAGATGGAAATCTATGGTAGGAGTTGAAAGAAATCAACAACAGTCCAGAGAAAGAAATTAGGACTGATTTGTTCAAAATCCAATCCAAACATGAAGCAAATTTGACATTTGATTTGTGATGTGTTCGTTTTAAATACCGCAAGTTCACGGTGTCGGTGAAGACTTTGGAAAATACGGCTCGATCCATAGGGAGGTGTGTCGACTCTGGTTCTTTCGAAGGTAAGTGGGAAAAGAGGGGAAGAAGAATTGTGATTACACTAACTACACTACACTATAAATGAACTAACAATTAAACTAAACCGCCATGTAGTGAAAGTGTGTAGGTATGTGTGTGTGAGTATTGATTTCAGTTACGAACAAGTGTAGTTTGTGTGGCCTACAAGTAGAAGCTAGTGTAGAATCTAAGTGTAGGATACACAACACTACATGGCAACCTACGAACATGCATATCTCACATAAAGTTGAAGTTGATTTTAGATTATCAAGCATGCAACAAGTACCCAGTGTGACCCTAGAGCATCAATCAATCCTACATACAAACTATATCATTCATATTGAGAATTGAACTTAATCCTAGGTGGCATCCTAGTCACTAGCCACATCACCTATGGAGGGTGAGTCATCTAGGAGTTGATGACTCAACAAGTTGGAAGACAAAAGGTTGAAGGAAAGGAAGAGACAAAGAGTCTCTTCATTTCTCTATGATTATCGTCCTATTTTATGATGCAATTTAAGTATAGGTTGTAATGATCTTGAATGATCATCTTTATGTAGTTTATGTTATGTTTATGTTTTAGGTTAAGTTGAAGAGTCTTTGTAAGTGCCTATATAAGCACAAGAGTTCTCCATTTGTAAAACAAGTCAAGTCAAGTGAGAAAGAAGAAAGAAAAGATGAGTTTGGTGCAAATTTCGTTTTTGCTTATGAGTGTTAAGTAGTGAGTTATCTTCTTTCATTCGTGTCCACCAATTGAGTAGATCAAAGTATGGATCTAGTGATGACAATAGAAGACCCTCAGCATGGAGAACAAGGCGAGCCAAAGCAGCCCACCAGGCGCGACTTCTGAACCGCCAATTGGCAGTTTGGGACCGCTGATTAGCAGTCCATGTGCGCCTGGTGGAGGGTGTGTTTCTGGGGTGGCTCGGTCTGGTGCTCCCCGTCTTTCTCCTCTATCTAACATCTAGTATCAGAGCCTCGTCTGATGGGGAGCTCAGGAATGACGTCGTTTGGTCATGTATCGTTGCCTCACCTTTCGAATGGAAACTACGACAATTGGAGTATCCAAATGCATGCCCTGCTCAGTGCGCATGATGCTTGGGATCTTGTGGAGAGCGACTTCGAGGAGGAGGCCGTGACGGGGGTGGCAACCATCACACAAATCAAAGCACAAAAGGAGAGAAGAGCCAAAGACAAGAGTGCTCTCTTCCTTCTCTTCCAAGCGGTGGATGAGAGTGGTTTTGAGAAGATTGCTGAAGCGAAGACGTCGAAGGAGGCGTGGGACACCCTTGAGAAGAGCTACAAGGGTGCTGATCGAGTGAGGCAAGTGCGCCTCCAAATGCTTCGAGGCGAGTTCGAGGCATTGAGAATGAAGGAATCGGAAGGTGTTGCTGATTTCGTGACGAGGGTTCGCATGGTGGCGAACAAATTGAAAAGAAATGGGGAGGCATTGACTGAAGGAAGAGTGGTGGAGAAGGTGCTGCGTTCTCTCACCGAAGACTTTGAAAATGTTGTGTGTGCTATCGAGAAATCAAAGACCTCGAGAAGATGACCGTCGATGACCTAGCAAGTTTGTTGGAGGCACATGAGCAAAGGAAGAAGAAGAAGAGGCAAGATGTCTTGGAGGAGGCGTTGCAAGCGAAGATGTCGCTTAAGGAGGAGAAACCTCAGAACGTAGATCGTGGAAGCGGTCGTGACTATGGAGGCCATCCAAAAAAGAAGGAAGTCGAATGCTTCAAGTGTGGGAAGCGTGGCCATTTTGCGAAAGAGTGTTGGTCGCAAAAGAAGGTGGAGGAGAGCTCCAGCCGTGGCCGTGGTGATCGTGGATCAAAGAAGGAGATCGAGTGCTTCAATTGTGGGAAGCATGGACACTATGCAAGCGAATGTTGGTCAAAGAAAAGGGTGGAAGAAAACTCCAACCTTGTTGCCGTGGAGGAGAATGCTTGTGATGTTGGAGTGGTTTTGCTTGCCGACAAGGGAGCAGAAACCGAACAAGAAGGTATTTGGTATCTCGATACGGGAGCAAGCAATCACATGTGTGGGAATAGACACATGTTCGCACACTTGGAAGAGGGAGTGCATGGGCACGTCTCGTTTGGAGATGCATCAAAGGTGCGTGTGGAGGGGAAAGGGCACATCATGATTCATGTGAAGGATAGATCACAAAAGCTTATTTCCAACATCTACTTTGTGCCCGATATGAAGATGAACATACTAAGCATGGGACAACTCTTGGAGAAAGGGTTTACAATCTTGATGAAGGATCGACACATGACCGTGCGAGGACAAGATGGGCGCTTGATTGCAATGGTAGAGATGTCCAAAAATCAAATGTTTAAGTTGAATCTAACATGTGCTCGTGCTAGATGTTTGAATGCGTGCATTGAGGGAGATTGGTTGTGGCATATGCGACTTGGACACTTGAACTTTGGTGGGCTCCAAGAAATGGCGCAAAAGGGAATGGTGAATGGCTTGCCGATGATTGAATCTAAAGAAGGATTTTGTGAAGGTTTCATGGTTGGAAAATTACCAAGGAAGAGTTTTCCAAAACAAGATGAATATAGAGCCAAGAAGGTGCTAGAGTTGGTAAATACTGACATTTGTGGACCGATCACTCCACACTCGATTAGTAAGAATTGTTATTTCTTAACCTTTATTGATGATTTTTCACGCAAGACATGGGTGTACTTCCTGAAGGAGAAATCCGAGGCATTTCGCATATTCAAGAAGTTCAAGGCATATGTGGAGAAACAAAGTGGCAATAATATCAAGACATTGAGGTCTGATCGAGGAGGAGAGTTCACATCAACCGAGTTCAACAACTTTTGTGAGGAACATGGCATAAAACACCATTTAACCGCTCCATACTCGCCACAACAAAATGGTGTAGCCGAGAGAAAGAATAGAACCATCATGGACATGGTTCGAAGTATGTTAAAAAGCAGGAACATGTCAAAAGAACTATGGGCTGAGGCGGTGGCTTGTGCAGTGTACATGTTGAATCGTTGCAAAACCGCAAGCTTGGAGGAAGTAACTCCACAAGAAGCTTGGAGTGGCTACAACCCAACTGTGGAACATCTGAAAGTGTTTGGGAGTGTCTCCTATGCACATGTACCAAAGGAGAGAAAAATAAAACTTGATGATAGGAGCACAAAGCTTGTGTTCGTTGGCTATGATGAACGATCGAAAGCTTATAGGCTTCTCGATCCCACTAACAACAAAATTGTCATTAGCCGTGATGTGCAGGTTAACGAGGATGTAACATGGGACTCCAAAGAGGAGATTTCAGAAGTGCCAAATGAAGAACAGGAATACGAGATTGCCAACCCCACTGAACATGAAACAATTCCATCCGACAAACAAGACGAAATGAGACCAAGGAGGTTCAAGACACTTCGTGAAATCTACGAGACGACAAATGAGTTGCACATGTGTGTCTTTTAGCTCAAACAAAAGCGTTGCCAATAAGGTTGCAGGAAAGGATGCACAACCTACTCAGGATGGTGGATGGAAGAGGATTAAGTTCAAGGAGGAGTATTGAGAATTGAACTTAATCCTAGGTGGCATCCTAGTCACTAGCCACATCACCTATGGAGGGTGAGTCATCTAGGAGTTGATGACTCAACAAGTTGGAAGACAAAAGGTTGAAGGAAAGGAAGAGACAAAGAGTCTCTTCATTTCTCTATGATTTTCGTCCTATTTTATGATGCAATTTAAGTATAGGTTGTAATGATCTTGAATGATCATCTTTATGTAGTTTATGTTATGTTTATGTTTTAGGTTAAGTTGAAGAGTCCTTGTAAGTGCCTATATAAGCACAAAAGTTGTCCATTTGTAAAACAAGTCAAGTAAAGTCAAGTCAAGTGAGAAAGAAGAAAGAAAAGATGAGTTTGGTGCAAATTTCGTTTTTGCTTATGAGTGTTAAGTAGTGAGTTCTCTTCTTTCATTCATGTCCACCAATTGAGTAGATCAAAGTATGGATCTAGTGATGACAATAGAAGACCCTCAGCATGGAGAACAAGGCGAGCCAAAGCAGCCCACCAGGCGCGACTTCTGAACCGCCAATTGGTGGTTTGGGACCGCTGATTAGGGGTCCATGTACGCCTGGTGGAGGGTGTGTTTCTGGGGTGGCTCGGTCTGGTGCTCCCCGTCTTTCTCCCGTATCTAACAATTCATGTGAATGTGCAAAAAACATGGATTTATACATAACAAGTCATTCCCATCAAATCATTACAAGCAACAAAATAAACTCTAAAGCTAGCATGAGATAAGTACCTAGTGTGGACATTATCCCATCTAATACAAGTTCAAACATGCTACAAGTATAGATCTACATTAAGTATATAAAATGACACAAATAAACTATCACATATTCTACATTACCTCCATCCCAAATGGGGATGAAACTACTCACTACTCATTAATAAAAGAAGACAAAACGATATTAAACTAAGCATGCAAGATGAGACAATATAAAAATAAACTAAAAAATATTTTATTTACATGACTCAAATTACAAGTAGCATTCTTCTGCACCTTGAGTTTTGCTCGAAGGCTTACTCCAAGTAGAGAGAATGCCACCAAGCAATGGGTAAATACAAATGAGGAGGATGAGTTCTATTTATAGTCATAGGAAAAGGTAATTGGGGATAATCTCCCGATGTGTGACTAATGCACTACTAAAAATAGACATAAAACACTCTAATACATAACCTGCCCAAATCTTATCGGATCCGGAGAAGAACCGACCGCCAATCAGCGGTCTTGGAGCACCAATTGGCGGTCTATATACTCTGGATCGGGTATGGATTTGGAGTGTGGTTGTCTGACTTGAGTTCTTCATATCTGATGCACTAGAGTTGGTTGTTGGAGTTTAGGACTGAATCGAATTGCCAAAATACTACTCATGATGGTGTGGAGTTCTTCATTTGCTCATTGGTCCTTTTGATTTTACGTCTGGGTCCCTCTCTCTTGCATCTCAGTCCATAAATCTTGCAACTTAGTCTGTTTTCTTGCTTTTAAGTCATTTTTAGTCTCTTCTTCTCAAACTTGTTTATTCCTGAAACTTAAACATAAAATTTGTTACGTAGCATGACTTAGGCTAAGAATAAAGGATATAAGACATAAATATATGCATGTGATGTCAATCAAATACCCTCACACTCACATTTTGCTAGTCTCAAGCAAAACAAAGAAAGAGAAAATCAAAGAAAGGAAAAACATACGAAAAATAGGGAAATCCTAACTCACTTTCGTAGGAATCACGATTGCACTTAGCACGTGCAACAAGGCATTAAACATCATTGTCGCCAAGGAGGAGGAGTGTTGTCTCCTGAGGGTTTTCAGCTAATATACCCACAAAATCCGAACATTGATGCATTATTCAATCTAGCAAAACGACTCATTGGAATCATTTTCGTCAATCATTGGACACGGTAATTCTACGGACCGACTATATATATGTAACCAGTCCACACACCTAGACGAATGAATCATTCGTGCAAGTTATTTAAGGACTTAAGTGCAAGACATGGGCAATCTTAACATCCTCAAGTGATACAAAGTGTAAAGTCCATTAAGGTTCTTATTTGCATTGCTTTTTTTCTTTCTTTCTTTTTCTTTTTGATTTTTTGATTTTTATTTTTTTATTTTATTGTTGTCTAGTTGGTGTTTGATTCTCCGAGGGTCAGGTTTCGTGCACCATTGCCTATGAGGACTTACACTATCGCGTAAACCTTTCCTCAAATCTCCACATATGGTGATCCCTACCACTCGTGTCATGGGAGTTCGGTCGGTGCATCCCAACTCAGATGACTCGAAATCACCAGGCACTAAGTCCTCTTGGACCTAATTTCCCGAGTGATAACAACCGTGCAAGAAGAGAGAACACTTACTCACTTATTTCTTATCTACACATGAACAAAAGCCCTACACTTAATGTCTCACAACAGGAGTTAAAGGGTCATTGACTACAAGGAACTACCTTATATTAACGGACACGAATTGTTTGACTCACTAGGTTCGGGATGGACTTCTTTAATTGTTTGAGTACTGAAACCGTATTATTACTCTTCCCCCGATGGAAAACTGGGGTGCATCCTTACGACTAGATAAGACCTAAAGCCGTTGTAGTAGATATCCTAATGCAACAGGTTCAAGACAATTTTGGGAGTTTCCTTTTACTTTGCCTCTCAACAGTTTTGCACATGCTAAACACACACAAAAGCCACAAAACATTTTCTTTTGCAAACACATGAATTTTTTTGAAAGAAATGGAAATTTTAAAGCACTAGGCAAACAAAAGAAGACAAGTCACCCAAGGATCATGGCAAGCAGATATATCAATATTACATGAAACACACTAACATGACGCTGTCAATACAAACAAAAGAAAACAAAACAAAAGGAAAAAGACTTGACTATGTACACACGTAAAACACCCCCACACCTACTTCATGCATTGTCATCATGAATGTGACCATGGTACTACATGAATTTATGCATGAAAAAGAAAAAGATCTCACCAACGTGAAGCACAAAGGGAAGTTCATGGTTATGTTGATGGACACAAACCCGAATTCCCCTCATAACCTGTGAAATACTAAAGAAGGGATACAAATACATGAAAGAAATGGGGACCAAATACACAAGTTGGAGCCCCCAACAATCAGTGTTCACTGGTGGAGCCTTTTTTTTATTTTATTTTTCTTTCTTTTTTGTTTGTTTGTTTGTTTTTTTCGAAATATAACTATGTACAAAAATAAGTTCTCATCTTCATTTGTCAAAGGACATCAAATGGGAACCGTAAAAGTGGGTCAATGCACTTGGAATGGGAACCTGAAACCACGCGAGGCCAAAATACTCATGTGTGAACCCCATCACAAAGAGCACAAGATGTAACGAGAAGTTCATGAATTAGACGCAATGACATCTCATTCAAATGATCAAACTGAAAGAGTGCGAACCTCTCAAGAGTTTGGGACATTGTGTAACGGAAGAAAAGTTTCTCCTGTCGCAGAACTGAAGTTATGATCGTCAATCCAAACTCTCCAACCAACAGCATGGTGGGTCGAAACAAGGTGAAGAACCTCGTTAGGCATGTCCGACTCACCAGGAGAACCAAAAGTGGGTCTCTTACCCAAGGTATCCTCTAAGGAGCTCCCAATACCCTCATTGGCAATGTAGTTGTTTGATGTCACATCATTTCCAAGATGATCAGGAACAATAGTGAGAGGCAAGCTCTCACCATGTCGTATGAAATTAGGGATATTGGGGAGCTCTTACTCCATCAATAGTGACCTTAAGAGGCACAACATTAAGATCATGTGGCTCAAGGACCACGGTACAAAAAGATAAGGCACAATCTTGTGTCGACTCGTAATGAGACTGGTCCATGCTATTATCAATTTGAATCGAATCCCCACCAAGTGATCGTGAATTGAAACCTCAAGTCCCTTAGACTGACTAGGAGTTTGACTTTGGAAGATTGTGCTCTGAATTTGTGGATGTCATGGTGGTTCGATATCAAAAGATGAACCATCATGTTGACAAGAAAGGTCTCCCTTCTCACGTTCACGTAATTGTTGTGTCATCTGACTCACTTCCATTTCCATAGTTTGCAAGGAATTCAAGTTGGACTTCAATAAATTTTGAGTGGTTTCCATGAACAATTGGAGGGTTTGTTCTAAACAATCAAGTCTGGGGTCAACAGTGAGGCTCATGTCATAATTTGGGAAATTGTTGGGTTGGGTGTTGATAGGCTGAGAATTAGTCCAATGATTGGTCATGGGTGGTGGCTGGTAGAATTCTGGGTATTCAGGAGGAGGATACTGGGGTGAGAAATGATGTATAGGAATTTGAATAAAAATTGTCTCCCAACGAATCCATCATTCTCTAGTTGTACGCGGATGCCTAAAGGTCACATTGAGCATTTGGGAAAATGTGTGCTCATACTCAGACTCTGGGGGAACATAAGTACATTCTCCGAAAACATGGCCACTCAACCCGCAATAGTCACACGGTACAACTACTGGAGCTACCGGTGCACTCATGTCATCTACCACATGCATGAAAGAGGTCAAAAGTTCTTGTAATGTCTCAGTTTGTTGACTAGCATATGATCTGACGTAACTAGATGGTGGACTAGCAATTTGTGCCTCTCTCATATTACCCTGATTTGAAGACTGCTCAGTCACACAATCAAGATTGTCCCAACAAAATATGGTGTTAGTCTGAGCCACCCCATGCTGCATGGGTCCGGATTATCAGGGAGAATTGTCCTGGTCCAGACAATGATATGGATGGTCGACCACTCTCATCACCATGAGACCAAGCTCGCAAAAAATGCTCAACTCGACCCTAAAACACTAACAAAGAGTGTAAAAGGGAGGAGACTAGAACATAGAAGTAGGTAAGAAGAATATGACTCAAAGGAGAATGGAAGAACCCTACAGCTAGCGTGGGTAAAGGGTGAGGGTAGAAGCCTAATCTAGAAAACACGGCCCAAACAAGCTTAGGCTGACTATGGGTCCTTAAGCTAGACGACGCCTAACTTCAAGCTCACGCGGACTCAACACGCCTCACCTCCCTACGACGAAGACCACAAAGCCCATCAAGTAAGCCAAGATCCGGAGATCTCGTCTCTCCTGCTATCGACAAAGTGGGCGACGTCGATCATGCTATGACGGTCATGACCAGATCATTCTTCTAATGCGCCCGAGTCCTATTGGCCAATGTCTACTTGATTTTAAATTAAGGATTCACTTGAGTTCGTTTTGTGGGGCTAAGGGAGGGGTGATGAAATCCCCCACCTTATCTTTAAGAATATAGGCGATGCCCCTTAAAGATGTTTTGAAATCTTAGGCTAGCAAGCAACTCACCAAACAAGTACTCACCTCACTCTTATTACAGTGCACCTTACTAACTAATGCATGCTCTAACCATGCATGAATGAGAGAACGGGTGCACGTACCTCATGCCAGCAATCGACAACAGGAATTTAAAGCAAAAGAAAGACAATGTGCATCCGAGGTCTACAAATGATGCATAACCTAGATGGAAATTAGTCTAATTTTTTGCTTTGAGTTTTATGTTCCAAGTTGTCTTAAAAAGGGGAATTGATTGATCTGGGAGTAAACTAGAGGTCACAACATGCCAAATTAAGCTCCTAGACAACTAGATTGAAATAAAAAACAACTAGAAGAAATTTTGGAGCAAACGAAGCTCACCCGACCCCCAGTTGGCGGTCCCAGACTGCTGATTGGCGGTCCAAATAGCTTCTCTCTTCTCTGAATTTATCTTGGTGCCTCCCCTAGGATGCTGAGATTTCCCTGAAATAAACAAAAACTAAAAACAAATGACTAAACCCACTCGAATCGTCCAAACCAGAGTCTAGACAGAGCACCTGCCCGGTAACGGTGCCAAAAACTTGATGTGTTCGTTTTAAATACTACAAGTGCACGGTGTCGGTGAAGACTTGGCAAATAAAGGTCGGTCCATAGGGAGGTGTGTCGACTCTGGTTCTTTCGAAGGTAAGTGGGAAAAGAGGGGAAGAAGAATTGTGATTACACTAACTGAACTACACTATGAATGAACTAACAATTAAACTAAACCACCATGTAGTGAAAGTGTGTAGGTATGTGTGTGCGAGTGAGTCTTCATTTCAGTTAGGAACAAGTGTAGTTTGTGTGGCCTACAAGTAGAAGCTAGTGTAGAATCTAAGTGTAGGATACACAACACTACATGGAAAACTATGAACATGCATATCTCACATAAAGTTGAAGTTGATTTTAGATTATCAAGCATGCAACAAGTACCCAATGTGACCATTAGAGCATCAATCAATCCTACATACAACCTATATCATTCCTGTGAATGTGCAAAAAAACATGGATTCATACATAACAAGTCATTCCAAACATGGATTCATGCATTCTCTACTAATCAAGCATCCATACATAACAATTAACAAGTCATTTACCATAATAAGATCATCATTTACAAGCAACAAGCTAAACTCTAGATCTAGCATGAGACAAGTACCTAGTGTGGCCATTATCCCATCTAATACAAGTTTTAGCAAGATACAAGCACAGATCTACATTAAGCATATGAAATGACACAAGATAAGAAGAACCCATTACTAACACATCACAAAATCTACATCACCTCCACCACAAATGGGATGGATCTACTCACTAATCATAATAAAAAGCATGGAATGCAAGAGATTAAGACTAAACATGGCATAAAACTCTAAATAGAAAACTAACCAACAAAATCAAAAACTAATTGGATAGAAAAAAGCTAATGACAAAAGGAATCCAAATCTACCTTTAGATTAGCAAAAGAGTAACATTACAAGTTTCAAAACTCACATTTTTCTACTGCCCAAATTAGGTAAACCTAAGCTATTCTAATGGTGGAGGCTGAGAAGAAGAAGAAAAGTATTAGAACATTGCTATTTATAGAAGAAAGAGTGGTGTAGATGAATCTGGAAGCAATCCAACGGTTGTAATCGCTTTCTCTATAGTCTGGTGTGCCCAAATAAACAAGCCCGAGTCATGGGAGAAATTGGGGAGATTTGGACCAAAATGATCCGCCAGTGGGGGATGTTTTGGCTCCTACCCGCCCTTAATTTCTCCTAAAAGATTAAGTGATGTATTTTGCACGTGAGGTGCACTCGTGGTCTGCTGGTTTGAGCTCGTTTGGTCGTAATTTCTCAAATACTCTACAAGATCATGGTATTGGGGGATTTTTCTCTCAAAATGTTTTTCTTTCGTTCAGGTCCCTTCGGGTTTCATCTGGGTCCTTTCTGAATTGCAGATGGGTCTTGAGCATGACAAACAGGTCCAAGATACTTCAATAAAGTGATTTCTTCTTGTATTTAGGTCCTTTTCGGTTTCTTTCTCCTCTTTATTACCTAAAACATGAAACACATCAAACAAACACTAGAGTAACACAAATTGTGGTAAAATAAATGATATATAGCATGAATGCAATATATGATATGCTACTAATCATTATTTCATACCAGTATAATTTTTATTGCATTCTTATTCTATAAAAACCCATAAAAATCTTTACATTATCTATTAATCTTTTAATAAAACAAAAGAATATGAACCACCATCAAATCTACCATCATTATTACTCGTGCTTCATTCAAAATAGAATCAATTGAAATTTACAACCTCTCCCTGTGTTCGACTCGTAGCTACATGATCAATACACTTGCGGTTAAAATTTAAGACTCATCAATGATTGTTAAGTGATGACTTTTTCAGTAGTTCGTATGATGAAAAATTTGTGAATGGAATCCCTTACAATTTTGTGCATGTAAATTTTAATATTTCAAGTAAAACTACTAGAAGTTAATATTACATTAGGACCATGAGAGGCTCATGCTCGGTTTCCATGATCTGTTGGAGGAGAGAAGTTTATTGAAGTTCTGGATCATTCTTTACCACACAATCTTTGTTTGTAATTGTTGTCAAAGTTTCTTTGCAGTTCAATCCCTTTGTTTCTTCTTAATATGTTACATCTTTTCACCTAATTTTTTAAAATCAATTAAGTATTTAGATATCCACAAAGGATTTCTCAAAGACTTAAGTATAGATTTATAATCTCCTCATCAATCCGATGAGTACCACTTTTGCTATATTATGATCACTTTTTATTTTTGTCATTTTTCCATATAAGGTGTGCGGAAGAACTTCATACAGAACCAGAAAGTATTGACCAATAGCCACACGACACAGGTGTTCCACAAATATGTCCTCGTTCTTAAATGAATGAACTTCTTATTTGTGTCATGAAATGATTTTAGAACCCAATTAGCACAAATGACCCGACGAAAAATCACAACATTGTCATCAAATCCATGATCATTTCCACTAATACTTGGCTCAAAGGATACTAGACACTAATTAGCATATGTGACCCGACAAAGAATCATAGCACCCTAACCAAAATTATACTCTTAAAAACTAATACTCCAATCAAAAGATACTAGAACCCAAGTAGCATAGTTGGCCCCATGAAGAATCTCAAAATCAATGTGTTAATGCGATGTGGAAACTTAAGTTGTGTACAAGTACATAAGAAAAAGTCTAAACCACTAGGTATTGACCAATAGCCACAAGATTCAGATGTTCAATAAATATGTCATCAACTCTTAACAAGTCATCATCCCTTAACAAATGGGCTCCATACTCGTATAGTGAGAACTAGAATGTATTTATCAATAGACACACAACCTTGGTGTCCAACAAATAAGTTCTCGTCCCTTAATGAATGAACTTCCTGCTCTTATGATGAAACAATTCTAGAACCCAAGTAGCACAGTTGGCCCATTGAAAAATCATTACATCATCGCCAAATCCATGCTCCTTTCAACTAATACTCGGGTCAAAGGATACTATAACCCAATTAGCATACGTGACCCGACGAAGAATTACAACACCTACCCCAAATCTATGTTCCCAAAAACTAATACTCAGGTCAAAAGATAGAACCCCAGTAGCATAGGTGACCCCACTAAGAATCTCGAAATTGACGTGTTAATGCAATGTGGAAACATAATGGTGCACAAGAAGTACACAATGTTGGGATCTGTGGTCTCCAAACAATTCTTTGGGGGCGGTGGAGCTTTCATGATGTGTCGTGGATGTCTGGGTGATGGCTTAAAAGGTAGCGAGACTCTCTCACTAACAACAATTATTTTTATTATAGTGGTTAAGTCTTAGGCCAGGAGCATCATTTGGTATTAGTGCAGGTTGCTGATTCGAGCCGCGCCCTACCCATGATGGAATTTTCTGGGGGAGGGGATTGTTGGGATGTGTGATCCTCAGAAAATTCCTTGGGGCTAGTGGGGCCTTATTGGCACACAGTGGATGCTTATGGGATGAATTAAAGGGTTAAGGGACTCCCTTACTAACAACAATTGTTTTTAGTGTAATGGTTAAACCTCAAGCCCAGGAGCATCATTTGGTTGTTGATTTTTTGGCTTCATTACTATTAATTTTGATGATTAACAAACTAATATTATGCATAACTTCAATTAATACATCACATACATCATATTCTTAAATTGCATATATATTGTATATTCCTAACATTGTAGGTGCTCAAACTAAAGAAATTAACTTCAAGATCAATGCCCAAGACTTGTAATCAAGGCTCAACGAGAAGACATATAATTTTCATTTTACTTGAGTCTTAGGATCAAATGTTCACTTGATGCAGGAAAGGCATATCAAACAGTATCAGACGATCGTCAAACCTTCAGTCAACTGAAATTTTCAAAATGGATGACCGAACTTATTTCGATCAACCGAACCCTTGAGTCGGTAACTTAAAATTCATACTGGAATCACCAGTTCGGACGTCCTAAATCCATTCGGTCATCCAAACACTTTGCTCAGAGAAATTCCAATCTTGACTGGAATTCTATTTTGATCAACCGTCTTTCATTCGATCATATGAGTTTTTCTAACAATCGATCCAACGTGACTTGCTCTCATTGGCCTACGTGGAAAAGATCCATTCAGAATTCTCAATGGACTTATTTTTTGTCCTCAAGCACAAATCTTTGAAAACTCAGATATTTTGGTCTACTAGTTCTATCTCGGTCGATTGTTTCCTTTGTTGATTGCTAGAGCACAATAGACTTTTCAACGTGTCAACATAGTCGGACTCACAACAGATACTTGATTTTGAACCATTAGTGCAATTCTTGGCTTTGACACAACCAACACATCGGACGACCAAATGTCATTCGGTCAACCGAATCAATTTTATCAAAACTCAACTATTTCTTTTGGTCCACTTTGGAATGACTAACTGAACCTAGTTTGGTGAATCGAAATTTAATTGGTTGAAATTGAAAAAAGTCACTGGAAGTTGGTCATCGGTTATCCGAATTTTATTCGGTCAATCGAAGCTGTTATTTTGAGCAAGTCAACCTTTTTGTGTCGGACGACCGTGTCCTAAAGGTTCGACCAAATTTGTACATATTTCTGCCCAAGCCAAAGTCAAATGATATCTCTCATTGGTCCAAATCTCACATACTCTCCCAAACGACTCTATTTTTTTGAATCTTATAAAACCCTCATTCAAGAGACAAAGCACACACAACTTACTGTAGGATCGTGTATGGTCAGATATATCTAATCACTTTTAGGGTTAATTAACCTCTACTTGCTTAATCAAAGATGCATCGGAAATAATCAAACGAAAGCAAGTAAAGGTAAGAAATTAGCAAACCACACAAAGGCACCAGAAGATTTTTATAGAGGTTCAGCCTCCCACCTACTTCATCTCTTGCAAGCTCCGCTCGATCTCCCTCGAGCTTCGCCTACGTCTTCACTATCAATCTCGTTCTGGGCCAAGATTAAGCATTTTACACCACAAGCTCCACGAACAACCTCGCTAGCTTGATTTCTTTCTCTCACAATCCAAGAGGGAACACTTCGGGCTTTCACCGAAATCCTTGCTATTTGACAGACAAATGAGTGGAACAATCACTTTCTAACTTGAGCACGCTTAGAGTATGATATGGCAATGATCTAAAGTGTGGAACTTTGGCTTGGAGAGTAGGATTGAGGAATTTGGAGCTTGGGAGTTTCTCTTAAATGTATTGGACAATTTGGAGTGTCAGAGTTCTCAAATTGTGTCTTCGTAACATCTATTTATAAGCTCCTAAGGGGTTATATCCGTTGTGATTAAAGAGATAAGTGGTTGTGTAAGAAACACAAAACAGTGAACTGTAGGTCACAGTTTAGAACAAATTCGGTCGACCGAATCAAACATACCGGTCTACCGGTCGAACAAAACTAGCTAGTACTTAAGTTCTCTTAAGTGAATGATCGAACTAAATTGGGGATCGGTTGACCATTCTGGGGTTTTGGTTTTGTAAAAGATGGACCAGTCGAACTAAGCGAATGGTCGGTTCGACCGGAAATTTCAGGCACTTCTGGGTTCAAGGAAAAATATGTTTTGGTTGACCGAGATATAGGAGACGTCGACCGTAAACTTCCAGAGTGTTCAGGGTGACCAAAGATGAAATAATACGTTGACCGAAAGTCAGTGAATTTTGGGTTTTGGGAAATCCGACCATTATAGAAAAATGACAAATCTAACGTTCGAGCGACACATGTTGACGGTCGAACGAAAAGGCTCAAACAATCTACCGATACAACACATAGGCTAACAATATTAACATACTCAATCGGTCAAACTGGAACTCGTTCCGATCGACCAATTTTGCACAGGCACAACAAGTTTGTATTAAGTGTTTTCCCGTCCTAGTTTGAGTGATCTATTGAAGTCCAATTGATGTGAAATTTTGTGGGTGACTTCTACAATGAACCTAATGTGTATGTGGGTGGTTATTTACTCTTGTATGCTCAAGTACACATAGTTCGTAAGACTCAATAGAAATACAAATTATAGGTCTTCAAATGTGCTTGATTACATGTCTTGACTTGAATCCTTTCTTCATTGAGTCTTCATCACCTGTAGAAGTTAGCACAATACAATAATTATGTTATGCATGGTGTGCTACTTTTCATTGATTATTGATTCATTGCATACATTGCATCATATGTCTTTCATTTAGATTAATTTTATATCAATAAATGCTACTAAGGTACGTGTTTAGTCTTATTTACAGAATAGAGGGACCTGAATGCAAATTACCCACATCCCGAGCATAAACACGTGCAAAAGACTCGTTTCTATCATAAAGACCAAGTCAGGATTATCGGGATTCAAATTGAAGTCCATCCAAGCATAAAAGCATTCAAAGACCTAATTACAAAAAGGTCAGGGACTTAATTGCAAAAGTCGAGGACCCGACTGCAAATTACGAGTACCAAAAGATTATTTTGGAGAAGTTCTAAAGAAAAATCAATTTGGATCTCCAAATATATGAAGAAATTAACTCGGATCTCCAAAGATATGCAATAATTAATTCGGACGCGCAAAGTACAGCTAAAACATACCATAAACACACAGGAAAAATCCGGATCGCTTCCGAGCCAAAAAGGTGGCGATTCCGCCGCACAAAAGTTGATCCGTGCGCTCAAATTTTTACCAATGCTGTATTGACGCGTGTACGTGCCTTTTATGTATTAGGATCCCCGGTTGAGGCTATAAATAAGGTCGAATCATGTATTGAAAGTGGCTCCTCTCCTCTTCTTTTTAGCAATAAAATTCTGTTATTTTATTTCTTGTTTTTTAGTTTTCTTTTTTTTTGTAGTTTCTCTAGGACCCCTTCTCTTTCCCTCCATCCATGAGTTTCTAACTCTCTCCAAAGGGTGGGGGTGACGAATTTAGGGTGACGAGAAGAAGAATGATGTTATTATTTTAATTTCGTGTTAGTATATTTTGATTACTTGAGTTTATGTTGAATCATTTATCATGTAATGCTTTATAACTAATGTGATTTATTATAAGTTTCAGAATTCTCTAAACAAAACCCGATATCTAATCCTCCACCCGCTGGACTCTCATCCATATTTCTTTTCTTTTTAGTTTTTCTTTTGTTGTTCTTGCTTTAGAAAATCTCAAACCAAACATATTTCTCTCTCTTTCTTCGTTAATTCGAAAATCACAAAATAACAATATCTCTCCCTCCTTGTGTTCGACCCGTACTTGCCATGTCTTCATTGACGCCGTGCACTTGCGGTATAAATTTAATTCTCATCAATTATAATTAAGATTAGGTTGATTAAATAATCAAAATACAGATTAAGGCTGAAAAGCCAACACTTACTCCAAACATTCATACTCTTTGTTCTCTCAAGTTTCAAGTCTTCAAAGCTCCAACAACTCTCAAATTCAATTCACTCCAAACCCAATTCAAATCATTTGATTGAATTCAAGTTAGAGTTCAACAACCTTCATTCTATTGCAAGTGTTGTAAAGTTTTGACGAAGCTCCCTCTGGGGTTGTGAGAGGATAATCGAGCAAGGTGGTGTTCGCAAGGCTCAGACTGCATAGTGTTTATCTTCAACCCAGAACAAAGAGATTAGTGGATACTCGAGTTGGAATCGACTGATCGATCGGAACTCGTGGAGAGGATTAGATCACGGTGGTTGCAATCGAACCTCTATAAAAATCATCGGAGTCAATTTGTGATTTGCAATTCTCTTACTTTACTTTTCGATTCAGCAATATTAGAGACAATTGCATGTAAATCTATTCACCCCTCTAAATTATTGTTTGATCCTACACACATAGAAGAAATGGTCCAACCACAAGGTATTGACCAAAAGCCACACAATTTGGACGTCCAACGAATAAATGATCATCCATTTACAAATGGACTATATGCTCCTCGTGTGCTGAGAATCGAAAAGTATTAACCAAAAGTCATACGACTAGATGTCCAACAAATAGATCCTGGTTCCATAACAAATGGACTTCATATTTGTGTGGTGAAACGATTCTAGAATCACAACATCAACGCCCAATCTATGATCCTCAAAGCTAATACTCGGGTCAAAACATTATACACCCAATTAGAATACGTGAATCCACGAAGAATCCCAAAATCGACGTGCTAATGCGATGTGTGAACTTAAGGTGTGCACAAGAACTAAATAAAAAATGGTACAAACCACAAAGTATTGACCAATAGTCACACGTACGGTCTGAATGTCCAACCATTAGGTCCTAATCCGTTAATGAATGGACTCCATGCTCGAATGGTGAAACAACTCAAGAAATCGAATTACATTAGTGACTCGATGAGAAACTTTTCGATTTAAAATGTGTTATTGTAAAAGGGGAGGGTTTATCGATTTACAATGTCTATTGTTACGATATAAAAGTTGTGTTTTTAATTTACAATGCCTTAATATGAAAGTGTAAGGTCATGTTGTCGATTTACAAGGTCCCATATGTAAGAATATAAATCACAAGTCATTGATTATATGTTGAAGGTCTGTAACACAAATCAGAAGGTTATCATCATCAAATCGAAATTGTTTTCACTGATAACCAACTAAAGAAATGACGATATCAAAAATTACTCGAAACATAACGAATTTAGTACTCAAACGAACTAGCTCGATAAGAAGAACCAAAATTTATGTTTACATTTCTCAAAAATATGTTTTAATTCTCAAAATGTGAGATTAAAACAAAGAATTGAGAAGTTGTAACTTGTAATTGAAAAAATTAAACTGTAAAAGAAAGATAACTTTAAAAAAATCTTGAAGTTGAAAATGACCTAACAACTCCCCGTTTTCTCTCTTCTTATCATACTCTCTCTCTCTTGTTACATGTGATTTTCTCTATCATCCACCTATGGTATCATCCACGTATGGTCCACATGAGACAGCGTGAGTGTCATGAGGTTTAACTTTAAGTGTATGCCGATAATTATTCTACACATTAAATTGCATAATTTTGTGATCCGTATCAATTTTATTGTCTTAATAAGAATCTTCAAGAATAAATATTAAGAATCATAAATGGTAAAAACATACGTGGCAACGTACGGTTTTTAGATGAATCTTATGTTCAACATTAGATGAACTTTCTGTTCATCAAGAGAACTGTTTCTGTATAGTATGTGCTATATATCTCAATAGTTTGAATTTAATAATATTTTGAATTATAAATCTTTCATCATTCACAGTTAAGATCTAAGTTCATTAGAACGCAATTTGGGCCGAGGTCTGTCTATTTCAAGTTTTCAACAATGGTTGTGCATCGGATTAAGGAAAAAAATTCAAAGTAAATTTTTTTAATTTTTTTACCAAAATAGACCTCAATTAAAAGTATTTTTCAAACTAAACTCGCTGCCACCACGTGATAACACGTGGCGGCAGCGGATTTGTTTTTTAGTGCATGAAGAACTCGGCGTCACCAGTGTCGAGTTCTCCTTGGAAGAACTCGGCACGGACAATGTCGAGTTCTACATGGGAGAACTCGGCACGGGTGATGCCGAGTTCTCTTTTGCAGAACTCGACATCACCAATGCCGAGTTCTCTTTGGTTTTTTATTGCCCAACACGTAGCATACTTCACCCGATCTGAGTTGTCAAGAGAAACATGAGTCCAAATAGAACTTGGCATCTGCGATGCCGAGTTCTATTTAAACTGTTCTCCTAGCAACTCAGATCGTGCATGAGACGGTTGGAGGGTCAGGCGAACAGTTTCTTAAATAGAACTCGACATCTGAGATGCCGAGTTTAATAGGCAGAACTCGGCGTTCGTAACGCCGAGTTCCGTCGGGCTATAAGAGCAGCCCGACGCCCCCTCTCCCTCACGCCGAGTTCTCGTGATTTTAAGGTTAGGGTTTCGATTTTTTTGTTTTCCACCGTTTTCTTGCCTTTTATGTATTAGGATGATATACATTGTTGTTTTAGGTATGATTGTAGTGTTTTTGTTGGTTTAGGAATCTGTTTTGGTGCAAACTCGATTTCGATTTTGGGTTTTTAGGTCAAACTTTTTTATTTCTTGTTTGTTAGTTGATTATTGATTTTAGTTTTGTTGATTGTAGGTCTACAGTAGTAATCTTAAAAATAGTGGAATTTAAGTTTGATTATTGTGATTGAAATTAGATTTATTTTTTTGTTATTTTTGTTTGAATGTATGTTAGTTGAATGAATGTAAACTTAAAATTGATTTATTTGAGTTTAAATGTATATGAGTTTGAATGTATGTGGGAATTGAAGTTTGATTTTTGTAGTCTTAAAAATAGAGTAATAATGTATGTAGGTTTTAATGGAAAAAATGTTTTGAAGTTGAGAAATATGTTCGTTAAATAAATTGTGATTTGAATGTTGAGAAATACGTCGTTACTTAGATGTTTAGAATGTGAGGATGTTATTTGTAGTATTGTTAGTTTTTTCTACCGTGCAGGTTTAAATTTACGAATTTGAAAAAAAATATAGGGGAGGTTCTGTCAAAATTTTAAAAAAAATCCTGACATGATTCGTAACGTTGTTTATTGTAGTTGATTTTATTGGAGAGATTGCTCGACGTTTACAGCCGTTTGCTACTACACTCGATTGAGGTAATATCTAAAACATTTGAGTATTTTCAATTTTTTAAATAGTTAGTAATGAAGAACAACCATCTCACTTGAACACATTTTCAAATTTAATTAATATATGGTAGGTATGGATAAAGACGATGAAGGATCTTTGTTGGTCATGTATAATGGGAAATTAGAATGTAACGAAGATGTGGCAGAATATACAGGATCTGACCGCAAATTGGTAATTGTTTCATTGAACATAAAATGTGAGGATTTAATGGATGTCATAAGATCTGAATGTTGTTATCCACACAACATGTTTGATGTCAAGTTGACGGCGAAATTGTCATTAAACAATTATTGGACATACGCTCCATTAACCAATGATAGGTCGGTTTATGGAGTGATGCGTTTGTTTAAACGGATGTCTGTGGTTGTAGTGTGTGTAGAAGCTGAACCTAAAGTGCCCGACCCTACGCTGACAACCAACACTCATTCGCCGGAGTATGGTACAGTAAGGTCGACCGATTGGGACTGTGGAATAGATTTGAATATAAGTCTAAATCCTACAACTGAAGTTCCATCATACCAGCAAATTCCATTTTTCCAATCGCATAACTTCCAAACAGGCAACGAATGACCAGAAAATACGTGTGACATTCCTTCCAGAAGTGCAAATCGTTATCTTGGTATGTCGCAATTTGAACTCATGCATTACAGTTATGATGAGTTTGCTGGAAGGGCTGGACCATCTACCTCAATCCCTCCATTGGGCTTGGTTTGTCAGCTGTTCACCCAATTCATTTTAGTCGACCAGAAGGCCTGGAAGAGATGCATAACGTTCAAGACGATGACACTGAGGAATTTAGGGATTACAGCACACCCTTTGCTGTAAAAGATGAACTTGAAGGTGTTTCTACTAATGAAGTCGTTCCGGAGACGCAGGATGTCATATATGTTATGTGTCAATCCATAAACCGTGAAGACGACGCCGTTGTTGATGATGCAGTTGCTAACAACGACATGGTTCCAACTCTTAATGAACTTCCCGATATCTTCGAGGACGACAACTGGATAGACAATTCTGTAATTGAACACTCATTCTTCGATGTTGCGAACAATTTGGAACGAAGTGATTGGCGTACGGAAGCTGGTCATTATTTCTGGGATAAATGAATTTTCCCAACGAAAGATGATTTGGTTCATGCTTTGCAATCATGGCACATTAAAAAATTTGTTCAGTATTCAGTTGTGGTTTCTTCAACGAAATGGCATACTGTTCAATGTATTCGTCGTGATGAAGATAACTGCAAATGACGTCTACATGTGTATGTCCCAAAAGGCTGCAGATATTTTGAAGTTAAAACATACGACGCCGAGCACACTTGTTCCAATCCAATATTGCTAAACGACAACAAACAATGCAATGCTAATTTTGTATGTGACTTGATAATGTCATCTGTTAGAACTAAGTTCACAATTACTCCTACGGAAATAATAGAAAGGGTGAAGACCAAATACTCACTTGAAATATGTTACGCTAAAGCATGGTATGCTAGGAAAAAAACGTTGAACCGAATTTATGGTGCCGAAGAAGACAGTTTTAAAGATCTGCGAAGGTTCCTCACAGTTCTCTGTCAGACAATGAAGAATTTGTTGTCGAAATAGAGTCTGTCCAGGTAAATTCAGACGAGGAGATGTTTAAGCGTGTGTTTTGGGCGTTCGGGCCTTCAATTAGTGGGTTTCAATATTGTAGACTCGTTTTGTAGTGTGGATGGAACGCACCTCTATAGCAACTATAGAGGTTTATTGCTAATTGTTGTGGGCACGGATCAAACAATGGAATTTTTCCTTTGACATTTGCTGTTGTAGAGAGCGAGAAGACATAGTCGTGGACGTGGTTCCTTCAATTGCTGGCAAGTAGAGTTACGAGGCAACCCAATTTGTGTATTATCACTGACAATTTTTTGGGAATAAACGCTTGTGTGCGAGCCGCATTTCCACCTTCGGAGGGGCATGTACATCGATTCTGTCTTCGACACATGAAAGCAAATCTTGCTAAACATCGAAATTGCAAGGAAAGATTGGGACAAATCAAGTTTTACGAAGCGGGTAAAACTCATTCTTTATGAAATTTGAAGAGTTAATGAAGGCTATTGCAGAGGAACATAAACCGGTATACGAGTGGATTCAGCATCAAGGTCCTTTGAAAAGATGGACTTGTTGTCACGACGGGGGTCGACGTTTCGGATGTATGACAACAAACATGTCAGAAAGCTTCAACAATGTCTTACGGGGGCACGCGGTATGCCAATTACAACCATGATTTTGATGACCTTTTTCCGTTTGAACAAATTCTTTGTTAAAAGAAGGTACGTCGTCGAGTCGTGGAATGAAACATATGTACCGACAGTCCACACCGTGGTGACGACAAACAACAATCTGGCCAGAACACATACAGTAAGTCAGTACCACCAGCTGATGTACCAGGTTGAAGCCAATGACCAGAAAAAATATCTTGTGAAATTTGAAGAGAGAGTTATTACTTGCACTTGTGGATACATAATTGCAATGCACGTCTCATGTTCACATGTACTAGCAGTTTGCAGTGGCAGACATGCAAATGTCAACACTTCACATTTGGTGTCCCCGTATTATGAGGTTCAAATGTACAGGGACGCGTACAAACCTATATTTATCCCAATTCCGGATGTGAGGTATTGGCCAGATCGAGGCAACATCACAATGAAGCCTCTCCAAACCAAAAGACCTCCCGGTCGGCCTAAATCAACGCGAATCCGAAACGAGATGGACGAACACTATGGAAGAAGGGTAAGGTGTGGGAGATGCGGCGGTATAGGGCATAACCGAAAGCGATGCAAGGAACCTATATAGCGAAATAGTTTGAATATTTTGTATGTAACTATTTATTGAGACTTGAATGAATGTAAGACTTGAATGCTTGTTAAGACATGATTGAATGTAAAATATGAATTAATGTAATGTATTTTGTTATGACTTGAATGAATGTAAGACTTGAATGCTTGTTAAGACATGATTGAATGTAAAATATGAATTAATGTAATGTATTTTGTTATGACTTGAATGAATGTAAGACTTGAATCCTTTTAAAGAGCTGATTAATTGTAAGACTTAAGTTTAATATTTGCAACAATTCAATGTTTTCTAATATTTAACGTGTTATGTACAGATGGAGTTTGGTGGTTCCAGTAGTGGTTCGGTTAGAGGTAGCTACACTTCACAGGGTCCGGTAGACAGATCAGTGTTGGTTTTGCAAGTCAACCACAAGTTTGACTTATTCAAAGATTTTGTAAGCATTTTACGTCTTCAAGTTAAATATTTGCACATGAGTTTCAATATTCTGACATTTCTCTAAATTTATGCAGAAGGAGGTTGATGGTGTAAAATGCATTGAGCATGGATCAAAGCTCAACGAATGGCAGATCACTGATGAGAGGATGTTGTTTCTGCTAGATATGGCAGGGTATGATACAGTCACTCGGTTGGGCCGAGTCCAGTTGGATCATACCTTGCTGGGGGCGATGGTCGAGCGTTGGAGACCAGAGACTCATTCATTTCACCTATGACATGGTGAGATCATGTGCACCTTGTGTGACACCTCTTTGATTACCGGCTTGCGCGTAGATGGTTTGTCGATGTGTGAGTCTTAGGAGTACGTTTGGTCAGAGGTCTGCATGGATTTATTGGGTCACGTCCCCGATGACTTGGGTCATAATGGTTCTGTAACTTTGAGTTGGTTGCAAGCTCAGTTTCAGCAGTTGCCTTTTGATGCTGACGAGAAGACAGTTACACGACACACCAGAGCCTTTATTCTGTTCTAGCTGGGATGCAGTATTTTGGTAGATAAGAGTGGCACGATGGTTCACTTGAAGTACCTGTCTTTCTTAGGAGATTTGGCCGTCGCATCGGAGTATAGTTGGGGTAGTGCGGCTCTGGCCCACTTATATCACATGTTAGACGAAGTTTCACTGATTCCGACCAAACATCTGTGTGGGAACATCTACACATTGGGAGACCTTTGAAGAGCAGACCATTATTATACCCGGAGGACGATAGGGCACCATTACGTGCCCGTTGGATACGACCAAGAACATTCAAGGGTAGTGCGAAGACGACGACACTTGATTTTTAACGGAATGAGCTGGACGTGCAGGAATTCGATCAAGTGATCTGGGACCCTTATGCACATTTGGATCTTAGTCAGTTACCACCACTATGTACGGAACTTTCAGAAATCTGGACGAGCCGTACTTGGTTTATAAATTTTTGGTGAGGTTTTTATGCATTGTCAAGACCGAGTGACGAGACAGTTCGGTCTACAGCAGCACATTCCAGAGCCGATGGAGAGACATGTAGTGAAATCGGCTCAGGGGAGGGCGGACGTTAATTGGTTGGCGGAAAATCACTGATTCATTCAGCATTGGTCTCATAGAAGAGATCATCTACAGTTTGAGCGACCACTCCTGTAGAGAGCACACGATTGTATATGGAATGGTATTGGAGCATCACCGTACGTTGGATTGTTCATCACACCTTGGCTCCGACTCATACCTTATACAGACCTCGAGCGGGTAGAGAGCGAGAGATGGTAAGATTTAAACATTTATTTAAACAATTACCACGTTTTAAAATTGTGTTTAGTGTTTGATGAACTGTTTAATTATTTGTAAGCGCACGGAGTTTATGAGTTCCACGAAGAACTCCATCAAATTCACGAGGCGATCAGAGATCACAAGACAAGTTCTTCGATGGTTGTAAAATTGAAGGAAAAAATAAAAGCTTGGCTCATGTGTTTTGGTGTTGAAGAACCCACATTACATTGGAGTCAGGATCGCGTCGTTGAAGAAGAAGATCCACACACTCAAGAAGACACTGGCGGTCTGACTCGGGATACAGAGAATGCAGCATGAGGAGGGGGACACAGCAGGGGGACAGGACGTGCTCAAGCACGTCCTAAAAGGAAGAAGAGATTGAGAGGTCACTTAGGATAGATATTTAGTTGTGTTAAACTTATTTGGTTATTATACACTACTTTTGGTTTTATGTTAAAATGTTAAACTCGTTCTTGTGGTTGTTTGTTGTTTAAAACGTTTGTTGTTTTGGTTTTATCGTAGTTGTTTGGGTTTTGTGATTGAATTGTGTTTTGGTAATTTCAATGATTGTCTTTGTTGTCAAACAGGAAATGAAATTGTCTTTGTTGTCAAACAGGAAAAGAAATTATCTAGTTCTTAAATTAAATGAACTTGCACTCACTCTTCAAGAGAACTCGACACTGAGGATGCCGAGTTCAAGAGAACTCGGCATCCCCAGTGCCGAGTTCTTTTTGAAACACTATTCTCCTGACCCTCCAACTGTCTCATACACGATCTGAGTTGCTAGGACAGTGTTTTAAATAGAACTCGACATCGCCAATGTCGAGTTCTATTTAAAATATTGTTCTTCTGGCAACTCACGTTGAGTGGAATATGGCAAGTGTTGGGTAATAAAAAACCAAAGAGAACTCGACACTAGTGATGTTGAGTTCTACTAAAGAAAACTCGACATCACCCGTGCTGAGTTCTCCAAAGTAGAACTCGATATCGCCCGTGCCAAGTTCTTCCAAGGAGAACTCGGCACTGGTGATGTCGAGATTTTTATACACTAAAAAACAAACCCACCACCGCCACATGTCCCCACGTGGTGACAGTAAGTCTAGTTTGAAAAATACATTTAATTGATGTCTATTTTGGTAAAAAAAAATTAAAAATTTTTTTTTTGAATTTTTTTCCTCTTATTAAGCAAGTACTCAAACGGGAGAGTAACCACGGAAGATGGATACAACAGTATCTCGAATTGTTTGATAATAATGTACAAATGATTTGATACAGAACAATTGGATATTTCCTCGCCCAGAATTTCACCCGTTTATTCTACGGACAATAAAGTCACTTAATAGAGTGCATTAGTTACAGATATCTTAGTATTTCTTCGTTGGTAAATCAACCCAATACAAATACCAAAACCTCCAATTGCAAGAAATAAATAATGTTTTGGAGTATAAATCAAATCTTTGCCGCATAAAGGTCGATACTACCTATCTGAAATCTCGATGTCGCTTTTGGATCACGCACGGCAAGAAATTTAAACCTGCCAAATTCATGTGAAACTTACATAATAATGTAAATGTAGCAAAAAAAAGGTCTTTGACAGAGAAATTTATCGGTAGTCACCTTAAGGCATTCAACATGAGTTTGGACTCCACTTCGAACCTTTTCCTTTGGAAACGCTCATCAAAAATCTGTGAAGTTTGCTGGTCTATTATATTCCAGCTGCATCCTTCATCTTCACTTCCCTCTAGGATCCTAAGGAGCAAGAAGAAAAGACCACTATTCAGAAACATCAAGCTCTCCGGCCAATAAATTCTTGAAATAAAACATTAATGGATTAGTAATAACCAGTTTGAATTGTAGCATTTTTTTCCAATATATAGAAGGGAAAGGGGGAAATGACATGAAAGTCTGAAGGTTTGAAATCCAACAGTAAAGAATTATAATTAATTGATAAAAAAAATCAATTCCTAGCAAGCCCACATCACGATCCCATTCAGAATTTCTATTGGTTGTAACTGGTAGGAATTATCATTCATTGATAAAGAAACTGAAGATTGCATTTTTAGAAGAATATTCAAATGGCTTATCATAATGAAATACTATACCAGTTCATGGGATCTCTTTCAGGAGCATCATTGGCAGACATCAGTTCATATGCTTTAAGGGTGTGTGCCTGACCATCCTTTACTTTGTAGACAAGCCAACAACCTGATAATATTCATGATCAAAACACTGTCAGGTTCAAGCAACATAACAAGTGAAATGCAATATGCAAAGTTAAAATTGGCACAAAATGTCAGTATGCTGCATTGCAAATCAAAACAACACAGCGTTACAGCCAGAAACATCCTACTTTATAATCTACCCAGTGTCAGTTTTTCCTCTTCCTTACACTTGGTCCCTTAAAAGAGATCACGAACTTCATCATCTTTGCATACTTGCACCAAATTCATCTTAGCATTTCAGGAAAATTGGACAATCACTGTTAGTATTGCTAGAGAGAACTGTAAAACAGAAAGTCGTGAAATATTTGCTCATCGAGCTCATTTTCCTCATTTTGGGTTTGGAAAAATCACATGGCTCACACAGTGCCAGGTGAATACTTAAGAGTAGCAAATGTCTGAAGATAAATCCAAAAAAGTATCAAGGAAAGAGTTGACTACTTGTTTATTCGATTACGTGCAACTCGAACCTAAGAAGTTTCATCATTTATAGTGTGATAGGAGTTGGCCCAACTTGACTTCATCTCACACTTGTTGTACCCAAGGAATTATCGAAGCATCTTAGGCAGAGTGTATTATTCATTGCAACAAGCTTAGACACACATCGTGTCTTAGTTGTACTAAGACCATCTTGTGAATTGAGCTATAGGCAAGCTGGAGCCACAAGCTTTAGAAAGGAGTACAAAGGTGAAGAGACGTACACACAGGAAGAGAAAATCTGACCCACACCTTCTGTACTTCAGAGGGGAGTAGCAAGAAAATCTCAGGATTAAAATCGGCAAGGAATCCAAGATAAATGACAACAATAACAAACTGACGTACAAGGACAACAAAAGAGCTGCACAGAGCAAATAAAATCATTGCACAATGACTCATCCACAAAACAATCTTTAATCGCTTCCAAATAAATACCTTTTGCTCCATTAGGCTCTTCCCATTTAGATGTAGAACCACCATCAAATGCAGATGTAGCCTGTTTAAACAAATTTTAGTAGAAAATGAAACTAAGGCTGAACAATAGAAACTATGGAGAAATGTCTCTTACAATTCCAAGAGGAATCTCTTCACCACTTGCAAGCACAGAACCAGACGAAATTCTGTTAAATCTTGAGAAATTACTCAAGAAACACTGATCAAAGCGATTGATATCGTCAAGGCTGAAAATTATCTCATTAAGACCATCCAGAGCAACAGGCAATGATATTGATGTTTGCACAGGACTGCCAGCCAAAGAAATGCAAATCTTTTCATCCACATTGGCCTCTCTTCTAAGAGAAACAGCAGAAAGGAACTCAACTATTGCAGGAAGTGATTGCTTAAAGGACTGTGAACGGATTGAACCTAGATCTACGAAACCTTTCCTCACTTTAAAAGAGGAAAACTTGAGATCCGTAAGCAATTGTTTCAGAGTTTCAAAAATTATGACAACTTCAGTTTTTTCAAGTCCACTACTGAGGAAATGACATAAAAGATCAGAGAGAGAACTGTAAATAATCGAAACGTGATCATCTACACAGGTTCTGATGGGGCAAGATGTATGGCTCAAAGATTTTTCATCCCCAGCACCTATTTCCAACCTAGACATACGCCACTCTATAGAACCACTCTGCCTCCCCGGTAATGTCAGTGATGTCTCACACTGATTATCAACATTATCAAGTTCATTTTCTTCCATTTTGTCACGGCTCTCAAGGACTGAAAGGATTTCAGATGAATATCCATTACGACGTTCTCTTGTTAGATTGGAAAGAACAGCTTTAACAGAGATCTCCGTGGTGATGTTCCTTCTGGAAAGAACCTTAGATAAAATTTAGCATTCTTAGAATGAAAGATATGAGACTGGATATAATTTTTGATACATTTTGGTCTGCATGCCTACCTCATGCCATTTCCTTGTGTATCTTCTTGTGACATCACATGTTCCATCTTTGGAGATAGCAATTACATAACTGAGGTTTTTGTTCCATCTTCAGTAAGAACGTGAAATTGTAACTCTTTGTAAGCAGAAAAGGAAACCAGATAAATATGCAAATAAATTAGCAGAAGCAGACAGGAGAATACCCTTTTTCATATAGCAATGGCTTGTCATATATTCCTTCACATGGATCAAGATGCATCCATCTACACTACCACAGAAGAGAGTTTTCAGAAGCTAGTTAGTCTCAACCCAATAATAAACATCTTTTAACAGATATGAATTAAGGAGAACTGAAACAACCAAATCTTACCTTCCAAGCAAACTTGAGAAACATTCTGTCCAGAGATGATCAGTGAAATCCAAGATCTGGAAACAAATTAGAAATTACACCAAATGCATTTTCACCATCTCAATAATGATGAATGGAGTGTTTACGAGTTATGAGTGCACATAAAATGTCAACAATGTTATCAGAAATTCAAATTCTTTCTTTGCCTATGTGATACTAGTAACCCATGTCAATTTAATATCTATCATTGAGAGTACTTAAACAGATTTTATCATACTATAAAGAAAGGAAAATCTTCACAACTGAATACCATGGTTTTCAGAACCGAACCGGAATTCTCAAAGGTTCAAAGGTTCAGAGGTTCAACCGGGGTCGAACCGGTGGCGTCATAAATTATTAAATATAATATATATACATATAAGTATCCGGATAAGAAGCTAGATACATAAAAAGAGTTCATGATGGTACTTATATATATATATATATATATAAATATCCGGATAAAAATCATTGAATCAACGACCTTTTAGTTGGTATTCATCAACACAGGTGAATTAAATATATAAAAAATACAAAATTTGGGCTTGAACCGGAGTTGAACCGGCCTGAACCGGACGGTCGAACCGCCGGTTCAAGCCGGTTCAACATGAAATGCGGTTTTAGGGTGTGAACCGGACCGGACAGGCCTCCGGTTCACGGTTGAACAGGTCGGACCGGCCGGTCCGGTCCGGTTTTCATAACAGTGCTGAATACCTTAAACTTCATTTTTAGCCGTGATAGAGTAGCAATTCATTAGTATTTTTCCCATAGGTGAAGAATGACCTGAAGCCTTGAACAACAATAGAAAATGCTGTGGTCCAGATAGAATCCAAGAGAAAAATGTTCGAATCCAAGAGAAAAATGTGCTTCATCAACGGGTGCAACAAATATTATTCACCAGAAGCATGATCAATAAAGGGTTTAGCCAACTAGAGGAAGACTATCATGTGCAAATGACCAAATAAATTGATAGGTACAGAAGAGGTAAACAATTCTAGAAGTAGTACGAAAGGCTCTTGATTGGCATCTTACCAAGCGAGATTCATAACCAAAAGCTCTACAATAAAGTGTAAAACAATTGGCCCATTCTCCACAACGCCCTCTCCTAGTTTCCAGAAGCTAAATACAAAAGAAATATCCGTACATCATTAAACAAAAACTTAAAACCATGACATGATTAAATGAATATTTCAATTACAAAATGTGTTACCTTCAGTGGATCATTGTACCTTGGGAACCGAGTAGTTTTAGAGCACTTCTTGCATCTGAAGACAAATGAGAAAAGACAAGATGTGATTGTTTTCAAACTGCAGTGGAGAATCAAAGAGTGTCCTTGCATGTCAATATTCCTAGTACACTTTTATATTAAGCAAGGATAATCAGTTGATGTCAAATTTCTAAGGACCTTATTGGACTTAGTTAGAGGCCAATTTTAGCAATTATTTGTCTCCATATAAAACAAAAGTTACTACCAAAATTTGACGCGTGCAATGGAGGGCATCTCAGCCTTGATGGCTGTGAATGGGTTTTTGTGGGGTTTACTTTGCTTCAAAACCCCACAAGAAATGAGAAATAGTGTGGGGATTATTAACAAGTCCTACAGTTCCATTGTTTTTACCGTGTACATTCAAAATTATATGCTAAACATGCGCACCTTTTTACATGCTCGATTGAGTTAAAAAATATATCATAATAACATGTGCTACAACCTACAACATACTAATGAAAACTTTGCCATGAGACTAATTTCTATAATTTGAATTGGAAAATCTCTAAGACGTCATAACATAGGTACAACTAAATAAAAAGAAAAATCTATATTTTTTTAGAGAATTCTCTTTTTATACCTCCTAACATAAGCAACATGCAACTATAGAAGAGTTTTAGGAATCATAGCAGAATTCGGGGTTTAAATAGAAGAATTAAGTTTGTTAAGAGAATTTAGATTTATAGCCGACAAAATGGATCTAAAGGATTTGAGGCAATAAGGTCATGGTTTCATGGATGGTGACGACAGAGGAAGGTAATACAGATAATCCAGATCCTTCGCCGAAATATGAAGAGTGCAAGATGTGTTACCAAATCAGGATTCGGCTACCTGTTCAATGATCAATAATGATGATCTTGATCAACTTGGACTAGCTGTTTCTAGTTTCTACTTCTATCTTGTTGTTTTGGGTTCTATCTTCAAAATGTAATTGCTTATGCTGAAAGAGAAGAATTTTGGTGGTAGTGGTATAGAAGAGCTTGAAGCTAGTAAAGATTCGAGGGTAATTAAATAATTTGGTTCTGAATGTGATAGAAGTCAAGGTTTTCGAATAATCAGAATATCAGAGTCAATTCAGACTCAAAAGAGAGTTAAAGTAAGGGAAGAGAAACCACACAGAAGCAAAGTTGTATGGTATACAAATGCAAAAACAAAGCTGATGTTGCACTCACAGAGAGAATGCTAGCATATGTTGCCCTCAAAAGACATTTTTAAAAATCATTTGGCTCGTTAGTTGGATTCCTAGGACTCCATTTATAAACCCAAAAAAATGTAGCCCTTAACACTACAATGAGCATCATAAGTTCCAAATTGGCTTTATTTACCTGTAAAGTTCCACTCGAGAGCAACCATAATGAATCTCAACGGGAATTGCATTACCCATTCCGGAAAATATTGTATCACCACCACATCCATCACACGATGGAGCATTTACCCATCTGCAAAAGTGAAACACAAAACATATGTTATTAATTAGGTATACTAGTACTTCAGAAATTTCAGGTTAAGTCTTGCACCATCATGTATTAACAGAAGTGCTATTACTTCAGTGCTTCATATAACGAAAAATCTGAGAACATTATCGTGCATGCAAGAGAAGAGTACAATGAAAACATGGTCAAACAAGTAAAGAAGCAAAACACCCAAATCCAAGCTGGTATCACTATTAATAGCATTGATGAAAAGGGCATTGGATGCCACCACAATACATCATATCAACCCAAAATGCATCAAGACTTTTAACAATCATAAGAGTATGTGAACATGATACACAATCACATTAATTCAAGAACACAACTAACCCCCACTTTTTCTGAAAGAGTTTGAACTTAGGATGTAAAACTCAATAAGACATTTGCACTTCTGCATAATTCAAAGGGCGGTGATATTTTGCTAGAATGTATTCTCATTTTGAACAATAAAATTATAGTGGGACCAAGAAGAATAAAAATCCAATTAAATCATTATGTAAACACAAAAAAAAGATATTTGATGACATGATGCTACAATTAATTAACATTTTTAGATCTTAGACCATATGAAAATGGGAAGGTTGCAAGGCATGTGTAAGAAAGCCAATGTTTTAATGTGCGGCCGCATACTCAGTATGAAATAATGGTATGATGTGAAATGGTTTCTCAAAAACATAGATGTTATCACTCATCATGGACACACTAATCTCAATCGTGAACAACAAATACAGTAGGGGCACTTGAATGTCTGCTTGAACCAGAAATTTCAATCGTAAACCAATGAATAGAATGTGGCACCTGAATGACTGCTTGAACCAGAATAGTAACTGCAACAAGAAGGCATAATCTTTTTCATCCTCTGAAGGATTAAAAGTCCCCTCCTGATAATTGGCAATCAGCATGGAAATGTTAAAAACTTAAAATATAGCACAGAAAACCAAGCTAAATTCTTCACTTAAACTTAGCAATAGTATTTCAATTGGTTTTGGTACGAAGTAAATCCATGAACGGTGAAAATTGGAGATGCAGCCAAGGTTTCAAAGTGAAATAAGGTTCTAAGTTCTAACAAGGGTAAATATAATAGATTGCAAGAATATGTAACTAAGGGCTTGAAAATAAATAAAAAAGGGCAGTAGAAAATTACCTTTGCTAACCATACTAAAGCCTTCTCCTCAATCTCGTCCATAGGAACAGTGCGACGAGCAGCCTCCTGACGCACTGGATCTTCATACTATATTCAACAAATAACACATGCAGGTATCAATTACGATGTAAATTGCTCACAATTATTTCCCAAAGCACAGACTAAGTTTGATTTACTTATGACAAACAGTTACCATAAGAACTTGCGACATCATAGGCCGGACTCTATGCTCGAACTCCCTTCCACCATCCTCTGCTTGGAGAATTTGCATAGAGATCTCGTCCTCTTCAGCCTATGACAAAACAAAAGGTAAAAGAAAAAGGACAAAGCTAAGGTTTACATGTGGCAGTTGGGAGGTATGGAGTAGTACTTTACAATGATATTTTAGCAAATGAATGGTTGGTGTCCGGTATGCTTTGTACCGGTAGAACCACTAAAGCAGACAATGCTAAGTTATTAAACAAGTGTGGTATGGTGTGCCAAGTAATTCATACCACATGCTAACAAACCCATTTCAAAAGTTCAAATGATAACTGTGCCATATCATATCAAAACAAATAGAATCAGGTTATGATTATGCTGTTCTATTTCATGATACATTGACATGACAAAGCTATATAACGACAAACTTTAAATGGGGGAAGGTATTGACTCCGTATTTTACACAATCTTTTGTGAAATACTGAAAATATAATAAATCCATAATTGTTGAACAGTATAATACTTGCAGGAGATGCTTATGGACCTCAATTCATGAGCCTCCACCTTTTTTATGACTCAAAATATGTGAGAACTGAGCACTCTTGCTCAAGCATTAATCTCGGAGATGATTTGGGAATCAATCACCAAATTAATGGATTACACACCCTAAACAGTGAAAACTGAAAAATACATTTTTAAACACTCAATTTTGAGGACATTCAAAACTACAAACACAGTAATCAGTAAGATAATATCTCGCTAAGCTAATCTTAGATTAAGCACCCAAAACAGCCTAACTTTAACTACATTGAGCACTCAATTCTGCAGACACTCAAAATCTCCAACTACTCAATAATAGATAGAAACCATTGGATAGATGTCTACGATCGACAAAAATTATCAACTTATTATATATGTTGGAACCTCCAATCCGAGGTTCGAGTCATTCTTGTTCATCCACCTGTTTCCTATCAATTATCAGTTGGACATTAGCTTGCATCTCTGAGCGATCAAATGCGTTATTGAAATCGCCAACTCAAAACAAACCCATTGACCCACATCTTTGGGTGGTTCACTAGCACACAAGGAACCGCCAAAGTAAAGAGTCATACAAGGACTCATGGGGGCGTCAATTCGGCTCACAAATTTCTCTCTTTCACCTTCTTACCTCTCCCCGAAAGCAGGTCCACAATCAGGCAATCATTGTAAAAACAGGTCCCACAATGAGCTCTACACCCCAAAAGTAAACTCCCGAGGAGGAGAACAGTGAGCTGTTAGAGAATAGTCCATCGTTGGTGGATTCGTAGGCATTCTCATGGGTTTTAAGTTTTTGGTCCCTCCACTCGTCGTCAATTGGTTTTGAGTTGGATACTCATGACACTTCAATACTAACCTTGTAACCCATAACACACTCAATTTTACTCGACGCGGACCTACTGTAACAATCAGCCCTCGGTCCACTACCACTTCTCAAAAATCAATAGAAACCAAACATGAAGACGATCTATTAGGTTATATCCCAGGCATCTCATACTACCGGATTCGAAACTAAACGTCTAAACCACTCATTACGAATCGTAACAAGAGATCACAATCAATCTCACACACACAAACCTGAAGCATCCTAGCCAGGTCCTCATCGCTCATTTCCACGGGCTTCACCTCCTCCCTCTCCCCGTCTTCCATCGACACCAACCGGAGTCCATCGGAGATGGCGGCGAGGTCGTCGGCCTCGCCGAGCACGAGGCCTCCGTCCTCAACCACGATCTGCGCGGAAACGGAAATTCAGATACAGAAAGAAGAGTGGGAGCGGAATCGATGTGAGTGAGGGAGAGATGACCTTTTGGTTGTCGGGGAGGACGGAGGTGAGGGAAAAGATCTGGAAACGGAGGACGTCGAGGCCGTCGGACGTGTCGTAGTCGATCGGGAAGACGTCGGAGCCGTGCCGGAGGTGGAATTGCCGGTGCACCATCGCCGGTGGGGAGACCCAGATGTGATGGTCGTCAAATGGTAACTAGCTTAATCTAGTTCTTTTTTATAACTTTTTTTTTTCGGAAATGGGAACGGTATACCGGTGCCTAAGCGATACTGAGATAATAGCTTGGAACTAAATCGAGACTCGGTTACACCTCCGACTAAAATAACCCACAATACACAAACTCTAAGCTTAACAAGATGACTAATCTAATCTTCACACAAGAGAATATATAGACAAAGTATAGGCTAGCAATCCAATAAAACGAGAGAGCATGGAGAAAAATAAACCTTCAATGTGTACTCGTTGGAACCCAATCTAATCATTCATGAGCCTCCAATCTTCAAACAACATAAAAATCACGGATGCTAAGTATAGAAAAGAATCTCTTACCTCCATTGTTTTCTTCAACATCTCAAAATTCCTCTTTAGATGGTTCCAATAACTTCATCAACATGATGACTCGTTGAGTTATGGAATTCACACTATGTGACTCTAAGAAGCTTTTCCATGAGATATGAATGCACTTTTAGTGGCTCTGTGGAATGATATCATATTTGGTGGTGATTCTAATAACGAAGTCTCACACATTCACAAACCCTAGAGGGCAATGAGATACATATACTAGAGTTTGACACACAAATGGTGGAGAAGAAATGCCCAAAATATCCCTTAGTAAGTTCTATCGTTGCCCCCAAAACGGTCAATTTTTTGTCAATCAGTCAACCGAACCTGAAAATTCAGTAGCTTTAAGTCGAATCTGTCCTAACAAAACAAGTCAACCGAATTGGAATAGGTCGATTGTTTTTACCCATTCCAAAAATCCAAAATTTACTGTCACCAAATATTCGGTCAACTGTTTGCCAATCGGTCAACCATTCCACGTAAGTTTTCAAGGCAAAACTAATAAACCTAATCACATGGTACTTTTTAAATTTTACCTATTTTATTTTAAATCTCAAACATTCGAATGAAGTTGCTAGGATTTAAGACCTGATTTGACTATCTCACAATAAAGGATCTCACGACCGAGCTAGCATCAATTCACATGTAGACTATTCATCGATTCATAGACTTCTGTTGTATTCAACCTGTTTATAATCGTGTTTACACGACACGACCTGTTTATACACGATTATTAAACGGGCTACTTCGTGTACACGTTTAACATGACTACTGTTTACAATTAGTTCCATTTATTACATGAATACTAGATTGCATGATTGCACGCCACCCGTTTAACACACGATTATTACATGTTAAAGTTTTAAATCATAAAAAAATTAGTTTCATATATAATTGGTAAAATTACAAGTATGTCATTCATTTCTTAGAATTTGTTCATTATAACTTATATATTATTTGTAGACTTATTAGTCGTGTATTAATTGTGTAGTATTCGTAATCGTGTACTTAATTACCTGATTACTTATCGTGTCTTAATCGTGTTAATTGTTTTTGCAACAGAAATCCATATCCAACTCATTTAATAATCGTGTTGTCATATTCAACCTATTTATTAATCGTGTTCAAATTCTCGACCTTTTAAGATGGGTGGATTGTTATATCCTAAACCTTGTTTAGGCTTAATCTCAGTTTAGGGTGCTAATTAGAGGTTTGCATGGGGAAGGATGTTGATGTGATGGGGAATGGTGGGGGTGTTGGTAGGGTGATGGGGTAGGGTTATGGGTGAGGTGTTGGTTTTGAGAGAAAAACCAACTCTCTCTCTCACTCTCGTCTCACTCTCTCTTCTCTCTCCCTCATCTCCTTTCCGACGACCTGAGGAGGCGACGGCTCAGGTGGTGGTTGGCGATCGTGCTCGTGAGGCGTAGGGGTTGCAGTCGGTGGGGACATTGAGTGCTCTCCAGTGTGCTCCGTCGAACTCGAAGGCATGTCGGTTCATTAGAGTGTTTTGGTTTGCTCACACTCGTGGGTGTGATTTTGATCGTCGTCGGGTGGTCGGAGACCTCGCCGGCGACGAGGGCAGTAAGAGATACTCGACAGATCGGGTGGTTGCTGGATTCCGGTCGACCGGTGCATGGTTGCGGTCGACCGGTTTAGTGTATTTTGCCTGACATTAACCAACATCGGTCGAACGGTGTCATGAGGCGGTCGACCGGTTGTGCTTGTGCTGGTGGGTCGGAGGTGGGTAGCATCTGGTTTGTCAGAAATCAAGTGGTGAATAAAGGGAGAAAAATGTGATTATGCTAAAGCTAACTACATTATACTAGTAAGTAAGAAATACGAAAGAAATCAACGAAAGATTGAGAATCAAGAAGAGAAGCCCCTAAGGGGTGGAGTGTGTGCACATATGAAGTGAAATAAGTGATGAATGATGCATGTAAGCATGTATGTATGTGTGTGTGTCGTGTGTGTGTGTGTCTTCATGCATAGGAAGTGTCTAAAGATGTGGCAAAACCATCAATCCATTCACATAACGTATCGGCAATTACTACTTGATTAACATAAAATTAGGATCAGCATGAGAAGTGTCTAAAGATATGGCAAGACTCATCAAAAACCATAAACTCATGTGAAGAACAAGGTAAGCATGGGAGGTGTCTAAATGATATGGAAAACCCCATTAAAACAAAGTTTCTTTAATCAATCAAACAAACAAACACAAATACAAACACAACTAACATGTAGCATATTCAACAGGAAATTTCAGTCAATAAACATGAGAAAACTAAGCATGGGAAGTGTCTAAATATTATAACAAAACCCATCAAAATTCCCCAACATGTAGATGATTAAAATCCCCCCAATGAACATACAAAACATGCAAGTCTACACAATCAAAAATTCATCAAACATCCAAACTTCACAATATATATGAACATCATCTCCACCCCCCTAAGGGGATGGATCTACTCACTACACATTATGCTAGCAATTAAACTAAAGAAGAAAGGAGACATTCTAACTAATTTAGCCTAAGATCAAAGAGCAAGACTAAGCTAAGCATGCATAAAAAACAGACAACATGAGAACAAAATAATGAAAAATTATTTTATTAAATGACTCACATTACTAGTAGCATTCTTCTCCACCTTGAGTTTTTGCTCCAAGGCTTACTCCAAGTAGAAATAATGCCATCAAGTAATGGGTGAATACAAAAAGAGAGGAAGAGTTCTATTTATAGGCATGAAAAAATGTAATCGGGGACAATCCCCGGTATGGGACTAAACACATACTATAAATGGACATAAAACAACATAATACACAACCCGACTCAACCACGAAACCTTTGGACCAATTTGGACCGCCAATTGGTGGTCTGGGACAACCAATTGGCGGTCCAGATAGATTTTATGGAGTCTGGATTTCAGTGGTTGGTTTCTGGCTTGATGTCTTGATGTTTTATGAACCCGAGTGGGTTGTTGATGTTTGGGGCGGATCTAATTACCAAAATACTCCTCATAATGGTGTGGAGCTTCTTGATTTCCTCATTAGTCCTTTTGGTTTTACATCTGGTTCCTTCTCACTTGCACCTCAGTCCATGAGTCTTGCAACTTAGTCTTTTTTCTTGTTTTTAAGTCCCTTTTTAGTCTCTTCTTCCCAAACTTGTTTATTCCTGAAACTTAAACATAAAACTCGTTACATAGAATTACTTAGGCTAAAAATAAAGGATATAAGACACAAATGAATGCATGAAATGATGTCAATCATTAATTACGGACACCTTACCACGTCGGACATTACAACACCGACGTGGAAGACACCTTACCACGTCGAACATTACAACATCGATGTGGAAGACACCTTACCACGTCAGTTATAATGATGGCCGACGTCATAATTAATACTCTACCACGTCGGATTTAGAACACCGACGTGGTAGGGGGTCTTCTGTTGGCTTTTTGGCTTTAATCCTTGTTTTGATGATTTAATCAACCTAATATTAATCATAAGTAATGTAGAGTAGCACACATATTGCATTGCATATATATTGCATGTGCTAACCTCTACAGGTGATCAAGACTCATGGAAGAAAGGAAATCAAGTCAAGATTTGTAATAAAGGTATATGAAGACTTGTAATCTTGATTTTATTTTGAGTCTTAGGAACATGTGTAAATTGAGCATACAAGAGCTAAAAACATATCACATACACACTAGGTTCCTTAGAGAAGTCACACACAAAATTTCACCTTATTTGGACTTCATTAGATCACCCAAACCTTAGTCGGAAATCACATAAAACCTAAACCCAGGATTCCTGTGTGAACCGGTCGACCGAACATGTTCTTAGTTCGACCGGTTTATAACAGACTCTCCACAGTGATTTTATCGAACTCTACCGGTCGACCGGTTCTACCTTTTCGGTCGACCGACCCTGGATTTTATTATAGTTGTTACCTTTGTCGTATTCCTATAACGGTCGTATTCGTATAAAACAAACTTAACCCCAAAATACATTCGGTAACCGGTCGAACGACGACCTTGTTTCGGTCGACTGGTTGAACACTTATTATATCCCTGCTATCGGTCGACACACTCTTTGTTCGACCGATCCAACTTTGTCTCAACTGAATCCCCTTAACGGTCGACCGCCCCATACTTTGGTTCGACCGATTCACTTAAGTAGAGTTAAGTTCTAGCTCGTTTGTCCGACCGAATATTCATTTGTTCGACCGTTCTCCTTGAAATCAAGTGAACGGTCGACCGGTTTATTAGTTTCGGTCGACCGGTTCTGGACAGATTTGCAGCCGGATTTTCTGCTTTGTGTATCTTACACAAAACCCAACCAAATCTATACCTTAGGAGCTTATAAATAGAGGATCAAGACCTATTGTTAACAGACCTCTCCGACTCAAATTGTCCCAATATATTAGAGAGAAACCTCAATCCTCAAAACTCCAATTTCTACACTCCATAAGCCTAAACTACACACACTTGTTCAATCACTCATCCTACTCAAAGTGTGCTCAATTAGAGAGTGAATCCCACTCAGTTACAAAGTTTGTCAAAAGAGTAAAGGCTCCGGTGAAAGCCCTGAAGCATCCTTCTCGGATTGTGAGAAGAGGATTCCAAGCTCGGCGAGGGTTGTTCGCGAGTTTAACGGTTGTAAGGCGTTGTCTCTCGGCCCGGAACGGGGAGCGGATAGTGAAGTCGTAGGCGGAGCTCGCGGAGTCGAGCGGAGCTTGCAAGAGAGGACTAGGACCCGGGTGGGGTGTCGAACCTCTATAAAAACGCTGAGTCGATTTGTGGTTTGCTTGTTCCTTTTCCCTACTAGTCTTTAAATTGTTTCCGCTGCGTTTATTGTTTGATTAGTTAGGGATTAGCGTAAAAGTGATTAGATTAACCCGACCCACACGATCCTACATTTGGTATCAGAGCCTTGTTAGCTACATTTCATTAATTTACTGTAATTTTAGCATGGCTTCAACATCTAATCACATAGAGGGTTTATGCACCACAAGGCCTCCTTTGCTTGATGGGTCAAACTATGATTATTTGAAAAATAGGATGAAAATCTTTTTAATATCAAATGACCTTAAGTATTGAAAATTCATTCAATATCCATACGTACCCCCAAATGAAGATGAGTTAGATTCTCTATCTAGGGCTCAAATGAAAGAAATTGAAATGAATTCAAAAATCCTGAACATTCTTTATTGTGACCTTAATGAGGGAGAATACAATAGAATTGGGGGTTGTGAAAGTGCAAATGAAATATGACATAGGTTACAAATGCATCATGAGGGTGATAGTAAAACTAAAGAAACTAGGATAAGTCTCCTCATGCATAAATATGAAATATTTTCTATGCAAATCGGTGAGAACATAAGCGACATGAACACTCGCTTCACCGATATTACTAACTCTCTTTTGATTCTTGGAAGAATGATAAATGAAGGAGAGATGACTCGAAAATTCCTCCGGTCATTGAGCAATGATTGGGAAGACAAGGTCGTCGCAATTGAAGAATCGCACGATCTTTCCAAATTGAAGATGGAGGAACTCATTGGAAATCTCATGGCCTATGAGCTTCAATTGAGTCATCGAAAGGAGAAGGAAGCTTCCAAGAAAAACTTCACGGTGGCATTGCATGCAAAATTTGATGAGCCAAGAAGAGTGGAGGAAGAGGACATTGAAGTCCTTGCCCAAGACTTCTTCAAATACCTCAAGAAGAATGAGAGAAGAGGTAGAAGAAGTGAGAAAAGAGAAAAAGAAAAGGAGAAGGAGAAGGAGAAGGAGGAGAGTGAAAATGAGAGAAGAGAAGGGGAAAAGAAAAATGAGAGAAGGGAGAGAATGAGAGAAAAGGAGAGGAGTAAGAGAAAAGAGAAGATGTTGGAAGCTCACAATGCTACTTGGGACGATTGATCGTCGTCGTCATCATCCAAATCAACTGTACCTTCATCAACAAAAGGAATATGCACATATGTGCTACATGGCAATTCAAGATGAAGGAAGTAAGGTATCTTCTAACTTTTACTCTAATAGATCAAATTCATGCTCATATAAGTCATATGCAAGTAATAGTTCATGTTCTAAAGATGAATCATATACACATGATGAGTTACAAAATGCATTTCATGATTTAGTTAAACAATATGAGATCATTTGTGAAAAGAACAAAAATACTAGAAAAACTATAAATGATCTCAAATGCCAAATTGAATTAATCATGAATGAAAAGAATGAGGTGGTTGCTAGACTTGAATCAAATGAATCATCACTTGCTAGTCTAAGTAAAACATCGCTTGTTGATGAACATTTAGATCTTAGAGCTTCAAATATGCAACTAAGGAAAGATCTAGAAATGTTCACAAAAGGAACAAAAATGCTTGATATGTTTTTAAGTAGTAAAAGACAATCCTTAGCTAAACATGGTTTAGGATACAATGTGCAATTGAAAAACCATGTATCTCATACTACTTTAAATGGCAAGCATTTATTTGTTAAGTCTATTTCCTCAAGTGTGTGGGCACCCAAAACCAAAATGGTTTGGATCCCAAAAGATAATGTTCAAGGACACAAAGTTGTTTGGGTACCAAAGTCTACACTTGTAGGAGCTTGAGGAGGAGATTGGTGGTGACCGGACGAGTCAAAGCGTCAAATTCGAATCCGGTTGCATCACCAAGTCAAGATTGGAGCTAATCAATATTCAAGTTTGGTATAAAATTTCTATCTTTTAATTTTCTGAAAAAATTAGCTCAATCTAGTTTAATATGCTTAATTGTCATATCCTTAGATGTTTAATTCATTGCAAATCATTAACCCTATTCATTGCAAATCATATATCACATCCATTGATTATAAATGTCAAATTTTGAATGGATGTTAGGATAAGGCTTGAGTAGAAACTTAAATGAACTTAACTTGAATCATACTCTTAGTTTCCATATAGCCTTATTGATAGGGCAAGCTTAAATTCTATATCTTTTTTTAGTGTAATGAAGTGCAAAAATTTAGGGGGAGCAACTTCATTACAAGACATCCAAATTTTATGCTTAAAGTCATAATTATTTTTGTTTTTGATGGATGTCAAAGGGGGAGAGAGATAATTGAAGGGGAGTTACTTGAAAATTGGTTAAGATTGAACAAAAACTATGCACATCCATAAGGGGAGCATTTATATGCATAGTTTATACTTAAAATTTTCAAGTATTAAGATATAGGTTGCCATCATCAAAAAAAGGGAGATTGTTAGCTTTTTGGCCTTAATCCTTGTTTTGATGATTTAATCAACCTAATCTTAATCATAAGTAATGTAGAGTAGCAGACATATTGCATTGCATATATATTGCATGTGCTAACCTCTACAGGTGATCAAGACTCATGGAAGGAAGGAAATCAAGTCAAGATTTGTAATAAAGGTATATGAAGACTTGTAATCTTGATTTTATTTTGAGTCTTAGGAACATGTGTAAATTGAGCATACAAGAGCTAAAAACATATCACATACACACTAGGTTCCTTAGAGAAGTCACACACAAAATTTCACCTTATTTGGACTTCATTAGATCACCCAAACCTTAGTCAGAAATCACTTAAAACCTAAACCCAGAATTCCTGTGTGAACCGGTCGACCGGTTCTACCTTTTCGGTCGACCGATCCCGGATTTTATTATAGTTGTTACCTTTGTCGTATTCCTATAACGGTCGTATTCGTATAAAACAAACTTAACCCCAAAATACATTCGGTAACCGGTCAAACGACGACCTTGTTTCGGTCGACCGGTTGAACACTTATTATATCCCTGCTATCGGTCGACACACTCTTCGTTCGACCGATCCAACTTTGTCTCAACTGAATCCCTTTAACGGTCGACCGCCCCATACTTTGGTTCGACCGATTCACTTAAGTAGAGTTAAGTTCTAGCTCGTTTGTCCGACCGAATATTCATTTGTTCGACCGTTCTCCTTGAAATCAAGTGAACGGTCGACCGGTTTATTAGTTTCGGTCGACCGGTTCTGGACAGATTTGCAGCCCGATTTTCTGCTTTGTGTATCTTACACAAAACCCAACCAAATCTATCCCCAACGACTAGAATACCTTAGGAGCTTATAAATAGAGGATCAAGACCTGTTGTTAACAGACCTCTCCAACTCAAATTGCCCCAATACATTAGAGAGAAACTTCAATCCTCAAAACTCCCATTTCTACACTCCATAAGCCTAAACTACACACTCTTGTTCAATCACTCATCCTACTCAAAGTGTGCTCAATTAGAGAGTGAATCCCACTCAGTTACAAAGTTTGTCAAAAGAGTAAAGGCTCCGGTGAAAGCCCTGAAGCATCCTTCTCGGATTGTGAGAAGAGGATTCCAAGCTCGGCGAGGGTTGTTCACGAGTTTGACGGTTGTAAGGCGTTGTCTCTCGACCCGGAACGGGGAGCGGATAGTGAAGTCGTAGGCGGAGCCCGCGGTGTCGAGCGGAGCTTGCAAGAGAGGACTAGGATCCGAGTGGGGTGCCGAACTTCTATAAAAATGCTGAGTCGATTTGTGGTTTGCTTGTTCCTTTTCCCTACTAGTCTTTAAATTGTTTCCGCTGCGTTTATTGTTTGATTAGTTAGGGATTAGCTTAAAAGTGATTAGATTAACCCAACCCACACGATCCTACATCTTCCACATCGGCGGTTACATAATTCGATGTTGAAGGCTCCATTTTCAAAATAAATAAAACTAATTAATACCCTACCACGTCGGATTACTTACGCCGACATAGTAGGGGGTTTGTCACTTTTGTGTGTACGAAAGCCGACGTGGTAGGATCCATTATAAAAAATTCTTTTAAAAATAATATACATCATACCACGTCAGTGTGTAATAAAGCCTACGTTGTAGGGGGTATTCCATGTCGGGGTTAAATTAATTCAACATGGAAGGGTATTCGAAAACCCGAACAAAATCCTTACGCCAAATTCAATAGTCACAAAACCCTTTCGCCGACATTTCGTTCCCTTTCTGGCAACCTCCCCTTCCGGCAACTTCCCCTTCGGTATTTCTTAACCGTGTGACGTCCCCTTCCCCTTCCGGCCTTCTGTAGGTATAAATCCATTTTGTTATCAACTGAATATAATCTAATATGTAAATTTTGTTTTTTGTGGTTGCACAATCTAATTTCTTTTCAATTTTGTGATTGTTGTGGTATGTGCTAGACTCCTATAGATTTTATGATTGTTGTGGTATATGTTAGACCAAAAAAATTAAACATTGATTTATGGTTAAATATTTAAGAACTATTACGTGAAGATTTTGATTTTGGAATCCTAATTAAGAGTTAATACTTTGGTTGGTTTGTGAAAGCAAGAAATCAAGTCGAACAGTAAATTAACAAGTCAATTATATTTTTTTATCGGCTGAATTTGCTGCATTTTGATCCTTAATTCTTGCTGAATATCTTACTGTCTTGTGCTGCATTTGTTATGAATTTGATCACCACATTTGGGTTGAGTTCTTATTTTAGTTGTGCTTAAATCTGATATTTAATATTAGTCTGAACTGGGGCTGAGATTTGCTATTTTATTTCTGACATCGATAGTGAATTTGGACATCATCGAATTGATAAAATTTTCTGATTGTTTTGTCGTGATTTTTTTGTCTTCTTTCATATTTATTAATGGCTCCTAGCAAGAAAAACCACCCCCAAAATAGCGATGAAGCCTCAACTTTGGTTCCTCCACGTGGACCGACTCTTATAGTTTCAACAAAAAATAAAACGTGAAGGCCCATTGCCTTAGGACTTTGATGGTCTCTTAGAGCTGATCGGAGATAATAAAATTTATTGACCTAGTTATTTGGGTATTGTCACTAGAACCAAAGTTGATATTTGTATTGATAATTGGTCACTAGTTGATTCTTCTCTAAAAGAACAAATTTGGGAGGATATAACTGTATGTATTTGTTTATTAGTTTGATTTAAAGTTTCATCTCTTATTGATTCTGATTTTTAAGTGTTTCATTGGTTGTAGGCTAAATTCATTTTTGAATCCACTAAAGCGTTGAAGAAGAAGTGGATTTCCTATGTTGGTAACCGGTGGAAAGACTTTAAAACAAGGCTCACATACAGGTTTATCTTTGGGGAATATAAGGATTGTGACCCTTGTGCTACTTATAGTTTCATTTCGCTGACTACATGGGTTGAGTTCAAAAGAACCAGACTTTCTCCTGAATTTTTGGTATTATTTAATTAATCTTTTTAATTCGTAGAATTTATAATTTTTATTTTGAAAATTAATCCATTATATTCTTTTTCAGGAAATACGAGAGAAGAACAAGAAACGACAATCTATTAACAAGTTTCAGCATAGATGGTCCAGAGGGGGTTATGGCAAACTTGAGGAAGATATGATGATGGAAAAAATTCCAAAAAAAGAAAGCTTTGGAAGCGGGTATGAGTGATCAGCAGGCAAGTAATTTCTCACCTCCATCTCCAATATCTAGAGAAGAAAGTGGAAGTGAGCGCGTACTACTCCGGAAGGCAGGTACATTAATGAAGAGTCTAAAGTAATTGCCTCCAAGATTGTAAGTTAACTTTAATTTTTGTATATGATGAACTTTCAATCAAAGCTTGCCAATGAGAATTTGTATCAGATGGAAGAAATGATATATTGTCCACAACCTTGGGTAAGCAGGAGCATCCTGGGCGAATACGTGGTGTAGGTAGTCGAATTGGAGTACGTCAGTATTATGGGTCATCATCATCCTCACACAGTCATTCCAAAGTTGATCACGTGAAATGCGACGAGAAGATCCATCGCCTGGAAAACCTGGTGAAGAGTTTGTATAAATACCTTGGAATTTCCACTGATATTGCCTCTGATACTGCCACAGATGTATCCACCCCCCGTACTGCTTCCAGTGTACAACATGCACAGGTGTTCCCCCAAGAAGGCATTTGAGCAGGACACACTTGACCATTTTGAGGTAAAATTACAAATTATAAGTATTTATTTTTCGCTTTGCATTGCAGTACATGTGATAAATTTGTTTTGAAATTTATGGGATGGAGCCCAATGTGAACTATTTGTGAATGATCCTGATAAGCAACTTGCAGCATATGGGAAGGTGTACACACTAAAGTTGCATCACGGTGAACAAATTCAATCCAAGAATTCGAAGGTGACATTGGATAAATCTATCTGTGGTGATGTGATTGATCTCATTTTATATTTAACTGCAAGTGCACGGCCGCGTTGAAGCGGTGACAAATACGGGTCGTCCACTGGGAGGTGTGTCGACACTTGGTTTGTTCGAAGGCGAGAGGTGAAGAAAGGGAAGAAAGGTTGGTTACACTAAACTACACTAATGTGCAAATGGAAATGGAAGAAAAGCAATAAACTAAGCCCCAAAGGGGGTAGAGAAATAATGTGAACATAAAGAAGTGTGTGTGTGTTCATTAAGCTCCTCACAACATGTAGTGCATGAAATCATAAAACTACATCCAACTTTGCCTCTACATGAATTAAGATAAGACTACATCATTAAAACATACAAGACAATAATTGGAATGAAGCTACATGAACTCAAATATAAAGATTATACCCTACTATGCCTCTACATGAATTAAGATTTCACTACATCATTAAAACATACAAGACATTAGCTAAGGTAAAGGAAACAAGAGTACATACACTACAAATTGTGTTTCCAATATTAACTTCATCCATATCCTAACCTTATCATTCCCCATAAAATAGGTCCACTAATCAAAGCATAAGCTAATCTTCATTCAAGAGCATTAGCATATCAAAGATAAGAGTGAAAACCCATTAGATGGTTATGGAAATCATTTAAAGCTCAAGGGATAAAGATAACACACACTTAATACACTACATGATTATATCACATATTTCTCCACCCCCCAAATGGGGATGGAACTACTCACTACTCATTACACTAACTATATTAGCAAAAGAAAGCATAATACTGAAATGAAAGTTAACTAAGAAGGCAAGAAGCATTAAAGAAACATAAAAGGAAAGGAAAGACTAAACAAACATGCACAAATTAAAAGACAAGATTGAAAGAAACTAGAAGAATTATTTTATTAACAAATGACTCACATTGAAGGTAGCATTCATCTCCACCTTGAGTTTTTGCTTCAAGGCTCACTCCTTAGTAGAGAGAATGCCACCAAGCAATGGGTAATTACAATGTAAGGTGAAGAGTTCTATTTATAAGCATGGAAAAGGCTAATCGGGGACAATCCCCCGATGTGGGACTAAACCAATACCAAAAATAGCCTAAACGAACATTAATACAAGTCCAGGAGAAATTTCGACGGATCCTGAGCAATATGGACCGCCAATTAGCGGTCCAAAATCTTCGGATCGTATTGGAATTTGTTGTGGGCTTTTCTTTCTGGTATTGTTGGTCTTTTATGCGGTTACTTGACTTGTTGGAGCTCCGACCCGACTCGAATTGGTAAAATACTCCCCATGATGGTGTGGAGTATTCTGTTTTGCTCTTAGGTCCTTCGGTCTTACGATCAGGTCCTTCTCCCTTGCATCTTTGTCCCCAGGTCTCACAATTAAGTCCTTTTTCCTGCTTTTGGATCCTTTCATGGCTCTTCTCTTCAAACCTCTTTATTCCTGAAAACTAAACATAAAACTCGTCACGTAGCATTGCTTAGGTGTAAGATAATGCTTATATCATGCTTATATCTGTATCTTATATCATGCTAATAAATGTATCTTATATCCATTATCTTACACCTAAGCAATGCTACGTGACGAGTTTTATGTTTGAATTTTAGAAATAAAGAGGTTTGAAGAGAAGAGGCATGAAAGGACCTAAAAGATAGGAAAAAGGACTGAGTTGAGAGACTCGATGACTAAGATACAAGGGAGAATGACCTAAACGTAAGACCGAAGGACCAAAGAGCAAAACAGAAAACTCCACACCACCATGGGGAGTATTTTGGCCATTCGATTCGGGTCGGAGCTCCAATAAACAAAGTATATGCATCAAAGACCGACAAAGTAATCCAGAAAAGCCCACAACAAATTCCAGGCGGATCCAGAGTTTATGGACCGCCAATTGGCGGTCCGGATCTCTCCGGATCCGTTAAGATTTCGCGTGCACATGTATTAGTGTTTGTTTAGGCTATTTTTGGTATTTGTTTAGTCTCATACCGGGGGATTGTCCCGGATTACCTTTTTCTATGGTTATAAATAGAACTCTCCCTCCTCTCTTGTACCCCATCTATCTCTTAGTGGTCATCCTCTCTACTAGGAGTTCAAGCCTTGAAGCAAAAACCCTGGTGGAGAGAGGCTACTTGTAATTGAGTGAGTAATAATAGATGTTTTCCTTTAGTTATGTTGTTTCTTTCTTAGTTTAATTTCCTTTCATATGCTTGCATGCTTCTTTAGTTTTATGTCATTTTAGCTTCTTTAATATTCCTTGCTTTCTTTGTTTAATTTCATTTCAGTAGAATGTTTCATTTTAATGTAGGTTGTAGTGTAATGATTAGTGAGTACTTTCATCCCCATTTGGGGGGTGGAGAAATATGTGATATGATCATGTGGTGTATTAGGTGTGTGTTATCTTAATCCATTGAGCCTTATATGATTTCTATAACCATTTAATGGGATTTCACTCTTATCTTTGATATGCTAATGCTCTTGAATGAAGCTTAGCTTATGCTTAGATTAGTGGACCTATTTTATGGGGAATGATAATGTGAGGATATGGATAGAATTAATATTGGAAACACAATTTGTAGTGTATGTACTCTTGTTGCCTTTACCTTGGTTAATGTCTTGTATGTTTTAATGATAATGTGTTATCTTAATTCATCTGGAGGCATAGTAGGGTCTAGTCTTTATACATGAGTTCATTTAGCTTCATTCCACTTATTGTCTTGTATGTTTTAATGATATGATCTTATCTTATTTCATGTGGAGGCAAAGTTGGATTTAGTTTTATGATTTCATGCACTACATGTTGTGAGGAGCATAATTTAACACACACACACACACATCTTTATATTCACATTATTTCTCTACCCCCTTTGGGGTTTAGTTTTATTGCTTATCTTCCATTTCCTTTCTTTCCCACTCGCATTCGAACAAACCAAAAGTCGACACACCTCCCTGTGGATCGACCCGTATTTGCCACCACTTCAACGCGGCCGTGCACTTGCGGTTTAATTAAAATGAATCAATCAAAAGACTTGGTCTATGTACTGATGGAATGAATCATTACGGGAGTTTGAGTAGCCTTCAAAGTTTGTGGCCTGTTATACTAGTGATGTACAATCTACCTCCTTGGTTAAGCATGAAACATAGATACATGATGTTGTCTTTAATGATATCTGGTCCAAAACAACCAAGCAATGACATAGATGTGTATTTGGCTCCACTGATTGATGACTTGAAAATTTGTGGAATGATGGTGAGCAAGTATGGGATGCCCACCGCCAACAGTCATTTACAATGCGTTCGATGATATTTTGCACAATTAATGACTTCCCAACATATGGAAATCTATCAGGTTATTCTGTGAAATGGCACAAAGCGTGTCCTATTTGTGAAGAAAACATGTGTTCTTTGCAGCTTGTGCATGGCAGTAAAATAGTGTATCTTGGTCATCGCAAATTTCTTCCTATGAGTCATTTGTATCGTTAAATGAAAAGGGCATTTAACGGGAAGCAGGAATTCAAAAAACCTCCTGCAGAAATCAGTGTAAAACAAGTCCTTCCGTGGGTGAAGAACATCGAATGCAAATTCGGCAAGCCTTACAAACACGGAAATGATAAGAGTAGTTGGAAGAAAAAATCCATTTTTTAACCTTCCTTATTGGGAGACTTTAGAAGTCAGACATTGTATTGATATGATGCATGTCGAAAAAAATATTTGTGACAACTTGTTAGGAACTCTTCTTAACATACCGGGTAAGACTAAAGATGGATATAATGCCAGACTTGATTTACTTGAACTTGGTATTCGAGCAAAACTAGCACCAGAGAGTAAGGGTACTCGTAAGTATTTACCACCAGCTTGTTATACTTTGGACAGAAAGGAGAAATTAGCTTTGTGTCAGTATCTACATTGTGTCAAAGTGCCACAAGGGTATTCTTTAAATATTAACAGTCTTGTATCAATTAAAGATTTGAAACTAATTTTTTTGAAGTCTCATGATTGTCATGTGTTGATGCAATAATTGTTACATGTTACTATTAAATCGACATTGCCAAAACATGTTAGACATGCTATTATCAAATTGTGTTTGTTCTTCAACAAGATTTGCAGCAAAGTAATTGATCCAAAGTATTTGGATAAGTTGCAGAATGAAGTTGTTGTTACGATATATATGTCAGTTGGAGATGCACTTTCCGCCGTCTTTTTTTGACATTATGGTTCATTTGGTGATTCATCTTGTTAGAGAAGTTAAGCTACTCGGTCTGGTATTTTTGGGGTGGATGTATCATTTCGAGCGTTACATGGGTGAGTTGAAAGATTATTGTAAGAATCGACGAAGGCCAGATGCGAGCATCGTTGAAGGTTACATAGCTCAAGAAGTAATTGAGTTTTGTATTGAGTACTTGGCTCATACTAAGAGTGTGGGACTTCCTAAGAATAGGCATGAAGATAGGATTGAAGGTAAATGTACGCGTGGCCCGAAGATGATAAGTCCAAAAGGTGATGACCTTTTAAAAGCGTATTTCTATGTGTTGTGCAATTCAGATGAAGTACAACCTTATTTGGATGAGCACATGACCAGAGTGAGGGAAAAGCATCCTTTTTGGACTGATCAACAAGTAATTAATGCTTACAATAAGGCTTTCGTTGATCGGTTCAGGAATATTGTGTACAACCATAATGTTTCTGAAAATTTGGAGTGGTTGGCATATAGAACAAATCCTATAGTAACATCTTATAATGGCTATGACATCAATGGCTTTTCTTTTTATACCAAAACGGAGGACGAGAAAAGCACAATGCAGAATAGTGGGGTCACTTTGGTAGCTGAATCGTTACACATCTCTAGTTCGAAAGATAGAAATCCAATATATGACAATATGTCTTATTATGGTCAGATTGAAGAAATACCGCAACACTGAATTTTACTAAATTCAGTGTTGCAGTATTTAAATACAAGTGGGTGGACAATAAGAACGGTCTTCAAGTCGATGATTTAGGGTTTACTTTGGTAAACCTTAAAAAAGAAGGTTTTAAGGAAGATCCTTTCATTCTTGCATCTCAAGCAAAACATATATTTTATGTAAAAGACTTGTGTGCTAATGAATGGTCGGTAGTTAGAAGGAAAACGACAAATTGTGGCCGAAGAAGATGTTAATGAGATTGGAGAAATTCTCCCGTTTGCACAAGTACGTGAACTTAAATCGCTCGATGATGACAGAACTGTTGACAACTTAAATAACCGAGATGATCGTCATGAAGGAATATGGATCAAGGATCCTATGAGCAAAAAACAAAAACGTCAAAACTAAAGTTTCATTGTATGTTGTATTATTAACTAGATGCATTTGTATGTTGAATTGAATGTTGTGCATTTGATAGATATGATTGTTGTTATTGCTGGATTGAATATGAATGTAGTGAGAATTAATTACTTGTTTGATAGATACGAATGTTGTAAATTGCTTGATTAAATATGAACTACAAGGTTTGAGTCTGATATACAAGTATCAAACAAATAAAAAAAGTTAAAAAATAAAAGAAAAATATCCTACAACGTCGGACTCATAACATAACCGACGTTGTAGACAATCTAGCACGTCGGTCGTCAATACCACCGATGTTGTATTATATTTCTGCTATTTTTTTATTTTTTATTAAAGAACTTATCACGTCGATCGTCAATACCATCTACGTTGTAGGATATTTTTTGTTATTTTTTTATTTTTTATTAAAGAACCTATCACGTCAGTCGTAAGTTCCACCGACGTTGTAGGATATTTCGATTATTTTTTATTTTTTAAAAACCCTACCACATCGGTTGTATAAAAGGGTCGACGCAATGGGGTCCCTACTACCACGTCAGTTATATAAAAAGGCTGACGTGGTAGGATATTGAGGAGCCCACTTGCACTTCCCTTTACCACGTCGGTCTTAGTTAAAACTAAGACCGACGTTATAGAGGCTCCTACCACGTCGGTTATTGCAACTGACGTGAAAGGGTACCCCTTTATAATGTCTCCCTCTTACCACGTCGGTCATGAAAGGCGGTCAACCTGACGTTGTACCCCCTTAATATCCGACTTGGTAACCCTTTATTACAGCAATGATACTGTGAAAACAGAAAGCACAAACGGCTTACCTGATCCGCCAGTGGCGGATCCAAATCAGCTACTGGCGGATTATCTGGGGATTCTGGTCCCCAGACTTCCCCAGAATGCTCCCACGCTCCATTGAGTTCCTTTGTCCACTTATGGCCCCTTCCAGTAACAAAAAGAGAAAAAACGAAAAAACAAATGAAAAACCCCACCGAAATGGTGAACTTGACTATGAAACGATGGTCCCCAGCAACGGTGCCAAAAACTTGATTGAATAAGTTATAATAATACAAGTGCATGACCGCGTTGAAGTGGGGGAAAGCACGGGTCGGTCCACAGGGAGCATGTGTGAGTCTGATTCGTGATACTCGAGTGGGGGAGAAGAAGAGAGAGTTGTGATCGGAATCAAACTACAACACGTTGGAAATCAGAAAACAATTAATAAAATATACCCCTCGTCGGTAGAGAAAGAACATGGAAATGAAAATGTGTGTTGTAGTGTGTTCAAATGTGCTCATCAAAACATGTCATACATGAAATCCATAAAACTCAACTCTTACTTTGCCTCTACATGAAATAAGATAAACCCTTATCATTAAAACATACAAGACAATAATTGAAATGGAGCTAATATGTTTACATGCATCATAACTCAAATCCAACTATGTCTCCACATGAAATAAGATTTATCACAATCATTAAAACATACAAGAAATTAATTAAGATAAAACCAACATGAGCACGTGCATGCACATGCCTTGTTCCATTCTTCCACTCCATCTTTATCCTCACCTCATCATTCCCCATAATATAGACCCACTAATCTAAGCATGTGCTAAGCTTCACTCAAGAGCATTAGCACATCAAAGGTAATAGTGAAATCCTATATGATGGTTATGGAAATCATGTAAGGCTCAAAGGACTAAGATTAATATTAAACATTTTATTAATTACCGTAGGTGCACGACCGCGATAAAGCGGTGACAAGTACGGGTCGATCCACGGGGAGGTGAGTAGTCTCTAATTTGTCCGAAATCAAGTGGAGAAAAAGTGGTAAGAGATTTGATTATGCTAAGCTAAACTACACTAAACTAGTAAGTAACAAATGCAAATGAAAGCAGCTAATGATTGATTAAAACTAAACTAAAAAACTAACAAATAGATTGGAATTCAGGAAGAAAAACCCCTAAGGGGTGGAGCGTGTGCACATATGAAGTGAAATATGTGATGAATGACGCATGTGAGCATGTATGTGTGTGTGTTGTATGTGTGTTTTCATGCATAGGAAGTGTCTAAAGATGTGGAAACAGCTATCAATCCATTCACACAACGTATTGACAATTATTACTTGATTATCATAAGATTAGGCTCAACATGAGAAGTGTCTAAAGATATGACAATACTCATCAAAAGCCAGAAACTCGTGTGAAGAACAAAGCTAAGTATGGGAGGTGTCTAAATCTTATGGCAAAACTCATCAAAACAAAGTTTCTTCAATCAATTAAGCAAGCAACCATAAATACATACTTAACTAACATGTAGCATATTCAACAGGAAATTTCAGTCAATAACATGAGGAAACTAAGCATGGGAAGTGTCTAAATCTTATGGCAAAACTCATGAAAATTCCCCAACATGTAGATGATTAAAATACCACAAATGAATATACAAACATGCAAGTTTACACAATCCAAAATTCATCAAACATTCAAACATCACAACATATATGTGTTGGCTTTTTGGCCTTAATCTATGTTTTGATGATTTAATCAACCTCATCTTAATTGTGATCGTGTAGAGTAGCACACATATTGCATTGCATATCTATTGCTTTGTGCTAACCTCTACAGGTGATGAAGACTCAAGGAAGAAAGGAAATCAAGTCAAGACATGTAATCAAGCTTATTTGAAAATATGTATTTTGTATTTCTTTGAGTCTTAGGAACTTTGTGTAATTGAGCATACTTGAACTAAAAACTACTCAAACACACACTAAGTTCCCTATAGAAGTCACACACGAAATTTCACATAATTTAGACTTCAATAGATCACCCAAACTTAGATCGGAAACACTAAACCTGAACCGAAACTGTCTGCCCACATTCGGTCGACCGAAACAGACTGTTCGGTCGACCGAGTGATCAATTAATATGTTAGTGTTTAACTGCCTAAGTTCGGTCGACCGTTCAAACCTTTTCGGTCGACCGAGCCCCAAGTATTTTCAGACCATTTGTTTTGTCGTATATACCCAATGGTCGTATTCGTATTAACCAAAAATACCCCAAATACATTTCTTGTATCGGTCGACCGAGGACCTTGTTCGGTCGACCGAATATCTGTCTCTTGACAAATCCGAACTTCCTGTTGGAATTCGGTCGACCGTGTACCTTGTTTTGGTCGACCGAATAACCTTGTTTGCCAACCCATTAAAGTCTGTTGTGAATCGGTCGACCTAAACCTTATTCGGTGTTCGACCGATCACTTAAGTGTACCTAAGTCTTAGCGTTGGGCGGTCGGTCGTTCCTTAACCGGTCGACCGAACTGAGTTCAAAACTGCCTAACGGTCGACCGTTCAGCCCGATCCGGTCGACCAAACTCATCCAGAATTGGGTCCTACGAGTTTCAGTTTTGTGTATCTTACACCAACTTATACCCAATCAACCCCAACGGCTATATTCTCTCTAATGCTTATAAATAGAGTTGTAAAACACATTTTAACACAAACTCTCCCACACATACTTGTCCAATACATTAAAGAGAAACCCAACACACTCAAAGCCTCAAACTTTCCACACTTTAGTCATAAATCCTATCTCACTCAAGTGTGCTCAAGTTTAGAGAGTGTTATTCCACTCAAGATTCATTTGTAAAGAAGCAAGAACTTCAGTGAAAGCCCGAAGTATTCCTCTCGGATTGTGAGTGAAGAAAGTCAAGCTCACGAGGTTGTTCGTCGAGCTTGTTTTGTAAAAGGCATTCTCTCTCGGCCCGGAATGGGGAGTGGATAGTAAAGACGCGGGTGGAGCTCGAAGTGTCGAGCGGAGCTTGCAAGAGATGACGTAGGCAGTGGCCAAACCTCTGTAAAAAAACCCCGAGTCCCTTGTGGTTTGCATTATTCCTTCCTTACTAGCTTGTTTGTTTAAATTCCGCTGCGCATAACTTGATTGCTTAAACAAGTAGGTAATTAGCTTAAAAGTGATTAGTATTGTAGATCCTTACGATCCCACAATATGCACATCATCTCCACCCCCCCCCCCCCAAAGGGGGATGAAACTACTCATTAATCATTAACCTAACTATTATGTTAAGAGAGGAAAGCATATTAACTAAGTATACTAAGATTAATGAAACGAAATTAAGCTAAGCATGCAAGAGGATAAAAGAGACAACATTAACTAAGAAAATTTATTTTATTAAATGACTCACATTACAAGCAGCATCTCCCTACTTGAGTTTTTACTTCAAGGCTTGACTCTAAGTAGAGGGATTAACCACTAAGCATGTAGTAAATACAAGGAGTAAGAGTTCTATGTATAGTCGTAGAAAAAGGTAACTGAGGACAATCCCCCAATGTGGGACTAATGAAACATTCTCAGAATAGACAAAAATATAACCCATATCCACAAGAAACTGGGTCGGATTCTGAGAAAAAATGACCGCTAATTGGCGATCTTAGGCCGTCAATTGGCGGTCACTTTTCTCGGATCGGACTCATTTTTGCATATCTTCTTTATTGCTTCAATTAGTCACGTGGAGTGCACTCGGATTGGTTATGGAGTCTAGGCCCGAATATAATTGCCAAAATACTCCTTATGATGGTGTGGAGTTTCTCAGTTTGCTATTTAGTCCTTTCGGGCTTACGTCCAGGTCCTCCCCTCTTGTAGATGGGTCCTTGTGTATGACTGAGACGTCCATTTTGCCTCATTTAAGTCCTTTCTTCTTACGTTTCAGTCATTTTTCTCTTCCCTTCTCTTCTTTATTACCTAATACCTAAAATATAACAACAAACACTCGAGTAGCACAATATTGGGATAAAATTAAGGATATAAAGCATGAATATGATGCATGCTATGCTACTGATCAATTAACACACACTTCTCCATCACATGATCAAATCACCTTCTTATCCACCCCCCAATTGGAATAGACTACTCTCTACTCATCTCTACACTAAAGAAAACGTATAAATAACATGAACCCTAATGGAAATGACTAAAAACAAGATTAAACAAACAACAACATCAAAGAAATTGCATCAAAGTAAAAGACATGTATTTAAAGAACAAAACTCACACTTGATTGAAATGAAAGGATTACAAAGTATGCTTCTTCTCCTCCAACTACACTAATCAGCAGCAAAACAAAACCTAAAACTAAAACTAATGGAGAAGCAAGAATAAGTGGGAGAGGAGGGATTACAATGATATATATAGACTAATACATGGTTAGATCTGGGAATAATCGGACGGCTCTAAATCACATCTGATAGTCTTGGAATGCTCTGACCCGAATACCCAACCCACGGCCAAAATTTGAGGACATTTCGACCATTTTGATCCGCCAGTGGCGGATCAAATGGATCCGATCGGTCTAAAATTTTGTGTCCCACTTTATTTCTTCATTTGGCACGTGGGGTGAGGTCATGGTCTGCTGGCTTGAATCACTTTGAGTTTAATTGATGAAATACTGATTTGATTCAAGTCATGTGTCACATTTTTTGCACTTCACAATCAGGTCCCTCTGGGTTTGCACTTGGGTCATACCTGATTTGTGATCCAGTCCTTGTGCATTACAAATAGGTCCAGAACCTTCCAAATCAGTCCGTACTTGTTACATTTAGGTCTTTTTTTCTCCCTTCCTCTTCTTTATTACCTAACTCCTGAAATACTACAAACAACAACTCGAGTAGCACCATATTAGGGTAAAATTAAGGATATATAACATGAATATGATGCATGATATGCTACTAATCAAACACTTTTGAAATGCTTCATCTAGCATGTAAGAATGACGTTTCTCAATGGCCGTTTGAACAATAAGCACCAGACTTAATACTTAGACAAAATTTTGTGTGTTTCTGGATTGTCTCATACTCCAGAATTACAAAGAAGCATAAACATTATAGACAACCTATATGCAGTAGTCGATAGTAAAATCTCAATGCAAAACATATATGCAGTAGTCTATCGAGATTACCCATCAATTGGCTTGTCCAGCCATTCATCGATAAGTGTTCTTTCAGATTCTGTTACGTGTTCCCTTCCATAAAATTATCTGCTTAGTTCAATAATAATCTTATTGGAACGAGGGTAAGATTTCGTTCCGAAAATTTCAGAAATCGTTGTAACAGTTTGACGTAGGACATTGGCTTCAGACTCCTCAGTGTCTGGGAGGCTTATAGCATTTTCTTCCATTGTTGTCTTCGAAACATTCTTGTTTTCTTCAACTGGCTCCACCTTTACAGGTCGCATAACATGTGTCGCAAGCGCTTGACGTTGGGCAACCTCTTTCACTTCTCTAGCAATCCTCTCGTTCTTTTCTTTACGTTTCATCACTCTTTTTTCACAGTTTGGATATTGTTTCTTCTTTCAGTCGTCTAACTTGGTTCTACCTTTAATTGCTCTGATCAAAGATCTTTGAATTTTAGAGTTGGTTCCCTCGAGGTCAAGATCTATTTTTCAAAATGATGGCGGACTTGATTAGAAAATGTAAATTTTATTATGATGGTGAATGAATGAGTTTTAGGAGATCACCCTTTCCAATGTCATCCACATCAGCTGCATTTTCTGTTGCCACCTCAGTTTGGAGTAGAACTCTCTAGGCCCTCAGTTTTGTCATTCTTGTTGCCATAATTAGTAGGCTCGTCCTCGGGAAAATGAACATTGCAACCAGTTTCACCAACATAAGAACTCTCTAGTTCCTCATTTTCTGATGTAGTTTCGGTTGTTGGACTAGGAGAACTATTTAGGCCACAAAAAGTAGGCTCTTCCTCCGGAACATAAACATTGTCACAACCATCACCAACATGAGAACTCTCTAGGCCATCACAGGTCTCACTCTCATTGCCGCAAGCACCAAGGTCTTCCTTGGGAACATTAGAGCTATAAGCTTCATCTTTTGTGATCTCATGCCTTCCTAAATCGTGTTCATTTACAACTGAATTTCTTGCCAATGCATGCATATATTTTACCAATGTGTTTAGGCATTTGTTCTCCGTTATGGTCTCACGATACATGGTCTTATGCTTAGCCCTTTGAGCCTTTAATTTGTCTACTGAGTGACAGAGGAAATCCATTTGTACACTCATAAGATGAACTTCCAACACTCGATTCGGTCTGCTTGGGTGATCAAACTCCTATTTGGATCGGTGCTCGGTCTAGAAGTCATTCTCTGTGGCAACATACTGGCAGTAGACCTTACGCCTTCGTACTATAGTGGAGTCAACTGCGCTGGTCACCGGTTGGTTTGTACAACTTGAATGGTGCGATAGCTGGTGGTGTCGTCCTACTGGCCTCATATCTGAATACTCTATCAATCATTGTTTTCCTCCTTTAATATGGAAAGGTCTTACTTTATCAACAAAAAATATTCAATATCAAGAGTAAATTAATGGCATTGTAATGTGATTGTTCAAATAAATGCTTTGAATTGGATATCTCAATGAATGTAATAGAAATTTGTGTTTGTTTGTTTCATTTCCTTTTGTTCACCAATTGAACCCATATGTCCCACTTCGGACGGATGTGTCCCGCTGGAGACAAATGCGTCCCACTTGGGATGAATGTGTCTCGTTCACGATGAAAGAAGAGTATCGTTGACAACACATACGTCCTGAGCGGGATGAAAGGGCCCCGCTCAGGATGTGTGTGTCCCGCTAGCGACACATGCGTCCCGAACGGGATGGTAGGTTCCCACTCGGGACTCTATCAACCATTGTTCTTCTTCTTTAATATGGAAAGGTCGAACATTTGTCAACTCAAAATTTTCAATATCAAGAGTAACTTAATGGCACTATAATGTGATTGTTCAAATAAATGGTTTAAAATAGTTACATCTTCCTTAATTACCTCAGATAATTCTTTTCTATTATCGAAATTCCATGATAAGAAAGGACAACGCTCGAGAACTCAATCATGTTTTCTTCGAATTTAAAATTATTGTTGATGTGGTCGTATGTGTTGACAACATCATAGACAAAACTTTTATCCATTGTGAACTCCGTATTAAGATGGAAGAATGGGGCAAAAGGGGTGTCATCTAAAAGCTTCCAATGCTCATTCGTCAAGTTTCCTTTAATGAACTTCAAATTCTTTACGAATGTGTTTGGATAGCATGACAATTGCAACTTTGGAGTAGATCTTGTGTCTTTCTTGTCGTTTTTAACCTACAAAAGTAATTTCAATAATGTTTACAATACACGTGGGTATAATAAACATCACGTGAATAAAAAGATCTTAAACCTTGTCTAAACCGAATGTATTTCTAGGGACAAGAGATTCTCGAACACCAAACGATCTCTTCCCGTTACAAGAATTCACCACGCAGAATTTTCGTCAATCGATGTTACATCGGTACTTATCTGTGATTTAACAAAACATAAATTAAAGCAAACCTCCCTCCCTTAATTAGTTCTAACAAATCTCCACTTCAACTAGAAATCAGCCTCCTTCGCTAGCCACCTATTCCCTCTACATGTCATTACAATAACTATTTGTTTAGCTAGCCAAGTGAAAATACACGACTACATTTTCAAATGTGTAAATTCAAAATATTTAAAAAGAAATCAGCTTAGATTCTTGTTAAGACAATGACATTTATAGGATTTTCTTCTCTACAATATATGTTCTTGAAGATGGAGAGACATTGTCCATGTTCCATCAAATATATATCCAATACAGAAAGGCAATAAAGCGGAGGGACTAGGTCAGCGAGATTTGTGGGAGGGGGCTGGGGCGGAGAGACTTCGGCAAGGTCGTTGGAGGAAGCCGATGGCGGGTTGGGTGGGAACTGGGGGTTGTTTGCAGTATTTGAAGATATGTGACGAACGGGGGCCCTTTGGTAATAACACGTTGTGATAAGACATTAACAAAATAATTGAATCCATGCATCCAAACATGGAGAGATTCGTCCATTTATTTTTGAAAATCTGGATGCACATAACTACACATCCAAACAGGGTTGGCACGGAATCCAAGAAGATTTTCGAAAATCATGTAAGTTACCGGACTTCCAAATCCGTACTGGGTCCAAATCCTATAGGGTCTGAATCCAAGCAGAAATGGACGCCCGAATCTGTATGGGGTCCGAATCCAAGCAGAATAGAGGCCAGATATATGATAGATGGCTTGAAATCACCTAACTAACCACACATCTTCCATTTGCAGCAAACAGAAAGGGGGATTAATAGGACAATTAAACAAGTTTGGTGAAAACGAGTTGTAGAAAACGTCCCCCGTCTAAATGTTTGTGTGCATACAAGTTAACTTGTAAAAAGTTGATTTATGATGTTTTCAACTCGTTTGCCTTGATTGAATTTGAATCTATTTATAAGTTCCTAAAGTGTTATAGTCGTTGGGGAAGATTTTGTTAAGATTTGTGTGAGATACACACAATAGAAAATTAAGTTCAACAATATTGTCATATATTAGTCGACCGACACGAGATCATCGGTCGACCGTTTCCATGAAAGTAAGAAAATGTTCGAACCAACTAAAGATACGATCGAACCATACGGCTACAACTTAAGTTAACGGTTGAACTAAAACTATGGGTGGTTGACCGTTCTTAGGGTTTTGGTCAGGGTAAAGGTTTAACGGTCGAACTCAAAAAGAAAGTTTGTCCGACTGAAAATATCTGGGACTTTTTGTTGCCTTTTTGTCCTTAATCTATGTTTTGATGATTTAATCAACCAAATCTTACTTATAATGAATGTAGTGTAGCACACATATTGCATAGCATATACATTGATTTGTGCTAACATCTACAGGTGATCAAGACTCAAAAAAGAAATGATTCAAGGCAAGACATGTAATCAAAGCTCATTTGAACACATGTAATCTTAATTTATTTTGAGTCTTAGGAACTATGTGTACTTGAGCATACAAGAGTTAAAAACTACTTAAACAACTAGGTTCCTTATAGAAGTCATACACACAATCTCTGATCATTTGGACTTAAATAGGTCACCCAAACCTAGACCGGAATTCATAAACTTAAACCAACATTTCCTGTGCCATTTCGGTCGACCGAAATGCCTCCGGTTGACCGTTTGATCCTTCATCAAATAGTGAATTTAACCGCCTGACCGTTTAGACCTTCTCGGTCGACCGTCTACACGTGTCATTTGACTGTTAGACTTGTCGTATTATACCAACGGTCGTATTCGTATAAACTTAACCAACTAGCATCCGGTCGACCGTTTCATGCCTTCCGGTCGACCGCTTGAAACAATCTTGTTCATCCAAAACTTACTGGATATTTATGGTCGACCATTACTTTGTCCCCGGTTAACCGTCTAGAGTATTTCTCTTGAATCACAGAATCTCTGCTATTTTTCGGGTGACCGTTTCACTTTCTTGTTGGACCGTTAACTTAAGTGAATTTAGTTATAGCCTATTTTCGTTTGACCGTTCCCTTCTTGGTAGACCATTCCTTGTTCTGAACCGTCGATCGGTCGACCATTTGACTCATCCGGTCGACCGAACTTGCACTGAAAAGTGTGCTGCAGTTTTCTATTTTATGTTTCTAGCACAACTCTTCACCACACTTAACCCCAACGGCTATAACACCTTTGGAGCTTATAAATAGATGTTCTCAACCTTGTTTAGGACATCTCTCCCACTACTATATGTCTCCAACTTTAGAGAGAAAGCTCCAAACACTCACAAGCTCAAAACCTTCCACACTTTAGTCTTAAATCATATTCTACTCAAGTGTGCTCAAGCTTAGAGAGTGTTGTTCCACTCATTCATTGTCAAAGAAGTTAGGGTCTTAGTGAAAGTCCAAGACAAGAGTATAGATTTCGGTGAGAGCCCAAAGTGATCCTCTCGGATTGTGAAAGAAGAAATCAAGCTAGCGATGATTGTTCGCAGAGATTGTGTTGTAAAAGGCTTAATCTCGGCCCGAAATGAGATTGATAGTGACGACATAGGCGGAGCTCAAGGGAGATTGAGCGGAGCTTGCAAGAGAGGAAGTAAGCGGGAGGCCGAACCTCTATAAAATCTTCCGGTGCCTTTATGTGATTTTCATATTCCTCCTTTACTTGCTTGCTTGTTTTAATTTCCGTTGTGCATCTTTGTTGCTTAAGCAATTAGCTAAAATTAGTTTAAAAGTGATTAGATAATCCTACCATTCACGATCCTACACTTTTGACACACAAGTTTGTCTACATCCGGTCGACCGTTGGCTTGGCAATGTTCGATCGGACGCCAAAAACAAAATAGTAGTTAGGTGAAAATACGAATACGACCGTTGTAGAATACGACAAGTATAATGGTCATGTGAAAATACAGGTACAACGGTCGACCGAAAGATCAAAATAGGTCGACCAATGGAACTGGGTAAAATCACTTTTGGTGTACCAGTTTACTGGTAGAAACGGTCGAACGGGAAACTTGTTCGATCGACCGTTCTGCACAGACAGGCTGAGGTTTAGTTTGAGTGATTCTCCGACTTAAGTTTAGGTGATCTATTGAAGTCCAAATTGTGTGAAATTTGGTGTGTGACTTCTACAAGGGACCTAGTGTATATGTGAATAGGTTACACATCTTGTATACTCAAATTTATATAGATTCTTAAGACTCAAATAATGGTAAAGTTACATGTCTGCAATTAGCTTGATTGCATGTCTTGACTTCATTCCATTCTTCCTTGTGTCTTGATGATCTATAGATATTAGCACAATACAATATATATTCCATGTATAATGTGTGCTACACTCAATTTGATTGTGATTAAGATTAGGTTGGTTAAATCATCAAAACATATATTAATGCCAAAAAGCCAACACCAACAACTCTCAAATTTCATTCAATTCACTACAAGCCCAATTCAAATCCTTTGAGTGCATTCAAGTTAAAGTTCAATAACTTTCATTCTATTTCAAGTGTTGTAAAGTTTGAGGAAACTCATTCTCGGGTTGTGATAGACGAATCGAGCAAGGAGAGGGTGTTCGCATGCCTCGGACTGTAGAGGGTTTATCTTCAACCAGGAACGAAGAGATTAGTGGATACTCGAGTAATGATCGGAGGATCAATCGGAACTCGATTAAACCTCTATAAAATAGCCGGAGTCAATTTATGATTTGTGATTCTCTTATTTTACTTTTTAATTCTGCATTATTAGAGACAATTGCATATAAATCTATCCTCCCCCCCCCCCCCCTCGTTCTAGATTAGTGTTTGATCCTACTTACACATAAGAAAGGGTCAGACCACAGGGTATTAACAAAAAGCCACACAATTTAGATGTCCAACAAATAGGTCATCATCCCTTTACAAATAGGCTATGTGCTCGTGTGGTGAGAATCAGTAGGTATTAACCAAAAGCCATAATACCCAGATGTCCAACAAATATATCATGGTCCCATAACAAATGGATAACATGCTTGTGTGGTGAAACGATTATAGAATCCAATTAGCATAAGTGAACCGACGAATAATCACAACATCGTCACTCAATCCATGCTCCGCACAGCTGATACTCGGGTCAAAGGATTCTAGAACCCAATTAGCAAACGTGATTCCGCAAAGAATCCCAAATCGACGTGCTTATGCAATGTGTGAAGTTAAGGTGTGACTACATAAGAAAGGGTACAAACCACTAGGTATTGACCAATAGACACACGGTCTCAATGTCCAACCATTAGGTCCTCGTCCGTTAATGAATGGACTCCATGCTCGAATGGTGAAACAACTCCAGAAATCGAATAACCAAAAAGTCATCGATTTAAAATATGCTAATGTAAAATAAAAGGGGAGCATTTATTGATTTACAATGTCTATTGTAACGATATAAAAGTTGTTTTTAATTTACAATGCCTTAATATAAAAGTGTAGAATCGTGTTGTCGATTTACAAGGTCCGCATGTAAGAGTACAAATCACAAGTCCTTGATTGCATGTAGAATGTTCGTAACACAAATCATAAGGTCATAATCGTCAGATCTAAACTATGTTTCCTGATAACCAACTAAAAAACAACAATCTCAAAAATTACTCAAAAAATATAGTATTCAAAAATGGCAAATATAGTATTCAAAAAATGAAAAATCTAAATTTATGTTTACATTTCTCAAAAACGTGTTGTAATTCTCACAATATGACATTAAAATAAAGAATTGAGAAGTGACTTGGAAAGGACTGAACTGCGAAAACAAGATAAATGTAAAAAATAATCTTGCGGTTGAGAATTAACCAATAACTCCACAACTTCTCTCCTTTGTACCATATATTCTCTCTCATGTCACATTTGATTTTTTTCTATCGGTATATGATCCACATAGCACGGCGTGAGAGTGACATGAGATTTAGATCATTATTCTATACAATATATTATATAATTTTGTGATATGTATCAATTTTATTGTCCGTGTAAAAATCTTCTAGAATAAAGATTAAAGAATCATAAATGGTAAAAACATACCTACCAACGTACGGTTTTTAGAAGAATTTTCTGTTCAACATTAGATGAACTTTCTGTTCACCAAGAGAACCGTTTCTGTAGAGTATGTGCTATATATCTCAACAATAGTTTGAATTTAATAATAATGTGAATTATAAATCTTTGGTCATTCACAGTTAAGATCTAAGTTCGTTAGAACGCAATATATTGCCAAGGTCTGTCTATTTCAAGTTTTCAACAATGGTTGTGCATCGGATTACGCAAGTACTCAAACGGGAGAGTAACCAAGTAAGATGGATACCACAGTACCTCGAATTGTTTGATAATAATGTACAAATGATTTGATACACAACAATTTTGGATATTTCCTCACCCAGAATTTCACCCATTTATGCTACGGACAATAAAGTCACTTAATAGAGTGCATTAGTTACAGATATCTTAGTATTTCTTCGTTGGTAAATCAACCCAATATAAATACCAAATACTCCATTTGCAAGAAATAAATAATGTTTTGGAGTATAAATCAACTCTTTGCCGCATTATCAACATTATCAAGTTCATGTTCTTCCATTCTGTCACGGCTCTCAAGGACTGAAAGGATTTCAGATGAATATCCATTACGACGTTCTCTTGTTAGATTGGAAAGAACGGCTTTAGCAGAGATCTCCGTGGTGATGTTCCTTCTTGAAATAACCTTGGATAAAATTTACCATTCTTAGAATGAAAATTATGTGACTGGATATATTTTTTGATACATTTTGGTCTGCATGCCTACCTCATGCCATTTCCTTGTGTACCTTCTTGTGACATCACAGGTTCCATCTTTGGAGATACCAATTACATAACTGAGGTTCTTGTTCCATCTGTCAGTAAGAACATGAAATTGTAACTCTTTGTAGGTATAAAAGGAAACCAGATAAATATGCAAATAAATTAGCAGAAGCAGACAGAGGAGAATACCCATTTTCATATAGCATTGGATTGTCATGTACTCCTTCACATGGATCAAGATGCATCCATCTACACTACCATAGAAGAGAGTTTTCAGAAACTAGTCAGTCTCAACCCAATAATTAACATCTTTCAACAGATATGAATTGAGGATAACAACTGAAACAACCAAATCTAACCTTCCAAGCAAACTTGAGAAACATTCTGTCCAGAGATGATCAGTGAAATCCAAGATCTGGAAACAAATTAGAAATTACACACAAACCAAATGCATTTTCACCATCTCAATAATGATGAATGGAGTGCTTACGATTTATGAGTGCACATAAAATGTCAACAATGTTATCAGAAATTCAAATTCTTGCTTTGCCTATGTGATACTATTGAGAGTACTTAAAACAGATTTTATCATACACTTCAGAAGGGAAAATCTTCAAAACTGAATATTGGTGTAAGTTTGCTTCTTGCCAACAATATAGAAGAGGCTAAGGGTGGGGTACATTTAGTAGCTAAGAATCCTAGATTTGAGTTTGAGTGGTCTATGGAATTAAGGTTTCGGATCACATACAAAATGGTGGATATTGTGGGCAATGTTTCTAGGAGTGGTGGATTAGAAGAATTGATATGACATACGAGTGTGAAGAATGACCTGAAGCCTTGAACAACAATAGAAAATGCTATGGGCCGGATAGAATCCAAGTAGTACCAAAGGCAAATATGATTCACAAGAAGCATGACCAATAAGGGGTTTACCCAACTGGAGGAAGACTATCATGTGCAAATAACCACATAAATTGGTAGGCACGGAAGAGGTATACAATTCTAGAAGTAGTACCAAAGGCTCTTAATTGGAAACTTACCAAGCGAGATTCGTAACCAAAAGCTCTACAATAAAGAGTAAAACAATTGGCCCATTCTCCACAACGCCCTCTCCTAGTTTCCAGAAGCTAAATACAAAAGAAATATCCGTACATCAATTAAACAAAAACTTAAAATCATTACATGATTAGATGAATATTTCAAGTACAAAATGTGTTACCTTCAGTGGATCGTTGTACCTTGGGAACCGAGTAGTTTCAGAGCACTTCTTGCATCTGAAGACAAATGAGAAAAAATAAGATGTGATTGTTTACAAACTGCACTGGAGAATCAAAGAGTGTCCTTTCATGTCAATATTCCTAGTACACTTATTTTAAGCAAAGATAACGAGTTGATGTCAAATTTCTAAGGACTTTATTGGACTTAGTTAGAGGCCAATTTTAGCAATTATTTGTCTCCAGATAAAACAAAAGTTACTACCAAAATTGGACGACGAGCGTAAAACCTCAAGTTTAGTCTCACATTGCTTAACATGAGAATGTTGGGGTGAGATATAAAGACATGAGTTTACTACCATAACACTTGCCAACTTAAGTTTTGTGGCAATATGTGGGTGTTGTGGGTCAGTGGGCATATACATGGGTGATGGACCGGGACCCGGGCTCGATGCGGGTTCGGGGACGGAACGTTACAGATGGTATCAGAGCCTGAAACAGCCGGAATTGTGGGAACTAAGTGCTACACCTAAAGGGTGGGAGTCACATCTAGAATCCCACAACGCCTGGTGACTGAGTGGCTTGACCCTGACGAGGTCGTCAGGTGTTCAAGTGGGGTAGGTTGTAAAACCCTCAAGTTTAGTCTCACATTGCTTAACATGAGAATGTTGGGGTGAGATATAAAGACATGAGTCCACTACCATAACACTTACCAACTTAAGTTTTGTGGCAATAGGTGGGTGTTGTGGGTCAGTGGGCACATGAATGACGGACCGGAACCCGGGCTCGATGCGAGTTCGGGGACGGGACGTTACAACGAGTGCAATGGAGTTGTGAGGGCATCTCACAGCCTTGATGGGGTGGCTGTGAATGGGTTTTTGTGGGGTTTACTTTGCTGCAAAACACCCAGGAAATGAGAAATAGCGTGGGGATTATTAATAAATACTCAAGTTCCATTGTTTTTACCATGTACATTCAAAGTTATATGCTAAACAAGCACACCTTTTTACATGCTCAATTGAGTTAAAAAAATATATCATAATAACATGTGATACAACCTACAACCTACTAATGAAAATTTTGCCATGAGACTAATTTCTATATTTTGAATTGGAAAATCTCTAAGACGTCATAACATAGGTACAACTAAATAAAAAGAAAATTCTCTAGTTTTAGAGAATTTTCTTTTTATACCTCCTAACATAAGCAGAGTCAATTCAGACTGAAAAGAGAGTTAAAGTAAGGGAAAAGAGGAAACCACACAGAAGCAAAGTTGTATGGTATACAAATGCAAAAACAAAGATGTTGTTGCACTCACAGAGAGAATGCTAGCATATGTTGCCCTCAAAGACATTTTTAAAAATCAGTTGGCTCATTAGTTGGATTCCTAGGACTCCATTTATAAATCAAAAAAAAAAGTAGCCCTTAACACTACAATGAGCATCATAAGTTCCAAATTGGCTTTATTTACCTGTAAAGTTCCACTCGAGAGCAACCATAATGAATCTCAACGGGAATTGCATTACCCATTCCAGAAAATATTGTATGACCACGACATCCATCACACGATGGAGCATTTACCCATCTGCGAAAGTGAAACACAAAACGTATGTCATTAATATATAAGGTATACTAGTACTTCAGAAATTTCAGGTTAAGTGCTACTACTACTTCAGTGCTTGATATAACGAAAAACCCAAGATCGTTATCGTGCATTCAAGAGAACAGTACAATGAAGGCATGGTCAAATAAGTAAAAAGGCAAAATACCCAAATCCAAGCTGATGTCAGTATTAAATTATTAATAGCGTTGATGAAAAGGGCATTGGATACCACCACAATACATCATATATCGACCCAAAATGCATCAAGACTTTTAACAATCATAAGACTATGTGAACATGATACGCAATCCCATTAATTCGAGAACACAACTAACCCCCACTTTTTCTGAAAGAGTTTGAACTTAGGATGTAAAACTCAATAAGACAATTGCACTAAAGGGTAGTGATATTTTGCTAATATTGTAATATCCTAAACCCTCATTAATTGGGTTATTTGCCTTTTAGGTGGCTAATTGGAGGTTTTAGATGGAGGGTTGGGATTGAGTTGGAGAAGATTGGGTTGGATGGTGGAGATGGAGGGGAGAAATGTATAAAGGTTGGGTTTATTTCTCTCTCTCCCTCATTTCTCTCTCTCTCTCTCACGTTTCTCACTCTCATCTCTCTCCCTCATTTCTCTCTCTCTCACGTTTCTCACTCTCATCTCACTCCCTCACTGCTTTGTTGGTGCAAAGTGAGGGGATCGTGGTGGTTTGATCCGAAGAGGTGACCGGGCTCGAAGAGTTGCCGGAAGATAAGAGTTTTCTCAAAGGGACACTCGCGGTGGTTCTTCAAAGGCTTCTTCAAGCCTTCAAGGTATGTCAAGTTTTACTTTGATACTTACTTATGCTTTCGTGAGTGTTGGAGTGGTCGACGGTATGCCCGATGACTCGTCGGAGTTGTGCAGCAGTTTTCTGCACTGTACGACCGGTTGTAGTGTAATTTTGGCGTTATCTCTTGCACCGGTCGAACGATACCCTTGGGTGGTCGACCGGTGGTACATATTAAGCGAAGAGAGGGCGCTACTGGTGGTTTTAAGTTGGTTGGGGGTGTAGACCACAAAACGGTCAACCGCCTTAAGACCTCGTTCGACCGACGACTTAAAATAACTTAATGTTCGTCCGACCGCTTGATGGTTCGGTCGACCGGTGTACTTTGTTATGAATTAGATTTTACTGCCCGTTTTCGGTCGACCGTCGATCCTGTGTTGTTCGACCGTTTGTGCTTTTTATGCGGAAGGGGTTTTACTGGTGGAATTCGGTCGAACGGGTCCCCTTTGTCGTTCAACCGGTTGGTGGGTTTTTCGGTTGGGTCAGTCCTATGGAGAGGGATTTGGTCGACCGGTTTGGTGGGTTTTTTGTTCGACCGTTTTGGTGCAGTTTTGTGTTATTTTGGTGTTGTGGAGTCAGCTCAAAGGCAACGGGTCTCCGGCCTTTTTGGGACAACGGTACAGACATTGCGGCCTGAGAGTGGTTCGTTAGTGTTGTGGAGTCAGCTCAAAGGCAACGGGTCCCCGGCCTTGGAGGGGCAACGGTACGGACATTGCCGGCCTGATAGTGATCCATTGTTGTGTTGTAGCCGAGGATGTTCTGGCTGGGGTGTCTGGGGCACACGTGAGGGTTGGGCTAGAGGACCCACAAGACCCGTTACTGTTTTGTGTTTACTGTGGTAGGGAGAGAGTTCCTGGAGGCCCGGTGAGACGATGTTTGTTTACTGCATTTCATAACATACATGTTTATAAATGTCTAGTCCATTTATTGTGATAGGAGTTTGACATACGTGATTTCCTTATGGGAAACTCATGCATAGTCATGTTTTATTTCAAGTCGGGAGCGGCACTAGGAGGTGGTGACCAAGGAGGAGCGTGTTCGGAGCCAGATCCTGTTTTTCCTGTTTTTAAGGTCATAGTGATTACATGTACATTTTCATTTATCTTTTGTTGTAATCACACTCTTGGAACTCTCAGATATATATATTGTATATATGTTGGTGCACCAGTTGTCTGTTTTCTTTAGTAATATCTTCATGTTTGTGTTATATTGAAAATTTTAAATTTCTTCCGTTGTTGAGGATGTTACAAATATGTATTCTCATTTTTGAACAATAAAATTATAGTGGGAGCAGGAAGCATAAAAATCCGATTAAATCACTACGTAAACACAAAAAAAGATATTTGATCACATGATGCTACAATTAATTAACATTTTTAGATCTTAGACCATATGAAAATGGGAAGGTTGCAAGGCATTTGTAAGAAAGCCATATGAAACAGTGGTATGATGTGAAATGGTTTCTCAAAAACATAGATGTTATCACTCATCACGGACACACTAATCTCAATCGTAAACAACAAATACAGTAGGGGCACTTGAATGTCTGCTTGAACCAGAAATTTCAATCGTAAACCAATGAATAGAATGTGGCACCTGAATGACTTCTTGAACCAGAATAGTAACTGCAACAAGAAGCCATAATCTTTTTCATCCTCTGAAGGATTAAAAGTCCCCTCCTGATAATTAGCAATCAGCATATATGGAAATGTTAAAAACTTAAAATACAGCACAGAAAACCAAGCTAAAATCTTAACTTAAACTTAGCAATAGTATTTCAATTGGTTTTGGTACGAAGTAAATCCATAAAGGTAAAAATTGGAGATGCAGCCAATATTTCAAAGCGAAATAACGTTCAAAGTTCTAACAAGGGTAAATATAATAGATTGCAAGAATATGTAACTAAGGCCTTGAAAATAAAAACAAAGTGCAGTAGAAAATTACCTTTGCTAACCATACTAAAGCCTTCTCCTTAATCTCGTCCACAGGAACAGTGCAACGAGCAGCCTCCTGACGCACTGAATCTTCATACTATATATGTTCAAAAAATAACACATGCATGTATCAACTACAATGTAAATTGCTCACAATTATTTCCCGAAGCACATACTAAGTTCAATATACTTATGACAAACAGTTACCATAAGAACTTGCGACATCATAGGCCGGACTCTATGCTCAAACTTCCTTCCACCATCCTCTGATTTGAGAATTTGCATAGAGATCTCGTCCTCTTCAGCCTATGACAAAACAAAATGTAGGTACAAAATCGCCGCTGTGGGGAGACCAAGATGAGATGTTATTACCAGCCTATATTGATTGATTGACGTCGTCGCTGTTTCGGAGAAACTTATTGATTGATTGTCTGATTATGTTCTTTTTTATGAAGTCTTTTCGGAAATCGGAACGGTAGCGTGCCGGAGCTCGAAGACAATTAAAATATGCTCTGGAGAAAAATATATTGATTGATTGTCGTCGCTGTGGGGATACCCAGATGTGATGGTCATTGCTGTTTCGGAGAAACTTATTGATTGATTGTCAACCGACAACGATTTTAATCTTTTTTTGGGGTCTGATTATGTTCTTTTTATAACGTCTTTACGGAAATCGGAACTGTAGCGCTAAGAGTCAAAATGTACAAACGACAACGATGAGTACGGGAAACAAACCACAATCAACTCAAACACCAAAATATACGTAGAACCCCAAATCGAAAAAAATCACGGAAAAATACAACTAAGCTTCACTGTGGTGTAAATAGCGAAACATGCGACATATCATAACAAACATGAAGATAATAACTTCGAACTAGATCATGAGTCTAAGGAGATACCAATTGAGATAGGAATACACTATTTGTCGCTCTATTGAGGTGGTACGATGAAGGAGACCATACTTGGTAGTTTCTCGAATAATAGAGTCTCACACACTCACAAACCCTAGAGGGTAAGGATATATATATTCTAGAGCTTAGGGCACACAGAATGAATGCCCAAAATAGTCCTTCGTAAGTTATGTTGCCCAAAAATGGTCAAACGTTTGTCGATCTGTCGATCGAACTTGAAAATTCAGTAACTTCAAGTCGAGTTTGTCCTGACAAAATAAATCAACCGAATTGGAATAAGTCTATTGTTTTTAGTCAGTCCAAAATTTTCAGAATTTACCACCGCCTGATAATCGGTAAATTATTTACCAATCGGTTGACCCTTCCCGTTCCATATAGGCTTCCAAGACACAAAACTAACCAACTTAATTACAGGGTACTTTAAAATTTTACCTATTCTATTTTAAATCTCAATCATTCGAATGGTGCTGCTGGATTTAATAACTGATTTGACTATCTCATAGTAGCATCAATTCACATGTAGACTATTCATCGATCCATAAGTTCCCTGTACCAAAGATTTGGTCAAAAGAAAATATTTTGAAGTTTGTTAGTAGCAACCTTTCAATAAAAAGTAAGAAAATGGCTCTTGTAGTTGCATTGTATAATTGTTTCTGGAGATTTCAACTTTTCCCGATATCATTTTGCATTTAACCTCTCACTAGACAATTTGCAATGGTACTCTATTATTAGGAACACAAGATTGACTTAGTTGAGCTTAATTAAATTCCAACATGTAACACTCGATTCTCTGATCCAGGCTAAGTCAAGATCAGATAAGAGCATGTTGCTATTTGGGTAAGGAAAAGCGATTGACCAGTTGAAAGCCCGGATGACCCAAGTACGACAGGATGAAGGCGTAAGTGAACTGACTATTGTAATGTTGCCCCTAATGGCATATACACAATTACTGTGTCCAAACATATAAATAACCACCACAAATAAAAATCCAAAAAAAGCTATGCTTAACCACAAACAACATATAGTATAATGTCTACCACAAAGGAAATATTATATAATGTCAGTCACAGGATACTCAAGAGAATCAAACAAATTAATACACACACTTCATGAACCAAACCGGTAAGTTTACAACTCTGGAGAAGACAAAGGTGAAGCCACAGTTTCAACCCAAAACTGAACAAGAAAACCCCCAAAGTTGAGGTTGTCTAGTCAGAGATTTCACCTTTACACTTAAGAACAGAGGCCAGATAGATGGCTTGAACTCTCCTAACTAACCACACATCTTCCATCTGCAGCAAACAGAAAGGGGGATATTCCTTACCAAGAAAACACTGACATCAACTAAAGCATCCAAACCTACAAGCTTAAAAAATCACTACTTGGGAGGTTATCTGGACTCTGGAATCTGCTGCAACCCATAAAGAACCAACAAGCAAAATGTCAACAAATTATCAGCCATCGTCAACTTGAGAGTGAAAAACAAAGCTCCGGAATGTAGTTGTTATGTCCCTGTAAACAGAAAAGCACGACTTTAACAAGATGATTTAATGTGTAAGAAGATAACAACTGGAGAACCTTCTTTAGAATTCAAAAACACGAAATCACCGCACATAAAAAAGAACACAATGATCCTTTGAATTCCACCGTGATCATTATATTTTTTTATAAAAGTTCGATCACAATCACTATGATCTAATTCTCTCTTTCAAGTCCAGCTCGATCATTCGAGACACTTGAGTTTCCACTATCCAATTTTTATTCGGTTGACCGAAGTGTCTCCGAACGGTTTTGGACTTTGCTCCAATGGTCGCATTTGAATTAAGCCTTAGAACCCAATTAACTTGTTCAAATTTGGACGACCGATCTTCTATCGGTCTACTGATTTCTTCTTTGCTTTAAGCGTCCAACGATCATTTCCACGTGGCACTTGACCGTTGTATTCATCGACTATTTGAGCCACAATTGTCAACAGAAAACTCACGCTAACTTAGTCATCCAAAGCATAGACGGTCTACCGAACTCGACTCCGCCAAGCTCAAACCCAGAAATACGCACGTTTAATAAACGAGTCAAACCCGAGCTCGACTCAGTTAGCTCGATAAGGGCTCGTTAGGCTCGTTTAAGTTTATACATATTTTATATGTATATATATATTACATATATCCCAAAATACCCTATAAAGTATAAAACCAAAATACAAAAAACCAAAAAGACAAAACAAAAATCTAACCTAACCGTAATACCCTTTCGTCCTCCGACTCAACACTCAAACTCAATCCCCTCCTGCTGCCGCCTCTTCTCCTGCCTCCACTCCCGCGACGCGACCCCCACTATGTTGGCCTCTCCTCCTGCCACCCACCTCTAGTCTGCCGGCCTCACCTCCTGCCACCCACCTCCACTATGTCAGCCTCGCCTCCTGCCCCACCACTACCTCCCCTCCGCAACCTCCTACTGTCCTACAACATCCTTCTCCCCACCCACCTTCACTCTGTCGGCCTCGCCTCCTGCCACCACCACTATCGTCGCATCCCAGGTGTGGGTGTGAGAATTGTAACCCTTACTTAAGTTAAAGTAAACCAATTAATGGGTTAATTAAGTTAAGAGAATAGTTAAGTGAATTATTTGTATATATCTTTGGATTAGAGATGAAGGAAACATAGATAAGAATGGTGAATGGTAAGGATGAGGTGGCTTGTTGCTGGGGAGGTGTTGAAGTATAAAAGGTTAAAACTTATCTCTATTACGGATTCACCTCTCTCACCCCCCCCCCCCCCCAACCTCTCGCAACCCTCTCCTCTTATTAGTTAAGTGAGTGTAAAAAGAGTGAATATCGCGTGAGAAAGAAAGGATAGTGAGGAAGGTGAGGGAAAGTGGGACCAGTTGCTGGAGAAACAAAAGGAAAGGAAGTGGGCTGGAGGGTTAAGCTAGGAGGAGAAAGTGAAGAAGGAGATTTGCATCAACAATTCGACTCCAAATAAGGTTATAAGGTATGTCAAGTTCGAATTAGTGACTCGCACTAGGTGTGTGAGGGTTTAGATAGGTCGTCGGAGGTATGAAACCTTGCAGGTGCGAAGTTAAGTTTGAAATACATGCCAGACCGGTCGACCGGTATGGGTTTCGGTCGAGCGAATGAAGTGTAAAAGTTAAGAATTATCCCTCACCGGTCGAATGACGTGTTTAGCGGTCGAACGGTTACACGTGAGTTGGGATGAAGATGAAGACTCTGGTGGTTTTCGGTCGAACGGGTCCCCTTTGTCGTTCGATCGTTTGAATGTAAATAAGTCGGTTTGAATTTCTATTGTGAGACGGTCGACCGAATTGATGTGTTGTTTGACCGATAACTTAAATAACTAAGTGAAATGTTCGACCGATTACGTGATTTTGTCCGACCGTTAAAGTTGTGTGATTGACCAATTATGTTTATATTATTCAATTAAATTCAGAAGTTTCGGTCGACCGGTGTTATATGTTTGTTCGACCGTTTAAGAAGTTTGGTCGATCGGTTATGTTAAGTAGTTCGATCATTTACGTTGTTATTTCAGTAATATATATTGTTGATACTGTTCAACTCTATGGGGGCGTGGAGAGACTGCCTAGCCTTTACGACGACGGAGTAGATGGACTCCGTGAGGTGAGGTTATTGCCCAGCCTTTACGGTGCTGAGTTGACCACCGGGTCATTATCACTCAGTGGATGTTATGTTGATTATGTATTCATTTATATGTGGCCGATGATATATTCTGGCAAAGTATGTGGCTGATGAGTATTCCAGCAAAGTATGTGGCCGATGATATATTCCGGCAAAGTATGTGGTTGATGATATTTCTAGCTAAGTGAATGTTACGGGTGACCTTGTAGGGCCCGCAGTTATTTATGATATGTATATTTTCTTTCATGTTAAGTAAAGTTATGTTATTGTATTATATGTCATGTACACTAGCATGTTAAGTTTTGTGAATACAGTTATCATATACATATAGGTGAATTTGGCATACGGGGTTTCCTTATGGAAACTCAGGGATAGTTCCGTGTTTATTTTCAGGTCCTGAGTGGCAGTGACTGAGTGGGGACTAAGGACGAGCACACTATTCCCGGATCCTGCTATCTTATTTTGAGGTTGTTATGATTACATGTGTATAGTCCATCTTGTCATTTTGAATGTAATCATACTCTTGACAAACTCTTGTATATGGTGCATCTTTGTTACGTTATGAGTATCGTCCTCAGGTGTTTGAGTTGAATCCTGGTGTTCAAAATTTTTAAATTTCCGCTGTATTTTGGGGACGTTACAGTGGGTCCTTCATCTGACTTTGTAAGTGTAACATTGGCCATGGTTTTCTTCTATATTACACTCAAGATCAATTTTGAGTTAGTTATATCTCTTAATATATTGTAATAAGTACATCTAATCCCTAAATCTATTGATTAGTTCATTGGTTATTGGTAATACCTAACTTTGTTTCTGCAAATTAGTATTATCATTTGACTTTAGGTTTGTCTCTTGGTCAGTTTCTTTAAAAAACAATCAGATAATATAATATAGTTACACTTGTAGGATCGTGTATGGCTCTAATTATTTAATCAATTTTATGCTAAATCTCTACTTAAACAACCATGATGTGCAGCAGAAACAATTTAAACAAAGTAGAGAAAAGAAAGCAAACCACACAAGGAGACAAGGAGAATTTTATAGAGGTTCGGTCTTCCGCCTACTTCATCTCTTGCAAGCTCCGCTCGACTCTACGAGCTCCTCCTACATCTTCACTATCCAATCTCGTTACGGTCCGAGATTAAGTTTTTACACCACAAACTCGCGATCAATCCTTGCCGAGCTTGAATTCTTCCTCTCACAACCCGAAAAGGAACACTTCGGGCTTTCACCGAAATCCTTGCTTCTTGAACAACAATGTTGAGTGGGACAACACTCACTAGCTTGAGCACACTTTGAATATGATTTGGATATGATCAATTGTGTGGAAGTTTAAGGCTTAGAGTGCAGTATGGGAGCTTTGAGGATTGGGAGAACTTCTCTCTAATGTTTGGGACAATTGGAAGTGGGAGAGCTATCTAAACAACGTGTTCAATCCTCTATTTATAAGCTCCTTAGGTGTTATAGCCGTTGGGATATATTTAGGTAATGTTTGTGTAAGAAATACAAAATAGAAAAATTCAGTTCACAGTTCTGGACACAATTGGTCGACCAAAACGGGTGCACTGGTTGACCATTTCCATAAAGGTGTGGAACACTCGAACCGAATCAAGAACGGTCGAACCGAATAGGTTATAACTTAAGTTAATGGTCGAACTAAAGAGTGGAATGGTCGACCAAAAACTAACAAGCACTTTTGGGGTTTTATGTTCGATCGAACAAAAAGGTTCGGTCGGTCGACCGAAAATATCAGGCGCTATGGGGTTCAAGAAAAAGTCTTCAATCGGTCGACCGGAGTTGATTGATCGTTTTATATTTAACCGCAAGTGTACGGCCGCGTTGAAGCGGTGGCAAATACGGGTCGTCCACTGGGAGATGTGTCGACGATTGGTTTGTTCGAAGGCGAGAGGTAAAAAGGAGAGAAATGTTGGTTACACTAAACTACACTAAGATGCAAAAAGGAAACGAAGATAAGCAATAAAACTAAGCCCCATAGGGGGTAGAGAAATAATGTGAACATAAAGAAGTGTGTGTGTTCATTAAGCTTCTCACAACATGTAGTGCATGAAATCATAAAACTACATCCAACTTTGCCTCCACATGAATTAAGATAAGACTACATTATTAAAACATACAAGACAATAATTGGAATGAAGCTACACGAACTCAAGTATAAAGACTATACCCTACTATGCCTCCACATGAATTAAGATTTCACTACATCATTAAAACATACAAGACATTAGCTAAGGTAAAGGCAACAAGCGCACATACACTACAAATTGTGTTTCCAATATTAACTTCATCCATATCCTAACCTTATCATTTCCCATAAAATAGGTCCACTAATCAAAGCATAAGCTAAGTTTCATTCAAGAGCATTAGCATACCAAAGATAAGAGTGAAAACTCATTAGATGGTTATGGAAATCATATAAAGTTCAAGGGATAAAGATAACACACACTTAATACACTACATGATTATATCACATATTTCTCCACCACCAAATGAGGATGGAACTACTCACTACTCATTACACTAACTATATTAGCAAAAGAAAGCATAATACTGAAATGAAAGTTAACTAAGAAGGCAAGAAGCATTAAAGAAACATAAAAGGAAAAGAAAGACTAAACAAACATGCACAAATTAAAAGACAAGATTTAAATAAACTAGAAGAATTATTTTATTAACAAATGACTCACATTGAATGTAGTATTCTTCTCCACCTTGAGTTTTTGCTTCAAGGCTCACTCCTTAGTAGAGAGAATGCCACCAAGCAATGGGTAATTACAATGGAAGGTGAAGAGTTCTATTTATAAGCATGGAAAAAGCTAATCGGGGACAATCCCCCGATGTGGGACTAAACCAATACCAAAAATAGCCTAAACACACATTAATACAAGTCCAGGAGAAACCTTAGTGGATCTGGGCTTAACCAGACCGCCAATTGGCGGTTCCAGACCGCCAATTGGCGTCCTATAAGCTTCAGATCCCATTGGATCTTCTGGTGGGCTTTCCTTGGTGTGTTTCTTGGTCTTTGATGCATCTAACTTGTTTAGTGGAGCTCCGACCCGAATCGAATTGACAAAATACTCCCCATGATGGTGTGGAGTTTCCTGTTTTGCTCTTAGGTCCTTCTGTCTTACGATCAGGTCCTTCTCCCTTGCATCTTGGTCCCCAGGTCTCACAATTAAGTCTTTTTTCCTGCTTTTGGGTCCTTTCATGGCTCTTCTCTTCAAACCTCTTTTATTTCTGAAAACTAAACATAAAACTCGCCACGTAGCATTGCTTAGGTGTAAGATAATGGATATAAGATACAAATATAAGCATGAAATGATGTCAATCAGGAGTCTAGGGAACGGTCGATCGGTAGCCACAGTATTTTGGGGTTTGGTTAAGTTTACACGAATACGACCTTTGGTATAATACGACAAATATAACAGTGACATGGCACGTGTAGACGGTCGAAAAATGCTCAAAATGGTCGACCAGTTTAACATTATTGGCTAACAGATTAACTGATCCAATCGGTCGAATAGAGAACTCATTCGGTCGACCAATTTTGCTCAGACAGTTCAGGTTTAGGTTTTAGTGTTTTCCGGTCTAAGTTTGGGTGACCTATTGAAGTCCAAATATTATGAGATTTTGTGTGTGACTTCTATAAGGAATCTAGTATACTCAAGTATACAAAAATCCCTAAGACTCAATTACAAGTAAAATTACATGTCTTCAATAACTTGATTACATGTTTTGACTTGAATTATTTTCTTCCTTGAGTCTTGATCACATATAGATGTTAACACAAATCAATATATATGTTATGCAATATGTGTGCTAAACTGCATTGATTATAATTAAGATTAGGTTAAATAAGGCCAAAAAATCAACAACATAATCACTTTTCATATGATTTTTTTTCATTTAGGAGCTATTGATATCAAGTTATTGTCAATGTAGTATAGTGGCTTGAATTAGCAATGAAGCTCAGAAACCTATTAATAAATTTCTTTAATGTATGACAGATATGTCAACATCAGGGACGCAACCAAAACCGATAGATGTTGATGTTTATTTTGTGGACATTAATGATAGTATGAGCGAGGAAGATGATGTTTTACCACTACGAATGGAAGAAAGTAAAAATGGAAACAAAAAAGGGGAAGAACGAAGACTTCAGCAGTGTGGAATGATTTTGAGATTAAAGAAGTCCAAACAAATGCAGGAGTGGACAGTAGTGTCAATGCAAGCATTGTAAACGTGTGCTCACTTTTAACAAGAATGGGACTACAACAGGGATGAGGCGTCACATATTACGTTGTCTTCCTCATCAATTGTCTAAGAGGTAGAAGCACATTGTTACTGGAAGTGGTAGTGGCAGTGATTTGCTTCATTTTAAGGGACCTTATGAGCCCAAAAAGGGTAGAGAAATGATTGCCAAGATGATTATTGTGCACGAGTATCCTTTCAAAATAATAGAGCATGAATGGTTCAATCGGTTTTGTGTATATCTCAATCCAAGGTATGAAAAATGTTCCAGGAACACCATCAAGAAAGCATGCTTGCAAGTGTATGAAAAAGAAATGGAAGATCTGAAATTTACTTTCATGTCAGGTGTTGTCCCCACATTCTAAACTTGATGGTTCAAGATGGTTTAGAGGAGGTAAAGCTCGTCGTCAACAATGTTCGTGAAACAGTCAAGTATTTGAAGAAATCTCAAGCACGTTTGTCCAAATTTGCAGAAATTTCAAAGCAGTTAGACATTTGCAACTCCAAAGGCTTGCATGGCGATTGTCCAACAAGATAGAACTCCACTTTTACAATGCTGGATCATGCTATCACTTATAAGAATGTGTTGTTTGAGTATGCAGCTTAAGATGCAAATTATAAATGGTTGCCTACTTATGATATTGGGTGAAAGCAGAAAAAATTGTGAATTCTTGAGTGTTTTTAATGTTGTCACCAAATTATTTTTAGGATCCACATATTCTACTAGTGACCATTATCTTCGTGAGGTTTGACGTGTGAAGAAGCTTCTACTAAGTCATGAAAATCTAATGATAGTTTCATGGCTAAGATGGTTGTAGTGATGACTATAAAATTCAACAAGTATTGGGGTGATTGCAATTTGTTGATGGCAATAGCAAGTGTTCTTAATCCAATATACAAGATGGTGTTAGTTCAATATGTCTATTCTCAAGTTTGTGAACCTGATGAGTTTAAAGAATGAATTTCCAAGGTCAGGAAGACTTTAGAAGAACTATTTAAGCTTTATGTTGATGAAATTGAAACAAGCATGCAACAAGAAGGAAGTGGACAAAATCGAAATCCTACGTCCAAAGCATCTTCATCAAGTGGTTGTAGAACATCAAGCATTCTAGTTGATGATTATGAAGATTGTGACAGAACAAACAATTCAGCCATCAAAAACGGACTTGGATGTGTACTTAAAAGAATGAGTTCTTGTGTTAGAGGCAAAAGACAAGTTTGATGTCTTGGATTGGTGGAAGGAAAATTACTTGAAGTTCAAAATTCTCTCTAAAATGGTGAAAGACATACTCACAATACCTATCACAATTGTATCTTCTGAGTCAGCATTTAGTTATGGTGGACGAGTGTTTGATCCTTATAGGAGCTCTTTGACTCCTCATACCGTGAATGCATTAGTTGGACGGAAGTTGATTGCGAAGTCATTATGCTCATATCACTAATCCAAGTGTAAGTGTTTACTTATGTTCAATGTCATACTTTTTTTAGTTGTTAATGAGATTTCAGTAGCTTGATTATTTGGAAGAAAAAAATGGCGGTGGACATCTTCCAAATACTAAGGAATCGGGTATATAATTATCAAATGATGTTGGTGTGCTGGACTAAATGTAAGTAATTCAACTTTTAATGTTTAGTTTTCCTATTTCAATATTGATATTTATACATTGTGTGTTTAACATTGTAGGCGTGAAATGTGATTCAGGACTTACGCTTTGCTTCTGATTGAAGATTAAAGTTTGAAGAGTGAATTGAGATGTTGGAAACTTGTTATCGTTTTATGTTTATTAATTTTGGTTGAACTATTTGTTTGTTTCATAAACTACTTGTATGTTTATTTGATTATTTGCTTGTTTGTTTCTCAAACTGAATTTATGTTTTATGGATTCAATTTTAAGTGTGATTTTACAACAAGTTAAACGAGCTTAAGCAAGCTTAAAAACTTGTTGAGCAGTTTGGTAAACGAGCAAACGAGCCAAGTTCGAGCTTAAAATTTTTTTGAGCAATTTGGTAAACGAGCACACGAGCCGAGCTGCTCACGAGCTCGAACCGAGCCGAGTTCGAGCGGGACAACCGGCTCGTTTAATAAACGAGTGAAGCCCAAGCTCAGCTCGTTTATTAAACGAGTCGAGTTCAAACAGGATGGGTTTGGCTCGTTTAGGCTCGTTTACACCCCTATATTTGGGTAAGGGAAAGCAATTGACCAGTTAAAAGCCCGGATGACCTAAGTACGAAAAGATGAAGGCGTAAGTGAACTGACTATTGTAATGTTGCCCCTCATGGCATATAAAGAATTACTGTGTCCAAACCTATAAATATCCACCACAAATAAAAATCTAAAAAAGCTATGTTTAACCACAAACAACATATATTAAAAAATGTATGCTTTATTTCATTTTTTACAAAGGATCACTGTATATAATGTCTACCACAAACGAAATATTATATAATGCCAGTCACAGGATACTCGAGAGAATCAAACAAATTAATACACACACTTCATGAACAAAACCTGTAAGTATACAACTCTCGAGAAGATAAAGGTGAAGCCACTGTTTCAACCCAAAACTGAACAAGAAAACCCCCAAAGTTGAGGTTAGTAAGAGATTTCACCTTTACACTTGAGAACAGAGGCCAGATAGATGATAGATGGCTTGAAATCACCTAACTAACCACACATCTTCCATCTGCAGCAAACGGAAAGGGGGATACTCCTTACCGAGAAAACACTGACATCAACTAAAGCATCCAAACCAACAAGCTTAAAAAATCACTACTTGGGAGGTTATCTGGACTCTGGAATCTGCTGCAACCCGTAAAGAACCAACAAGCAAAATGTCAACAGATTATCAGGTATCGTCAACTTGAGAGTGAAAAACAAAGCTCGGGAATGTAGTTGTTATGTCCCTGTAAACAAAAGGGCACAGCTTTAACAAGATGATTTAATGTGTAAGAAGATAACAATTGGAGAACCTTATTTAGAATTCATAAACAGATATGATGAAATCACCGCACATAAAAAAGAACACAATGATCCTTTGAATGTTGCTTTCTGATCAGATGGTTGGGATCAGGTGTGTGCAATGCATGATCGAACTTATCCTCTACCGGCTCTTGTCGACACAATTCAAAAATTCTAGTTTAGCTAGTGCTTTCTTTGAGCATTAGTAACCATCAAGAGCATATCGAGGATCTCCTACAGCCCAGTCCCGGTAACATTGGCACAGAGAAATTTGAAATTACGTACTTTAATGACCATATAGCCCATGTTATCAAGGCTGCTAAACCCTAACACTAGTGATAGTTATCTCATATAAGCCCCAACCTATGCTATTTGGCAAGTCCTAGCTAATCAAGAATACATAATACATTTGGATGGGACTCTCTAATACAATTAGCATTCCCACATATTGAGATTTTTCAAATCTGATCCTGGAAGCTCACATGTTTGGGGAGAGTTACATATCATAATACTTAGGACTCTAGGAACAAGGACTTGAACAAAAATCCAGCACATGTGCTAAAACTAGGGGTGTCAACGGATCGGATATAGGTATATCAATATTTGTATCCGCATGAAATTTACGGATTCGGATACGGATTGTTTACGGATATGAAAAGTCTATCCGTTCGGATATTTAACGGATTTGGAACGGATACGGATAATATCTGCATCCGTAAACATAATTTCTCACCTTATAACATTTTTCATTTTCACTCAGACAAATTCTTATAAATAGTCACATTTATAACTTTATTTGGTTTCAAATATTAATTTACTTTATCTTAACTTCTAACTCCATATTCTGAAAATGATAACGATATTCAATGCTTGAATAAATGTGATCAGTAGATGTATTTTTATTTGAATAAATAAATTTAAATTATATATTCAAAATATAATCACACAATGTTAAAATATGAATACTTCTAGGTATAATAATGTATTGCATAAGTATATGATACAAATATGGATACGGATCTTATAATACATATATTCAATCTCAGATCGGATGTTATTCGGATCGGATGTATCAATATCCATATTCGCATGTCCCGAATATTACACGAATCGAATATTATTCGGATCGGATATTGTTCGGACAGAATATTTTCGAACCGGACGCGAACGAATTTCCGAATTTCGAACATCCATTGACATCCCTAGCTAAAACCATAAATTCTTCCACTCATAGTGTGCTTTGTATTCAAACAAGTAAAAAAACATTGATTGTACATTTGTATGAGCATGGAGTCTACCTTACCAAACAAAGAAAATGCAGAAAATAGTGACTTCTTTTTATCGGTAATAGTGACTTCTTGTAAGGAAAGTAGGAAACTATGACTTACTTGAGATATTGAAGGGTCATGTTCTTCAGAAGAGAGGGATGACGGAGCACAAGATTTCTCCATTCTTCTTTGTCGATCTTACCATCATGCTTACTATCAGCTTCTTGAAATGTCTATAGCAAAAATTATAGTAAGAAAAGGCACAGAAAAAAAATTGCACGATGTAACTATGATCTTCCGTTTCAAAGTTGTAAAATAGTACATGATGCATAGCAGAAAGAATACCCTTTAGAGCTTCTTACATCCTCAAAACTGACTGGAAAAGATGACATGAAAAAAAGATTGCAACTTGACTTTACGTGAGTTTATTATGTGGTGCACAGGTAAACCAATTGACATAAAATAAGAACGGTACATGATGCGAAGAGGTAAGAGATAAAATAATGTCCAAAATTTTGAAGAAAAAGAATGAGACCAATATGATTGATGTGCCAAGTTAAGCATGATCACGATAACTTTTGTGTTCCCTGGCATAACAATACTTTTGTGGCAGCATTTAGATAGGTAAGAATAAGGTGACAGCAGGGTTGCACTGTAAAATAATGACCAATATTGACAAAAAAAACAAGAGTTTTATAGACCATTTTTCAAGTGTTACCAGAAGAGGTAGTAGTCCGCTTTTCAGTTTGAACAATTTTGTGGAAAAGTCAAGTGATAATGGCACTAACCTTATCAATGATACTCTCTATAACATCATCAGAGAGGTTCATACCCGACTCAGCAAGTGTAGCCACAACCATTTGCTTCACCTACGAAACCATATACGCCCATTGTAACACAAGACAGCAATTTAAGTTCAAAGACAGATGCAATAATACACTCAAAGACATGCAATAATACACTGAAGTCTGAAAAGCAAGCGCCAGGCGAGAAATTCATATGGTAATATTGAATAATTATTTGCACTTATGGACACATTGCAAAATTAAATTATCTAAGCAACCAAAAAAGAGACTAACTTAGCAAATAAATAAAAGTTGTCAGAACGGAACCAACGGGGAGCTCTATACCCCTAAAGCATGCTTGTTTAGGCGAAAGACCTATAAACCTTATAGGTTACACAAGGCACGCAATTAATCTTACTTTTATCATAACCACACCACATGTATACACGTGAAACATTTAAGGAACGGTGACCCTCTAATCACAAGCTAAAGGCTCTACTAAATCCAGAATTAAAAGTATGTAGGGATAGAGCAATCAAACCACAAAATCGACACTGGATTTTTATAGATGTTCAATCACCATCACCGTGATTTAGTCATCTCTTTCAAGCTTCGCCCTCGAGCCCGACTTGAGTTTCCACTATCTGATCTCCGTTCTGGGCCGAGATCACTGCCTTTACACCATGAATATTACGAACAACCTCGCCTTGCTCGATTTCGCCTCTCACAACCGAAGAGGAAGCTTTCTCGAAACTTAAAAACTTTGGTGATTCTTGGATATGAAATTGGAATTACTAACTAATATTCTAGACTTTTGAACACACTTAGAGATGATAGGATCATAGGAATTGATACACAAGTGGTGAAGTTTGACTTTGAGTGTAGGAAATGAGAGCTTAAAAGTGTTTGATGTTTGGACACAGGATAGGAGTATAGAGAAGTGTGTTGGTGTGTTAAACTTATGTATGAACTCCTATTTATAAGGATTCAAACTCTACTGGTTGTTTGGGAGAGTTGGTAAAATATGAACCGATATAAGAGATGATGTGACTTAAGTAGGGTTGTAAATGGGACGAGTTTAACCTGCCGCCCCGACCGCATAATCCACCCTTAGGCGGGACGGGTAGCGGTTGTTAAATTTTTCCACCGCCCTGCTTACCCAATTAACTTAGGCAGGAGGGGTAGCAGTGGGTCAAAAACTCACCCCGCCACATTTACACCTTTAGACTTAAGCTCGGGCAGAAATCTACACATATACGGTCAACCGTTGGAAAAACAGTTGTCCGAAATAAAGAGTTGACTTAGTCAAAATTAAGTTTTCGGTTGACCGAATAACGTTCGGATAAACGATCACCCACTTCCAGTAAGTTTTGTCAAATTTCCTTTGATTTAATTTTGGTTGACCGAATCAAGTTCAGTTGACTGATCCAAAATAAACGTAAGGATTTAATCGATTATGTCACAAGATTTCGGTCGTTTGGGACTCATTCGGTCGTCTGAATCAAGAGTTTGTCTTTTAGCGGCAACGGTTGGAAATCAAATATCCATTGTAAGTCCAACGACTATATTGACACGTGTAAAGAGTCGTTGCACGTCAGAGGCTAAGAAATAAACAGTTGATCAATAGGACATCGGTCTTCCGAAAATAAACAATGCAAATGAGCTTTAAGACAAAATACAAGTATGACCATAAGAGTCAAATCCAAAACCAGTCCAAGGGGATTTGGTTGACCGAATGACAATCGGTTGTTCGAGTTAAAAATTCTAATAAGGATTCTAACGGCTATTGAGATAGTTAATCTGGTAGTCCGTTAGGGTTTCGTTCCTCCGAACTAGACAATGACAGAATTCTACTACTCAAGTTTAGATTTGATCCTATTAACTCAATAAATGAAAAATTATTAAGTCTTAGTCCAAAACTTTGTTACAATCCTGAGTCTGTCTCAATGCTTTTTCTTTTGATAATATTGATCAACCTATTAAGATGATTTACACACAAGTATATATGCAATGCATGTAATCATGTTCGTCTACTTTGATTGAGTAGGTTAATTGATTAAGATTAGTTTGATTAATCGCCAAAATTAACATAGATTAAGACTTAAAAGCCAACAAAACATAAATCAGATTTAGGTGGACCCAATAAAATTGGATTCTCAGGTACCATGGCATGTGATCATGTTGATGCATGATACAAATCACGTTTATCTAGATCCCATAGATACTATTGAGCTTTGATAACATGTCAGAGCAGGAACCTATAAGGATGCTTGTTAAGGAGAGAGACCCATGTATCTTATAACACAAGGCACATAACTACTTAATTAGTTTGCCCGATGTGGGAATATTCTCCTAGGCAATGATTTAAAAGTCGGTCAACTAATCCGACTAGTCGGCCTACTAGTCGTCAGTCGGCTTCAACATGACTAGCCAACTAGTTAGCCCAATTAGCCCAACTAATTGGTGAATTAATCGACTTATCTTGGAGCCTTGGACCAACTAACCAAATTTAAATCCTTGCACACAGGAATTAAAAGAAAAGAAGATGCCAAGTAATATAAACACATCTTGGCAAAAAAAACGTGAAAAGATTTTCTCTACAAAATCCCCATTCTTGTTTTTCGATAGGGCTACTAAAACCCTCCCATAATAAGACATTTGTCAATTTCCCCAAAAGTCTAACATCAATATTACCCCCAAAACCTCAAAAGATGCTCCCACATTAAGCAAGGAAAAGGAGGTCGGATGTACGCAACCATACCCCTTTCTGATTGACCTGTGATCTGATGCTTAGATAATTTTCTGCTAATTCACAATAAATAAGAATCGCAAGAGCTTACATGAACCACCTTGATTTAGTCCATTATAACCTAAAAGCCAAAAAAAACTCTCAGAAATATTTTTCCCATTAAGAATGTATACTAATTTCCCCTAAAGTCCACAAGGACGTAAAATATGGTATAGACTAATATTTAACCAAAGCTACATATTTAAAAGCATACCCTTTCTCTAAGTCGGAACTTGAAACCTGATACGTCAAAAACACTACAATTACCCTTGCCAACTAGCACAACCACTTGAGTCCTCCAAACTTACACCTTGGATGGCAATAAACCCAACGGTTCCAACTCCACACCCTTTTAATGATCTATACCCACATGTGAATTTAGAAATCTGGTCATGCAAAGTAGGAAAAAGGAGTCATGGTCCCCATTCTCCACTCTCAACCCTCTTTGTTGGTTCCTCAACTGAGGTCTCGCTTTCCAACAAGTAAACTTCATTGGTCCATTTAAATGGATCTTGTAACTCCTGCCATCTTCTAAATATGAAGGTAAGAACATCAAGATATTCATCTTCGAAGTGAGAATCTGGTAACTAGTTATGTCTTGTCATATTTGTGTCAAGTGATTCATATTTCATTGAAGAAAATCATGTTTACGTGGTCATATATAGAAGATATAATCCTGGTGCTTCTTTTGTCACTCCATCCATCACTCCATATTATGTTTTCTTTTTGAGATTTTCATTGATATCCTTGATTGGGTAAATACTATAACTAACTTAATGACAAAAATCAAACTTAGAGAAGATCTTTATATCTGTCAGTGAATCTAAATACATGGCCAAGCCTAATTGAAATAAAAGCTATGCTTAAGATGAACACGGGCTGGCGGTGCTTGCCTATTAGGATTTTTGTAGCTTTCCAAATGCTTAACTTTGTTGCCAAGGGAATTATGAAATTTGTATGAAAATGAAAAAGGAAAAAATAAACAACGAAAGCATATCACAATGTCAAGGGATTGTGTGAATTTTGTTGGATCATTTGTTCAACATAATTTAGAATTTTGACAACATAAATGAAATTAAGTAAGATATAATAGCAACTAAATACCTCTTGCCTTTCAATGAAACCTTGTTGCTTGAGATCATATAGTTGAAATGAAACTGCATATCAATTTTCAGTATCAAAATACATAAGGCTAGAACCGAAATAACACAAATATACAACACCTAATCCCTAAAGTAACTTTCAACACTTGCACATATAACCTCATGTTCCTTGTTATGGTCGAAAACGTGACACGAAGACAACTATGACAATAAAAGGGCAGTATTGCAACAATAAAAAGTCAACATGGACAACAGATGAACAGATTTTATTTCCTTTTAAAAATGGAAACTGTATTGCAAAAGGAAGACAAAAGATCAGAGATCCAATCGAAATTGAAATAATAGAATCATATAATCACATGTTCAAGGTTTTCCATATTGGTTTTTATCACTTGATGAAAGTGTTGTCATTTGGAAATCTTATATTACTAGAAACAAATCCGCAAAACACACAGTGACATATCTGATTTTGTGATACTCATAGGAGGTTTAATAATATGAGTAGCATTCATGTGTAGCACCAGCATATGTTTCTGTTTAAACAAAACTGGTAAACGGTTTGCTAAGACAGTAAGGTAAGACATGCTGAGAATGTCCTTAAATACGTATGAAAAAAATACTCTGTTTTTTAGCTACTCTGTAATCCTAGTTGTAGCACAATTTGTAAAATATAATCAACATAATGTGTAATGGTATGTTGACTTAGATAACAAAAAAGAAATAAATTTGACAATAAAGGTTTATTCAGTTGCAGGTTGCAGCCCTATATGCATGTGCAATTTCCAATTAGAGGAAATCAATCCAACGAGACCACCAAGATTTTCTTTGAATTTTCAATCTCCATATAACAGAATTATCAAGCATTGATATGTCAGTGTAACATTGGTCATAAGACCCATAATCTACTTTTCCAAACTGAGAAGCATGAACCCGTTATCCAAAATACCAAGTTTAGGAGATCCACACACGTACAAATGCTAAAAAATGTGTTACTTCAACAAAACCATACATTAGTTTTCTACTTTCATGACTTGGAAAAAAGTTTATATAGAACCACATCACAGATGTGGAAAAGAGATTCATTCAAGAAAATGGTAGTGGGACACTGGGACTCTAATTCACATCAAACTGATGCACTTGAGCTCACGATCTAGTGTTCTACATGCAAAGTTTATCATGCAAACCACTCCATCCATTACCATGCTGACATGTCACTACAGCTTCTAATATTTGCCTCATCTCTCTACTAACATTTTAATCAGAAAACTGCAAATGACCCCTTCCTCCACTACCATGTACTGACAAATCAGTACCACATCCAAATATTGCAAGCATAAAATTAAAATTTGTACTACACAATCAGAATTTTCACCAACACGATGACATACCATATTGAATAATTTGTCCCAACTAATATTCTAGGCATTTCAAATATCCCTTGACTGGGTGATATGTCCCACTACTCTGACATATTAGAACATGCCAAAAAACAGACTCATCCAAACCACCCAAGAATGGTCGATTTATCCCAACACATGACTTATCAGCAGTACCATTTCAATATGATTGACAAAACCTTTATAAAAAAGTTTCCTAGATTAATCAATTAACACAAGACCTCCTGACATATTCGAGCCAGATGAATCACAGCCATCTGGCAACATGACATGCCCCAGTTACCAAAACCACTACGATTGCATATTTTAATTGAAATTGTTTGACATGGGGTAAATGGCTAGTCGAACCCTATCCAGTATTCACTGATGGGCAGGGGTTGAATTGGTTTTGGAGTCAAAAGACGAGTACATGTACTACTAATTTATTAATGCATTTGTAATTAAAAACTGAAAAGGTGCAGTAATACTGGAACCAAATGTCAACTGTCAAAGATTGCAAGTAATGCAACTTACAATCAATTTTCTCATCAACTGGTGCATTGGGATGGAAGACAGATAAAGCACGAGCAAACTCTTCAAACCCTAATATTCCGTTGTGTTTTGTGTCAAACAAGTCAAATACCTGAAGAGACAAAATAATACAAACTCATATACAACATGTTACAGGTCATATGAATCTGCAAACAAATTATAGAAGAAATAATGAAGACAATGACCCAGCTTTATTGTCCAATAGGGACAAGGAGAGCAGAAGGGCTGGATGTCATGCATACTACTTGTGACTTGATCAAGAACATGTTGCACACGATCTAACCATGGCAATGGTCCATTGTTTTCACTTGTGCAAATGTATAAGTTATAGGGCCAGAATCTACTAAGTCTATGGAAAAATTGTTCTAATGCAATGACATGACTTGTAGCAACAACAAATACATGTTTTCATGGATGGGGTAGCCCCACGAAAGAACAGTTATTTAGAATTACAAGCGTAATGACACTATCACATGCAAAGCATGTAGGTAATTAATATTAGGATAAATTGTCTTCTATTTTTTACTTATGTCGTGAATTAACTGTTTGTATTATTTAATTACAGTTTGCCCCCGTAAACTATGTTTTGATATCCCTTTGCACCCCTGAACTTTCGTTTTGTAACACTTTGTCCCCTTAAACTTTAAAAATTCATTATTCTGAATTCGACCAAAATTTCAACCAAATCCGACATTCATTTCGATCTGAACTTTCACGTAAATATAAGTTTAGGAGTGTATTACGGATACAACGCAAAAAATTGCAAAAATGACAAATGTGTGTTTAAATAATGGATTTTAAAGTTCAATTGGGCAAAGTGTTACAAAACAAAAGTTCAGAAGAGGTAACTGTCAACTTTGAAAGTTCAGGATTGCAAAGTGATATCAAGTCATAATTCAAAAAGACAAATTGTAATTGACCCTTAAACTTTTAAAGGTTCCAGAATCTTGATGGTAATTTATTATTATGTTGAAGTTCATTGCACCGGGTAGTGAATAACTTATGGGTATTGTATTCTGTTACAAAATTATATATTCAAACCTAAGATGAAATTATCTATGATTAGTTGTAATCTTCACTTGCTTGAATACAACCAAGTGATGAGTTTTAGAAGTATGTATTGTATGATACTCATGGACTTGAGGACTTCCATGAAATTGTCGAGATAAACCACACATGCCATGTTGCACCTGTGGTGTGTGGTGTGGAGTGAGATATGTGTTGCACGGAATTTGATGTGTGGTTGATTGGAAAATTTAATGGAAGCTCTCAAATCCATAAATTTCATAGTCTAAATACATTTAAAAAATACAATTCGCCTCAAGCAAGTGAACAAATATAGCATACTACATTACATCAGTTTTGTCACGTCCCACATGACTGATCTATCCTTTATGTTTAACTGGATTCTGTTCAATACTGGCTGAACAAATAAATATTGTATCATTGTTACTTATTCACATACTATTATAGTATTGTCTTTCCAAATAACTAGCACGGTTATTAAAATTATCAACTATCATTCATACTATAAAGAACACACGAAACACTATTGCATTGGAGATCTGGAAACCGCCCACTTGTCCATAGGATGGCCCGATTAATTTCAAATATATCGGTTTGGTCGGCTTCATGTTCCCCAAAAAGTAGTCCTTTATTTGAAAGAAGTTTTGTATGGTCTATGTACAATATATATTTGTTTCTACCTTTTTTCAGATAAATTCTGGTTAAAATTTGTTGCAATACGATTTTATAGCTAATAAGTGTTGATCATTTTAAAAGGCACTATAAACTTCATAAAAACTTAATCACATAAAATGTTTATCATATGATATTTCACTGTTTTGTATTGATCGATGTCTGTTATATAATGATACCATTAAAATATTTTAAAACACCAGCACCTTATAAAGTATATAGGTGACTGGGATTGAGGTGTCATTCCAGAAATTGGTAAGGGCAGTGTTGACCAAAAATGGAAAAAAACTGCATGTTTCGTAAGGTACTATACATTTTTAAACGGTAACTTAAAGGCTGAAATGTAATGTAACATCGCAGATTCAGAGTACATTAAGGTGGAAGATTTGAACTGACCCGGTCAGCAAACAAGCTCTCCTTTTTGTTTGTTTTGAAAAGAGCCAACTGGAATTCTTCCTAGAAAAAGAATTATTGGCAAAGTATTAGAATACCATATAAAATAAGCAAAAGCTCAGTTATAAAAAGGCATTGTTATCAACATTGATATAAAAATTGGGTGGCAAAACTGTCATGGCAAACTAACTTCTTTTCTCTTTCTACCTTAAGAAGTACTCAAAACTTGAAGGAAGAAAATAGACCAATAAAAAAAACATTCCTAAGCGAGAACATTACACAAGCCAACATCCATTAGCCCTTAATTGTCCATTTTGTTAAAAAAGAGGATTTCATGGTGAAACTGCCTGACCCTATTAATATTGACCTATCATCCACTCAAACAGCATGTAGCTAATACAACATTCACAAGTTAAAAGAAAATATCATATTATTTTCTTTATTTAAGGATTTTTTAACTACTATCCAGAATATGTCATGGTTGAAGACATAGTTGATTACTCTAAACTTCCCCATTTGATCATATCCAAATAAATTAGTATCGCAAGCATGCAGATCATTCATAACATATTAGGCACTTTTTTAATTTTCTGTCACCATGAATGGATCAACCCATCAATTCTTATAATATATTTTGCACTAGAAAAAAATCAGAAGTCTTCAATCATACATTATAACAAATTATGATTAGTGAATTTAAAACTTATTAACTTGCAAGTCACAAACTTTTACATTTAGAAAACTGGTAAATAAGCACACTTAAAAATTATTTGAGACTATGCAAAATAATGATAACCCTTGCAAACCATGGGCACTCTAGCAGTCTGGTAAATATAAATTATTCTTTTTATTGGTAAATATAAATTGTTCCATTTTAAAAGAGAAATTATCATATTATCCAACATATAAAATTAAAACTACATAGAATTATGGTAGGGATGTCGATTCCATTTGTTGCAGAGAAACAGTATTAAATTAAAGCCACACAATCTTACTTGCTTATTAAGTATGATGTTGTGCCACATTAAAAAAAAATCCAATACATCACTAAAACTATTTAAAATTTTAATAGTGATATAAAACGCCTCAAGGTACACCAGTACGCCTCAAGGTATTATTATATTTGATCAAATAGGCAAAGAACATCTAAGTGGGTAAGAAGAGGCCATTATTGATCAAATATATATAAAATGTACCTTATTAATCAAACCATCATCAATAACAGCACTGCTTATCTTCTTGAAAAGTTCGTATAATGCCTCTATTTCACTGACACTAACTGCAAAGGTCATTCATATAACATTGCATCAGATAGAAGATTCAGCTAAAGTGCTAAACCATAATTAAAATCTTTATGCTTAATACTTGCGGAAATTAAACTTTGAAAGTCAACAAATAAACTGGAAATAATAAGCCCAACTGGGGTGCAAGGTTACTGATATTTAATGGATTCAGTAAAATTACCAATACATGCTTTAATACTTCATCTTGTTATTGGAAAAAAAATTAAGAATGAGCGTGGTACAGTAATTTCTGTATCACCGAACAAACTAAGAACAGGTCCAAACTATCAAGGCAAATGCATCATGCAATAACCCAGACATTTTACAACTCTGATGTGTAATATGATCTGCACAAGTACTCATTCTAGAATTTGTTGATAAAAGGCCCCCAAGAGTTGCCGTGTCTTCCATAAAAGAAAGACTATTTAGTATGTTCAGTTTTCTGTGACTTTTCACGAATTCGTTCTGAAAATACAGCCCATTATCATTTTGTTTAGTGTTCTATCAAGAGATACCACAAATCCAGGTGGAGACCATAACTTCAAACAAATGGGATAAGGGATATTCTAATTGTTGTCATCATTCTGGTTATTGAACTATTAAAATAACAGAATGTGCAAGAAAATCGTCGAATGATAAAGGAATCATAAAACAATAAGCTGGTCACATGGAGAAAAGAGAAAATATAATATTTAATTATTTTTACTACTTAAAGTGGAAATGTTAGTGTTAGATAGATAACATAAATGTGTAAGTTAATGTGGTAAACATACAAACAGTTTCTCTTGATAGGACTTCTGGATCATCGAGACCCTTAGGGTGCTTGTACAATTCGAAGTCACAACACCTTACTAGGAAGGAAATATACTGCAACATGGTATTCTCCACTCAGAAAAGAACTCCATATCTGATTCAATACAAGCTAGGTATCAACCTTTTGGAAACAAAAGTAATACCATAACCTCAGTTGCACATTATTATGCTGCACGTGTAGCTTAAAACAACTGACCTTTCATCCATAATGCTTCTAACGAAGTGGTTTGTGTAATCTAAAGGAAGCCCAATATTAATAATCATAAGAAGAAAGCCACAGCTTGAAACTGAAAAGATGTCAAGCCACAGCTCAGATAATACAAATGCAACATAGACAACAGAAAATGGTAAGAGTCAAGCTTGTACAATTCAAGAAAGTTATTAAAGATATCTAGATAACTAACAATTGTGTTCACCTATCAAATCATCATCAATAACAAGAGTAGGCGGATTTTAAAAAAATAGCATGACCATAAAAAAAAGTTATTAAAGATGACAAGTTCCTAACAACAACACATTTCCCCAAACAAGGCCAACAACTGCTGACCTTAAATTAAAATCTAATCAACAACATCAAATGAAAGCATCGCCAGTACAGCAATAAAAATCAACATACGAAGAAAACAAAACTTTCTACTCCGACCGGTGTTAGTGTTCTGTCAAATGATTGATCTAATCAAAATCTCATAAAACTCTAATCCTATCAAACCATACAATTATTCATCAAAATAAACTCAAAGCAACCACCCTTAGAAGCAACAGACGAACAGCAATTCGGAAACGAACAAATAAAAGATTATGATTCTCACATTTGTCCAGCATCAGTCTAAAAGAACCCCTGATCCATTCTAAGCAATAAGCATACAGTAAAGGTCCATTTGGAACATCAAATCTCAAAATAAGTTCCCAAACATACCCTAGTTTAGCATGAACATTCTATGCTTTTATTAAAATCCAATTAAATCACATTTGATTTTTTTATTTATTTTCGAGAATCAAAATCTGATAATGAAAATGTGGTTCCAAATAGACCCTAAAATAAACAAGGGACAATTCAGCTAAGCCTTAGTCATCTTCCTCGGCGAAACTCAACAAACAAATCGCTTATCGGAAACCCAAACAGAAACCTTAAATCCATTCCCAGCTCAAATTAACAACAAAAGGACTAAAACGCAATCCTAAGAAACCCCTCATGCCATCTCCGCCACGTCGAAACCTCGAATCCATCCAAACCAAAGTCAACAACCAAAAACGGGGCCGAAACCCGAAATTTTCACCTTCACCCGCACCTCCGGAGCCCTAGACGTCTTCCCTGCGACAGAAAACACCAAAAACCACATCAGACGACCGAAATCGAAGCGAAACGGCTGCAATCACCTCACGATCCGATCTGGGAATCGTAGGAGGCGAAATGCGCACCCGATGGGGACAAGGGATTGGAGAATAAAGAAGGGAGGAATTGGGGTGAGATGGGTTTGGAGAGGGGAATGGGGAGTGAGGAGGAACGGTGGGTTTGATAGAGGCGTGGTGGTTAGGGAGGTGTGTGTTGTTGTTTGTTTGTTTGTTAATTAGTTTTAATTTTAATTAATTAATTAAATCAGCTGTTATGGTTTGAAATCATATTTGATGTATTGGGTTGTATTAATCGGTAACGTCACGTAAGACCACCGTTAACCTCAATCCCATTTTTTTCTCCAATCTAGTTTCTCTCTCCGTCACGTCAACAAAAAAACATTATGCAACCCACCACCCAACTCAACTCATTTTTCACTTCTTAACCTCAACCTCACTTTCAACACTCTCTCTCATCCATATAATTTTTTTACCTCATTTTCTATTTCATCACAAAAACACATAAACTACTAAATAATTTATTTCTACAGTAACTTAATTTAATTACGTTAATTGTCAAATAATTTCAAAAAAGTAGATTTAATAATGACCACTCCAACGGGTCGGTCGGGGGTCTCGCTCACCGGTGAGCGAGCGGTGTTCTACCTCGCCAGTGAGGTGGCGATGGTGGCAAGGGGGCAGCGCCCCGTGAAGATTTTTTATTTTTGAGATTTTTATTAGTAATTCTCTGCCGATTTTTTGGGTTAGTAATGCATTTTTGGGTGAACCTGGGTAAATTCATGTGTTCTATTTTGCTAGGTAATTTTATTTAATTATATACATTTACAATTATCTTACTAATTTTCTTTAATTACTTATATTTATTTTTACTAAATATTTACATTTATCTTATTAATTTTCATTAATTATTTTAATTATATCAAATAAATTCTAATTATATAAATTACCATACATATATTATTTATATATTAAATAACAAATATAAAAAAACCAAAAAAAAATTCAGCCAACCCGGGTCCCCTCACAGGTCGGGTCGCAGACCCAGGTCTGGACCCGACCTGGGTCCGCCCCCCATTAAGGGGGGCTGGGGTCGGGTCCCCCTCAGACCCGACCCCAAAGAGCACCCGTTAAGGGTGCTCTAATGTGTATGTTATGAGTACATGTTATGTAATAACGTGAAAATTTGTTTTGGTTTGGTTTGGTAGGTATTTTGGTTTTGGTTGTTGATAGTAAGAAGAGTCTCACGCATGGTTCGGTAGATGGTCTGGTGGTATCATTTGTGTCTTTTTTTATTTTGTTGTTTAAAAACATGACACATCGGTCCCACGTCAGGACACAGTCGTTTCTGACGCACCAATCCCACGTTGGACACACATTTGGTTTTTTATCTTATTGTTTAAAAATGTAGTTTCTGATAAATTAAGAGACAACTGATTTTCTCATAGAGTAAGACATTTTAAATACAAAGAAAGAACACATGTGTATCGTGTCTACTTTGCATGTAGTTTGAAGGAATCATGTCCTTTTGTGTCAGGAACGTCATAAAGAGTGTTAAAGTGAATTCATAAATCAATTTTCCAGTAAGAATGTGTTATGTGACAATTAATGTAGATGAAAATCAAGAAAAATGTGGTAATTTTTTGGATATTAATCATTATTGAATTTCAATTAAATTTATCTGTATGGTTGCAAATTATATTTGATGCGTCAACTTGCATTATGTGGTAACGTGAGATTTGCGTCACGTAACATGTGAGTTGTAATATTTGTGTTGTGACGTGAAAACGTGTTTTGGTTGTTATTTGTTAATGGTAGTGCGACTGTGGATGAAAATGATAAGAATGGATGGTGCGACTGATGGATAGAATGATAAGAATGGATGGTGCGACGAATGTAGACAAAAACCAAGAAGATTACGGTAATTATCTGGATATTAATGATTATTGAATTTCAAGGCTTGAAAGATACCACAAAAATTAGACCTCGAAAAGGAAGATTAGATAAAAAAAAAACCCTGGTATGTATAAAATATTAAAATATATGATGCATTGACGGCATGCTTGAATAACAACTTTAAGGACAGAAAATAAAATAAAATAAGCTAAGAGAATGTTGGAATTCTCTTGGTTGGATTATAAAAGGTTGATAACTTAAAGGAGAAAAGGGAAGAGAAATGGAGATAGTTAACAAATTGATCCCTTAGCTTATTTTCATTTTATAAGAAAATCGAGAAATGTTCTTATAAAATTCATACAACTGGCATTTCATTGCTTTTGTTAGCATAAAAGAGAGATTTATTGTCGCACGACGTGTAAGTTAAAAGCTCATGTTATGCAGCGACACAGTGTCGTTGTACGTGTGGTGTGACCAGGAACGATATGGAAATTATCATGATATTAATGATTATTGAAGAATATACCACAGAATTCAAAACTTGAAAAGGAAAATAGAAAACATTGTGAGAAGTAAAAAGATTAGAGTTAGGGGTGACAATTTGGAACATAACACCATAACCTCGTACTAATCTAACATGAAAATTGTGGGTTTGGAGTTTGGCATAAATGAATTTAGGTCATAATCGTGTTTACAGAATTGACCCGGTAATTAAATGTGTTGGGTTTGGATTTAGCATATATAACTCACGTTCAATCGGTTTATATATGTCTGAATGATATATTAATGTATTTTTATTTATTATATATAATCAAAAAATTACCTAAAACCTCCACTTTCCGTACGAGTGAACTGTCATTATTGTTTTTAATATATAAACACGAACTACACTATTACAAAATTGCGTCAGCCTCCTATAGATCGCAAACCGCATGTTCATGCATACCAATTGAGAGATTAAGACAGAAGACAATGCAAACCACAAAATCGACGACATCGGAATTTAGAGAGGCGCGGCACTGACACCAGGTCATAGTTCTCCTCGCAAGCCTCGCTCGATCCTCCTAGCCTCACTTACGGTTTCACTGACGAATCTCCGTTTCGGGTCGAGATCAACGTTGTTTACAACACTAAGCCTCGCGAACGATCCTCGCCTCTCTCGTGCTCCTCTCACAACTTGGTGATTCTTTGATATGAAAATGAAAATCACAATCTAACACTCTATATATGAGCACACTTGGATATTAATATGGAATGAATATGCAAGTGGTGAAGTTTTGGCTTGAGTGTAGAAGAATCAGAGCTTGAAGATGAAGATGATTTGACATTAACGGTCCACCGAAACACCTATCGGTTACCCGAATCTTTCCCATCAGTAAACCATAGGATGCTCTCTGGAATTGTCCTGACAGACGACCTATCAAATCATCTTCATCTTCAAGTTCTCATTCTTCTACACTCAAGCCTAACTTCACCATTTGCATATTCATTCCATATCAATATCCAAGTGTGCTCAAGTATAGAGTTTTAGATTGTGATTACATTTTCATAACCAAGAATCACCAAGTTGTAAAGTTTCGAGGAAGCTCCCTCTCGGGTTGTGAGAGGAGACACAAGCGAGGCGAGGATTGTTCGCGAGGTTCGGTGTTGTAAACGGCGTTGATCTCGGTCCGGAACGGAGATCGGTTAGTGAAACCGTACGCGAGGCTCGGGGGATCGAGTGAGGCTTGCGAGGAGGACTAGGACCGGGTGTCAGTGTCGAACCTCTCTAAAGTCTGGTGTCGACGATTTTTGTGGTTTGGAATTGTCTTCTTACTTTATCTTTTACTTAGTTGTTTTAATTCCACAATTAGTTTAGTGATTAGAAGGTCATGGATCCTAACAAATATTCTCCATCAAACACTGCAAAATAGAGGTGCATAACAAACGAGACCAAAAAAAGTATTTCTGTCGTTTTAGTATAATCCTCTCGTTTCTAACCAAGCAGGAGAATTTGAAAGGAAAGAAAATAAGAAAAACATGATTTATTTTGTTATCTTCAATTCTCGTCTTTTCATTCCGACATTGTCCAATTTAATATAATTGATCTGAACATTAATTTGGCAAAATATTTTGACATTTTTATAGGATTTTTTTCTTCAAAATAATATTATTTAAAAAAAAATCAAATTAAGCATCTCCTAAAAAAATTCATACTAGATCCGTTGTCACCACGTGTCGAATGTGGCGGCAGCGGGTCTTGTTTTTAGTATCTAAAAACTCGACGTCTGTTTTGTAAGAGAGTTTTTTTGAAGAACTCGGCATTATCAACGTTGAGTTCTTCATAGGCAAAATCATCATTACTAATGCCGATTTCAAACACTTAAAAAATTTCACCCCCCGATGGTGCGATGCGGGGCCAGAGTATGATTTGAGCAAATTGAACTCGACAACACCAATGCCTAGTTCTGCTTAACAGAACTCGACAACACCAGAGTCTAGTTCTATTTAACGATGCTATCGAGATTTGTTAAATAAAATTTGGCATTGGTGTTGCTGAGTTCATTTTTAAAAAGAGATAGTAGATCATGCATGGGTGGTTCGCACTCCTGGAATTCACATTGAACTTGGCGTCTACGATACCAAGTTTGTAAGGAAGAACTTGACATCTATAGCACCGAATTCATTTAAAGAAAAGTGAATTTGGCTTCACAGACGTCTAGTTCCGTCATGCTATAAAAGCAGTCCGACACACCCCCTCCCCCCACTACAGCCGAGTTCTCACCAATATCAGGTTAAGGCTTCAACGTTTTTGTCGTTTTCCATCATTTTTTCATATTTTATGTATTATGATGGTATACATTGTTGTTTTAGGTATGATTGTAGTGTTTTTGTTGGTTTAGGAACACATTTAGGTGCAAACCCGATTCCGATTTTGGGGTTTTAGGCCGAAATAATTTTTTCTTGATTCTTAGTAGATTATTGATTTAGGTTTTGTTGATTGTAGGTTTACAATAGTCATCTTGAAAATCGTTGAATTTAGGTTTCATTATTGTTAATGAAATTATATTTGTTGTTAAAATCAAATATTTTGATTTGTTGTAAATTGTTTCCCATATTTTTGTTATTTTATGAAATATATAGTGTTTGTTGTAGGATCGATGACCTTAATTAATATAATCAAATTAACAATCCCTACTCAAATATGCAATGGAAATAATAATTAAAACAAGTAGGGAAAGATGCAATGCAAACAACAAATAGGCAAGGCGATTTTATAGAGGTCTGACACGTACCCCACCCGGGTCCTACTTCCTCTCTTGCAAACTCCGCTCGATTCTACGAGCTCCGCTCACGTCTTCACCATCGAGTCCCTGTTCTGGGTCAGAAGACATCACCTTTACACCATGAACTCGCAAACAATCCTCGTCGAGCTCGAATCCTCCACTCACAATCTGAGAGGGATGCTTTAGGCTTTCACCGAAACTTTTACAGCTTTGACAAAACAAAGTAGCTTGAGTATTGGACACTCTAACTTGAGAACAATTTGGGTATGATAAGGATTTGGATCAAAAGAGTGGAAATTTAAGCTTGGAGTGTATAAGATTGAGATTTCTCGAGTGGGAGAGTTTCTCTCTAGTGTATGAAGCAAATAGAAGTATGAGAGATGTTTAAATAAGGTGTACGGACCTCTACTTATAAACTCATAGAAAGATATAACCGTTGGGGAAGATTTGGTAAAGATTTGTGTAAGATACACAAGACAGAAACTAAGTTCAGCAAATCTGTCCAATATCGGGCGACCGGTACAAGATGAACGATTGACCGTTTCCATACAAATAAGGAAACATTCAAGTCAACAAGAACAATGGTCGAACCTAAATGAATATAATTTAAGTTAACGGTCGAACTAAATCTAGGGGTGATCGACCGTTTAGAGGGTTTTGGTCAGGTAAAAGATTGGTGGTTGAACGCAACAAGTAAGTTCATCCGAACGAAAATAATAAGGACTTTGGGCACACACAAAAATCTTCATTCGGTTGACTGGTTGCTTGGCAACGTTCGACCGGTGACCAAATACATTTTTAAGGGTTAGATGAAATATACGAATACGACTGTTGAATAATACGATAAGAAAAATGGTCATATGAAAATACGGGTAATCGGTTGACCAGAAGTTCAAATATGGTCGATCAGTTGAATTGAGAAAAAATCACTTAAAAGAAATGTTTGACTGTTAGAAACGGTCAAACGGAAAACTCGTTTCGGTCAACCGTTATGCACAGACAGGATCATGTTAAGATTGAGTGATTTTTCATCTAAATTTGGGTGATCTATTGAAGTCTAATTGATGTGAAAATTGGTGTATGACTTCTACAAGGAACCTAGTGTATGTGAATAGGTTTTAATTCTTGTATGCTCAAGTTCGCATAGATTCTTAACTCAAATAAAGGAATTTTTTTGCTTGATTACATGTCTTGACTTCATTCCATTCTTCCTTAAGTCTTAATCACATGTAGATGTTCCATGCATAATGTGTGTTATACTACATTTGATTGCGATTAAGATTATGTTAGTTATATCATCAAAACATAGATTAAGGCCAAAAAATAAACATTTATTGATTGTGATACTACATATGATAATGTAATTAATATTATGTTGTTGTTTTTAACAAAAAATTTAAATATGATGAGTAATGAATGTACACGGTTCTTAATGGAAAAAATTGGTTGAATTTGAGAAATATGTGAATTAAATATGTTGTGATTTCAATAAATGTAGTTATTTAGATGTTTGGAAATTAAAAATGTTGTTTGTATGCTTTTTTATAATGCAAATTTAAAATTTTCAAATATGAAAATATAGGGGAAGTTCTGTCAATTATAAAAAAAAATCTAACATTATTCGTAATGTTGTTTATTGTAGTTGATTTTGTTGGAGTGAATACTCATCGTTTAGAGTCATTTGTTTTTACACCCGACTGAGGTAATTTCTAAATCATATAAATATTTTCAATTTTTTAATTAATTAGGAATAAAAGAACAACCATTTCACTTGAATGCATTTTTAAATTTAATTTATATATACGTTAGGAATGGATAAGGACGATGAAGGATCTTTGTTGGTTATGTATGATGCAAAATTAGAATGTAACAGAGATGTTGCAAAATACTCAGGGTCCGAGCGCAATTAGTTGTGATTCCGTTGAACATCAAATATGTGGATTTAGTAGATGTCATAAGATCTGACTGTATGTTTGATGTCAAGTTGACGATGAAATTGTCTTTAAACAACGATTGGACATACGCACCATTAACTAATGATAAGTTAGTTTATGGAATGATGTGTCTGTTTAAACGAATGTCTGTGGTTGGAGTCTATGTAGAAGTTGAACCTAAAGTGTTTGATCCTACGCTGACAACTAACACTCATCTTCCAGAGTGTGGTACAGTTGATTCGACCGATTGAGACTGCGGAATATATTTGAGTATGAATCTAAATCCTACTACTGAAATTCCGGCATACTAGGAAATTCATGTTTTCCAATCGCGGAACTTCCAAATAGGCAGTGAATGACCACAAAAATTCGGTGACATTCCTCCAACCAATGCAAATCATTATCTTGGTTTGTCGCAAATTGAAACCATGCAAATACAGCCATGATAGGTTTGTTGGCAGATTCGACGCCTGAAAGAAGAGATGCATAATGATGAAGATGATGACACCGAGGAATTAGGGGATTACCGTACACCATTAATATAGAAGATGAATCCAAATGTGTTTCTGCTACTGAAGTAGTTCCAAAGACGTATGATGTTATATATGCGATGAGTCAATCCATAAATCGGGAAGAGAACGACGTTGTTCATGATGTAGTTTCTAACAATGACATGGTTCCAACTCTAAATGAACTTTCTGATATCTTTGACGATGACAAATGGATAAAAGACTCGGTCATTGAACACTCATTCTTCGATGCTGCGAAGAATTTGTCACTAAGCGATTGACGGATGGAAGATGATCGTTTTTTCTAAGATAACGAATTTTCCTGACCAAAAATGATTTGATCATAATTTACAACATGCCTCTAAAACGTGGAAACGGACCAACATGACGTTAAAGTGCGGAATCAAGGAAAGTAAAACGTGGAAACATAATTTCCATCTGAAAGTAACAATTACACAAAAATATTGATTCATTTATGACATGAAAATGTAGTATAAATGTTTTACTGAGGCAACTTTAAAGTTCGAACTACATTTTAAGCTACCTCATCTGCTTGCTACAATATGAACCACATTTGATAAGCATAAACCAATCAAAAAACAAAGTAAGCATCAACAACATAATAAATAAACAAATGCATTGTACACAACTGATCTAATCCAGATATCGAAATGAATTATGCTGAAATAAATGAACTCCAACAAACATGGCACATTAAAGAAGCAAAAAAGGTATGACAAAAGCAAAAAAATGTGGCTACAGGTAAAAAAAAAACACTTCAAACAGACATGAAAATTGCACATTAACGAGTGACATCCAAGTAATTTCGATTTTGTGAGTGAATTTTTTGCAATTTTATTCCTTTTGGTTTTGGGTGTCAATGTGTCATGCAAGAAAAGAGCAAAGAGCCCAAATGAGTGAAGTAAGAGGCCGTCCAAATTATTCGACATTTCATTATTAGTTGTACTTGTGGCTGGGAAGACATACTAGGACATTACGACATATATGCCCATAATTTTGGAGATATGAAGTGTAATTAAATCGCTATTTGTTTTTCTATCTTATTTGTCTAAGTAATTTAAAATTTTGAGGTTAATTTGGTAATCTTATACTTAGGTATTGATTCTACGCCCACACAACAAAAGAACAACCAATAAATTATTTAAATTTTGAAGCAAGTACAATTGATCTTATCCAATAGAGCCGAGTTGAGCAAAAAGTTCTAGCATCGAGTAGTAATGTATCATATTACTCAATAGTAAATAAAAACAAAAACAAAAACTCACATTGTCTAAATTTTTTGAGCTTAAATCGACTTTTTACCTATCCAAGTTGAGAGAGGTTAATTTCTTCAGCTAACTCTTTTTATAGTTAAACTTGAGTTTATCATTTTTAACTGAGCTCAAGTTATGTTTCTTTTTGTCGTAACCTCTTAATCATAGTTAGTAGCTCTACTAGTTACTCAGTAAGGGTGAAAGTGGTGTAGATAATATCTGTTCCGACCGACATATTCAAATTCATTCAGTAGGATATCATTAAATATTATAATTATTTAAATGTGATTAACAAATATGGTAATGATAATGCTAAGAGTATATATGATTTTGTCTAACCAGATCCATATTTAAAATTTTACTTTCCAGATTTTCTGTAAATTTATACGTTAAAAACATAATATTCGGTAGATATACATATCCAACTATTGTCCATGTCCAGGTAACTCAAAATATAGTTATGTTTTCTAGAAACCGAAAAATAATATTATACAAATAGAGTCAAGCTCTAGTGAGCTCAAGACTCATCAAATTTAGTTTAAGCTTCATACAATCTCACCATTGAATCTTATTTACAGTTAATCTCACCATTCATTAACATAACCGTTTTTTTCTTAATCTACCTTACAATTTGAAATGAGTGGTGGATATTGTGGGGACTTAATTTAGAAAAGTTGAACCCTGAGCTTACTAGAGAATTGTATACAAATATATACAAAAAATTGTTCCCTATCTAGATGGCTTTCAGCCCGATTACTCGGGTGACCTCCGTACCCGATTACCCGTCGCGCTCCCGAAAACCCTAGACAAAACCCAACAAGCTAACTCGCATATCCCCCATCTCGTCCAAACCCTAACGCCGCCATGGCAAAGTCGCTGAGATCGAAGAGGAAGAAGCGGCTCCGGACCCTCCGGAGGGAAATCGTGGAGCCGTACTACGACCAGAAGGATGCCGCCAAGTACGCCGCACTGGAAGCCGCCCTCGCCGCACCGAAGCTCCCGGTCTTCGTCCCCAAGTCCAACAACATGCTGGAGGACGCCCCGGCCTCGGCCTCCGCCGGCATGGGTACGGATTCCGTTTCCCTCTCGATATTTCCGGGTTTGGTGTGTTTGTCATGCCTGGTTTCGTGGTGTTTTGGTTGATTGGTTCCATGACGGTCTTTGGATTTAAGGCGTTGTTTGGGATGGAAGGAAACGAAGAGTTGTAGTGTGAATTGTCTAGTTAGACTCTTGGATCATGCAGACGTGTGGTGCCAGGAATTCAGGTTAGGAGGGTCGGAATCCCCAAGGGTTGTTACAAGTTTATGGCGAAATCCGAAAACCCAAGTGGTTGAAATCCCCAAGGATCCTTACTAACTAGGTGAAATCTCAAAATTCGAACACTTAGCGCCGTCCTTGGGCATTCCGGGATATTGTTGGATTCCATTTATTGTGGATGAATTGGTGGGAATTGCAGCCGATTGCTATATTAGTTTCTTAGTTGAGTTTTTAGAGGTTAAGATCTACGGTCCCGGAGCTTGCTTTTGAGGTTTTATTGGGTGGGATTGGATTGCGGGGATTGGGGTAAAGTCTAGAACTCAACTCCTTGGGGTTTTTTAGAGTGGAAAGTAGGGTGGATTCCTTTGCAATACAAATATTTGAGTCATGGAACTCTATTTTAAAGTGTTCTTAGATTTGCCTAGAAACCAAACACACGATGGTGATTGAGTGTTCTTATTGTGATGAGATTAGTTGTATGTATGCAATTGCTTTATAGGCATGTTCCTTGTAAGTTGTAACTAATTATGTATTTTTGCTTCTAATGCAATTGCTTTATAGGCATGTTCTTAGTCCGTTTTTTGTGTTTTCCACTATTAATGCAATAAGCAGGATTGTGTGTATCGGTGGTGTGCTGATAATCATGCATGTTTTGCCGAAAGAGTTTCCTGCAACATGAATTGGGCAGATGGGCAGTTGGGTTTCATCGTTATCCCATTGAAACAACCAACAATCATTTTCCCTATATTTTGTTATTTTTCTAAATTTTCTTCTACCAATCAAAAAAAGTTCACAAAAGCTAGTTTGCAATCTTAGGTTGTGCAGCTAAATTTTCGCAGGGCTTCATTTTGTGGCCTTTTGAGTTAAGTAGATCCACTTTTACGAAGCCAAAATATTGCTTCGAAACTTAGCAGTGTAGTGGTGGAGTTCATGTCGGCCGGCTCACTAGTTGTCCAATCAGCTTTGAAGTATGTCTTTTCTGGGCTGATTTCATGCTCATGTTTCACAAGAATTAAGTTAGGATTTTTTTATTTAGGAAAACTTAAAGCATGGTCCAAAAATAAGTACCGGAGGTCGACCCGGCGACCCCACCGGTTTTTGGGGGTTGACCAGACCAGCTGTCCCAATAGGTCCCGGTTTTCAAACCATGGCTTAAAGTAGGGCTGCAAATGGGCGGTTCGTGGACAGTTATTAGGCTACCTATACCCATAGTCGTCTAATTAAACAGTTTGCAGTTTGGTTAGAAACCCGTTTATTTTTATCTCTACCCATGACCCTACCATCTTGTTTAAGTAAATGGTTTTGAACGGTTAAATGGTTATATGGGTAAAACTTAGAGGATTTTTAAATGGATAGGTGGACTGGGCAAATGATTAAATGAGTAAAAATTTGTCAAGGATACATGGATAACTAGCTAAAACTTATAATACCTATAATATTTAATATCAAATATCCACAAATTTATAACCAAAAACATCCACAAGTTCATAATCAAACGTCCATAAATGACTTTAAACACAAATTAAACAATTGTTCCACATAATGACAAACATCAAAATAACCTTACAGTTAAAAGATAAACTCATGTTTGAATTTAGAAACATTATATATATATATATATATATATATATATATATATATTATTTATATTTCGCTGTTAAATGGGCGGGTAAAAACTTGTACTCTTACTCATTCCATTAATTAAATGGTTAGGATTTTTCTACCTGTAACCGCCCGTGCGGTTCGGACAGTTAAATGGTTAATATCCTACCCATTTACAACCGTAGCTTAAAGTCATGTTCTTTGGAAGATTTTGTGGTTTCAGATATTGTTCAGAAAAACAGGTGTTCAAATTCAAGCTGTATAAGCCCAGTTTCAATTGCTTAGATGGTTTGATTCTGAATTAACTGAACATGATTTAGATAACATCAGTACTTACTGAGCAAATGCTAGATAATCTTGATTTATGTAAAGGTAATAAGTCTAAGTAAAAATTCTTTACAACGAGTCCAGAGGCAACAAGTTCAATATGGGATGCAATTACTATGTCTTCATGACCCTATGAGTCCATGACAGCCCAAATTCAAAGAGGTGGAAAAAGTTACATTTCTTTTGGTCAAATGCTGTGTTATTGTGAACATGGTCCATAGATAAAAAGAGTTATTACTTTAGATAATATGATATAATATCATTTTCAACTGTGTTTGTGTGCATCTGGATAAGTGGGGATTTCCACCATAAATTATTAGCTTTTACTCTATCAAACTAAATGATTAGTTTCTTTGATAAGCTTTGCAGTGATTAATATTCCCAGATATATCATAAAGTGTCGTACGGAAGGAGTTTTTCTTAAGTAAGTCCTAGTTACTATCGGATAGATTGAACTCAAATTACATAATAAAACAGGGTGCACTTGCAAGAATATATGTTCTTCCAATCTGACATTGTTGTTAAGATAATTATTTATGAGAAACAATATGCACCTTGCAATTGTTTCTTAATTGTTTTTAACATACTCAACTTTATTATTTTTGTTCAATGTTTCTATGATTTTTTATTTTTATTGAAGATTGTCAACTGCTGTAGTCTGGCCAATGTAAGTTTTGTGGCACTTTCGCTCTTTCATTGTCATAAAATTTTCTGATTGTGATTCCCAACAGATGTGGAGATGGCTGACGGTGGTAATGATTCTGGATCTCATTTGAAGCCTTCTGGTGGTGTCGGGAAGAAGCGGAAAAATAAATTCAAAGCTGTCAAAAGCAAGCGCTTCAAAACCAAGGGAAAGCTCACAAAAAAACGTAATTCTGATTTCTAAGTTTCAGTGTACCTAACCGATCAAACAAAAAAAGTGTACTTTTAGAGCTTTTGGAAAAGAAATTTTGGGCATCAGAAGTATCATCTTGAGTTCTGCACAATTTAGCATTCTACTCAATGAGTTATTCAATTTGTATTTGCCAAATCTCTTGCAAGAGAGTAGTCTACTGTTCTGGTGATATTAATTTGGTTCTCTAATAATAATGGGACATTAGTCGGTGCAGGAATGATAATACGGTGATGATTTTGACGACTTGATTGTTAATCTGGAACAGGGTTTTATCTCTCGGTTTCCACTTCTGTTTATTACTGGTGTACATATTGTCAATTCATCGAGTGAATGTTCTTGCATTCGACATCTCTAATTTGGTGTGGTTATATTTCTCCAGTTTATAGTTCATTTCTAAACGTCATCTCCCTTATAATTTATCTAACTAATAACAAATTATATGTTTAAACATTGTCTTAAACGGCAATAGCTAGGTAAGATTTTCGTGAGCAAGTTTTAAATGTCCATGTATGTTTCCGTGAGCAATGGCCAGACCATCGGCCTGTTATCTTTTTAACAGAATGCGCGAGAATTGTAACACTTTGATTGCCATGTTCTCATTACTCTCTTGTCTACCGAAAGAATTAGCCCAACATTGTGGCCCTTAATTAGTTCGTGTGATCGTGTCACCCTTCTCGGTGGCAGAAGCAGGAGGGTCGTTGTGCAAGTTAAGATTAACTGCTGCAATAAGCTTTGCAACGGCAGTAATGTGCCACGTCCTCGGGCAAACGTCTGCATTCCCTTAGTACCAAATTTTATATAGCGCCTCCAAAGTGGATTTGAAATGCTTATAATGAACGGATGTAGGAATATATATATAGGGTCAAGCTCTAGTGAACTCAGGGCTCATCAAATTTAATTTAAGCTCCTTATAATCTCATCATTAGATCTTATTTAAAGTTAATCTCACCATTCATTTGCATAACCGTTTTTTTCTTAATCTACCTTACAATTTGAAATGAGTGGTAAATATTGTGGGGGCTACCTCTATATATATATTTATTTATTTATACACATTATTTTGTTTATACAACGTTGGATACTGTTTAAGTTCTTGCTTAATAAGTTCTTAATTTTTTTTCTGATAACATTCTTGTTTAGGTTCTTAATAAGTTCTTGTTTTGTTGCCTTAGAGCAAAGTTAACAACAAAAAATATGCGGCGGATGAACAAAAGCGCCTCCACGTCAGCAAAATGCTTGCCACGTCCCCCCACCCGAGCACTTCATCGGGCGTTGGGCAAAACACTCAGAGGGATGTTTGGGTGGGGGCACGTGTCCTCGTTCCCCCTTCCCAGTTTGTTGTTTTTTTGTTCAAAATCATTAAAAAATTATTTTAAAAATGTTTTTTATTTGTTTTGATTTTGTAATTTTTTTGTGAATTTTTTTTATTTTACATAGAATTGATCTCCAAATGACGCAGAGAGAAGAGATTATAGGGTGTTTGGGGGTGTTTCTGGGCATGATAAGGAAAAACATTTTGTGGGTTGAGTGAGCTTACAGTTGAAAACTTATTTATATTTGTTAAAGTACAGGAAACAGGGAGAATCGGTTGACCGGTGTAGGTCACGCGATCGACCAGAAATTTCCAGAGCGTGCCAGGATTCATCAAAGAGTGAGAATCAGTCGGCTGATGTTGGCATGCGGTCGACCGAAAATCTCCAGAGCATTCCATGCTCGAAACAACGTGCGGATCGACCAGTGTTGGGCACGCGGTCGACCGAAAACTTTCATGGACTTCAAGTCGAGGATCAGCATTGCGGATCGGTCGACCGGTGCGAGACACGTAGTCGACCGAAAATATCCAGAGTCTCCCATGCACTATTCTAAAGCGCGGAACGATCAATCGACCGTTGGACAACGATCAACCGAATTGTGGCAGTTAGGCTGAAAACCGTATACCAGTCGACCGATTGGAGAATTCTGATCGTGGTTTGCTTCAGGTGTGTTTGTGATTGTTTGTCTATTACATCTTGATTGTGTTTCTTGTTTCATAAGATTGAGATTGGGATAGAAGTTAGTATTTTCCGCATCAATATTCTTGTTTTGCTGTTTGTGTTTGATCCGTTGTCGTTGATAGCATCGTGAATCCCCGTTCCAACAGCTGGTATCAGAGCCAGGTTGACTTCTACGATGTCGGAAGACGTAAGAATTTTCCGGGTGAAGAAATTCACCGGAAGGGGAACTTTTCGACATGGCAACAGAGGCTCCGTGCGTCGATGTCGCAGACGGACGAGCTCTTGTACACGTTGGATGGAATCTACGGGCGATAATGATCAACGAGTTTTGCCTCTGGTATGATATTCTCTTCGGGGAATTTGCGGCTACATCAGATGGATGTTGGAAACTTCTGGAGGAGAGGTTCATGAAGAACTGTCTCGACAACAAGTTGAATCTAAATCGTCAGCTGTACACGTTTTGGATGAAAGAGAACACATCGTATGTTGATCATCTATCTATGTTCAACAAGCTCGTAGCAGATGTCATGCAGTTGGGCGTAAAGTTGGAAGATGGAGATAAGGTAATGCTTTTGTTGACGTCACTACCAGACTCATTTGAGAATTTGTTGAATACGATCATATATGGGAAGGATTCGTTGGTATTGGAGGAAGTCAATGATACGTTAATCTATTTTGATGCGAGTAAGAATTTGAAAGGAATGTGTTATAAAAGTATTACTTTTATATGTCAATTATTATGAATTGAATGTGCAAACATTTTGTTCCTTGATTATGATATTCGTCTTTTGGAAGTGTTACGGAAGAGACGCTTGGTCCTTAACCGTAGAGCTCTAAAAGATAATTGTTTACATATATCAAAAGTTGTTCACAATCATGGTAATTAACATGGAACATTAATTACCGAGATAAGATTGTCGTGTTGGTCATCGATTATTGTAGCTCTACAAATAATTGACGACACGAGTATATGAAAGAGGAAAAGATTACTTTTATATATTGAACAAACCTAACAAATAAAACATTATGGAATTGTATTTCGTGTCATTAATGTTTTACTGTGTCTTGGATCCTAAGATATGAGACTTATATCTTTTCACTCAAGAAGTGTTTAATTTGATTATTGTCAAAAGCTATCAATGAGTGTAGTGATAAAGACAATGGTTGGTTAAACATGACTTGTGCTGGAAAAGATAGCTAATCAAACGATTATCATTGCCCCTCTTAATGGAGTGACGATATTAGTGAGCTCCTTGATAAAGCAAAATTATAATGTACACAATGTAACTTGAGTTAAGTTACATAGTTATAATTAGCTTAGAGAGATCAAGAAATGGATATAATACAAAGATAACACATTTCTACTTTGTATATATATTCTTAATATCATTAGGCAAGGGACGGACACAAGTGGTGCACTTACATAACTAAATGGATCGTGTTTTTGTTCGGGTGGAACAAAGACATTTATGCTAATTGGGTAATTATAATGTGTAGCTAGATACCGTTTATATTTTGAGATATTAAATGTTTAATATCGCTGCCAATTTGGCTTACATCCTCCTATAGGTCACACCACAAAACTGGGAAACAAGTGGCTTGATTTTAAGTTCATATGATGTGTCGGGTTTCATATGAAAATGAGACACATGTGGTGAATGAATAAAATCAATATGTCATGAGATTGACATAATTAGAATCATAATAAATTCATACGAGGTGTATATATTATGGGGTGTAATAATTTAATATTACATAAGATGTGAATTTGCTAAAAACCCCAAAAGATCAAATTTTGTTGGAAATAAATCCAAAATTTGACAAAGACAAAATCGGGGTCAAACACGGTGAACCGTTCAGGGTTCGGTCGAACGGGGTATCTTCGGATCGGTTAACTGAATGGGGAACGGGTAATCACAATTGGTTGACCGAAATTGTCTAGAGTGCCTGGACAATCAGATTTGGTTAACCGAGCGTGAACGGTCAACTGAGAAAAAGTATTTTCGGTTGACCAAAGGTGACATGGTCATCCGATGACTATGCTGCAGGAGAAATTTTGGTGAGTCAACGGTCGACCGAAGCGAAGACGTGGTTCGTCTGAATTTTTCCAGAGAATTTTTCTCATGCGAATTCGGTCGACCGTCTAGCTCACGGTGCACCGAACACGTGTTAAAACCAAATGGTTCGGTTAACCGAGAAAAATTCTCGGTCAACCGAACAATGCGATTTCTGCCTGAATTATTAAGATATTAATTAGATCATGGGTGGATTAATTCCAGATTTAATTAAAATGTTTTAGAGGATGTTTATGTGACAATTAGAGATTAATTTTAGGAGAGAATGAGCAATAGATCATGACTAAGGAATAGTTCTTGATAAGGATGTTTTGGGAGTCTATAAAAGCACCCTTCCTCCTACTTGTTTATGTGAATGCAAAAATTCTTTCTCTCATTAATCTCTCCTCTAATCACTACGAAAATCTCTTACTAATTTTGAGTTTGGGAGATAGAAATCTCAGGAGCTCGAAGATGGGTTATTAGCTAGATTCTAAGCCTTATTAGAGATTGATTGACTAGCTCATTTCTCTCTAATTTTGTTTAGAGTTTGGTGAACACTCGGAGGCAAATCGGTGGACAATTCTACGGGCAACGTGACTCCGGATCTTCAAAAAGGTTTTAGAGAACCTTTTAGGTATGATCTCTCTTTGTGGTTTATTTTAATAAATGTAGGGTTGCATGATATTAGAATAAACACAAAGTAATGTACATAAAAATTGTTGAAAATATGAAATCGATCTTGTATGTTGTATTAAAAATGTTAAAATATATACATACATAGGGACACGAAATCCTACATGCCTTCCTTTCTTTGAGTTCGTTCACCACTGATGTAATTCCTTCCCTCAACAACCGGGAAGATGGTGGTATTCGATGTTTACGCTTAACCCCATTAGTAAGGTCACCATGGATGACTGTTGTTGTGGGGGTTTCATCTCCCTGTCGCTCCCCAGAATTTGTAGTATCCCCAGGAATTGGATAGTTAGTGGTGGTCCGATTGTTGTAGTGAGATGATGTTGTATGCTTGGAAATGGTTCAGCCCTCAGAATCGGCATGTGACACATTTAGGACTAGATCTCCTTCCGCCATCGAACCCGCAAAAATGACATCCAGCTCGTCTGCATACCGTAATGTTTCGTGCTTGATTTTTTCTAAGTTAAAATGGGCCTGCGGAAAACAAACATACAATTTGTCGGCATTGTAGAAGAGTTAAATGGATTATATTTCATGATGTGATGAACTTACAAACGACATTTTCTTTCCACCAACTATCCTCCATCTGAATAGTTCCAAGGTTGGGATCCCATCCCTTCCCCGTATGAGACTTCAACCACCTCCATGTGTAATACTTTTTCTTTGTATTCTCCCAATGGTTCTTTTGTTGATCCCATGTATAGTAAATTCCACATTCTTGATGTAAGTTTCTGACAAGGTTTTCCCCCTTTCGTTGCTAAGTACTATCTCGGGCTTATTCCCAACAACCACCTCCTGCATCAGCAAGCAAATCCATATTTCATGGCTTCTTGATGTCCAATTGGCTTTCTTAGGCTTTGTGGATGGTGGCAGGACAACCTCCTCCGTTGTAGGCTGCTCGGATTGAGAGTTGAAATGATTTATACTTGTCTCTCCCACAACATGAAGATATTGACTGCTAAGGCCTGCAGATAGGTACTCCTCATCTAGTGATAGTTCGTAATCATCTAAAACACCCTTTCTTCAACCGGGAAGGTGGGAAGTCCTGATGTGTTGTGATTCAATTGTCCCCTCATATCTGCAATTCTACAAATTTAATTAAAATAATAGCTGAATGAAACACTAATATAATGAGATTGTTGAAAAACCAAAATGAGATAAAACTAGCATAACAATATGTTCAAATTTAGGGTGGATGAAACATAACATAATTTAAACACTCCTAGCAGTGGCGATAGCATCCCTTATTTGATCTCTAACATTTGACATGATGGATTCGTTGCTTCGTCCTCCAGTGATATCGTTTCCGATAGCGGATCCAGCGATACCGTTTGCGATAACGGATCCAGATGCGGAATCTACAATTTTGTGTTGTCATATTCTTCAATCAATATGTCATTCTGGGCATCTATAATGAAGTTGTGCAATGCCATCGCAACTATCACAATCCTAGCTTGCTTTTCGAGGTTGTAAGGTCCCATCTTCCTAAGGAGTGCCCATCACATCTTTAGGACTATGAATGAACGCTCTATTACATTCCTTAATGACGAATGCATTTGATTAAATTGCTCTTCCCTTCCTTGAGGTTGAGATCCCTGGAAGTCACTTCGGTGGTATCTGGTGTTGCGATAAGGTGCCAAAAAACCTCTTAGATTGGGGTACCCGACATCAATCAGGTATTACTTATCTGCTCAACCACCAAAAAAATTGTTTTAAATGAAACTTCCATGTAAAATTTAAGAAAATTTAATTTACCATTTGGTGGCATCAGGAAATTCTGGTCGTAAATTGATTCATTGAGGATCCGATTATCATGCACACTTCCTTCCCATCCAGCAATCGCAAATGTGAAATGAATGTTGAAGTCACACACAACCAACACATTTTGAGTTGTGTGAGTTGGGTCGCGACCACACCGATATCGTACTTGTTTTTCCTTTGGAACGTAAGCGTTAACATGGGTCCCATCTAATGCCCCAACACAATCCTTAAAGTAAGGAAAATACTTTCCACCACCCCAGGTCATAATATGTTCAAGAATGTCATTCAAACTATCCTTAACCTTTATAACATCGGACGCCCACAAGGTGAGTGCATTAAGAACCACATTGAAATGTCGACTGACTGTTTCTCCCGAGTTCTGGAATTCATCTTGAACGTGTGTCCCAATGCCCATAAAAACATATGAAGTTGTTCTTCAACCGATACATGTCCCGTATTTTTTAAGAGATCTCGCCTTTTTAAAGTATCACACAAACTGAGGAAGGTTGAGAGGTGCATGTGACATCCATCATAACACACGCGCCAATGCCCTCTTAGCATGTCCATTGTTTTCTCATTCCCGGTAAATGATACAGTATGGACTACATACTTATTCAGGCGAGTTCTTATGTACTCATCGACAATACACATGGCAGTTAAGACAAGGATCTCTTCCTCTCTCGCCTCATCCATAAGTAGGTTTAGTTTTGCTTCATCCATTAGAAGAATAAAGACTGATACAATAACACTGGTGAAGGTTAACTGTCACAAATTCGGTCAAACGACTCCCTAGCTTATAGAACATTAGTTGTAACTACGTATCCTTACTTCAGTTTGACATGTACTGCAAGTATTCGTGTGGATTAAATATAAGTTGCATATAAAGGTAAAAATAAAACTCGGTATATAACTTTGTATTAAATATAATAAAGGTAAAAATAAAAATATAGACGAAAATATCAATTTAGTCATTTCAACAAAATATACTAGAATCGTAGTGCAATTTGGCAGAAAATCTGATAAACAGAGCAAACTAAGATTAATAGATCAGAGGTGTATGTGTGAACATGAGTGGTTTGATCGATTTGTAGATCCGCTTTGAAACCGAAGAAGATTAATATTAATTCATCGGAATCTCTTTAACAAATAACTTTATAATCAATTTCTAACATCAATTAAACTGTGTTGGTAGATTGGAACATATTATACCAAATCAGATAAAAGATTCTTATGTAGGAGAAGATATATACCCCACCCGGCCAACCCATCTGACCATACCTTCAAACAAACGCCGATGTCTGGAGGAGTGATGGTCGGGAGAAGCTCTACAAGACCTTCGTGGTGACGAGAGAGATCCGACGATGTACCTTCAGTTGGTACTCGGAAAGGGAAGATGGGGCAACAAAAATTGGTGATGTCGGCGGAGTTGGAGGGGTGGGTGAGAAAGAGTAATGGGGGCATTAGGTTAAATCAGAACTCGTGATTTAGGGGACACGGACAGGAAATTAACATTTCAACAAGAACATTTTGGGTAAAGATACGATGGCAGTCCATGTAAATACTTACGAGTGGAGGGACGTTAAAGAAACTTTATGTGTGGAGCTCACCTTAGTCATCTAAAAACTACTCCCCTCCCGTTTCTTGATCCACGTGTTAAAATTGAAAAACCCGATTTTAATAACACCATACTACTATCGAAACTAGGTTGTTTGGATGAGTTTACGGTGAATAGTAGTTTCCCCAAACCGATCATTGTTTAAAACCAACCATAACAGACCCTAGGGGGGGTTGTGCAGTCGGATTCCGAGGGAATCTGACGGAAACAGAATTTGGATTCCGGTTGACTCCGGAAAGGGGGTTGTTTGTGTACGGAGACATAGATTCCGTCGGATTCTGTGGTATGTATAAAATTTTCTTTGAGTTTTCCGTCACTTTGAGGTCGGAAAACCATGGAAACCGAATTTTTTCGGTCGACCGTCAAACATTCGGTCCACTGAAATGATTATAACGGACGACCGAACATATTTCGGTCCACCGAATTTGTAACTGGAATGATCCGTTCGGACGACCGAACTTAGTTCGGTCTTCCATTTACGTTCACTCTGAGAAGTCTCATTTCGGTCGACCGAAATTAGTTCGGTCGTCCGTTTTCCTTATCCAAACTGTTGGAATTTTTACATTGTGCTTGGTTTTCAGGGGGCACTGCCCCCTTGCAACCCCCGCCACCTTACCGGCATGCGAGACCCCAACCGACCCGTCGCAGTGGACATAAGAAGTATGAGCAAACAACGGAAATCTCCCTTCCCCAAATCACTTCCCGACGTATGCACAAACAACAAAATTCAGTCAAAAAAAACTATTTTCCACTAGATTCTGTTTTACTTTACTGTCCGGTTGATTCCGAAAATCACTTTCCGTTATTTTCCACACCACTAACACTCTAGAAGGTGAGCATACGAACAAACCAGCTCATCAGTATTTTAATTTTTTTACTTCTGCGTAGTGGAATGTTTAAATTTGGTGGCAAGATTATACAGTCCCATTCCCCAATCACCATCAAACTTGTACGAACGTTGGGCAAATGACAGAATCATGAAAGCTATGCGCCTATGCCCATAGACTAACAATATTTTTTGGCCCTCGTGTTTAGAACAATGAATAATCATATCAACGTAACAACATCCAACAGATAACCTAAAATATCATTAACATTTTTTTATTTTCATCATATCTTTTAAATCCTCAAATTTCTACAAAATTGTCAATCGTAAGACATGGTTATACATACCCCAATTCAAACTTTGGAGGTCTATAATCTAAATTTTGGATAAGAAAGTAGATTAAGAAAGGGGAACTACGAAGATGTTAGATTTAATTAATCAATCAAGATCAAAACGAGGCCGAGATATATTCCTTGATGAAATCGCATAATGTCAGGTTAGTCTTTTTCCAAACCTAATCTTTCTCCGGTGATATTTTGAAACGTGAGCTTATGTCTTGACAAAATTTCAACGTTCCGTGGGATTATTTTTAGTTTCGTATTTTAATCATAAAATGCATGAATATCAGTAAAATACTATAATTGAATATCCTAGATTCCAATAGAAAATCAAAATCGAGGTTACCACTAAAAATAATTTCCCATTTTTTCTGTATATAATTCACAATTTAGTAACATAGTAGGAAAGTATTTTTAACTTTCCTTGATTTGCTGGGAGTAAAAGTCATTCTACAAATCCAATCTGACACTTTCAAATATGTTTCTTTCAAATAATAATAAAAAGACACCTTAGGGAAAATTAAGTTTTCCTCTCATTCCAACCAAAAAACCCCAGTCAAAGCAGTGCATGTTCGTGCAAATGCTCAATTTGATACATGCCAAATAACTTTCCAAAAAAAGGTTGTCAAAAAATATCATGAAGCACAATTTCAGCACTACACAAGGGTATAGTTGAAAAAACCCCAAAGTCTTGTCTTTTGCTTAATTTGATAGATTTTGGTTGCAGTCCACGTGGTGGTCGTTTAGCGAAGCACTGCTCCACGCGAATCACATGCACGCCGCATCGGCGGGCGAGCGATGGAGATTGGACGGTCGAGATTCGTAGAGAATCGCGACCGTCCGATCACGTTATCTTAACGTGATCTTAACCTGTTCTCGCGGATCACGTTATCCAGATGACACTCGCTCGGTGGGGCCGAAATTACGTGAATGCCATTGCCTTTTTCTCTTTCCTCAATTAACCTGTCTTTGCGACAAGTCACACTTGGTGAGGGACGAATAAAAACTTAGTTTTGGAATTTCATCTTTTTTGTTCATTTAAGAATGCACAACTAAACTTTGATTTTATTATTATTTTTGTTTCGTTGAAATTCTTCTCTTTTCTTTTTCTTCATATTTTTCATCATTAGTTCTTTCTAACCCGTGCATACTACTATATATTGCATGCAGCTAATGTCGCGACATCCATGTAGTAATACAGTAAGTCAAGTCCTTATATTATATACTTGTAACATAAATGCTTAAAAATTGTATACACGAAAATAATACTTTTGTAAGTTAGTCCTTGCATTATAGTATACTTTTGTTGCCCGTGTAAGTTGAAATGAGGGAGCAATAAAAAAACTCATAGATTTTTTTTTTATATTCTGCAAGGAATTCTTTCTTTCTTATTGCGTGCTGCCATTGTTAGGAGTTTGTGATATATTGAAATTGTTGTTGATGATATGGTAGAATATCACTCAAAGGAGCATGCAGAGGAAATCTTTCTAGAGTAAACAAGGAGGAAGTATTTAACTGGAGAAAAATATGATAAAAATCGTGTCTACTCTGCTCATTTGCAAAGAAATTGGGCAATTGATCTCCAAAAACAATTCAAATCGTAAATTTTCTATCCAACATATATTTCTCTATTTTCTCCCGCTTTCCTCATTGTCTACGATGTTGTTGTTATTGCTTGAAGTTGGGAACAAATGTCTCAATTTATCGATATTATTGTTATTAGTCTTCCCACTCCCACATCACAACCATTTTCATTATAAACAATAATAACAATTAACTAAAACTAGATCGGTTTGAAAATCTTAATCTCATAGAATATTCAAAACAAAAGATTCAAACAAACACATTCACATGTTTGAGAATTAAAATAAAATGAAATAAAATAGAGGTGACAAAATAAATAAATAAATAAATAAAGGACATTGTGGTAATTAGAGAAGCATAGAAGGGCAAATCCGTAAATCCAACTCCCACTTCTCAACAGTCTCCTTCCACCAGACCACCACCACCACCACCACCACCAACCCCACCATGTTCTCCTCCAAACCCAAACCCAAAAACAAACCCTTCTCCATGGCTCTCCTCTTCCTCCTCTTCCTCCTCGTGGGGGTCGCTTCGGGGAGCTTCGTGGTGGAGAAGAACAGCATCCGGGTGCTCCAACCGGAGCACTTCCGGGCTCGCCACGACAGCGCCATCGCCAACTTCGGCATCCCCCACTACGGAGCTTCCATGACCGGCGTCGTCCGCCGTCCCGACGACGCCAACGGCTGCCTCCCCTTCTCCCAGACCTTCGCGTCCCGCTCCGGCCGCCCCGTCTTTCTCCTCCTCGATCGCGGAGGTCAGTTCTTTTTCCAAACAATCAAATTCTGCGACCTCAAATCAAAACAATTACGAGGTTTATGTGTGTTTTGATTTTTGTTTTTTATTTTTTTGAGTGAAAAATTGTTGCAAATTGAACAACTGCCACTACTTCACCAGTACAATAATACCTCGGATCTGCTGGTATGGCTTTTTCTTTCTTTCTTTCCATACTTGGCTTGTTTGAACAAGTGATACATACTCATATGTAAAAGGTAGGTACTTCAAAAAGAAAATAAGTGAATATCGTGGGGGTACTGTGGCTCCCATTGAAATTAAAACAACCAAGTATGGTTTGAGATCACTCCAATTGATCTCAAGGGGTACCTCCTGTGACACATGTCACAATCTCAATTCTGAGACTAGTATTAGACAAGGAAATATTTGGAAGAGATCTTTATCCTCGTTGCAAAATAAAAATAAAAATGATGCAAAATAGCTTTACTGGTGGCTCAAACATTGCATGGTCCAATTTTTGTGGCTGGAAATTGGTTGGGATTCCCCCTCCCCCTCTGTATCTCAGTGTTGCAGTCGAATTTCAGTAGCTGCAAAATATTGGGGTTTTTGGATTTTATGTTTTTTTACCGAGAGTGTTGAGCTAGGTTGAAAACATAAAAAAGAGGAAGACCAAGATTAACTTGGGAGAATGAGTCAAAATAGACCTAAAAGATTGGAATATGACTTGAGATTTGATATTGGATAAGAGTGCATGGAAGAAGACTATTCACATGCATGTACTGTGTTTTTTTAGTTCATTTGTAGCCATCCCAAACTAGTTTGGGATTAAAGGCTTTGTTGTTGTTATTATTTTTTACCGAAAAGTTTTTTTTGGAGGTGTGTTGAAGTGGAGAAAGTTGAGATAGCTTGATTGGTCATTTTGGCTTCACCTCGATCTAAGGTTGAACATATTAATGTTACGAAACAGTTTGGAATTCTTTATCCATAATTCCGTCTTGGCTTTTTCGGGGTTTTCCCCAGAAAAGTTGTTCGTTTCGTGGTGTGTAAATCTAAGGTTGCATCTTTCAGTTTCTGTAGTCGTAAAACAGTTAGAATTTTCGTTTTGTGTTTTGTAGCTTTCGAGCAAGAAAATCTCAGACAAATTGTTACGAATAATAGTTGAGGATGTGATTTTTAGCGGACTCTTGTTTGTCAGTGTACTAGCTGAAGGAACGAGGAGAAGATTGTGTTTGGGGTCTGGTATTGGAAATTTTGTAGGTCTAATAGAGGGTTGTTGGATTGTTTGTGTTGTGTTTTGGTCTTGTGTTTTTGTTGACGTAGGATGTTGGTTGTGGTTGGTTTCACGGAATTTTGCATGAAATGTTATTTTTTTGGTGGAAATATCTGCTTTGTTTTGGTTGGTCATTTAGAGATTTTTGGTGATAAAGGTCTGTTTTTGTAGGTATTGTTTCTGAATTGTTTATGGGAGTACACTTATTCAGGCTGTTCTTAATTACTTAATTTGTTTTTTCTTCTTCTTTGAGTTTTGGTGTAAATAACAAAGTTGTCTGCTTTTTGTCTGGAACTTTGGATGCAGCATTAATGTGGTACTATTTTTGGATTGATCCCATAAAAATATAAAATTGATGAGGATGGGTGATTATTGGGATTGTATACTTTACTGTTGATTTTTGCTAATGGGTGTATGTTGCTAAAAATATGAAATGCAAATATTTGATGATTAGGTGAGCTTAGTTGAAACTGCTAGGACCTTTTAGGTTGTTGGAGGAGTCATTGAAGCTATATGATACTTTGTTCGAGAAAACGTCAAAGATCATGAACCAGATGGAAATAAAAAAATTCATATACCGACTAAAATTGGATAAAAATGGCAACATAGACAGAGATTGATTGCAAGTTGCTGCTGTTGGTTACCCGGACCTATTTAATACAAGAATATGCTTCTACCAATGGTGTTTTTCAAAGAAAAACTGGTCCTTTATCTTTTTTTGTTTAATGTTTTAGATTGCTTTTTCGCGAAGAAAGTGTGGCATGGACAAGAAGCGGGTGCTGCTGCGGTCCTTGTCGCAGATAATGTGGATGAACACCTGATAACAATGGATACACCTGAAGAAAACAAAGATGCTGATGGATACATTCAGAAGATCACAATTCCATCTGCATTGGTCAACCGGGCTTTTGGTGAGAGCATCAAAATAGCACTGAAAGGGTCAGAAGAGGTTGTCATTAAGATGGATTGGACAGAATCCATGCCTCACCCTGATGAGAGGGTCGAGTACGAGTTATGGACTAATAGCAACGATGAGTGTGGGATGCGATGTGATGAACAAATAAACTTCATTCGAAATTTTAGGGGCCATGCACAAATTTTTGAGAGGGCAGGCTATACACAATTCACTCCCCATTACATTACGTGGTATTGCCCTGAGGCTTTCATGCTTACTAAGCAATGCAAATCCCAGTGTATTAACCATGGGAGGTACTGTGCACCGGATCCAGAGCAGGATATGAAAACTGGTTATGATGGGAAGGACGTTGTCATCGAGAACCTAAGACAGCTTTGCGTCCACAAAGTTGCGAATGAAAGCAAAAGGCCATGGGTTTGGTGGGATTTTGTAACTGATTTCCATTTGAGATGCTCAATGAAGGATAGGAAGTATAGCAAGGAATGTGCTGAAGGTGTTGTGAAATCACTTGGTAAGCATGAGATGGACCATTTTTCATTCCCATTATACTATTTGTCCCAACATCTGAGATGATTCTATTTGTGATTTTTAGCTTTGCCCCTTGACAAGATCAAAGAATGCATGGGCGATCCAAATGTTGACAAGGAGAATGATCTATTAAAGGCAGAGCAGGACCACCAGGTTTTGGTGTTTCTACCCATAAATAAACACTTCCAACAAAAGAATTTTTATTGTGCTTTTAACGACTCCGTGTCATTATTATTCCGACAAGGAGATTATAATAATTTGTCATCACAATATGTATTTCACCTACGTATATTTTTTCTTTCACAATAACTGTCTTACAGCTTGGGAAAGGATCTCGTGGTGACATTACAATCTTGCCCACTCTAGTAATTAATAATGTGCAATATCGAGGTTAGTATTTGCATTTCCTACTTTAAGATTACAGTAGGATTTTCTTGAAAATATTAGTGGTGCTGATGGCCTTTTGTGGTTAGCATTTGCCTTATTACTTTAACATCGTAATTGGTTTTTGTTCTCAATACTAGTTAGGCTAAGATACGAGGGTGATACATTTGAACGTGGCGTGTAGTTACATAAAATTTTGTTTAAGAACTCTACGTCCAAGAAGTGGTTTGATATTTTTGTCCAAAGAGGTAGTTCATCTTGTTTTTATACTGTTTACGTTACTTTGTATGACTTCCATGGATCTAGTGGGGAAATTTGTAAAATGCGTAAGCTTTTAACTTTAGATTTTTGGATATTATGAAGTATCAACTATCAAATCATTCTAGATGGAACCTGCTTATTCAACGTCCGATGACTGTTGTTTTGAATTATTTAATAAGCCGTTCATTTACATTACACTGATTTCACTCCCAACTTAAACTATTTTTACCATAACATACTGTCATGTATTTTATAAAAAAATTAGTTGAGAATCTAAAAGTAAATTAAGTCATGGTTTAGAGTACCATTGATAAATTACTCGTCTCCCAATAAAATATCTAAGTTTGCACACTACTAAGCCAATTATGGAGAATGACCTTTCCACCCAAACACAACGTTTTGATTGTTAACGGTCATAATCTAGATTCTAGATTGTTTTGAGAACATTTAGCTCAATGAGTTGAATACCAGATGTCATGATTTTTCCACGTGGCGTAAAGTGTTCATAATTTGCAATTGACATGCCAACATTCCCGGAGTCGGTTTGTGAAGTTCATAAATTGTATTCTCTTGGTAGGTTGGGTATTGACGGCAGTTAATGTTTCATACCATCACAATGTCTAGGATACAAAGTGCCTGAAGTATTGATTAGCTGCGTCTATCTTTACATAATGTTTACATAATCTTGGTTGATTTTCCTTCTGTTATATTTTGTGAAAGATATACTGTATACTAAGAAAACGTAAGTATTTTAGGTGAGTAAATTATTTTGACCAAGTTACATTTGTTCTGCAGGATTGTTGGAAAGAGCCGCTGTTCTGAAAGCAATATGTGCAGGGTTCAAAGAGAGCAGAGATCCTCCTATTTGCCTGAATTCAGGTTTTTTTAATATAGTGATTGTTTGCAAACTTATCTACGGTCCCTCTCACTTTTTGTACGATCTTGCATATATGTGTAGATATCCAAACAAACGAATGCCTAGAAGGAAATGGGGGGTGTTGGCAGGATCTGAAATTGAACATAAGCGCTTGCAAGGTGTCTGTTGGTCATTGATTTTTGTGCTTTGAGATCTTTTTTCACTATTTGTTTTTTCGATGCCATAATTTTCTTTTCCAACGTATCAGGATACATTCAGGGGGCGTGTCTGTGAGTGTCCCACAGTTAATGGTGTTAAATATGCTGGAGATGGTTACACATCTTGTCACCGTAATACACTTTTCAGTTCTCTTTTCTGTTTTGTGATATGCTTCAAGCAGATTTTGGCAAAAGTATGGCTATAACTTGGTGTTTTGCTTATGCCATGTATTAAAGATGTCTTCTAGGGATTTCTGCTCTACGTAGTGAAATTATTGGTGTTGTAGCTAGTTGAAATCCATCTAGTCTAACAATATATTTTTAGTTGCATATGTGTTTCCCATAGGTAAGGGTGGAAATATGGCATTTGTTCCCACTACAAAATTTTAAGCTATGAAGTTCCATACCCAAAACTTCCTGGAAACTTTAATCACAGAGGCAAGAAGTCGTTCTGAATTCATGTTCTCCATTTCTGTAACATCAGACCGAGCTACTTATATGTCACAACCGAAGGCATGGATAATGTTGTCTTTTCTACTCAACGAAATTTGAAAACTGACCCCTTAAATAAAATGCTGTTTTCCTTGCACTTTTGACATGTCATTTAATTGTGTAGTTGAATCTTTCCATATAGTATTTGTAATATATTTCTTATTGTCTTCTTCCAGCTATTGGCCCTGCAAGATGTGCAATTGATAATGGTGGTTGTTGGTCTGAAACTAGAGGCAAAACCACATTTTCTGCTTGCTCAGTTCTGTCTTGCTTCCTTCAACAACTTTCCTTCTAATTTTATTTCAGTACTTTATGCTTGTCTTACCGAGAGTTTCTATTTAATGGTAAAAGGATTATATGTTAAAAGGATGCCAATGCCCTTTCGGATTCGAAGGTGATGGGTACAAATGCAAAGGTTAGCACTATGTTCAATTCAATGAAGTAGTTTATTTTGTTTTGAACCATTGCCCAACATTCGTATCCATAATAGTGAAACCCTCTTAATCACATCTTATATTGACCTCCATTAGATATTGATGAGTGCAAGGAAAAGCTTGCATGTCAGTGTGATGAATGCAACTGCCACAATACATGGGGTGGATATGATTGCACGTGCAAGGGTGGTCTTCTTTATTTGAGTTCAGAAGATGTATGCATTGGTAAGACACGAAGAGCCTATTTTCAACTTACATATGTATGTGTCATCGTTGGAAAATATATGTACCCTTTGTGGCAATTAGAGATGTTCAGTTGCTTACTTCAGAACATAATACCATTCATTCTGCCTTAATTGAGTACTTGCGGAAAACTTCTAAATCATCCTACTTTCTTCGTTCAATTACTCTATTAACTCCCTTTACAGAAGAACCTCCATTTTCTTCTAATCATTCTCTTCTATTATAGCGACAAGCACTGCAAGATTTGGATGGTTGGCGATGTTTGTGGTTTTAGCCTGTGTGGTTGGTGCTGCCTTTGCGGGTTACGTTTTCTACAAGTACAGGCTGAGGGTAAATATAAATAAAACAGTCATATCTTATGTACATTGAACTGCTATGGGGTCATAAAAAATGCTAACGGACCTTGTTTCCTCCACAGTCATACATGGACTCCGAGATCATGGCTATCATGTCGCAATACATGCCTATTGATAATCAGCAGCAAATCGAAACCCAACCTCTGAGGCAAAATCAGAGAGAATATTAGATAAGGTAATTTGCAAGAATGGCAAGTTCAAAACTATTTAAATCCTTTTCTCCCATCCATCTTGGAAAAACCTAGATGGTAGGATTGGCCGCCGAAGCAGCCAAGACCCAGGTCTGAACCAAAGATAAACCAAATGGTATCTTGGGATATAGGATTGGATTGTCAAAAGCATTTCTTCTCTCTGTTCCGACACTATCGTTCTAACATGTGTTTGCACTTTGTGTGGAACAGAAGCATGTGGATGCGTACCTTACATAAACAACTCATCATGCCCAGAGACCCAGGTTCTGAACTTCCAATCCTACCTTGTGTTCTTTGTTTTGCTGAAGTATTTATTATCTAAAACTTGGCATTTAATGAGAGTCCAACCGTCATTGCACACGGAGAAATACTATGGCGATCTGCATATGTAAACAAATAATGAAATGCCAGATTGCAATATAATGCTCATCAATAAGCTTCTACTGTTATGTTTAGTTCTGCATGCTCGTATTGTTGCGACTTGTTATTCTGCTATAAAACGTGATCTATAAGATTAACATACGACTCATTATTCTGCTATAATAAGTGTTCTATAGGATTAACATACGGCGAAGTAGTTGTCATTGTGCCTATTGATAAAATCAAGAGTGTCCTTTTATTTTTGCAAGCAAGGAGTTGTCCCGAAGTCTGCACCATTTTCGAAAGTTCGTGTGTCTCGAGTCCCAGTAATTTGTTGTTAGTCTGTTTGGCTCCGTTGGAAACTTTATGAGATAAGGCATGAGATGGAGATCCTACCATTGCGATAATAAGTCCAGCTATCGTGTGGTTAAAATATCGAGTACCTAAGGAAAGAGAAAACACATCGGCATCAAATATCATCATTTGTGAGCTAATGATGGTGAGATCGAGCTTGATTTCTACGTCTGAAAATCAAGTTGTAGATACTTAGACGAAACCGTAAAAGCAGATGTGTTTGAGAAATTGATGATTGTTTGGTGTGATACCGGAATCAATTTTAGGAAGGTTGTTAGAAATAATATATGCATTTTTACTATTATTAAAAATAATAAGAGTTTCGTAGGTAAGAAAGCAACAAAGTCAAAATTGGCTTGGTAAATAAAGTTTTGGTTGGTATGTCAACATATTCGGGCTAGTGAACCGAGAGCGATTTTGGGTCCATTATGTACAAATCAACTCAACATGTCTCCGGTAGCACCTGTTTCATTACCTTTGTAGGACTTTTGCAAAATATACCATGTGTTTTTTTCCTGTTTTTGTAGTTGATTTTTTCGGAATACCAAGTTACCAACTCCTTGACGACTTGAAGAATCGCACAAAAAAGTCTTCTGGGCCTTCTTTCTTATCTCCAGCAAATGTTTTTCTTTATTTCATGCGTCAAATGATTTGGAGTTGATTACATCACTCTCTTGTCCAAATGCTTCTCTTTATCCTATGCATCAAACTCCAAAACTGCTTTTGATGTGGTTCCGCAGCGTTAATAGTATGAAAAATACTTTCCGTTGAATTGCTTAAATGTTGAATTATTTCCACTCAAAACATTGATAATTAATATAAATCTGTGGATATCAACATTTATATAATTTTACAATCCTTCCGTAATAAAAACCAAATACAGATACGATTTTTTTGTTTGTTTTTGTATTTCATAGTTATATTTGTAGTTAAACGAATTTTGATAACAATTGAATACAAATAAAAATCAAATGTTATCTTCTTACCTTGTAGCTTGTTAAAAATTCTGTAAATGGAGAAGTCAAATACGAAGACGAACCATATATTGTTATATATACTTTGAGTGTTACTTTTACCACTTTTTTGTTACCATATTCAAAATGAATTCTATATCAAGCGATTATATCATACTAAACTTATGTAACAAATATTATCTGGACCACTTTCATCTCCAGCAGCAGGTACAATGTTAGTTAGGACATTCAATTCTTACAATTTTCTGTTTAGAAAATGCTATATTTTCTAGGGTGTTAATAAACTCTCTTAGCATGCTTAGTATGCTTTAAGAGAATAGTGTACTAGTACTCGTTCCTCTCCCAAGCTCATCAATTTTTACACCATGTTTTAATATCCAGACGAGGTACAATCCTATCATACAACATGCAAATTATATTATACCACACAACACTCTTTAAAATTAAATAAATCACAACCCATCCACAGCACTCAAGACCTCAGCCGGAGGGATGAAGTAATCCACAGACAGCCCCCGCACGTCGTAAACGACGTCGTCGATCTCCCATTCCTCCTCCATCCTAGTCACATTGTTATCCCTCCCTATCTCCCCGAACCGGAGCACAGTCGCCACCGACCGCCCCTGGTGTGCCACCAGCACTCCGTCAACGTCCCTGTAGTCCCCGATTGTGCTACGAATCGTGGTCTCCCAGTACGCAGTTTCAGCTACCGAGGACTGGACCCGAGTAAGGTGGGAATCCTCAATGTACACTAGTAGGCCGCTTCTTTGACTGAAGTAGCCATGAATGACATGGCGGATGACCTCGGCTGGACCGTCGCTTCTCTGGGCGATGCTCGTAGGGTCGGCAGAGGACTTGAGGACGAAACAATCGATGCCGCCCACACGCTTCTCGCCGAGGCATTGGGCTTTGGTGAACATGTTGGCTGTGGTTCTGGGATCTAGTCCCTGTGATTGACCAAAGAGTAGGAAAATGGTTAGTCCAACCAAGGAGGGAAACATATTTACAATTCATTTATTATTATTTTTTATTTTATCTACTCTACTTACTCATATCCAAACATTAATAACTTCACAAACATTAGAATAGAACTGTTAAGATTCGATCTCGACTTGACTATCTCAATATAAGAGATCTTGCAACTGAACTAACCCCAATTAGTTCCAATTCACTTATTTGTCCATTGAAGGGTCTTGTGGTGGTTGAAACATATTAACATTCATAGTTGAGAGAGAGTAAACTAACGTATTACGAGTTTCTTGATTAACCATGCATCCTAAAAAATAACATGTTATGTTACATTTTCATTTATGACACAGTGGTTCTGTACTGCTTCATCTAAGAAGGTGCTTGTAATGTGAGCATATCTTCCTGTTGGGAGGTTCGTTAGTCTTTTTTTCCTTGTAACAAGTACACACGCATTTAATTATATGGATATATAAATAAATTGTAGAATGAACCTTGAGCATATTTTGTTTTGTAAATTCCTTCATTTTTTGTGATCATAATTGTATACAAATTTAAGGCCGCGTGCACTGTTTAAGATGTATCACTAGGTCAAAATATCAAAGAATTTGATGATTTGTTTAGTGTTAAGCACGATGCTACAAAGGATGATCAATGCAGGGCAAGTCATCTTCATATTACAATATGTCATCAAATTCAAAAGATGTTTTTTTAAGTTATTCTAACTAAATCATAATATCAAAACTTACAGCATAAATTGCATGAATGTCTTTCTTTTTAAAGTTTTTCCAACTTTATTCTAACTTAATCCTAAAACACCCTGATCAACTAATATTTTTAACTTATGATCTTGACTATTCTAAATTTAAAGATCTATCGCTTAGACCTAACTTATCTAGAAATATGAATGTTAGAAGTGTACCTGAATGATTCGCCTAAGTGGGCGTTGGGGTCCTTTTGCAGCATGAGTTCCAAGCCAAGGTATGTGTCTCCAAACTATCTTCCCATTGCTACCAGCAACAATCTTACATCCACCAACCACCAACTCCATAGACCACATCCCTGGACTCATTTGCCACAGTAAGAAGCAACCGCTTTCGCCGCCGCCGCCACCGCCCCCTTTGTGATCCGTCTTGCCTGTTGTTGTCTCTGTTCCATTGTACAACATTCTCAAGGTGCCTGTGATGTATGCGTTTTTCGCACGGTTTTGGGGCTTTGAGCACCCTGTGGCCGCCAAGTATTGTTGTATGATATAGTTCGCCGATGATGTGGCCTACGCGACAAGTTGATCGATTATACAAATAATACAAGTAAAAATTATTGAAATGTAGGAAAAATACAAATGAAGACAGACATGAAACTTTGAATCTAAATATCTAATCATGTACATATTATTGGAAGCGAAATTAAAAGTCGATGGTCATGAATCTTAGTGATCGACTATCACGAGAAAGCAAAAAGTAACGAGAGAAAAAATGTTACAACAAAATGGTGTTACGGAAAGAAAAGAAATAGAACATAGACGAAAACAACTCACAATAGGAGCATTTTTTAGCAGAAAACTATAAGCAACTTCCTCGGATTGCGAAATGGGAGCCAAAGGGCAACCAAGAACGCCAAGAGTGAGCTTCAAGTTCATCCTCTTCTCATTCAATAAGTCTAGAGAATGGACATCGGTCGAGTGCCTCGAACGAAACCACGACCGGATGGTCTCCCACGAGCTCTCCCTCTCGCCACCGTCCTCCACCACCTTGGCCTCTGGGTCCGGACCCTCGATGAGAGGAGTGAGGGGTTGAACTCTCCATCCATTGTAATTACCCTTCATCTTACCTCTACTTCCCATATCAATCCAACACCAACACCAAATAAACACAAAATATAAAGTGGGAATGTTGTTGGATCTCGTGCATGTGATGGAGGGAATTTGAAGGAGAGCGTTGGTTTCTGGACCCTACCGAAGTGACAGCACGTCCCAACAACTGCAAACCTTGTTTGTTTCTACGGTATTGAATAGCTTAATCAGAACAATTAATAACTATTCCAAACATAAGTGATCAGAAGGTGGTGGTCAAGTTTGTTTGTTGGTGAAACGTACGGTACGTTAAAAAAAAACTTTGTAAACCGTAATGTGATTTAAGGAATTATAATATGTTACGTATTGTCGTAATATTGTATTAGGTGTTCGAATGGACGTGCATTTAACTTAACATGCAGTTATTTTCATCAAAATCACGTCTTTCTGTATACGGATTATGAATTAATTATTTGATTTTTGCTCTGTCTGTACAACTTATTTGGTATTTCAACTTCAACGGTCGTCAAATTTATCATATGACAAACGGTTCAGGAGACACAGGAAGGAACTCAATTGTGTTAATTTGATGAGCTCAAGGCTCATTGTAGAACCATTGTGAAAACAATAAAAATGAAAACATCTCCACCTTAAACCAGATATTAAGGAAAACTATATTTATCAAATTTTTTTCATTTTATTGGTGCCAATTGTAATACAAAAAGGAATCTTATTCTGATTTGCAACATAAAGGTACAATAACCAAGTTAACAAACTTGGCTTATACTTTTCTTACCCAAAAAGTTTTTTAATGTTTTGCTAGAGTACTATTATTATTATTATGAAATCATGCATTTTACACGTTAATGTCCTCACTTTAAAGGTCACTATTAGTGCACTTAACTTACATCTATTCCAAATAAATAAATCTATCAATGTTAATTATATGCTTGGGATCATATCTTGGTCTAGTACTTCCTTTTTTGTTTCACGACCTTTCAAAATTGGGTGAGTCTTCTATTCTACGTGGATTTTCTCACCGTCAAGGCTTTAGCTTTATGCACTCTTCTTTTTGTCCCACTTTGTCTTAATGTGTTCTCTTTCTAATGTTGTGAGTGCCCATGACTTGGTGTTTGAGAGTTAGAATATTATTGGATCAACAACTTCCTCGATCAAAGAGAAAAGTAGAATTTGATTTTGAAAACTTTGCTTTAGCCGTTGTGTTGTATTTGCTTAATGCCAACGTTGCTTAAATGATTTGAAGTGGTTAAGGTATGGAAATAATCTTACAATGTACTGCCAGAGTACATTTATAAACATTTCGATCAACCATGCATATAAAAGCCAAGAATCTACTAAGAAATTGAATCTCAGTGGTAAAATATTATATAATCAACTATGAATATTTATAAATCATGAAATGACAAAAAACAAATAATCAAAAGTCAGTGCTCAGCAGAGCACTTCTATTCCTCTTTTGCTTACACTATAATAGAGAAAGATGGATTTCCCTTTCATTTATAAATTGAATAATCCATCGTAGATGTGTTTATTTTTTGTTTTTGTTTGAAGGTTCATAAAAAGAAGCAAAAAAACCCAATGGGATGATTCTATACCGATTTTCTTCTCATATATAATATAATGCATCAATAATTGGAATCAGAAAAAAAGGAAATAAAAAAAGAAAAGTTAGAAAACTAGGAATCAAATCAAAGATATGAGAATCTATGTAGGAAGGCATAGGTCCCTTTATTTTGTGGGTTTTTAATGTGGACCCCACTTGTCCCTCGTGCAGGGTGGGTCATCCAAGTTAGGTTTTTTTGGGGTTGAAATAGGGGTGTAATCGATCTCTAAACGAGCGATCCGAGCCTGCTCAAGATCGGCTCGTTAAGGGTTTCGAGCGGAAAATTCTGCTCGTGCTCGGTTCGACCTGCTCGCGAGCGGCTCACGAGCGGCTTGTTAACCTAAACTTTTGTTTGTGGTATTGAATTCCTAATAATGGTGTCCTAACAAGTAAATTATAAGATTACTTAAGACAAATATAATAATAGTTACTAACACAATTTTAAAATTAACACCTAAAATAAAATACAATCTTATAAATTATACGACAACATCAACATCTTATAAATAAGATTATACACTTGGATCAAACAAAATCAACACAATATTAAAATCTAACACAATCTCCTAAAGTATAGGACAACTCACAACATCAACATCTTATAAATAAGATCATCCACCTGACCCAGACCTTAATTTATTTGAACTTTTGGTGTAGAAAAGAATGAGAAAAAGAAAACAAATAATAATAATGAAAAAACGAAAAATTTAGGACTAATAAGGTTTTGATTCTTATGAGTATTTTTGTTTGGTTTGTTAAATAGATTGTTGGGTTTGGTAAATTAGTTTATTAAATGAGTTTAACACTTTACCGATTGGGTAATTGGATAGAATATTCAGGTTAATCAAATAATTGGATATAGTAATCAAGTTTCGAGCGATAATTGAGCGAGCACCGAGCGAGCATCGAGCGAGCGTGGTCTGCTCGTGCTCGGCTCGTTACTAACCGATTCGAGCAATTTCGAGCAAAATCAGAGCAAAATCGAGCGAACATCGAGCGATCTATCGATCCCGAGCAGAACTTGACAGCCCTAGGTTGAAATAATGGATTTTTTTCTTTTTCTTTTTTGAAATAAGAGTCTTCCAAGTTATTCACGGTCCAAAAGAGAGAGAATGTTAATTAAGGGAATGGGTTGGGAAGTCCATTTCAATTTGGTTGATTTTTCTTGTTACGAGAAAATGAGCTTGTAAGCAAAGGTATATGTTAGTCGACGATGGATAAAAAAAAAGGGTTATTTGCTTGGTGCCACCAAGAAATAACTAAATTGATTTTATGTCACTTGGTTCAGACTATTTGGTCTAATATCATAACAAAATCAAACTATTTATCTTAATGTCATAGCAAAACAAAATATTTATTTTTATGTCATTCTGTCGGTAAACCGTTAACTTTTCTGTTAACGTCCGTTAAGTATATTAATATTAATGGAAATTTTGTAGAATCACCCTTAATAAACAAAAAAATCATAAAATTCATTATATGTGTTGTAAAAATTACAAACAATTACAAAAAATATATATTTATACTCTCATCTCTATCTTTCAACTTTCATTTCTTCTTTTCTCTCACTAAACTTAATGACTCCATTACTAAGGTAATGAAATTCGATAAATTTTCTTTCTAAAAATTATTTATTTTTATTTATCTTATTTCAGATTCATGATTTTTAATATTTTAGTACAAGAATCTCATAATTTATAAAATAATTTTTATACAAAAAAATTAATATTTTTGGAAAAACACATTTTATATAAAAATGAATTTTTATTAGACATGATTTTTTTAATAAAAAACAATTAATTATTTTGTATTTTTAAAATTAAAAAATTATCGAATTTTGTTAGTTTAGTAATCGAGTCATTAAGTTTAGTGAGTGACAAAGAAGAAACGAAAGTTGAAAGATAGAGTTGAGAGAGTATAAATAAAAATTTGAGTAATTTTTTGTAATTTTTACAACACATATAATGAATTTTATGATTTTTTTGGTTTTTTCAGGGTGATTCTGCAAAAAATCCATTAAATATTAATATACTTAGTGGACGTTAACGGAAAAGTTAACGGTTTACCGACGGAATGACATAAAGATAATTTTTTTGTTTTGCTATGACATTAAGATAAATAGTTTGATTTTGCTATGACATTAGACTAAATAGTCAGAACCATGTGGCATAAAACAAATTTAGTTGTTTCTTAGTGGCACCCAAGCAAATAACCCTTAAAAAAAACTTAGAAGACATCTTACATGAGATGTAAGTTTTGATAGCGACAAAAAACCCACTTGATCTCTATGATTGAGACCCAAGTTTGGGAATGCTTGTAGTGATGAAAATTAATGGCAAATGATAGTAATTACTAGAATTATTTCTCACTGAATTATTTAGAGAGTCGTATCTCTATATTTTTTGTGAATATATATAAGATTGGTGGATAATTAGTTTTGAATAACATAAGTGTTTTTATAACTTGCTTAACAACTATATTTTGGCAATAAGATTTTCAATCTTAACCCTTCATTTCATTAGTCCCAAGGTACAATTGACATGCATAGCCTGTCTATCTCAAAACCACGTTACTTTAAAGTTCAGGACATTTCACATCTAGATGTGATAAGATGTGTTCCAAAGCCTAAATATATGAAACGTGAAAGAGTGGTGATAACTGTCATTTCATAATCATATGACGTGACTGCTCTTAGTTAAAATATGAGGAAATACACAACCTCGCTCACCATGGGTCGGTTTGGATACCAGCCGCGTTTCAGTTTGAGTCTACGGACGTCGTGTCTGAATTTTTTTTGAAGACTATGAAAAATTCAGACGTAATTTTTTTTGTTTGGATGCTTTTTGAAGCGTCGGGGGTATCCTTCTCCAAAACCCAAATTCAGTCATACTTGTTGTTTGGGTGCTTTAACTCACTTGTTGTTTTGAGCTTTTGATTCTTAGGTTTAAGGTTGAGCAACAACCGGTTCGGGTTTCGGTCTAGAACGGTTTGATTTTTTTTTTAAATTTTAAGGTGAAAAAACCTAATTTTGGACCGGATCAGTTGCTCATTCCTACTTGGGTTTGCGTTTTGCATGCGTGAGATGCAATTATACTTTTTTTTGTTTTGATTTTTTAAATTATTTGTAATCTGTTTTTAAATTATTATTTTTTCAAAATATGTTTTCTAATTGTTTTTATTTTTACCAATTTTTTAATTTTTTTAACGACTGTTTTAATTTTTTCAAGATTGACCTCCAAATGATGTGTAGGAGAGAACATATTGAAAAGTTGGGCTATTTTATTCAATAAAAAAATTAAAAAAATAAAATAATTGGAAAACATATTTAAAAAAAAATTAAAAAACAGATTAAAATGATTTCAATATTGGTAATCAAACAATATAATAACAAGGGATAATATTGGTAACTCAACAAAATATTTACGTCTGGGTGAAAAGCTAACTTCGATTAACTTCTCAAATGGATGGATTTTACACAGGGGTGTTTGACTTTGAGACGCATGAACCCAAACCGATATTTGTTGTTTGGTTGCGCAAACCAACGTCTGGACATCTGCCCAGACGCAGACGTTGATTCCCGTGTTACCAAGCGTACCCTAAAAGCTAAAACAAACTCATCTTGAAAATTTTCCTTAATCCCTTCCATAACGTGTTTCAAGTTTTGCTCAAAAAGAAGTTTGTACCATGATTGGAATTCAATCTATCCACCTTAATTCCTTAAATCATTCCACGGAAGTGGGTTTTTTCTCACAATTTTTTTCCTACTTAGAAGCATAATTTCTTGACAATCACTTGGGTAGAATTCCAGCAACAAATCAAGCAAAATGTTACGTCAAAAGATTGGAACAAACCATGAAATCAGCTTGAAGTAAAAGGACAACAGTTACAGCTCACAAGCAATGTCGATTTCCGTCAGAGCCCAAAATAACCAAGAATTTTGTTATTTTCTTACCAAAAAACATTTTTTCCCTACAAATTCGAGACATCCAATTGAAACATTCAAATCATATTTGACAAAAAAAAAACTCCCATCAAATTTAGCTTATCAAAAAAATATTTTAAAACTATTTTGCCTACACTTCAGTATAGCTAGGTACACGGAAAGTAGATTTTTCTCGAGATCATCTTTCCCCTTAACTTTGATGCTTTACCAAAGATTAATATATTCGGCTAAGTATATGGTTAACTATAGTTTGTCATCCTAAACTATACATTGATTTTACTTCCCCATGAACTTTAAAATATGACGGTTACCTCTCTTAAATTTTCATTTTCTAACACTTTACCCTTGAACTTTATAAATACATTATTTAAACACATATTTGTCTTATTTTTGGAACAGGATCCTACGCGAGGTAGCACAAATTGCCATCGCCACAAGCATTCAAACAAAAGGCAGCTCCGAACTGAGATCTTTTGGAGTTTGGAGCATTATAAATTATAATGATATTTTTTTAATAAGCACATAATTTAGATTAATTATAGAATTTGATCATGAACCATGACTCATTCTCAAAAGTCATACAATCTGACCATTGTTCTTGAGTAAATGTTACCTAAGGCATATTTTACAATATCGAATTCCAAAATAGTCAAACAATGCAAATTTTTAAGTATGGTAGTTTCAAGGTGCAGTTTCTCTTAAGGTTTCCACACTAGGTTGTAATGATCATTGTTCAGAAATACAGGATGCGGATTGGATGCAGCAAGACACCGCATCTTGCATATGCGGGATGCGATGCGAGTGCATATTCGGTTTGCGATTTAATAATTAAATAATATTAATAATATACATATATTAATTATAAATTATATATATGTGACTAAAAATTTAGATAAGATTTTGAATAATTCCTAACATAAATATTAAACAAAAGAAGACATAATAACACAAGTGTACAAGTAGTAATATATTAATTTTTTGAGTTCCAAGGTGATCTATCAAACATAATTTGTGCAATCCAAATGATTAAAATAAAGGCCTAAACAACAGTGGAAGCAAAATAACCAACAATTGTAAATAAGTTCATGACATAAAATCTAATTAATAAAACATAAAAACACGAATTATATTAATTAGGACCATAACGATCCTACATTAGAAGCCCACCTGAGGCCCGATCAATCCAGTTGGATAAGATCCGACCGCCCATCATTTTTAAGTGTGGCTTGTGTGTTTGAGTGAATTTAGTTTCTTGTATTAAAATTGATTTTGGTTTCAAAGTCCGGATAATGTTATCTATTGCACATCTTTTATCTATCGTACCCAATCCATGTAATAAGCTTCATAGAGGAATATTTGTCCGGAAGTGAAGAGATCCAACCTTGACCATGATCTCTACCAGGGAGTTGTGGTTGACCTCCAATAAGCCTTGTTTTCTATGAATGTTACTGAGGAGTGCTGAAGTTTGTTCCTCATTGTTGGGGAAAATACCTAACTGGTTCACAAAATCCCAAAAGGCCTCGTAAGTTTCCGTAAACAAGGTGTCAATGCGATCATTGATGCCCGTCCGTCAGGTGTTGGTTGTGGGTGAATGTATTCAAAGTGATGTGTTATTACGGGGAATTTGCTACAGTACACCCCGTAAGTGTCCAAATTGGTCATATGCACCTGCTTTTTCGGTATTGCTGCATATGCATCTGGTGAGCATCCTATTTGTGCAAATGCACCTGCGCCGTTCGTGGGCCCCACTCCAGAGAAACGACGTGAATGAGTCGTTAACGGCCGTCCGAATCGGTTCGTGATCCGTTTGGTAGGACGTGTAATTTGGGATTGACTGTAGCCAAATAAATTTTACTAAGACTAATCTAAGACCATGACGAAACCATTACAGTGCTGGAATCACTCTGCATCGAATCACTCTGGATCGACTCTGGCATCACTCTGGATCGACTCTGGCATCACTCTGGATCGTCTATGGAATAACTCTGTATCGACTCTGGAATCGGTCTGGATCGTCTCTGGAATCGTTCCGGATCGTCTCTGGAATCGGTCAGATCGTTTCTGGAATCAATCTGGATCGACTCTGGACAATCTGGATCAACTCTAGAATCACTCTGGATCGTCTATGGAATCGCTCTGCATCGACTCTGGAATCGTTCTGGATCGTCTCTGGAATCAATCTGGATCGACTCTGGATCTCTTCTTAAATGACCCTGGATTCAGTCTGGATCCGTTCTGACATCACCCTGGATCGACTCTGGATCTCTTCTGGAATGACCCTGCCTCTATTCCGTAACTTACGTTACACCTAGGGTCTTTCTGGCATGACCCTGAATCCATTCTGGATCCGTTCCGGCATCACCCTGGATCCACTCTGGATCTCTTCTGGCATGACCCTGGATCCATTCTGGATCCGTTATGGCATGACCCTGGATCCACTCTGGATCTCTTCTAGAATGACCCTGCCTCTATTCCGTAACTTACGTTACACTTAGGGTCTTTCTGGCATGACCCTGGATCCACTTTGGATCTCTTCTGGCATGACCCTGGATCCATTCTGGATCCGTTCTGGCATGACCCTGGATCCACTTTGGATCTCTTCTGGCATGACCCTGGATCCACTTTGGATCTCTTCTGGCATGACCCTGGATCCATTCTGGATCCGTTCTGGCATGACCCTGAATCCACTTTGGATCTCTTCTGGAATGACCCTGGATCCATTCTGGATCCGTTCTGGCATCACCCGGGCGGGCCTGCCCGTTTGTTTGCAAGAAAAGGAAGGAAATAAGCAGTCGAGCCTCGCCCAACCCGTTTAGCTTCGCGGGCTCGGGCCAAGCTGGTCGTTACCCACCTTTATGCAAGACCCTAAAGTGGGTCCTACGATTGTCCCAACCCATGTGTTAGTCTCAAACGCACACAGATGGTGCAACCCCCATTTTTGTATTCACTACACAAGTATACAAAAGTACAAGTCCTTAATCATTGGTTGTGACAGCCCCACAACTCAACACTCACTAGTATAGTGCTCACACTAATTGGTTGTGACAATCCCACAACTCAACGCCCCCTCGTGCAAACTCTCACTGTTTTGTGGTCTCGATATTTGGTTGTCTCGATGGTTTGTTGTGTCTCCCTACAGCTCAACGTCCCTTTATATAGGCATCTGCCTATAGTTGTTGCTCTAAGAGGCATTCAAATTAGGACTGTCAATTTTACACGAAACATGATTACACAACACGAAAACGACACGAACTTAGCTGATATGGATTGAGAATTTGAACACGATTAATAAATGGGTTGGATATAGCAACATGATTATTAAATGGGTTGTATATGGATTTCTGGTGCAAAAACGATTAACACGATTAAGACACGATAAGTAATCAGGTAATTAGGTACACCATTTAAAATATTACACGATTAAGACACGACTAATACCGACAAGTCTACAAGTAATATATAAGTTATAAATTATAATGAACGGGTGGCATGCAATCATGCAATCTGGTATTCGTGTAATAAACAGAACTAATTGTGTATGGATTATTGTTTAATGGTGTAAACGGTAGTCGTGTTAAACGTGTACACGAAGTAATCCATTTAATAATAGTGTATAAATGGGTTGTATATGGCAACACGATTATAAACGGGTTGGATATGACAGAAGTCTAGCAATACGATTATTAAATGGGTCGGATACGGCGCAACACCTAGAGTTTATATATACGACATGATTAGCACACGACATGACAAGACCCGATTGACAACCCTAATTCAAGTGTCCACTCAAGGCCCATGCAAATCCAGATTTTGTCCCTCCTGAAACGCATGAAGAACCACAAAAGTTTTCTTGTTTGCACCAACAAACTTTTCTAATGTTTCCTTATTTGCCTTGCTTGTTGGCTGTGACTCAGGTGTAATGCCCCCAAGTTGTCAAATCTGCTCAATTCAAACATGGTCGTTTGGCTAACAGAACGAGTCCCTGGCCTAAATGAGGATCCGCCCGAATCCTACCAAGTTGCCCAAATTTGCTTGGCTCGTTAGCACCCAAAGGCCTCTTGATTTGTACTTATGAGCCCTTGTGACCCAACGCAATCCCAAACTCATCCTATGGCTCAATCCAGGGGGAACCATTGGCATCACCAGGTCATGGCGACCTTAACCCTGTAATAGTAGGGTTCGTTGATTTCGTGATTTTGTTCCCATGGGCAGCTACAAGCTCCTTGATTTGGTAATGCTCCTCTACGTTTTCACACTCTGCTGATCTATTGTTGCTTCCCACTCCTGAAGTACAAGCAGACTGCTTACCTTGTTCCCCAAAAGGAACGTCAGACGAGGTCTTCAATAAGATCCCAGAGTCTGAAGGAGTGAAGGGGTTAGTCATTGGGTGATTAGTATTGGTGTTTGGTATAATTAGATTAAAAGCCATGGTGTTTGTGATTGTTTGTGCGAGCTAGTTTGGAGCACCTTGATTCATTTGGAACATGTTTGTCATATTCTGGTTGAATTAGGCCACGTAGCCAGGGTTGCATGTTTATGTTTGTTCCTAAAAAAGTGAATGGGTTCATAAAGAGGAACTTACCAAACAAATTTTGGCACAAGGTGTTCAAGTTTTAAGGGCCTTGAATTCCAACATTGTTTGGAAGCCCATTAAACATGAATGAGTTGTTTGTTGGCTGGGGGGCAACAATGTTTGTTCCATGTTGGACCCAAATTTGATGGTTTAGTTGAGCTTTGTCGATGACAACCTTTATGGGATCTTCCTTTCTTGCCTCCTTTGTAGATTCCTTCCTTGCCTCCCACCAGTAGTGTGGTTTTTGTCCTGTGCTCCTTGATTTAGACCCCCTTCAAGCCTTGATTGTGGCAGTCGAGGTGGTTCTCCAGATTTCTTGGAGGAGGATGACTCATTAACTTGTCACTCATTTCCCCATGGCGCGAGGAGTCCCCCGGTTGCCTACGGACTTGTTTAGCATAGTTAGAGCGGTGCCAATTGTTTCTACCAGATCCTCTCCAATTGTAATTTTGGACCCCAAGGTTTATATGCCTTCACCTTCGACTGTGATGGATATATCATACGGTTCCCCCCATTCTCAAAGTTTCCAAATGGTGGAAGTCATTATTGTCACAACAACATACTTTAATTTGACCCTCCCAAGAGTGAGTACCATCTTAGTTAAAGTAAGTTCGTCGATGACATTCAGATCTCTGAAGTCTTTGGTGATGTCAAACCATAATTCAGGGCTCCACAAGTCAAGGGAAGTGCCCTTGGTAGTTAACCACTCTTCGGTGTCTATCTTTGACTTTTCGCCCCTTTTGATCGTCTCCATCTTTCCAACGAGATGGTTGCGTTATCCGCAATAGAGAAACCTTCCTTGCCATCTCTGAGGCAATAACTTTTGATGAACACGTGATAAGGAAAGTTCTCGCCCCTATGACTCTATGAGCCTAACGTTGAAGTGCTCCGGCCAGTTATGTGATAATTTCTCGTTGATATTATGTTCGCCCAACACATGACCGTGTGTAATAGAGCATAAAATGTAGAAGAGAGAAAGGATTGTAGAGGGAGTTTGAAAAAGGAAAGATGACCTTAAATCTCTATTTAGAAGAGATTGAAGTAGGTTCTATTTATATCATAGGTATGAGTTACAATGATTCAATTGAACAATATGGGACTAAAATTAAAGTACAATAGAATGAATGTGGTACATAAAATGGGCCCAGTTCATTGGGCTAAATGTATATCCTAATATCCCCCCTCAAGCGAATAGTGAGGGAACAACAGTGAGCTTGGAACGAAGAAGATTGAACTGAGGGGAAGGTAGTGACTTAGTAAAAACATCAGCTGTTTGGTCTTTACTGGAGATAAAGCGTATATTAAGCTGCTTTGATGCGACTTTTTCCCTAACAAAGTGGAAATCAATTTCCACATGTTTGGTTCGAGCGTGAAAGACAGGATTAGCAACAAGGTAGGTAGCTCCAATGTTGTCACACCATAAAGTGGGAGGACTGAGACATGGCAGATGCAGATCCCGGAGTAGCTGTTGTATCCATATCACTTCAGCTGTGGCATGTGACAGACTTTTATACTCTGCTTCGGTGCTTGACTTGGCAACAGTGGCTTGTTTTTTTGATTTCCAGGCAACTAAGTTGTGGCCAAGGTAGACACAATAACCAGAGGTAGAGCGGCGGTCGTCTAAGTCCCCAGCCCAATCTGCATCAGAGAATGCAGACAAGTGGCTTATCTTTGTAGGAGGCGTACATACATAATTTAGACCATAATTAATAGTGTGTTTTAAATATCGTAGGATTCGTTTGACAGCAGTCCAGTGATCATCATTGGGACTATGCATAAACTGACATACACGATTAACAGAATATGTGATATCAGGTCTAGTTAAGGTTATATACTGAAGGGCACCCACAGTACTTCTATAGAGAAAAACATCATGCATTGGTGAACCAGTGTGGCGTGTTAACTTTGTGGATGGACAAGAAGGGGTGCTGATTGGTTTAACGTTGTGCATGTTAGTTTTAAGCAATAGATCAGAAATATACTTTTGCTGGTTAAAAAACATGCCTGAATTTGTTTTGTGGGCTTCTATTCCTAGAAAGTAGTGAATAGAACCTAAATCCTTTAGGGAAAAAGTAGAGTTAAGGGTTGAAACAACCTGAGAGAGAAGTTGGGGAGAACTGCCGGTAATGAGAATATCATCAACGTAGACAAGGATGATCAGTAAATGTTGACCAGTTTTTAAAATGAACATAGATGTATCAGATAAACTTGGGCGAAATCCAAGTTCACCAAGCTTATTTGCTAATTTGGTGAACCAGGCACGTGGGGCCTGTTTGAGCCCGTAGATTGCTTTGTGAAGTCTACAAACATGATGGGGGAAGGAAGGATTAGTGTATCCTTGATGTTGAGTCATGTAGACTTCCTCTTGGAGATCACCGTTTAAAAAGGCATTATTAACGTCTAGTTGTCTAATAGCCCAGTTTTTGGAGATAGCGAGAGAGAGAACCACACGAATAGTCACAGGTTTAACAACTGGGCTAAATGTTTCATCGTAGTCAACACCTGCTTCCTGATGGAACCCCTTAGCAACTAAACGTGCCTTGTATTTTAAAACAGAACCATCGGGATTTCGTTTTATACGATAAACCCATTTGCAACCAACCAAGTTTTTACTAGAAGAAACAGGAACAAGTGACCAAGTTTTGTTGAAAGTCAGTGCTTTAAACTCATCATCCATAGCTGCCCTCCACTTAGCATTTTTGACAGCAATAGAAAAATTCGAGGGTGTTGTGTCAGAAAGGGAAGTGGCTGCAGGATGTTTGGTGGTGTGAAAGGTTTTGAAACCAGGAAATTCTTTTGGTCTGCGGGTGTGATCTTTTGTTCGGGTGGTCATGGGATGGGAGATGGGTGGATGATTATTTTGGGTGTTGGTAGTATCAGGAGAAGTGTGTGGACTAGTAGGTGTTGTAGAGGATAATGGTAATGTGGATGGTGGTGTCTTTGTAGTTGGAGGTGATTGTGTAGTGGATGAATTGTTAGGACCTGTCAAGATATGCTGTGGGGATGCTATGTCAGAAACATATGGATGGGGTATGGCAGAGGTGTAAGTGCGACTACCAGATACCTCAACAGGCATAGCCTTAGCACAAGGAAATGAATTTTCATCAAATACCACATGTCGAGAAATATATGTTTTAGAATTTTCTAAATCATAACATTTATACCCTTTGTGATTAACACTATAGCCCAAAAACACACAAGCAGTAGATCGGGCTTGGAGTTTATTGGACCTATAGGGCCTTAGATAAGGAAAACAAGTGCAACCAAAGACTTTTAAAATAGAATAGTCTGGTGGTTTTCTAAAAAGTTTTTCAAATGGAGAGATATTGTTAAGTATAGGAGTGGGAAGTCTATTGATTAAAAAGACTGAGGAAAGAAACGCATCATCCCAAAATTTATTAGGAACACTAGAATGTTTAAGTAATGATAAACCAGTATCAACTATGTGACGATGTTTGCGCTCAATCGATCCATTTTGTTCATGGGTGTGAGGACAAATAATTCTATGATTGATGCCATGATCAGATAAAAAACGGGAAACATTACGAAATTCTCCTCCCCAATCGCTTTGAAAGTTAATAATTTTACAGGAAAAAAAGTTTTCAACTTGTAGTTTGAAACGTTGAAAGATTGAAATAACTTCAGATTTGCATGAGATAGGAAAAAGCCAAGTGTAGCGAGAGAAATCATCTAGAAAGCTGACATAAAAACGTTTTCCGGTAGACGAAATAGTGGGTGCAGGACCCCAAACATCAGCATAAATTAATTGAAGAGGAGCAGTAGTATGATTATTAGAAGAATGAAATGGTAGTTTGATGTTCTTTATTTGAGGACAAGTATGACAAGTATGCATAGTTTTAGAGCCTGAAACGGGCAAACCATGACGATGAAGAATAGTTTGAGCTATTCGCGTAGAGGGATGTCCCAGACGCTGATGCCAGATTGAAACAGGAGCGCGTTCACCCAGGAAAACTAACTTGCGAGGCCAGAGTCCGGAGAGATGGAGTCGATATAGACCGTGCTCAAGTTGTCCTCTGAGAAGGACCTGCCCCGAGGAGAGATCCTTGACAAGACAATAATTTGGAAAGAACTCAAAATAAACATCGTTGTCAGCAGTAAATTTAGCAACACTTAATAGTTTACGTGTAATGGATGGAACAAAGAAAACATTATGCATACGTAAGGGTTTAAGAGAAGAGGGAAAAGTGAGAGATCCAGTGCGAAGAATAGGCAAACCTGTGCCATTTGCTGTTTGGATCATATCGGATCCAACATATTCTTGCGAGTCATGGAAACTACCAGTGTCATTTGTTAAGTGATGTGTTGCGCCCGAGTCAGGGTACCAAGCATCACTTACTTCATGACAGGCAGAAGCCATATTAGCAGAGGGATTAGAAGGGGATTGTAAAGAGAGATCAAACCGTTTGTAGCATTGGAGAGCTGAGTGGCCCAGTTTTGTACATATCTGGCACTGGATACGGGATTTAGAACCAGAAGAGTTGTTATGGGTGTTGTTAGTGCGGAAGCGGGAGTTGTTGCGTCCAGAGTTGTTGCGATTGTTAGGCCGATTGTTGGAACGTCCGGAGCTAGTACGAGAAGTGTCAGATGCTTTGATGGCGTTGTTGACGGATGGATCTGGGGTGTGGTGTTTCTCCAGACGAGTTTCATGACAGAGAAGCATGCTGTGGAGATCTTCAATGGATATGGGATCTTGTCGAGTGGTTATGGAGGTGACAAAGGAGTCGTATTCAGGTCCAAGGCCTGAGAGGATATGTAGCACAAGGTCTGCATCGGAGACAGGATTGGCGACGACAGAGAGTTTGTTGGAGAGAGACGTCATTTGCTGGAGGTAGTCTGTGACGGAGGATGCACCTTTCTTGATGGTTTGAAGTTGTAGGCGGAGTTGCAAGATGCGAGATCTGGAGTGGGAGGCATAAAGGTGCTCAAGACTGGTCCAGGCAGCAGTCGTGGTTTCACATCCAACTATGTGAGACATGACAGATTCTGTTAGAGTGGAACGGAGCCATCCAAGTAGTAGTTGATCTTGTTTCCACCATAGGTTAAAGGCAGGGTTTACGGTGGTGAGGCTGGTAGCTGGTGAGGTGGATGGTACCGAAGTTAGGAAGGGTGGGGGACATGGTAGGGAACTGTCAAGGTAGCCAAACAAATCATGGCCACGAATAAGAGGAACGATCTGGGAACGCCAGAGGTGGTAGTTGTCGCGATCTAAGCGAATGTGCACAGAAAAAGATGGAGTGGAGGGAATAGCTAGTGGCGGAAGCACGCCGGAGGATTCTTGGTTGGTGGAGGTGGAGGAAATGGACGGAGTCATGGGTTTTGTTTGGAAGATGATAGGTTTTTCGTTGGAGAAAAAGTGATGTTGCGGCGGAAGAGATAGGTTTGGGAAGATTTTCTTGGTTTTATCTTAGAGATGGGAGTCGTTGGATCTAGGTTTGGGATAATCGGATGGTGGAGAGAGTGTGTTTCTTGAAGTGGAGGAGAACCGTTGGATGAAGTGTGTGTGTGCACAACGGCTTGGATCTTGGATCCTGGGATGAGGATGGGGACCAATCAGAGAGGAGGAACTGCTGGAGCGTTGGCAACCATCGGATGAAGGATTTGATTCGATCGGATGGTGAAGGATAAGTGTGATATGTGTGATGAGAAGAGACGTTGGATTTTGCTTGTGTTTTCTCTGGACGGTTGAGATGGTGATCTGTGGCTTGTGGTGAGAACCAATGGGAGAGTGGAATCAAGAAGTGACGGTTGGGCCTGGTGGGCTGGAAGATCTTTGGGTGGGTTTGTGTAGGATTTCATGTTTAATTATACATATATATTTTTCGAATTTTCATGTATAATAAGGAACTATTACAAATTTCTTCGATTTATTTATGCATGAATCGGTTTGTTTTAACAACTAGTTTCAAAAACTTATTAAAACAAACACAAAGGGACTCCGAAATTCATACCTAGAAGTTCTCAAAAACTTCTTGACGTTTCAGAGACGTTGAGGAAGCCAATCTTCGCTTCTCGTTGCGCCGGATGCCTCCGAGTGTTCACCGAAACCCTAAACAAGGTTGGAGAGAAAGGAGCTAGCCAATCGATCTCCAAACAAGCTTAGAATCTAGCTACAAACCCCTTCCTTAGCCTCTGAGATTTCTCCTTCCAAAGACTTAGAAAACTAAGAGAATTTTCGTGGGTTTTTGTGGTGAATTAAGAGAGAAAATAATTATTGAATTGTGTAACCCAATTAGGGAGAATAAAGACCTATTTATAGGTTCCAATCTTACTCTTAATCATGACTATTCTTTAGCCACGTTTTTCTTTATATTTTCTCTCATAAATTAATTCCTTAATGTATTACATGCACCCACAAAACGTTTGACCAAGTTTGGAGCTAATCCAACCATCAATCAAATTAATCTCTTAATAATCAAAGGCAGAAATGTCACGATTGGTTAACCGATTATGTCACGATTGGTTGACCGAGTACTAGACGGATGACCGATTCTTAAGAAGAAAAATTCTCCTTAACCGATCGGACTAATTCTCGTCTAAGACCGAGTACCATTCGGTTAACCGAAAATATCGGAACTTAACATTATTCGGTCGACCGATTTTGGTTCGGTACACCGTACCAAAGTTCCAGGCACTTTGGTCAAGTTCGGTCAATCAAATATGACTATCCGTTCAATGTTCGGTTGACCGATCCACAGATCCTTCGGTCGACCGAACCTCAACGGATTATCGAACTTTTACCCGATTTTGCCTTTTTCAAATTTTGGATTTATTTCCAACAAAATTTGAACTTGAGGGGGTTTTAGCAAATTCACAACTTATGCAATATATTATCCTATGCAACAATAAATTATTGCACCCCATAATATATGCATCTCATATGAATTTATCATGATTCTAATTATGTTATATATAACATGATTGATTTTACTTGTTCACCACATGTGTCTTATTTTCTATAAGAAACCTGACACATCATATGAACCAAAAATCAAGCTTCTTGTTTCCCGGTTTCTTGCGGTGTGACCTATGGGAGGATCTAGACTAAGTTGGCAGTGATATTAAGAGCTTAATATCACAAGCTATAAGCGGTATCTAGCTACACATTATAGCTCCCAATTAGTTAGATGTCTTAATTCCACTCAAACCAAAACCCGATCCATTTAGTGATGGAGTGCACCACTTGTGTCCGTCCCTTGCCTCATGATATTAAGAATACACACAAAGTAGTATTGTGTCATCTTTGTATTAGTATTCATTTCTTGATCTCTTTAAGCTAGTTATAAATATGTGACTTAACTCAAATCACATTGTGCACATTATAACTTTGCTTTATCAAGGAGCCCACTAATATCATCACTCAATTAAGAGGGGCAATGATAATCTTTTGACTAACTATCTTCTCCAACAAAAGTTGTACTTAACCAACCAATGCCTTTACACTACACTGATCGATAGTTCAAGACACTGATCTAATTAAGTATTCCTTAAGTGATTAGATATAAGTCTCATATCAAAGGACCAAAGACACAGTAAAATATTAATGACACAGAAACACATTTCTATAATATTTTACTTATTAGGTCTATTCAGTATACAAAAGTAATATTTTCCTCTTTTGCATACCCGTGTTGTCACTCACTTGTAGAGCTACAATGATCTATGACCAACACGTCAATCTTAACTCGGTAATTAATGTTCCATGTTAATTACCATGATTGCGAATATCTTTTGTTTTATGTAAACCAATATCTTTTAGAGCTCTACGGTTAAGGACCAAGAGCATCTTCCTTAACACTTCTAAAAGACGAATAACATAAACAAGAAACAAAATGATTTCTCATTCAATTCATAATAATTGACATTTAAAAGTAAAACTTTTAGAACACATTCCCTTCAGTTTGTGAGGAAGAAAGGAAAGAATATGGGCTGTTAGGCTGATTTGGCTCTAGATACCATAATAGAGCATAAAATGTAGAAGAGAGAAAAGATTGTAGAGGGAGTTTGAAAAAGGAAAGATGACCTTCAATCTCTATTTAGAAGAGATTGAAGTAGGTTCTATTTATATCATAGGTATGAGTTACAATGATTCAATTGAACAGTATGGGACTAAAATTAAAGTACAATAGAATGAATGTGGTACATAAAATGGGCCCAGTTCATTGGGCTAAATGTATATCCTAATAGTGTGAGAGTAATTTTGAAAATTCAAGTACATTTTTTAGTAAGGGAGGTCACATGACTGTTAACACTAACGGAAAACTAATGAAACGGTCTTTGAGCATCATTGAGAGTTGATAAGGCCTAAGTGAAACAAAAAATAATTAAGGATGTCAAAATGATATAGGTCATAGTTGAGGAGTGGTAATTGTAATTAACCTTTTTTATAACTTAAAGATAATTCGACATGCTTGTCCATAAATTCAGAATTTCCATTAGATGAAGTTACCAAAGTAGGATAACATACTAAACTCTTCGTCAAAGGTCAATGAAGATACCTCACCGACGGAACTAAGCTTTCAGCGGTTGTGGTATTAATTTAGTCGAATTGCAACTGACATGGATTCGCGACCAGAATCCTCTACTTACCCCACGACAAAATAAAATATATCATCAAAAGCAGTCTTTAAGCCACAAAACAATAGCGCTAACATCCAGACTGAAGGGTCTAAAGTAATGTTAGGTTGAATCTCAAGGTTAGTTATACTTCCGAAGATGTGACCAACTTAGTGACAAGAGCTAATCGAGTAAAATATGGCACCTTTCCTAATGGAAGTGGACGTTGTTTGGTTCTCCTTTTGCTTTTGCAGTTCTGAGAAATCAAACTTTGTTGTTTTGGTGTTGGTGCATGTAGATACCCCACGTGCCTTCTGTAGGATTTCATGTTTAATTATACATATATATTTTCGAAATTTTTATGTATAATAAGGATCAATTACAATTTTCTTTGATTTATTTCATGCATGCATCGGTTTGTTTTAACATCTAGTTTCAAAACTCTATTAAAACAAACAAGAGCTCCGAAATTCATACCTAGAAGTTCTCAAAAACTTCTTGAAGATTCGGAGACGTTGGGGATGCTTCTCGTCGCGCCGGATGCCTCCGAGTATTCACCAAACTCTAAACAAGATCGGAGAGAGGGAAGCTAGTCTCTCGATCTCCGATAGGGTTTAGAATCTAATTACTAACCCCTCTTTAATTCCCTTGAGAAGATGGTCTCTTAAGAACTAAAACTAAACTTAAGAATTAAGGGATTTTCGTGGAGAATTATGGAGAGAGAATTTTGCTCAAGAGAATAATGAATGAATTAAGGAGGTAATGAGATAACCTTGTATTTATAGGTTCTCTCCAAATTACCTATTCATGTGCAACCCCTTGCCCATGATCTCATGCAAAATTCCATCTAACCATCCATTATTTAATAATAAATAATATTAGCCACGAATTAAATCAATTATGGACCAATTCCATGCATGATCTAATTAATTCTTAAATTAATTCTGCATAAAACCGTCTGGACCGGTCGACCGTTACGAAGGTCCGGTCGACCGCTCGAACCCAATTTCGGTCGACCGTGCGAGATTCGGTCGACCGTTCTTAACGTAGAATATTTCATCGCAATGTTCGGTCGACCGACCGATAGATTCGGTCGACCGTTCCGAACAGACGAAAATTCCATGTTATCGGTCGAGACACGTCCGGTCGACCGTGCACATTCGGTCGACCGTTATCCATTAACCGGTCGACCGTTTGCACAGTCTTGCAGACTTGTCAAATTTCGGTTTAACCCCTACAAAATTTGACATTTCGGTATTAGTAGTAAATTCACAACTTATGTAACATATTATCCTATGTAATGATCAATCATTACACCCCATAATATTTACATCACATATGAATTTAATTTAGATTCTAATTATGTTATTAATCACAACATAATTTTGATTTTGCTTGTTCACCCCATGTGTCATATTTTCTACATGAAACCCGACACATCCTATGAACTCAAAATTCCCATTTCTTGTTTCCCAGTTTTGTGGTGTGACCTATGGGAGGATCTAAACTAAGTTGGCAGTGATATTAAGAGCTTAATATCACAAGCTATAAGCGGTATCTAGCTACACATTATAGCTCCCAATTAGTTAGATGTCTTAATTCCACTCGAACCAAAACCCGATCCATTTAGTGATGGAGTGCACCACTTGTGTCCGTCCCTTGCCTCATGATATTAAGAATACACACAAAGTAGTATTGTGTCATCTTTGTATTAGTATTCATTTCTTGACCTCTTTAAGCTAGTTATAAATATGTGACTTAACTCAAATCACATTGTGCACATTATAACTTTGCTTTATCAAGGAGCCCACTAATATCATCACTCAATTAAGAGGGGCAATGATAATCTTTTGACTAACTATCTTCTCCAACAAAAGTTGTACTTAACCAACCAATGCCTTTACACTACACTGATCGATAGTTCAAGACACTGATCTAATTAAGTATTCCTTAAGTGATTAGATATAAGTCTCATATCAAAGGACCAAAGACACAGTAAAATATTAATGACACAGAAACACATTTCTATAATATTTTACTTATTAGGTCTATTCAGTATACAAAAGTAATATTTTCCTCTTTTGCATACCCGTGTTGTCACTCACTTGTAGAGCTACAATGATCTATGACCAACACGTCAATCTTAACTCGGTAATTAATGTTCCATGTTAATTACCATGATTGTGAATATCTTTTGTTTTATGTAAACCAATATCTTTTAGAGCTCTACGGTTAAGGACCAAGAGCCTCTTCCTTAACACTTCTAAAAGACGAATAACATAAACAAGGAACAAAATGATTTCTCATTCAATTCATAATAATTGACATTTAAAAGTAAAACTTTTAGAACACATTCCCTTCAATCTCCCACTTGTTATCAAAGTTTTCTTTCACATACATTCTCAATGCATAAAACATCAATAACTAGGGTAACCTTCCCAAATCACCTATCAAGCCAATCCACATGGACCCTCGGATCCATGGACTCGAAATATATTTCGTCTCTTAGCTTGGTATGAAGGTTTGTTGAATGGATCAGTTGTGACACTGTTGTGTCCACCTATTTATTTATTTTGTCTTTCGTTGGTGGTTGAGTTAGCTGTAGTGATATTACTCCTAACTACACTAGCTCATACTTCCACCTTCGATAATGATGACGCATCATCACTCCAACCTCTTATTGTCTAGAATTCCTATAAGAATTGCATCAAAACAGCCCTCGGCTATTTTCTCCTTTGTCTTCCATAAACACGAACCTTATCTTTAGTCCGGTTAAGGTACTTCAGAATATTCTTGACCGCAATCCTATGATTAGGATTCGCGTTGGATTGGTGACTTCTTGTCACATTTAAAGCATACGAGATATTGAGTCTTGTGCAAGCCATCGTGTACATGGTCCTTCCTTTTGCCGAAGCATAAGGGATACCTTCATGTACCCCAAGTCTTTGTGTGATTGAGCACATTGAGACTTCTTGAGTTGCACACCTATACTCATACTTATTGGCATATTGTCCATATCGGAATTGTTCACCCTGAACATTTCCAAAGACCTTGTCAATGTATGCACGTTGACTGAAGCCAATGAGTCTACGGGATGTATCTCAATGTATCTTGATTCTCAAGATGTGTTGAGCCTCATCCTTTTCTTTTCATTGAATACACTGATTTCAACGAAATTTCTCGTTTGCTAATGCAAAGGTATATGATTGCTCATGAGCAATATGTCATCGACATATAAGATCAGAAGTACTACATGGCTCCCACTAATCTCCTTGTATATACAAGGTACTCCTTTACTTTGAATGAAGTGAATCTTCTTCACCTCTTCGTCAAAGCGTTTGTTCCAACTCCCCGATGCTTGCTTCAATCCATAAATGGATTCTCGAAACTTGCATTTCTTCTTGCTACTATTTGGATCATCAAAACCTTGAGGTTGTACCATGTACATATCCTCCTCCAAGTTCCTGTTTAAGGAACGCCATTTTGATATCCATTTTCCATATCCCACAATTGTGAAATGCGGTAATAGTGAGCATAATCCGAATAGATTTTAATATGGCAACTTCTCAAAAATTTCATCAAAGTCAATTTCTTGAATTTGAGTATAACTTTTGCTACAAGCCTTGCTTTGTAGGTTGTCAAGTTACTATCCATGTCTATCTTCCTCCTAAAAGCTCATTTATACCAAATGATATTTTCTCTTGAGGAAGGCTAATCAAGTTTCATACTTGATTATCATACATGGATTCTACTTCGGATTCCATGGCTTTTAACCATAGTTTGGAGTCTTTTCTATTGCTTCTCGGAAGGTCGAGGGATCTTTGGTATCTAGTACCATGATCTCATGAAGTCCCACACACTTATTGGGTTTCTTCCTTTCCCTCATCGACCTTCTTAGTTCTTTTGGTTCTTCTTGTGTCTCTCGAACTTCTTCCACAATTTCTTGAGGAATAGGTTCATGTTCGACTCTCGAACGCACACTAGGTGAGGATGATTGAGATTCTCTCACAATTTCTTGTAAGGATCTCTCGCTCATGCTCCCACTAACCAAATGAATCTCGGTTGGGCCTTCATGATTTTGAATGCAACATTCACATCATGATCTTGTAGAGTATCTTGAGTTTCCTCAAGCTCAACTCTACTCCCACTACTTTTCTCTCTTTTCCAGAAATTCCAGAAAAACCATATCTCTCTCTACAATCTTTCGATTGGAGGTGATATACCAAAAGTAGTATCCTCTTGTCACACGAGGACAACCTATAAAGAAGCACTTATCCGCTTTTGGTTGAAGCTTGGTCGACATCAATTTCTTGATGTATACCTCACAACCCCAAATCTTGAGAAAGTCGAGCTTAGGTGTCTTTCAACTCCATAGCTCACAAGAAATTTTCTCCACGGATTTGGATGGAACATTATTTAGTGAGTTTGTCATTATTTGTAGTGCATAATTCCAAAAGTAAATCGGCAATTTTAAATTGACTCATTATTGATCGAACCATGTCGAGCAATATCCTATTCCTACTTTAGGAATGAGTCAAATTAGGTATTCTAAGCACTCACCCCTACGAACCTTTCATAGAGACTCGATATTCTTGTTGAGTCGGTTCACTACTTCATCCTCGAATTCCTTGAACTTGTCAAAGAATTCACTTTTGCTTCCCATTAGACAAATATAGCCATAATGACTATAGTTGTCTGTGAACAAAATGAAGTACCTTAAACCGTCTCTTGCACTTGTACTTATCGGACCACATACATTAGAATGTATCATATCCAATTAGTTGTTCGTTTTCGTTCCTTTCTTCTTGAAAAGTCTCTTGGTCATTTATTTGACCAATCCGATAGTGCTACAAGATTGTATCATTCACGTGAGTTATCTTAGTTTCTCTTTTGTTATTGTTTGTTTGAGTTTGTTCATTATTTATTTCAAGCAAATAGAAATCATTCCATATGAATGTATTTGCATAGAAAATTCCATTCTCCGATATAGACAAGCAAGAATTAAAATATTTATTAAAATTTATCCATATCCAAAACTTGATACAGAATAGTTCTTGCTAATCGAAGGTACATAACAAACATTCTACAAAGCATAAATTTAAATCACTAGACTATTGAAGTTCCATAGAATCTTGTACAATCGCAGCGATGCTTGTACTATTTCCAATCTTCAATATCATCTCGTTCCCAACGAGTTCCTTCCTATCCTTCAATAGCTGCACATCAAAATTATGTGAGCACAAGATCCGGTAACCATTACCAAATCAAGGATAGAGGTGATTAAATTTATCTCAATAACAAACATACCTACGGCGTTTCTCGGGCGCCTACGTTCAATCATCCCATTTTCAAGGTCTTCCTTGTACTTGGGGCAATTAGGTCGGATGTGTCCTTTTTCACCGCAGTGAAAGCACTCCGAGTTGGGAGTTGGAGACTTGTAAGTTTTCTCCCTTGAGACACTCTTATTAGCACCTCCTACTCCCTCGCTCTTGATTGACGTATCTTTGGTAAATTTGCCTTTACCTTTGTTGATCTTTTTGCTCTTCTTATGGATAGCAAGGACCTCATGGTCCCTACTCTTGCCCATATCAACTTCAGCCGTTTTGAGAGCGTTGTGAAGCTCCTCAAGACTCACCCATTTCTCACGCACATGATAGTGCATCACAAATCCTTAAATGACGGGGCTAGAGAGCCAAGAATTAGATCTTCGGCAATGTCCACTGGCATTGGAGAAGAGAGCTTCGACAACTTCTCAAGGTATCCTTGCATCGTGAGAAAATGCATGGATATCGATGTTCCCTCCGCCATATGGCACCTTGTGAGTGTGATGGTGGTCTTATAGCGCTCCTTTCGGGCACTATCCATGAACATCTTGGTTAGAGCCTCCATGGTCTTCTTGGGTTTTGAATCCAAGTATTTCGCTTGAAGCGAGTCACCCATGGATGCTAGTATAAGACCGTGAACTTGGTTCTCTTGGTCTTCCCACTTGGCTATCGCCTCTTTCTCTTTATCGGTTGCCTTCTCATTTAATTTTGGGATTTCACCATCCAAAATATGAGATAGTTTTTCAAACCTCAACACGATATTGAGATTGAGTTGCCATTTCATGAAGTTTGAGCCATCATTTTTCAAAGGGTTCTTTTCGATCATAGATCGCACAATTGGTTGGATATTTGACATTTCTACAAAATAAATTATATAGGTTTTAATGCCAATTTTATGTTTTAATACATACATACATATATATATCGAATATGATGTAAATACTGCAAATAAAATCTTGCCCGTAAATGCAGTAATCCAAGATCCCATCAATTGTAATATAGACTAGCTAAGGGCTATCGAATACATTACAACATCAAGGTAAGAAAACATTTTCTAATCACAACCTTTTTGAATTTTAGCAATGATGCATTGCATACATTGCATCATATGTCTTTCATTTAGATTACTTTTACATCAATAAATGCTACTAAGGTATGTGTTTAGTCTTATTTACAGAATACAGGGACCTGAATGCAATTTACCCACATCCCGAGCATAAACGCGTGCAAAAGACTCATTTCTATCATAAAGACCAAGTTCAAGATTATCGGGTTACGAATGGAAATGTATCCAAGCATAAAAGCATTCAAGTCCTAATTGCAAAAAGAACAAGGACTTAAGCACAAAAGTAGCCGGGGACTTAACTGCAAAAAGTCAAGGACCTAAGTGCAAATCACGAGTAGCTTTTATTCTCTTGGAGAAAATATATAGAAAAATCAATGTATATCTCCAAATATGTGAAAGAATTAATCCGGAGTTCAAAAGAATGGAAAGAATCAATCCAGACGCGTAAAGAAGGATCAAATCATACCATAAACATTCAACCAAAATCCGGATTAAATCTGAGGAGATCATGCGGCGAAATCGCCGCACATTACATGCATCATGCGGCGGAAACGCCGCCCCCTAGTCGATCCGTGTGCTCCAATTTTGACCAGTCGTGTCTGGACACGTGTACTCTCCAATTCTATACTTAGGTCTCTTGTAACAACTATAAATAGACCCGAGAACGATGTTAGAAGGGTCCTTGGTCCTTAGTCTTAGGTTTTTATTTTTAGTCTTTGTCTTGTAATCTTCTTTTTAGCAATAAAATTCTGTTCTTTTAATTCTTGTTTTAGTTTTCTTTTGTAATGCCTCTAGGATCCCTTCTCCCTCCCTCCATGAAGTTCTAACTCTTTCCAAAGGGTGGAGGTGACGGATTTAGGGTGAAGAGAAGACGAATGAATGTTATTATTTTAATTTCGTATTAGTCTATTTTGATTACTTGAGTTTATGTTAAATCATTTATCATGTAATGCTTCATAACTAATATGATTTATTATAAGTTTCTAAATTTTCTAATCTAAATCCTAAATCTAAACCTCCATCCAACGGATTTCTCTCTTTGTTCTTGTTTTAATTTTAATTGTTCTTATTTCGTACTTTAGATAATTAAACCAAAAATCCCAAAAACCCAATTTATTTCTTCTTCCCATCTTCCCCTAATCGAAAATAACAAAAATAACGAAATCTCTCCCTCCTTGTGTTCGACCCGTACTTGCCACGTCTTCATAGACGCCGTGCACTTGCGGTATAAATTTAATTCACATCAAGTTTTTGGCGCCGTTGCCGGGGAGGCGACGCAGATTTTGTTTATTTTTGTGATTTCGATTTTATCCTGTTTATCTTGTGCGCGATCTAAATATTTGGATTTGTGTTTCAGGAGACAACAGAGTGCACGGCGAAATCCGGGCACATTCTGAGCTTAACGAGCGGCGGAATCGCCGCATACTAAGAACAACTTGCGGCGGAATCGCCGCATATTTGAAGCATCTGGGCTTCAAATTTTTCTGGGGCGCGACTAATCTCTGGGTGGACGCGGGAAGCTACAGAAATTTCGAGAGCGGGCGGTGAACCCGACTGAGCATTGCTTAGGTAACCTTTGTTGCCTTCTTTTCTTGTAATTTCTATTTTCAAAAAAATTCCTTTTATTAGAATTGCACGTGTTAGGGCAAAATTCCATAATTGGCAATAATTCAACTCTGACCTAAAATTGGCAAAATTAGAAAGGCCTTAGTGCATGCATCATATAATATTTTGTTTGCATTATTCTTCCTAAATTCTTGCAAATTAATTCTTGTTGAAGAGTGCTGGAGGCAAGGTACGTATCGTGTTTTAACGATTGCATTTAAGCATATAATTTAGTTTGCATACAACCTTGCAATTGCCCCCCTCTAAAGACCATTGTTTGACTATCTTTGCTAGATTTAAGTTAAACTACCTTAAGGGCAACTCCGTAGGAAAAGATACGGTGGGGATTTCATCACCCTTCCGTGGCCCACAAATCACAATCCTAAAGTGTCACCCAAGCCTTAAAATTTAAAATCAATTAGACATTGGCCCCTAAGGACTCGGACTCAATTAAGGAGAAGAATTGGTTTGACTTGCTATGACCTGAAACCGATCGAATTCAATTTGGTGTCTAGGAAGTGTTTTTGTGTTGACGAGAGTCTTCCAAGCGAAGTGGTTGTCTAATTGGCACCGACTCTGTCGGAAGTGCCCCCACTAGCTATACACTACCTGGCCAATTTGGTTTGATTAGTGAGGGAGGTGAATCAAGCGAATCAATTCGACTCAACCAGTTAGGAGTCGTCTAGATCTAAGTGAAACTAGGTCTAGGATTGTTTGAACCGTGCTTGTTTGGGAAACCTCTGACCGACCTTCTTTTCTATCTTTAGAGTTAAGTTTCCCTTCTCTTCTGAGTCATCTTCTTCTCACCTACTTATACGTTCTAGTCCCCTCCCCTTTACATTCTCTATTAGCATTTTAGGGTCGAGTCGAGAACTTGTGCTTGCTTAGCCTCCTAAGGGTAAGAGTACTTGACTCAAGAGTGTTTTGATGGATGGTTACATGAGCAACCATCCATATCATTGTTGGGACCATGACAATGCTTCCTGGTATTCTAAAGCCATGCAGGCTGGTGTGGCTCAGACTAACACCCCATATGGTTGGGACAATCCTAATTGTATAACTGAGCAATCTTCATATTGGGGTAACATGAGAGAGGCACCGACGGCTAGACCACAATCTAGTTATGTTGGATCATATGCTGGTCAACGAACTGACACATTACAACAAACTTTTGCCTCCTTCATGCGTTGGGCTGACAACATGAGTGCACCGGTGGCTCCAGTAGCCGTACCGTGCGACTGTTGCGGGTTGAGTGGTCATCTTATCAGGGAATGTCCTTATGTTCCCCCAGAGCCTGAGTATGAGCATACATTTTCCCAGAATGCTCGATATGACCGTTACACTTCCGCATATAACCCAAGAGTGATGGATTCGTGGGGAAACAATTCATATCCAAATTCTTATACGTCATTTTCACCCCAATATCCTTCTCCCGAATACCCAGAACTCTACCAACAACCCACTTCAAATCATTGGACTTATCCTCAGTCTACCAACACACAACCTAAAAATGTCCCGAGTTCTGACTCGAACCTCATAGTTGACCACATACCTGATACCTTGGAACAAGCTTTCCATACGTTCATGACAACTACTCAACAGTCCGTAGACAATATGGTATTACAATTGAGTCAAATGTCGCAGCAATTAAGTGAGGAAAGTAACTTTTCGTGTCAACATGAGGATTCATCTTTTAGTATCGAACCACCACCACATACACAAATTCAAAGCACAATCTTTCAAAGTCAAATTCCTAGTCAGTCTGAGGGACTTGGAATTTCAATTCACGATCACTTAGTGGAGGATTCGATTTATATGGACCAATTTCATTATGAGTCGGCACAAGATTGTGCCCTATCTTCTTGTCCCGTGGCCCTTGAGCCACATGATCGTCATGTTGCATCTCTTAAGGACTCACCTCTGGTGGAGCAAGATCTCCCTAGTACCCTCAATTTCAAACAACCTGGTGAGAGTCCGCCTCTCACCATTGTTCCTGATCATCTTGGAAATGATGGAACATCAAACAACCACATAGCTTATGAGGATATTAGAAGTGCCTTAGAAGATGCTTTGGGTATGAGACCCAATTTTTGTTCGCCTGGTGTGTCGGACATGCCTAACAAGGTTCTTGACCTCGTTCCGACACACCAGCAAGTTGGTTGGAGAGTTTGGATTGATGATCATAACTTCAACACCACAAAGGGAGAAACTCCTCTTCCGTTGCCCCTTAATTCCCAAACTCTCGAGAGGTTCAAGCTCTTTCAGTTTGATCCGTTGAATGAGACGCCTTTGCGTCCAATTCATGAACCTCTCATTTCATCTAGCGCTTTTTGTGAAGGCGGCCCACACATGCATTTTCTGGCCCCACGTGGTGTCATGTTTCCTTTTCAGGTACACTGACCCACTCTTGAAGTTTCCATTTGATGTCTCTTGACAAATGAAGATGGGAACTTATGTTTGTACATAGTTATATATATATATATAAAATCATCTGTTGTATTTATCCCTTCTTTAGCATCTCACAGGTTTTTGAGGGAATTCGGGTTTTTGTCCATCAACAGAGCCATGAACTTTCCTTTGTACTTCACGTTGGTGAGATCTTTCATGTTTCATGCATAAATCCATGTAGTGTCTTGCTCACATTCATTGAGGACAATGCATGATTTAGGTGTGGGGGGATGTTTATGTATATATTTATCTATATAGTTGTCTTTTATTTCAAAAAAATATACCTTAAAAAAAATCAATGTTTCATGACATAGCTTAAGATTGAACTGCCAAAACCCGTGTACAAATTGCATTGATTTTTTGTTCCTTATTATATAGTTCTGCTTGTAGAAATTATGACATAAATCGAAGTTCCAAAGAAATAACTCATTACCCTTTAAGACGTGTATGCACTTAAATTCGATGAATCAAATCTTTGAAGTGGTTGATAAAAAGCAGATGTTGAGGAAAATATACCGGGAAGTGTGGACTTCTAATAGCAATTAAGCCTTGAGGAAAATAAAAGTAAAATAAAATAAAAATAAAGTGAGGAAAACACATTTTGCAAAATGATTACAAAAGCCCAAGCCTTCGAGTCACTGGTCCGTAGGGGTATCTTGAAACCCGGTAACTTGAGTCTTCCAGCTCGGGATTATCGACCAAACTCGCTACACGAATGCAAAAAGGGTATAAGTGTCAAAAAGGAAAAGCAAATGTGTTGAATCACGAAAAAAAAAATACTTTAAGATACTCAAGGCCCAAAGCTAAAAGAATGATCCATGCCATGGTTGATCCAAATGATACTACACCACCAGAGGAGGCGTGCAAAATAATTTAAGTAATAACATGTTTAGAAGGGTTAGTGGTGTGAATGTTGGAGGAACAAAGACCAAGTCATATTTTTAATGAGTTAGAATTGTATAATGAGCATGCAAGAATTCTCAGTAAGATGTATAAAGTTGAGGTAGGGATATTGAGAGCTATTAATGAAATGTTGATTCAGGATTTTGTGGGTATATCCGCTGAAAACCCTCAGGAGACAACACTCCTCCCCCTTCGCAACAAGGAGGTTTAAAGGCTTGTTGCACATGCTAAGTGCAACCGTGATTCCTACGAAAGTGAGTTAGGATTTCCCTGTTTTTATTTTTTATCTTCTGTTTTGCTAGGGACTAGCAAAATCTAGGTGTGGGGGTATTTGATGCATTGCATACATTGCATCATATGTCTTTCATTTAGATTACTTTTACATCAATAAATGCTACTAAGGTATGTGTTTAGTCTTATTTACAGAATACAGGGACCTGAATGCAATTTACCCACATCCCGAGCATAAACGCGTGCAAAAGACTCATTTCTATCATAAAGACCAAGTTCAAGATTATCGGGTTACGAATGGAAATGTATCCAAGCATAAAAGCATTCAAGTCCTAATTGCAAAAAGAACAAGGACTTAAGCACAAAAGTAGCCGGGGACTTAACTGCAAAAAGTCAAGGACCTAAGTGCAAATCACGAGTAGCTTTTTGATTGACATCATTTCATGCTCATATTTGTATCTTATATCCATTATCTTACACCTAAGCAATGCTACGTGACGAGTTTTATGTTTAGTTTTCAGGAATAAAGAGGTTTGAAGAGAAGAGCCATGAAAGGACCCAAAAGCTGGGAAAAAGGACTGAATGGTGAGATCTAGGGACCAAGATGCAAGGGAGAAGGACCTGAATGTAAGACAGAAGGACCTAAGAGCAAAACAGAATACTCCACACCATCATGGGGAGTATTTTACCAATTCTATTCGGGTCGGAGCTCCAACAAGTCGAGTAACCGCATCAAAGACCAACAATACCAGAAAGCAAAGCCCACAACAAATTCCAACACGATCCGACAATTTTGGACCGCCAATTGGCGGTCCATATTGCTCAGGATCCGTCGAAATTTCTCCTGGACTTGTATTAATGTTCGTTTAGGCTATTTTTGGTATTGGTTTAGTCCCACATCGGGGGATTGTCCCCGATTAGCTTTTTCCATGCTTATAAATAGAACTCTTCACCTTCCATTGTAATTACCCATTGTTTGGTGGCATTCTCTCTACTAAGGAGTGAGCCTTGAAGCAATAACTCAAGGTGGAGAAGGATGCTACCTTCAATGTGAGTCATTGTTAATAAAAGTTTATTTGTTTCTTTTAATCTTGTTTTGTTATGTTGTTTGTTTTGTGTGGGTTGCTTTACTTTGTTTAATTTCTTGTTTAGTAATTTTAGTATCTTAGTTAAATATTTTCTTTACTTAGTCTAATCAGTAGTGTAATGAGTAGTGAGTAGTTCCATCCCCATTTGGGGGGTGGAGAAATATGTGATATAATTATGTAGTGTATTAAGTGTGTGTTATTTTTATCCATTGAGCTTTATATGATTTCCATAACCATCTAATGGGTCTCCACTCTTATCTTTGATATGCTAATGCTCTTGAATGAAACTTAGCTTATGCTTTGATTAGTGGACCTATTTTATGGGGAATGATAAGGTTAGGATATGGATGAAGTTAATATTGGAAACACAATTTGTAATGTATGTGCTCTTGTTGCCTTTACCTTAGCTAATGTCTTGTATGTTTTAATGATGTAGTGAAATCTTAATTCATGTGGAGGCATAGTAGGGTATAGTCTTTATACTTGAGTTCATGTAGCTTCATTCCAATTATTGTCTTGTATGTTTTAATGATGTAGTCTTATCTTAATTCATGTAGAGGCAAAGTTGGATGTAGTTTTATGATTTCATGCACTACATGTTGTGAGGAGCTTAATAAACACACACACACTTCTTTATGTTCACATTATTTCTCTACCCCCTTTGGGGTTTAGTTTTATTGCTTATCTTCATTTCCTTTTGCATCTTAGTGTAGTTTAGTGTAACCAATCCTTTTCTCCCTTTCTTTACCTCTCGCCTTCGCACAAACCAAGTGTCGACACACCTCCCAGTGGACGACCCGTATTTGCCACCGCTTCAACGCGGCCGTGCACTTGCGGTAGAAATATAAAACGAGATCAATCACTTTTATTCTCTTGGAGAAAATATATAGAAAAATCAATGTATATCTCCAAATATGTGAAAGAATTAATCCGGAGTTCAAAAGAATGGAAAGAATCAATCCAGACGCGTAAAGAAGGATCAAATCATACCATAAACATTCAACCAAAATCCGGATTAAATCTGAGGAGATCATGCGGCGAAATCGCCGCACATTACATGCATCATGCGGCGGAAACGCCGCCCCCTAGTCGATCCGTGTGCTCCAATTTTGACCAGTCGTGTCTGGACACGTGTACTCTCCAATTCTATACTTAGGTCTCTTGTAACAACTATAAATAGACCCGAGAACGATGTTAGAAGGGTCCTTGGTCCTTAGTCTTAGGTTTTTATTTTTAGTCTTTGTCTTGTAATCTTCTTTTTAGCAATAAAATTCTGTTCTTTTAATTCTTGTTTTAGTTTTCTTTTGTAATGCCTCTAGGATCCCTTCTCCCTCCCTCCATGAAGTTCTAACTCTTTCCAAAGGGTGGAGGTGACGGATTTAGGGTGAAGAGAAGACGAATGAATGTTATTATTTTAATTTCGTATTAGTCTATTTTGATTACTTGAGTTTATGTTAAATCATTTATCATGTAATGCTTCATAACTAATATGATTTATTATAAGTTTCTAAATTTTCTAATCTAAATCCTAAATCTAAACCTCCATCCAACGGATTTCTCTCTTTGTTCTTGTTTTAATTTTAATTGTTCTTATTTCGTACTTTAGATAATTAAACCAAAAATCCCAAAAACCCAATTTATTTCTTCTTCCCATCTTCCCCTAATCGAAAATAACAAAAATAACGAAATCTCTCCCTCCTTGTGTTCGACCCGTACTTGCCACGTCTTCATAGACGCCGTGCACTTGCGGTATAAATTTAATTCACATCAAGCAACATTTAGCATCTTCAAACTTTTGTGACTCTTGTCGTTTTAATTATGAGGGAATGCGACCTATCCTCGTAAGAAAAACTTTTTCCCAAAACCGAGCGAGGGCTCTAGGTAATGTTAAGAAAACTTATTTTCATTTGATACGAGATACGTTTATCTATTGTATTCACAACTGAACATACTTGGGGTTCACTAGGGTGAAACACACCTCATATATTTAATTGTAGCACAACAACAGACAACCTTTATATCTCCCACTATTCCCAAAGATAAAGGGAGCTATCTCCCGCTAAGGGCGAGCAGAGTATCCCTCGATCAATGGCTGCTAGTGGATGAAATAAGAAGGAAATTTATTCTTAATTTTTGTTGGACAATTTAACATGTGATTTAGAATTTTAGGTTATCATGCATATTATTAATCATACACATCCTAACATTCAACTTTCATCACATGCATAGCAGAAATTATAAAAACAGAAATTAAACATTCACACAATCCATATCGCGTGAGTTTATATGTTCCCTTTGATCCTTGATCTTCGATCCCTGATCCTCGATCCTCGATCAATGCGCTACAGCGGCGACTTCCTCTTGCACCGGAGATGTAGATTTTACAGAAAATAAACATGCTCCTCACATTCGATAAAACCGACTAGTGCAAGTCCTATGTAAAAACCTCTCATATGCAAATGCAACTATCTAAAAGACGGAAATAGAGAGAATTTTGGCTTTTACATACACAAGCCCCTGTATTATAATAATAACATACATTCATAGCTTCTGATTTGGAACATATAAACTCACAATCCTGCAAAGCAACTCAAGCATCCATGCACGCAATTGCTATAAACTATCAATCCTAGTTTATCAAGCATCTAGAATGTCAAACAATTCTTTGAAAAAACGTTTTGAAATCCATTAAAAACATTTTTCATGCATCCATAGTTCACAAATTAATTATGAACCGCTGTCCATCCAATTTCCAATGGAAAGATGAATCGCAGTTTTTTCGGTTTTGTTGATTCTCTTACAAAATAATCGTTTATACTTAAAACGAAATTATTGAAAGTTAGACTTATGTCTAAATCATAATTCTAATAATTACATGACATGTTTTAAACATTCAAAACATTTAAAACGAATTATTATAAAGAATTATTTCAACAAATATTTAAAGACCGAAAAAACTGGTAAAACGAATTGTTTAAATCCTAGATGGTAAACTAAATTTGTTTACAACCATAAATCATAAGAAAATTGAACCCTAAGCTCTGATACCACTGTAGGATTTCATGTTTAATTATACATATATATTTTCGAAATTTTTATGTATAATAAGGATCAATTACAATTTTCTTTGATTTATTTCATGCATGCATCGGTTAGTTTTAACATCTAGTTTCAAAACTCTATTAAAACAAACAAGAGCTCCGAAATTCATACCTAGAAGTTCTCAAAAACTTCTTGAAGATTCGGAGACGTTGGGGATGCTTCTCGTCGCGCCGGATGCCTCCGAGTATTCACCAAACTCTAAACAAGATCGGAGAGAGGGAAGCTAGTCTCTCGATCTCCGATAGGGTTTAGAATCTAATTACTAACCCCTCTTTAATTCCCTTGAGAAGATGGTCTCTTAAGAACTAAAACTAAACTTAAGAATTAAGGGATTTTCGTGGAGAATTATGGAGAGAGAATTTTGCTCAAGAGAATAATGAATGAATTAAGGAGGTAATGAGATAACCTTGTATTTATAGGTTCTCTCCAAATTACCTATTCATGTGCAACCCCTTGCCCATGATCTCATGCAAAATTCCATCTAACCATCCATTATTTAATAATAAATAATATTAGCCACGAATTAAATCAATTATGGACCAATTCCATGCATGATCTAATTAATTCTTAAATTAATTCTGCATAAAACCGTCTGGACCGGTCGACCGTTACGAAGGTCCGGTCGACCGCTCGAACCCAATTTCGGTCGACCGTGCGAGATTCGGTCGACCGTTCTTAACGTAGAATATTTCATCGCAATGTTCGGTCGACCGACCGAAAGATTCGGTCGACCGTTCCGAACAGACGAAAATTCCATGTTATCGGTCGAGACACGTCCGGTCGACCGTGCACATTCGGTCGACCGTTATCCATTAACCGGTCGACCGTTTGCACAGTCTTGCAGACTTGTCAAATTTCGGTTTAACCCCTACAAAATTTGACATTTCGGGATTAGTAGTAAATTCACAACTTATGTAACATATTATCCTATGTAATGATCAATCATTACACCCCATAATATTTACATCACATATGAATTTAATTTAGATTCTAATTATGTTATTAATCACAACATAATTTTGATTTTGCTTGTTCACCCCATGTGTCATATTTTCTACATGAAACCCGACACATCCTATGAACTCAAAATCCCCATTTCTTGTTTCCCAGTTTTGTGGTGTGACCTATGGGAGGATCTAAACTAAGTTGGCAGTGATATTAAGAGCTTAATATCACAAGCTATAAGCGGTATCTAGCTACACATTATAGCTCCCAATTAGTTAGATGTCTTAATTCCACTCGAACCAAAACCCGATCCACTTAGTGATGGAGTGCATCACTTGTGTCCGTCCCTTGCCTCATGATATTAAGAATACACACAAAGTAGTATTGTGTCATCTTTGTATTAGTATTCATTTCTTGACCTCTTTAAGCTAGTTATAAATATGTGACTTAACTCAAATCACATTGTGCACATTATAACTTTGCTTTATCAAGGGGCCCACTAATATCATCACTCAATTAAGAGGGGCAATGATAATCTTTTGACTAACTATCTTCTCCAACAAAAGTTGTACTTAACCAACCAATGCCTTTACACTACACTGATCGATAGTTCAAGACACTGATCTAATTAAGTATTCCTTAAGTGATTAAATATAAGTCTCATATTAAAGGACCAAAGACACAGTAAAATATTAATGACACAGAAACACATTTCTATAATATTTTACTTATTAGGTCTATTCAGTATACAAAAGTAATATTTTCCTCTTTTGCATACCCGTGTCGTCACTCACTTGTAGAGCTACAATGATCTATGACCAACACGACAATCTTAACTCGGCAATTAATGTCCCATGTTAATTACCATGATTGCGAATATCTTTTGTTTTATGCAAACCAATATCTTTCAGAGCTCTACGGTTAAGGACCAAGAGCCTCTTCCTTAACACTTCTAAAAGACGAATAACATAAACAAGGAACAAAATGATTTCTCATTCAATTCATAATAATTGACATTTAAAAGTAAAACTTTTAGAACACATTCTATTCACCTTCAACCCGACATAAGTTGTCAGATCAGTTGCAATTGACCAACTGGAGTTAAATCAATTAGTAATTTAAACTGTCCATTTTGTTGGGATTCTTACCTTTGAATTTAACAGGAATCTTTGTTAAGGATACTCTTAGGTAGTCATTTGAACTAGCTCAACCTGTGCTCCCTACTATTCCAAAAAATATATGATTTATTCTACTTGCTGCTAATATCATTCAGTGTGATTTACCGTTGGCCAAAAATTCATATTCTTGGCACACTACATATCAAAATTGGAGGCCACAATGGATCCGAAAAGATTGTAAGTGCCTTATATCGAACTCAAACATGAATGTAGGTTGCAATATTTATGATTTTTTTATAGCGTGAATATAGGTTGCAATATTTTTGTTTTTTTATAGTGTAGGTGGCAATATTTATGTTCTTGGAGAATGGACTACCGAAGCCCACCACGTAAGCCCGTCAACAGTCTGCAATGAAGAACATGGATTACACTGGAGTTTGGTACTTTGGTATACCTCATCATCTAATGCTCGCCACTAACCTCTCAACATCATTATGCCCTAATGTGTATTGGCCTCTCAAAGAAGTTGACCACACATGAGATCATATAAAGCTCTAAAACCACGCAATTATGCACTTTCTCATTGTCATATTAATCGCCCACACTTGTAAACCAAGTCCACCACAATATAAAATGAGTCTCCAAAGTTCAAGAACATGAATATCAGATTTTCCTAATAGATAAAAGTACTGCACAAGCAAGGAGTAAAACATCATATGCTTTGTCACATTGGATGTAATCTGTCTAGTGTCGATAGCACAAACAAATATGTGAACTACATTCGCTGGTTTAATTTCGATGATATGATATTTATAATTTATTTGGATGTGTCAAAATCACTTCAATGCTTTCTAACCATCAAATTTCGAACCAACATCTGATACGCAGAATGAGTGTCACATGGTGGGAGACATTCAGAATCCTCATTGCTCCAAACTTACTAGAAAAATGAAAAGCCAAGAAGATGTTTTGCCTAACAAACAATTTATGGTGGTGATAAAGTAAAATATACCGTTTCAAGAGTGGAGGGAGGAGAGTCAATAGTTTTTTATATATCTAAAATGGTAAGCATGAGACAGTCGATGAAAACCTCAACGATGAGGTTCAAACAGGCAAAACAATTTCCATCGTGATAAAATAACTTGTTACAAACAAGAAACTTCGAAATATACCGTCAACAGGTTATAAAAAATCAATCTCGTCTCATATCGATGTACTCCCTCCGAATACCCGAGGCATTTATGACGACTATTTCTACTTTGTCTCCCTGCAGAAAACATGGTAGTTGATTAAAAAGAACTTCATGCCACATGGCTTACATCTAGGTTTTACATCCAAAAGCAAACCAATTGAGTAAAGACTTACAGTGTAGATATCTCTTTCAGTTGCTGACGCGAAAACATCTTTAACCAAATCAACTGCTTCAATTTCAGTTAGAGGAGTCACAGCATCCTACACAACCACGGCCCATCAACTTTAGGCATGAATCAAAGAAAGTGGTAAATAATCATCTGGACTGTACAATTAATAAGGTTATAACCTTAGCAGGCAGTAGAAGAGGGCTAGGTGATTTCAGCTGGTTGTCCAAAACTGGCATGATGAGACTTGAGCCACTACCTTGGGTGCTGTATCCAACTCTCTCATAAGAGCCCACAGCATCATATGTATAAACACATCCCTTACCTGAAATGGAGATCAAAGAACCCTGTCAACCAATGGAAAAATCATTTTGGTGATTCAATTAGTAGAATGCCCCACCTTCATTGTCGAGGCCTCCTAACACATTGAAGGCATAGTAAGGGAAGAAGCGTTTGTAGTATAGTGTGTTTGACAGAAGTTGGCCCATAGCAGGGCAGCTCATTTGCTTGTTATGCTGGTGCTGATAGATCTGAAGCCAAATAACAAGAATGATCACATTCCCACACCAAGAAATGCAATATACATCCATATTTTGGTCTATTAGGAAAACTGTTAGTATTAACATTCCACTAGAGGATAAAAAATAAAGGAAATGCCACTAATGCACCACAACCAATTTAACCCTCTAAAAACACATTGTGTATCCACCCTAGACAAGAAAAAGAAAAGCATAAAAGTAGAACTTGCAACAAGTGATAAGGTGTGCAATACATGCAGCATTCCAAGGAGCCGTACATGCAACAAGGACTGTCCCACAGTCAGGTAATTTCTATAGTTCAGAAATATGACAGTTGCTGCCACATACTGTACAACATTCCTATTACAATGGCATTATTATGGCGCACCACATGATTCGTGTCATATAGTTGTATAATGGTAATCACTCATTTTACACATTACCACCTCTAAACACCATTTAAAGGGCGTGAATCCAAGAACAGCTTCAAGCTAATAAAATCTCAGATTTCTAAAAGTCCAGAGACCAAAAGTGGACAGACCCATTTTTTACCTCCTACCCAATCAACAGAGTCCCTCTGATGTCAACTTACTAAAACCAAAAAAAAGCAAAAAACAATATAGAGTTAGAGAACGTCATAAGATGGGGCTCTATGCCTCTATGGCACCAGCACCTTTATGCTAGATTGAAACAAAATCATACTAGAAAGAGTATGGTAGAGGCACTGCCCTTTCATATCGTCAGAAATGTTTCCTATTAGGCTTAATATGTTTTTGCAATGGAACATGTGCCACAGTGCAAAATTCTAGTTGCAAGCCATGACAGAACTTGTCTTCAAATTACTTGCACGAGTTTATTCTTACATCACTACAAATATAAGACGAAAGCAAGTGTATGCCAAATTACATGAGACATTCAGATTACCTTTCCATCTATTACTAGAAGTGTCAAGACAATATTGGGAATTTACTGTACTTAAACACAGTGTCAGATTCTTTTCATTACTATATGACACCATCGTAAAGATCAGAATCAGGAATATATGTGCATTTTCATCCAAATTATCTATTTGGGATCCAGAAACTAGAGAAAACTAATTTGACCTCCTTATGAGAAAAGTGTTTCCGTTACTCAGTATCTAAGAAACACGGAGACGGACACGGGACACGGACACAGGGATACAGTGTTTTTCTAAAAAGTATGACACGGACACGGCATTAAAATTACAATTAAAATTTATAATATATATAAATAAAAAATAATATACTTGTAAAAAAATAATTACTCATAAATGTTAAATGTTCATAATAAAATAATATACGTTGTCTCAGGTTGCTTCCTCATTGTCCATGACAAAAGTAGTTATTAGGCCTATTCTTAAAGGGCAACAAACTGATTACTACCCAATAAAATAATATACTTCAAGGGTTGTATTGAAACTTCCTTGACCCAATGGTTTATCTTCTTTTTCTCCTCTATATAAACATTCTGGTACCGAAAAGGAGGGAAAAAAGTCAAAAGTCAAAATCGAGACCAAGGAGTGTCCTAGCCGTGTCCGAGGAGTGTCCAAGGAGTGTCCACCACTGTGAAATGTCAAAACTACCTCGGACACGTGTCCAAGGAGTGTCGTTGTCCGACACGGCCACGACTCGGACACGACGACCATTCAGAAGTGTCCGTGCTTCCTAGCTCAGTATGGACAATTAGTAATTATATTTCCTCTCGTCAATTCATTTTTACCTCCTTACAAGAAAAGTATTCCTCTCCTATTTCATATGAACCATTATTAATTATACTCGGAAGTTCACAAATTAATGTTCATGCCTTGGTTTACATACCCCAACTAGTTTGGGATTAAAGGCTTTGTTGTTGTTGTTGTGACTTGGTTTACATAACATGTTAACGTCCACCACCATGGAGAACAGAACATCGGCATCAACTGTTGATTTCTTTCACCATCATGGAAAAAGTGTAAGAGTTTTGACTTTGAGGAGTGAAACACCACAAATGTGGGTGTCAGTGGATGGAATCTTCAATTGCTGGTGCAGGCCTCTATCCTAAATGTTGTCTTTCACAAAATCATGAGAGAAAACATGAGTTCTCAGCAAAGGTTTCCATCCACTACCACGACGGAACTGTCGTTCACCACCAACCACTTCATATAAACAGAGACCACCCATAAGGACATAACTATCAAAGTCTGTGTTTTCCACCATTATTCGCCAACATGAAACCAAATGACCACACCTATCTTGTCTGATTTCATGGTCCTATATAGTGTTGCAATCCTTCCATTCTCAAAACTCCAATTTGCTTCGTGCATCTTATAATATTCGTAGATTGTGTTTACAGTTTTACACAACATAGCTATTTGATTGCACAGAGGAGAGAACTATCGATCACGTGTGCTAAAGCATTTGACATGTCGATGGTATCATGGATACAAAACAAAGCTGGGATGCCATTATGAATTCAGGAAAGCAAATGATAAAAACAATGAATTCAAGAATGCAACCCAACATCCTCATCAAGACATCAACCAGTGTTAGTTCAATATATTTTCAATGCTTCAATGGTTATGATGCCAATGTCTTTTCAATGTCTCAATAAGAAGACATTTGAATATGAACATATATACTTTATACTAAGGTCATCTTAGCTAAAATAGATAATAATTTATATTGTTGCTAAAATCAATACTCACGAACAAGCCGAACTAGTTTGCAATTTTTATTTATTTTACTGTTATTGTTTCTACGACCAACGTTCATGCTAAATAAAGAAGCTATACAACCAAGTATATAAATAACAAAGAACAAACATACCAAATGCTTGGCGGATAAGTTCTTCTGCAGTGCCTTGACATCAGCCTGGAAACCCGAAGAAGCTAAAACACACTTTTCAGCTCTGCAAAAACCACAAGACCATGAGTTCCACAACCAAAAGCATATATTAAATACAGAAAACACTTGAATTTGTGTCCAAACCGTGATTAACAGAGTTGTATACCCAAAAACAAAAACTCGAACGTCCTACAAATAAATCAGCCAAAACTCATAATTTACAACGTAATCCGACATCACCAATACCACAACAAAAATCCAAAAACACAACCAAGCTTAAAGAAGTTCGAAAACCAAAATATCCAGCTTATGGAGCAATACCTAACCATATCAGTCAAAGCTCAAAACTTTCGATCTGACCCTAGCTAGGGGTGTAAGCGAGTCGAGTCGATCTAAATTTTCGAACCTCAAGTGATAATCTATATTATTACCAAATACAAAAAAATGAATATAAATTTCAGGCCTCAGTTTTTTTCGAATCGGAGCCGACTCATTAATTGAACCAAGTCGGAAGTTTTTTTTTCATCAAGATCTTTCGTTTCAAGCTAAACCCGAGTTGAGCTTTTTTGGCGAGCGACAGCCCTAACCCCAACATTACCACAACCAACACTCAGAAATCAAACACCTAAACTCAAAATCCACAGAACACCACTCCACCAAAACCCTCAAATTCCAAAAAAAATCCAACAAAATTCCAAATTTCCCGTCGGGAAAGCTACCAAACTGGATCAGGGACGCAAAAGCTCACAGCGTGGAGATCTTGGAGTAGTCCCGGGTGAGGATACTGTATCCAGTGGACATGCGGGTGTCGGCAGCCACGACGCAGTAGTCCGTCCCGGCGATCGCAACGCACGTCCTGAAAGAGGAGAGGAAGTTGGGATTAGGGTTAGGGTTAGGGTTTGGGGGAGAATTTTGTTACAGTACCCGCCGTTGTTGTCGTAAGGGGACCATCGAGAACCCATTTTCTGACGATGCCGGAGAGGAGAGGAGAGAGGAGAAGCCGAGTCGAGGGGAGTTTGGTTTTGGGGGTTTGGTCGTAGTATATTAATATATTATTATTGGTTCAAGAACAAGAGAACACATCACTTATTTGTCCGTTACATCTTTTTATTAGCGTAACTGTAACGCACCCGATCTCGTGGGTATGCATGCTGCGGAAACCAATGTTACGATCAGAGTCATCCACGACGACCGAAAGAGTTACAATGAAAAGAAAACGATACAAGACACACGTGATAAAAACATACAATGATACACGAAATAAAGACATGAAACTAAAAACGAAATTATCAATATATGAAAATAATATCAAATGCATTACATGGAGTTGAATAAAGGAATTTACATCATAAAATAGTGTGGAAACAAAAGATAACTAGGAAATCGGTCGACGAGTCCCTCGTGAACAGAATCCTCCGAGCGTCTCGGGTCTGACCCCTGTCGGAAACCTAAGTAATTGAGGTAAAATAATCAATGAATATACGTGAGTTTTCAATAAGAAAGCTTTGTATGCCCCGGGTCCAAAAACAAGATAAAGATGTTATACATGAGACCTATCTACAACACATGCAAGGCAATAAGGCAACAACTCTACATAGTTGCGTCGCTCGGGTTCCACCCGAAATGATTCCTCTATGTAGGAATCCGACCACCAGCCATGCTGGTCTAATCCACAAACAGGTCACTCGAAAGTGTGACCCACCACTTGGCAGAAAAGCGATCTGCCGGATTGACACCCCAACTCACGGCAATGACCTACATGATTCCATCGTGAAGTTGGGAATGTCCGTCCTGTAGCAAATGACGGTGCACACGTCCAAGTCTTATCTTACATCTAGTCTCTCTACATAGAGGTCTTACAATCAGTCTCGTCGGCCCCTTAACAATAGTGTTAAGATTAATTATATTAACCAGTATGCAAATGCAAGCTATCAATGGTAATACATCTGATCTATAGCCAAATAGTCAAACTCATGCCTAACACAATGAGCATGAAAGAACGACCACAAAACTCTTGAGCATATGACATCAGGAATTACCTCATGCACTAAAAGCTAATAAGCAGCAAGGGCAAGATAATACAACCATCTCAAGATCAACGTAACAAGGCACAACATAAACTTTGCTATCTACGGATCATGAGATAATGGTCATAATATTGAGTCCTTAACTTACGTACACGCACCCACATTAACACTCTCATAATGGCAGTAACGACAACAATATGATTATGTAAGGCTCATACAATAATAGTCATTGCATATGAAATCAGACATGCAACATGAAGCTATATGAAATCAGACATGCAACATGAAGCTACGGGTCATGATAAGTTGGTTATACGACACTTACTTCACAATAATATAACACGTTCCTGAGTCTAGAATGTATTTATGCATGAATCAAGGTATATACAGAAGAGGCATGAGATCATAACGTGGTTAATTTCAGGCCTTAGAATGTAAGTCATAGAGGTTGTAATACCCAACCACTAGTCGCATACAAGAACCCGAAACGTAGCCATACAAGCGCCAAATAAACATGCAAGCCATGATAACATCTACATGGATAAATCTCAGATCACATGATAAAATCAAAATCCTACAAAGGATATGCGTGCATGTGCAAATGGATGGCAAACACTTCTGATTTAAACAATTCTGATAATGGCGGTATACACAAAGCTTAAATAGGACTAAACAACAAGTTGTAATTCATGAGATGTGATTCGTAGTTCCAACAATTAACTGATACATTTTCATGTAACGTCTTAGCAGTAAAAGAATCATGAAAAGGTCACATAAATCCAGCATTGAGGCATATCCACAAAGATCTAAGCACCTACGAGTCCATACAACAAAACACAGAGCATTACGCCACGCAAGAAACATGCATGCAATGCACTCGACGTGCTCCCTACGACCCAGCCACACCTTCCCCAATTTCTCTCCTCAAACAACCAGGGAATGTGTGACAAAGGTCGTGATGAGGGGGAAACGTCCCAACCAGCCACCACAACTTGGGCTCGCGCTACGACCGGCCAAACCAAGTTGGTCTCCACCTGCGTGTGCGCCTTCATTGCTTGACCAGACAGCCCATCGGTGGTGGATGACCCACCATCCAACACCCCCACTTGTTATCCTTTATTTGGGGCAGAAGCATACCTGAGAAAGTGCTCCTGATCGTCGGAGAACAACTACCCACCTCTTCCTTTGCTTGCCGCAACCTCCTCCTTGCAGCTCGTCGGAGAAGTGGCCTGAGCTTCTACTTGTCTCCAGAGATGGGAAAGGAGGTGATGGTGTTTTGCGTGAGGGAGAGGGGAGGAGAAAGATGCAAGAGGCGGCAAGGGCTGGGATCATATACAAGCATGCACACACCTTCCAATATAGCACCCCAACATGATCAAGCAAGATTTCCTAATCCATGCAAATTTGAATTATGCACTTGCTGACCAAGCTTCACCTCACCCTAGATGACACACCAAGCCCTAGACGTCGAAACCCAAGTGGTAAGAAGAAGAAAAAATAAAACCAAGGCCACATACGCCTAAGTCTAGTTGCACACCCGCTCGACCAAAATAAAAACTTCCATGAAACAAAAATAAACATACAATACAATAAGCATGGAATAAACATATAAACTCATAAGCATGAAAGATGAGGATGGACTTTATTATTAAATCAGGAGAGCGAGTCTTACGATAACCGCCATAACCTTAATCTACCTTACATTTTCAGATGAGTGGTGAATATGGTAGGGGATTAAAATAGGTATACTAAGTTTCAGGCTTACTAAAGAATTATTGTATTTTTATTATATCCTCTTTTCTTTAATATTTATGTTAGAAATTGTTCAAAAATTCATCTAAATTTTTAGTCAAAAATATATAATTTATAATTAATATATGTATATTATTAATATTATTTAATTATTAAATCGCAACCTCATCCGCATATGTAAAATGTGGTGCTTTTGCTGCATCCAATCCGCATCTCGTATTTCTGAACATTGGGTTTACTGCGCGGTGTTATATTGGGGGTTGGGGGCTTGGTTTATTTAGATTTTGGATTTTATCTAGTAAATTGTATACTAACTAGGATTTGGCTACCCTGGATTTGAATTTCACGTACTTAAGTATACACCAACTAGATTTTACCCCCATTGGAGTTTGGTTTTACCTAGTTAAGTATACTCACATTGAATTCAACTTTTAGATATTTTTTTCCAAGGGTGTCATAGTGTCACCCCTTAACTTGAAATTCTGGCACTGCCCGTGATTGTGTGTTAAGTTTTTTTCCTATCTAGTGATGGATTTAGGGGGTTAGTGATTTTAACCATAGAACTTTCAATTGTGCTTCTATCTTTTTTAATAAGGAATTTTTTTCGAAATAAAATTATTTTTTATAAAAATCCAAAATAAACCTGGTTTAACATATTTTTTGGAGTAGACCCGGTGCCACCACGTTGCGACACGTAGTGGCGGCGAGTCTTGTTTTTTAGTGTATACTTTTGTAGAAAACAATTTCTTGGAGAACTCGGTGTTGTATTGCCAAGTTTAAAACTCGGCGTTATTTATACCTAAACCCGATGTCGTATTGCCGAGTTTAAAAACTGAGAAAAATTTGAAGTGGTAGTAGGGTAGATAGAACTCGGCCACCATAATGTCGAGTTCTGTGAATAAGCAGAACTCGACATTACGGTTGTCGAGTTCTTTCAAGTAGAACTCAACCTTTTGAATGTCGAGTTTTATTTAGATGTTTTAACCGCATCATCAAACGTGGAGACAGTTCCCAGTTTGGGAATTAATAATGAACTCAGTATATTGGATGTCATGTTTTAAAGGTGGAACTCGGCATTACGAATGTCGAGTTCATTTTAAAAAAAGTGAACTTGGCGTCTGTAACGTCGAGTTCTGTCCGACTATATAACCAGCATGATGCCCCCTTCTCCCCCAGTCCTCTCTTCTGTGTTTTTGAGATTAGGACTTCTCCCTTTTCTCACCTTTTTTCCAATTTTATGCATTAGAATGATGTACATTGTCGTTTAAGGTGACTGTGGTGTTTTTTTGGTTTAGGAACTCGTTTAGGTGCAAACTAATTTCGATTTTGGGTTTTAGGCCGAAATATTTTTTCTTGACTTTTAGTGGATTATTGAATTAGGTTTTGTTGATTGTAGGTTTAAATTGGTAATCGTAAAAATTGTTCAATTTATGTTCGATAATTGTGATTGAAATCATATTTTTTGTTGTTAAAACCAACTTTTTTGATTTGTTGTAAGACTTTTTTTCTTCATATTTTTGTTGTTTTAGGAATTATATATTGTTATTGATTTTCATCCTACATATGATAATGTAATGCTATATATTTGTTGTTTTTAACAAAAATTTAAAGGACTTAAGTGAATAATGTACGTGGTTGTGGTTGTCAGTGGATAATTAAATGAGTTGGAGTTGAGAAATTTGTTCTTTAAATATGTTGTGATTTGAAAAAATATTGTTATTTAGATATTTGGAAGTTTGAAGTGGTGTTTTTATTATTGTTAGTGTTTTTACAATGCAGGTTTTAATTTTTAAAATATGAAAATATAGGGGAGGTTCTGTCAATGTTTTTAACAAAATGTTAGTTAGCCTTGTTATTATGTTCATTATGAAGTTTTATAATCATTGAATTAATGTTATTTATTGTTGTATTGTAGTTGATTTTGTTGGAGTGATTATTAGGCGTTTAAGGTCTTTCACTTCTACACCCGACCGAGGTAATTTCTAAATCATTTGAGTAGTTTCGAATTTTAAATTATTCAGGAATACAAGAACAACCATTTCTCTTGAACACAATTTTAATCTAATTTATATAGGTTAGGAATGGATAGAGATGACAAAGGCTCTTTGTTGGTCATGTATGATGGGAATAAGGGAATTAGAATGCAACGAAGATGTGACAAAATATTCAGGGACTCAACACGAATTAGTTGTAGTTTCATTGAACATCAAATATGTGGATTTAGTAGATGTCATAGGATCTGAATGTTGTTATCCAGAAAATATGTTTGATATCAAGTTGATTGTGAAATTGCCTTAAAACAACGATTAGACATACACTCCATCAACTGATGATAAGTTAGCTTATGGAATGATGCGTCTGTTTAAATGGATGTTCGTGGTTAGAGTTTAGGTAGAAGTTGAACGCAAAATGTCTGACCCTACACTGACAACTAGCACTCATCATCCCGAGTATGGTACAATTGGGTTGACTGGATGGGACAACGAAATAGATTTGAATATGAATCTAAATCCTACTACCAAAGTTCTGACATACCAGGAAATTCATGTTTTCCAATCGCAAAACTTCCAAACAGGCAGTGAATGACCACAAAATGTAGGTGACATCCATTCAAGCAATGTATATCTCGGTATGTTGCAGCTTGAGGCCATGCACTACAACTAGGGGAGAGCAAAACCCGGACCGGACCGGTCGGTCCGGGTTCGGTCCGGGAAGTTTTAGTTTCGTTCGGTCCGGTCCGGGTTTCGGTTTGGTCCATTTTAAAATTTGGGGTTCGGTCCGGTCCGGACCGGTCTTTTTTTTGTTTTTCATTTAAAAAAAATCGGTTTTTGACCGGACCGATTCGGTCCGATCTTCGGTCCATAGGAATTCGGTCCGGTCCGGACCGAATGGTCACCCCTAACTACAACAATGATGGGTTTCCTGACAATTTATTACTTTCAAATTAAATATTTGTACGCATGTGTTTATGTTATAACATGTATTCCTATTTTTGTAGCAGGATCCGGAAGGTGTAAAATGTGTTTAACATGGTTCTAAGATCAACTGTTGGCAGATCACAGACTAGAGAGTTTGGTTTTTGCTGGATATAACTAGTTTAACACAGTTAGCAGATTGCACAGGGTACAGTTGGATCATGCATTATTGGGAGCGATGATGGAGTGTTGGAGATCTGATACACATTCCTTTCACCTACGACATGATGAGATTACATGTACCGTACGTGACATCGCTCTTATTACCGGCTTGCGTTTGCTCATTTGAGAGTCTCAAGACTACGTCTGGTCTGACGTCTGCGAGGATTTATTGGGAGATTGACAAGAAGACTTGGGCGGTAAGGGTAATGTCACATTGGGTTGGTTGAAGAATCAGTTTCAGATGCTGCCAAAAGATCCTAATGATCTCATTGTTATACAACACACCAGAGCTTACATCCTATTTCAACTTGGCTGTAGTATTTTGGCTGATAAGAGTGACATGATGATACATCTTAAATATTTGCCTTTGTTGAGAGATCTATTAAAAGCATCAGAGTACAGTTAGGGAAGCACAGCTCTAGCACATTTATATCACGATCTGGACGAGACTTCCTTGATACCGTCATGACATCTATGTGGTTTTGTGACTTTTCTACAGCTCTGGTGTTGGGAGTATTTACATATCGAAAGACCCATGAAGATCATACCATTGGCGTATCCGGATAATGAGGAAACACCACTTGAAGCATGTTGGAGAAGACCATGAAGTTTTTAGGGCAACAACAAGGCTTGTACCTTGGATTTCTACAAAAATGAGCTTGACACGGGAGAGCTGGATCAAGTGACATGGGACCCCTACACATATCTGGATTCGCAACAATTGCCACCACTGTGTATACAAGGTGCAGAAATATGGATGAGTCGTACATGACTTAATTATAAATTTTGGGAAGGTGATAATGCATTGTCCCGACCGGGTAATGAAGCAGATTGGACTTGTCCAACACATTCCAAATCTGATGGAGAGACATATAGTGAAGTTAGCTTTGGGCTGGGCAGATGTGAACTGGTTGGTGGAAAATGCATGTTTTATTGACCATTGGTCACATAGAAAAGATCATGTTCAGTTCCAACCTCCGATGTTGGGCACCAGTCCACAGGACAACCGACGATTATATATGGAATGACATTAGAACATCACAATACAGTGGATTGTACCAAAGAATGTAGTTTCTCAACTGATGACATACCAACCACGGGCTGGGAGAGAACGAGAAATTGTATGACTTTAATTTGCATTTTGCAATTTCCAAATTTAAAATTTTGTGTGTTGCATAGTTTACTAATGCATATTTTGCTACATGTCAACTAAGTTTACGAGTTCCACGGGGAACTCTACAAATTACACGACATGATTAAGGCGGATAAGAAAGCCTCCACGGTCGCTGAAAAGCTGAAGGCTAGGATGAAGACATTCATCACATGTTTGGGTGCCCACGACCCTACGCTATGATTGAGTCAGGATCAGGTGGAGGAGAAGAAGATGATGATGCAAGTGTTCATCCTACTGCAGAAAGTGAGATGGGGATCTTACATGGTCGTGGCCGTGGTAGAGGACGTGGTCAAGCACGCCCTAAGAAGAAGAAAGGTTGAGGGGTTACTTAGGATAGATATTTTTGTTGTATTAAACTTATTTTGTTGTTATTTTATTAGTGTTACTTTGATTTATGTCAAAATGTTAACCTTGTTGTTTTGGATGTTATTTTGAAATGTTAAACAATTTTAGGTATGTGTTTGTAAAGTTTGTGGTTTAAATATTTGTGATTGAAATGATTGTGTTTGTTGAAATTTTTGTGGTTAAAATCTTTGTGTTTGTTCTTGAAAAGTTTGTGTTTCTTATTGAAATGTTTTTAACAAGAGATGAAAGTGCAGAACTCAGCCAAATGAATCATCGGAGGTCAAAATATGTCTGAACAAGATTTGACACCTTCATTGTCGAGTTCTATTTACCCTACTGCTACTTCAATTTTTTCTAAGTGTTTAAACTCGGAAATACGGTGTCGTGTTCAGGTATGAAAATACAACGTTGCTAACACCTAGTTCTCGGAGAGAAAAAAATCTATAGAACTCGGTGCTGATATGCCGAGTTCTGTATACACTAAAAAATAAGACCCGCCACCACCACGTGTCGCAACGTGGTGACACCGGGTCTACTATGAAAAATATTTGTAAACCACACTTATTTTGGATTTTTTATATAAATTTTTTATTTTGAAAATATTTCCTTTTAATAATGCTTGCTTGATATTGTTTTCATCTTCACACGGCGTATTGTCATGTAAAAATGTATATTGACGGAATCTTAGATTTAGTGACAGATTGTTTACCGTGGTTAAAACCTAAAATTCTTGTAGTGTAAGAATCCAATACTAAAACTTTTGTGTGATCTTATGCTTGTACGAACTATAACAGATGACACGACACATGATGAGAACAATTTAGATCCATCCTTGCGACGGATGGCAAGTGGCTTGTTAATTTAACTTAAGTAGAGTTGATTGAGCACTTAGCATGGTGGCAACCATTTCCAGCTTTGCATGAGAGAGCAGTTTTTGCTGGGGTGTGGGTTGAGCTGAACATCGTTGAGCGTATTGTTCGTGCATAAGCAAAAGACCCAAACGTGTCAGTACTGATGCAGTCAGCTGCGATAGAGGGTTCAAACTTCTGAGTGGCACATGATGGAGGATTGAGGTTCAGGACCAGATTGTGGGTGCCGACGTCTAATGATTTGAGGAGAGAGATCATGGAGGAGGCTCATCGTACTAGATACATGATCCACCCCGGGGAGTACGAAGATGTATAAAAACTTGCAGAGACATTACTGGTGGCGGGGTATGAAGAGAGATATAGCTGAGTTCGTGTCCCGATGCTTGGTCTGCCAGCAAGTAAAAATCGAGCATCAAAGGCCAACAGGTTTGTTGCAGCTGACTGAGCTTCCTAGGTGGAAGTGGGAGCACGTGACTATGGACTTCGTCACGGGTTTGCCTAAGACGAAGTGTTTTGATAACGTTGGGTGATCGTGGATCGTTTGACCAAATTAGCACATTTCTTAGCGATGCGGATGACCTTGTTGTTGGAGGGTTTGACACAGCTTTACATCGAAGAGATTGTCAGACTTTATGGAGTACTTGTGTCCATTATCTCAGACCGGGAAAGCCAGTTTCACGTCTCGATTTTGGGAAGCTCTGCAGAAGGCACTCGGGATGAGTTCAATACAACCTTCCACCCGCAGATAGACGGTCAGTCAGAGAGGACCATACATGCACTCGTGGACATGTTGAGAGCGTGCAGTCTGGAGTGGTAAGCAGTTCGGATGAGAACCTACCTTTGATCGAGTTCACGTACAATAACAACTTTCATGCTAGTATTGGAATGACACCGTTCGTGGCATTGTACGGACGACCATGCAGACCACCCTTGTGTTGGGGCGAGGTAGTTGAGAGGCAGTTGGTAGGGCCAGGCATCATCCAGTAGTGTGCAGAGAAGGTTGATATTATCAGGTAAAGATTGGTTGTAGCTAAGAGCAGACAGAAGAGTTGCGCAGACCGCCGCAGACGCGAGTTGGAGTTTGAGGTTGGTGACCATGTGTTTTTTAGGGTTTCTCCTACTGAGGGAGTTATGAGGGTCCGTTCGAGATTTTGGATTGCATTGGTGTAGTAGCCTATTGGTTGGCCTTGCCACCTCGATTGTCTGGGTTGCACAATGTGTTCCATGTATCTATGCTCAGGAGATACGTGGCAGACCCGTCCCATATTTTGGGAATCGAGATGCCAGAAATACAATCGGATTTGACAGTTGTGGAAGGTCCAGTTGAGATTGTTGACAGGATAGAGCACCAGTTGCGGAAGAGGGTCATTCCGATAGTGAAGATCTGATGGCAGCACCATACCAGTCGAGAGGCGACGTGGGAGGTTGAAGTAGAGATGTATCAGAAGTACCATGAGCTTTTCGGTATGTATCTTGCTTGTTTTCGTGGGCGAAAACGTTTTTGGTGGGTTGGTTGTTATATTTTAGGTTGTTAGGGTGATATTTGATATTAACCCACCCTGATCTCATCCCCTTAAATCCCTCACCAACCTTGCTGCCGACATCTTTCTTTCTTCTCCAAACCCCTCTTCTTCCCTTCCAAGCTTCCTTCAACCTCGTTGGTCCGACGATTGGTGGTAGATCGTGTGGGTAGAGTTGTTGGCGTAGTGGAGACGCTCGCTGGAGGCACGTCTCGGTTAGGTACGCCACGTGTGTCATTTTCTTCATGCATCATGGAGGTTGTGTGGTGTTGGTAGCACCGGGGTCCAGAGGTGTGCACGCGAGCTGGTCTGGTTGGTCACAAAGTTGATTGGCGTTGGTTGGACTGGTCACATTGGTAACCAGTGGGATGGTTGGGGCTGGATCAGATCTGGACAGACTAGATCTGGGCGGTCTGGGCAGACCATGCCACATCATGGTTGGTTGCTGCTGGCCTTCGTGGTGCTTGGTCGCACAACAGGGTTGTGGTTGTTGATGTTTGTCTCGTCGGAGTTGGCCGACTTGGGGTTGTTATTATTTATCGCGAGTTGGGTAAATTATTATTTACCCGTACGACACCTCCTAGTTGGCAGAGTGGTAGGTTGGGTGGTCGCCCGTCCCGGGGTTCCCAACACGATCAGAGGTGTCGACACATGTCCTGAGGTTGGGTCGGTTTTCCTTGGGTCAGGTTGGTGGGACCAGTCTGTGAATCCATGCCTAATCAAAACCTCCAAAAATTCATAATCTAAATATCAACAAATTCATATAAAACAACATCAAACATCCACACAATACAAACAATTATATGTATATAGTATATATAACAAAATATTATAAATATTCGTTATGTTTCGCGGTTAAACGGACGGGTTAAATCATGTAACCTTATCCGCCAATTTATTAAACGGTTATGATTTTCACAACTCTTATCCACTCATTTATTAAACGGTTATGATTTTTACAATCCGTGATCCTACCCGTCGGTTCGGTTAGGATGGTTAAACGGTTTTTACCCAACCCATTTACAGTCCTAGTTGTTACTACTTTTTAGCAACTATATATGTTGTTAGGTCTACTGATGCATTGCATACATTGCATCATATGTCTTTCATTTAGATTACTTTTATATCAATAAATGCTACTAAGGTATGTGTTTAGTCTTATTTACAGAATACAGGGACCTGAATGCAAATTACCCACATTCCGAGCATAAACGCGTGCAAAAGACTCATTTCTATCATAAAGACCAAGTTCAAGCTTATCGGGTTTTAAATGGAAATGTATCCAAGCATAAAAGCATTCAAGACCTAATCACAAAAAGAACAAGGACTTGAGCACAAAAGTAGCCGGGGACTTAATTGCAAAAAGTCAAGGACCTAATTGCAAATCACGAGCAGCTTTTATTATTATGGAGAAAATCTAAAGAAAAAATCAATGTGAATCTCCATATATATAAAGGAATTAATCCGGAGCTCAAAAGAATGGAAAGAATCAATCCAGACGCGCAAAGGATGATCAAATCATACCATAAACACACAGGAAAAATCTGGATCGAATCCGAGCAAAAAAGGTGGCGATTCCGCCGCATCTCATGTACAAATTGCGGCGATTTAGCCGCACAAAAGTCGATCCGTGTGCTCAAATTTTTACCAATGCTGTATTGACGCGTGTACGTTCCATTTATATATTGGGATCCCTTGTATCGGCTATAAATAGCCCCGAGAACGATGGTATAAGGGTCCTTGGCCTTAGACCTAGTTTTTAGTTGTTTTTATTTTCAGTTTTGTACTCTTCACTTTAGTAATAAAATTCTGTCTTTTATTTCTTGTTTTTAGTTTTCTTTTGTAATGTCTCAAGGACCCCTTCTTCTTCCCTCTATGAGTTTCTAACTCCTTCCAAAGGGTGGAGGTGACGGATTTAGGGTGAAGAGAAGAAGAATAAAAGTTATTATTTTAATTTCGTATTAGTATATTTTGATTACTTGAGTTTATGTTAAATCATTTATCATGTAATGCTTCATAACTAATATGATTTATTATAAGTTTCTGAATTTTCTAATCTAAACCTTAAATCTAAACCTCCACCCAACGGAATTCACTTCTTTATTCTTGTTTTAGTTTTAATTGTTCTTGTTTCTTGTTTTAGATAATTAAAAATCAAAAATCTCAAAACCAATTTATTTCTTCTCTCCTTCTTTTCCCAATCGAAATCACACTAATAACAAATCTCTCCCTCCTTGTGTTCGACTCGTACTTGCCACGTCTTCATTGACGCCGTGCACTTGCGGTATAAATTTAATTCTCATCAAGTTTTTGGCGCCGTTGCCGGGGAGGCGACGCAGATTTTGTTTTTTGTTGTTGATTTCGATTTTATCCTGTTTATCTTGTGCGCGATCTAAATATTTGGATTTGTGTTTCAGGAGACAACAGAGTGCACGGCGAAATCCGGGCACATTCTGAGCTTAACGAGCGGCGGAATCGCCGCATACCAAGAACAACGTGCGGCGGAATCGCCACATATTTGAAGCATCTGGGCTTCCAATTTTTCTGGGACGCGACTAATCTCCCGGTGGACGCGTAAAACTACTGAAATGTCGAGAGCGGGCGGTGAACCCGACTGAGCATTGCTTAGGTAACCTTTGTTGCCTTCTTTCCTCGTAATTTATATTTTGAAAAAAAAATCCTTTTATTAGAATTGCACGTGTTAGGGCAAAATTCCATAATTGGCAATAATTCAACTCTGACCTAAAATTGGCAAAATTAGAAAGGCCTTAGTGCATGCATCATTTAGTGTTTTGTATGCATTATTCTTGCTAAATTCTTGCAAATTAATTTTTGTTGAAGAGTGCTGGAGTCAAGGTACGTATCGTGTTTTTCATCGCTTGCATTTAAGCATATAATCTAATTTGCATATAACCTTGCAATTGCCCCCAACTAAAGACCAATGTTTGACTATCTTTGCTAGATCTAAGTTAAACTATCTTAAGGGCAACTCCATAGGCAAAGATACGGTGGGGATTTCACCACCCTTCCGTAGCCCACAAATCACAATCCTAAAGTGTCACCCAAGCCTTAAATTAAAATCAATTAGACATTGACCCTTAAGGACTCGGACTCAATTAAGGAGAAGAATTGGTTTGACTTGCTATGACCTGAAGCCGATCGAATTTAATTTGGTGTCTAGAAAGTGTTTTTGTGTTGACGAAAGTTTTCCAAGCGAAGTGGTTGTCTAATTGGCACCGACTCTGTCGGAAGCGCCCCCACTAGCTATACACGGCCTGGCCAAGTTGGTTTGATTAGTGAGGGAGGTGAATCAAGCAAATCAATTCGACTCAACCAGTTAGGAGTCGTCTAGATCTAAGTGACACTAGGTCTAGGATTGTTTGAACCGTGCTTGTTTGGGAAACCTCTGATCGACCTTCTTTTCTATCTTTAGAGTTAAGTTTCCCTTCTCTTCTGAGTCATCTTCTTCTCACCTACTTATACGTTCTAGTCTCCTCCCCTTTACATTCTCTATTAGCATTTTAGGGTCGAGTCGAGAACTTGTGCTTGCTTAGCCTCCTAAGGGTAAGAGTACTTGACTCAAGAGTGTTTTGATGGATGGTTACATGAGCAACCATCCATATCATTGTTGGGACCAGGACAATGCTTCCTGGTATTCTAAAACCATGCAACATGGGGTGGCTCAGACTAACACCCCATATGGTTGGGACAATCCTAATTGTATGACTGAGCAATCTTCATATTGGGGTAACATGAGAGAGGCACCGACTGCTAGACCACAATCTAGTTATGTTGGATCATATGCTGGTCAACGAACTGACACATTACAACAAACTTTTGCCTCCTTCATGCGTTGGGCTGACAACATGAGTGCATCGGTGGCTCCAGTAGCCGTACCGTGCGACTGTTGCGGCTTGAGTGGTCATGTTATCAGGGGATGTCCTTATGTTCCCCCAAAGCCTGAGTATAAGCATACCTTTTCCCAAAATGCTCGATATGACCGTTACACATCCGCATATAACCCAAGAGTGATGGATTCATGGGGAAACAATTCATATCCAAATTCTTATACGTCATTTTCGCCCAAATATCCTTCTCCCGAATACCCAGAACTCTACCAACACCCCACTTCAAATCATTGGACTTATTCTCGAACCACCAACACCCAACCTAAAAATGTCCCGAGTTCTGACTCGAACCTCATAGTTGACCACATACCTGATACCTTGGAACAAGCTTTCCATACGTTCATGACAACTACTCAACAGTCCGTAGACAATATGGTATTACAATTGAGTCAAATGTCGCAGCAATTAAGTGAGGAAAGCAACTTTTCGTGTCAACATGAGGACTCATCTTTTAGTATCGAACCACCACCACATACACAAATTCAAAGCACAATCTTTCAAAGTCAAATTCCTAGTCGGTCTGAGGGACTTGGGATTTCAATTCACGATCACTTAGTGGAGGATTCGATTTATATTGAGAAAAACATGGACCAATTTCATTATGAGTCGGCACAGGATTGTGCCCTATCTTCTTGTCCCGTGGCCCTTGAGCCACATGATCTTCATGTTGTGCCTCTTAAGGACTCACTTCCGGTGGAGCAAGAGCTCCCTAGCACCCTCAATTTCAAACAACCTGATGAGAGTTTGCCTCTCACTATCGTTCCTGATCATCTTGGAAATGATGGAACATCAAACGACTACAGTGCTCATGAGGGTATTAGGAGTTCCTTGGAGGATACCTTGGGTATGAGACCCATTTTATGTTTACCTGTTGAGTCGGACTTGCCTAACGAGGCTCCTGACCTCGCTCCGACGCACCAGCCAGTTGGTTGGAGAGTTTGGATTGACGATCATAACTTCAGCACCGTAACGGGAGAAACTCTTCTTCCGTTGCCCCCTATTTCCCAAACTCTCGAGAGGTTCAAGCTCTTTCAGTTTGATCCTTTGTATGAGACGCCTTTGCGTCCAATTCATGAACCTCTCATTTCTTCTTGTGCTCTTTGTGAAGGGGGCCCACGCATGAATATTCTGGCCCCACGTGGTGTCATGTTCCCTTTTGAGGTCTTTTGACAAATGAAGATGGGAACTTATGTTTGTACATAGTTATATTTGTATAACAATAAGTAAAAAAAAAAAAAAATTGTTTTTATCCCTTCTTTAGCATCTCACAGGTTTTTAAGGGAATTCGGGTTTTTGTCCATCAACAGAGCCATGAACTTTCCTTTGTACTTCACGTTGGTGAGATCTTTCCTTTTTTCATGCATAAATCCATGTAGTATCTTGCTCGCATACATTGAGGACAATGCATGATTTAGGTGTGGGGGGGTGTTTATATATGTACATATCTATCTATTTGATTTTCTGCTCTGCTTTATTTAAAAAAAAAAATCAATATTCTATGACATAGCTTAAGATTGAACTGCCAAAACCCGTGTACAAATTGCATTAAGTTTTTGTTCCTTATTATATAGTTCTGCTTGTAGAAATTATGACATAAATCTAAGTTCCAAAGAAATAACTCATGGCCCTTGTAAGACATGTATGCACTTAAATTGGATGAATCAAATCTTTGAAGTGGTTGATAAAAAGCAGAGGTTGAGGAAAATATACCGGGAAGTGTGGACTTCTAATAGCAATTAAGCCTTGAGGAAAATAAAAGTAAAATAAAATAAAAATAAAGTGAGGAAAACACATTTTGCAAAATGATTACAAAAGCCCAAGCCTTCGAGTCACTGGTCCGTAGGGGTATCTTGAAACCCGGTAACTTGAGTCTGCCAGCTCGGGATTATCGACCAAACTCGCTACACGAATGCAAAAAGGGTATAAGTGTTAAAAAGAAAAGCAAATGTGTTGAATCACGGAAAAAGGAAAAAAATAAATAAATACTTTAAGATACTCAAGGCCCAAAGCTAAAAGAATGATCCATGTCATGGTTGATCCAAATGATACTTCACCACCAGGGGAGGCGTGCAAAATAATTTAAGTAATAACATGTTTAGAAGGGTTAGTGGTGTGAATGTTGGAGGAATAAAGACCAAGTCATATTTTTAATGAGTTAGATTTATATAATGAGCATGCAAGAATTTTCAGTAAGATGTATAAGGTTGAGGTAGGGATATTGAGAACTATTAATGAAATGTTGATAGGATTTTGTGGGTATATCCGCTGAAAACCCTCAGGAGACAACACTCCTCCTCCTTGGCAACAAAGAGGTTTAAAGGCTTGTTGCACAGGCTAAGTGCAACCGTGATTCCTACGAAAGTGAGTTAGGATTTCCCTATTTTCATTTTCTTATATTCTGCTTTGCTAGGGACTAGCAAAATCTTGGTGTGGGGGTATTTGATGCATTGCATACATTGCATCATATGTCTTTCATTTAGATTACTTTTATATCAATAAATGCTACTAAGGTATGTGTTTAGTCTTATTTACAGAATACAGGGACCTGAATGCAAATTACCCACATTCCGAGCATAAACGCGTGCAAAAGACTCATTTCTATCATAAAGACCAAGTTCAAGCTTATCGGGTTTTAAATGGAAATGTATCCAAGCATAAAAGCATTCAAGACCTAATCACAAAAAGAACAAGGACTTGAGCACAAAAGTAGCCGGGGACTTAATTGCAAAAAGTCAAGGACCTAATTGCAAATCACGAGCAGCTTTTATTATTATGGAGAAAATCTAAAGAAAAAATCAATGTGAATCTCCATATATATAAAGGAATTAATCCGGAGCTCAAAAGAATGGAAAGAATCAATCCAGACGCGCAAAGGATGATCAAATCATACCATAAACACACAGGAAAAATCTGGATCGAATCCGAGCCAAAAAGGTGGCGATTCCGCCGCATCTCATGTACAAATTGCGGCGATTTAGCCGCACAAAAGTCGATCCGTGTGCTCAAATTTTTACCAATGCTGTATTGACGCGTGTACGTTCCATTTATATATTGGGATCCCTTGTATCGGCTATAAATAGCCCCGAGAACGATGGTATAAGGGTCCTTGGCCTTAGACCTAGTTTTTAGTTGTTTTTATTTTCAGTTTTGTACTCTTCACTTTAGTAATAAAATTCTGTCTTTTATTTCTTGTTTTTAGTTTTCTTTTGTAATGTCTCAAGGACCCCTTCTTCTTCCCTCTATGAGTTTCTAACTCCTTCCAAAGGGTGGAGGTGACGGATTTAGGGTGAAGAGAAGAAGAATAAAAGTTATTATTTTAATTTCGTATTAGTATATTTTGATTACTTGAGTTTATGTTAAATCATTTATCATGTAATGCTTCATAACTAATATGATTTATTATAAGTTTCTGAATTTTCTAATCTAAACCTTAAATCTAAACCTCCACCCAACGGAATTCACTTCTTTATTCTTGTTTTAGTTTTAATTGTTCTTGTTTCTTGTTTTAGATAATTAAAAATCAAAAATCTCAAAACCAATTTATTTCTTCTCTCCTTCTTTTCCCAATCGAAATCACACTAATAACAAATCTCTCCCTCCTTGTGTTCGACTCGTACTTGCCACGTCTTCATTGACGCCGTGCACTTGCGGTATAAATTTAATTCTCATCAAGTTTTTGGCGCCGTTGCCGGGGAGGCGACGCAGATTTTGTTTTTTGTTGTTGATTTCGATTTTATCCTGTTTATCTTGTGCGCGATCTAAATATTTGGATTTGTGTTTCAGGAGACAACAGAGTGCACGGCGAAATCCGGGCACATTCTGAGCTTAACGAGCGGCGGAATCGCCGCATACCAAGAACAACGAGCGGCGGAATCGCCACATATTTGAAGCATCTGGGCTTCCAATTTTTCTGGGACGCGACTAATCTCCCGGTGGACGCGTAAAACTACTGAAATGTCGAGAGCGGGCGGTGAACCCGACTGAGCATTGCTTAGGTAACCTTTGTTGCCTTCTTTCCTCGTAATTTATATTTTGAAAAAAAAATCCTTTTATTAGAATTGCACGTGTTAGGGCAAAATTCCATAATTGGCAATAATTCAACTCTGACCTAAAATTGGCAAAATTAGAAAGGCCTTAGTGCATGCATCATTTAGTGTTTTGTATGCATTATTCTTGCTAAATTCTTGCAAATTAATTTTTGTTGAAGAGTGCTGGAGTCAAGGTACGTATCGTGTTTTTCATCGCTTGCATTTAAGCATATAATCTAATTTGCATATAACCTTGCAATTGCCCCCAACTAAAGACCAATGTTTGACTATCTTTGCTAGATCTAAGTTAAACTATCTTAAGGGCAACTCCATAGGCAAAGATACGGTGGGGATTTCACCACCCTTCCGTAGCCCACAAATCACAATCCTAAAGTGTCACCCAAGCCTTAAATTAAAATCAATTAGACATTGACCCTTAAGGACTCGGACTCAATTAAGGAGAAGAATTGGTTTGACTTGCTATGACCTGAAGCCGATCGAATTTAATTTGGTGTCTAGAAAGTGTTTTTGTGTTGACGAAAGTTTTCCAAGCGAAGTGGTTGTCTAATTGGCACCGACTCTGTCGGAAGCGCCCCCACTAGCTATACACGGCCTGGCCAAGTTGGTTTGATTAGTGAGGGAGGTGAATCAAGCAAATCAATTCGACTCAACCAGTTAGGAGTCGTCTAGATCTAAGTGACACTAGGTCTAGGATTGTTTGAACCGTGCTTGTTTGGGAAACCTCTGATCGACCTTCTTTTCTATCTTTAGAGTTAAGTTTCCCTTCTCTTCTGAGTCATCTTCTTCTCACCTACTTATACGTTCTAGTCTCCTCCCCTTTACATTCTCTATTAGCATTTTAGGGTCGAGTCGAGAACTTGTGCTTGCTTAGCCTCCTAAGGGTAAGAGTACTTGACTCAAGAGTGTTTTGATGGATGGTTACATGAGCAACCATCCATATCATTGTTGGGACCAGGACAATGCTTCCTGGTATTCTAAAACCATGCAACATGGGGTGGCTCAGACTAACACCCCATATGGTTGGGACAATCCTAATTGTATGACTGAGCAATCTTCATATTGGGGTAACATGAGAGAGGCACCGACTGCTAGACCACAATCTAGTTATGTTGGATCATATGCTGGTCAACGAACTGACACATTACAACAAACTTTTGCCTCCTTCATGCGTTGGGCTGACAACATGAGTGCATCGGTGGCTCCAGTAGCCGTACCGTGCGACTGTTGCGGCTTGAGTGGTCATGTTATCAGGGGATGTCCTTATGTTCCCCCAAAGCCTGAGTATAAGCATACCTTTTCCCAAAATGCTCGATATGACCGTTACACATCCGCATATAACCCAAGAGTGATGGATTCATGGGGAAACAATTCATATCCAAATTCTTATACGTCATTTTCGCCCAAATATCCTTCTCCCGAATACCCAGAACTCTACCAACACCCCACTTCAAATCATTGGACTTATTCTCGAACCACCAACACCCAACCTAAAAATGTCCCGAGTTCTGACTCGAACCTCATAGTTGACCACATACCTGATACCTTGGAACAAGCTTTCCATACGTTCATGACAACTACTCAACAGTCCGTAGACAATATGGTATTACAATTGAGTCAAATGTCGCAGCAATTAAGTGAGGAAAGCAACTTTTCGTGTCAACATGAGGACTCATCTTTTAGTATCGAACCACCACCACATACACAAATTCAAAGCACAATCTTTCAAAGTCAAATTCCTAGTCGGTCTGAGGGACTTGGGATTTCAATTCACGATCACTTAGTGGAGGATTCGATTTATATTGAGAAAAACATGGACCAATTTCATTATGAGTCGGCACAGGATTGTGCCCTATCTTCTTGTCCCGTGGCCCTTGAGCCACATGATCTTCATGTTGTGCCTCTTAAGGACTCACTTCCGGTGGAGCAAGAGCTCCCTAGCACCCTCAATTTCAAACAACCTGATGAGAGTTTGCCTCTCACTATCGTTCCTGATCATCTTGGAAATGATGGAACATCAAACGACTACAGTGCTCATGAGGGTATTAGGAGTTCCTTGGAGGATACCTTGGGTATGAGACCCATTTTATGTTTACCTGTTGAGTCGGACTTGCCTAACGAGGCTCCTGACCTCGCTCCGACGCACCAGCCAGTTGGTTGGAGAGTTTGGATTGACGATCATAACTTCAGCACCGTAACGGGAGAAACTCTTCTTCCGTTGCCCCCTATTTCCCAAACTCTCGAGAGGTTCAAGCTCTTTCAGTTTGATCCTTTGTATGAGACGCCTTTGCGTCCAATTCATGAACCTCTCATTTCTTCTTGTGCTCTTTGTGAAGGGGGCCCACGCATGAATATTCTGGCCCCACGTGGTGTCATGTTCCCTTTTGAGGTCTTTTGACAAATGAAGATGGGAACTTATGTTTGTACATAGTTATATTTGTATAACAATAAGTAAAAAAAAAAAAAAATTGTTTTTATCCCTTCTTTAGCATCTCACAGGTTTTTAAGGGAATTCGGGTTTTTGTCCATCAACAGAGCCATGAACTTTCCTTTGTACTTCACGTTGGTGAGATCTTTCCTTTTTTCATGCATAAATCCATGTAGTATCTTGCTCGCATACATTGAGGACAATGCATGATTTAGGTGTGGGGGGGTGTTTATATATGTACATATCTATCTATTTGATTTTCTGCTCTGCTTTATTTAAAAAAAAAATCAATATTCTATGACATAGCTTAAGATTGAACTGCCAAAACCCGTGTACAAATTGCATTAAGTTTTTGTTCCTTATTATATAGTTCTGCTTGTAGAAATTATGACATAAATCTAAGTTCCAAAGAAATAACTCATGGCCCTTGTAAGACATGTATGCACTTAAATTGGATGAATCAAATCTTTGAAGTGGTTGATAAAAAGCAGAGGTTGAGGAAAATATACCGGGAAGTGTGGACTTCTAATAGCAATTAAGCCTTGAGGAAAATAAAAGTAAAATAAAATAAAAATAAAGTGAGGAAAACACATTTTGCAAAATGATTACAAAAGCCCAAGCCTTCGAGTCACTGGTCCGTAGGGGTATCTTGAAACCCGGTAACTTGAGTCTGCCAGCTCGGGATTATCGACCAAACTCGCTACACGAATGCAAAAAGGGTATAAGTGTTAAAAAGAAAAGCAAATGTGTTGAATCACGGAAAAAGGAAAAAAATAAATAAATACTTTAAGATACTCAAGGCCCAAAGCTAAAAGAATGATCCATGTCATGGTTGATCCAAATGATACTTCACCACCAGGGGAGGCGTGCAAAATAATTTAAGTAATAACATGTTTAGAAGGGTTAGTGGTGTGAATGTTGGAGGAATAAAGACCAAGTCATATTTTTAATGAGTTAGATTTATATAATGAGCATGCAAGAATTTTCAGTAAGATGTATAAGGTTGAGGTAGGGATATTGAGAACTATTAATGAAATGTTGATAGGATTTTGTGGGTATATCCGCTGAAAACCCTCAGGAGACAACACTCCTCCTCCTTGGCAACAAAGAGGTTTAAAGGCTTGTTGCACAGGCTAAGTGCAACCGTGATTCCTACGAAAGTGAGTTAGGATTTCCCTATTTTCATTTTCTTATATTCTGCTTTGCTAGGGACTAGCAAAATCTTGGTGTGGGGGTATTTGATGCATTGCATACATTGCATCATATGTCTTTCATTTAGATTACTTTTATATCAATAAATGCTACTAAGGTATGTGTTTAGTCTTATTTACAGAATACAGGGACCTGAATGCAAATTACCCACATTCCGAGCATAAACGCGTGCAAAAGACTCATTTCTATCATAAAGACCAAGTTCAAGCTTATCGGGTTTTAAATGGAAATGTATCCAAGCATAAAAGCATTCAAGACCTAATCACAAAAAGAACAAGGACTTGAGCACAAAAGTAGCCGGGGACTTAATTGCAAAAAGTCAAGGACCTAATTGCAAATCACGAGCAGCTTTTATTATTATGGAGAAAATCTAAAGAAAAAATCAATGTGAATCTCCATATATATAAAGGAATTAATCCGGAGCTCAAAAGAATGGAAAGAATCAATCCAGACGCGCAAAGGATGATCAAATCATACCATAAACACACAGGAAAAATCTGGATCGAATCCGAGCCAAAAAGGTGGCGATTCCGCCGCATCTCATGTACAAATTGCGGCGATTTAGCCGCACAAAAGTCGATCCGTGTGCTCAAATTTTTACCAATGCTGTATTGACGCGTGTACGTTCCATTTATATATTGGGATCCCTTGTATCGGCTATAAATAGCCCCGAGAACGATGGTATAAGGGTCCTTGGCCTTAGACCTAGTTTTTAGTTGTTTTTATTTTCAGTTTTGTACTCTTCACTTTAGTAATAAAATTCTGTCTTTTATTTCTTGTTTTTAGTTTTCTTTTGTAATGTCTCAAGGACCCCTTCTTCTTCCCTCTATGAGTTTCTAACTCCTTCCAAAGGGTGGAGGTGACGGATTTAGGGTGAAGAGAAGAAGAATAAAAGTTATTATTTTAATTTCGTATTAGTATATTTTGATTACTTGAGTTTATGTTAAATCATTTATCATGTAATGCTTCATAACTAATATGATTTATTATAAGTTTCTGAATTTTCTAATCTAAACCTTAAATCTAAACCTCCACCCAACGGAATTCACTTCTTTATTCTTGTTTTAGTTTTAATTGTTCTTGTTTCTTGTTTTAGATAATTAAAAATCAAAAATCTCAAAACCAATTTATTTCTTCTCTCCTTCTTTTCCCAATCGAAATCACACTAATAACAAATCTCTCCCTCCTTGTGTTCGACTCGTACTTGCCACGTCTTCATTGACGTCGTGCACTTGCGGTATAAATTTAATTCTCATCATCTACTAGTTGTTAACTTGGGTGCTTCACAAGACTTTAATCGAAGAGCCTCGTGATGATAACATGTTGTAAATATGTCGAAGATCATTGTGAACACAAGAACAATAAGACAAGAGAAGTACATGGAGGGGGAGGAAGATGAATACTTTTTTTATTGTATATTCTCAATACATAGCGCAACCTCATATATACACACATAGATGTGTGAAAGTTACATAACTTACACTAAATAAAGATGTAAATACAATATACATTACGACACATTTTAATAGAAGAGTTACAATGAATTGGTTGGAATATGAACCATTTTAGTGTGGATCCTCCACTGTACAATTTTCATAACACGTTTTTGTATATATTGACATATATTGTTTTTGGAGAGGACAATTTGTAACTTGTTCCCAATTAAATTCTATAATCATCATGCACATCTTAATTAATGTGGTTGCTTTAGTTAGTTTTTTTCCACCGCTCATCTTGAATTGGATGATATGGATGCATGAAATTGGAGAGGATCCAGGTCAACTGGAAGGCTACAGGCCGACCAAAATTGCAAAGCATCTACCATGAAATAGGAAACCATGATCAAAAGACACTACATATTTTCATTATTGGGAAAGAATTTTGTAATAATGAGAAAATTCTCTTCTCAAGTGAGTAGAGAAGTTTATGCTGGGTTTGTGTAGGAAGTCATGCTACTTAAGGCCCAGTACATCCGAGCTACCTTAATTAGTCGTTCAAAAGAATCAAGAGTGTCCTCCGGCCACATGTTATGATATCGAATTATGACAATAGGTCGATATGTGTGCAAATGGTTACCAACTATCTGAGTATTTCATTCGAAATTTTTATTTAGTTAGTATTTGGTAAGTTCCATCTTACCAATTTAATTTCGAATACAAATTTGGTTTAAAAAAATTAGCAATTTGAAATCGGATAAGAATTCGGATACAAGATGTTTCAAATTCGAATTATCCGAATTATTCGAATTTCAAATTAGATACTTTATACTTGGATGATTTTGATCTCAATGGTTAATGGTTGGATGTTGTAATTTATAGACTTATGAATTTGTGATGTAATTTAAGCAGGTTAAGCTTCTAAATATATTATGAGACTATGTTATTTATTAATGCAAACATGCCAAACTACATATATTCTTGTTCAAATATGGTAGATATTAAATGTTTTACTTTTGTTTATCAACCATGTTGAAATTGAAGATTTGCTCAATTCAATTTCGGATAATATCTGAATATCAATTAGTATTCAAAAATTTTAAAGATTCAGATTCGAATTCGGATAGTTCTAAAAAAATTGGATTCGAATTCCGATATATTATATATCTGAGTAAAATATATCTGTGTGCATATATCTGAGTCAAATATATCCCTAATTGCAAACAACACGTCCTCTATTTGTGTTTAGAAAATATATCCCATTGTTTTGGCACCAATAAACTACACATCCATCCCGCAGTTTGCGACATCACGAAGATGGATACCAATATAATTCTAAGGTTGACCACACGAGGAGCCCGCAATTCACCACTAGACAACCCTGAGACTCCATCTCGAAACCTTCATGCCTATAAGAGTATGTCTATCCACCAAAACTTGTCTAAGCAACCCAACATTTACTTCTTTGTCAACAAAAAAAAATGCTTGATTCATCTCGTGCATTTTTCCACTGCAACGAGAACGCCAATGCAAGCACAAACTCCAAATTAACTAGCTAAGCCATAACAACTGATCAAATTAATCCATGCCACTCGACACTCACAAAGGTAACTGGTTAAAACTTAAAGTAACCGACAAGGAGCAGCCTCATTGGTAGATATCTTCTTAGATAAATTAACCAGGAATTTAATTCTAACATGTCATCAAGTCACATATTGGAATTTAATTAAAAAACCTAAACACACTAAAAAATAGTTAATGTTGTAAAACAAACAATCTAAAGAAGAAAAGATTTGAGAGAAGAGAAATATGTATTTTCTTTTCATATCACCGAATATGTACAATAGTCCCCTATATATAGGGTGAGGATGTAGTAGGGGTTACAACCAAAATAAATGGAAGTACATCATATTAATAAGAGTAAAATCTACTTAAGCTATTGGGGGTTAAGGAAGATGAATCATCCACAAGACCTTTGAAATTCTCAACACTCCCCCTTGGATGATCACCTTTATATGTTAAGGATGTTGCCTCGTTAAAAACCTTATCAAGAAAAACCCGATCAGATAAAAACTTGGTAAAGGAAAAAAGAATGCAACGCGTATGATGCTCCCCCTCACTTCAACATACATTGAACACCAATTTTGAAGACAAACTTCTTAAGGACTTTGGTGGGCAATGACTTTGTAAATAAATCCGTCAAATTCTCGCTTGATTGGATCTGATCAGTTGTCACTTGATCGGTCTGCCTTATTAAGACATTGTCAAGTAAAATCATGTGGGACAAAAACTTTGTGAAGGAAAAAGAGTGCACCGTATAATTTTCTGCCTCAATTCAACATACATTTATAACACTCCCTTAGATAATATGCGTTATGGTTATGTCTCGTTAAAAACTTTGCTACAAAACTCTGTGGGAAAAAATAGCTAAGGAAAATAGTGCATAACATACGTTAACAAAATTGCACAAGCTGCCTCATTAAAAACCTTTAACCAATAAAACATTTTAGGACAAAAAATGGAAAAAAGGAAAACAAGTGCAACTACAAGTCTTCTGGGCCTTATCCTTCAGGGATATCCGTCCTTCAGGGATGATAAATACAAATCCACTTCCCATTATTCGTAGTTTACCAAACTTACGAATATATTTTACGAAGTTCTTAAACACAAAATTGCATGGGGATTCAATAAACAAATACATGATAGTTTAACAGATTTAATGAATATTTACTATATTTCACTTAGATAATAAGATTGTGAAATATGTTTGCGTAATTTTTCTCAAATAATGTGCTGGGAGTAATACAAATTGTGATAATTTTTTATATGAATATGTTACCTCAAAAAATATTATTTATGGACAATTTAAAGATGTCTCATAATTATATTGATGTCACAACGATACGAGAATGTAAGAATCAATAACTGATTCGTCAACTTGCATAAAATTGTAATGACTCCACGTAATGATAGTAATTGATGTGGATCACACATGTAAGAAACATTGCTAACGTAAATCTTTATCGCATGACTAGAAATTGGTAGATCCTTGAACGTCATCTAAATGTTTTCAGATGAACATTATGCTTAGATAAAACATTTACTGTGAACCTTATTAGGTTTCAAGTTATAAGAAAATATTCATGACATTTTGATAAGGAACTTCATGTCTTATTACAAATTGGATCTTTGTTGATATACAATAGATGTCCTTTCTTAGTATCATTTCAATGTGAGTATTAAGTAGAATATATTTTTTCTACAATATTCACTTTCTACAATTGAATCATTGTACAAATTCTCTTCCAGAGAATGTTTGAACTTTAGGTCGAAAAATAATTGAGTTTTCTCTAGTCATTTATTCCAAAAATTGTCCATTAAATATTTCATGAGTTTTCAAAAACTCTGTTGGAGGTCATATGACATCAAGCATGTTATAAATATAATAAATAACAGTAACTTTTGTTATTGGATGAAACATATGGACGACTAAGATCAACTTCGCATCATTCTTCATGATGACTTTGATTGAAGAGGTTATATGCATACTCTTACTTGTTTCTTCGTATAGTGATCTTTTCAAAAATTGTATAGTGCATCTTTTGATTCTTTTCATCATATAATATATTTTATCATATTAGTCCTTCAGGGACTCTTATATAAGTATCAATATTAAGTGACTTATAAAATTTCATAGTCACAACATATCTTATATGCATATCATATTGATCATGTAACAGAACTTATTATCAATATTACGAGAGAATGAGTAACATCACGATGGATGTTGGGTCCTACGAATACCCTTATATTACTCCTCGCTTTATAATGTATCACATGTCTTTCTGATTTCTATTTTTATCCTTCAGGGATATAATTTCAGAAATCAGGGCTACATGTCCAAATAGTACATTTATTCAGTGAGTTTATTATATATTGTTCATCTTCTTTTGTTCATATCAAATACGAATGCTTTTGGAATTCTTATAATATCATAGGTTTTGGATCCATTTTTCTTTTCTTGAGATAACATGCTATTAAGAAGGCGAATGAATTGTCGAAAATAATTTTAATAATTATTTAATATCTATCGTATCAACATATATAGTTGATTGCAAGTTTTACGTCAATAATAATCAAATCCTCATCGTTTCCCAAAATTTTAGGATTTGACCGTTCTGTATCCTCGTAATTTCATTAATATTTTGTTTAGCAGCTGCATTTATTTTTACGGGTTTATAATCTTCAACAATAACCTCTTCAGGAGGTGCAATGAGAGTGACTAACTTTTATTTTATTTCCACAAATAATATATGTTATGGTCCACGCTTCTGGCGGTTGTTGAGCTCAACTATATTTTATCATGTGGAGATCTTTACTTTATATTATGTGGTTTATGTCTAGTAATATAAGGCTTAGTCGCTCTTTTGTGATCAATAAAAATGTATGACAATTACTTCCTAGATATTGCAAGATAATGATTTTATGAACTTCAGGTTCAATCATACTTGTATGTATATTCTCTTATGAACTTCATGTTCAATATAATACATTTTCTTGACATTCTTCAAGCTTCTAGTTTCTCCCCTTAATGTCAGAAAATGTACATTATATATATGATTATTGGATTGCACAATAAAACTTAGCCTTTCAGGAGCTTTAAATCGCAGGATGGAAACAATTTATTCATTATTGTACAAGTAAAGTAGGGGAAGATTCATAACATGATGTATATCAACTATAAAAATTAATGAATAATATTAGCAGGTATATATGCACATTAATGTATCATGTATAAATTTGAAGATCCCATAATGATCAATATTGAGAGATATTTTAAAAAACAGAGTGACTCTCATTTTATTGTGCAAATCGATCGACAAATTCGACCTCATTTTGGTCGTGATAGTAGTCAACAAAATTATCTAAAACTTCACAAAAATAATACCAATGATGACATCCATAATTAATATAAGATATGATTTTATTTAGGCACTTCTGGGCATGTTTCGTCTCGTTGATGTCATCTTTATTTCATACTTCTTATTTGCACAAAATTTAGTCAACTGCATATGCTCTTTTTTTCACGATATTTGTAGTGTGTACTTCTGGCACACCAAAAAAATAAACAAGAAATGTATCGTGATTTTCCAACAACTCTCATGACCTTCAATAATCGGTGATGCACAACCCAAAAGAGTATTGGGTCATTAATTTGTAAAGTGATCAATAATTTTTCTTCTTCTTTTGCTACTAATCTCTATATATCTATGAACTTCTGGTCATAGGGATTGATTTAGAGATCGACGTGCATTTTTACTCAATTAGCTATTTGCACATTGTTTAGATGACCATATGAATCCTTCAGGGATTATCATAGAATTTCATAACCCTCTTTAAATGAATAATCTCTAAATCTTTGTATAGTAGCATTTTATGAATATTAAGATATTGGCCTTCTGGGCAAATGCATATCATTTTCAATAACAATGATCACAAGATATTCGCCATCTGGGCCAATACATATCATTTTCAATAACAATGATCACTTGTAATTTGGTAATTTGAATTTCACTATAATATAGTACATTTTAATATATATATACATCTATCAAAATGAATATTATGTACTCACGAGATAAATGCTTGTAATAGTTGTGAATGAGCATGTGATGCATGAAAATTAACAAGTAATAATCGCATGTTTGAACCACTTTACAAACACTTTTTTAATCAACATGATACTAAGAATTCATATAACTTATACTAAGCAAGTGAATCAATACAAAGTTGCATGAGATATATGTTATTCAATTTTAGAAGCACTACTAATATATGTAACTATTTATTTTCATGCTTCATTGGATCGAGAAATCATGAAATTTTGATCAATAACTCGATGTTTTGTCCAAACACAAAAATAGACATGAGATTAAACCATAATACTTTTATATCATTTTAACAAACAGGATAGTAAAAGAAAATTACAACCTCCTTTTTATCTTGATTTGATGCCCCTTTTCCCCTCTCTAGTCATTGATATTTTAAAAGACAATGGGTTGGGTTCAACATCCATAATCCATGATAAGACGTCATTCTTATCCAAGATGTCAAGTATAAAGTTAAAAGTCATAACATACAATCATTAAGTATAATTGGTACATGCAACTTATTACCCCATTTTTTAACTCATATACATTGTAAATATCAAGCAAGTGAATCTATAAAAAGTCACTTGAGTTAGAACTCATTTCCCCTATTTTTAGCACATTATAAATATTTTAGATTTATAAGAACCTTAAACCCAAATATATTTCAAATCAAGTTTCAAAGGCTCCAAAAAATTTCATCATTCCATATTTTGATTAATATCATAATGAAATCCGTTTAATGCCAATTGCAATTAATAATATTTCTTTTTGGGAACATAATATTTAAGCAGCCCGCAAGTATTACAATTTTAAAAAAATAAGCTTATAAAAAATAAATATATAATTCAATGCCCACGTTGTAACCATAAAATAGAGTTTTAAACACTCAAATCAGAGTTCGATTGGAGAAAGACAACATCAAAGAAGAATTAGAAAGTTTTCTCATTTGGAAACTCAAGAACTCTGAGATTATATTATAATATTGTAATACCAATATATTATGCACCAGAGGCACCAAAACTAAAGAAAACTGAGGTTTCAAATCATGCACCGATAAAATTGATCTTTGACGGCATATATTGATATACACCAAGTGAAGAACTAAAGCTAGGTAAAAACAATGATTTAAAATACATGCCTTGAATATTGTTCAAATTAAGGTGCAAATAAGATGTACATGTACTCATAATCTTGTGGATCTACAACGAGCAAACTGAAAACATATATCTTGATTTATTGAGACAAGTGAAGAAACCTTTAAAAATACATGAATTATAAAGTCTTAATTAACTCTCTCTTTTTCATTAAGGGAATCAAGAATAGAAAATGCTAAAGTACAATCGTAGATTTACATATAACATGAATAATATTGTGAGTAAGAAATATTCCAAATAAAATATTGATGTGTGTCATGACTAATTGTCAACACAATTCAGAAATCATCAATTACTTGCATAAACAAAAACATGCATGGGAAAACACTGAAATATATAAAATCTCAAAACAATAACCTTTAGCATATTGAAAAAAGAAACAAAGCTAAATAAAAAGTTTGAGAATGTAAAATTTCATGATTTCTCATATCATACAACTAAAAAGGTAGAGTATGTACCTTGGTTTGTGTTTTACCATTTGCACATCATGAATTAGAGAAAACAAACATTTTTTGTTGAGAAATTACCAAGATTATAATTAGCTCATGCTCCGGTCGATCATACAAGAAGCTATCGTGCTGATAACGTGTTGTAAAACAAACAATTTAAAGAAGAAAAGATTGGAGAGAAGAGAAATATGTATTTCCTTTTCATATCACCAAATATGTACAATAGTCCCCTATATAAAGGGTGAGGATGTAGTAGGGGTTACAACCAAAATAAATGGAAGTACACCATATTAATAAGAGTAAAATCTACTTAAGCTATTGGGGGTTAAAGAAGATGAATCATCCACAAGACCTTTGGAATTCTCAACAATTAAAACCCTAAACTCAAAACCCTCACTGACAGTCAACTCGGTCACAAATCACTTGAATTTTGAAACATAAGTTTAATTTGAAGTAACAAGTTCAATCCAGTCAACTCAGTTAACTTATCAGATTTTCAATTTGTTGGTCGGATGGTAAAAAACAAACTAATGGTCTCACTTTTATAAAATGAGATTAGGTCTCATTTTAATAATATTGTATTTTTTATTATTCTACTCTATCTTATTCTCATACTAAATCTCAAACACTTTGTAGTCCATCCGAAATAGGGTTGTCAACTTTGACTCGGTTCGATAATTCGACTGTAGTTTAACTTGAAAATTAAAAATCTTGATGAAAAAAAAAAATCAAACTTGATTCCATAGACGAGCCGCTCGAATTTTTTATTGCTCTATTTATAATAATTTTTTGGGTTTTTTGCTATTCTGCCACTCAAAAACACTGGATTCCCTGAAATGCCATCAAGTTACGACTATTTGTCCATGAGCAACTAAAAAATATTTTTAACATCCAAAATGTCATCATGAATTTTTTATGTCACTCCGTTAACTTTTTCCGTTAACAGTGTTACTGTCCGTTGACGACGTTAAAAATATTAATATTAAATTGTAAATTTTACAATTTCACCCTAAAAAATTAATTAATTTTTTTCTCATATCTTTTTTTAAGTTTTTTGTTATTCTGCCACTCGGTAACACTTGATTTCCTTTCGGTTATTTTTTTCTCTCATCTCTCCTCTCTTCTCCTTCTCCTATTTCTCCCTATTCTCTATTCTGTCGCCTAAATTTTTCAATGTATCCACTCTGGATTGTTGAAGTGAGAGCAGATACTAAGGTGGGAGAACGGCGAGAGATTCCCTCCTCAGTATCTTCTCTCTCTCTCTCCTGTCTCTTCGACAATCCAGAGAGGATACATTGAAAAATCTAGTCGAGAGAAGAGAGAGGAGGGAGAAATAGGAGAGATAGAAGACATGAAAGAAAAAGAAAAAGATGAGAAAAAAAATTACTAGGATGACATTTCAGGAAATCAAGTGTTTCTGGGTGGTAGAATAACAAAAAACTTAAAAAAAGATATGAGAAAAAAATTAATTAAATTTTTGAGGGTGAAATTGTAAAATTTACAATTTGATACTAATATTTTTAACTCCGTTATCGGAACATGACATAATTTTTTTTATAATGACATTTTAGATATTAAAGTATTTTTAGTTGCTCTGGATAAATAGTCGTAACTGGATGATATTTCAGGAAATCAATTATTTTTTAGTGTTAAAATACCAAAAAATTCTATTTTTTTTGTATTTGGTAATAACATAAGATAATACTTATGGTTCAAAATTTTACTTGACTCGGCTTGTTTACACCCCTAATCCCAAACAAAAGATCCCACTAAGTCGTTGAGATTGAATTCGTAATATTGGCTATCTCAAAATAAAAAAAAAGTCTCCCTTAAACGATCAAATTTTTAATTGAAAAACCTACACGCATTAAAAAGTAGTTAAACCCAAGAATTAAAACCTTGATAACGATCAATCAGGTCAAAAGCCACCCAACCTCCCCAAAAATGTCCCTCCGAACCCGCCTCGTCCGGCACCTCTCCACCACGACCCCGTCCCTCCCCCTCCTATGGACCACCCCGTCTCCCTCGACCCCATCCTCCACCGTCCAGATCCTATCGTGGGGCCGAGGCAGCTCCGGCCAGCTCGGCGCCGGACCGGACCAAACCCGCCACTACCCCTCCCCAACCGCCACCCTCAACCTCCCCCTCTCCTTCCGCCTATACCCCGTTCCCGGCCGCCTCAACCACTCCCCGCCCTCTTCCTCCCCCGCCGTCGAGGTTGGGGTCGCCTGCGGGCTCTTCCACTCCGCCGTCGTCGTCGACGGTGGGATGTGGGTGTGGGGGAAGGGGGACGGGGGAAGGTTGGGGCTCGGGGATGAGGAAGGGAGGGTCAGGCCGGTTAGGAATGGGAATGTGGAGGGGGTTAGGATTGTCGCCCTAGGTGGGGTCCACTCCGCCGTCGTCAATCGGGACGGGGAGGTGTTCACTTGGTCGGTACTTGGTTTTGGTTGTGAACTTGTGATCTTGTTTTGAATTGATTTGTTGTGTTTTGTTACACGTTTTGGTCGTTTGGGTTAACATGCAGAACGGAATGAAACACTCTCAATGCGAAATTTCATTAAAATAACATGGATCAGAGCTATTATATGAATTCTCCAATCCGTATTTTTTGTAACTTTAAGCCATTTCGAGGATTTGATATGGTTTTGAGTTATTTAGATCGGGAAATTAATATAAATGATTATAACACCCCAAAACAGTCACACATTGCCTAACATGAAAATGTTAGGTGTGCTATAAAGACTTGAGTCTACCACCGTAACACCAATCAACTTAAGCTTTGTGGCAACCTACATGGGTTTCGTGGGTCAGTTGGCACATGTGTGATGGACTAGACTTGGGCTCAGTGTGGACTTGAGGAAGGGATGTTACGTTAACTATGCTATTGTGTTTTTTTTGGTTAGTTGCAACGATGCTTGTTAGTGAAGAGAAGACCGGAATTGTAGTTCTAGAAGTTTAGTTTGTAGAAGTCCACTTCGTTTGCTATATACTAGTGCGAATGTACATTTTTATGTTTTAGTAAGTTATCTGTTTCTATATTGTATTGAGAGGAAAGCTTTTGTAAGGATAAAATATTGGGACTTAACTTTCATTGACTATATAGTGGAAGTAGGAGAACTCCTTTGTGAGTATGCTTCTTGGAAGCCATGAAGCTCTGTTTCCAGGGTTTTCTAGTTTTCTTGGAAACTGATCATCTAGAAGTCATTCTAGAAGCCTACTTCTACACTATCTTATAGTTTTCTTCCAAACTTGTCGCACCCTTAGTGAGCCGATTGCCCTAGTATGTATTGTTCACCGAAAGGTTTACAAAGACTTACTAGCTTGGAGAGTGAATCAAATCTCACAAAAATTCAACCTTTAAATTGACCACTGAGGTTGAGGATTGTTGATGTTTCACATTTGTCGGCAACCCAAGTGAGTGGTCATCCGGTTCAGTAAACAAAAACTGGAATTCATCCCTGATTAGTTCGAGAAGCGGAAGACTGGACTAGTGGGTTCAAACTTTGGAGTTTGGACTTGGTTCTGCTCACTCTTGGTCTTGGGTTGGTTGACTGTTGACAACTACCATGAGTACGTCAATGTATTTAAAATGAACACATATCCTCCAAGTGTCATATGTGACTACACACCAATTGCAGGTCACCTTAAAGTTTTGGGCAAAGCTGATAATCTGTTATCATGCTTTTTTCTTTTTGCAGCTCATTGTTTGTTTCTTATTTGCTCCTATTGTGCTTTTCTTTATTCCTTTGATGCACGTTTTGGACCTGCTGCTGAGGCTGCTTTCCCCACTTGTTCGAGCCTAAGAAGCACGGAGACGGACACGGGACATGGACACGATACGGACGCGGGGAAACGGCATTTTTCTAAAAAGTAGGACACAGACACGAAATTAAAATTAAAAATAAAAATTATAATATATATAAATAAATAATAATATACTTGTAAAAAAATAATTACTCATAAATGTTAAATGTTCATAATAAAATAATATACGTTGCTTCAGGTTGCCTCCTCATTGTCCATGACAAAAGTAGTCATTAGGCCTATTCTTAAAGGGCAGCAAACTGATTACTACCCAATAAAATAATATACTTCAAGGGTTGTATTGAAATTCCCTTGATTCAATGGTTTATCTTCTTCTCCTCTATATAAACATTCCGGTACCGAAAAGGATGAAGAAAAAAAGCCAACAGTCAAAATCGAGACCAAGGAGTGTCCTAACCGTGTCCGACACGTGTGCAAGGAGTGTCGGTGTCTGACACGGCCACGACTCGGACACGAAGACCATTCAAAAGTGTCCGTGCTTCCTCGAGCATAGCTTGAATGGGATTTTTGGTTTTGAACATACCCATGATGGTAATAAACAGAGACAATTTTATGATTCATGTCATGCGTTATTTATAGTTTAGGTTTGAATGTTTGTTTGGTTTTGGATGGCCACTTCCTAAAAATATTTATTTATGGTATTCTGATTTGTATTTGGACCTCAGCTTCTTTCTTTTCTTTAACTTTAACCTTTGTTATGTTTTGAGGGTTCGATATTCCGTTTCTGGTTGAAGCTTGCAGGGGCTATGGGGGATTTGGTGCTCTGGGTCATTTGGTGTATCACAGAGAACTATTGCCTAGGCATGTTGAAGGTGGATGGGAAGGGAAGATATCACATCTTGCTACTAGTGGGGCACACACTGCAGCAGTCACTGATACAGGTACTGGCAATACTATATCTTTGTCAGGATGTCAGCAGTGATGCTGCCTACTTTTTTCCCCAATAGCTTACATGCTTTTGCTACCAGATATCTGCTCTCTTGATAGTCCTTTTATTCTTATTAAAGTTCTTTTGTTTCAAGTCCACACTTTTGTATATGAATCTTCACTTTCATATTCTACTTGCTTATGTCAAAATCCCTTTCTTGCTTTACTGAAGCAAATAACAATTTAACATTGGCAAAGGACAATGGAATACAATATCAAAAGCAACATTTCCAATCTTGAAGGGAAATCATAGGCCCCAACTTAAGTTTTAGGCTACAAAGTGTCAACAATTTTGTGCAAGACCCAAAGAAACAATAAAACAAAATAACTTGTCCAATTTGTATCTTAATGAAATTGTTCTCCTTGAGCCTTGTTCCTTTTTTGTTCCTAATTATTAATCCTAGCTGCCAGAGGTTATTTGCGGTGACATGATAATTTGGAGGACAAATAAAAATATGGTATAATTGCTTTTCTCTCATGTACCCTAATATTTTGAGATCATAATTGGAGACTCATTTCTAATTCAGCTAGTGATCTGTAAATGCAATTTAAAAAATTGGCTAAGAATTTCTAGAGGAACTTGTACTAAGATGCAAATGAACGTTATCTTATTTACTAGTAAAACTATTTTTAAAGTTTACTCACATCAATTGTTTCCTGACTTCTAATTTATTTACTTATGCAAAGCTATCCTTGAGAAGGCATTGTTTGGTTGAAAATTGAAAGACATTGGCAATTCACTTGGGGAGGTTGTGGGTTGCACATGAGATGGTACATGGTGTACAACATATGCACATTTGATTGAAGATGTAAGTCAAGGAGAAGAAGTATAAATGTCTATCCAAAATGTAGTAATTATGGTTCATAGAGATCTTTTTATAATGTATAATTTTGTAGTGCCGACCGCCGAAAGCTTTTTGTCAATCCAAATAGTCTTCAGCATGAATCGGTAAAAGAAAATAGACAAGAAGGCAAGTATCATAGTGGTGTAGTACAAGGTACAAATTATGTTAGCCACCAACCCACCATGGTGTGCCATTTGCATAATTACATTGTCTAAAAATATCATGCAACCTTTTTCTTTCAAATGATTTGACGAAGATATAACCTCAATTGTGCTATGCTTGAAAGCTATTATTTAATGTGGATTAACTTTTAGAGCTAAACAAGGGACTTCTGTTTCAAGATATATTGTGGTGATATTTGAATAGGTTTTTTTTCTCGTTCGGTAACAAGGTTCAGGTGGGCGCTCGCCCCTTCGAGTGGTCAGGTTAAGGGGTTTTTTGTTTTTTGTTTTTATAACTCCCCATTTCATTTTACTCCTCACAACTCTCTCATTCTCTAATCTCAATCTCTCATTCCTAATTCTCAATCTCTTCCAAGTTCCAACTCACCACTCCGGTATTCAAGAATTCCGACATTCAAAGTTCTTTTTTTGATTCAATAAATCAAGTGCACACTTTCTAACCCTTTCTTTTAGATTAATTTTTTTTGTTAATTTAGAATCTTAATTAATGTCTTGTGTACCTGGAACAAATTTGTCAATGACACACGAAGATTATGATCACTTAAAACCTAGTAGAAGTAATGACCCTGGTTGGAAATCTGCCAACTACTTGAATTTGAATGAAAAAAATTCCATTAGTTTGTGAATTATGTGGTAGAGTCACTAAGGGTGATATTGTCCACCACATACACCGCATCTCTTACACATCGGACAGTAATGCATAACCTTGTTATAAAGCCCCAAACATTTTAAGTGCCAAAATAACCACTTACATGTTCACTACTAGTAGAATTCAAATGAATCAAAATGCATGTTTAGATGATTTTGTTGATTTGGAGATGATATACCCACTGGCGGGTTGGATACCGGTTCCGACATGACCTCAACATCCCATCCCTCTTTGGCTCCTCGAAAGAGAAGAAAGCAAAGTACTTGGGGACCAGTGGATCGATTTCGTAGTCGATCTCAAGATGTTGACCGAACACAACAAATCACAATTGAATGACATTTTTAGAAAGAAAATCGTACAACAATTAATCAAAATGGGCTAATTGTTTTTATAGATTGGGAATTCTTTTTAATCCTGTTAATAAAACTGAATTTAAGAAAGTCATTGCCGCTACCTCTACATATGGTCTTGGCCTAAAACTCATCACTTATAAGGAAGTTAGCGATGCATGCCTTAAAAAAGAAATTGACTATATTAGGGATTTTCTAGATTCATATAAGCAAGATTGAAAATTATATGGATGTACAATAATGACGGATGCATGAACCGATAAGTCCGGTAGGAGTTAAATCAACTTCTCAACTCTAGTAGATGAACGAATCACAACCATGAACGAGCACATGCCGGACTTCTTAGACGTCATTTACCACATTGTTTGTACCCGTGAAGGTCAAAACAAGTGTTCAATATTGCTAGATCGTTACACTTCTCAACTAGGAATGTTCCAAAGGGACATTATTGGTGACAAAGTAAGTTGAATGATTTGGTCTTTGTGAACTGCAACAAGAAGTTGCGGCAAAGATTCGAAACAAGAATGAAACGTCCTAGTTTCTTCAATTCTGTCGGTGTGGACTATGACCTCTTGGAGGATCATCCTTGGTTAGCAGAAACTGAGTACAGGTCTACGCTGGTGAGGATCTAACATGGGCTGAGGTGTAAGAAGCTGCCTTAGGACCTTCATCTTCACAAAGACGGGCTCATCGATCCACGACGTCCTCAACTACACCTTTCTTAAGTGAAGGATTAGGTGAAGACAACAGCATAACTTGTTATACTTATGGAGATCCAGGTGCATGGAGTTTTGAAGCTCCTGGGATGTCGATGAAGACTTCATTCCAACCGATGATGAAGAAATCGACGAGGATGACGTCTACGTTGACGATCCGAACGACTCTGAGGAAGACGGTGATACTGAAGTTCCTAACTGGACTTTAGAACAATCTGTCCAATTGAATGATTATGGCACTTGTATTATAATTTTTTTGCCTTTGGAATTATATCACTAACTCTAGAATTAATAAAATAAAATGCCCAAGTGTTTGGGTGGGTAGAGCCTAGTGAGACTATGGTTGGTGATCTAGGTGTCTTTTTTAATTCCAAACATGTAAGGTTTTTCTATATTTTATTTGCCATTTTTCCTGTATTTTCCCTCTTTTTATTAAAACGAAAAATAATTAAAAAAAAGGGTCACCCACGACTGGGTGACTGCCCAAATGCATAGAGTTTACCTGAGCATTGATTGGTAAGGTAACTATATATTAAAAGAAAGAAACAATGTACAAAAAGCGGGTTGTTGGTGCCGCAGGCGGCACTGCTAACCAAAAACAAAACTATAGGATCTAAACATCGCAAAAACACTTGATTTGAATATGCGATATATGTTTTGTATGAAGACTTGATTTGTCAAAGTGCTTCATAGAATTTCTCAAATATCCGTTTGATGAGTCAACATTCAGTATCTCTTTTTACAACAAGCTTGAAGCTTCTTCAGTTGTTTGAAAGATTTCAAATTATGGCGATAAGTGATAGTCTACATTTATAGTGTGTTATTTACGTTAAGTTAATTTTGTGGTCTGCAATACAAGAAGTAAATTTCATTAGATTTTAACTTGAGGACAACTGTTTATGATCCTATTACTAGAGCATATCGTAATGGTCAAGGTTTGGGTGGGCACACAATGGTGTGCGGTGTCGCCTAGGTTAATGTGCTGCGCACGGCACAAAACAACTAGTTTTCTAGCCATTGCTAGTTGCACTGTAGCAGCCAGCCATTGCTACAGTAGCAACAAATCTTTTTTTATTTCTTTAATGTTTATAAACCCTCCCTCTCCCCCCTACTTATTTCTATAAATACCCCCCCTCCTCACTCATTTCATTTTACTCCTACTCCTACAACTCTTTCAATCTCTCAAATCTCAATCCCAATTCTCAAATTCTTCCTCGAAGCTCTCAACTTCCAACTCTGTCACTCTGATGCTCAAGAATTCTGACGTTCAAGAATTCCAGTAAAAAATTCAGGCGTTCGAAGTTCTTTTTTAGATTCCATCAAATCAAGTGCACACTTTCTAACTTTTTCCTTTAGCTTATTTTTTTTTGTTAATATAGAATCATAATTAATGCCTTATGTACCCAGATCAATTTTGCCAATGACACACAGAAATATGATCACTTAAGACCTAGTAGAAGTAATGATCCCGGTTGGAAATATGCCTACTACTTGGATTTAAATGAAAAAAATTCTTAGTTTGTGAATTATGTGGTAAAATAACTAAGAGTGATATTGCTCGTCACAAACAACATATTGCACACACCGAGTAGTAATGCACGACCTTGTGATAAAGCTCCTGACACTTTAAGAGCCAATACTAGTAGAATTTAAATGAATCAAAATGTATGTCTGGATGATTATGTTGATTTGGTAGATGACGTACCCACAAGGAGGTCAGGTACCGGTTCCGGCACGACCCCAACATCCCAACCCTTTTTGCCTCCTCAAAAGAGAAGAAGGCAAAATACTTGGGGACCAATGAATCTTTGTAGTCTTCTCGGAACCGATGTTAACCGAACCCAACAAATCACAATTGAACGACATTTTAAGAAAGAAGACCGTGAAACAATTAATAAAAAATGGGCTAATTTTTTTTTATAGATATGGAATTCCTTTTAATGTTGTTAATACAATTGAATTTAAGGAAGCCATTGATGCTACCTCCACATACGGTCCTGACCTAAATCCAATCACTTATCACGAAGTTAGCGATATATGCCGTAAAAAAGAAATTGAAGTCATTAGGGTTGTTCTAACCACATATAGGCAAAATTGGAAATTATATGGATGTACAATCATGACGGATGCATGAACCGATAGGTCTGGTAGGAGTTTCATAAACTTTTTAGTGAATTGTCCGACAAGAACTATGTTTTTAAGTTCAGTTGATGCTTCAGGGCAGTCACACACAGCTGACTACTTGTTCAAGTTTATTGACAATGTGGTTGAAGAAGTAGGGGAACATAATGTGGTTCAAGTTACCCACAACGCCGCCGCGTACGTAGTCGTTGGGAAGATGTTGATGCGAAAGAGTGAATATCTTTTCTGGACTCCTTGTACCACAAACTGCATCGACTTCATCCTCGAGGACATCGACAAGTTATTTTTGAAGACCATCGCCTTAAGCCGACGGATCGTGAGATATTTTAATGACCATGCATTATTAGTTTCGCGGATGCGAAAAGCAATCAGAGGCAACCTATTAAGGCCGGCGGTCACCCGATTTGCTACAACTTTCTTGACATTGTTGAGACTCTATTTCAAGAAGGACCAGCTCAGATCCTTTGTGGTCTCCGTCGACTACAACGACCCGAATGCTACGTGGATGAAGAACAAGAAATTGAAAGAAACCTCCCCCCAAGTGACCAAAGTCATTCTTTCACAACGCTTCTAGGCCAACGTTGTGAAAACACTCAAAGCCTCACAACCAATGGTCAACATTCTTAGGTTGGTGGACGGCGACGAGAAACCAGCAATCAGTTATCTTTATGGCGCAATGGAGAATGCCAAACAAACATCCGTCGGAACTTTGGGGGGTAACTCAAGGCATTATTAGAAGATCGTCGACTGCATCAACAAGAGATGGGGTGAAGGAAGAATGATGAGCTCTGCACTACACTCACCCGGATTCCTAATTAACCTGGGGACCTCAATTCCGGTAGATGAACGAACGACAACCATGAACAGCCATATGCCGGGCTTCTTAGACGTCATTTACCGCCTTGTTCGTACTCGTGAAGGTCAAGACAAATGTTCATACTTGTTGGATCGTTACACCTCTGAACTAGGCATGTTCGGGAAAGACATTGTGAAGAGACAACGCACCGAAAGAAGACCGATTGATTGGTGACGTGCGTACAGGGTGGACCAGAAAGACGAGACGTTGCAGAGGTTGGCATTAAAGGTTCTCGGCCTAACTTGCTCGGCTTCAGGTTGCGAGCGTAATTTGAGTTTGTTCGAGCAAATGCACACGAAGAGAAGAAAAAAAAATGGCGACGAAAAAGTTGGACAATTTAGTCTTCGTGAACTGCAACCCGAAGTTGTGGCAAAGATTCGAAACAAGAATGGAACGTCTCGGTTTCTTCGATCCTATCGGTGTGGACTACGACCTCTAGGAGGATCATTCTTGGTTAGCAGAAACTGACGATCCGGTCTTCGATGGGGGAGGATTTGACGTGGGCTTAGGTGGAGGAAGTTGCCTTAGGACCTTCATCTTCACGAAGATGGGCCTGTCAATCCACGACGTCCTCAACTACACATTTCTTAAGTGAAGGATTAGATGAAGATATCAACATAATTTGTTATAGTCATGGACATCCAGGTGCATCGAGTTCTGAAGCTCGCCAGGATGTCGATGAAGACTTCATTGCAACCGATGATGAAACTGACGAGGACGTCTATGTTGACGATCCGAACGACTCGGAGGAAGACGACGATACTGAAATTCCTAACTGGACTTTAGAATAATGTGTCCAATTAAATGAGTATGACACTTGTATTGTGATTTTTTTGCTTTCTAAATTGTATTACCAACTCTAGCATTAATAAAATGAAAAGCCTATGTGTTTGGGTGGGTACCTAGTGAGGCTATGGTCGGTGAACTAGGTATCTTTTTGAAGTCCAAACACGTAAGGTTTGTTTCTATAGTTTTTGGGTATTTTCTATATTTTTCTTCTTTTTTTAATTAAAAAAAAGAGGACCGTGCAATCGCCTGGGCGTTACCTGAGCATTGGTAATGGTTTTTTTGTTTTCTAACGTTGCTCACATAATTTTGTAATACTTTGTATATGTTTTCTGTTTGTCTAGGTGAACTTTATACTTGGGGTCGAGATGAAGGTGATGGTCGCCTAGGCCTTGGTATTGGTGGAGGCCCAGGTGAAGCGGGTTCATTTGCTACTCCATCAAAAGTTAATGCTCTTCCCATCCCTGTTAAAGCAGTAGCATGTGGTGGTTTTTTTACAATGGCACTAACTGCCGAGGGGAAAGTTTGGAGTTGGGGAGGTATAAATATGTCTATTTCTTCAGTATTTTTGTCTGGCATCAATTACCAATTTACTGTTCACTTGCAATTGCATATGACAACTTTCATTATGCTTGGCTCAGCAACAAATTGTAGTCACTAGCAGCGGTGTCTCCACAAGTCACAAGTATTAGGTGGTTATGACCTCTATCGTTCCAGTATCTTAGTTTCTTCTTTCCAAGAATTTAAAATGTGGCAATAAGCCATATGATCACCATAACAATCTTGGAGCACCAACATCTCCATGCATCTCATCACAGCTAATGGCATTTCAGGCACCTCCAAGACCTCCCTCTTTCTGCAATTTCATATTTGTTTATACTCTATCCAAGATTTTTTACTATATTTTATTACTGACTAGTTGCTCGATAGTTGAAGGGAATTCTGTATACTATATACCCTCCTAAAGATCTTGCTCCATAGTTACAGATGCACCTATATATCCACTCCGTTTCTTCTCTCACTATGGCTGGCATACTGAATGTAATGTCTGTGGATCAATATTATGATATCATCCTCATTCTTGTCCAGTCTTCTCTAACTCGGCGAGTTAAGATTTATGAGGTTTTTGGAACACCAGTTTAATCATCATACGTTCATTACCATTACTTTTTTTCTTCTTCTTCAGATTATTGACGTTCAACTTGTATATGTGTGGATGTGTAGGTTAAAGATTTAAAAGAGATCTGTATACTTTTTCATTACATAGTATTGTATATGTGCATTGCTATGCTGATATGGTACAAATGCAAAAATCTCAATTTTTTTAACCTTTTTTAATTTTTAGATTTACAAGTCACTATTTTACATATGTTTATCCATTTGTAGATTAAACACTTAGGTATTTTTATGTTTATAAATTCTGTTTCACACTGGCTTTAAGTTAAATGTAAATGATCTCTATTGTTGATTTACTGTAAATATGCTTCATTGAAGTTTTATTGTTTGCACGTTGAATTTTGTCTATTTTTAAACATTGAACAATCTGACGGGGACATTTTTTATAGGAAAACAGTGTTACCTTCTTTTAAGACTTAGCCCCTGGATTTGGTAGGACCGTAGGATAGTGCACCGATCAAAGAAAAAAAAAGATTTGGTAGGATACTGCTTGGCTTCTCGCCTTGATTCTCTTGGCGTTGTTTAGTTTTTGTGCTTAAATTGTTGGATCATTTCAGTGATGTATTTTAGTGGATTCATTTGTTTTTTTTCCCTCTTTGTGTTTCTGTATTTCTTTTTTGTGCCTGCAGCAAATTCAAATTTTGAGCTTGGAAGAGGCCACAGAATTTCTGACTGGCGTCCTCAACCTGTTCCTGCTCTTGAAAATACTCGTGTTATTCAGATAGCAAGTGGGGGTTACCATACTCTTGCATTGACTGGTAAACTCTTGTACCTTGGTTTTCTGGCTTGTTTATGTTCCTACCTATTGTTGGCTTATGATATGTAGCCAATTACCCATTATCTCTGTAAGAATTCAAGTTGTATTTCTGACATGTCTGTAGAGAAAGGAGAGGTACTTTCATGGGGTCATGGAGGACATGGCCAGTTGGGTCACCAATCAATGAAGAATCAAGAGGTTCCCCTAATTGTTGACGCATTAGCCAAGGAAAAAGTTGTCTATATAACCTGCGGCGGTTCTTCCTCGGCTGCAGTTACTGGTAAAACAGTTAATTTATGCCTTGCATGGACAGAACTTGTCTCTGTGTAGTAATTGTGAAGTTTCAGTATAAATGTAGAATATAAACTGAAACTTTGATAATAACTTAATATCCATATTTCGTAATGTGTGTTCAGTTAATCTGGTATCTGCAGAAATTCACAAATCTGAGTGTCAAAACCATCGTTGCCACCTGGCACAATATTTTCGTTATTATTAGCATCTGTTTTCCTTTTTGAACAGTCATCAGTAATTTCTTGTCATTTTTTTGTAGTTGATTTTTACTCGGAAAGCTCTGTGTTGCGCTATCCTTTTATATGCTCCCGTTAATGCATACTTTTATATAGAATTCTACAATATAGCTACTAAATGGTGCTATTTTCTCTTATTAATCATCTATAGCATATTCCCCTCATTTTCTTTTATAATACCATAGTTTGTATTCTCCAGTTGATTATCTTCTCAATGAAAATATGCTCTTTAAATTTCAGATGAAGGGAAACTATACATGTGGGGAAATGCTAGGGATAATCAGCTTGGAGTTCCTGGATTGCCAGAAATACAACCTTTGCCTGTCGAAGTGATATTTCTCTCAGAAGATGATGGTTTGGGTTCTCATCATGCGCTTTCAGTCGCAGTTGGTGCATCGCATACCATTTGCCTTGTTTTACGAAAAAATACCTGAAGGTCCTACACTGATGGCATATGATCTTTGAGAAGCAAAAAGAAGCTCCAAACATAGAAGTATTCCTTTGTTATGTTCGCCTCTGAAAATCTGCTCAAGAGGACAAGCTAACAGCCCACACTTGACCTTCGAGTTTCATCAGTTTACAGCATCAGGCATCCAAATAAAAAAGCACAAGATTTTGGTTTTAGATCTGAAAGTGCTTATCATGTAGACATGAGTCTGCATCCTCTATCATTGATTAAAATCATAAGCCCTTGTTTTAATCATTGCCCACCTTTTGATTCTTGGAGGTCTACTTCATCCTTTTTGATTCACTGTATTTCCAAATTAGTAGGAGTTCATCTTTGTCTTTTGCTTTAGTTGATGCCCTTAAATGTCTTATAGCCTTACAGGTATTTACTCATATTTGGTTCACAAAATCTCCTTCCAATCTGGCACATGCCTAAGATGGATCTGGATATGATAGTTTTGTTGGATTTCTCTTGCTTTCACCTAAGTTAAATGCCCAGCTGCGAACTCCGTATTCCTTGAAACACAGTGGACTTGATTCTCACCTAATTAGAAGCAGAATTAAGACAGGAGTCGTTAGCACAACTTGCATTCCAAGTTCCAAACATATTGCAAATATATTTACAAAAAAGTGTCGCAAAAGCAATTTCAGTTTTCGAGAGAAGTTCTATCGGGTATAATCCGCCGGGAAAATTTAGTTCACCCGAAGGTTAACTAACTCTAGGTTTCTTTTGATCGTGTATAAATACCCCTCTTTAGTAATGAAAACCTAATGTTCCACTGTTCCTCTCTCTTAGGAAATTCTAACCTCCTCTCATTCTTTCTACTTCGATGGGAGGTCTGAGACCCTTCGTCTCAGCCATTAGGTCGCAGATCTGGTAGGAGATCATTTGTCTCAATTAGTTCTTACTTGAGTAGTGATCCTTATGCTGAAGTTTGAGCTCCTCAATTTGTTCTTACTTGAGTAGGAGATACTTATGGGTCAAATCACAAATATCCCATAAATATAAACAATTTTCTCCATTCCTCAATTCAAAATTCAAACTCATTCCCTTCCATCTTCCTTTGGTGTCCTCCTTTGACCTCCTACTCATTCGACGCCCTCCCAACTTCATTCCTCCAACATTAGTCCTCCTAAAAAGTCCTCCAATCTTCATCCTCCTTTGGCCTCATCCTTCGCTCTCCTCCTCCGATGTTCTCCAACCGTTGTCCTTCTCTTCCTCTGGCCTCCGACCTCCTTTACATTGGATTTGTCTAGTATTTGTAGGTGGTACATATCTCTGTCTGGTATTTATTTGTGATTGAACATTCGTGGTTGTTATTAAGATAATCTTGTTACTTGGTGGATTAATGCACATCAAGTATCATTAGGGAGTACAGATGAACCATTAGCCAATGCAAATTTTAGAAATAATGTTTCAAGCATTATTTCAAGTCATGTGCTTACTCTCTTTAGTCTCATATTGGGAAACATGTGAAGTTGGAAGATGTTCTTAAATATTTACTTTCCATAACCCTTTGATGGAAGAAATAGAGGAGAAGAGAATGCTCCAAGCGCACATGCGTGCCCGTCCCGTCCTGTCCAGGGTGGGGGATTTGAGGGAAATTAGATGCTCTAGTTTTTGGGTGATAAAATATCATTTTGGTCCTCGAAATAGTCTTGGTTGACTTCAATTCAATTAATGCATCGACCGACGCCTTACCTGTTTTTCCCCCAAAATAAAAAGGCATCACATATGTCGTTTTTTGCCTTCAAAATGACATCTGTGATGTCATTTTTGTTTAATGAAAATGACATCACAGGTGTCCTTTTTAAGATGCATATTTTGCAAAATAAGTTTTCTATATTCATATTCTTCTAATTTTCTTTTTTTACAATATTATTTCAAAAAATTATCATTTATACAATCACGTATTTGATGTATTATATATGTAATGATTGTATGGATCACATGCATGTCCGGATACGACCAATGTATGTCATCTATTTGAATATGTCTACTATAAGTATCATACATACTTTAAACCCTTAACCATAACTCAGACATATCTATACCATGAATCCCAAAACTCCTAAACCTCAACTCCTTAAACCCTAACACACTAAACTATAAATCTGAACCCAGACATATCTAAACCTTAAACCAATAACGAAAAAAACCCTAAATCAATAACTAACACCCTAAACCCTAAAATCCTAAATCCTAAAATCTTAAACTCTACTACGTTTGAACCAAAACACATCTAAACCCAAAGCCCTAAAACATAAATGTTATCATCCTAAATCCTAAGTTTGGATCCAAACTTCATTAAACCCTAAAACCTAAAGCGTAGTCTATAATACCTTAAACTCTAAAACCCTAAACCATAAAGCATAGACATATCTAAAGCTTAAAGCTTAAATCCTAAATCTTAACACAAACATATCTAAACTTTAAACCCTACACCATTGAACCCTAAAATTCTAAAGCCATAACAATTATCACCCTAAACATAAGTTTGGACCAAGACATATCTAAATCTTAAACTTTTTTTTGGGCATAGTAAAAATATACTCAACTACCAACTAAATTGCAAAGAATCCTTTGCACAGTGACAACTACAAGCTGAAACAGTGAAATCGACAGATTTAAATAGATCAACTGCCACTCAGACCATGAACAACAAACTCCCAACATGATTTTTCCACTGCTGCAATTATCAACTAAATGATGTAAAGAGCAGATGCAACCACCAGACAACCAAATTGCTCCAACCAACTGCTAAATCTGAGTCAAGATGTTGGAAAATTAACAACCAGAATCTCCACACGAAGCACCCAGCTAGACCACTGTATAGCTAAGCTATGCTCCCAACCCAATTGCAAGCAAGAAATCTGCCAACTCTATGCCCTTGAACTCGACCGAGTCAGTTCAAAGGATCAATTGCTTTAACTGTCCTCAACTGTAGGTAGCAGTTGAAACATCTGCTACCAAATGAATTTGGCAGTAAAGCCTGCATCGAACTAAAAATCTTTTATACAATGATGATCCCTCACCAATCCAGCTGTGCCCAAATGTTGGATCCATGAGGATTAAAGGTCCAAGCTGCCACAACTGATAAATGCAAATGTTGCATAATTGAAACTGCAACTGAAAGTGAATGAGTTAACAAAAGAAAATATTCTCTGAAATAAGAAGCATGCCTGACTCCCTGTATAACCTTTCTTCCTCAATAGAATAAGCTCTCCTAGAAACTCTGCATCAAAAGTTTTTGACTCTAGAATAGGGAAGCCCCTGCCTTTCAAGATTTAAGTACCTTTCAGCAGTTGTGGAAGAGCCTGTATAGAGGTGTAAATTGAAGTTGATTTATTGTTAATACCCAAATTCGCTAGAAAATTTGCTGGACTATTTGCTTCTCTAAATTGATGATTGGCTGAGACCACCAACTTCTCCCAAAGCCTTCTGAATTTTGAGATCCATATGCTGAAAGAGGGATGTATCCAATGCCTTGTATTGATAACTTCCAAGGTGACTTTGGAGTCAAATTCAACAATCACCTTACTGTACTATTTAGCCTCACACAGTCTTAACCCTTGCAATATAGCCCTAAACTCTGCCTGCAAGTTGGTGCCAAATCCATAAAACCCATGAAAAGCAAGATCAAGCTACCATTATGATCCCACAGTACCCCTCCTCCTCCACACACCAAGGTTGCCTTTCAAGGCTCCATCAATGTTTAGTTTGAGATAATTTTGCTGAGGGGCTTGCCATTTCACCATTGTGATGACTTGAACCCTATTAAGAACAGGAGTGACCCCAATCATGTCCAAAATTTCCTTATTTTTGGTTGCATCTCTCCACTTCCCTTTAAATTGAGTGAGAAGAACTGCTAATCAGTGTTTCAATTTGTGAGTAATCCCATGATTGTTGCTGGTATTCCCACCAAAGTTGCAAGTATTTCTATGTTTCCATAGTTCCCAAATCAGACAACAGGAGACCCATCTCTGTAGTAGCTGAGTTCTAGTAACCTGGCTGAGAGAGTTTAAAAGAAGAAGAAATGTGTGTTTGTCAATGATTTTTCCCCCTTGAATGAACCCAAATCCAACCCAGAATAGCAACCCCTTTCAAAGAATAGGTGATGATGAGTCTCAATACTAGAGTTGTGGCAACAACAGGACTTGGAAGCCATTTGAATCCCAATTTTCTTCAAATTTTCTTCCAGAGGTAGCCTTCCATGTAAGAATAAAAATTTTGCTAGGTAAAGACTAGACCAAAGTTGAGTTCCCCAATTCACCTCTGCATGATGTTGTAGAGTCTGCCATCCTGACTTAACTGTATATTTCCCGTCAGTAATGTGAGCCCAGTAAAACTGATCAGGATCTTCACTGAGGATGAAGTCCCCTTCCATAATGTCATCTATTATATCTCTCGGAAGGTTGAGTTCAACCAATTTTTCTTCAAGTTCTTCCTGAAGAATGTCACCTACTATTAAGTTGGGTTGAGTAACCATAACACTCTTGTTGAGCAATGGGACATCTCTCTAACCAAGCAGCTTTCCAAAAAATGATTTCTCCTTTCCAGGGAATTCTGCATTTGATGCCAAGCATATTGAAGGTTCTTCCATCTTGTAGACCCTCTACACAATTCTGGATTAACTTTCATGTTCCCATGCTTGGCTTTCATGAACTTCACATAAAGGGAATTTTGAAGGTGAAACTTCCAAGCCATCTTCATTCTCATGGCCAACATAATATCCTTTAGCTTCTTGATACCTAATCCTCCAGGTATATTAGGTTTGCAAATGGTAACCCAAGCAATCCAATGCTTATTGAGACCTTTGTCATTGTGTCCCCACAGAAAATTTTCCATTATCATCTCAATATTGTGAAGAACTCCTTGAGGGATGTTATAAACTGCAAGAGTAGTGTGTATGGGATCCTAGTGAGAACATGCTTAATCAGTGTGAGCTCCCTTTTCTTTAGTAACTTGCCTTTCCATCCAGCCACCTTATTTCTGAACATAGTAAGTAAGTGATCAAAGTAGCTTTTCTTGGTAATGCCTTTGAAGATGGGACATCCTAAGTAGATGAAAGGAAAGTTACCTTTCTCTGGCCTTAATGTTTTTGTCAAAAAAGAATTGACTCTTCCTCATATTAATTTTCTACCCAGAAGAAGCCTGGTATCTGTCAAGGAAAGAGAAGAGGTTATGAAAAGAAGCAGTGCTACCATTTGTGAAAAGAATAGTGTTATCTGCAATCAGTAAGTGTGTGACAGGAGCACATTTCCAATGTGTCTTGTAGGCTCTAATTTTCTTCTCATCCAACAATTTAGCCAACCCTCTACATAGAACCTCCTCATCAATGATGAAAAGAATGGGTCAGAGAGGGTTACCTTGCCTTAATCCCCTGGTACAAGTGAAGAAGTATGTGGTGCCATGAAGAAGAAGGGAGAAGTGATTACTTTAACATAGGCATTGATCAGATTGATGAACCCCTGATTGAACTCAAAGCTGGTCATTACCATAAACAAGAAATCCCGTTCCATTCCGTCAAAAGGCTTTCTCCATGTCTAACTTGAAAACAACATTACTCCCATGAGATTTCCCCCCAATGTGCTGACTAGTTTCTGAACTAAAGCTATTTTATCTTCAATTTGCCTACCTTTGATAAAACCTCCTTTTTCTTGAGAGGTTATCATAAGAAGGGTAGAGATCCTCCTAACAATCACTTTGGATATGACTTTGTAGTGTACACTGCATAAACTAATAAGTCTCAACTCAGTAAAACTTTTAGGATTTTGATTCTTAGTTGGTATCATGGCTATGAAAGTGGCTTCATGGTTCTAGGGAGATTATGTGAAGTAAAGAATTCCTGAACTGCAACAATGACTTGGTGTCCAATGATGGACCCATTTTTATGATAGAAGCTACATTGAAACGATCAGGCCCTGGAGAATTAATTGTCAGCAAGTATACTGAAATTAACTTTCTTAATTTCATCCTCTCCTGGTATCTCAAGAAGCATATTATTATCAGCAATGATTATGAGGTTTGGGATGCAATCCAGTTATTTCCTATCTTCTGATATGTGACCAGAGGTAAGCAGTTGTTTATAGAAATATATCCCTTCCCTATCCAATTTCTGGATGTCCCCTGAGTACCTATCACTTTCCAGTAAGGCATGGGTAGCAGATATTCTCACTTGATATTGACCATAGTGTGGAAAAAATTAGTGTTTTTGTCCCCTTCCTTCAACCAATCCATTCTAGATTTCTGTTTGTAGAAAATTTCTTCTTGTTGAGCTAACTGATTATACTACTTCCTTGACTCAATTAAATTATGCCAAAGTTCAGTAGTGTCACTATGTTTTATTTCAGTATCCATTGCCACTACTTGGGCCTCCAAATCTGCCACTTTTTTAGTAATGTCACCAAAGACCTCAGTATTCCATCTTTTCAGCTTAATTTTAAAATCCTTTAAATTGATGCCCAGTTGTTGGAGGGGGTTTATGTGAGCTTCAAAATTATAATTATTTCTTAGAAATTCATCAAATGTGGGATGCAATAGCCACATGGTCTGAAATTTAAATACGGAAGCTCCAAGTTTATCTCTAAGTTTGGGTTTAAGAAGCATAGTCATGTGATCAGAAAATAATTTGGGAAGATAGTTGTATGATAATTGATATGTTTGCTCATCCAATGCAGAAAATCCAGTCCAATTTACGAAAGATCCTACCCTTTTGTCTGCCATTAAACTAAGAAAGAGTGTCCCCATTTTCATGACTGTGCTCTAGAGATCCACAATTGCCAAGACTGTTTGCAAAATCAGTAATAGCAACATTGTTTAGCCCTTTACCACCTCTTTTATTTTCACTGGATATATATCACACAATTAAAATCTCCACCAACCATCCATGGATTGTTCTGTATTTTGTAAATTGTCCTAAAGGTTTTTTCATGTCTATATAGTTAGTAGAAGCATACACAAAGGTCATGACTCCCTTGTTGTGCTCAGTATTAACTTGAAGAGGGAGGGCTTGCTCAAAGTCATCGTGAACCTGAGTTTTTATGTCCCGAGCATGAAAAATCGAGACCATGTTGTTGCAGTTTTTGACAAAACTATGAAGTTGGATGTATCTCCCAGTAATGGGCATGTGATTCTCTTGCTTTAGGGTCAATGATGCATACCAGTTGCACATTGTGGACTTTAATTAGCTTTCTCAGTTTGGAGACAGATTAAATATTAATAATTCCTCTAATATTCCATATGATTGTATTAATCATATATCAATAATTCTTGGTCTGCCCCTCCCTCTATTGCTTTGGAGGCGCTTTGAGGTTCTTCTATGTTCCTCTTGTCCCACTAAGTCTTTCTTGATTTGCAGGGATTCAATATCAGATTTGAAAGCCATTTGCAGAATTTGCACTGGGCTATAAGTAGGATCTTTGGGCGAGTCATCCTTACGGGACTCCTTAGTCTCTTCCTTCTCATCAGGTGGCTTCAGACTGGTTGCATTGTATATCTTGGGATCCAACCCAGCATCAATCCACATCTGCACATCATTATCATCAAATAAATCTACTGGCTTTTCATGACTTTCCCTTTCTTTATGAAGCCAATCTTGCTGCTCAACCACGATTTCCTCTTCAACTACATTCACTTCTTCATTTTCTAGCAAAGCAAAGGAGTTACTGTGAATAATGGTTCCTGCAACCACTGTGTCAAGGGACTGAACTTCCCCTTCTTCAACATCTGCAGTAGATTCAGTAACCACCTTAGGGTTAGGTTGCTCTTCACCATTTGGAATTTATGTCCCCTGGGTCCTAATACTCTCTATAGCTGCATCCTGTACATCCTTGAGCTGCACTTTATTACTTGGAATATCTGTCCCCTGAAACCTGGTAGTTTCACTAGTGGTGTCCTGAGTATCATTGTGCTATACATCACTAAATTGAATATCTGTCCCCTGAGCCCTGAACTTCTCATTATCTACTTCCTGTGCATCTTGGTATCTTTTTCTGGGCCATTTTTCTTATTTTGAGTATCCCCGAGGCCAGCAACATCTTTGTCATGGCTCTTGGTCTACTCTTGATTTCTTTTCCAACTTTCTTTTGCATTAATTTGTTAGCTCACTTCCGAGCTTTCTTATTCATATACCCTATCATAGGAGTTTCCTTTGCCATAACTTGTGAATTTTGGGGCACACCAACTGTACCTAACTCTTGTTCCCTCACTAACCTTCTCAATTTCATTATTTTTACTCTCTTCATTGCTTTGTTAGGGGCTTCCTTGAATCTGCAATTCTCAAGCGTCTGTCCAACCTTAGCACACTAAGAACAGAAAGGAGACAATCTCTCATAGACAATTTTGTACTTCCTTTGTTCAGTTCCAAGTTTTATGTAGATGTGCTCGGTCATGGGCTTGCTCAAATCCATTTCAACACAAACTTGACGGTACTCAGGTCTAGTGAAGTCTTTGACATCTTTGGCAACACAAATAAACTTCTTTAGTGTTGAAGCAACATACTTAATAGCATTACGATGGGTCTCCAGATTAGGTAAACCCACCCATATAGGTGTTGTTATTGGCTCCAATCCAGGTCTGAAATAAGGAGACCATTTGAAGATTCTAATTCTTTTTTCCTGAATCAGCCAACTACTATGTAGCCAAACCTTAACAAAATCTTCTATGCTATTGAATCTAATGATCACATGCCTTGTATTAAGTGTTACGGGTTCACAAGAGTTCTATTTATTGAGGAAATTACCAATTGAAGTCTGAATTTCAGCCAAAGTAGCCCTTAATACAGTAAATTTACCAATAAGACTCCAATAAAAGGCGTACTCATCTCACAAGAGTTCTATTTCGCCTTCAAAATTAGGGGGTTTGTGAGTGGTTCTTGTTGCAGCAGCAAAAAAAAAATCTCTTCTCAGCGATTTGACTTATTCTGAAGCATTCTAGGGTTATGTGAAGGCGATAACAGACTCGTCTCCTCTAACCTCAATGTCGGATTCCATATCCAATCCAAACACCAACCACAACAAATTGAAAACGTAAAAAACACTATCCAACCGAAAAACCTAGGAAACAACGATCAAACACGTGAGTCAATTTACTAACAGAAAAATAAAAAAACCCCAAATCGAGCAATCCTCAACGGAATCCCAAACTTCGTTATCTCTAGCTGGGTCAGAAACGTCAGTCGTCACCGTGCCGAACTTCGACGAGGGGTCGTCGGAGGCAAACCACCTTAAAAGAGTAGTCAGGGAGGGGCGGGGAACTAGCAGGAGAAGTGATTTGAGGATGAAATTCAGGTTTGGATGGTGGATAATGGGCTAGAATGGGCTGGGAATCGCGAATCCCATAAAATTGCCTAAACCTGGAACCCTTAAAACATAAAATTCTAAAGCCCAAGAAACCTAAACCTTAAACCTAAGAAACCAAAAACGTTTTGGTGATAATCTAAATATAAATGTGATCCTACCTAGAATCACAAATGTTGTTATTGGTTTTGCAGCCCAACTAACATATGTGACTCAATATATAAAGGGTCGTGATACACGGACGTGGGCGTCCGAGACGCGCCTGACGTGGTCAATTGAGTCAGCAATCCAGTCAGTAGAGAAATTCATTTAGTAACATGTTTGTGTCACATGCAATATTTAGTTTCCCAATGCAACATTACTTTCTCACTGTAACGTTTGGTTTCCCCATACAACTTTTACTTTTCCCAACGCAACTTTTAGTTTCTCCATGCAACCTTCAGATACAAAGGTAAAACGAAGAGTTCATTTTTTGTCATTTTAAACATATAAGTTTGTTCCTTTTAACATCTACGTCTGTCCTTTATAACATAAGAGTTTATCCTTTTTAAGTATCAGTTTGTACTTTTTAAGTATGTTTTGTCATTTTTAACATAAGAGTTGTTGTTTTCATTTTTAAGTATTGTTTCATCCTTTTTAAGTTATGTTTGTTCCATTTTAAGTTGTTTTCCCCCCATTTTTAAGTTCCTATTTTTCCTTTTTAGTTTGTCCTTTTTATCACCTGCATTTATCATTTTCAAGAACACGAAATCAAAACCAATACCGTGAAAATAAATTAGAAACCCCAAAAAATTAATATCAAACACAAACCAACTTTAAACAAGAACACCACAAAAAACAAACTTTTCAAAATAACATCGAAAAACCAAGATCGATCAATCTCATAAAAAATCAAAAACTTCAAATCAACCACAAAGAAACAAATTTTTCTGCAAAAACTCAACACAGAAAACTCAAATCAGCTACAAAGAACCACAAGAGAGGACAGCTTGACCAATAGGTCAAGCGAGTTTACTCGTTTTGCGAAGGGATTGACTTCCAAAAAAAATCAAGATCAATCAATCATAGAACAAAACTAAAAACTTCAAATCAACCACGAAAATCAAACTTTTCCCAAAAAACACCACACAAAAAACTCAAATCAACTACAAAGAACCACATTCCTCCTCATCCTCGCCTCGAGACAGACTCCAACGCCGACTTCCTCCTCCTCCTCCTTGTCGACCAACTACATTGTGACGTTCTAACCAACATCGTCGGCGTCCCACCTCCTCCAGACTCACTCCTGTGTTGTTTCCCTCGGCATCTCTTTTACCGATCTCGCATTCCACCGGGAGAAAATGATGGAGAATGAAAGGTTTTGGGTGATAATGGAAGGTTTTGAGGAGATATGTATGATGGAAACCAAATGTCGCATAGTTTAGCGTGCGTGTGATGTGACACAAAATAAATAAATAATATATGATTTAATTAATCTTTGTTGTTTGTTGACTAGATTGACCATGTCAGACGGCGTCCCGGACGCACCGCGTCAACAAATCATTTTCCATATATAAAACTCAGAAAGAGAAATAAGTTTGTTCTTTAATAGTAATGTAACCCAAATATAAGGATGACATGCATCGCCAAAAATAATATAAGTTGTCATAGGTTTTGTAGCTCAAATAACACAAGTGACCGTATACAAAATCACAACCTTAGAAATATTTTTTTTATCATTGATACTGTAACCCAAATATAACGGCGTGCCTACCTGAAATCCTAAAGTTCATCGTTGGTTATGTAATCCAAATAACACAAGCGATCTCATATAAAATCAGAACTTCATGTTGATACAATTACAAATATGATAATGTAATACAGTGGGTTACATATGTCGAATAAATGTTCCATAAGGATCCAGATAAAGCCAACATACAAAAACATGTAAAGGAAAACAAGAAACGCAGGAACAATGATCAGAAAGGACCTCAAAGATCGAGCCGTCGGAAGGCGACTTGCCTCAGAGAAAATATCGGCCCACATACCAGTGCGTTTGATGGTCTGCCGGTTTTCTCCCAGGATAGAACGGTCTCACCGTCGATCGGGCGCACACCGGAGTCGACTGACCACGAAAGCAGCGCGGAACCTCGCAAAACTCGGGCGTTGAACAACTATGGATTCGGAGATAGGAAATCACCGGAGATGGACGATTTTCGTAGAGAGATGATGGGAAATAAATCGTGTGTATTAGGGAGGAAACCGTCATGATATATATATATGTATTTATTCTTGTAACCGTCAAGGATTTAATTGCAAAAACAATTATCTTGAGGTCCAAAAATAAATACACCCATCACCCTGAGGCTAAAGCCTCTAATTTCCCCCAAATCCCCCGCTGCCACGTCACGTCACGCCACGGACCGGGACGGGACATGCGCGCACGTGTGTGGAGAATTCTCTCCTCCTCTTTTTCGACCTACAAAGTGACAAGTGAATAGTATGTTTATCAACATCCTTCAACTTGTTAGCTTCACCAATGTGTGACTAAAAGTGAGGTGAGCACATGGCACATGGGGCAATAGTTCTCATCTTCATCTCAACATTGGATTTCTTCAATTGAGCTATTCATGGGCCTAGCCCAAACTCAATAATCCAACACTTCAGAGACAGAAAAGGTTGAGTCATTCATGCCGTAACCCACGACTTCGCCTCCACGCAAATCCTGACCACCAGTCTTGATCCTCCGCCTCTCAGCCTCCGCCCCTCACCTCCACGCCAATCCCCGTCATAGCACCGCTTCTCCCTCTTCGCCGCTTCCGACCAACATCTCTCCTCCCTCCGTGGCCGTCCATGTGAGATTTCATCTAAGGATTATAACATTTTTGGCCTTTGGATTGTGATAATAGGGATTTATTTGATTTGGGGAATTATGATTGGTTTTGGAAAATTAAATTTGATTTTGATGGTTGTTTAGTGTTGGATTGTGGTGTGTTTGACTTTTTAATGATTTTTTCAGAAGACGTTTTGTTTGAGAATTGAGATTGTCACTCTTTTTTATTTTTAGGGAAAAAGCTTCTCTCAAAAGTTGCTTTTGGATGTAAAGGTTGGTTAGAATGTGGTAAATGTGATGTTTGGATGGAAGAAGAAATCGTGGGAAAAGGTTTTTATTCCATTGTTTTGAATTCTGACATGCTTGTTCAGGATTAGAAACAAAGTGAGGAGTTGTTTGGTACTTGTTTTTTTAATTAGCAATGGTTAGAAGTTTGAGTTTTGGAGTGATAACATCAGCTAAAGAAAAGCAATTGAAGCTTTAGTTGTTAGTTCCATATCACACCGAAGCCAACCTTCACACATTTGAAGAAGAAAACACTATACTATGGATCATATACCGTCTTACCTTCTATGGATGTTTGCAAAATATATATACCTGCTTCAAGTAGAAACTAGAAAATATATGCCGACACAGATCACAGACGTGACCTTGGAAATGGGTTAGTATTGTTTCTCATGCTAGACTAAATCAGTTATTTGTCTTTGATTGCGTTGGTTTGGGCTATCTTGGGGATCTGGGAGTTCAGTTTTGAATTGATGTTATTGTTTCTGTTTCAGCCTCTCAGGTTGAAAATTCTAAGAATACTTAGTTTTAAGGTGGTTCATGCCGAATTTTTTAATATTTTTATAGGTTGATAAAGGAATATGAATATTTTAGTGTTGTTTTTTAAATGATGAGAAATGATAAAGTGTGCATATTTGCTACTAAAATGAATTTTACGTTTCTTGTTTGATTAGCATGGATATTTGCTAATCGAGGGAAAGGAGTAAACAAGTTTCTTAAGTTTGCTGAGGAAGATGCTAAATGTAACATCCCCGAAACATCGGAAATTTTAAACTTCTAAATAAAGGATAATCAAAGGATATCAACATCAACACAGGGGACGCTACTCGAAGATATACATATAATATATGGTGTTGCACCATATACAGGAGTTGTCAAAAGAATGACTACATCAAAATACAATATACAGATATACAAGTAGTCATAATAACCTCAAAATAGACACGACGACCCGACTCCAAAATGCACTCGTCCTCAGCCACCACCCAAACAGCTCGCGAAGGGGAACCTGAAATAAAACAACAATGCCGTGAGTTTCCATAAGGAAACCCCGTATGTCAAACTCACTTACATGCACATGCAATACATGACCTATCATACTAGTATCATGCCAACATAAATCATAATAAAACATTCCCAAACCGGGTCATCAGGTCACAAGTCATAACAGTCATTTCCCCAATCGGGGTTCATTAGTCATACGTCTAGTTTTGGACATCTGTAGATATCCACCGCAGGCACATGCAGTCATACGGAAAGTACGCGACACACCCCCACTCGCAGCTACACTAGTCATATGGGTTCAGTGAAGGTCGCAAGTATTTCCGAGTCATCATCAGATCTGATCAGTGGTCGAAGACCACAATCCGCCAGAGCCGTCACTTTGGTCGGTCATACTCGCCAGCCGTGCCACAGCTGGACGATCATACTCGCCGGAACAACATTGGTCGGTCATCTCCGTCGCCACACAAGCTAAGCCACAAAACTCTGTTGCGCAAGGGCTAACAGTCATCTCCGTCGCCACACAAGCTAAGATCATCTCCTTTGCCACAAAGGCTAAGGTCATCTCCTTCGCCACAAAGGCTAAGGTCATCTCTGTCGCCACACATGCCGACAATCATCATGCTCCATAGAGCCATATCATATAGATCATGCAAAGGGAAATATGGTCCCACAGGTCTACTACCTAGGTCTCAATGCACATGTCATATCATGGGAACATAAGCAGTAAATGCAATCCACGCGCCAACGTGCTCATAAACAAACAATGCGATTACTGGGCTCCAACGGTCGACCGAAGAAGGTCATACGGTCGACCAGTTGGTCGCAAAATCCGGTAATTGATTCGAACCACAAACCAACGGTCGAACCAAACAAACATCAAATGGCCGAACAAAATTCTCTGACGGTCGACCGTTTAGAAGGTATATGCCACAAAATAATATTAAATAACACATCCCAACGGTCGAATGACAATGGGCTTCCGGTCAACCGAAAAACATCAGGGACTTCAACATTCTTCTAAGTCATCACCGGTCGACCGAAATATGAATCGGTCGAACCCTACGTAAGTCATCGGTCGAACCCTACTTAAGTCATCGGTCGAACGAGATCTCAGGGCGGTCGACCGTTTAGAAGTCTACACCCCCAACCGACATAAAATAGTACGTCCGATCGGACTGGTAAAAGCGGCGATCGACCGTTTAGATGGTCAACACTCCCAACCGACATACTACAGTGCGTTTGGTCGAACGACAAAGGGGACCCGGTGGACCAAAAGCTCCCAGGGTCTTCATCTTCTCTCTCAAAACGTAAAATCGGTTAACCACCCCAGGGTATCGTCCGACTGGTGTGAGAGATAACGCCCAAAATTATACTACGATCGATCGAAATTAAGCACCGATCGACCAAACAGAGCAGAAATTCTGCTGCACTATTCCGACGAGCCATTCGGCCTACCGTCGAACACTCAAACACTCACACAAGCTTAGGTGAGCGTAAAAGCAAGGCTTGGCATACCTTGGAAGCTTGAAAAGGCTTCAGAAGAACAACGACGATCCCTCCACGAAAAAGAGTGTATCTCCGGCGACCTCCTCACACGAACGCGAACCTCCACTCCTTCCTTGAACTCCGGTGAACTCGACTTGCCGGCGCACCCGCTTCTCCTCCTTTCCTTGCCACCGAACTACAAGTGAGAGAGAGAAAGTTGAGATAAAGAGTTGAGGGAGAGAGAGAAGAAAAGGAGAGAAAGAAAAGGGAAGAAATGGGTTGAGTTATTTTTATACTCTACTTAAATAGGGTTAAAGTTCTTAAACCTAATTAACCTTAATCAAAAGGATTAGGTTCTCACACTAAACGTAGGGGTATGACACGAATTCTTTATCCTTGCAATAATTGTCATAACATGGCAAAGTTAGATGTCAAAGATATAACTCCTCACTTATATTAAAAATGATTTGACCAAGGATACACACGGTGGTTATGACAACGAAGTTGAATTATCAGCCACTTGTGGTGAGAATAGTGGGATGCAAAATGAGTTTGAAGAATGGTTCTATGACATGATTCGAGATGTTACCGATGATTATGTTGATAGCCCGATGTTCTTGCTAGTTTGTTAAGTGATAATGAAAAATCTTTGTATTCGGGTTGTACTAAATTCACAAAGTTATCTGCCGTGTTAAGGTTGTACAATTTAAAAGTCTCGAATGGGTAGAGTGACGTTGCTTTTACGACGTTACTTCAATTGTTGAAGATGATGTTCCAAGTGACAATGAACTTCCAGAGCGTACCTATGACACTAAAAATGTGTTGTGTCCAATGGGAATGGATTATCAGAAAATACATGCATGTCTAAATGATTGTATTCTTTATAGGGGTGAGTATTAAGATTATAGTTTTTGCCCGAAATGTAAAATTTCATGATACAGGCTGAAAAAGAATAGTGATGTTGATGATAGTAATAGGCGGCAATTAAAAGGGTCCCCTCCTAATTATTGTGGTATTTTCCTATAATCCAAGGTTTAAGAGAATGTTCGCGACGGGTATATTCATAATGACAATTTGCTTCGACTCCCGTTGACTCTCTTTAGTGGAAGAATATTAATTTGTAGTTTCTTTTCTTCGTCGAAGATCCCACAAATCTTAGACTTAGTCTTTGTACAGATGGAATGAATCCCTATAGTAATCTAAGTAGTATTCACAGTTCTTGGCTTGTTCTGCTCATTATTTACAATCTTCCACCGTTGTGCATGAAGTGGAAGCATATAATGTTGTCTGTAATGATTTCTGGTGCAAAACAACCCAGAAATGATATAGATGTGTATTTAAGTCCTTTTGTTGAAGACCAAGTTGTTGGAAGACGTGAGTCTGAGTTTGATGTTTATAAATCAACAGTCATTGTAAGGATGGATATACCCAAACATAGAGTGAAAGTTGTCGTCGATTTAATTATAGTTGTGGAAGCATTTGTGCCATTCCTGAGGATGATGTTGTCATACTTTTGGAAGCCCCAGGTTTTTATTTGCTTTGACCAAGAACTTTAGTTCAAATCAATGACAATCGTAAGGTATACATCCATCTCAATGTGACTTTTAGTCGTAGTTAAAATATTTAGTTAATCACGTTTCATTCGTAAGTACGATATATACTTCGATTTTTGTTGAGGCAAATGACGTAAATGTGGATGAGGCTGCGAGTCCAAAGACAAAAGAATCCAATAATAAGGAAAATATTTTTAACTAAAGTTCATTGCCTCAAACGACCAGAACAAATGGTGATGATTCACATGGATAAAGCAATCATAGGTTCGGACATGCATACCCAATCTTTAAAGACGATGTCATTCGGTTCTTAGAGATGGATGAATTAAATGTTTCCATCATTCAATTATATATCAAGTGGTGGTATTTACTATACTTAATCAATGTTTTATTTCTAATGAATATTATCAATTATTTATACAATTATTGTTATATGTATGGTTAGAGTCTTACACGACATGAGCCGAAAAGACTTTGGATTTTTATGTCCTATTCAAATCCAAAAAGTTGGAACAGATCGAATCACGGCCGTAAGAGTCAAATACGTTAATAATGTTTTCAAGAAGTCAGAAAAAGTCTTTTTTGGCACCATATATTAGAGGTACTTACATTTTTCAAATGTTTGAGTTTATTGTTTATATTCTTTAACTTAATTTGTGTGTCATTGTAAATTTTTATTTTTATATTAATTACGTCCAATTGAGTGTTCCACGGTTTTCATTGGATGTTAGATGTTATTTTTCCACAATAGAATGTCATATATTGCTTTGATCCTAAGCATAGTGCACCACGCACAGATTTGAAAAAAACATTTTTGATTCATAAGTTTATTAATAAAAAATATCGTATATATTTTATTATGGTTGCATCATGTATTGATCTGGTCTGCTTGTACTTATAGAGCTACGCAACTAAATTACGGGGTACTTGGAAGAAAACAAAAGACAAATTGGATTTCTATGAATGTAAGCTTACAATAATTTGTTTTAATCGTTCTTTTTTATTAATAGGAGATTTTCATATATCATTTAGCTTCACATTGCTGTTTACTTATAGTATCGTCAACAAACTGGGAACACTGAATGTGCCTTCTATACCATGCGATACATGATGAAGTTGGTTGACATGAGGGTGATTGCGTAGGAGTTAAATGAGGTATTGAGTTGTACTTAGCTATTATGATCGTACTTTAAAGTTTTGTTTTAAAAACCGAACCGAACCGGCGGTTAGACCGGGTTGGACCGTAAACCGGTAGTAAACCGGTCGGTTCTGTCAAAAAACCACCACCCCCATTGAACCGGAGCAAACCGAACAAAACCAAAAAAACCGATCGAACCGATCGTTTTTTTCGGTTTGGTCCAACCGAAACGAACCGGTTTTTTCGATTTAAAGTTTTAAACAAATATTGGATTTTATTGGCGCCGTCCAGTCGATCGCGCCTCCAGTCCCACGCCGGTGGTCCACCCACGCCAGCAGCCCAGTCCACCCACGCCCTGCGTCCACCCACTTCCACAGTCCACCCACAGTCCGCCTCCTGCATCCACCTCCACACCTCGTCCACCTCCTGCGTCCACCTCCACCTTAACTGCACCCCTCGCCTCCACCCCCAACTCCATCCGGTCCGACTCCCACCTCTCCTCCAGTCCGAGCAACATCTAGTTGGACCAGCAGTTGGGCAGAAGTGTTAGACCAATGTCATAATTTAGTTTATTTTAGCATTTCAAACCTTTTGCTACAGCTTCTAATGCTCTTTGATACGAAATAATTAGATAATACGTGCTACCTGAAGTTTCTTGCAGTTGCAGGCTATATACATACTAGAGTGGTTATTTCATTCTTTTTCTTTTGCTTAGGGGATAAATGGATGGATAATGTGGAGAATAGTCCACACCTTTCTGAATGTGGTGATTTTTCAAAATCAGTTCACTCAAAGAATGTAATACCTTTCACTTCTTGCACTTAAACATTCTAAAGGAGAACAGTTTAAAAATTATTAATTTCAGCGTGAGAACTTTGAGAAGTCAGTTATTTTATTTAGAGTTCGGTTATGTTTTAATTTTGAAGTTATCGAGTGAATGGGCTGAAGCTTTAAATTTCTTTGACATTTATTATGTTTAAGTTGATTGTTGCGTGGTTCTTCTAGCTTGCTGAATTTTAAGTTCAATTTGTTTCAAAGCAAGATAATAATATGAAACTATTGTTGATGTTGGCTTTGTATATCTAGGGGCCTTCAAGAATCGGATAGGACTTGTGGAGAAAAGAGAAAACGTCAAAGACAAGGCAAAGGAAGTTGACTTGAAAGTTTGAAACTGAAGTGGGAGTGATGTTGGCGTTTTTGGTGTAATGAAGGAAAATAGAACTCAATTGGAGTCATTTTTTGTGAACTTGTATGCTATTATATTTGAACTTCGTGCTTTAATTTCATTGGTTGTCGAGTATTTTGTTGTTGGTTACTTGTTAAACAGTTAAACACGAGCCTAGACTTAAATAGTTAAATGATAGTCTTAGTTAATTATTATTTGCAGGTTTAAATTTAATATTTATGCTTGCATTCAAATATTTATGTTGATCACTTCATTTTTGTTTACAGGTTTTAATTAAGTTATTTTACAGATGCATAATTTTGTTGAATTGTTCATAATTTAATCACTTGGTTATTACTTATTATGTAAAAAAATAATAGGAAAAATCGGTTCAATCGGTCGGACCATCGGTTGGACCGTCACTACAAAATCGGTTCGGTTCAACCTTCGGTTCACAAAATGCTGACGTCATGCTGACGTCATCATCGGTTGGACCAGGTTGAACCATCGGTTGAACCACTTTAAACCAAACCGAACTGTTTTCGGTTTAGTCTTCGGTTCGGTTTTTAAAACATTGCTTTAAAGTTTTATATGCATATTATACGAATAATAGTGTTAATTTTTGTTGTTGTAGTTATTTCTTCGTGATCTCCGTCACTATTCGAGCCATGAGTTCGATGTTGTTCGATAACAATGGGCTAGTTACTTCATTGGCAATTGCTTGTTAGGAGCTGGTAGTTTTTGAGTGTACATGTGAGAAGTATTTGACATTTCTCAACAATTAACTGATATTTGACAAATACTATGGTTATGTTGAATATTTGGATCTAATACTTATAGTGATCGTTTTAATTTGATGTAAATTATATACTGATAGGGTTGTTTTATACAATCTTAATTTTGTTAACTTAGAACTGTGAATGTGGTTGAGACATGTTGTATTTACTACGTCAGTTGAAACTACGTTGGTTGTTTAGGAACAAAGAACTGAAGTAGAATCCATGTTTTGTAGTAGTGTGTATACTACTACAGTACAACGATACACTGACAGTATATGTCCATCAGTGGATGTCATTGTCGGTCAGTGTACGTACTTCTACACCGACGGATATATGTTCGTCAGAGTTCCATACGTCGGTGTTGCTCAACTCCAACGGATGTACCGACGGATGGAAGCCATTGGTATTACTTTTGGCACAAATATTCCCACCAAAATATTTCGCCTCGTTTCGTCTCATCTGACAACACCGACGAATAATCACCGACGAATGTTTCGTCTGTGTTAGTCACCGATGGAACTATCTGTCGATGTCGGCTACACCGACTACTAGATACTTTGGCGGTTGTGGACACACACCGATGGATACGTGCCGTCGGTGTTAAGTTGGGGTACTCTACACAGACAGATATATATCGTCGGTATACATCAACAACAAACGTCATTGCCGTCTCTTACGGATAGAGTCTGTCGGTGTAGGTTCTATCCAATATCCAAAAGAGCCTATTTGCTCTTTCAGGGTTCCGATTTTTCCTGATCAAACAAAACAATCATCATAATTCATTCATCATTCACCAAACTTTCATACATCACAATTCACAAAACATTCATGCATCACAACTCAAACATCTAAACTAAAGAAGTTAGATATATATTGATTAATCTCCAAAAAATTCAAAAGTAAAAGTTGTAATTTAATTCACATTAGCGTTTAACAATTCAAAAGTAAAGACAGTCAAAAAAAATTGCTCATATCATTAAAAAGGATTGAAGTGAACATGATCACTATGCTGATAATATATAGTGAGAATGTTGAATCTAGAGAAGGTAGTGTTGGTTTAGTGTCTTAACTTTTGGGGAAAAAAGAAGAGGAATATCAAAGGCGATTTTAAAGATGGCAATTTCACTAAACAAACTACGTCAGACATAAAAGAGATGTTATTTTCGAACATAAACAAATAGACATTTTCAAATGAAAAGGATTATGGACATATATGAAGAAATGGCTTGAGGTTTTTGCAGCTTCAAGAAACCATCTTACATAATTAAAGCAATTAAGTAATTATAAAAGGTTTCCTCACAATGTTATCTTATTGCATTGAATATTATGATATGAGTTGACTTACAACAGAGGCATTAAATATGCGACCACATCGTGTATCATCCTCTCTATGTCGTCGTCAACGCCATCTTCTTCTGACTCAATCTCTATTGGTTGTTGTCTTTGTGCTGACAACTTGAACACTTGAATTGCAATACTTTTCCTGTGAAAAACTCACTGTTCGTAATTACTAGCAAAGTCATTTAGGATGATATCATTGACGACATCGTATTTGGTCGCCCACTTGTTGTTACAATACTTCTTGCATGTGCATAAGATTTTCTCATCACAAATATATTGGTTGTGTGGACTAAAGGCGAGGTTACAAATGACTTTAGATTATTCGTGAAAGTTAGAGTAATTTTCTTGTCATACATCCAATTTCTGTATGACATCATGATTCTATTCATTTGAAACAAAACATGTTAAACAAAACATGCTAAAAATTCCCATCAATCTAATTAACACAAGGAACTCATCCAAATCAATCTAACTAAATAATTAACCAATCTAACAATAAATATAAGATTCAACTCAATATAACTAAACCGCAAATTAATTTAAATTTAATTGAAAATATAACTAAATTTTGGTAGAAGCTCCCTTATATTTTTAATATCATTTTTTTTCGAAATACATGTTTTAACAAGAAAAAGTGTCCATTTTTAACGACATAGTCAATTCATCATACTTAAATCATACAATCCAATCCTAAATACTAAATCAAATCTTAAATCTTAAATTATTAACAAATCTATTGATTGAAACAAAACATGTTAAACATAACATGTTAAAAATTCCTATCAATCTAACTAATTCTAATTAACACATGCACTCATCCAAACCAATATAACTAAATCAATTAACCAATTTAACAATCAATATAAGATCCAACTCAATATAATCAAACCGCAAACCCATTTAAATTTAATTTAAAATTTAACTAAATTTCGGCAGAACATCCCCTATATTTTCGATATCGAAATTTTTCTGAAGACCTTTATTGACAAGAAAAGGTGTCCACTTTTGTATGAAAAACATCACAACATCGTCGATTCATCAAATTTAAATCTTACAATCCAATCCTAAATACTAAATTCAATCCTAAATCAAATCCTAAATCTTAAATTACTAACAAATCCAACAAACATATCCAAATCTAATCTAACACCCAAGTCTACTTAATCCAATTGAATTCCAATATCTACATCTATCATACAAACTAAAAGTACAAAATCACTACAACATAAACATACTAATCTAATTATTACAATCCAATCCTAACTAATATAATTAATCATACAATCCAATCCTAAATCCAATTAAATCCTAAATGCAATCCAATTTAATACATTACAATACAATCCTAATCCAATCTTAAATCAATTATAATTCTAAATACAATCCTAAAACTAAATCCTAAACCTTAAATCTAATACAATCCTAAAACTAAATCATCAATCCTAAATCCAATCCTAACACTTAATTCTAAATACAATTCACATTCATCGTCACCGACAACACAAACTCACAAACAAATCTAATAGTCATTAAATAAAGTCTATTTATGTTAATTCACCTAATTAATCTAACTATAATAAAGGTAATCACTCAAACTCAATATACAAAATCAAGTTAATCATACAAACTATAATAAATTCACAAAATGGATATAATTAATCAAAATAACCATTTAAAATATAACTTCACAACTTCAATAATACAAAATCACAAATTTAAACTAATTATCATTAAAATCATCACTTTAACCTACAAATAACAATTACATTCTAATTAATGGATTAAAAACATAATAATTATTCAACAAACAGATTAGATTATGATGGTCGTTGTGGTGGTGGGTGGAGCTGGGGGTGGTGGACGCCGGTGGGATATCGAATGGGGTTGGGTCGATGTTGGTGGAGGGGGTTTGGTGGCTAGAGAGTGGTGGTGAGTGGGACTGGGGGCATGGGCTGGTGGAGGCTGGGGTGGAGCTGGGTCAAGGTGGTAACTTGGAGGCGGTGATTATAGGAGTCTAGGAAAGTCACAACAGGCGGCGAGTAGAGGCGGCAATGGGAGCAACGTCGGCGAGCAAAGGGACAACACGGCGGAGGAGGGGTCAAGGCGGTGATTAGGTCTGGAAGGTGGATTGCGCCAGAAATGAAGAGAGTTCGTCTAGGGATTACTAATATAACCCTACACCGACGGTACATGCACATCGGTGTTGTTAACGGTATCTGTCGGTGCTATCCTTACTAATTGTCCGATGGATGCATGTATTGGTGTAAGTTAACATATTTGTCGGTGTATTTAATGTAATAAGTATGTAACGTTTCCTTTTAAAACTCCACTCCGACGAAACATATCCATTAGTGTACAATTCTAAAAATAATACATCAACGGTACTTATGCGTCGTGAAGGGGAACCTAACCGTCGGTGGTGTTTTTTGCGCGACAAATTTTATTTTCCTGTGGATTGTTTTATCAAAAATATACAGCGATGATACTTATCCGTTGGTGTAGAGTAATTGACCGATGAATACTACAAAAATATTAGGCGAAAAATCATATTCGTCAGTGTTGGTTTTCGTTTTCGTCCATGTAAGTTGACACCGACGGTAAGAGATATTTGTCGGTGCATCGTGACCTACACTGACTGATACCTATCCGTCGGTGTATCCTAATTTTGTAGTAGTGGTAAGAGGACCTTATGTAAAATCGTAAAGTTTGTCCTTAGTTCTATAACCAACTAACATAAGTTACCTAATATAAATTCAAAATTCTAAAATACAAAAAAAATTGGACCATTCATAAAGTGAACTAAATCATTTAATGTAGACATAGGTGTTGATGTGTGAACCAGATATACTAAAACAAAAATACACAAGACATGTCCCACAAGAATTAACTAACTTAATCAATTCAAACAAGATATATCTAACAAATACACATGGAGTGAGGAAGAGGAAAAAAGGAGACTCGGACTAGGCTGGACATTTCCTACCAAAACATGTCCACCATAACATCTCACCCATTATGTAGACATCTATCCACACATGGTTGTGGGTTTTCTTGGGGGGGGGGGGGGTGTTGAGTGTATTACCGAAACTCATTGTTAGCACATGAATTTGTGCATTTTTAGGAATTCCAGGGCTTGCACGAAAATGACCTAGGTTTGTAGATGTGGTTGGTGCTTAGTTAAGATTTGCATGTGATGGTTGCCAATTTGTGCCAAAAAATTAAGTCAGTCAATATCTGACAGGACATGATCACACGACACGATATGGTGAAACGATATAGATACGACTTTACACAAAAATTTGGTTGTGTGTATTACCGAAACTCATTGTTAGCACATGAGATGGGAATGGAATTTGTGCATTTTTAGGAATTCCAGGGCTTGCACGAAAATGACCTAGGCTTATACAAGTGCTTTGATGTGGTTGGTTCTTTGTTAAGATTTGCATGTGATGATTGCCAATTTGTGCTAAAAAATTAAGTCGGTCAATATTTGACAGGACATGATCATACGACACGATATGGCGAAACGACATAGATACGACTTTACACACAAAAATTTGGTAGTTGAAATACTTTATTATGATGCTTTATGAATATACAAATATAAAATAATTGGTACACGATTTGACATGAACACGACATGATTACACGAATAAGGGTCAATTAAAATGTTATTTAGAAAGAAAAACATAAATATAACATGTTATTTAACTATTTTTAATCTAAACATGAATTATCTTCAAATTGTACTAAACATGATAATAGAAATCCTAACACGAATACAGATTTGTCAAACATGTTGGTACAAAAACATGACACAATTGGCAGGTCTACCAAAAATGAGCCAATTTTTTAGCATGATAAGAATTTTCTCTCACTTTCTTGCACCCAGACCCTTTAATAGTTGACTATACCACCTTAGCTTTCTCTGACTTCATCTACCTCTAAATTCTTTACATTGGTATAGTAAAGGTAAATTCAACCAATAGAAAGTAACATATAATTCAATTAAAATTGATTTAAAAACCTTTAAAAAGGAAAAAAATAGGTTTCATGTTATCACGTGCTTAGTTCCATCCATGCACCTAACACTAGTGCATACTCATCTCCTAATAGACGTCGGATGTATTACAGGCCGACGTCTATAGCTATAGACGTCAGACTCATTCACAACCGACATCTATTGTTTACTATAGACGTCGGGTGTAGGAACATGCATTGGCATCCGACATCTATATCCCTCAGACGTCGGATATGTGTTATATCCGAAGTCAATTTCTCATCCCGTATAGACGTCGGGGTATAGACGTCGGGTGAGGTTGAAAGCCGACGTCTATAGGTCTAATAAGGCCAAGTATCTCTTCAGTTTTTATCTTTTATCTTTTCTGTTAGCTACCGAAACCTGACGATAACCCTAGCCGTCATCGACCACTCTGGCCAAAACTCGACCAAAACCCGACCAAAACCCTAGCCTTCGCAACATCGGTCGTCTTCCTCCACTTCCCCAACCACTGTAGCCTCCTTCAACCACCGTCAGCGCACCCCCTCCTCCGTGACGACCACCAACCCTCCACATGTAAAAGGTTGTTCCTTTTGGTCCATTAAAGGTATTGGGTTAGTTTTGGTTTGTGTGAGGTGTATTTTGGTTGTGTTTTAGCTTGGTTTGACGACAATTGGGTTGAAGACGAAGGAGGGCGCGCGTCGTGCTGGTTTGTGCTCTTTTTTGTGAAATTCGTGTATAAACATGTATGAATGTATAGTGTGATTTTTTATCTGCTAGTTTCAGTTCAATGTTTGTTAAAGTGGTGTAAGCAAGTGTGGATTAAGTAATATTTGATGATTAACTATCTGTTGTTTGTCAACAAGTTTTTTGAAATGCAGCAATACTTCTTTCTGAAATTCGATCCACGAGTTTCTTCAATTTTCTTCAACTTTGAACTGATTAGTTCAACTGAAGTGAATTTGTTGGTAAAATAAATTGAGAAAGTCCTTTTGTTTTTTCTACAAAGAAATCTGAATTTAATCCAAGAGAAGAGAGATTCTTGATTAAATTCTAGGCGTAAAATTATTTAATAGAAATTATTAATGTAGATCTAAAGTAGTGATGACAACCAAAGCTCATGTTATTGATTGGATCCCTCACAAATTTATTATATGTCCTGCTGCTTTTGGATGTAGTGTGTTTGTGATGAATTGGGTGGAATTGAGATCAAGGTTATATATTGTACTATTATAAATTTTTCCTGTTAATTCCAGGATTTGAAGATTTTTACATAGCAAATTTTAGGTGAGGTTCTGCCAAAATTTCAAAAAATATATAATCTCAATTGTTATTAATAACATGATATTTTAAAATAATAACTTAGATTTTATATTAAAAAGACTATAACTTAGATCATGTAAAAAACTTATGTTCAATTAGTTTAGTGAGTTCGTACATTTATTTATGTTTATTAATATTTAGCTTAGTTAAATGTTTATTTATGCTGAAAACAACTTATTTTGTTTAGTTAAATGTTTATTTATGTTTAGTTTCTAATAATTCATTGTCCCCCTTAAGCAACTTGACCTTTAATAACCTAAAGCAAAAGATTAGACAATATTGCTAAGTCATTCATCATATAGGATTTCCATTCATCGTATTTATTATTTATTTTACGATTTTTGTCGTAGATTGCTGGCGTAAGGTACGTACGTAATATCTTTCACTCATCATTAATTAGAAAACACGCATTAGTTAGTAGGACTTGCATGAGAACAAAAAGTGATGTAAGTGTTTGTTTGGTGTGTTGTTTGTTAGATTAAGGTATGAAAAACACTTAGGGGCAGTCACCTATAGGAGATGAGGTGGGGGATTTCATCACCATTTCCTTGGCCCAAAAACCACTTAATAAAAGAGCCTTAATAAAATCAATTAGAATGCCTTAATATAATCGTCTCACTTTTAGAATGAATGTCAAGTTCTTATGTATGAATTAATGCTAAGTGTGTTCAATGATTATGTGTATGCTTGTATATATGTGTTTGTGTATATATGCTTGTATGTATATGTGGATGAAAGTGTGTATGTATTTGTGTTTGTGAACGAATTTTGTGCAAGATGAATGTGTCTGTTATACAGTGTTTTTGGTGTTGTTTGTATTAGCCGACGTCTATTCTTTTGAAATATACGCATAAACGTCGGTCGCGTAATATCCAACGTCTATACCTAAAGAATAGACATCGGATGTATATAACAGCCGACGTCTATACCTAAAGAATAGACGTCAAATGTATATAACGGTCGACGTCTATGCGTTAGGTATATACATCAGATATTATGCGACCGACGTCTATGTATATATGACATATACATAGACGTCGGATCTGGGGAGGCTTATATCCAACGTATATACTTTTGTATATCCGACTTATATTCCATTTTCTAGTAGTGTAAGTCCCAACCTTTCTTTATTTTCGGTGTTTGTTTGGCATTCCATTTGCATATATAAAATTCAAGAAAAGAAAAACTTGGGCCCTACAGGATAATTATGGATCTCCATTCCCCACAAAGATCACCCATTTAACCTACCCCACCCATGAATCTTCTTTGAATCCCGCTTTAAAGAAGAAATTTAAAGAAACGGTTGAAATGGAGACAGAAGAGTGTGATTGTGACAAGAACGTAGACATCCAATATTCCCGCACTCGACACGTCCACATGGTAATCATCAAAGCCCACAACAAAACAAAAACCTGCACGCGCGCTGTCCCTTTTTTTCGAGTGGCCACAAACATACTCACTGCGGACAGATTTTCTACACCTAATAAAAGTCACTCCAAATGTTACCAACTGCTTTTGTATTGTTTTTGAAACTTCACAGAGTTCGACGTATCATTGAATATTTATGCGATCGAGTGAAACCTCCCATGCAATGATTGGTAAGTTTTTTAGTGAAAGTGACTTGGTCTTCCATTATAGCTGACCTTGTTTAGTAAAATTAACATATATAGGGTATGTACATGTTTAGTAAACTATGCTAGAGTAATGAGTAGGTGTTAGCTAGTGTTATTTAGCATGCGAGTTAGAGCCGAAAGTCATATATATTAATATTATATTATATCCAAAAAAAAGTATCAGGCGACGAAGAAAATTTCGAATTCAAGGTTTGAAGAGAAAAGGGAGAACTGTGAATGAAAGGATTTAAAGATTTAGACAAGTTCGTCTTTTAAAATTAAGTGTTGTTTGTCTTTGTTGGTTTGGAATGGAATATATATCTAATTAAAACAACCACGTTACAGTCCTAGGGAAGAAAATGCGCTAAATGATAGCTGAAGATGCAAATTGTTACCCAACCCACAATTCAGAGGTCTAAATCGCAATTTCTTGTCTTTTGTGAAACCTAAAATACAATAGATTTTGATGATAATAAAACGCTAATACAAAAGGTTTAAGCATTAATGATAATTAGCAATGATGTAAAGAAACTAAGGGCAAGTGAAGAAAATGTTAAATGATAGCTGAAGATGCAAATTGTTACCCAACCCAAAATTTTCGTCTTTTACGAAGCCTAAATACAATAGATTTTGATGTTAACAAAACGGTAATACAAAAGGCTGAAGCTTCAATAATAAAGTGATGATGAAAAAAAACTAAGGACAAGTAGAGCTTAAGTTCAAGAGTCCAAGAAGAATCTAATTAGAACTCCTGGACTATGTTCAAAGGAATTATTTGAAAACCTTGAATAGAACCCTTGGTTGTAACTAATTGGTTAGGATTATTTTGTAACTAATTGGTTACAGACATACTTGAGTTCCAGACCTTCCTATTATTCAAACTGATCTCATGTTGTAGTCTACGTTGCATGGAAACAAAAAATGGATTTTTGCCTCGGTGCACCTCCAAAAGTCGTTTATTAGGTCTTTGCATTCGTGTAATTTTTTATTGTTCCAGAACGCTCACAAATCCAAATAATTTCTTCGGTGCACCTCTCTCAAATACTGTTAACTGATTTCGTGACACTGTTAGTTGTCCCCGTTAAGTTCGAATTCAAATGGTCAACCAAAAGTCAAACGGCTGACCGAAAACCAAATTGACTCCTAATTCGAGTCAACCAAGTTTAAATATGCTAATTGATACCTAATTAGACACCAATTTTGAGCTCTAGTTAACATCCGAAAGTATCTAAAAAACTCGATCGACTCGAATTGGGAGTCAATTTGGTTTTCAGTCGACCGTTTGGCTTTCGGTTGACCGTTTGGATTCGAACTTAATTGATGTCTAATTAGGTGTCAAGTGACATATTTATACTTGGTCGGCTTGAATTGAGAGTCAATTTGGTTTTTGGTCGACCGTTTGACTTTCAGTCGACAATTAAATTTGAACTTAACGGGGGCAACTAACGGTGCCACGAAATCCGTTAACGGTGTTTGAGAGATGTGCACCCAAACAATTAGTTGAATTTGTGGACGTTCTGGAGTAATAAAAAAATACATGAGTGCAAAAACCTAATAAATAACTTTTGGAGGTGCACAATGCACCCAAGCAAAAATCCCAAACAAAAAACGTATTACACTCTTATCATTTTTTTAATAATCTGAAAAATCCCTCGAACAGCCCAAATAAGCTTGTGAGAAAGAAGTTTCATATTCGAGGAGGTAGATAAAACTCACAGTCACTTGTCTATAAGGAAAGCTAGTTCGGGCTCCAACCATGAACCTGCCGGAGAATCCCACGTACTATACTCGTATCATATCACTTGAGGAATTTCCACTGAAAATATTAATCTCACTTGCCTGCTTATGATACACATACACTCTCAAGTTTTGAATCTGGGATTTAAGTGTTTTCAAATTTAAGTGGTAAAAGATGGGATTTTGGTTCGGAATGGATATTTCAGGTCATCCACTGTCCCAACCTTTTATCTAACTCCACACCACATTTCTATTTGTCACGTCAACGCAACTTTTTTCCCAACCCAACATCAAACTCCCTTCCTCCTTAATCCCAACTAAATATTTCAATGCTCTCTCGTCCACGTCATTTCTTTTTACATTCTCTTTTATTCTTTCACAACAATCCACAAACTACATAATAAATTATTTTTACAATTACTTAATCTAATTAAATAACAAGTATTTCAATTAAAATCACAAAAAAATATTGATAAATAATAATTGACAACTACATATGACAATAATTAAAATATTAAAAATATAAAAATACATATTACAAAAACATTGTTAATTTGCATTCTCTCCATGATGCTATATATTCTCGATAAAATCAGATCTCAAAGCCAAATGTTTTTGTCTAACACGAACTTAGCCTCTATTATCCAGATATTTGTTAATATCCACGGTACGATCAGTGAAATAATGAAAATGTTCCTCATTAGAACTTCTGCTAATGTTTCGAGGCCGATCCTAAATAAATTCATTTATATTAGCAAAATGAACGTAAGAGTTGCATTCATCCTTCACGATCATATTGTGAATGATGATGCAAGCAACCATTATTTTATTAAGCATGTCAGGATTTCATGCAAGAGATGACATTTTCACGATCACGAACTTAACTTGAAGCACTCTGAATGCACGTTCCACATATTTTCGTGTTGTTTCCTGATATCGAGCGAATAATCTATCTTTCGGTGTTTGAGAAAGAATGATTGATTGGATAAATACAATCCATTTCGGATAACTATCATCTGTAAAATAGTAACCATATCAAACTGAGAACCATTGACAACATAAGTTACAGGTGACACTCGACCTTTCAGTATATCATTGAAAAATAAGAATAAAAAACACAAATTTAAAAATAAAAAATATTAAAAAAAGATTTAAAAAAACAACACAATTTTTTTTTGTACCGATGACCTGGGGGCACGTGGCCCCCAGCCCCACACCACTGGGCGCAACCCCCGAGGTCGTGCCCCCACCCTTTATGCCTTCCCCGAGGAAAGTGCACCCATAGTGGGTGCCCTCAGGAGACCCTCTCCATGTGAAACTTCATATGGGATGGCTTGGTGATTGGACTAGATCGTGGTTGATGACCAAACTGGACGATATTGTGGTGTTCATCGTGGGTTGTGATTTTTTTTAATTCCACTTTTTTTATTCAATTGTATTTTTTAAATATAAATTCTATTCACCCCTCTAAATTTAAACCATCAATCCTACAATTTGTTGTGGACTTGTGGTATGTGATATCTTAATTCTTTATTTTAATTCAACCTTCTCTTTTCAACTGCATTTTAAGTATGAGTTATTGACTCCTTGAAAGTTAAACCAATGTTGATCCTACAATTTCTACCATTAACTATTATAGAAGTTTAATTGTAATCCTAATACCCAAGTCGTTCGACCAGTAAGGGTCTATTTTAACACATATTGTCCATACATAGACACAGAAAAATAATAATAATCTTCATCATAGTGAAGTGTTACAAGGTAGTTTCATATTGATAAGCCAACACCTTTCAATGAAGTTGGATCTACTATCCACTACCAATTAAGTACTTGAGTTTTGTTCAGATGGTGAGCCTATAAAGCAAAATATTGAAGCACAATAGATAAATGCTATGGAAATTCGAAGAGTAGAGTGCTGCGAGAACCGCCTTACATTGAATATCTATTGAAGTTTGTGGTTTGAATGTTTATTTGATTTTTTTGTGTATTACAAAAAGAATGAGTACATTTATACGACTTGGGATAAAATAGCCGTTTGGGTAATTTCCTTATTACATTGATTTGCTTGATATGTGGAGATAAATGTTGCCTTGTATGATGAAGAAGATATGTTTCCTTGTGGACAATGATGACCGTTAGTCTGAGCCAATTGTTGGTTTTAACACTCCCCCTCAAGTTGGGTACGGAAGAGGTTGAAGGATCCCAACTTGTCGAGAATGTTATGAAATTGTCTTTGATCTAGTAGCTTGGTGAAGATATCTACGAGCTGGTCCTTGCTTTGAACATAGGGAACCTCAATTTCTTTAGCTTGGATTTTTCCCTGATAAAGTGGCAGTCGACTTCTATATGCTTAGTCCGTTCATGGAAAACTGGATTAGAGGCAATGTGTCGAGTTGCATTGTTATCACAATACATTTGCATAGGCTTTTGATAAAGAATCTTCATATCTTTGAGAAGTTGTTTGACCCAAACGAGTTCACTAGTGGTGGATGCGATGACTCGATACTCTGCTTCTGCACTGGATCATGCAATGACATTTTGCCTTTTGCTTCTCCATGTGACGAGATTTCCACCAACAAATGTGCAAAACCCTGTGGTGGATTTGCGATCGTGACTACCCGCCCAATCTATATCAAAATAACCAATTATTGAATTAGAATTATTTCTTTTCATCCATATTCCTTGCCCTGGGGTTTTGTTTAGATATCTAAGGATTATGTCTACTATATTGAGGTCTTGTGTGTTTGGAGCATGCATGAGTTGACTAATTAAACTTACCGCATAAGTAATGTCAGGTTTGGTGACAGTGAGATAAATGAGTTTACCAACTAATCTTTGAAATTGTCCAATATTATGTAGGGGTTCTCCCTCGTTGGGGACTTACCTTCCGGTTTGTCTCAATGGGGATGTTAGCGGGTTTGGATCCTATTTTACCAGTTTCTTTTAGAAGATCTATGACATACTTTTTGTTGAGATAAAAAGACCTTTCTTAGAATATGCAAGTTCAATGCCCAAAAAATATTTCATGAATCCTAGGTCTTTGATGTCAAACTTGGATTTCAAATATAATTTTACGAGGTTGATTTCATTTTCATTATTTCCTGTGATTATGATGTCATCTACATAAACAAGAATGATTGTGGTGATGTTGTTATGGTGTTTGGTAAACATAGATGCATCAGCGGAACATTTAGTAAACCCAAATTGAAGAAGAGAGAGACTGAGTTTTGCATACCATGTTCTGGGAGATTGTTTCAATCCGTAAATAGATTTGTGGAGTTTGCAAACCTGATTATGAACAGAGTTGTACCCTGGAGGGGGAGTCATATAGACTTCTTCTTCCAGGGTCCCTTGCAGAAAAGCATTCTGGACATCCATCTGATAAAGATTCCATTCATAGTTGACGACCACAAATAGAAGGACTCTAACCGTGTTCATTTTAACTACAGGGGCGAATGTTTCGAGGTAATCAAGGCCGTAGGTTTGAGTGTACTCCTTAGCGACTAATCTAGCCTTGCACCGATCAATAGAGCCATCACTATTATATTTAATCTTATATACTCATTTACATCCTACAGGTTTTATTCCAGGTTTAGAGGGGACAAGGGTCCATGTATGGTTTTTTTCTAAGGCATCTACCTCATCTTGCATAGCTTGTACCCATTGAGGGTGATTAAGGGCATCATGGTAGGAGGTAGGTTCACTAACTTGATCGATTACATTCAAGAAATTACGATGAGAAGCAGATATAGCATTGTAAGAGATATAATTTTGGATAGGATATGTGACGTTGTAAGTCACAAAGTCTTGGAGGTGGGATGGAGTACAAGTGGGTCTCGTGGACCTCCTTGCCGTAATCCCTTCTTGTGGTTCTACCTGTTCGTCATTTTACTCTCCTGTAGTTCTTGTATATTCGTCTCCCCCATCTTGAGGAATGAGAGTTTCCTCAAGATAGGAGATATCAAACATATCAAAAGTAGGGAGAGGAGATGTCTCACCTGTAGGGTTAGTTTTTGTAGATTCAAAATAGGATTCATGTTCGAAGAATGACACATCACGAGAAATATAAAGTTTGCATGCAGACTGATCATAACATTTGTACCCTTTCTTTTGAAAAGAATACCCAAGAAAAATAGATTTCACAGAACGAAAATCAAGTTTATCAGGATGGTTTTTGTGAACATTACAGGTGCAACCAAAAATCCTAAGATGATCAACATTCATTCGCCTACTATTCAGAATATCTAAGGCTTGCTTATTTTGGATTGTGGGACTGGGCAAACGATTAATTAGGTAAACAACAGTTAAGATAGCTTCAGACCAAAAAAACTTTAGGTACGTGAGTTTGGAACATAAGTGCTCTAGTGACATTCAAAAGGTGCCTATTTTTCCTTTCAGATATCCCATTTTGTTCAGGGGTGTTAACACACATAGTTTGATGAAAATTTCATTTTTCTTTTAGAAAGTTTTGAAAAACATTACTAGTGTATTTAGTGCCATTATCATATCTAAAAGTTTTTATTTTTGTATCATACAATTTTTCTACCAAGGAAACGTATTCACAAAAAATAGAGAAAACATCAGATTTTGATCTAAGCAAGTAAAGCCAAGTTGTACGAGAAAAATCATCAATAAAGGTAATAAAATACTTAAAACCATTGTAAGACTCAACCGGGGCTGGACCCCAGATGTCAGAGTGTATCATCTCCAATGGCATACCTGTCTTAGAAGTAGATGCATGAAAAGGTAACCTAGTTTGTTTTGCAAGACGACACGTCTCACAACATATTTCAGTATCTAAATTTAAAGCAGGAAATAATTGTTTTAAAACTAGCAAAGATGGGTGTCCCATGCGTTTGTGCCACAAGTTAGGGTTAAATTGTGACACATTATTAGCAAACACATGGTTATTTGAGTCTAGCACATACAAACCATTTATGAGAAATCATTTACCAATCATATTCTCTGATGTTCGGTCCTGAAATAACACATGAAATGGTGAGAAAATAACATTACAATTTAAGTTTTTTGTTGTCCTTGCTACAGATAGTAGACTAGATGCAAATTCTGGGATATATAAGACATGTTCAGAGGTGTTACTGAGTAATGTTGATTGTCCCATGCCACTAATTTTTATTCGATTACCACCAGCCACAATCACGAATTTATTTAAGTCTGGGTTATATTGGATATCACATATAAGGTCTTTATTTCCAGTCATATGATCAGTGGCACCCGTGTCTATAATCCAAGAATTAGGAGTAAATGTTTGATTAGCAAAAATCTGATTAATACTTTGATTAGCAAAAAACTGATTTATACCTGACCCAACACCTTGTGGGCTGTGATTTTTGTGGAGGAGATTGTTGAGATGCGCCAGGACAAGGCCCAACTTCTTGTGGGTTGACTCCGGCCCACTCCTAGAAAACCCTCTCGCATTGGCGTATGCGTCTGGTTCGTTACTGGTGGCGTTCGTGGCAAAATCGTGCATACCCGAGTTTGCGTCTGCCCGCTCGTTTTTCAGCGGTCGGTTGTCGGGTGTTCGAGGATTCACGAGAGAATCAGATATATAACCCCAGCTATCGGATGCCGACCCGATTTGCGACCATTTTTGTTTTCCATCAGAAAAATTAGGGTTAGGGTTTAGAGAGAAACCCGAGTCGGGTCTGCCGCTTGGCCGTCCCCTGTCATCGCCCCTTCTTTCTCTGGTGCCATCCTTGGGTGGTTAGAGGTGTGGGTAGAGAAACCAACATCGGTCGCAGCTATGTCCTAGTTTTTTGCAGTTATCACAATGTTCATCTTTTCGTTTCCCGAATTGGGTCTTTGTTTTTGTGTTTTGATTTCGGTTGTGCGCAACTGTAAACACTTGATTTTCTTGATGTGTAGTTTGTTGCATGGCATGCCTCCTTGTTTCCTCTCGTTGGACCATAGAGACAATCTGGTTGAGGGGCGGTAGCTCCGATGATAGCAGTACTTGTGATTTCAGGGTCTCATAGCTAGAGTCGAGTCCCACCAGGAACTGGCAGACCTGATTTTGCTCGACCCGCTCTTTGATGATTTTAGGGTCTATATCGGCGGTTCATAGATTCTGAGTTCATCCCACCGACTTTTTAGGGCACCGAGGTACTCTGTGACTGTCTTTTACCATTGCCTAGTTTGAGAAAGTTCTTGTTTAACTTTAAATACATGAGCAAAGTTCTGTTGTTTACCATATAGGTTGTGGATGGAGTCCCAGAGCTCCTTGGCCGAGTCGGAGTAGATGAACAATTCGGTGATCTGTGGTTGTATGGAGTTTAACACCCAGGTCATCGTGAGGTGATCGGTGGTCTGCCACTCTTCGATCTTCGCATCGTCAATTGTTGGTTTCTTTGTGTGGCCAGTGATATGACCGAGTTTTCCCTTCCCCCTGAGGGACAAGGTGACCAACTGGGCCCATGAAATGTAATTTGTACCATTGAGCATTTGGGTGGTCAGTCTTTGAGGCGTCATTCCGTATGTTGTCATGGCGAGGGGTCGGATGTGGCTTCTGCTTCAACCCCCCTCGTCGAGTGCTTTGGAACTGAGGTCGATCGACCGAATTGGGTTTTGGGATTTGAAAACGTGGATAGTCAATGATGACTTGGGTGGTCTGAGGCGGTGGTCTGAGGGATTGCCGTCGATGATGCAACCCTTTACGTTTGAGATCGACGCTCTGATACCATATTGAAGTTTGTGCTTTGAATGTTTATTTGATTATTTCTGTGTATTACAAAAAGAATGAGTACATTTATATGACTTGGGATATAATAGACGTTTGGGTTATTTCCTTATTACATTGATTTGCTTGATATGTGGAGATAAATGTTGCCTTGTATGATGAAGAATATATGTTTCCTTGTGGCAATGATGACCGTTAGTTTGAGCCAATTGTTGGTTTTAACAATCAAATTGTGATTTTATACATCTTTAAATTATGTTTCTATGCAACAGAGTCACAAAATAAACAACATTACGACTCATTCTACCTTCCGTTCATGAATAATTAACAACATCTCTTCCATCGACTAGTAAATTGTTTTAACTTCCCATCAACTCTTAAGTTCTAATGTGTTTGAAGTAATGTAGAAATTTTACATTTTCACTACAGACACTAATGGATGTACCAAACAAACATGATGATGTGGTAACATCCGCTGAGGCGTTGACACACCCAAGCACAACCTTAGTAGTACGTGGTGATATTTATATGGTCCATGCAAAGAGGAAGGAGGGAATCCAATACCCACGAACGACTGGAAGCTTCCGTACTTCTGCACTTTGATACCACTCTTTTTTTTCCTCCTACCAAATTAAGTTGGATGCTTCATTCAGAATCCAATGTGCATGTCCCCCACAACCCTTTGTAACAACTGTACTTTTCATGTTTTAATTATATGACTGGGATTAACTCAATTGGTGGTCTTATAGTTCTTGGATTAGTTATGATTAGGGTATTGTCTCAGCAAAGGCTGTCCTCTGTGTTGGTGGGTAAACATCTTTCAAAATAATGACCATATCTTGATTGTAATTAAGGTTGTAAAAATATATGTATCTTTATATTACATTTACGTCCATGAGCTGACCATTTTAAGACTCCACAATGTAATACTAAGACTGCTCGAACGTACCAACCGTTTGACGGCTAGCATTTGAATTATATATTGAAATTTAATTATAAAAAACAAAATGCATTAAAAATCACCTTTTCTCTCCAATTTTCGATAAGTTATTTGTGGTATTCAAACTATTAATGAACAACAACACCATAGGCCGGATTTGATTCCTACATCTATATTGCACCGAGAGCCCGATCAGGAGACTGGGGTGGTTGTATCTTGGAAACAAGAACAACAATAAACCTTGTCTATGAGAAATGATAGTTTATGTTTTTAGAGCAATGACATTGGCTAAATACTTCAATCCCACCTATGTCGTTCTAAAATTATGTTATTTTTGTCTGATCTGTTGATTTATCGTATACCCATAATATCCACAAAATGTGACGAGAACTATTAGGTCAACTGCAATTTCCAATAGTTCGACGTATTTCTTGACGAGATATATATATATATATATATATATATATATATATATATATATATATATATATATATATATATATATATATATATATATAGATGGTACTAGAGTGATTTTCCACTTTAATTAGGAGGCATTAGATTGAAGAAAGTTTCAGTTCACAATACAAAATGATCTTCAACCATACAATAAATTACTAAATAGCGAAACTAATTGTTAATGATGTCAAAGTAGTTTTCATCTATAATAAGAAATCTTTCCAATTTTAAAATGAGTTTTGCTACAGTACATATCAAAAGGTTCAAAATTAGCCTAATACTCATGGTTTCTCAAAATTTGTTTTGATACCTATTACTATGATGTAAATTGTTTTAATGCAGTTTCGTTAACGTGAGTCTCACTCTCTGTCTGCTGCCGTTAACAGATTTCGACGTCGTTAATGGAATAATTAACAAATTTATTAACCCATTAATTAAGTAAATAAGAAATATTGTTGTGGTACTCATCCCAACAATTAAAATTTGTATGCTACCCATCCCAAAAATTATAATTGATATAATACGCATGAATTTTGAAAAAAATGACTTTTGTTAAAAATGTGGTAAATCCAACTTGTTACATGTTCCAACAAATACCATGATAAATTTCGTTTAATCTTCATAATTTGATATTTTCAAATTATAAATTGGATATTTTCAAATTATAAAGATTAAATGAAATTTATTATGTTATTTGTTAGAACATGTAACAAGTTGGATTTACCACATTTTTAACAAAAAAACATTTTTTCAAAATTCATAGGTATTATACCAATTATAATTTTTGGGATGAGTAGCATACCATTTTAATTGTTGGATGTGTAACACAACAATATTTTTAATTACTTAATTAGTGAGTTAATACATTTGTTAATTATTCCATTAACGACGTCGTAACGAAATCTGTTAACGGCAGCAGGCAGAAGTGAGACCCACATTAACAGAACTGCATTAAAACAATTTTCTTCCTAGTGATAGGTATCTAAACAATTTTTGAGAAACTATGAGTATTAGGTCAATTTTGAACATTTTGATATGTACAGCAACAAAAACCCATTTTAAAATCCAACATCTGGACCACCACCACCTAGCTAGCTAGCTAGCTTGTTCAACCCAGAAATTCATGTACATCTCATTCCCAAGGTTTCTAAAAAAAAGAATGGTTCACTGAAAATCCCAACCCTCTCTCTCTCTCTCACTAGATTTCTTAACAATCGATAAAAAGCTTCGGATGGGAAAAGAAGAAAGGCTCTAACGTGGAAGTATTTTGTACTATACCGGGGTTTCTTTTAGGGCACATATATGAGTGTGCTGCCACCAGTGTAACTACTTAGTTCCATCAGCACAGGTGCATGGCAGTTACCAAAAAAGCTAAAAAGATTGTTGTGATGCTTCCTGTCTCTCTTCTATCTCCACCCTCTCTCTCTTCCCTCTCTCTCCTCGTCCTATGGAAGTAGCATGAAACAAACACACACGTCCTAGATTTGCATGGGATTATATCACCATATTTGTACTGCTACAATCAATGAAGAATAATATAGACTTTGAAGTGTCTTTGGATGTGATACATACTATATATAGTTTCAAAACATGTTTGACTTTTTATCTGCTCCTCTCCATACTTCTCACCATTCTACTTTACAACCTGTCATTGTAATGAATCACATAACAAATGAAGTACTAAATAAGTATGGTTCATATAATGTACACCAACATATCCTACTTCACCTGAAGTACATATATGTAAGTATGTAAGACAAGGACATGCACCACAATCTTTGTCAATCTACTATATAATAAATTGCGTGCTTAAAAGAAGCAGAGGTATATTATTGACTTAAGTTATTGACCTAAAGATAGGGCTTTGATCTGGTTTTCTACGTGTTTAGACTGGTTTCTTTGGAGTTCAAGGGCTAGAAGTGTTAGAACCTTAACCCGGGTTTAGGGTTAATCCGGGTTTAAAGTGTGGTTTGCATGGGGAAGGTGAATGTGCAGGAGTTGCATGGGAAGGTGAAGGGGCGAGCACTGTAGATGAGGGGAGAGAGAGATGGGTTGTACTGTAGCATCCGAGTTTTTAAATAAGGCTCTTCTTTCTTCTTATTCTTTCTTCTCCTTCCTCATTTCTTCTTCCTTCCTTGCTGGTGCGCGCGGTGGGAGCAGCTGTCGCGGAGGGGGCAGACGAGGAAGACATTCGTGCGGAGGCTTAGCGCGAGGAGACCGGAGGAGGCGACGTGTGTGAGCGGAGCTCTGGCGTTTCGTCGTCGTGGTTGAGGTATGTCGCTCTCTAGTGTGGTTTTGTTGTTGACACTCATGAGAGGGTCGTGTTGGTCGGTCGGAGGAGGTCGGAGGCCTCTCCGACGTCGCGTTTGGGCGAAGAAACCTCGGCTGGCGCGAGGTTGAAGACGACCAGACGGTCGACCGACCCTTGGGCGGTCGACCAAATGCATGTGTATATTTACTGCTTGTTGCGTTTCGGTCGACCGAGGCCTTGTGGTCGGTCGACCGGAACTTAAATATATTGGATTTTATATGCATGTGGTTCGACCGTGGTATATGTTCGGTCGACGGTTATATGACGTAGAAATGTAGGTTGACCCTAACTGTTATCGGTCGACCGAGACCCCTGAGTCGGTCGACCGATGGATTAAAAGATTGAAAATGATGTACTGTTAGTTTTCGGTCGACCGGGACCCCTGAGTCGGTCGACCGATAGGATGAATTGAATGTTGACCAAACTCCGGATTTTGACCTCGTTCGGTCGACCAGTTTTAGACCTTTGGTAGACCGTTGGGGGGATTGTGTTCTGTGCGCAGCGGTAGACCGTGTTAGGGACGGTCGACCGATTCCTTTCTGGAAACGGTCGACCGAATCACCTCTTACGGTCGACCGTTTGGGCCCAGAACAGAATTCCTGGATCCCTTTTTGAATGCCAACTTTGTCCACGGAAACCCGTGTCCTCGCCTTGTGCGTGAGCCAGGAGGTGACGGTGGGCGCGTGATGCGTGCCTGCCCAGGGACCGCCGTTGGGAAGAGTGTGGGTGTTCGGGACGCGTCAGTTCCAGGTATGGAGCGTGACAAATGTGATGGATTGATTGGACTTATTGTAGTATAGCAGGCCTGAGGGATCGCGGATCCCAGTGTTGATGTTGTGCGGGCACGCAACTGGCGTTGGGTGAGGTGACTACCGGCGCACGGGCTACGGAGGTCGCTGCCCTGCTTTTATAGCGGCGCGGTTGGTGTTTGCGGCTCGAGGAGCCCGATGACCTGGCAAACTTCAGTCTGGATTTGTCTGATGCTGTGCCGGACTGTTGTGATGGACCACCGATGCTGTGCCGGTGATGCCGCCGAGGTTGTGCCGGCGATGGTGATTGTTGAGCCGAGGCTGTTCTGGCTATGTTGTTTTCCTCGGCTGGGCACCTACCGAGATGCTGTTGTTATACCTTCCGGGCGTCGGCCCCGTCGGTCCCTGTGGCTCCGACCACTGAGATTTGCAGATCTGTATTCTATCGGCCCGCAGGCGTGACAGAGGCTCCCTGCCGAACCCTTGAGTAGTGTAGCTGCGTGTGGGGGGTGCGATGTCGCGTGCTGTAAGACTGCATGTGCCTGCAGTAGGTCTCCTCGGGAGACTCGTTGTTAATTGTCGGACTGATGTCCTGTTTTACCCTTCGGGGGAACTGTTTTCCATTTTTGTCGATGCCATGACATGCTACTAGTATCATAGGTTCATTGTGTAATGCATGCATATATAGGTGAGTTGGCATACGGGGTTTCCTTCTGGAAACTCAGGCATTGTTGTTATATATTTCAGGACCGCAGTAGGTCCAGTGGGGTGGTGATCGGCGGGCGCGCGTGTTTGGAGTCGGATCCTCTAGTCAGACCACTGAGGTCCACATGATTACGTTTATCTTCCCTTGTCGTTTTGTTGTAATCATGTATTCATTTTGGCAAACTCTGATGTATTATGGTGCACCGCTTTATTGTTTATGAGAAGTAACAGTCCCGCCTTGATTATTGTGCTCTTTGTCTTGATTATGAATTTTTAAATTTTCCGCTGTTTCGGGATGTTACAATTTGGTATCAGAGCGGTCGATTCCTATGCGGTTCCCAATGAAATCACCCTTGTAGTAATAGGACTCATGCATTTTATCTTTTCGCATGCATACATGGCTGAAGTTTGTGATTGTTTCTTCTGTCAGATGGCTCCTAGACGTGTGCGGAATTCCCTGCGTAATCGCGATTCTAGTGGCGACACATGAGGCGCCAACTGGGACAGGTTGGGCGAGTTTCTGGAGCGTCAGGCAGCTCAGAGCGCCCAGGGCGGAGTGGGAGCTGAGTACGATCGGTTCATGCGTCAGCACCCGCCGACTTTTGACGGCAGGAGGGCCCCGGAGGTTGCGGAGGACTGGATCTTCCGGATGGAGAAGATCTTCCGCGCTATTGGAGTAGCACCCGAGAGGATGGTGGAGCTGGCCACCTATGTGTTCGATGGCGAGGCCGCCAACTGGTGGAGGTCCACGTCCACAGTTCTGTTTGATGACCGTGTGGATGTCAGCTGGGAGGAGTTCTTAGAGGTGTTTCATGAGCAGTACTCTCCCCAGCATGTCAGGGATCAGAAGAGGGAGGAGTTCATGTCGCTCGAGCAGAAGGAGATGACTCTGGCGAGCTACATCAGCAGGTTCAACGCCTTGGAGCGTTACTACCCAGAGATCTGCGTGACCCCAGAGCAGCGGGCGAGGAAGTTCGTGAAGGGACTGAGGCAGCCGCTTCGTTCTCGGGTGATCAACAGCATGCCGCGGACCCTTGCAGATGCGGTGAAGCATGCTACGATCATCGAGCAGGACCAGAGGGAGTGTATTCAGGAGGCGCGGAAGGCACCAGTGAGCACCAGCAGCTGAGTAGCTGGTCGTGGGGCAGGAAACCCGAGCAAGAGGCCCAGGTTTGATGGAGGGGGAGAACGTCAGTCTGGAGCGTGCACTTACTGCGGGAGGTTCCATCCAGGACAGGAGTGTCCCCGTCGGACTGGAGCGTGTATGGGTTGCGGTCAGATGGGACATTTTGTCCGTGATTGTCCTCAGAGGTAGGGAGAGCCGAGCAGGAGGCCAGGACCACCAGCAGTAGGCAGAGGCATCCGGTCAGTTGTTCCACCGGGCCAGAGCAGGAGGACCGGGCGAGTCTTCACTATCCAGGCTGAGGAGGCGAGGGACTCCAACACCGTCGTGGAAGGTACGCTTTCAGTTTTTGGTTCAGTAGCGCGTGTGTTGTTTGATTGCGGCGCCACTCACTCCTTCATTTCGGAGAAGTTTGCTGGCGAGTTGGGTCGGACCCCTGTGCTGCTGACTGATGTTTTGGAGGTCAGCACGCCCATGGGTGAGGTGGGCACTGTGGGGAGCTTTTTCCCCGGCACCACAGTTGCTTCGGGAGACCATGATTTTCCTGCAGATCTGGTCTTGTTACCGATGGAGGACTTCGACGTCATACTGGGGATGGACTGGCTGTCACAGTACGACGTGCGGCTCTTTTGCCGTGAGAAGAAGATCCTGATTCCGATGGAGGGCATGCCAGATGTTCTGATCAGAGGTGCGAGGAGCAGAGGGGGTCGTCTGATTGTGTCTGCGGTTAAGGCACAGAGACTGATACAGCAGGGATGCAGAGCGTTTGTGGCCACGCTGGTAGTTCCTGATCCTGAGACGAGGAGGCTGGAGGACATAGAGATAGTGCAGGATTTCCCGGATGTGTTTCCAGCGGAGATTCCAGCATTACCGCCGCACCGAGAGATTGAGTTCAGCATCGAGTTGGTTACGGGTACGACACCTTAGTCGAAGGCACCTTATCGGATGGCACCTGCTGAGTTGACAGAGCTGAAGAAGCAGTTGCAGGAGTTGATGGAGTCCGGGTTCATTCGACCGAGTGTTTCTCCATGGGGAGCGCCTGTGCTCTTCGTGAAGAAGAAGGATGGATCGTTGCGGATGTGCATCGACTACAGGATGCTGAATAAGGTTACCGTTCGGAATCGGTACCCTTTACCCAGGATTGATGATTTGTTCGATCAGTTGCAGACGGCGAGAGTGTTCTCGAAGATCGATCTGCGTTCGGGTTATCACCAGTTGCGGATCCGGGAGGCAGATGTTCAGAAGACAGCCTTCAGGACGCGGTACGACCACTACGAGTTCTTGGTGATGCCTTTTGGACTGACGAATGCACCTGCAGCATTCATGGATCTGATGAATAGGACCTTCCAGCCGTACCTCGACAGATTTGTCGTTGTATTCGTAGACGACATCTTGGTATACTCGCCTGACAGGGAGCAGCATCGAGAGCACCTGAGGATTGTGCTTGGCATCTTGAGGGATCAACAGCTTTATGCCAAGTACACGAAGTGTGAGTTTTGGTTGGATCAGGTGGCTTTTCTGGGGCATATTGTGTCAGCAGATGAGATTTCAGTAGATCCGGCGAAGGTCGAGGCAGTGACTCTGTGGAGAGCCCCGACGAGCGTGACGGAGATCAGGAGTTTCATAGGTCTGGCAGGGTATTACAGGAGGTTTATCCAGGATTTCTCCAGACTTGCATCGCCGCTGACAGCATTGACGCAGAAAGGCGTCAAGTTCGTTTGGTCCCAGAAGTGCGAGGACAGCTTTCAGGAGCTGAAGAGGCGATTGACGACATCACCTATTCTGACGCTACCGAGTGGCAGTGGAGGCTACGTGATTTACAGCGATGCATCAGGGATAGGCTTGGGTTGTGTTCTGATGCAGCATGGGAAGGTGGTCGCGTACGCTTCGAGGCAGCTGAAGGTGCACGAGAAGAACTACCCGACTCACGATCTGGAGTTAGCAGCAGTAGTTCACGCGTTGAAGACCTGGCGGCACTATCTGTATGGCGAGCAGTTCGAGGTCTTCACCGATCATCAGAGTCTGAAGTATTTGTTCTCGCAGAAGGAGCTGAATATGAGGCAGCGCAGATGGCTTGAGTTCATTAAGGACTACGACTTCACCATTTCCTATCATCCGGGGAAGGCGAATTCGGTTGCAGATGCGCTGAGCAGGAAGGTGGAGGTTTCAGTTGCGAGTCTGTGCATCCAGGAGTGGAGGCTGCTCGAGGCTTTGACAGAGTGGAGTCCATTCACCGAGGGTTCAGAGGGAGCAGTGATTGCTGGGCTTCGGGTGGAGCCGCAGACTGTCTCACGGTTGGTTCAGGCTCAGCAGGGGGATGATGAGTTAGCTAGTCTGCTACAGTTGGCTTCCAGAGATGGATCAGATTTCAGTGTGGGGGTTGATGGTGGTCTGAGGTTCAGGAGTCGGATCTGGGTGCTGAAGTTCGTTGGATTGAGAGATGACATCATGGAGGAGGCACACAGAACTAGATACACCATTCATCCGGGGAGCACGAAGATGTATAAGGACCTGCAGCGGAACTTCTGGTGGAAGGGCATGAAGAGGGACATTGCAGAGTTTGTGGAACGATGCTTGGTCTGCCAGCAGGTGAAGATCGAGCATCAGAGGCCAGCAGGACCGATGCAATGTATTGAGCTTCCAGAGTGGAAGTGGGAGCACGTGACGATGGATTTTGTCACGGGATTGCCGAAGACAAGGAAATTCCACGACGCGATTTGGGTGATAGTCGATCGACTGACCAAGTCGGCGCATTTCTTAGCGATCAGGATCACGTTGCCTTTGGAGGGTCTAGCTAAGTTGTACGTGGAGGAGATAGTCAGGTTGCATGGAGTGCCAGTGAGCATCATCTCAGATCGAGATCCTCGTTTCACTTCCAGATTTTGGGGGAGTCTGCAGCAGGCGTTGGGGACGCGTCTGAGGTTCAGTACAGCGTTTCATCCGCAGACCGACGGTCAGTCAGAGAGGACGATTCAGACCTTGGAGGATATGCTGAGGGCTTGCACACTAGATTGGGCAAGGCACTGGGATGAGCACCTGCCACTGATAGAGTTCGCCTACAACAACAGCTACCACTCGAGTATTGGAATGACACCGTACGAGGCGTTGTACGGGAGGCCTTGCAGATCTCCGGTATGATGGAGTGATGTGGGCGAGAGGCAGTTAGTGAGGCCAGAGATTGTGCAGATGTACTCAGAGAAGGTTGATGTGATCAGGAGGAGACTGGCCACAACACAGAGCAGGCAGAAGAGTTATGCTGATCGACGCAGACAGGTGTTGAGTTTCGAGGTGGGCGATCACGTGTTTCTGAAGATTTCCCCAGCCAGAGGGGTGATGAGGTTTGGGAAGAAGGGGAAGCTCAGTCCGAGATATGTTGGACCGTTTGAGATCCTCGACCGAGTTGGAGAGGTTGCCTACCGGATTGCATTGCCACCGCAGTTTTCGGGTCTGCATAATGTCTTCCATGTGTCGATGTTGAGGAAGTACGTGGCAGATCCGTCGCACGTTATTGAGATAGTAGTGCCAGAGATTCAGCAGGACTTGTCGCTCGAGGAGAGGCCAGTCGAGATTGTTGATCGCATGGATCATCAGCTCAGGAGGAGGACCATTCCGATGGTGAAGGTCAGGTGGCAGCATCACAGCGAGCGCGAGGCCACTTGGGAGATCGAGGAGGATGTCAGAAGGCAGTACCCAGAGCTTTTCGGTGAGTAGGTTGCTAATTGACATCATTTCATGCTTAGATTTGTACCTTATATCCATTATCTTACACCTAAGCAATGCTACGTGACGAGTTTTATGTTTAGTTTTCAGAAATAAAGAGGTTTGAAGAGAAGAGCCATGAAAGGACCCAAAAGCAGGAAAAAAGGACCTAATTGTGAGACCTGGGGACCAAGATGCAAGGGAGAAGGACCTGATCGTAAGACAGAAGGACCTAAGAGCAAAACAGGAAACTCCACACCATCATGAGGAGTATTTTGTCAATTCGATTCGGGTCGGAGCTCCACTAAACAAGTTAGATGCATCCAAGACCAAGAAACACACCAAGGCAAGCCCACCAGAAGACCCAGACGGATCTGGGCTTTATAGGCCGCCAATTGGTGGTCTGGAACCGCCAATTGGTGGTCTGGAACAGCCAATTGGCGGTCTGGATCATGCAAGATCCGCCCCAACTTCTCCTGGACTTGTATTAGTGTTCGTTTAGGCTATTTTTGGTATTGGTTTAGTCCCACATCGGGGGATTGTCCCTGATTAGCTTTTTCCATGCTTATAAATAGAACTCTTCACCTCCCATTGTATGCATCTCTCTCTTGGTGGCCATCTTCCCTACAAAGAGTGAAGCCTTGAAACAAAACTCTAGTGGAGGAAGAGCTACTTGTAATTGAGTGAGTTAATAATAGAAGTTTTCTTTTAATGATGTTGTTTCTCTCTTAGTTTAATTTCCTTTCATATGCATGCTTGTTTGTTTGTTTAGTTTTATGCTTCTTTAATGTTTCTTGCTTGAGTAGTATAAATTTCATTTCAGTATTATGCTTTCCTTTGCTAATTTAGTTAGTGTAATGAGTAGTGAGTAGTTCCATCCCCATTTGGGGGGTGGAGAAATATGTGATATAATCATGTAGTGTATTAAGTGTGTGTTATTTTTATCCCTTGAGCTTTATATGATTTCCATAACCATCTAATGGGTCTCCACTCTTATCTTTGATATGCTAATGCTCTTGAATGAAGCTTAGCTTATGCTTTGATTAGTGGACCTATTTTATGGGGAATGATAAGGTTAGGATATGGATGAAGTTAATGTTGGAAACACAATTTGTAGTGTATGTACTCTTGTTGCCTTTTCCTTAGCTAATGTTTTGTATGTTTTAATGATGTAGTCATCTTAATTCATGTGGAGGCATAGTAGGGTCTAGTCTTTATACTTGAGTTCATGTAGCTTCATTCCAATCATTGTCTTGTATGTTTTAATGATGTAGTCTTATCTTAATTCATGTAGAGGCAAGATTGGATGTAGTTTTATGATTTCATGCACTACATGTTGTGAGGAGCTTAATTGAACACACACACACACACATCTTTATGTTCACATCAGTTCTCTACCCCCTTTGGGGTTTAGTTTTATTGCTTATCTTCATTTCCTTTTGCATTCTCGTTTAGCATTGTAGTGTAGTTTAGTGTAACCAATCCTTTTCTCCTTTCTGTACCCCTTGCCTTCGCACGAACCAAGTGTCGACACACCTCCCAGTGGACGACCCGTATTTGCCACCGCTTCAACGCGGCCGTGCACTTGCGGTAGAAATATAAAACGATCAATCAAGTTTTTGGCGCCGTTACCGGGGAGGTGCTCTGTCCAGACGTTGGTTTGGACGATTCGAGGGGTTTTTAATTTTTTGTTTTTAGTTTTTCTTAGTTTCAGGGAACCACAAGGTCAAGGGGAGGCTACTGGAGAAGTTTGAGGAAGCGACGACCTAAACAGACCGCCAATCAGCGGTGGAAGACCGCCAATTGGCGGCCTGGTGAGCGTTGATTCCCTTGAAATTTTTGTTGGTAGTTAGTCTTGAAATTTGTGTTATCTGGGAGCCCAATTTTGCATGCTTTGACCTCTGGTTTGCTCCCAAATCATTAATCACTCCCCCATTAATCAACTTGGACCATAAAACTCAAAGCAAAAGATTAGACTTCTTGCCATCTAGGTCATGCACCATTGGTAGACCTTGAATGCATTTGTCTTTTCTTTGTTTTACATTTTGTCGTTGATTGCTGGCGTGAGGTACGTGCACCCACATCCCTCATTCATGCATGTTTATTTTATGCATTAGTTAGTAAGGTGCATCGGGACAAGAGTGAGAGAGCGTTTGATTGGAGCGATTGATTGCTAGATCTAGGATCAAATCGCTACTAAGGAGGGGCTGTCCCATAAAAGATAAGGTGGGGGATTTCATCACCCTTTCCTTGGCCCCAAAAACCACTCTTAATAAAGCCTTAACTAAAAGCAAGTAGACATTGGCCCTAAGGAATTCGGACGCACTATGAGAGTAATCTAGTCGAGACCGTCATGACCTGATCGGCGTTGCCTACCTTGTCGATAGTAGGAGGTACTGGATCTCCGGATCTGGTATCACTTGCTGGGCATTGTGGTCCTCTTTGTAGGGAGGTGAGGCGTGTCGAGGCTAGTGACCTCGAAGTTAGGCGTCGTCTAGCTTAAGGACCCATTGCCTTACATTGTTTGAGCCGTGCTTGCTAGTTAGGCTTCTTCCTGATCCCACTACCCACGCTAGCTCTAGGGATTCTTCCCTCCTCACCTGAGTCCTCTCCTCATCTATTCTCTACGTTTAGTCTCCTCCTCTAGTACACCTTCTGTTGTGTGTTTGTTAGAGTCGAGTCGAGCATTTTTATGCGAGGTTGGGCTCGTTCTGGTGAGAGCGCTCGACTCGAGAGAGTGCTTATTTCTGAGATGGAAGATCTTGGTGATCGACCATCTCCGCCTCGTGCTCCTTTGGAGCAAGAAGGCGAGTCGTCTCGTGGTGGCGAGGGAGACCGGGTTCCATACATGGACTACCTCGGTCCATTCCCACCACCACGTAGACCTCCTTCTCCTCCTCCTCTGACTCGAGAGGAAGGGAGATTCGGTCAGGATCGAGTTCTAGGTGCACCACCACCTTTAGCTCGACAGGATAGGCCGATGACGTTGTGGGAGCGGACCCATCCTGTTCGGGCCGCGCAACCTTCTTGCATAGTTGTTCCCCCTGCTCGCGGGAACAACTATGAGCTGAAACCTCAGTATGTGAGCATGCTTCCAACCTTTACTGCCAATAAGGAGGATCTGTATATTTTTATACGCGAATTCGAGGAAGTATGCTCCATGTTCAAGCTTCAACAGCTTGACGAGGATTCTGTCCGGTTGAGGATGATTTCGTTCGCATTGAAGGATAATGCGAAGAAATGGATGTATAGCCTCCCGGCGAGCTCGATTCGGTCTTGGGATGACTTTGTGACCGTCTTTCTGAAGAGATTTTTCCCTCAAAGGAAAACTCAACAGATACGGCACCAGATACATCAAATGTATCAGACCGAGGCTGAATCTTTTCATGGTTTCTTTGAGAGGTTCAAGGACCTTCTCCAGCAATGCCCTCATCATGGACTTGAGCTATGGCAGATGTGCCAGATTGTTTATGAGGGCATCAACTACAACACCCGCACATTGTTGGATTCGATGTGTCAGGGTGACTTCCAAATGAAACCCATCGAGGAGGCATGGGACACTTTTGAGTCCATGGCTGAGCGCACCTTCGAGTGGGACACCATGAGAGAGCCACCAGCCGCCAGGTCTTCTGGTCGAGCTGGATCATATCATGTTGAGTCGACTATCGCGTCTGAGGCGAAAATGGCTGCTCTCATGCGTAGGATAGAGAGTTTGGAGATGGACCGAGCTCCTGTAGCTCAGGTCGCTACTCCCGGGTGTACTAGGTGTGGACTGTCGGGACATGATGACTTGGAGTGCGCTTACGCTCCAAGGGATACTGAGCATGCAAATGCGATGTATCAACAAAGGCCCCGAAACGACCCGTACAGTCATTCCTACAACCCGGGATGGCGTAACCATCCTAACTTCTCTTGGGGGCCTAGTGGGGGTCACGGTCAGAGCTCGCACGCTCAACCTCAACCTCCACCCTATCAACCTCCACGCCCATCGGCGACCTACCAACCCCCACATCAAAGGTCTCAACACCAAAATTACCAACCTGCTCATGCCTCATCGTCAGGTTATTCCAACCAGACTCCACCACCTCAGCGGGTTGACCCCAAGGACCCTTCTAGTGATCCGACCTTTCAAGCATTCATGCAGAGCATGCAAAGTACAGTCAAGGCTTTGGAAATGCAAGTTAGCCAATTGGCTCATCAATTCCATGAACGCGAGAAGGGTCAGTTCCCGAGTCAACCTGTGGTAAATCCCAGGGGTCAGCCTGCTAATACCAGGCAAAATGTACACAATGTTGAAAGTGACCCTTCCCAACATGCTAATGTTATTCATACCTTGAGATCGGGAAGGGTCGTTGACAACAATGTGAACATGCCAGAAGCCAACCCTGTTGGCGAGTCTTCCGAGGAGAGTCTTGAGCCTGTCAAGGAACCTAATTCTGAGACTCCTCCTCGTGATTCCTATGTCCCCAAGGCACCATTCCCTCATCGGTTGACTAAAAAACGTGATGAGCATTGGGATAAGATCGTTGAGGTACTTAGGCAAGTAAAGGTGAACATCCCGTTGTTGGACGTTGTTCAACAAATGCCACCGTATGCCAAGTTCCTCAAAGACCTTTGCACCACCAAGAGAAAAACAAATGTGCCCAAGAAGGCCTTCTTGGCCGCCAATGTGAGCTCCATATTGACACAACCCATGAATGTCAAGTACAAGGACCCTGGTTGTCCAACTGTCTCTTGCATGATTGGGAATGTGACCATCTCTCAAGCTCTATTGGATTTGGGGGCATCTGTGAATCTCCTGCCTTACTCAGTCTATGTCAACCTTAGGATAGGCGATCTTAAACCAACGAGGACAACCCTCCAGTTGGCTGATAGATCCGTCAAAATCCCACGAGGGAGTGTGGAGGATGTCCTTATCAAAGTGGGTGAGTTCGTATTTCCAGTTGATTTCATCATCTTGGATACCGAACCCGTGTCCAACCCACAAGGACAAATTCCTGTAATCCTTGGGAGGCCATTTCTTGCGACATCTAATGCTTTGATCAATTGTCGCAATGGCTTGATGAGGTTGTCTTTTGGAAACCTCACGGCGGATTTCAACATCTTCACTCTTGGTAAGCAACCTGGGCTCTTCGACGACACTGTCGGAGCCAATTTCATCCAGGACACGGATGAGCCTGACTCATTAGGCATGTTCGACTCACATCGACATATTATTGAGGTGCCTAATGATCAGGTTGCGAGTGAAGAGGATCTTGAGGAATCTGCCAGCATATCTCTGGATGAGGAGGCACATTTGGGTGCTTGCTCCTCTTACCCCGTGGCCCTTGAGCCACTTGAAATTAACTCTGAATCCGACAAGGACCCACCTCTGGTCGAGCTTAAACCGCTCCCCGATAACCTAAAGTACATCTTTTTAGGGGATAATGAGACCTTGCCACTCATTATTGCTTCTGATCTTGAAAAGATCAAGAGGTTGCCCTCAAAAGAGTACTCTTTGAAAACAAAGAGGCGATCGGGTGGTCCTTGAAGGATATCAAGGGAATTAGCCCTGGTATTGTTCAACATCGGATCCACATGGAAGAGGATTCTAGGCCCCGTAGGGACCCACAACGGAGATTGAATCCTGTACTGAAAGAAGCCGTCCGAAAGGAGGTTCTTAAGTGCTTGGATCATGGCATAATCTATCCTATCTCTGATAGTTCGTGGGTGAGTCCTGTCCATGTGGTTCCCAAGAAGTCAGGCGTGACAGTTGTGGAGAATGAGCATAATGAGCTTATCCTGACACGCCTGCAAACTGGCTGGCGAGTTTGCGTTGATTATCGCAAGCTCAATGCGGCAACGCGGAAAGATCATTTCCCGTTGCCATTCATTGATCAGATGTTGGAAAGGTTGGCCGGACATGAGTACTATTGTTTTCTTGATGGATACTCCGGTTACAACCAAATTCCCATCGCCCCCGAGGACCAAGAGAAAACCACATTCACTTGTCCCTTTGGCACGTTTGCCTACCGTCGCATGCCCTTTGGGTTATGCAATGCGCCGGCAACGTTTCAGAGGTGTATGATCAGCATCTTCTCCGATATGGTTGAGCGTTTCCTTGAGATCTTCATGGACGACTTTTCCATATTTGGTGCTTCCTTTGATGAGTGCCTTCATCACTTGAGCCTTGTCCTCAAGCGATGCCGTGAGAAGAACCTCGCTCTCAATTGGGAGAAATGTCACTTCATGGTGAAGCGAGGGATTGTACTTGGACATGTGGTCTCAAGTAGGGGAATTGAGGCCGATCCCACAAAAGTGGGTATCATTGCTAATCTCCCACCGCCACGTAATGTGAAGGATATCCGCGCCTTTTTGGGGCATGCTGGATTCTATCGGCGGTTCATTCGGGATTTTAGCAAAATCGCTCGACCTCTCACCGCCTTGTTGGCTAAGGATGCAATTTTCGAGTTCACACCGGATTGCCACCATGCCTTTTTGACCTTGAAGAAAGAGTTGACTTCAGCTCCCATTATTAAGGCACCGGTGTGGACTGAACCCTTTGAGTTAATGTGTGATGCATCTGACTTCGCTGTGGGAGCAGTGCTTGGGCAACGATTGGACAAATTGCCTCATGTGATCTACTATGCCAGTAGAACACTCAATGATGCCCAATTGAACTACACTGTGACCGAGAAGGAATTCTTAGCGATCATATTTGCTTTGGAGAAATTCCGGTCGTACTTGATTGGCTCCCACGTGATTATCTATTCTGATCACACAGCCATCAAGCACCTCATGGCGAAGAAAGATGCAAAATCCCGACTCTTGAGATGGATCTTGTTGTTACAAGAATTCGATCTCGAGATTCAGGACAAAAAAAGGTGTGAAAACGTCGTAGCTGACCACTTGTCTCGTCTAGAGACGACCAACCCACAGGACCAAATCATTGACGATAAATTTCCTGACGAGCAGTTGTTCATGATCGAAGATAACCCTTGGTTTGCCGACATCGTGAACTACCTCGTGACCGAGCAACTTCCTGTGGGTTGGTCAAAATCTGACCAATCCAAATTTAGATCGTATGTCAGATTCTTTCACTGGGACGACCCCTACCTATTCAAATACTGCTCTGACCAAATTTTCAGGCGGTGCGTCCCAGATACCGAGTTCCAAAGTGTGCTCCATTTCTGCCATTCCAAGGCATGTGAAGGACACTTTGGAGCAAAGAAAACTGCTGCCAAGGTGCTCCAATCTGGATTCTACTGGCCCTCTCTTTTCAAGGATGCTTACGACTTTTGTAAGCAATGTGATAGGTGCCAGCGCCTTGGCAGGATTGGTCGACGTGACATGATGCCTTTGCAAAATGTCCTTGTTGTCGACATCTTCGATGTGTGGGGCATCGATTTCATGGGTCCCTTCCCGAACTCGTTCGGGAATGTTTACATTCTGGTGGCCGTTGACTATGTGTCTAAGTGGGTTGAGGCTATACCCACAAAGACCAATGACAACAAGGTGGTCACCAAATTCTTGAGGGACATTTTTTCGCGATTTGGTACTCCTCGTACCATAATCAGCGATAGGGGTACCCACTTCTGTAATCGCTCCTTTGAAGCGCTTATGAGGAAATATTCGATCACCCACAAGCTTGCGACCCCATACCATCCGCAAACTAGTGGGCATGTCGAAATCTCTATCCGTCAATTAAAGCAAATTCTTGAGAAGACGGTTAGTTCCTCGAGGAAGGATTGGTCTACCAAGTTGAATGACGCGTTGTGGGCTTTCCGCACCGCGTACAAGACCAATTTGGGTATGTCCCCTTATCGGGTAGTGTACGGCAAGGCTTGCCACCTACCCGTCGAGCTTGAGCATCGTGCTTTCTGGGCGATCAAGAACCTGAATATGGATCTTGATCAAGCAGGAGTACAACGTAAGCTCGACATTGTGGAATTAGAAGAGCTACGCAATGATGCGTACGAGAATGCCAAAATTCATAAGTCCCGAGCCAAGATGTTTCACGATCGCATGATTATGCGAAAGGTGTTTACGGCCGGGCAGAAGGTGTTGCTCTACAATTCCCGGCTTCATCTGTTTGCGGGTAAGCTCCGCAGTCGCTGGTCTGGCCCGTTTATTGTCCAAACCGTTTATCCTCATGGAGCGGTTGAGATCTTAAACCCAGGGAATGGGGACGTGTTCAAAGTTAATGGACAACGCCTCAAACCCTACTTGGAGGGGGCACCAGCCGAAGTCGAGGAGGTCATGTTCCTTCATGAACCCCCCTCGCACTCAACCATTCATGCTCCTACATGAGTGGTTGAGCTTTCTTGTGTATATATGTTGAAAAAAAAAGAAAAAAAAAAGAAAAAAAGAGAAGACTCCTTTAGTGAGCATCGATTGTTGTGGGCCACAACCCTTGAGTATTTGGGCCCCATTTCTTTCACGTATTTGTATCCCTTCTTTAGCATCTCACAGGTTTTGAGGGAAGTTGGGTTGTGTCCATCAACATAGCCATGAACTTCCTTGTGTACTTCACGTTGGTGAGATCTCTTCTGTTTCATGCATACATCCATGTAGTATTTTGCTCACATTCATTGAGGACAATGCATGAAGTAGGTGTGGGGGGGTATTTTACGTGTGTACATAGTCGAGTTTTTTTTTCTTTCGATGTTGTTTTCTTTTGTTTGCATTTTTAGGGTCATGTTAGCGTGCTGCATTTAATATCGATATATCTGCTTGCCATGATCCTTGGGTGACTTGTCTTCTTTTGCTTGCCTAGTGCTTCAAAATTTTCACATTTCTTTCAAAATCTTCATGTGTTTTCGAAAGAAAATGTTTTGTGTGTTTTGCGTGTGTCTAGCATGTGCAAAACCGTTGAGAGGCAAAGTAAAAAGAAAGCTCCCAAAATTGTCTTGAACTTGATGCATTAGGATATCTAGTACGTGGCTTTAGGATTTATCGAGTTGTTAGGATGCACCCCAGTTTTCCTTTGGGGGTGAGTAATCATAGGGTTTCAGTGCTCAAACATTCAAAGAAGTCCACCCTGAACCTAGTGAGTCAATAATTCGTGTTTGTTAATTTAGGAAGTTTGTTGTAGTCAAAGACCCTCTTAATCTTGTTGTGAGACATTACTGTAGGGGTTTTGGTTCATGTGTAGATAAGAAATAAGTGAGTAGATGTTCTCTCTTCTCGCACGGCTCCTATCACTCGGGAAAGTAGGTCTGAGGGGACTTTGTGCCTGGTGCTTTCGAGTCATCTGACTTGGGATGCGCCGACCGAACTCCCGTTACACGGGTGGTAGGGATTGCCCTATGTGGAGATTTGGGGAAAGGTGTACGTGATAGTGTAAGTCCTCATGGGCAATGATGCACGAAACCTGACCCTGGGAGAATGAAGCTCCAACTAAGAAAAAGAAAAAAAAAAGAGAAGAAAAAAAAATGTGTGAAAAGAAACAAAAAAAAGAGAAAAAAAATGGTAATGCAAATAAGAACCTTAATGGACATTACACTTTGTATCACTTGAGGATCTTGAGGTTGTCCATGTCTTTCACTTAATTCCTTATTTAACTAACACGAATGGTTCATTAAGTTAGGTGTGTGGACTGATTACCTATATAGAGTCGGCCCGTAGGATTACCGCATTCCATGATCGACAAAATAAGTCCAACGAGTCGTGTAGCTAGATTGATTAATGCATCTTGTTCGGATTTTGTGGGTATATCCGCTGAAAACCCTCAGGAGACAACACTCCTCCTCCTTGGCAACAAGGAGGTTTAACGGCTTGTTGCACGTGCTAAGTGCAACCGTGATTCCTACGAAAGTGAGTTAGGATTTCTTGTTTTTCGTATGCTTTTTCCTTTCTTTGTTTTGCTCGAGACTAGCAAAAACTTAGGTGTGGGGGTATTTGATTGACATCATTTCATGCTTAGATTTGTACCTTATATCCATTATCTTACACCTAAGCAATGCTACGTGACGAGTTTTATGTTTAGTTTTCAGAAATAAAGAGGTTTGAAGAGAAGAGCCATGAAAGGACCCAAAAGCAGGAAAAAAGGACCTAATTGTGAGACCTGGGGACCAAGATGCAAGGGAGAAGGACCTGATCGTAAGACAGAACGACCTAAGAGCAAAACAGGAAACTCCACACCATCATGAGGAGTATTTTGTCAATTCGATTCGGGTCGGAGCTCCACTAAACAAGTTAGATGCATCCAAGACCAAGAAACACACCAAGGCAAGCCCACCAGAAGACCCAGACGGATCTGGGCTTTATAGGTGATTGATCGTTTTATATTTCTACCGCAAGTGCACGGCCGCGTTGAAGCGGTGGCAAATACGGGTCGTCCACTGGGAGGTGTGTCGACACTTGGTTTATTCGAAGGCGAGAGGTAAAAAGAAGGGAGAAAGATGTATTACACTAATCTAAACTACAAAGCTGAAATGAAATGCAAAGGAAATGAAGATAAGCAATAAAACTAAACCCCAAAGGGGGTAGAGAACTGATGTGAACATAAAGATGTGTGTGTGTGTGTGTTCAATTAAGCTCCTCACAACATGTAGTGCATGAAATCATAAAACTACATCCAATCTTGCCTCTACATGAATTAAGATAAGACTACATCATTAAAACATACAAGACAATGATTGGAATGAAGCTACATGAACTCAAGTATAAAGACTAGACCCTACTATGCCTCCACATGAATTAAGATGACTACATCATTAAAACATACAAAACATTAGCTAAGGAAAAGGCAACAAGAGTACATACACTACAAATTGTGTTTCCAACATTAACTTCATCCATATCCTAACCTTATCATTCCCCATAAAATAGGTCCACTAATCAAAGCATAAGCTAAGCTTCATTCAAGAGCATTAGCATATCAAAGATAAGAGTGGAGACCCATTAGATGGTTATGGAAATCATATAAAGCTCAAGGGATAAAAATAACACACACTTAATACACTACATTATTATATCACATATTTCTCCACCCCCCAAATGGGGATGGAACTACTCACTACTCATTACACTAACTAATTTAGCAAAGGAAAGCATAATACTGAAATGAAATTTATACTACTTAAGCAAGAAATATTAAAGAAGCATAAAACTAAACAAACAAACAAGCATGCAAAGGAAAGGAAATTAAACTAAGTGAGAAACAACATCATCAAAAGAAAACTTATATTATTAACTCACTCAATTACAAGTAGCTCTTCCTCCACTAGAGTTTTGCTTCAAGGCTTCACTCTTAGTAGGGAAGATGGCCACCAAGAGGGAGATCGATACAATGGGAGGTGAAGAGTTCTATTTATAAGCATGGAAAAAGCTAATCCGGGACAATCCCCCGATGTGGGACTAAACCAATACCAAAAATAGCCTAAACACATGATAATACAAGTCCAGGAAGAATCTTGGCTGATTGGGGCTTAACAAGACCGCCAATTGGCGGTTCCAGACCGCCAATTGGCGGCCTATAAAGCCCAGATCCGGCTGGGTCTTCTGGTGGCCTTGCCTTGGTGTGTTTCTTGGTCTTGGATGCATCTAGCCGGTTTAGTGGAGCTCCGACCCGAATCGAATTGACAAAATACTCCTCATGATGGTGTGGAGTTTCCTGTTTTGCTCTTAGGTCCTTCTGTCTTACGATCAGGTCCTTCCCCCTTGCATCTTGGTCCCCAGGTCTCACAATTAGGTCCTTTTTTTCCTGCTTTTGGGTCCTTTCATGGCTCTTCTCTTCAAACCTCTTTATTTCTGAAAACTAAACATAAAACTCGTCACGTAGCATTGCTTAGGTGTAAGATAATGGATATAAGGTACAAATATAAGCATGAAATGATGTCAATCAAATACCCCCACACCTAAGTTTTTGCTAGTCTCGAGCAAAACAAAGAAAGAGAAAAACAAACGAGAAACAAGAAATCCTAACTCACTTTCGTAGGAATCACGGTTGCACTTAGCACGTGCAACAAGCCGTTAAACCTCTTTGTTGCCAAGGAGGAGGAGTGTTGTCTCCTGAGGGTTTTCAGCGGATATACCCACAAAATCCGAACAAGATGCATTATTCAATCTAGACCTCGACTCGTTGGAAATATTTTGTCGATCAATGGACGCGGTAATGCTACGGGCCGACTCTATATAGGTGATCAGTCCACACCTCTACCCTAATGAACCATTCGTGCAAGTTAAATAAGGAATTATGTGAAAGACATGGGCAACCTTAACTTCTGAATGTGAAACAAAGTGTAAAGTCCATTTTGGTTCTTATTTGACTCTTCTTTTCTTTTCTTTTTTTTTCTTTTTTTTTCTTTTCTTTTTCTTTGGAGCATTTATTGGTTGGTATTTGATTCTCCCAGGGTCAGGTTTCGTGCATCATTGCCTATGAGGACTTACACTATCACGTACACCTTCCCCCAAATCTCCACATAGGGCGATCCCTACCACCCGTGTAACGGGAGTTCGGTCGGTGCATCCCAAGTCAGATGACTCGAAAGCACCAGGCACAAAGTCCCCTCAGACCTACTTTCCCGAGTGATAGGAGCCGTGCGAGAAGAGAGAACACCACTTATTTATTCATTTATCTACATGGGAACCAAAACCCCTACACTTAAGTTTCACAAAAAGATATTAAGGGCCCTTGACTACAACAAACTTCCTAAATTAACAAACACGAATTATTTGACTCACTAGGTTCAGGGTGGACTTCTTAAATGTTTGAGCACTGAAACCCACTGATTACTCACCCCCAAGGGAAAACTGGGGTGCATCCTAACGACTCGATAAATCCTAAAGCCACGTACTAGATATCCTAATGCATCAAGTTCAAGACAATTTTGGGAGCTTTCTTTTTACTTTGCCTCTCAACGGTTTTGCACATGCTAAACACACGCAAAACCCACAAAACCTTTTCTTTCGAAAACACATGAAGATTTTGAAAGAAATGTAAAAATTTTGAAGCACTAGGCAAGCAAAAGAAGACAAGTCACCCAAGGATCATGGCAAGCAGATATATCGATATTAAATGCAGCACACTATCATGACCCTAACAATGCAAACAAAAGAAAACAAAATCAAAGGAAAAAGACTCGACTATGTACACACGTAAAACACCCCCCCACACCTACTTCATGCATTGTCCTCAATGAATGCAAGCAAGATACTACATGGATTGATGCATAAAAAGGAGAGATCTCACCAACATGAAGTACAAAGGGAAGTGCAAGGTCATGTTGATGGACATAACCCGAATTCCCTCAAAACCTGTGAGATGCTAAAGATGGGATACAAATACGTGAAAGAAATGGAGCCCAAATACACAAGGGTTGGGGCTCACAACAATCAATGCTCACTGAAGGAGTCTTTTATTGTACTTCTTTTTTTTCTTCTTTTTTTTTTAACTATGTACAACAATGGGCTCCCATCTTCATATATCAAGGGACATCAAATGGGAACCCGCCATCTCTCGAGCCAGAAATGCACCTGTATGGGCTCGCAACATATAAAACAGAATTGCTCGACCACCTGACACCCTTATTCGCATAGTGGTCGTTCGATGCCTCTTGAGAGTTAACAAAAGAGGAGGCATGAATGAGAGGTGAACCTCTACCAGGTTGAAGGGTATCAGGTGGTTGATTCTTAACCCACATGGGGTCCTCATCAGATATAGAATGAAGATCATGTGGCCCAGAGGCCATAAAAAGGGTATCTGGTGGCTCAAAAGCCACGTGATCAAAAGAATGTGACTCAAGGGCCACATGATCAAAAGAATGTGGCTCAAGGGCCACATGATCAAAAGAATGTGGCTCAAGGGCCACAAGATCAGAAGGATGTGGCTCTGAGGCCACATGATCAGAACATAAGGCACCTTCTTGTGCCAGCCCAGGTGAAACATCTTCACCACCTTCAGGATCTTCATCGAACAATTCTCTGAAGTACTTGAAGGTGCCCTCAACTTCACTCTCATCCATGCCCTGGATAAGGTTAACCCCAACAGGGTCATTGAAGGCATCTGGCTTCTTGCCAATGGTGAAGATGTTGAAATCAGCGCATTGACTACCATAAGTCAAGCGCATCAGACCATTGCGACAATTGATCAAGGCATTGGAAGTCGCAAGAAATGGTCGCCCCAGAATGACAGGAATTTGTCCAAGTGGGTTTGGCACAGGTTCAGTATCCAAGACAAAGAAGTCGACTGGATAAATGAACTCTCCCACTTTGATCAACACATCTTCCACCACACCCCTCGGTTTCTTCATAGACCTATCAGCCAATTGAAGAGTGGTCTTTGTTTGAGGTCTCCAAGACCGAGGTGGATGTAGACAGAATATGGCAGAAGATTAACAGATGCACCAAGGTCCAGCAAGGCCCGATGTATGGACACATCACCAATCACACAAGAGATAGTAGGACAGCCAGGGTCCTTGTACTTGACTTGCATGGGTTGTGCCAACAAGGAACTCACGTTAGCCGCAAGAAAAGCTTTCTTGGGAACATGAGTTTTTCTCTTCTTGGTGCATAAGTCCTTGAGAACCTTGGCATAAGGTGGCATTTGCTGAATCACCTCTAGAAGAGGGATATTCACATTAACCTGCCGAAACATCTCAAGCATCTTGTCATGCTGATCAGAGGTTTTCTTTTTAAGGCGCTCAGGGAATGGCGCCTTTGGGGCATAAGGATGCGAAGGCACCCCAGAATTCAGGTCCAAAGAAACATGAGTGGGGACCTCAGAATCTGGTTCCTTCGACACAAGAGGAGACAAGGGGACCTCAAGGTTCGGCCCCTTTGTCGAATGAAATGTAGAAGGAACCTCAGGATCTGGCTCCTTCCTGGAAGTATTTGTGGAGGGAGCCTCAGGATCCGGCTCCCTCAAAGATGGTGATGACAAGGAAGGCACCCCAATGTGGTTGTCCACCTCCTTACCAGACCTCAAAGTATGAATCACATTAATATGATGGGTCGGTTCAGAGGCAGCATGAGGTAAAGGTGTCCTTCCTTGCGAATGGGTACCCCGAGGATTTACCTCGGGTTGACTCGGTAATTGACCCTTCTCGCGTTCATGGAGCTGATTAGCCAACTGGCTCACTTGCATTTCCAATGCTTTGACCGTATTGTTGTTGGCCGAAAACATGGCTTGCGTGCTCTGAATGAACGCGTGAAGGGTTTGCTCAAGAGTGGAGTCCTTAGGGTCAACCCGTTGGGGTTGTGGAGTTTGGTTAGAATAACCCGACGAAGAGGTCTGAGGAGGTTGGTAATTGTGGTTCTGAGACCTTTGATGTGGAGGTTGGTAGGTCGCCGATGGGCGTGGAGGTTGATAAGGTGGAGGTTGAGGTTGAGCGTGCGAGCTCTGACCGTTACCCCCACTAGGCCCCCAAGAGAAGTTAGGATGGTTACGCCATCCCGGGTTGTAAGAGTGACTGTACGGGTCGTTTCGGGGCCTTTGTTGATACATCGCATTTGCATGCTCAGTATCCCTTGGAGCGTAAGCGCATTCCAAGTCATCATGTCCCGACAGTCCACACCTACTACACTCGGGAGTAGCGACCTGAGCTACAGGAGCTCGGTCCATCTCCAAACACTCAATCCTACGCATGAGAGCAGCCACTTTCGCCTCAGACGCGATAGTTGACTCAACTTGATAAGATCCAGCTCGACCAGAAGACCTGGCGGCTGGTGGCTCTCTCATGGTGTCCCACTCGAAGGTACGCTCAGCCAGGGACTCAAAAGTGTCCCATGCCTCCTCGATGGGTTTCATTTGGAAGTCACCCTGACACATTGACTCCAACAATGTGCGGGTGTTGTAGTTGATGCCCTCATAAACAATCTGGCACAGCTGCCATAACTCAAGTCCATGATGAGGGCATTGCTGGAGAAGGTCCTTGAACCTCTCAAAGAAACCATGAAACGATTCGGTCTCGGTTTGATACAGCTGATGTATCTGGTGCCGTATCTGTTGAGTTTTCCTTTGAGGGAAAAATCTCTTCAGAAAGACGGTCACAAAGTCATCCCATGACCGAATCGAGCTCGCCGGGAGGCTATACATCCATTTCTTCGCATTATCCTTCAATGCGAAAGAAATCATCCTCAACCGGACAGAATCCTCGTCAAGCTGTTGAAGCTTGAACATGGAGCACACTTCCTCGAATTCGCGTATAAAGATATACGGATCCTCCTTATTGGCAGTGAAGGTCGGAAGCATGCTCACATACTGAGGTTTTAGCTCATAGCTGTTCCCTCGAGCAGGGGGAACAACTATGCAAGAAGGCTGCGCGGCCCGAACAGGATGGGTCCGCTCCCACAAAGTCATCGGTCTATCATGTCGAGCTAAAGGTGGTGGTGCACCTAGAACTCGATCCTGACCGAATCTCCCTTCCTCTCGAGTCAGAGGAGGAGGAGAAGGAGGTCTACGTGGTGGTGGGAACGGACCGAGGTAGTCCATGTATGGAACCCGGTCCCCTTCGCCACCACGCGACGACTCGGCCTCTTGCTCCAAAGGAGCACGAGGCGGAGATGGTCGATCACCAAGATCTTCCATCTCAGAAGTATGCACTCTCTCGAGCCGAGCGCTCTCACCAGAACGAGCCCAACCTCGCATAAAAATGCTCGACTCGACTCTAACAAACACACAACAGAAGGTGTACTAGAGGAGGAGACTAAACGTAGAGAATAGATGAGGAGATGACTCAGATGAGGAGGGAAGAATCCCTAGAGCTAGCGTGGGTAGTAGGATCAGGAAGAAGCCTAACTAGCAAGCACGGCTCAAACAAAGTAAGGCAATGGGTCCTTAAGCTAGACGACGCCTAACTTCGAGGTCACTAGCCTCGACACGTCTCACCTCCCTACAACGAGGACCACAATGCCCAGCAAGTGATACCAGATCCGGAGATCCAGTACCTCCTACTATCGACAAGGTAGGCAACGCCGATCAGGTCATGACGGTCTCAACTAGATTACTCTCCTAGTGCGCCCGCAATCCTAGGGCCAATGTCTACTTGCTTTTAGTTAAGGCTTTATTAAGAGTGATTTTTGGGGCCAAGGAAAGGGTGATGAAATCCCCCACCTTATCTTTTATGGGACAGCCCCTCCTTAGTAGCGATTTGATCCTAGATCTAGCAATCAATCGCTCCAATCAAACGCTCTCTCACTCTTGTCCTGATGCACCTTACTAACTAATGCATGAACGAAACATGCATGAATGAGGGATGTGGGTGCACGTACCTCACGCCAGCAATCAACGACAAAATGTAAAGCAAAGAAAAGACAAATGCATGCAAGGTCTACCAATGGTGCATGACCTAGATGGCAAGAAGTCTAATCTTTTGCTTTGAGTTTTATGGTCCAAGTTGATTAAAGGGGGAGTGATTAATGATCTGGGAGCAAATAAGAAGTCACAGCATGCAAAATGGGGCTCCCAGATAACACAAATTACAACACAAATGACCACAAAAAAATTGGAAGACAGAATCCCTTACCAGGCCGCCAATTGGCGGTTCCAAACCGCTGATTGGCGGTCTGTTGTTGGATTTGCTTCCTCAAACTTCTCCAGTGGCCTCCCCGTGATCAGAGTGTTCCCTGAAACTAAGAAAAACTGAAAAAGAAAAATTAAAAACCCCTCGAATCGTCCAAACCAATGTCTGGACAGAGCACCTCCCCGGCAACGACGCCAAAAACTTGATTGATCGTTTTATATTTCTACCGCAAGTGCACGGCCGCGTTGAAGCGGTGGCAAATACGGGTCGTCCAGTGGGAGGTGTGTCGACACTTGGTTTATTCGAAGGCGAGAGGTAAAAAGAAGGGAGAAAGATGTATTACACTAATCTAAACTACAAAGCTGAAATGAAATGCAAAGGAAATGAAGATAAGCAATAAAACTAAACCCCAAAGGGGGTAGAGAACTGATGTGAACATAAAGATGTGTGTGTGTGTGTTCAATTAAGCTCCTCACAACATGTAGTGCATGAAATCATAAAACTACATCCAATCTTGCCTCTACATGAATTAAGATAAGACTACATCATTAAAACATACAAGACAATGATTGGAATGAAGCTACATGAACTCAAGTATAAAGACTAGACCCTACTATGCCTCTACATGAATTAAGATGACTACATCATTAAAACATACAAGACATTAGCTAAGGAAAAGGCAACAAGAGTACATACACTACAAATTGTGTTTCCAACATTAACTTCATCCATATCCTAACTTTATCATTCCCCATAAAATAGGTCCACTAATCAAAGCATAAGCTAAGCTTCATTCAAGAGCATTAGCATATCAAAGATAAGAGTGGAGACCCATTAGATGGTTATGGAAATCATATAAAGCTCAAGGGATAAAAATAACACACACTTAATACACTACATGATTATATCACATATTTCTCCACCCCCCAAATGGGGATGGAACTACTCACTACTCATTACACTAACTAATTTAGCAAAGGAAAGCATAATACTGAAATGAAATTTATACTACTTAAGCAAGAAATATTAAAGAAGCATAAAACTAAACAAACAAACAAGCATGCAAAGGAAAGGAAATTAAACTAAGTGAGAAACAACATCATCAAAAGAAAACTTATATTATTAACTCACTCAATTACAAGTAGCTCTTCCTCCACTAGAGTTTTGCTTCAAGGCTTCACTCTTAGTAGGGAAGATGGCCACCAAGAGGGAGATCGATACAATGGGAGGTGAAGAGTTCTATTTATAAGCATGGAAAAAGCTAATCCGGGACAATCCCCCGATGTGGGACTAAACCAATACCAAAAATAGCCTAAACACATGATAATACAAGTCCAGGAAGAATCTTGGCTGATTTGGGCTTAACAAGACCGCCAATTGGCGGTTCCAGACCGCCAATTGGCGGCCTATAAAGCCCAGATCCGGCTGGGTCTTCTGGTGGCCTTGCCTTGGTGTGTTTCTTGGTCTTGGATGCATCTAGCTGGTTTAGTGGAGCTCCGACCCGAATCGAATTGACAAAATACTCCTCATGATGGTGTGGAGTTTCCTGTTTTGCTCTTAGGTCCTTCTGTCTTACGATCAGGTCCTTCCCCCTTGCATCTTGGTCCCCAGGTCTCACAATTAGGTCCTTTTTTTCCTGCTTTTGGGTCCTTTCATGGCTCTTCTCTTCAAACCTCTTTATTTCTGAAAACTAAACATAAAACTCGTCACGTAGCATTGCTTAGGTGTAAGATAATGGATATAAGGTACAAATATAAGCATGAAATGATGTCAATCAATAGGCCGCCAATTGGCGGTCTGGAACCGCCAATTGGCGGTCTGGATCATGCAAGATCCGCCCCAACTTCTCCTGGACTTGTATTAGTGTTCGTTTAGGCTATTTTTGGTATTGGTTTAGTCCCACATCGGGGGATTGTCCCTTATTAGCTTTTTCCATGCTTATAAATAGAACTCTTCACCTCCCATTGTATGCATCTCTCTCTTGGTGGCCATCTTCCCTATTAAGAGTGAAGCCTTGAAGCAAAACTCTAGTGGAGGAAGAGCTACTTGTAATTGAGTGAGTTAATAATAGAAGTTTTCTTTTAATGATGTTGTTTCTCTCTTAGTTTAATTTCCTTTCATATGCATGCTTGTTTGTTTGTTTAGTTTTATGCTTCTTTAATGTTTCTTGCTTGAGTAGTATAAATTTCATTTCAGTATTATGCTTTCCTTTGCTAATTTAGTTAGTGTAATGAGTAGTGAGTAGTTCCATCCCCATTTGGGGGGTGGAGAAATATGTGATATAATCATGTAGTGTATTAAGTGTGTGTTATTTTTATCCCTTGAGCTTTATATGATTTCCATAACCATCTAATGGGTCTCCACTCTTATCTTTGATATGCTAATGCTCTTGAATGAAGCTTAGCTTATGCTTTGATTAGTGGACCTATTTTATGGGGAATGATAAGGTTAGGATATGGATGAAGTTAATGTTGGAAACACAATTTGTAGTGTATGTACTCTTGTTGCCTTTTCCTTAGCTAATGTTTTGTATGTTTTAATGATGTAGTCATCTTAATTCATGTGGAGGCATAGTAGGGTCTAGTCTTTATACTTGAGTTCATGTAGCTTCATTCCAATCATTGTCTTGTATGTTTTAATGATGTAGTCTTATCTTAATTCATGTAGAGGCAAGATTGGATGTAGTTTTATGATTTCATGCACTACATGTTGTGAGGAGCTTAATTGAATACACACACACACACACATCTTTATGTTCACATCAGTTCTCTACCCCCTTTGGGGTTTAGTTTTATTGCTTATCTTCATTTCCTTTTGCATTCTCGTTTAGCATTGTAGTGTAGTTTAGTGTAACCAATCCTTTTCTCCTTTCTGTACCCCTTGCCTTCGCACGAACCAAGTGTCGACACACCTCCCAGTGGACGACCCGTATTAGCCACCGCTTCAACGCGGCCGTGCACTTGCGGTAGAAATATAAAACGATCAATCAGTTGCTTTGATTTCGGGACGAAATCCTTTTAAGTTGGGTGGATTGTTAGAACCTTAACCCGGGTTTAGGGTTAATCCGGGTTTAAAGTGTGGTTTGCATGGGGAAGGTGAATGTGCAGGAGTTGCATGGGAAGGTGAAGGGGCGAGCACTGTAGATGAGGGGAGAGAGAGATGGGTTGTACTGTAGCATCCGAGTTTTTAAATAAGGCTCTTCTTTCTTCTTCTTTCTTCTCCATCCTTATTTCTTCTTCCTTCCTTGCTGGTGCGCGCGGTGGGAGAAGCTGTCGCGGAAGGGGCAGACGAGGAAGACATTCGTGCGGAGGCTTAGTGCGAGGAGACCGGAGGAGGCGACGTGTGTGAGCGGAGCTCCGGCGTTTCGTCGTCGTGGTTGAGGTATGCCGCTCACTAGTGTGGTTTTGTTGTTGACACTCATGAGAGGGTCGTGTTGGTCGGTCGGAGGAGGTCGGAGGCCTCTCCGACGTCGCGTTTGGGCGAAGAAACCTCGGCTGGCGCGAGGTTGAAGACGACCAGACGGTCGACCGGCCCTTGGGCGGTCGACCGAATGCATGTGTATATTTACTGCCTGTTGCGTTTCGGTCGACCGAGGCCTTGTGGTCGGTCGACCGGAACTTAAATATATTGGATTTTATATGCATGTGGTTCGACCGTGGTATATGTTCGGTCGACGGTTATATGACGTAGAAATGTAGGTTGACCCTAACTGTTATCGGTCGACCGAGACCCCTGAGTCGGTCGACCGATGGATTAAAAGATTGAAAATGATGTACTGTTAGTTTTCGGTCGACCGGGACCCCTGAGTCGGTCGACCGATAGGATGAATTGAATGTTGAAATTTAATTATAAAAAACAAAATGCATTAAAAATCACCTTTTCTCTCCGATTTTCGATAAGTTATTTGTGGTATTCAAACTATTAATGAACAACAACACCATAGGCCGGATTTGATTCCTACATCTATATTGCACCGAGAGCCCGATCAGGAGACTGGGGTGGTTGTATCTTGGAAACAAGAACAACAATAAACCTTGTCTATGAGAAATGATAGTTTATGTTTTTAGAGCAATGACATTGGCTAAATACTTCAATCCCACCTATCTCGTTCTAAAATTATGTTATTTTTGTCTGATCTGTTGATTTATCGTATACCCATAATATCCACAAAATGCGACGAGAACTATTAGGTCAACTGCAATTTCCAATAGTTCCACGTATTTCTTGACGAGATATATATATATATATATATATATATATATATATATATATATATATATATATATATATATATATATATATATATAGATGGTACTAGAGTGATTTTCCACTTTAATTAGGAGGCATTAGATTGAAGAAAGTTTCAGTTCACAATACAAAATGATCTTCAACCATACAATAAATTACTAAATAGCGAAACTAATTGTTAATGATGTCAAAGTAGTTTTCATCTATAATAAGAAATCTTTCCAATTTTAAAATGAGTTTTGCTACAGTACATATCAAAAGGTTCAAAATTAGCATAATACTCATGGTTTCTCAAAATTTGTTTTGATACATGTTACTATGATGTAAATTGTTTTAATGCAGTTCCGTTAACGTGTCTCACTCTGTCTGCTGCCGTTAACAGATTTCGACGTCGTTAATGGAATAATTAACAAATTTATTAACCCATTAATTAAGTAAATAAGAAATATTGTTGTGGTACTCATCCCAACAATTAAAATTTGTATGCTACTCATCCCAAAAATTATAATTGATATAATACGCATGAATTTTGAAAAAAATGACTTTTGTTAAAAATGTGGTAAATCCAACTTGTTACATGTTCCAACAAATACCATGATAAATTTCGTTTAATCTTCATAATTTGATATTTTCAAATTATAAATTGGATATTTTCAAATTATAAAGATTAAATGAAATTTATTATGTTATTTGTTAGAACATGTAACAAGTTGGATTTACCACATTTTTAACAAAAAACATTTTTTCAAAATTCATGGGTATTATACCAATTATAATTTTTGGGATGAGTAGCATACCATTTTAATTGTTGGATGTGTAACACAACAATATTTTTAATTACTTAATTAGTGAGTTAATACATTTGTTAATTATTCCATTAACGACGTCGTAACGAAATCTGTTAACGGCAGCAGGCAGAAGTGAGACCCACATTAACAGAACTGCATTAAAACAATTTTCTTCCTAGTGATAGGTATCTAAACAATTTTTGAGAAACTATGAGTATTAGGTCAATTTTGAACATTTTGATATGTACAGCAGCAAAAACCCATTTTAAAATCCAACATTTGGACCACCACCACCTAGCTAGCTTGTTCAACCCAGAAATTCATGTACATCTCATTCCCAAGGTTTCTAAAAAAAGAAGGTTCACTGAAAATCCCAACCCTCTCTCTCTCTCTCACTAGATTTCTTAAAAATCGATAAAAAAGCTTCGGATGAGAAAAGAAGAAAGGCTCTAACGTGGAAGTATTTTGTACTATACCGGGGTTTCTTTTAGGGCACATATATGAGTGTGCTGCCACCAGTGTAACTACTTAGTTCCATCAGCACAGGTGCATGGCAGTTACCAAAAAAGCTAAAAAGATTGTTGTGATGCTTCCTGTCTCTCTTCTATCTCCACCCTCTCTCTCTTCCCTCTCTCTCCTCGTCCTATGGAAGTAGCATGAAACAAACACACACGTCCTAGATTTGCATGGGATTATATCACCATATTTGTACTGCTACAATCAATGAAGAATAATATAGACTTTGAAGTGTCTTTGGATGTGATACATACTATATATAGTTTCAAAACATGTTTGACTTTTTATCTGCTCCTCTCCATACTTCTCACCATTCTACTTTACAACCTGTCATTGTAATGAATCACATAACAAATGAAGTACTAAATAAGTATGGTTCATATAATGTACACCAACATATCCTACTTCACCTGAAGTACATATATGTAAGTATGTAAGACAAGGACATGCACCACAATCTTTGTCAATCTACTATATAATAAATTGCGTGCTTAAAAGAAGCAGAGGTATATTATTGACTTAAGTTATTGACCTAAAGATAGGGCTTTGATCTGGTTTTCTACGTGTTTAGACTGGTTTCTTTGGAGTTCAAGGGCTAGAAGGCTAAAGCCTCTTTTCTTCAAAGCAGAATTTTTGAGGGATTTTATAAATTTAACAAGATAAATGTACAACTCCGGAAAAAAATAAGTTCATATTGCTTTGTAGCTACTGATGACTAAAGCTCCCTTGTATAACTTAGATTCATGTGGAGGTACGATAATAAAACTCAAGTTGTCACTGTGGTCTAACATAGCAACAAAGTAATTTTTCAAAGTGCAATGCTTGAATATCACTATTTTGCAAGTACATTAAAGTAATTTCTCAAGTGCATCAAAGTAAATTCGATAGACTCAAGTGCATTTAGGGGTGTAATCGATCCTTAATCGAGCGAACCAAGCATGCTCGAGATCGGATCGATAAGAAAATCTTCATGTTCGCCGCTCGCTCGATAAGGATTTCGAGCCAAAAACTCCGCTCATGCTCGACTCGACTCGTGCTCGCGAGCGGCTCAGTTCGCTCGAGTGATCGATAAGGGAAAGCGACAAAGAGGGAAACGACGGTGGAGGCAGCAGTGAGAGAGACGACAGAGACAACAACGAGGGAGACAGGGATGATGCGAGTGATGGTGGTGACCTTTGACTTTCTCGCCGCCGTCGTCGAATCTGTGCTAGATGATACATAAACAACAACAAAAACCTAAAAAATCAGCATTCAAGTCATCTTCATTGCACATCACAAGTCAAACCAACCAAACCATGCAAGAACAAAATAAAAGAGGACCTTCTTCTCGACGCCGGAGATGCGGCTGAAGAGGATGGAGTGGTGACCACCGTCGACATTGTAGAGGATGTTGAGGGCGACGACAGTCAGCTTGGCAAAGCCGAAGGCACCGCTGCAAGGGACCTTGGGGATCTTGACGTTCTTGAAGGGTTTGGGAAGGGAAGGGAAGGGAAGGGAATGAGTTTGGGTGTGGTTTAGGTGTTTGTGACCTTGTGTCTTGGGAGAAGAAATGGGTGTAGAACCCAACGTGGACTGAGTTGGGCCATTATTGGTCAACATACAAATTTTTTATTTTTTATTTTTGTTTTAGTTCTAGGTGCTGGATGGATCCTGGGCTAGATAGTTGGGGTAAGTTGAAAGGAAAGTAACATATATGGAGTCCACAATAATAGGCTATTATTGATAATTGTAATTGAATATAATAAATATAATAATTGGGTATTTTAACGAGCGAGCGAACAGGCAATCGAACGTCGAGCATCGAGCGAGCATCGAGCGAGCATGGTTTGCTCGTGCTCGACTCGTTTAATTTGTCGAGCGGTTTTTTTGGCTCGTGCTCGGCTCATTAGTAATCGAATCGAGCACGATCCGAGCAAAATCGAGCGAACATCGAACGATCCGTCGATCCCGAGCCAAACTTGACAGCCCTAAGTGCATTACTCCTATCACTACTTTACAAGTGCACCAAAATAAATTCGATAAACTGAAATACATTGCTCTAATATCATTACTCTGCAAGTGCTCCTATACAATAATCCCAATTTAATATGTTTATATGGGTTCAACTAACTCCATAGCTTGGTAATCAGTTAATCATAGGGATATTTTAGCTAGCTAGTTCATTTCTTCCGACTCTCATTGGTCGTGTTGCTCGTTATTTCCAAATATCATTTATTAAAACGCTCGCGCCAAAAGTCATGTAATGCCTTTTCTTATCAATATAAATTCGTCTACACTTACTCTAATATAACATTAACATAATAAGATTGTAAAATGAGAATTTCACTCGTAACAGGACTTACAAAAATCTCATGATGAACAACAGATAAAAACGAAAACATAAATTGCCTTTCTCTTGACTACCGTAACTGGAAGATCACCCTAATAGCAAAACAAAACAAGGTTTCTGACTACTGTCACTTTAATTAACTTTATTTTTTAGTAGATAAGATGCATTTCAAATTCAAAAACTAAAATACAATGTTCCACTACAGCTATGAAACAACGTTTGTATTATATGAGAAATTTCTCTATCTCAAAGCATGCGTGGAGATAAAAGGCAACCAACAGAAATATAATTAACTTGCAATATGTCCAATAAGTCAACTTATCCACACTAATGACATTAGTGTGGAATTCATCTCTCGATTTTGTTTCATGCCGTATTCATAAATCTCATATGACACTTACAAGCATATAAATATTACTCTCTAAAGATTAAAAAAAATGTCCCAAACAATTTAACTACTAATTGATCCTTCGAACACTCTCCTCATGTCAAGCCCCTTATTTAACTATTTAATTAGGCCAACATTAATATTACTCATATTGATCATCCATAAGATAGATTTCTTGGTAAATTACCACCTCCAATCATAGGACTAATTCTCTCTGATGGGAGTTGTGATGGGCTTTCAAGCTTAAGTGAAACATCATACCTCCTTTCTCCAAAACTATTAGCACTAGAAACCACCGGCTTGTTGTCGAACAGGTCCGGTATTGAGTCGATATCGATACCACTATCAACTCCAGACAATGCAAGTTGAAGATGGTCACTCCTCGAAGAAGGTTGCTCCTCTTGTGATCCCATGCAATTGGCCGTTGAAGAACCAAGTTCTTGAAGGCGGATGTCATCCGGCCAAATCATGGGGCGTTTGCCATTATCGCAGGTGTAAGAATTTGGCCTTTTCTTTCCAACTGAAATGGGCTCTGAGCTTGTCGGGAGCAAGCCATCTAGTGTCGATTGTCGGTCGACAGAGTGGTGCAATTGGTTAACTTGTTGGTCTCCACCAAACATTTGTAAGTCCTGCAAAAAAGCAAAATTGATGGGTGAAGCCATGGAGCCCAAGACACCCATATCTCCAACCCCTGGGGTACTAACATTGTTGTAGCTCCCCATCGTTGCCATGTTTTCTCCAGCAAGAGTTTGGCATGCTTTCTCTAGTATGCTGTCCATGTACTTCCCTTGGGCTTCAATTCTCATTTGAAGATGTTTTTGTACCTAAAATCTCGAGACAAGTGAGTAACAATTAAAATCTAATGTATCAAATTATTTTTCTCTATCCGGCCTCTTCCTCTCCTTGGAAAAATCAGTAAATTATCGTATGAGTTGTGATAGTTTCAAATGTTTGCTCGTGCATGCTTGAATGATTGTAAAGGTGATTAAACTTATTGATCGTAATTGGTTTATGGTTAACTGTAAAAAATATCTTAGGAAATTTACATTCAAGCTTTTTTGACAGGAATAATTACACCTCTTTCATCTACTTAATTGTGAGTTGTTACATGCATCATATATATGAGGGTGCTGACTTTAAAGGCTCTTTTGTTTAACTTTAAACTTTACCTCAAGATGCTCATGCAATCTTCTCTGGACCTCCATCTGCATCCTAAGTGCTTCTCCTATGTGATGGTTCCTGCTAAACAATTTAAAACCCTAGCTAAAATTAACAAGTCTCATGCTAACTAATAGTCAAGAATCATAAGTTTTTTTCCTCTCTTCGCGTCACTAAATTCGACAAATGGAGAAAAGGCTAACTTACTCATTTGTAGTCCTACCCATCATCCCAGAAGAAGATGCACCATTTCTTTGCATTTCTAGTGCAGCAGCTACCAAAACATATATAAATAGTTCCAAAATTTAGCCAAAAATCCATATATTATCATAAGATTATATAAATATATATCTATGTAGAGTCACCTCTTTCATCTTTCATCGAATGGTCATTGAATTCCTTATGCGGTTGCTTCCCAAGTCTAAATTTCTTCAACAAAAACATGTTTGTGATTAATTGTCATCTTAATTAAAAAAACAAAATGATTTTTGACAACTACTTGTTAAAATATGTGCATATATACCTGAAGGTGGCTCTTAAGATGATAAAGAGTGAGACCCTTCACACCCATAACTCTCATAATAGTCTTTGGAGTTGCCTCTGCGAATTACCAAACAATATTCTACCAAAATTACTAGTGGATCATCACTTCAAAAGGTAAGAATTGATTATTTCTCGGATAAGAACTAATCAAAAGGGAGACAAGTAGGGTTGTAGATGTGTACTATCTGGTCCTCCTATCTGTGTGACCGCATCAACGAATCGATCGTGTAGCTCCACAGTCCATCGGAGGCGCGGCTTGGGGTCGGTTGTGAGGACGAGACCGGAGTCTCCTTGCACACATAAAGGCCTTTCATGGGAATTCATAGTAGGCTTCTTGGCATGGAACATTCTCTCTCCTCTCCTGCAACAGATTTGGAAGAGATTCAAGAACAAAGGCACAGCATAAATGGAAGAATAGGGTGCGGTTTGAAAGAAGACTGGCACCTCTCTCTCTCTCTCTCAAGAAAGCTAGTCACCGAATACAAACCCTTCTTTGCCAAAAGAAAAACGTATGAGAGAGAGAGAGAGAGAAAGAAGAGATGCTTGTATGAGATGTTATTCTTCTTCACTCTCTAGGTGAAACCTTTTCCTTTATGAAATGGGGATTGGATTATATATAAAGAAATAGCATCCCTATGTAACCATATAAAAGTTATTTTTGCATGTATGTCTTCATTTTGATTTTAGCTCTGTCAACGTTTTCTTAACTTAAAGGACGTTTCATGGTTAGGTACACTCTAGTCCTACTTTCAATAACTTATAATACCAAGTTGTATAGTTATGAGTTACAAATCAAGCTTGTAACTCGACTTTCCCTTAACACGACTATCCCTTGCAACTTACTGAGCTATCTCAGTTGGTATGGTTCTAGTATTGGATAAGCAAGGATCAGAAATCGATCTTTAGCATGTGATCGATTATATATTTGAAATTTAACTAAAAATACACAATATGCTTTAAAAAAAGTTTATGTAACGTACCCGAAAACAGCGGAAAATTTAAACAATAATAAAGACCGTCAACGGTCAACACTGGGCACGTCACGGGAAACAAACCAACATATATAATATAAATATGATCCACGTGGAAGTCAAATATACAGACTGACTGTGATTACGACAAAAGCTATACAATATGTAATCACCTCAAAAGAAAGAGACTGACAACTACAGGATCTGATCTCGGGGGCACCGTCCTCGGTCACCACCTCAAACTCTAACCCTGCTCGCTACCTGAAATGCAAACAACAAACATGCCTGAGTTCCCTGAAGGAACCCCGTATACCAAACCTCCTAAAATATAAAAAGGAATTAAATACAATGCAATGCTATGCACATGATCATCCGCCTCGGGCCCACAATAATGCCCTCACCGCCTCCGCGGCACTGAACCACTCCTGCCACTAGGGTCAAGTCAGTCCACCGCTGCCTCACAAGGGTCAGTCGACACCACTGCTCCCCAAAAAGTGCAGGAAGGAACCCCTGGTACACGCCGCACCCAAGGAGCGAGTCAGCCCGCCGAATACACAACTCGGGTCAGACGACAGCCACTGCTCCCCCAAGAGTCGCCTAGCGCGCACCCTGCCGGAACATCCTCGGCCTACCGCTAAACCCTCGCAAACTGCCCAAGGTTTACGGTACACATCCCTCACACCCCGCTCGGTAAGAGAGGAAAAAGGTACAACAATAATACGCCTTCGTCGAAGGTGAAATCCGTAGCTCTCAAAGCCGGTAATCAACCGTCGCCTCGGAGCCGGTAGTCGACCTGACATCGACGGATCGCGTGTGGATAAATCCACCAACCTGTGGCAGATCGGTCGACCGCTACAAGCACACCGGTCGACCGGTCCCCCACACAGTACACAGTACTGTACAAACAAATCTACCGGTCGAACCACGCCAACCGAATTACCGACCAATCGGTCGAACAAAAGTCATCTAGCGGTCGACCGTTTGGAAGGTCTACGCTATACCATTTTTATATAATATATATATCCGATCGGTCGAACCAAGGGGCCGTTCGACCGATAACAGGGATTTCAATATTTTGCCCAAGTCTCGTTCGGTCGACCGGAACTGAAATACAGTTCGACCGAAACAACACAAGCACTCTACCGCTTAATTAAATGCTCAGTCGGTCGACCGAGAGTTAAAGAGCGGTCGACCGTTTTGATGGTCAAAGCTCCCAACCGACTTAGCATCGAATGGATCGGTCGAACAAGGTAAGGACGTTCGACCGTTTAATAAGTCAAAATCCCCAACCGACCCATTCTCATCGTTATTCGGTCGACCGGCTAAGTGGTCCCGTTCGACCGATAACAGTATAATCCCCTTTTTCCCGCACAATCTGGCATAACGGTCGACCGTCTAACGACATCGTTCGACCGTTCGCGGGTAAACAACAATATAATAATAGGATCGGTCGACTGCCCACAGGCACCGGTCGACCGATCGTCGTCTTCAACCTCTGAATTGGTTGAATTCCGACGGGGAATTCGACACCAACGTCGATCCCCAACACTCACAAGGCACAAGTGAGTTATAATGAAGATTTGGCATACCTTTTTGACGGTTGGAGAAGCCTCCCAAGCTTTGGCTACTTCAACTCAACACTTCACCTTCTTCTCCTTTTCTTCCTTTCTTCTTCTTCTTTACTTCTTCTCTCCTTCTTCTTCTTCTCCGAAAGCCTCTCTCTCACTCTCTGGATAATCCAACAATGAAGCAAAACGTCAACTTGATCTCAAGTGCCCTTTAAATAGGCAAACTCACCTCTCTTAAATCCAATCATCATTCACCTAAACCTTAACCAACCAAAGCCAACCAACTCCCTCTCCCTCTCCTTCCAACACCTCCTGCTCTCCATGCATAATTAATTAAGGTTAATTAGGTTTAGGTTTAGTTAATTATGATGTTTAGTTTAGGTTATTACAGTTTATCCCATGAAACATGTGGTATTGGCCGTGCTATTCATAGGTTGGTATGTTTAGATGTTCTAGTTTGACTCGCGGTTGCACTTTAATTAATTTGGGGTTTAAAAATGTTATCTATTAGTTTCTTGTTTCAATAATCATAATTTCTTGATATTATCATTTCTTTTATGGTACATATGAATATATCACCTTCATGTAAATGTGTCAACAAATTTCGAGTTAATTAAGACGAGAAATTCGGTAATTTACATGAGTTAATTAGTAATTTCATAGTAATACAAATATTAATATTATTTTTATCAAGTCAAGATCTAGTGAGTCCAAAACTCATCTTACTTAGTTTAAGTCTCCTATAATCTCACCATTATATTTAATTTACGGTTCATCAAATATTAATCTCACCGTTATATCTTTTTATTAGTATAATCGCTAATAGTCTTAATCTACCTAACAATTTCAAATGAATAGTAATTATGGTGGGACATTTAGGAAATTAAGTTCGAGACTCACTAGAGAATTTATGTATTTTTATAAATATAATAAAGATATATAATTTTATGTTAGTATTTACTTTTGAGCTAAATTCTATATGAATTATAATAAAATCTTAACAAACAATATCTAATGAAAAATTTATTTTCCATCATTTGAATTTGACGTGCTTCCCAGCTAACAAAAACACAAATTAAACACTTCCTTTGTAAAATTTGGAATTGTAAATTTCGTAACGTAACCAAATACATTCTTACATGTTCAATTTGTTTGCATACCTTTTTCTCACTCTAACTTCGCCAGTTTTCTTTCCGTAAATAACGTCACACGTATTATCTACAGGAGTTCGAAAAGTATAGTTAATATAACAGTTCAAATTGAAGGATGCTAGCGAAGTTTAGGTTAAAACGAAGGAAGTTGGTGCAAAAAAACTCAACATATATTCTCCTAGTACAGATAGCAAGTCCCACCTTCCTTGCATTTGAACATATTCCCCATTTTTTTACAGTGAATAATATATGCCTCCACTGCCGTGAAAGATGGTCTCAGCTACTTTATACTTTATGGTGGACCTCTTGCACCAAGCAATTGGTAACGATTGCAATTGCTTGGTTAAATAAAGAGGCTACAACAGCCAATGCTTTTATTTTTTTTTATGCATTTATACATTGATATATAATTTTCTAAATACCCTCACGATAAGTGAAATTATCAGTTGTAACCTATCAATTTTTATAGTATATATATGTTGGATATAATTTACCCAACACTTCAATTGTAGCATCTTCTTTGGCCATTTTAATATTACTTTTGGTGAACATAAAATAGTGTTTGAACTTTAACTATGGTTCAAATTGAGGATAATTCAAAATCAAAAGTTTACTTAAAGTCGGAGGATATCCAAACATCCGACGTCTACATGTCATGTCTACCAAAAGAATAGAAACTATTCATAAGAATACCAAAAGAATATAGAAACTATTAGTGATGGCTTGAATTATTCATAAGAATTTTATGAATTCACCCTTTGGTCTGAGATAGAGGATCAATAAGGAGATTCTTTGCACATAAAGACACAAGAAGGATATCGTAGGAAGGTGTGATATTGGTTCGTGTCTAACTTCTAACGATCTGTGGTTTTTAAAATAGTTACAGACATATATTTTACGTTTGCCTTTAAATTAATAATTTTTTAGAGTTTTCAAAACAAGAAAACTTTATACACAGGACATTCGTACCATGAAAATGAGGAAACATAGGCTAGGTTTTATGTGGTCAAGCACAACTCTTATAGCAAGAAAACACTTGCACGTGTTGGATATATCGTCTTCAGATATATCGCTAGTATATCGATAAATCCCATCACCTCCAAAAAAAATCTACACAAAGGGCATGCGCAGTAATTAGGCAAGCAAAAAATGCAATTATATTTGGAATTTTTGCTTGGGTGCACCTCCAAACATAGTTTATTGGGTCTTTGCAGTCCTGCATTTTTCTATTGCTCCCAAACGCCCATGAATAAAGGAAATTGCTTGGGTACACCCGACTCAGACGCCGTCAACGTTGAATGTTACTCCGTTAGTTAATAGCGTGACACCGTCAATTTGGCTGTTAAGAAACAACTTACACTTAAACGCTTAGCCCCGACCTGAGCCAAATTGGCTCAACCCCCAAATCCTCTTCACCCCCAATCCCTAATTTCCCACCCCAACGACGTTTCCCCCACTTCTGAGCTCACCAGCACATCATTGACGACCTCTGCGTCCCCATTCTCCTTCCATCTACACTCCACCTTTGACCGACTCGCCCGTTCCATCGACGTCCCCCCCCCCCCCCCCCCCCCCCATTCCCTAATTTCCCCACTTCCGAGCTCACCGGCATATCGTCGACGCCCCTCCACCCCCCATTTGTTTTGGTATTTGTTTTAATAATTAGGGATTTATATTTTGATAAATAATAGGGGTTAAGTTGTTGTAGTTTATATTTTGATAATAATTAGGATTAGGGTTATGATTTGGAGTATTATTTTGTAAATTGGTGAGCATTTATTAAATTAGAATGAATTTTGGTATAATGAGTTATATATATATGTATATATATGTATATATGTATATGTGTATATATATATACATATATATATATGTATATATGTATATATGTGTATATATATATATACACATATATGTATGTATGTATGTATGTTGAGTATGAAATGCTTTTGATGAAAGTGTGTGGGTAAGTAAGCCATATACAGCTAGTAATAAACGTGATGCTATAAAGCTGTTTGATGGGTCCGATTCATAGTAGATTAGTATACATTTATGTCTTCTCAACCTTCCCATACAACAAAATTGTTTAATGTATAGAAAGAGAAAGAGAGAATGGAAGAGAAAGACAAAGAAGTATGGAAAAAGAATGTTTCCTATGTAAATATAGAGTAGCATTATTTGACTTTGTTGTACTTAAGTCCAAGTCCATGGTGATCAAGTATATTGAATCAAAGAACTTCGTAATTCTGGAATTCTGATGCTAATTAGCTAGCTAATCTGAGAAGATACGACTGCTGGGGTTGTTATCTTTGTCTCCTCAATTACCCCTTATTGATGTTTTACGAGGAAGGGTGAAAATCAGACCTAGCTAATATGTGTATTCTGCAATTGGTTGTAGTTTTAGAAGAACTTTCAAGATATACATTTCTTCTTCACCGTGCTCTTAATGAAAAATGAAGGGAAGAAAATATATTTTATAACTATACGTTAATAGAGTCGAGTCTTACTACCTAGAAGGGTGCCGGGTGCGCTCATTTGCAAAGATAAACTCAACCTTAAAATCCTAATATTTGCTAATGATATTGTATTTACGTCTCTTTATAGTGGAAGGACATCATTTTAAAGTAACCGCGATTCATAATTAAACATTTCTAATGCGATCTTATATGTTAATGTTAAAGGATAATTTATATTTCGTGATGGGTTGGATTATAAATTACCAAAATAACTCTTCAACGGGTTGGGTTAGGGTTGTGCAACTTTCGGTTCGGTCTGATTTTTTGGACCGGACCGAATCCGACCGTTCCGGGTTTCGGTCCGGACTTCGAGACAAATTCGGTTTTCGGTCCGGTCTGGTACGGTCTGAACTCGGTCCAAAATCTATTTTTTCCATTAAAAATCCAGTCGGGTCCAGAGTTTTTGACCGGACCGGACCGATCGATCGATCCGGGTTTGGTCCGGACCGAGCCTGACCGGTTCGGTCTTCGGTCCGGACCTCGGAGAGCATCGGTCCGGGTCCGGACCGATGCTCACCCCTAGATTGGGTGATTATATTAGGGGGTCTTGGTCCAAAGATCACACAATATACATAGAAACACATAAAACCTAATTAATTTCATCCTGAATCTCGTCATCCGGAGAGGAACGACCATGGAGAAACTCTAAAGGATTCTCGAGAAATTATGTTGATCTGGAAAACTAGTCAACACATGTTTGAAGAACGAAATCATATCATGGATTCAGGTAACACAACTGTTATCTTTGGTTTATTCAATTCTTGAAGGTTCGACAAAATGGATTCAGTTAATATTTGTGATTTGGTAATGCAAATCTCTAAGTGAAGAGTATTAAAAGCAAACCTCATCTTTAGACTGTTTTGACCCTCACATCATGGCCACTATTGTGATTTAATTAGAGACACACAATAGCCGTAATTTTTTTAAATAATAATCATTTTAAAAAAAATTCGAAAACTAATCAAAAAAAAAAAATTCAAAACTACGCAGATCGCGGGTCCAAACCGCAATCCGTGTCCATCCGCGATCCGTGGGACGGATCGCGGATCGGATCCGCGATCCGTGGGACGGATCGCGGATCGGATCCGCGATCCGTGGGACGGATCGCGCTATAAAAGCGTGTTCCGTCTGTTTTTTTTTTAATTTTTTTTTGATTTCAGTTATTAAGTTTTTGAGTTTTCAGAGGTATTCAATTAATTTTTGAGTTTTCAGATTAACTTTTCAGTTAATTTTTGAGTTTTGAGATTAAATTTTGAGTTAAAATCAGTTAATCTCAACTAGTTTTTATTATCTTCTCGGGTTCGGACGACACTTCTCTTCTAGTTTTTCTTCCATTCGAAGCTCGCACAACACTTAATTCCCAGCTTATCTTAGACTCAGGTAAATTTTACACAAATTTTTTACTTAAGAATATTTTAAATTAAGATTTAATTTCTTTGTTAAATTTAAATTATTTGGAATTGTTTTGTTATTTTCTATTATATTTAATTTTAAATATTAGTTGTAATTTTGTATCTGTTTATAATTAAATTAAATGTATATACATTTAAAATTTGTATAACGTACATTTACGAAATTTATTATATAATATAAGTATTTGGAATAGTTATTTATTATTTTCTGTTAAATTAAAATTGTAATATTAATTGTATTTATGTGTTAAATTGTTATAGCTTTCAATATTTCTATAACATGCAATTTGTCATGAAATGTACGAGTAAATTATTTTTTAATTATTATAATTAATTCTGTTTTTATTTTCATGAACAGTTGCTTTGACAAAATGAGTCATTTAAGTAGAAGTCGCTCTGTACAAAACGAACGTGAGTATAATGATGCAGTGGATAGAGAATCTATTTCCCCACTTCTCGGAATACCAAATTGCATGTTCAGAGTCAATGATATTTGCACAAATGTAAGTACTAAAAAAAGTATATTGTGTTAATTTTCTAAATATTTAAATTACATTTTTTTAATTGATTTATTTTTCACAATATATTTGAATATATTATAGCCGGAGGCTGTTTTGGAATGTCGTGCACATCGTCCAGTAATTCCTTTCCACGATTGTTTTAGTCAAGCACTCAAAAATTTGGGATTATATCAACTTGCCCAAATAAAACATACAAGGACAAACAATAGATTGATTACTGCACTTGTAGAGCGTTGGCGTCCTGAGACTCACACTTTCCACTTACCGGTTGGGGAGGTTGGATTAACATTGCAGGATGTTAGCTGTTTGTGGGATCTACCTATCAGTGGTATTCCAATAATCGGGCACAGTGATCGAGATAGTCGTGAGTTAATTAGAAATTCCTTCGGGATTGATATAAACGCCGAGATTATGAAAAAAGGTAAAAGAATGGTAGGAGGAGATGAGCCACAAATGTTCAAAGAGTCCGGATTTAGCATCAGTTTGCAATGGTTGCGGGTAAATTACGGGAATCTGCCAAAATTTCCCACAGATGAAGAAGTGGCACAATATACACGGGCTTTCATTTTAGATTTGTTTGGATCCATGGTTTTCCCAGATAGCTCTGGGACAGGTGTTCCAGTTATGTATTTGAGGTTTTTGTAGGTGTTGGACAAGCCGATAGTATACAATTGGGGTGCGGCCGTGCTTTCATGTTTATATCGCAACCCGTGAGCACGGATCGCGGGTTCGACCCGCGATCTGCGTAGTTTGATTTTTTTTTTTTGGATTAGTTTTCGATTTTTTTTTAAAATGATTATTATTTAAAAAAATTACGGCACAATAGCCTATCTTAAACCAAAGAACGGCATAAAACAGCATAAAATAAGCAACCAGAACGTGTAGTCAAATATCAAAACCAAATCAACTATATGGGACCTAATTTGATACCTAACCCAATGTAATATTCTATTTTTCTGTACATATTGGTGATTGGATTTTTTTTCTCTCTCTCAAAGACATTACACATATGGTCGTATGAAAGTAGTTGAGCAACATTTAATACTATACTAACCCACTGAAGGAAGTATCACATAATTCACATTGGCCAGCTTGTTGTTGCTTGATTCGCTTCAACATATATTAAACAAGTTAGACTAGGTATAATCATATATGCACATGCATTCTAAGTGCTCCGACTCAATAAATAACTTATTTTCATTCTTGAAAACGATGGTATAATAAATAAAAAAACCACTCTTACATCCTTTGCTTTTTGTTTCCACTAATTACAAGTGGAATAAGAAATGCAACAATTGAAAAATGTACATATGATTGTCTCAACCAGCTGTTAGTAATGTTGGATTCAAAGTCCTAATGTCCAACTAAATGTGACTTCACTAACGTAATCGATTTGAGTAAGCTAGCTTATTAAGGAACACGTTATGGGGGGTATTTTATAAAACATTTTAGGGTTTTAACACAATACTACAATAATCCTTGTGTGATCTCCATCATCCCTTGAGAGAGAGGTGCCTTACCTATAGGAGTTCGGAGGTCGTGTTTGTGGATCGCGAGAAAACTTCATCCGTGTACCGAAAAGAATGATATGGCATCGTCTAATAAGTCTCCTAAGGTTTTATATATCAATTGGTACACAAGCTACAGTTTTGTCATTTATTCTCTTGATTTTGGTCCAGTTTTAAAGTTTTTCTCATGCGACAAAAGATCTATTTTCCGTGCATCCATAATTGGTTTTACCTTTCTTTTTAATCTATTCTTACATGACGTCTTGTACATACTCAAATATGTTTGCAAAGGTTAGATTAAAACAGACATTAAAGTTGTTAACTGAGGATGATATATGTTAAGACCAAAACCCTAGTTAGGGAACAAAGCGTGCTTAGGGTGGGTTTAGTGTTTAAGTGGTGCTTTGACTTGGGGTATGGAGGTGGGTATGGTTGGGAGTGAGGGTGGTTCAGGTGATGGTGTAGAGGTATGGGTCTGATTGGTGGTTGATGAGGCTTTTGGTTTTAAAGAAGAAACACAACCCTTCATTCTTCCTCTTCACACTCACTCTCCCTCTCACTCATTCTTCTCCCTTTCCTTCCCTTCACGCCGGCGACAAGGTTGTTGGAGTCCGACGTGTGGTGGGCAGCAACGACGTAAGGAGAAGCATGGCTCGAAGGCGCAACGTCAGTGATTGATTCAGTTATAATACCACAAGTGCATGACATAGGTGAAGACACGATAAGTACGGGTCGTGTCCACAAGGAGTGCGTGCGAGTCAGAGTTCACAATACTCGAGTGAGAAAAAAGTAAGAGAAATGAGGTCGAAATTACTCTACGATGCATACTAAACTAGAAAATAAACGATAAAAATAAACCCATTGGGGGTAGAGAAAACATGCGGAAATGAAAATATGTGTACGTGTGTGTTCATTTGTGCTCATCACAACATGTACATGAAATCCATAAATCCAAATCCAACTTTGCCTCCACATATAATAAGATAAATCATTATCATTAAAAAGATACAAGATAATAATTGAAATGAAGCTAATATGAGCACATGTATAATAACCAAACCCCACTATGTGTCCACATGATATAATATTTAACACAATCATTAAAACATACAAAAAATTAATAAAGATGAGGCCAACATGAGCACATGCATGCACATGTCATGTTTTCTTCTTCCACTCCATCATTTTCCTCACATCATCATTCCCCATAAAATAGGCTCACTAATCTAAGCATGTGCTAAGCATCACTCAAGAGCATTAGCATATCAAAGATAACAGTGAAAATCTCACTAGATGGTTATGGAACACGTGAGATTCAAAGGTTAGGATCTACACACACTTAATACATCACCTTCTTCTCCACCCCCTAATGGGGATCGACTACTCCCTACTTATCTCTAAACTAAAGAAAACATAAAAACAACCCAAAACCATAATGGAAAATTCAGAAAACTAGATTAGGCAAAGAACACACATAAAGGAAATTGTATCAAATGGAAGACATCAATATAAACAAAATGAATTAAACTAGAATGAAAAGAAAGATTAAAAGGTTGCTCATCTTCTCCTCCTCTACACTACTAATTAAGAAAGTAAAACATGCTCTAATAAACAAGAAATAAAACCTACTTTACTAATAAACAAGAAATAAAATTAACCTAAGGAGGACAGGGAGGAAGAAGAAGAAAGAAGGCATTATAAGTCTATTTATAGAAGAAATAAGGATTTAGATGGATCTGGATGCAATATGATGGTTGTAATAACTTTCTCTATAGTCTGGTGCACCCATATAATCAAGACTAAGCCACGAGAGGATGTATGTAGTCATTTGTGAGGCTCAAGTCAGAATTGTGGAGATTTTGGGGTTGGGTGTTGATGGAATGAGAATTAGTCCAATGATTGGGAGTAGGGTGTTGGTAGAATTCTGGGTGTTTGGGAGGAGGATACTGGGGTGGGCATGAAGTATGATACTCAGGATTTCTAAGGTTTCCCCATGAATATGTCCTCCCTGGTAAGACGTGAATGCGTATGGGTCATAATGAGTACTTTGGGAAAAACATCATGATATTCGGGTTTGGGAGGAACATATGAACACTCTTCGAACACCTAACCCCTTAAACCACTTTGGTCATCTGACGTGGCTTCTGGAACCACCAATCCATTCAAACCCTTTACCCAATGCATGAAAGAGACCAAAGTTTCTTGTAATGTCTCAGTTTGGTGACCAACATATGATCCGACACAACTAGATGGTGGTCTAGCAGTCGATGCCTCTCTAATATTACCCCAATCTGAAGATTGCTCGGCTACAATTATTGTCCCAACCATGCTTTGTGTTTGTCTGAGCACCCCAGGATGCATGAGTCTAGAATACCAAAGAGAATAGTCCTGGTCCCAACAATAAAATAGATGGTCTCCCATGTAACCATCCATCTCGACAAAGTACTCTCGAGTCGACCACTCTCACCACCATGAGGCCAAGCTCGTAAAAAGTGTTTGACTCGACCCTAAAATGCTTATAGAGAATGTAAAGGGGAGGATACTAGAACGTAAAAGTAGGTGAGAAGAGATGACTCAGAGGAGACTGGAAAAATCCGTAAAGCTAGCGTGGGTAAAGGGTGAGGGTAGAAACCTAATCTAGTAAACACGCTCAAACAAACTTAGGTTGGCTATGAGTCCTTAGACTAGACAATGCTTAACTGCGACTCTCCACACTCCCGAACGTCTCACCTCCCTCGGTCGAAGGTCACAAAGCCGAATGATAAAGTCAAGACCCGGAGATCCCAAAAGTTCCAATGCAAAACTAAGCAAACGACGACGTTCAGGCAATGACGTCGAGAATGAGATTGTCTCCTAAGTGTGCCCGAATCCTAGGAGTCAATTTCTACTTTATTTTAGATTAAGGTTTTACTTGAGTATGATTTGTGGGTCTAAGGGAGGAGTGATGAAATCCCCTACCTTATCTTGAAGACTATAGGTGGTGCCCCTTAAGATCAATTTTCCTTAAACTAGCAAGCAACTCACCAAACAAGCACTCACCTCACTCTTGTTCCAATGCACCTTACTAACTAATGTATGTTTTAACCATGTATGAATGAGAGAACGGGTGTACATACTTCACGTCAGCACTCAACAACACAAAAAATAAAGTAAAGAAAAGACGAATGTGTACAAGGTCTAGAAATGATGCATGACTTAGATGACAATCCACTAATCTTTTGCTTCAATTTTTAAGGTCCAAGTTGTATTAAGAGGAGAGCATGCAAAGAAAATTAAGTTTTAACATCAAAACATAGCATGCATGGAATCAACAGTGGAAGGTATCAACTAGAAACAAGCAGACAAAGCTACTAGTGAAATTGAAATGTCAAACTCCTCACCAAACCCTTGGGGATTTTGATCCCCATCCCCAAACTTCACCAGTATGCTCTTCTACTCCTGTAGGCTCCATTGTCCACTTGTTCCCCTGTCGAGTAAACAAAAGAGAAAAGACAACATAAAAACAAAACAAAAATCCCACCAAAATAGTGACCTCGACTACGAAAATGGCTCCTCGACAACGGTGCCAAAAACTTGATTGATTTAGTTATAATACTGCAAGTGCACGACGTCGGTGAAGACACGGCAAGACGTGTCCATGAGGAGCGCTTGTGACTCGGAGTTCACAATACTCGAGTGGGAAAAGAAGAGAGAAATGAGGTCAGAATTACACTACAATGCGTACTAAACTAGAAAACAATCGATAAAATAGACCCATTAGGGGGTAGAGAAAGAATTAGGCAATGAAAATATGTGTACTTGTGCGTGTTCATTTGTGCTCATCCCAACACGTAATACATGAAATCCATAAAACCAAATCCAACTTCGCCTCCATTTGAAAAAAGATAAAGCATTATCATTAAAAATACACGACAATAATTGAAATGAAGATATTATGAGAACGTGCATAATGACCAAACCCCACTATGTCTCCACATGAAATAAGATTTAACACAATCATTAAAACAACAAAATATTAATAATGATGAGGCCAACATGACCACATGGATGCACATGTCATGTTTCCTTCTTCCACTCCATCCTTATCCTCACCTCATCATTCCCCATAAAAATAGGCTCATTAATCTAAGCATGTGGTAAGCATCACGCAAGAGCATTAGCACATCAAAGATAAGAGTGAAAATATCATTAGATGGTTATGAAACTTATTTGAGGTTCAAAGGTTAGGATCTACACACACTTAATACATCACACGATCACAACACCTTCTTCTCCACCCTCCAATGGGTACCGACTATTCCCTACTCATCTCTAAACTTAAAAAAAACCCAAAACCATAATGGAAAATTCAGAAAACTAGATTAGGTAAACTTTCTCTATATTTTGGTGCACCCATAGAATCACGCCTAAGCCACGGCAGACATGGGGGACCAATTGGACCAAAATGATCCGCCACTGGTGGATCGTTTGTGTCCGATTGGCCCCGATTTCTTCCAGGAGCTTAAGTATTGTATTTTGCACGTGGGTTGTGTTCTTGGCCCGCTGGTTGGAGTTTGTTTGGTCTTAATTGCCCAAATACTCTTCAAGATCATGGTATTGAGGAATTTTTGCTCCTGAAATGTTTTCCGTGCGTTCAAGTCTCTCTGAATTTCATTTGGGTTGTTCCTGATTTGCAGATGGGTCCTTGTACTGACAAACATGTCCACTTTGCTTCATTTGAGTCATTTCTTCTTGCATTTCAGTCTTTTTCTCTTCATTTCTCTTCTTTATTACCTAACACCTGAAACACCATAAATAAACACTCGAGTAGCACAAAATTGGGGTAAATACATGATATATAATATGAATACAATGTTTGATATGCTACTAATCAGTCAACATTGAGCGATTCCGACGAACACGAAAATCTTGTAGGCTCCGTGTATGGCTTGTTACATTTCATGGCCACCCACACTCTTTGTAGTAGACCTAAGGGTGATATGACTACCAACCTTGGTGGCGACGGAGGTAACTGTCCAGCTTTGATGGCAGCGGAGATGACCGCCTGGACTCCTTTCCGGCAGGGATATGTCATCTTGTGTGACCACCCGATATGTCAGCTTGTGTGAGCAACCGGGGCTTCAACTTGTGTGAGCACCCGATGTGTCAGCTTGTGTGAGCAAATGTTTCATATGCATGTACTAGTATGATAGGTTCTGTGCGCCATATATACTTTCGTATGCATGTAGGTGGACTTGGTATATGTGATTTTCGTTATGAAAACTCATGTATTGTTTCATGTTTGCATTTTCAGGCCTTGAGCATGACTGAGCGGGTGGCGACCGAGGATGAGTGCACTTCGGGATCAGATTCTCCAGTTCTATTGTTTAGGTTGTTACGATTACCTGTATTTGTACTTTCTCATTTTTGATGTAATCGTAGTTTGAAAACTCTCGTGTAATGGTGCACTTTTTGATTTATATGAGTAATGTGCTCGTGTTTTTCTGGTTTTAATTCCTTGAATATCGTTTTAATTTTCCGTTGTTTTTAGGGAAGGTTACAATATAAGGTTAAGATATTTGTTTCATTCATTCTTGGAGAGGTTATGACTTCTTCTTTTCAATCGAATGACCATACCACTGTTAAATCCTTTGGTGTACGTGTTTCCTATTATATTTGCCGATTAAGAGAACGTCCAATACATGTCTACATGAGCATCTTATTTTTGTTTTGTTAACATTGATATTCATGTTGTCCATGCCAAGTCAACTCCTATTGGTTTTAGGTTTTTAATTTGTATTCTTATAAATTCAAAGAATTCCGAAGGGCCATTATGGTCCGTTCAAGTTTCAGTTCCCTCTTGTTTATTCAAGGTCATATTTTATTCTGAAATATAAGCTTTTTTGGGAATTTGTGTTTGATAAACGAATTATGAAAACTTGGCATTTGGAAAGCTTTGATTTGGAAACAATAAGGAAGGTTTGTTTGGAAATTAGAATATATGGGTGATCTGGTTGAAGTGTTGGAAATTTTAATTTCTCTTTTCTTATTTAAGGTCATATTATATTTGGAAAGTTTGCATTTTGCAAAAAAAATTGAAAAGTTGTAGTTGGATTTTCTTTTGGATATTTCAAACATGAGTTTTCTTTTCATTTAAAGAGAATAATTAACATATGATTTTATTGGGAGCATTGGTTTTCAGAAAGGTTGATTATTTCTCTTTATTTAGTAATTGTTCCAATTTATTGTCATCTTAAATGCAAATTATATGACTTACATTGATCCGATTAAATCATTTTTTATGGATTCGGGACAAATCCATTTGTTGTTAATTAAGTGAATAATCATTTGAGTTTTGCATAATCACCTATAAGTTAATATTATGCATGACATGGTTTATGCATGTACTATAGCTTGTTGAAGTCCAATTATTTTCTTTGCCATTAGGTTCTTTTAACAAGTTAGTTATCTTGTTTAATTGTGTGTTTGACATGTTAAATTTGATATTATTTCTGCATTATGTTGTTGTAAGTTTCAGAAACTTCAATTATTTTCTGAAATTACTTTTTAGTCCTTATCTTGTGCCCTTTTTAAAAATTTCTACAATGCAATCTACAAGGAATTTCGGACTGAAAAATTAGTCATATATTACCTGAAATATGACATGGTTTGTGTGATTTTTTTCGTAATTTATTTGTATCAGAATTATTATATATTGCAAAAATTGCATATAAGGACAAATTGGACTTGACAACAATAGTTTTCTTTGCATATTTTTAATTTGGACTGATTTGTGACAGATTTTACATATTTTGACTACAATGGTATTAAATGATATTTAATCTATCTTTATCATCCCTTAAACTTATTTAGCATTATCATGTCATTATTCACATTTTTAATCTAAATTGTGTAAAAAAACTTCATGAATGTCTAGTAAGAGCTTTTGATTTGGATGGCTTGGCATTTCACCTACGTGACATCAAGTAGGAATAATTGATTGTCTAGATTACATGAGGTTAACGTTCAAGTTGCATTTGGATAAATGAGATTAGCTAATCTTCACCAATGTGAATAAGTTATGCTCATATCTAAATGGGTGAAGCGGTTTTACTTATGTAATGAATATGTAATATTTAAATTTCCAACGAAGTTATGTTGCATAGACCTTTATGTAAATGAGATTGGTTTCATGTTACTTTGATTAACTACTAGCACGTTGTTATTTTTGCCAAAGTAGAAGTAGCGACATTGCAATTTGTTAATGTTAAACAACTGTGGATATGGTTTACATGTTTGAATAAAATTATTTTGGTAAGTAAATTTTAATTTTATAGTTGAAAAATGTTTTGTTTGTGTGCCTTTGTTGAATGTCACGAACTTCCTTGAGTAGAAGGAGTCAATATTGTTTCAATTGGGCTTACTTGGTCTCGAGCTTTGCTTTCGAATGTCACCTCTAGTTGCACTTACAGATGGAAGCAATGCACATGCAAAGGTGTTTTATGAGAAATGGGAAAGATCCAATAGATTGTCTTTGCATTACAAATTACAACATGTGCCTAAAGATATCAGGGATCTTATGATACCTGACACCTCAGCGTCCGTGTATCATGATACTATTAAGAAGCAATTTGTTGGACTGTCAAGGCAAAGGGAAGTGGGTAGATTCAAAATTTCACTTTCATGTGTATACTGGGACAGAAAACATAAGAGAATGCATTATGAGCATGCGAGATGTTGTTGGAAAGGTACGACCTAAAAATTACCATTGTTGATTCCTTTTTAGTCAACTTCATCTTACATTCATTGCCAATTGAGTATGATCTCTTTAAGGTCTCTTATAACACACATACAATGAATGATCAATTAGTGAATTATTGACCAAGTGTGCTCATGGGGAAGAGAGACTACTCTATGACAAAATGAATGTTGTGAATTTAGGTTTCTCTCAGTGTGGCTAACATGCCCATCAATATGGACATTTAAAGAAGATTTGTGCTAAGTATCACCAATGGATAAAGAAAAAGAATTTAGGTAATATAATCTCTATGCTCTTATCCTTTGTGTCTAAACATCAAACACTTTCAAACTCTCATTACCTACACTCAAAGTCAAATTTTACCACTTGTGTTTCAATTCTTATCATATTTAAGTGTGATCAAGTCTAGAGTATTAGTTGTTGTTCCAATTCTATATTCGCAAAGCAAAATTGAGCAATGGGAGATTATTCGCAAGGCTTGTGGTGCTCGTGGTGTAAAGGTGGAGATCTAGGCCCAAATGGAGATCAGATAGTGGAAACTGAAACGGGGATCAAAAGATCGAGCGGGACTTGAAAAAGATGACTAGATCACGGTGATTTTGATCGAACCTCTATAAAAATTTGGTGTCGATTTTGTGGCTTGGTTGCTCTATCCCTACTTAGTGTTAGTTCTAGATTTAGTAAAGTATTTAGCTTGTGATTAGAGAATCATCAGTCCAAACATAAACTATCAAGATTAGCTCAGCTAGTAGATCTTTGTTCCTTCTTTGGTTTGAAAGAGAGATTGGGCTCTAACATTGTAAGTTACATATCGGAATTCAGGTATACAATAGTAAGCACTTAAAAAATACAAATTAGTCATGCACATACAGTGGCGTAGCCACACACAGGGCAGGTGGGGCACCTGCCCCACCCAGATTTTGGAAAAACATTCCCAATTTGTTTTCTTCAATACCGTAGATTTAGGTGTAGTATCTTGAAGTTTGTGGTATAATTGTTTCGTTTAATTTGATATTTAGGAGGAGTTAAGATAATATTTTGACAACAATTGATTTTAGAGTCAATTTGATACGGTTTGGGAACTTTGAAGTTCTTTTGAACAACTACATTCGGAAGAAACGCTATAATCTTTTGAACTTGCATTGTTGTGTAAGTTTGATAATTTTTTAGTTGAAAAATAAACATTGCATAGATTTTAGCTAGGTGTTGTGGACGTTTGAGATTTGACTTTTTTGATTACGATGTGCAATATTACTTTCCAAGTACAATTATGTTTATTGACATGTTATATTTTACTTTAATACTGTCGAGTTCGTTTGTTGGCTGAAAATGGAATGAAAACTTAAAATAAACTAGCATTTATAGGAAACTTATTCATCAATGTGATTTTATACATAAGAGTCATAGAATGAATAATAAATCTAAAGTCTGCAATCCCATGAATGAAAATAGCAATAAACATAAATAGTAACAATTATTACAAAATTCTTTTGTTATAATTTTTGGTTATAATTATACACTATTTTGTTCTCTCTATTTGTCTAGATTTTATCGATTTTAAACTTAAGAACGAACACAGTCAATAAATCTTCCCAAACCAATTACTTTGTGTTTGAATATTGGATTTTGAGTTGTAATAATAAAATCAATTTAACTAATATGTTGTGTTTAATGGTAGTGAAAATTTCTTTGGGATGTTTGAATTTTAATGTATTCAGGTTTGGAAAAATGTTTAAAATAGGAAGAATATTCTCAATTTTTTATTTTTTTTAATTTAAAATATCGTCTTAAAATTGTGGATCCTCCAAAAAAAATCGACAATATGAAGACAATCTGCCCCACCCAAAAATAATTTCTAGATCCGCCCCTGTAACTCCATGAAATCGAACACATAATCCGAAGTTAAAAATTTCCGCCTTGCTTACGTACCAAAAGCTTAATGTAGAAGGAATTTGTATATATCTTTGGTGCATAATAGAACCGTAGGGATATCATTTTCCCAAACGAGATTTCCAGATATGTTGCTTTCACATAGGATTGGTAAGAAGGAATCCGATTCTTTTATCATGCATGGATTCAATGAATAGGGAGGGATTAATGGCTAAAACACAATCTTCCTTCATATTTGATACTCTCATATTTACGGTTTAAATAATGTTGATAGTGGAGAAAATGGAGGCCTAAAGTCCGGACCATTTGCCATTATTAAAAATTTAAAACCAACATTAAACTTAGATCTCTCTTCATGCTAATCCTCGTTGACTGTGCCTAGGTACATTATTGATGCTCGAATAAGCTAGTGAACTTACAAAGGTAATTACTTTCACAACATATAAGTGCTTACATGTAAACTAATTTAAAAATCTTACAACCGTGCGATGATTCCAACCCTGATATTAGTACTATATAATTTATGCCTAATCACTCATTAATGAAATAATACGATATGGAAAGAGCCGTAGGTAGGGTGGGGGTTATGGATGTGATGGGGTTAGAACTTATCTCTTAGAGCAACACCGGTGGTGTCTGGGTTATCTCGGGTATCCAACATCCACGCCAGATTTTTTCTCTGTCACGTCAGTTTTTTCTCTGTGTGTCACATCTTTTTCTTAACAATACTCAAATTCACCCACGAATTCAACTATCTTTCATCCACATCATTTTCTTTTACTTTCTTTTTTAATTCTTTCACAACAATCAACAAATTACATAACCGGATATTATTGTAATTACTTTAATGTAATTAATTAACACTCTTTATTATTAAGCCGCGAAAATGTTATTAATAATTAATAAATCATACTACATATTACACTAATTGAAATTCCAAAAATTAAAATATATATTACAAGAAAACATTGTCAATCAACATTTCCTCCATAGCGTTGTCATATATTCTCGACCAAATCGGATTTTAGAGAAATGTTTCTCTATATTCTTGAATTCAAATGTTATTTTGTATTTTATATGTATTTTGTAAGACAATGTAGCATTAATCTTTAGTATTTCTTGAATTAATGTTGATGGATTTTGATTAAAATTTAAAATTGTTAACCATAAAATAACTACAAATTTCTTAATTGAATAACCAAATTACAACATTAATTTAAAACAACTTACAAATTACATAAATATTTAACAAATTAATTACAAACAATAACTAAATTAAACTAACTCAATTAACAAATTAAATTAACTAAATTACAAACCAAAAAAATTAAACTGACTAATTAACTTAAAAATTAACTAATTTAAACTAAACAAAAACTAATTACATTTAATTTAATATTAATTACATTTAATTTAAAAACAAAAAAACTAAATTAATATTACATATAATTTAAACAAAAAACGAACGGGGGAATCCGCTGCCAGGCGGGAATCCGGGTGGCCGGGCAAAAGGCCACCGTTAAAGGTGGCCTTAAATAAGTATTATTATATGCTCAATAAGTATGGCTTTTGTAGATTAGAAGCTTCTCTCAACCATACAAATGTCACGATGGCATTCACTTCCTCGTGCATGCCATGACAAAAACGAATAGGTGAAGACATCACTGAGGGGAAAGAGAAGAATATTAAATCTCTGCACTTCCTTGCTTTTGTCTGACCTTGCTTGTGCAGTTGTGCTAAGAGATTTATAATCCCATGCAACGAGGGAATATATTCTTCAACTCCTATCACAAGTCATAATCAATCAAATATCCAAATTTAATCTTCTTCAACTCATCTACAGAAATCAAACTTGTGTCCTCGTTGTTAGTTTGTTGGGACTTATTTCTTCTTGTTTGTGAATTAACTTTTGTGAGTTAATTGTTTTTGCAATTGGCAATTCTATGCTCGCTAATTTTGGGATTTTTTTAATGTATATAATGGATAAATGCTGAGATATGATAATGATCATTTATCCATTATATACATTAAAGCATGTGTGGTAACAATGTTAATGAAATTTTGGTCTAACACTAATATTTTTAAGTTAAGCAACGTGGAACTATAATTGGAATGCTTACAAGTACGGGTGCAAATGGTTACCAACTATTCGAGTATTCGATTCGAAAATTTCTATTTAGTTGGTATTTGGTAGATCCATGTTACCACTTTAATTTCAGATACAGATTTAGTTTAAAAAACTACCAATTAGAAATCGGATACGAGTTCAGATACAAAGTATTTCAAATTCTAATTATCCGAATTATTAGGAAACATGGCCAAATACACATTAGTATCGAAAATTTAGTATTCGAAAATTTTGATTCGAAAATTAATTACAATATACATATCTATTTAATTTTGGATAATATCCGAATATCAATTAGTATTTGAAATTTTTGAATATTCGGATTCGAATTCGGATAGTTCTACTGATTTCGGATTCGAATTTGGTAATGAATTATGGAATTCGAATTCGGATATATTAGGTATCTGAATCAAATTATGCGAGTTACACCCCTACTTACAAGGTGTCAAGTAGTCCACGAGAGGGCGGAGGTCAATGTATTTTTGTTTCTTTTATTGGTTAATTTATTAGTAACCATACAAGTAGGAGTGTGAATTTCCTATCCAATACAACACAAACTTATTGGAAAAATGTGTTTGGTTTGGGCTTGACTGAGTTTGGGTCTAAAAGGATTGACATAGTGACTCAATACTAGTTAAATTTGTTGGACTTAGATTTAATTACAAAACTAATGACCAACTCATTTTTTCTATCTAAATTTATATTGAATTACAATATTATTATAAATGTCCTGCATTGTCAAATTGGAAATAAACTTCAATTACACTTGAAATTTTCCCATCCCGGTGTAAAAATGGTTTCGGCCAACCCTTCTTGAATTTAAGTCTAATTGTTCCATTGTGGGGATATTGTTCTAGGAAGTTCTGGATTATATAGCCTTATAGCCCATAACACACCCTTTTAAATGTAAAAAGATAATTTTCCTAAAAAATGTAAAAAGAGAACTAAATAGTAATTACCTATTCCATCAAGTATACAACTCGAAAAAATACATACTCATAAAATAAATAAAATGGTAATTGATCAGTTCATATAAGAAATTAACTATATCAAAGTTAGGATAAAAAACTGTCTGTGCATATTATTTTAGTATTCAAATGCCAATATTCATGTCAGCTTAATTAAGTTTTAAGCACAATATAATCTGCCTTTAAAAATGACTCCATAACAAGAATGAAATCGGACCTAATCTTTTCGATCACCAACGTTTCGAAAGTGGGCTCCTTATGTTAATCTTCCATATCTATCGTCATGCACAGCTGGAAAAAATATATCTAAAATGTCGTTTGCTGCAATAAACAGGATAGGCATGAGTTTTTTTTCTTCCAAGTTTATATTTTAATTTCTGGAACTCGTAAATGAAATCCTTAGTAGCTTATGACATTTGACCTTACGCCTCGTTTGGATTGAGGGTAACAGGAAGGTAAAAGTTAAAAGGTAAAAAAAAATGTATTGCAAAACATTGTTTTCACTACAATTATTTTACACCTCTTCATTTTTACCATCTTATTACTTCTGTTCCAATTAATATTGGCGTATGTTAATGTTTTGGTACCTTAACGTAAAGGTAGGTATCGGGCCTGACCAGGCCGGTGGGCCCATTTAATTAAACGGCACAGGTCGGAGCCCGGCCCATTTCAAGGGTGTCGGGCCCAGGCCATTACGTGCCGGGTCAAATGGGCCGGATCGGTTGGGTCGGATCGAATCAGGTTCGATTTAGTTCAAATCTTATCGGTCGGATTTGCATATATTCATATAAATGTCATAACTTATAAATTTTCAATAAAACACTATTAAATTATGATTTCAACAAAATAATCGGTTCATCGACTTCATTGTCTCACCGACTACCCGTCTACCCATCACAACCGATAGTTAAATTTATTAAGTACAAATTACATACCATAATACAATTTCTAATGTATTGGGCATTACAATTACAATTGTATATAGTTTTTTCGTCTTCGTCGGTGCTCTCATTGATTTGTATGTTCTGCATTCTCTGTTTCGCGTCCAACCAATCCTTCAAATAAACACTTGTCTCTAGTGATTTTGCAGATGTGTTGTGCCTCTTATCGATCATAACTCGTTTACTTGCGCTAAATACAGCCTCAAACACCATAGTTGACGTCGGCGGAGTTAGTAAATCACATTTTAATAAAGAAAAATGGAAATCTAGCATAGTTAGATTTCCACCAGTTTAAAACATCAAAAGATTTGCAATTTGCAGTAGTTAAGTACATATCCATATTTAAATATGCAGCTAATTCGTTATGTGATTAAATTTGTTCTAATCTTAATCTGTTTTTATTTACCTAATTTCATTGAAAGTTTTCATCATCATCATCTCCATCCAAAAGTAGGTGTTGTTGAGATGATGATGAACTAGCAATGTTTGAGCCTATTTGATTAACATTATGTAATCGTTCATATAAACTAAAATATCTATTAAGGTGAATTTAATCTGTTTTAAGTAATCTTCGCGACATTCATAATTCATATTTTCAAAAATAGTTTCTAAATAAATTTGTAAACCGATCATTCTAAATCTAGGATCCATGACAAAAACTAAACAAAAAAATTAATGGTGGAGGTTTCCAAAATTTATTAAACTTAGCCTCCATTACATTAATAATTTCTACAAAACTACCATTATTCCTATATTTGCAAAATACTTTAGTATTTTAAAGTAATTCAGATATAAATAAGATAGCAGTTGTGTAATATGTTCCACTTAATGTGTTTGTGAAGTTGAAAAATGGTTTTAAAAAATCTAACATAATTTTACAATTTTCCCAATCAAGATTAGTTAAAATTCTATCATTTTGTTTTTCATTATAAAAAGTTGTAATCAAATATTTATAAGGAAAACAACATTTCAACATTACATAATTAGAGTATCATCTATGAGGGACGTCTAATTTAAATTTTCTAGGTTAACATTATTACTAGAACACAATTCTCTAAATTCTTAATATCTGTATATACTATTACTACCTAAATAGGTGATAGCATCTCTAATATTTTGCAAATAAGGTTTTATTATTTCAAGTCCATCTTGTACAATTAGGTTTAAAACATGACAAACACATCTAATATTAAAAAGAATATCATCTAAGGGTGGCTTACATAATGTTACAAATAATTCTGCTGGTCTAGAATTATTACTAGCATTGTCAAAAGAAATTGTACAAATTTTATTTGTTATTGAATATGCATGCAATACATCTCTTATTTGGTTATATATAATCATAGTAGTATGTGGGTACAAAATCGGTGCGTAAGATATAATATTTTTATGTAAAACCCATGAATTATCTAAAAAATGAGCAGTTTTAAGATTTAGAGATTCAACTTGGCTAAATGGTATTTCATCTCTAATTATATAATCAACAATTACATCTCTACCTTTAATTGGATCATATTTTCTAGTTTTTAGTGTTCTAGAACTAGAGTCTAAAATAGATTATTATGAATTAGATGCTCCAACATTCTTATGTTTACATTTTTAGCATGTCTAGTCAGATGAGTAGTTCTTTGAGCATCAGATGCAGTAAGTTGGGCACCACATATTTTACATATAGCTTATTCTTTCCCATTTTTATCCTGTGATATGTCAAAATTATTCCAAACCTGACTAGTTCTTCTTCTAGTACTTTTGCTTCTACTTGATGCACTAACAGGTGGATTACTAACCCCCTCAGGTTCAAGTGATGAATTAATTGATGGGTCGGATGCCATGGAGAATAAAAAGAAGGAAAACAAAAATCTATATATTCTGACCAACGATAAATTCATGATAATTAACTCAAATAAAGTAAAAAGTTAAAGAAATGCAAACTAAAAGGTGAGAAACATAGGAGATTATGTCAGCGTGTCGCGAAATCGGACGAATCAGGCAGCAGCTTTAGGCTTTTGCTGAAACTCGACGTCTCGACCCACTTGTAGCAGAATAATAACACTTAGTGAAAGATTAAGAAGATTGGAATTTGGAAGAGAAGAAGATTAGAAGAACAAGAATTGGTGTGAAGAAATGAATGTAATTGGAGGTTTATATAGATTTTATATACATTTGCATAAATAATGGAGGGGATTTTTGTATTTAAAAAATAAATAAAACACCAACCACAAAAAGAGTCGTTGGTTTTTCTGTGCTGACGTCAGCGATACCGTTAGCACAGCAAAAAAAGCCCAACGGCTCTAAGAGTTGTTGGGCATATTAAACGAACCCGACGGGCTAGCCCCGCCTAGCCTGCCGGAGCCCGTTAACTTGAACGGGCCCGACCCATTAATTTTGGGTCGCCCCGACACCCACCTCTACCTTAACGATACCTTAAGAGTAAAAATGTTCGGATAACATAACATGCTTGTATATTTTAATCTTAACTTTGTTGGATGACTAGTCCTCAATTTACAACTACGATTGTAAGGTTCTACGCATGCTTGGTAACTCGCTAAGTTCCACTTGACTCGTAGCTCGACTCAATTCTTAAAGAGTCAAGCACGAGCAGAAATTCCACTCGGTAAAATAAACGAGCCGAGCACAAGCAACTCGCTCGATACTCGCTCGCTTAACTCTAATGCTCGATTATTATATTATATATATTATGTATATATGTAACATATATATCTAACATGCCCAATTTGTTACATAAATTACTAAAAGCATTAACACCAAGACCCTTAGTGAAAATATATGTCAGTTGTTCACCTGACTATGTATATGGTGTAGAAATCACACCATTCTGAACCATATCACAAACATAATGACAATCAACTTCAACATGCTTAGTGCACTCATAAAATGTTGGGTTATTCGTAATAAACATAGCTGCTTGGTTATCGCAAAACATCTGCATGGGAACCTTGACGGAGAGTCCCAAAGAAGATAGAAAAGATTGTACCCAAACCATCTCACAAGTTGTTTGTCATTGATATGTATTCTGCTTCAGCACTCGACCAAGAGACCACATTTTGTTTCTTGCTGCTCCAAGTAACTAGATTGCCACCTACATGTGCAAAAACTTGATGTGGATTTCCGATCTCCTTTATCACCAACATAACCGGAATCTGAATAAGCTGCAACATCTAGGTGACCATGGTTCCTGTAAAGAAGTCCTTTTCCGGGAGCTCCCTTAACATATGCCAAGACTCTCAGTGCTCCCTTCCAATGAACCTCTCGTGGTTCATGCATAAACTGACTCAGAAGACCCACTTCATAGGAGATATCGGGATGAGTGACTGTTAGATATATGAGTTTGCCAATAAGACACATGTACTGGGTCAGATCTTGAAGAAACAATGAGGATGTCTCCCAGAAAGGCTGCGACCGCTCAACAGGTGTACTCTCTGGTTTGCAACCCAGAAGACTTGTTTCTTCAAGTAAATCCAATACATATTTCCTCTATGAAAGAATCATTTTTCTTTTGGCATATGCAAACTCAATACCAAGAAAATATCTCGGTCTTCCCATGTCCCTTGTGATAAAGTGCTTCATCAGATGCGCCTTTGTTGCCTAGATGCCTTGACTATCAGTCCCTGTCAGTAAAATGTCATCAATGTATACTGTAAGTATCACACAACCTGCAGGAGTGCTCTTATAGAACACTGAGTGATCGACAACACATCTATGAAAATTGTCTGCAATTGCCACCACACTAAATTTCTCAAACCAGGACGAAGACTCCACTTGAGACCACATATTGCCTTCTTGAGAATGCATATAATATTCTCCCCCTGAGCAACATACCCTGGTGGTTGCTCCATAAATACGGTCTCAACTAAGTCACCATACAAGAAGGCATTCTTTACATCAAGCTGACATAACTCCCAAGATTGATTCATCGCTACAGACAACAAAATCCGAATAGAATTCAAACGAGCAACTGAAGAGAATGTCTCAGCATAGTCAACACCATATGTCTGACTAAAGCCATAAGCTACCAAACGGGGCTTGTAACGATCCAATGTACCATCCGCCTTGTGCTTCACAGAGAAGGCCCACCAACAGGTTACACCACTGGCCCCAGCAGGTCGAGGCATAAGCACCCACGTGCCACGAGATCGTACGGCCAAAATTTCCTTGTCCATGGCTTTCTGCCAGTGGGAATGTTGGGAAGCTTCCTGGTAGTTCCTCGGAATTGACTGAAAGGAATGTGTTCTAAAAGTGTTTTACTTTTATATGCCAATTATTATGAATTGGATGTGTAAACATTTTGTTCCTTGATTAAGGTATTCGTCTTTTGGAAGTGTTAAGGAAGATGTGTTTGATCCTTAACCGTAGAGCTCTAAAAGATAATGGTTTACATAAATCAAAAGGTATTTACAATCATGGTAATTAACATGGAACATTAATTACCGAGATAAGATTGTCGTGCTGGTCATCGATTGTTGTAGCTCTACAAATAATTGACGACGCGAGTATATAAAAGAGGAAAATATTACTTTTATATATTGAATAGACCTAACAAATAAAACATTATGGAATTGTGTTTCGTGTCATTAATGTTTTTTACTGTGTCTTGGATCCTTTGATATGAGACTTATATCTTTTCACTCAAGAAGTGCTTGATTTGATTATTGTTAAAAGCTATCAATGAGTATAGTGATAACGGCAATAGTTGGTTGAACATGACTTGTGCTGGAAAAGATAGCTAGTCAAACGATTATCATTGCCCCTCTTAATTGAGTGATGATATTAGTGAGCCCCTTGATAAAGCAAAATTATAATGTGCACAATGTAACTTGAGTTAAGTTACATAGTTATAATTAGCTTAAAGAGATCAAGAAATGAATATAATACAAAGGTGACACATTTCTACTTTGTATATATTCTTAATATTCGTAGGCAAGGGACGGACACAAGTGATGCACTTACATCACTAAATGGATCATGTTTTGGTTCGGGTGGAACAAAGACATTTATGCTAATTGGGCAACTGTAATTTGTAACTAGATACCGCTTATAGTTTGAGATATTAAGTATTTAATATCGCTGTCAATTTGGCTTAGATCCTCATATAGGTCACACCACAAAACTGGGAAACAAGAGGCTTGATTTTAAGTTCATATGATGTGTCGGGTTTCATGTGAAAATGGGGCACATGTGGTGAACGAATAAAATCAATATGTCATGAGAATTGACATAATTAGAATCATAATAAATTCATATGAGGTGTATATATTATGGGGTGTAATAATTTAATATTACATAGGATAATATATTACATAAGATATGAATTTGCTAAAGCCCCCAAAAGATTAAATTTTGTTGAAAATGAATCCATATTTTGACAAAGGCAAAATCAGGATCAAAACGGTAAACCTTTTTGGGTTCGGTCGACCAAGGTGTCTTAGGAACGGTCAACCAAACAAGGGTCGGATAAAGAAAATGATTGACCGAAATTGTCTGGAGTGTCTGGGCAATTGGAATCGGTCAACCAGGCTTAAACGGTCAACCGAGAGAAAAATTCATGAGCTATCTTGGAATATATTTGGTAGACTGAACAAGACACAGTCGTCCGAAGAGATGTGCCAGGAGAAATTTTGGTGGGTCAACGGTCGACCAGATCAAGACGCGTGATGTGATTTTTATTTATACCGCAAGTGCACGGCGTCAATGGAGACGTGGCAAGTAAGGGTCGAACACAAGGAGGGAGAGATTTGTTATTTGTGTGATTTACGATTGGGGGAAAGAAGGAGAGAAGAATAAATTTGGTTTTTGAGATTTTTGGTTTTAATTATCTAAAGCAAGAAACATGAACAAATAAAAATAAAACAAGAACAAAGATGACGAATTCCGTTGGGTGGAGGTTTAGATATCGGGTTTAGATTAGAGAATGCAGAAACTTATAATAAATCATATTAGTTATAAAGCATTACATGATAAATGATTTAACATAAACTCAAGTAATCAAAATATACTAATCACGAAATTAAAATAATAACATTTATTCGTCTTCTCTTCACCCTAAATCCGTCACCTCCACCCTTTGGAAAAAGTTAGAAACTCATGGATGAGAGGAAGGAGAATGGATCCTAGAGGAATTACAAAAAAAAACTAAAACAAGAAATAAAACAACAGAAATTTATTAAACTAAGGAATAAAAACTAGAACATAAGCTAAGGGACCAAGGACCCTTTTTACATCGTTCTCGGGGCTATTTATAGTTGCTACGAGGGACCTAAGTATAACATTGGAAAGTACACGTGTCCAGACACGACTGGACAAAATTGAAGCACACGGATTGTTAAGGGGGCGGCGGAATCGCCGCATGGTGTATGTGTTGTGCGGCGGAAACGCCGCAATATATTCTCTGATTTCATCCGGATTTTTGATGTGTGTTTATGGTATGATTTGATCCTCTTTTGCGCGTCTGGATGATTTCTTTCCATTCCCTTGAGCTCCGAATTATTTCCTTCATATATTTGGAGATCCACCTTGATTTTTCTTTAGATTTTCTCCAAGATAATATTTTGGTGCTTTAATTGCAATTAGGTCCTTGGCGTTTTGCAATTAAGTCCCTAGCTACTTTTGTGCTTAAGTCCCTGTTCTTTTTGTAATTAGGTCTTGAATGCTTTTATGCTTGGATGCATTTCAATTTTAAACCCGATAAACTTGAACTTGGTCTTTATGATAGAAATGAATCTTTTGCACGCGTTTATGCTCGGGACGTGGGTAATTTGCATTCAGGTCCCTGTATTCTGTAAATAAGACTAAACACATACCTTAGTAGCATTTATTGATATAAAAGTAATCTAAATGAAAGACATATGATGCAATGTATGCAATGCATCAAATACCCCCACACCTATATTTTGCTAGTCCCTAGCAAAACAGAAGATACGAAAAATAAAAACAGGGAAATCCTAACTCACTTTCGTAGGAGTCACGGTTGCACTTAGCATGTGCAACAAGCCTTTAAACCTCTTTGTTGCCAAGGAGGAGGAGTGTTATATCCTGAGGGTTTTCAGCGGATATACCCACAAAATCATAAATCAACATTTCATTAATAGTTCTCAATATCCCTACTTCAACCTTATACATCTCACTGAGAATTTTTGCATGCTCATTATATAAATCTAACTCATAAAAAATATGACTTGGTCTTTGTTCCTCCAACATTTACACCACTAACCCCTCTACACATGATATCACTTAAATTATTTTGCACGCCTCCTCTGGTGGTGAAGTATCATTTGGATCAACCATGGCATGGATCATTCTTTTAGCTTTGGGCCTTGAGTATTTTTTCTTCTTCCGTGATTCAACACATTTGCTTTTTGACACTTTTACCCTTTTTGCATTCGTGTAGCGAGTTTGGTCGATAATCCCGAGCTGGTAGACTCAAGTTACTGGGTTTCAAGATACCCCTACGGACCAGTGACTCAAAGGCTTGGGCTTTTGTAATCATTTTGCAGAATGTGCTTTCCTCACTTTATTCTTTTATTTTTAATTTTATTTTCCTCAAGGCTTAATTGCTATTAGAAGTCCACACTTCCTGGTATATTTTCCTCAACCTCTGCTTTTTATCAACCACTTCAAAGATTTGATTCATCCAATTTAAGTGCCTACATGTCTTAAAGGGCAATGAGTTATTTCTTTGGAACTTCGATTTATGTCATAATTTCTACAAGCAGAACTATATAATAAGGAACAAAACTCAATGCAATTTGTACACGGGTTTTGGCAGTTCAATCTTAAGCTATGTCATGAAACATTGATTTTTTTTAATCACGAAATTATATAGATAAATATATACATAAACACCCCCCACACCTAAATCATGCATTGTCCTCAATGAATGTGAATATAAAGCAAATGCACTTATTACCTTGGTGAACTGCGGTGGAAGGATGAAATTTGCTCAAAGTCAACCATAGTCAGAACTGGATTGAATGACACCATATTGGTGCATGTATCCAGTTGAATTGTTTCCTATGTTGCAATGAGAGTCCTGAGTCACAGGTTCCACACCCCTCACATAACTTGGTTCTCTTATTTGCTCGAGTGATGGTGGGTGTGTAGATGAATTCCTCCCCTTTTCTTACTTCCTTTTTGATTTTGTGATGATTCAGAAATCTTATAGATACGCGATTTCATCACAACATCACTTTGATTGCATATTATTTCTGGCTCACTATCAATATGAAAGATATTAAATTCAGCTTTTAAGTTCCCAAAAGATAATTGCATGAGCCCATTTCGACAGTTTATCAATGCTTCAGAAGTGGCTAAAAAGGGTCTGCCTAGAATTACAGGGATTTGTCGATTAGGATTTACAACAGGTGCGGTATCTAGTACGACAAAATCCACTGGGTAAATGAAGTCACCAACCTTGATCAAAACATCCTCTACTATACCTCTTGGTTTCTTAATAGAGCAATCAGCAAATTGAATGGTTGTCTTAGAGGGTTTTAGTGGACCAATGTTCATTTGCTCATAGACAGAGTACGGGAGTAAGTTAACACTAGCACCAAGGTCTAGAAGGACTTTGTTGATAAAAGTATCTCCTATTGCACAAGAAATTATGGGACACCCAGGATCCTTATATTTTATAGGAGATGTGTTGGACAAAATAGAACTTATGTTTGCAGTTAAGAATGCCTTCTTTGGTACGTTCGTTTTTCTCTTTTTAGTGCACAAATCTTTTAAGAATTTAGCATAAGCAGGTATTTGTTGAATCATGTCTAAGAGTGGAATGTTCACCTTAACTTGCTTAAATACTTTCAAGATTTTCTCTATTTGTGCACTTGAGTTCTTTTTGAGTCTATTGGGGAATGAGGCTTTAGGAACATAGACTCGCTCAGGTTCAGGTTGAGCTATGGGTTCAGGTTGAGTAGGTGGGTTGGGCATTTCAGATTGGACGTCGGGTTCAATGGTTAGGTCATATGTGGTAGCTTGATGGCTAGATTGATCAGACGTTCTAGGATTTACCACATTATTATCAATCTGTCTTCCGGACCGTAATGATACTACTGCATTTATTTGTTGGAACGGTCCTTCCTCATTAACCATTTGAACCGGTCTAGGGTTGTTATTTCCTGAAGGTGCTTGATAGGATTGATATGAATTATTAGATCTAGGGTTCACCTCAGGTTGACTTGGAAATCGACCCTTTTCTCTTTCACCTACTATTTGTGCTAGTTGGCTGACTTGTGTCTCTAGCCTTTGGAAGGTCTGGTTGATTGGTTGTATAAAGGTTTTCATCAAATTTTCCAAGCTTGTCAACCTAACCTCATGATCGACATTGTTACTAAACCCAGATGATGTATTATTTTGGTTATACGGGTTTGGTTGTTGTCTAGGAGGTTGACCTTGTTGGCTTGATGAGAAATTGGAATTATTACGCCAACCCGAGTTATAGGTTGATGCGTATGGGTCATTTCTAGCATGGTTATACATGGCATTAACTTGTTCCCAGTCCGCACAATCCTCCATTACATGACCAGTCTGACCACATCTAGAGCAAGGGATAGACGAGGCTTGATTTACTCGGGTTTGGGTTTGTAGCTCTAAACTTTCCATTCTGCGCATAAGGGTAGCTAGTTTTGCTTCAGCCGCTATGTTGGCATCTACAGTTAAGACACCTGGTTTGGGTTGACTTGCTATTCTAGATCCAATACTCGGGTTAAGCGGTGTTCTAGCATTGTCCCATTGCATACTGTTTTCAGCTAAATCCTCAAGAAAAATCCAGGCATCATTTTCATTTTTCGACATGAAGTTCTCTTGGCTTACGGATTCTACCATAACCCTAGATGTGGGTGTCAATCCCTCATAAATAATTTGGCACAATTGCCATCTTGGAATTCCATGATGAGGGCATTGGGTCAGCACACTTTTAAATCTTTCTAGATAGGAATAGAACGGCTCGCTCTCAGATTGAACGAATGCAACAATTTCATTCCTAATCCTCATAGTCTTATGGTTGGGGAAATATTTTTTCAGGAATATTTGAACAAACTCAGCCCAACTCCTAATAGATCTTTCGGCTAGACTATATAGCCATTTCTTAGCGTCGTCCTTTAGTGCTAGAGGCACAAATTTCAGACGCACTGCCTCCTCAGGGATATGCTGGTATTGCATAAGAGAGCAGATTTCCTCAAATTCTCTAAGGAAGAGATATGGGTCTTCCCTAGAGGTGAACTTAGGCAACATACTCATGTATTGTGCCTTAAGTTCGAAGTCACGACCCGGTATGGTGGGCATAACGATGCACGATGGCTGAGCAGCCATCGCTGGATAGCATCGATCCCTCAGAGTTATAGGTTGTGCAACAGGTGGGTCCACTACGTTCTCACCCATTGGATCCGGGTGAGGTGGTGCAGCAGATGGATTGGGGCTAAGTTCTAGACTGGAATCTAGATGAACTCGTGAGAGTCAATTACTCAAGTCCCGAATCCAAATCTGAGTGCACCGGGTTGAATCAATTTTTGAATTCAAATTCGAAATTTAAATTCCAAATTTAATTTCAAGAATTAATTACAATTTTTTTCGTTTTTTTGTTATTTTTTTATGTTTTTTTTCAAAAGGGAAACAAACAATAGAATGGGGAAAGATGAGAAAGGAATTCTAATCTAGAGAATTTAGGTGAGAAGAGAAAGAAGACTCAGATGAGAAGGGAAACCTAACTCTAAAGATAGAAAGAGGGTTGGTCAGAAAATTCCTAAGAAAGCACGGTTCAAACAATCCTAGACCTAGTGTCGTTTAGATCTAGACGACTCCTAACTGGTTGAGTCGAATTGATTCGCTTGATTCACCTCCCTCACTAATCAAACCAACTTGGCCAGGCGTGTATAGCTAGTGGGGGCGCTTCCGACAGAGTCGGTGCCAATTAAACAACCACTTCGCTTGGAAGACTTACGTCGACACAAAAACACTTTCTAGACACCAAATTAAATTCAATCAGTTTCAGGTCATAGCAAGTCAAACCAATCTTCTCCTTAATTGAGTCCGAGTCCTTAGGGGTCAATGTCTAGTTGATTTTAATTTAATGCTTGGGTGACACTTTAGGATTGTGATTTGTGGGCCACGGAAGGGTGATGAAATCCCCACCGTATCTTTTCCTACGGAGTTGCCCTTAAGATAGTTTAACTTAGATCTAGCAAAGATAGTCAAACAATGGTCTTTAGAGGGGGGCAATTGCAAGGTTGTATGCAAACTAAATTATATGCTTAAATGCATTAAATAAAAACCGCGATACGTACCTTGCATCCAGCACTCTTCAACAGAAATTAATTTGCAAGAATTTAGCAAGAATAATGCATACAAAACACTAAATGATGCATGCACTAAGGCCTTTCTAATTTTGCCAATTTTAGGTCAGAGTTGAATTATTGCCAATTATGTAATTTTTTTTTGCCCTAACACGTGCAATTCTAATAAAAGGAAATTTTCTGAAAATAGAAATTACGAGGAAAAGAGGCAACAAAGGTTACCTATACAATGCTCAGTCGGGTTCACCGCCCGCTCTCGAAATTTCAGTAGCTTCACGCATCCACCCAGAGATGATCGCGTCCCAGAAAAATTTGAAGCCCAGAAGCTCCAAGTATGCGGCGGATTCGCCGCAAGTTACTCTTCAGGTGCGGCGATTTCGCCGCTCGTTTAGCTCCAAATGTGCCCGGATTTCTCCGCCCACTCTGTTGTCTCCTGAAACACAAATCCAAATACTTAGATCGCGCACAAGATAAACAGGATAAAATCGAAATCAACAAAAAAAACAAAATCTGCGTCGCCTCCCCGGCAACGGTGCCAAAAACTTGATGTGATTTTTATTTATACCGCAAGTACACGGCGTCCATGAAGACGTGACAAGTACGGGTCGAACACAAGGAGGGAGAGATTTGTTATTTGTGTGATTTACGATTGGGGGAAAGAAGGAGAAAAAAATAAATTTGGTTTTTGAGATTTTTGGTTTTAATTATCTAAAGCAAGAAACATGAACAAATAAAAATAAAACAAGAACAAAGATGGTGAATTCCGTTGGGTGGAGGTTTAGATATCGGGTTTAGATTAGAGAATGCAGAAACTTATAATAAATCATATTAGTTATAAAGCATTACATGATAAATGATTTAACATAAACTCAAGTAATCAAAATATACTAATCACGAAATTAAAATAATAACATTTATTCGTCTTCTCTTCACCCTAAATCCTAGAGGAATTACAAAAGAAAACTAAAACAAGAAATAAAACAACAGAAATTTATTAAACTAAGGAATAAAAACTAGAACATAAGCTAAGGGACCAAGGACCCTTTTTACATCGTTCTCGGGGCTATTTATAGTTGCTACAAGGGACCTAAGTATAACATTGGAAAGTACACGTGTCCAGACACGACTGGACAAAATTGAAGCACACGGATTGCTAAGGGGGCGGCGGAATCGCCGCATGGTGTATGTGTTGTGCGGCGGAAACGCCGCAATATATTCTCTGATTTCATCCGGATTTTTGCTGTGTGTTTATGGTATGATTTGATCCTCCTTTGCGCGTCTGGATGATTTCTTTCCATTCCCTTGAGCTCCGAATTATTTCCTTCATATATTTGGAGATCCACCTTGATTTTTCTTTAGATTTTCTCCAAGATAATATTTTGGTGCTTTAATTGCAATTAGGTCCTTGGCGTTTTGCAATTAAGTCCCCAGCTACTTTTGTGCTTAAGTCCCTGTTCTTTTTGTAATTAGGTCTTGAATGCTTTTATGCTTGGATGCATTTCAATTTTAAACCCGATAAACTTGAACTTGGTCTTTATGATAGAAATGAATCTTTTGTACGCGTTTATGCTCGGGACGTGGGTAATTTGCATTCAGGTCCCTGTATTCTGTAAATAAGACTAAACACATACCTTAGTAGCATTTATTGATATAAAAGTAATCTAAATGAAAGACATATGATGCAATGTATGCAATGCATCAACGCGGATCGTCCAAACTTTTCCAGAGAATTTTTCTCATGAATGTTTGGTCGACCGTTTAGCTCACGATCATCCGAACTTGAAATAAAACTGTATTGGTCGGTCGACCGAGTTAAGAACTTGGTTAACCGAACAACATGATTTCTGCCTGAACTACTAAGAGAATAATTAGATCATGGGTTGGATTAGTTTCAGATTTGATCAAACGTTTTTTAGGATCTTATGTGACAATTTGTGATTAATTTTAGGAGAGAAAAAGCAAGAGATCGTGACTAGAGAATAATTCTTGATACGGATGTTTTGGGAGCCTATAAAAGGACCCATCATCCTACTTGTTTAGTTACACATGCATTAATTCTCTCTTTCTAATCCCTCCCTTAAATCACCAAGAAAAGCTCTTAATAGTTTTAAGTTTTTGGGGATAGAAATCTCAAGAGCTTAAAGATGGGTTATTATCTAGATTCTAAACTTAATTAAAGATTGATAGTCTAGCTCATTTGTCTCTAATCTTGTTTAGAGTTTGGTGAACACTTGGAGGCTAATCGGCGAGCGATTCGACGAGCAACGGAACTCCGGATCTTCTGAAAGGTTTTAGAGAACCTTTGGGTATGATCCTCTCACTTTTGTTTATTTTAATATGTGTAGGAATGCATGATATTAGAATAAACATATACATGTACATAAATCAATGAAAATATGAAATCGATCTTGTATGTTTGTATTAATTTTTTTAAAATATACACATATATAGGGACACAAAATCTTACATTGACTCAGCGGACAAAGACAAGGTAAAATGGCGAAAAGACGGGTGAAGATGATCATATGAAACAAAATGAGAGATAGGGTGTCTAGTACACAAACGAGTACCTTTTTGGAGGGCTATAGGAAGTTCAAGAGAAGAATCTGCATCATCTGAGGGTTCTGGTGGCGGAGTTGGAGGTGGTAGGTGTGTCTGCCGGCTGCGACGTTAAACCTGTCTAAACTGACGATTCTCTGTGGTCTCTGGAGTAGTCACCGCACTAGGCGCCATAATAGGTAAGGAAACTTCAGAGGGCATGATGGACGCATACACCGAACCTGAAAAATAGGACTGAGACTCAAAAAAGTGACATCAATAGACATATAATATTTCCGACTAGGCGGATGATATAACCGGTCCCCCGTTGAGTCCTAAAGTACCCGACAAAGACACACTTTATTGTTCGCGGAGACAACTTGTCCAAACCCAGAGACAAATCCTGAACAAAGGTGACACACCCAAAGACACGAGGAGTGACACGAAATAACTCAGTCTCAAGAAAGAGACGATGAAGAGGAATGTCTCCCCCTAATCGAGTATATGGCATACGATTAATTAGGTAGACGACAGTGAGGACCACATCAGATCACAAGTACCGAGGGACATTGCGTTCAGCCATGATAGTGCGCGCAACATCCAGAATATGACGATGTTTCCATTCAGCTATACCATTTTGTGGGGGACGTGTGAGGACAAGTGGTCTAATGAATGATACCAAATGATGCACACAATGAATTGACAACCGATGAAACAAACTCCAAAGCATTATCAGTGCGAAGACATTTAATGACAATAGAAAATTGATTTTTTATTTCTAAAATGAATTGTTTGAGTACATCTGCCACAAGGTGACGGCCTTTTAACAAATATACCCAAGACACATGAGAGAAATCATCAACAAAGATTGCATAATAAAGATGACCTGATACAGACGAGACCCTCGAGGGTCCCCAGATATCACAATGGACTAACTCAAACATAGACTTACTAGACACAATATTAGAACATTTGTAGGTGGCACGATGATGCTTACCTAACTGACACGACTCACAATCAAAGGACTCAACACTAATCCAAGGTAGTGCCTGCTAGAGACGGGGATGAGATGGATGACCCAGTCGACGGTGTCATGTGTGCGATGATTCTAGAGTCGAGACAGATGCTACCAAACCACGAGGAATCTCGTCACACACCAGCATGTACACACCATTACCACAATTATGACCCAAACCAATCCCTATCCCCGTTTGCGGATCCTGAAAAGTGCAGTGAAAGGGAAAGAATGTCACACTACATTGTAAGTGTTTAGTGATCGCAGAGATGGACAAAAGATTAACAGGAAAATCAAGTACAAAAGGACATTAACAAGTCTAAGCTGAGAGGAGGCTTGCACAACCCCTTCTCCGTACATCAGTGATTGCCACATAACGAAAGTTAGACTGTGAAAGATGAGAAAACAAGGTTCTTGTACCTGACATATAGGAAGAGGAGCCTAAGTCAATTATCCAGGAATTGTCCCTGGATGATAGATAGGTAGTACCAGAGGAAGTGGCCTGAGAGGTTGTGGCATGGGATGTTATAGCCTAACTGCTGGAAACGCTCGAAGTCTGCCTGAGAGATGGAAACTGTCTTCTCAGCACCACTATACGACGGAATTTCTATCTCAACCTCTTCAATGCTAACATTCTCCGTGGCCGGTCTGCCATGCTCAGTCCAACAATGATCCTCTTGGTGACCGACTCGTCCACAGAAGGTACACAATGATCGTCCACCTCGGCCCTTTCCTCGACCACCATGAGAAGATCTGCGACCTGTACCGTGAGATGCCGCAAGGGCAGAGTGATCAGACACTGGAGCAGTGTGAGGGGTCACTGATGTAGATGAAAAACGGAGTACACGAGCATATACAGCGGCAAGGTCAGGAACTTTGTCATAACCAAGAATATCGAGTCTTTCACATGCTGCTGGACCTCAGGATTGAGCCCAGAAAGATAAGCCAACATTGCAGTTTCATTCTGATAACGACGAAGTGTAGATAAATCAAGGACAAGTGGCTGATAAACGTTGTTGAACGTTTTAATTTAAAACCGCAAGTACACGGCCGCGATGAAGCGGTGACAAGTACGGGTCATCCTCAGGGAGGTGAGTAGTCTCTTGCTTGTACGAAATCAAGTGGCAAAAATAGGGGGAGAAAGATGTTTATGCTACTCTACTCTATACTACGCTAAAAAGTAGGAAATGCGAAAGGAAGAACCAAACAATGAAATAATAACTAAGCTAAGAACAAAGGAAGAATGCTGGAATACAGAAATGGGAAAACCCCTAAGGGGTGGAGTGAGTGCATACATGCAAAGAGGTGGGTGTAGAATACATTCTTTAAGCACAAGAAGGTGGTGTTTATCAAGCATAGGAAGTGTCTAAATGTTATGGCAAAACCTATCAATCTATTCACCAACTTAGTTGATTAACATTTACATATACATGTTGTTTATTTCAGAACCTAAACAAGCATGAGAGGTGTCTAATCATTTTGGCAAAACTCATCAAGTTTTAAATTCTATCTTAAACAAGCAAGCATACATTCATGTTTTATCAACACATCAAAAAATAAAGCATTCATCTCATTCTCTAATGCATGTATGTACATCTACTCCACTCCCAAAGGGGATGGAACTACTCACTAAGCATTACACTAATTATTAAACTAAGCAAAGAAAGTATATTAAAACTAAGCTAGAAATAAAAGACGATTAAACTAAAACATGCACAAACAATAAAAGAAGCATAAACAAACAATGAAAGAAACACAAAACTTTATTGATAAAATGACTCACATTTCAAGTAGCATCCTCATACTTTAGTGTGTGCTTGAAGGCCTCACTTCTAGTAGGAAGAATAGTCACTTAAAATATGGAGTGATTACAATGGAAGGTGAAGAGTTCTATTTATAGCCATGGAAAAAGGCAAACCGGGACAATCCCCCGATGTGGGACTAAACAGATACCAAAAATAGCCTAAACATCCTCTAATACATGTGCTGGAGAAATTTTACCACCAATTAGCGGTCTTGGACCGCCAATTGGCGGTCTAAAAAGTCCGGATCCATCTGGAATTTGTGCTGGGCTTTGCTTAGTGTATTTGGTGGTCTTGGATGCATCCACTTCGTTTATTTGAGCTCCGACCCGAATAGAATTACCAAAATACTCCCCATGATGGTGTGGAGTTTTCTGTTTTGCTCTTAGGTCCTTCTGTCTTGCGTTCAGGTCCTTCTCCCTTGCATCTTGGTCCCCAGATCTCACAGTTCAGTCCTTTTTCCCAGCTTTTGAGTCCTTTTATGCTTCATCTCTTCAAACCTATTTATTCCTGAAAACTAAACATAAAACTCGTAACATAACATTGTTTAGGTGAAAGATAATGGATATAAGATACAAATATAAGCATGAAATGATGTCAATCAAACGTCGATCTCATCTAACACGCTGCGAACCTGAGTGAAGAACTGTGGTGTTATACGATCTCCCTCACGGGCAGAGAACAATTGCTCGTACAACTAAAAAACGTGAGAAATATTATTCTCGTTTCCATAAGTGAGCCTACACATCTCCCAAATGGCCTTCGCCGACTTCAACATCATTACACTCTGGGTAATATCAGGCTCCAATACTATTAGTTAACCACGATCGAATGACGGCATCCTCAGCCACCCAATCTGTATAACTCACGTCCTTTACATTCGGAGGATCTTTTGTCAGATAATGCAACTTCTTATATGCAAGAAGAATTTGCTCAGAACTCCGAGCCTAGAATAAGTAATTCCTCCCATTCAACTTCTGCGAGGTACTCTGCAGATTCTTCATTAACGAATCCGCAGACGACATAATAACGGAAGAAAAAAAACTATGAAACGACAATGTTCATCCAGAGACCATACCAAAGGGGTTAACACAACCCACAAAATTTCATCAACCTCGACGAAGAGAAAAACGTTCAACACTTGAACATGAGCATCACCGATGAAGGCTGAAAAATACACCAGTCTATAACTTAAGTGAACGGTTGAACCAAAAGTGGGACGGTCGACCGTTCAAGGAGTTTTGGCAATAGTAAAAATAAGTTCGGTCGACCGGGGGCCAAAGTATTTTGGGGTTTTGGGAAATTCGACTGTTGTAGAAAACGACAAGTCCAACGGTCAAATGACACGTGTAGATGGTCGACTCAAAAGGTCAACCGGTCAAGCAAGGTAAGTCACTATTGGCTAACTAAATAAACAGGTCATTCGGTCGTACGAAGATCGTTCGGTCAATCGATTTAGCACAGGCAGCGAAAGGTTAAGGTTTAATGATTTCCGGTCTAAGTTTGAGTGACTTATTGAAGTCCAATTGATCAGAGATTTTGTGTATGACTTCTATAAAGAACCTAGTGTGTATGTTAGAAGATATTTACTCTAGTATGCTCAAGTACACAAAGTTTCTAAGACTCAAAAGAAATACACAATTACATGTCTTCAATAAGCTTGATTACATATCTTGACTTGAATTTCTTTCTTCCTTGAGTCTTGATCACATGTAGAAGTTAGCACAAGATAATATATATGCAATATATATGCTATGCATACTCTATTTTTTATTGTTATTAAGATTATGTTGATTAAATCATCAAAATATAGATTAGAGCATAAAAGCCAACACTAACATGTTGAACAATTAGTTCCACGTTGCTAAACACAAAATATGTGCAACACTCTCTAATAGAGTTGGATCAACTATCCTTCACTTAAGTGCTTAGATTTTGTTAAGGTGGTTGACCAATCAAATTTCACATAATAGATGTTCTTTTTTTCAATAATATATCTCAAACAACTTATACTGAACACATAGAATTAAGTCTAATGTACCAAACAAAAACATGAGACTCGCACTTCAAAAACTCGGAACCGTTCAAAATGTTATCCACCTCTCAAACGTAACTTTGAAAATCTCATATTCAAAAGTTAGGTGACCCAAACTGACCGGACCCCTAAGACAATTTGAGAAAATATATCGTGATACTTTTGTGCAATCTTCGGTACAATTTGTTGTTAAGACTTAAACATTGTACAAAATTAAATGAATGGTAATTAGAATTAAGCCTAATGTGTTAATCCTCCATAGCAAGATATGATTATTTTATTTTATATCTAAGCATTAGAAGTTTCATTTGTTTATTGCAGAACAAAATGGTGAATCTCAGTAGATTCAAGTAACAACTGAAACATTTTTAATTTTGATTCATTTTGCATTTTACAGTTGCAAATCCTTCAGATGTATATTTAAATCTTTGCACGGTTGACCCTTTGAAGAATCTTGGAATTGATCGTCATTTTTCAGAACAAATCAATGACATTATGGAATTTGCGTTCAGGTAATTAGAAAATCTTAAAAAATGACTCTTTTTCCGGTTAAATTCTTCTTATGATAAAAATCTCAATTATAATCCTTCCTATGGAATTTGATAAAAATCTAATCCATTCGGAGCTTGAGACATTTGCAATCGCATTTAGACTTCTTCGTATGAATGAATATGATTTTTCTTCGGGTATTTTTTGCCTAATATTCTTTTGGAAAAAATTTCATTTTATTTGTTTGTGCGGTTTTGTTATATTTTCCTTTTTTGCTACTATCTGCAGAAGTTTTTGCCCACTTGGATGAACATAAATTCATGATGCTTCAATGATGAGATGCTTCGAGACGGTGAAAGCAGTGTTGGAGTTAGTATTCAAAGCTTCCGAAATCAAAATATCTCCAGATGACCAAGTTTTAGAAAAATTAAATGCCTAGTCAAGAAGCCTTCTGAAACATTACGTATCTAACATAGAACCGTCCGACGAGTACGAGAAAGCTCTAATTCTAGAGGTAAATTTATAATCGTTTACTATTAAAAATTTATAATTTATAATTTTTGGGTCTTCTGATTGAGTTATATTCAATCGGGTGAATATGCCCTCAACTTTCCAATTTATGTCCAATTGGACTCTTTCGAACACAAACGGAACTTTGAAAGTTTCAACAAAAACAGGGTCTTATCTCAAAAACACTCCTACATGTAAGTGCTACAGGAAAAAACCGTAAGATCTACCAAAAAATAAGTTAATATTCCAAAAATAACATATTGTTGCATTTGGAATTCTAATATATGTTCAACAATGCCAAACGTACGGGAACATTGATACAAGCGGTTGACTCCAACTACCGGTCGACGATTTCAACACTTGTCAATCTATGTTTGTGCATGAATTCAACGAGTATGAACGGTAAGATTTTATTTTCTTATTTGACACTAACAATACAATAAATGATTTTTTAGGTTGTATGTCATTTCAAAATACCATATTTCCATTTCTGTCATCACTATATCGCTATTTGTATTAATACTACTAAAACATTATACAAATTCTATTAATACCACTAAAAACTATACAAATTCCATTAATGTCATTTCGTTAAACTTTTTCCGTTAACGGTGATAAAAAAATTATTATTTTAATATTAATATTTACAAATTCTACCGTATATAATTTAATAACTTAGAAATTCAAATCTGTCATTTTTATGATATTCACAATAAAATACATAATTTCAAAAAATAAAAAATGTTAATTTTCACAAGTACAAACAGTGGGAATATCAGTGTTTTGGTGTGTTTTTTATGAAAATTATAATTCAAAACTTTTGGAATTTAATTGTTTTGCCGTGAAAATCATACAAGTTTAATTCTTGTTTAAGTGTTTTGGAATTTAATTTTTATAGGAAAAAACACACACCAAAATACTGGTATCCCCACCGGTTGTACTTGTGAAAATTAACATTCTTATTTTTTTGAATTTAAGTATTTTGCTGTGAAGATCATAAAAATAACAGATTTAGATTACTAAGTTATTAAATTATATACGGTAGAATTTGTAAATATTACTATTAAAATTAGGGGTGAGCAATCGGTCCGACCCAGATCGGACCGGACCGAACCCGAACCCGAATAAGACTGGAATCGGATCGGCTCCAGACCTCGGACCGAAGACCGGACCGGTCCAAAACTGGTTTTTTTACCTTAAGATTTAAAAAAATCTGACTGGTCTGAACCAGAACCGAATTGGTTTCGGATCCGGGCGGTCTGGTCCGAACCGAAACAGTTATTGCTCACCCCTGATTAAAATAATATTTTTTAACATCATTAACGGAATGACATTAATGCAATTTGTATAGTTTTTAATGACATTAATAGAATTTGTATAGTTTTTTAGTGTCATTAATACAAATAGCAATGACAAAAGGTTTAGAGATTAACTTTTTGCTCTTATCTTGAGCAGGTGGTGTAGAGTAGACCTGGCAATCGTGTCGTGTTTTTTTCCGTATATTAGACAGATTGCATAGACACGACCCGAATAAGTTTGTTCAAACACGACCAACAAGGACACAGAAAAACAATCTTTTTTTTCAAAGTTTCCAGAATGGAGTCAAAAACATATTCCCTTGGATCTTACTCCTCGTGCTAAAGACTAGCATCCAACTGGTTGGGAAGGTACTGGGGATAGTAGTCTTAAAACATGTTAAAAGGCAAAGGTAGGCGATGTGGGACTAACGTTTCAGGACACAAGACACGAAAAACACATCTATGTATTATGTTGAACATCCAACATACAGACAAATGAAGTTTAGCTTAGCGGTTAGGTTTTCTTTTTTTGCGTTTTTCCGTGCAGGTTCGAATCACCCTAGGGATTCTTTTTACGTTATTTAAATTTCTAAAAAAAACAGGAAATGCTGGGTTCGAACTTGGGTGGGTCTACATGTAATTCCAACCGTATCTCAACCAATGCACCAACGGAAAGTTTCTGCTTTTTGTTAGGTTTTATTTAGTTAGTATTATTCGTGTACTTTGCAGGTACACGAACCGGATACACGAAAACGACACGAAAAAAAATCTGTGTACCCAGGACACGACACGAAACACAAAATCAGTAAACCCAAACACGAAATTGTCGTGTCGTGTTATCGTGTTTCATGTCAAATTGTCAGGCCTAGTGTAGAGAGAAGAAATTGGATCAACTTAGCCTCTTTATCAAACCACAGATGATGCATTGCTACTTCTCAGTTGCAGCTGCAGTTTACGCTCCTCAAATGTATGTTGCTCGCATGTCTTGCGCAAAGAATTCAATCCTCACATCACTTCTCGATGATTTATTCGACGATTTAGGGTCTATTGAAGAACTAACAAGCTTTGTACATTTACTTGAGAGGCAGTGTACTAACTTGATACATATTATGTGCTTCATAGGTCTTAGGAGTGATTCAAATGATTTGTTTCAGAGGGGAATCGAACTACGATGATTGTTGTTCTGAACATGTCAAAATCCTCTACTCCGCACTCCACGAAACCATCACTGAATTTGCTTTATATTGAGGGATCGGTTCTGCAAGGGTACGATGTCACAAGAGATTTTGTCAACATAGTAAGATCTTTAACTTTATTTTAAACATCAAAATTTAGTAAATAGGGATCAGAAAACTTGATATCATCTAGATTATCCACGCTTCATAAAATAAAATATTGAAATGGATAAAATTAGTATCTACATGGTATCTACTCCACTCTTAGTACACCCAACGACACAATTGTTAGCCCCTTTTCGAGGAAGGGGAATGATTGACATCATTTCATGCTTATATTTGTATCTTATATCCATTATCTTTCACCTAAACAATGCTATGTTACGAGCTTTATGTTTAGTTTTCAGGAATAAATAGGTTTGAAGAGATGAAGCATAAAAGGACTCAAAAGCTGGGAAAAAGGACTGGATTGTGAGATCTGGGGACCAAAATGCAAGGGAGAAGGACCTGAACGCAAGACAGAAGGACCTAAGAGCAAAACAGAATACTCGACACCATCATGGGGAGTATTTTAGCAATTGGATTCGGGTCGGAGCTCCAATAAACAAAGTAGATGCATCCAAGACCACCAAATAGACAAAGAAAAGCCCAGAACAATATTCAACTGGATCCGGACCTTTTTGACCGCCAATTGGCGGTCCAAGACCGCTAATTGGCGGTCTGGTTTGGCCCAAATCTGCCAAGTGTTCTCCTGGACGTGTATTAATGTTTGTTTAGGCTATTTTTGGTATTGGTTTAGTCCCACATCGGGGGATTGTCCCGGATTAGCTTTTTCCATGCCTATAAATAGAACTCTTCACCTCCTTTTGTAATCACTCCATATTTTAAGTGGCTATTCTTCCTACTAGAAGTGAGGCCTTGAAGCACACACTAAAGTAAGAGGATGCTACTTTTAATGTGAGTCATTTTAATACAAGTTTTCTTTATTATGTTGTTTGTTTTATGTTTCTTGCTTTGCTTTGCTTAAATCTCATTTCATTAGTTTTATTAGCTTAGTTAATATGCTTTCTTTGTTTAGTTTAATAATTAGTGTAATGTTTAGTGAGTAGTTTCATCCCCTTTGGGGGGTGGAGTAGATGTACATACATGCAAATGAGAATGGATTGAATGCTTTATTTCCAATGTGTTGATAAAACATGAATGTATGCTTGCTTGTTTAGGATAGGATTTATAACTTGACGAGTTTTGCCAAAATGATTAGACACCTCTCATGCTTGATTAGATTCTGAAATAAACATCTTGCATATGTAAATGTTAATCAACTAAGTTGGTGAATAGATTGATAGGTTTTGCCACAACATTTAGACACTTCCTATGCATGATAACACCACCTTAATTTGTGCTTAAAGAATGTGTTCAACACCCACCTCTTTGCTTGTGTGCATTCACTCCACCCCTTAGGGGTTTTCCCATATCTGTATTCTAGCATTCTTCTTTTGTTCTTAGCTTAGTTGTCATTTCATTGTTTGTTTCTTTCGTTCGCATTTCATACTTCTTAGCGTAGTTTAGTGTAGAGTAGCATAATCAATCTTTCTCCCCCACTTTTTGCCACTTGATTTCGTACAAACAAGAGGCTGCTCACCTCCCTGAGGACAACCCGTACTTGCCACCGCTTCATCGCAGTCGTGCACTTGCGGTTTTAATTAAAACGTTCAACAGGGAACCTCCAGCAGGATGAAAGAGACGAGAAGACGATACAAGATTTTTTGTGGAAGATTTTTCAGATCTCTTCCGATCCTTTCATTCATTTATGTAGTGAAATAATATCTTGGACTACAAGTTCAGAACAAACTCGATAAGGAGATAAAAGAGAATTGGAAACAATCACCAAAATATCGATATCAATCACTGCTTAATTTAAGTAAGCTAACTCGATTCATTCCTATTGAGAATAATAAAACATAAAAGGAAATACTTATAGAACTAGTGCCTTTGCATGGATCATGCAAAGGTTACTCCACGTAATCATCTAGATATCTTGGTTTGCAAGGTTGCCACTTTCCAATCTTGTAATGCACTTGATTGAAAGTTTGACGTTGGAGCTCCATACTTACCAATAGAAGTACACGTATCATCCCCACCTACTCCAAGACAGACGTCGTCCTCGACGATGTGACCTTCATTGTCGGTATTCTGAGGAAGTGTAGGGGTTTGGTTTGTGGGGTTGCCACGGAAGGGTCGTAACAAGGACACATGAAACACTGGATGCATCTTTGAGTTAGGAGGAAGTTGTAATTTGTAAGCCACCATGCCAATCTTATCGAGAACCTGGAAGGGACCAAAATAGCGACGACATAGTTTGTGGGATGCACGATTAGCAACTAATGTTTGGCGATAATTACGGAGTTTAACGAGCACCCAATCAGCTACGTGGAAGTGTGTATCGGAACGATGCTTATTTGCTTGAACCATCATTCGTTGTTGAGCACATGACAAGTTGTATTTAAGTTGCTTGAGAATGGTGTCACGATCACGACGAGTCGCATCGATCACCTTGTCGGCAGATCCGCCGGATGGATAGTCTTGTATTACAGGAGGTGGGCGACCATATAAGGCTTCAAATGGCGTCATTTCAGTAGACGAGTGGTATGTAGTGTTGTACCAATACTCCACCCAATGTAAGTGTCTGGAACCATTGCTTAGGATGATCCATGATGTAGCATCGAAGGTATTGTTCAAGGCAACGATTGATGACTTCGGTTTGTCCGTAAGTTTGTGGATGATAAGCAATACTTGCACGGAGTGTAGTTCCTTGCTTACGAAACAATTCTTGCCAGAAATTACTTAAGAAGAGTGGGTCTCTGTCAGAAATTATGCTTCGGGGAATGCCATGTAGCTTGGAGATAGTATGCACAAAGACGTCAACCACTATGTTTGTTGTAAAGTTGCTTGGCAAGCCAGCAAAGTGTGCGTATTTGCTAAGGCAATCGACAACAACGAATATTGTTGTCTTGCCATGTGAGGGAGGTAATCCGAAAATAAAGTCCATGGTTAGATCATCCCAAACACGATCCGGAATGGGAAGAGGTTGCAATACGCCTTGCGGAGATGTCGTGAGATACTTCGTTTGTTGGCATATGTGGCATTCAACTGCCCATTGTCGAATTTGCTGGCGCATCAATTTCCAGAAGAAAGCTTGTCAGATACCAAGAAGTGTGTTATTGAACCCAGAATGCCCTTCGATTGGGCCACAATGGAGTTCCGAAAAAAATTCACGACAAAGTGGTGAGTCACGCGAGATGTAGAGGTGATGCTTATTGTTAGAACCCTAACCCGGTTTTGGGTTAATCTCGGATTAAGAAGGTGATTAGCATGGGGTTGTGTGGTGTGCATGGGGAAGGAAAGAGGGGAGCGCACTGTTGACGTTAGGGGAGGGTGATGGTTGAGTGTGTAGGGCACTGTTGACGCGTTTTGTTGGGTTTAAGTAGAGCAACCCGTTTCTCTCTCTCTCTCTCTTTCTCTCTTTCTCTCCATTTTCTTCTTCTTCTCCTTCATCCAGCTGAGGCGACGATCGGAGGAGACGAGGACGACGCGCGGGCAGAGGTCGGACGTCCAGAGGAGGCGCGGCGCGTGCTCGAGGTCTACCGGAGGCGACGTGCGTGAGCGAGCTCCGGCGGTTCGTCGTCTTTACTTGAGGTATGTCGACTCATTAGTGTGGTTTTGTGGTTTCTAACCCTCGTGGGAGGGTTGTGTTGGTCGGACAGGGAGGTCGGAGACCTCTTCGGCGTTGTTTCCGTGAGAAACCTCGGCTGGCGCGAGGTGGAAGACGACCAACGGTCGACCGGTCCCTTCGGGCGGTCGACCGAATGTAGTGTTTTACCCGACTTTAACCTTCACCGGTCGAACGATGCCTTGTGGCGGTCGACCGGTAGTGCGTATTTGCTGGTGAGTTGGGACTTTCTGTCTGTTTTCGGTCGACCGGTGCCTTTGGGTCGGTCGACCGGAACTTAAGTGTACCGATTTTTATGCATGCTTGTTCGACCGTAGTATGTTTGCGTTCGACCGATTATATGACGTAGAATATTAGGTTGACCCTGTCTGTTTTCGGTCGACCGAGACCCCTTAGTCGGTCGACCGATAGTGTTGATTTTTATATTGACCAGACTCCGGATTTTGACCTCGTTCGGTCGACCGGTTTTATACCTTTGTTCGACCGTTGGGAAATTGTGTTTTGAGCGCAGCGGTAGACCGTGTTAGGCGTAAGGTTGACCGATTCCTTACTGGAACTGGTCGACCGAATCACCTCTTCCGGTCGACCGTTTGGCCCCAGGACAGAATTCTTGGTTCCCTTTTTCAATGCCAACTTTGTCCACGGAAGCCCGTGTCCTCGCCTTGTGCGTGAGCCGGGAGGTAACGGTGGGCGCGTGTTGCGTGCCTGCCCAGGGACCGTCGTGTGGAAAAGTGTGGGTGTTCGGGACGCGTCACCTCCATGTATGGACCGTGACTCAGTTGATGGATTGATTGGACTCATTGTAGTATAGCAGGCCTGAGGGATCACGGATCCCAATGTTTGATGTTATGCGGGAACGCAACTGGCGTTGGGTGAGGTGACTACCGCCCTTCGGGCTACGGAGGTCGCTGCCCTGCTTTTATAGCGGCGCGGTTGGTGTTTGCGGCTCGTGAGGCCTGATGACCTGGCAGACTTCGGTCTGGACCGTCCGATGTTGTGCCGGACGTTTGTGATGGACCACCGATGCTGTGCCGGTGATGCCGCCGAGGTTGTGTCGGCGATGATGATTGTTGGGTCGAGGCTGTTCTAGCTATGTTGATTCCTCGACTGGGCACCTATCGAGATGATGTTGTTATACCTTCCGGGCGACGGCCCCGTTGGTCCCCGTGGCTCCGACCACAAAGATTTGCATATCTGTATTCTATCGGCCCGCAGGCGTGACAGAGGCTCCCTGCCGAACCCTTGAGTAGTGTAGCCGCGTGTGGGGGGTGCGATGTCGCGTGCTGTAAGACTGCATGTGCCTGTAGTAGGTCTCCTCGGGAGACCCGATGTTGACTTTCGGATTGATGTCCTGTTTTACCCTTCGGGGGAACTGTTTTCCCTTCTGTTGATGCCATGACATGCTACTAGTATGATAGGTTCATTTGTGTAATGCACGCATATATGTGAGTTGGCATACGGGGTTTCCTTCTGGAAACTCAGGCATTGTTGTTATATTTTTCAGGACCGCAGTAGGTCCAGTTGGGTGATCGGCAGGCACGTGCATTTTGGAGTTGGATCCTCTTCTCGGACCACTGAGGTCGACATGATTACGTTTTATCTTCTTTTGTCGTTTTGTTGTAATCATGTATCATTTTAACAAACTCTGATGTAATTTTGGTGCACCGCTATTTGTTTTATGAGAAGTAACAGTCCTGTCTTTGATTATTGAGTTCTTTTGTCTTGATTATAAATTTTTAAATTTCCGCTGTTTCGGAAAGTTACACTTATAATACAACAAGTCATTAGACATTACGTAGTCTTGGTAAGATGTCGGTGAAGTCTGCACGGCAGCGATAAGTTCTTTGACATCTGGGTCAGAGCAAAGTGTTTTTATTTTCGAGAATATATCAGGAATAGGGGCTGATATCGTTGAATATTGGCTTATATTTGTTAAGGAATCAAATCCAGGAAGAGTCGGTCGACCGGATTGGATTCGGTCTACCGACGCACAGCCTAGGAAATTTCGACGAAGACGGGTCGGTCTACCGAACTGAATTCGGTCCACCGAACCGAGGATTCGAGGCACTCCGTGTGCAGCTGGGATCGGACAACCGAATTGGATTCGGTCCACCGTTAGAAGGTAACAAGCACTTCGGAACAACGGGTTCGGTAAACCGTTGGGGAGATTTTTTGGTGTTCTGAGAATCTGGAAAATGTCTGTCCAATTTGGCACGGTCCACCGAGGGGTCTCGGTCGATCGAAGGGTTGTTGGAAAAATTCGTTAGTTCGTGGAAGAATCGTTCTCGCGATCTACCGAGCGGCGTAAGAAGTGTTCCCACAGTCAACCGAGAAGGATTCAGTTAATCGAATCGGAATAGGAATCGCTCCTGTTGAAGCACACACGGTTAACCGAAGGAGCATCGGTTAACCGTGTCTCCACGAATAGTTCTGTTCGGTGTTGCTTAATTGTAGCTCAGTTTTTGAGTCTATAAAAGGGTGTGTTTGCTCTTATTTTCGATATACAATTGCATACAACATAGTTTCCTTCATTGTGAGTTGAGAGATTAAGGCTAGAGATAGATCTAGAGTGATTTGGAGGACCTATTGCCTCCATATACTTGTAATCTCAGTTTCTTCTCTTGTTGGAGAAGCGAAAGAAGGAAAGGAAACCCATAGGAGACCTCCCAAGGATGTAGGCACGTTACCAAACCTTGTAAATCGCGTGTGTCGTGGTTGTTTCAGGTGTGCATTTGTGTTTGCTTGTTTATTTTCCATCTTATTAGTGTTCTTGTTGCAATTGAGTTTGGGAGAGGGTCCGAAGTTAATTCCGCAATCAATATTTGGTATACGTGGTGCGTTTAATCCGTGTTTCAAGTTAGTGCATTGTTAGATCCCCCTCCCAACAACTGGTATCAGAGCTTTGGTTGCACTTTCGATGGCGGAGGAAGCACGAAACTTTCAGGTGGAGAAATTCATCGGGAAGGGGAACTTTTCAACATGGCAACGGAGGGTTCGTGCGTTGATGTCGCAGACGGACGTACTATTGCTGATGTTAGATGGAGTTGAAAAGAAACCGTCGAAGATGACCGACGAAAACTGGTAGAGTCTGAATCTCCAGGCTATTGGGATCATCGAGTTGTGCCTCTCGGATGATTTGCTTTTCGAGGAATCGGCAAAGACCGCGGCAGAATATTGGAAACTTCTGGAGGAAAGGTTCATGAAGAAGAACCTTAGCAACAAGTTGAATCTGAAGCGTCAGCTGTACATGCTTCAGATGAAGGAGAACACGCCGTTCATTGAACATCTCTCGGTGTTCAATAAGTTTATAGCTGATCTGACTCAGCTTGAGGACAAGATCGAGGATGTGGACAAAGCAATGTTGTTATTGACGTCACTATAAGACTCGTATGAGAACTTGGTGAACATGATCATATATGGAAATGATTCGTTGGTATTGGAGGAGGTCAAGGGCACGCTGATCTCTTACGATGCAAGGAAGAATTCGAGTAGTAGCTCTTTCGAGAAGGGTGAAGGATTGATCGCAGCACCAGAAATGGGCAGGACGGGTAACAAAGGAAAAAACAACGGAAAATGGCGGTCCAAATCAAAGGGGAGATCCTTTGAATATTTTTCTGCAAGAAGGTCGGTCATATGAAGCGTGATTGTAGGGCCTTCAAGGAGTCGCTGCAGAAAGGGAAAGACGGGTACAATTCTGCCAGTGTGGTGGAGGAGAAGAACGAAGTCGACGTTCTAACAGTTTGCGCTGCAGGTATTGACAAATCATCATCTGGATGGATTTTGGATACAGGAGCATCTTTTCACATGTGCCCGGATAAGGAGTGGTTCACATCCTATGAGCCACTGAAAGGAGGGATCGTTGTTATGGGCAACGATGCGCCGTGCACTACCGTCGGTGATTGACATCATTTCATGCTCATATTTGTATCTTATATCCATTATCTTTCACCTAAATAATGCTATGTTACGAGTTTTATGTTTAGTTTTCAGGAATAAATAGGTTTGAAGAGATGAAGCATAAAAGGACCCAAAAGCTGGGAAAAAGGACTGAATTGTGAGATCTGTGGACCAAGATGCAAGGAAGAAGGACCTGAATGCAAGACCGAAGGACCTAAGAGCAAAACAGAATACTCCTCACCATCATGGGGAGTATTTTGGCAATTCTATTCGGGTCGGAGCTCCAACATGCAAAATAGATGCATCAAATACCAACAAAGCCTTCCAGAAAAGCCCACAAGAAATTCCAGAGCGATCCGGACACTGTAGACCGCTAATTAGCGGTCCAAGACCGCTAATTGGCGGTCACTTTTGGCCCAAATGCGCTCAAATTTCTCCTGGACTTGTATTAATGTTCGTTTAGGCTATTTGTGGTGTTTGTTTAGTCCCACATCGGGGGATTGTCCCGGTTTGCCTTTTTCCATGGCTATAAATAGAACTCTTCACCTTCCATTGTAATCACTCCATATTTTAAGTGGCTATTCTTCCTACTAGAAGTGAGGCCTTGAAGCACACACTAAAGTAGGAGGATGCTACTTTTAATGTGAGTCATTTTATCAATAAAGTTTTGTGTTTCTTTCATTGTTTGTTTATGCTTCTTTTATTGTTTGTGCATGTTTTAGTTTAATCGTCTTTTATTTCTAGCTTAGTTTTAATATACTTTCTTTGCTTAGTTTAATAATTAGTGTAATGTTTAGTGAGTAGTTCCATCCCCTTTGGGGGGTGGAGTAGATGTACATACATGCATTAGAGAATGGGATGAATGCTTTATTTTTGATGTGTTGATTAAACATGAATGTATGCTTCCTTGTTTAGGATAGAATTTATAACTTGATGAGTTTTGCCAAAATGATTAGACACCTCTCATGCTTGTTTAGGTTCTGAAATAAACAACTTGCATATGTAAATGTTAATCAACCAAGTTGGTGAATAGATTGATAGGTTTTGCCATAACATTTAGACACTTCCTATGCTTGATAAACACCACCTTCATGTGCTTAAAGAATGTATTCTACACCCACCTCTTTGCTTGTGTGCACTCACTCCACCCCTTAGGGGTTTTCCATTCCTGAAATTCCAGCATTCTTGTTTTGTTCTTAGCTTAGTTCTTATTTCATCGTTTGTTTGCTTCTTTCACATTTCATACTTCTTAGCGTAGTGTAGCGTAGGTTAGCATAATCAATCTTTCTCTTCCCTATTTTGCCACTTGATTTCGTACAAGCAAGAGGCTGCTCACCTCCCTGAGGACGACCCGTACTTGCCACCGCTTCATCGCGGCCGTGCACTTGCGGTTTAATTAAAACGTTCAACAAGTTTTTGGCGCCGTTGCCGGGGAGGTGCCAGTCCAGACTCTTGTTTGGACGATTCGAGTGGATTTAATTTTTGTCTTGTAGTTTTCGTTGTCGCAGGTGACTCACATTGAGAAGGGGAAGCATCTGGTCAAGTTTGGAGGTGATCTGAGAGACGACGACCGCCAATCAGCGGTCTTCAACCGCCAACTGGCGGTCTGGTAGCTTCATTTCGCCTCTAAATTTTTGTGGAGTATTTCTTTATCTGTTATAGTGATCTGGGACTCGATTTAGCATGTCTTGACCTATAGTTTATTCCCAGATCAAGAATCAAACCTCCTTTAAGCAACTTGGACCCTAAAACTCAAAGCAAAAGATTAGGCATTATTCTTGTTTAAGTCATGCATCATGTATGTGACTTAGGCATTTAGATTGTCTTTTATCTTAGCTTTATTTTCTGTTGCTGAGAGCTGGCGTGAGGTACGCACCTTCTACTCTCATTCATGCATTTCATCTGAACATGCATTAGTTAGTAGGAAGTGCATTGCAACAAGTGTGAGTTGAGCGTTGTTTGGAGAGTTGATTGCTAGATTTAGGACTCCAAAACGCTACTAAGGAGGGGCTGTCCCATAAAAGATAAGGTGGGGGATTTCATCACCCTTTCCTTCGCCCCAAAAACCACACTAATCAAGAGCCTAATTTTAAAATCAAGTAGACATTGGCCCTAAGGATCTTGGACGCATTAGGAGAGTGATCCGGTCCCGACCGTCATGACCTGATCGGCGTTGCCCACTTTGTCGATAGTAGGAGAGACGAGATCCCCGGATCTTGGCTCACTTGCTGGGCTTTGTGGTCCTCGTTGTAGGGAGGTGAGGCGTGTTGAGGCCGTGTGACCTCGCAGTTAGGCGTCGTCTAGCTGTAAGGACCTATAGCGACCTTAGGATTGTTTGAGCCTTGTTTGCTTGTGTGCTTCTACCTGTACTCATCCGCCGTAGCTTAAGGACTTCTTCCTTTCTCTCCTGAGTCATTCTTTCTCTCCTGTGTTCCCTCGTCTTCTCTTCTACGTACATTCTTCATTTGAAAAAAAAAAGAGTTGTGGTTTGTGTGTGCACCTTTGTGCATGCTTTCGTGGACACGAGACGAGAGTGGTCGTTTGACGAGGAGCGTTGTCAATCCGGCTTCGGTCATCGATTTCTCGACACCTCCCTCCTCTCGTGTCGCACGTAGTTCGGGTCCAATGGCTGCTAATTTCCGTGAGGAGGATCAGTTGCTGGACCCACCTGTTCGACCAGTGCTCCCAGTTGTCGTTCCCATACCTCTACGTGATCGATGCTACCCGAGCCGTACAGCTCTACCCTCATGCATCGTATTACCAGAGGCTAATGGGAACCATTTTGAGGTTAAGCCTCAATTCATTTCCATGCTCCCTCATTTCACTGGGAAAGGTGACCCCTATATCTTTCTTAGGGAATTTGAGGTGGTCTGTGCTATGTTCAAGCTGCAACAACTTAGCACAGACTCCATCCATCTTAGGCTCGTTCCTTTTGCACTAAAGGATGATGCCAAGAAGTGGTTGTACAGCAACCAGGCGAATTCCTTTAGGACTTGGGATGAGTTTCAATCTGCATTCCTCAAGAAGTACTTTCCTAATCATCGGACTCAAAAATTGAGGAACGAAATCAATTCGTTCTATCAACATGAGACCGAACCATTTCATGCATATCTTGAGAGGTTCAAAGAGCTACTATCCTCGTGCCCTCACCATGGCATTGAGTTGTGGCGTCTTTGTCAGATTGTGTATGAGGGTCTTCACATCCCGTCCAGAACGCTCATTGAGTCCATGTGTCAAGGAGAGTTCTTGGGAAAGGATGAAAGGGAGGCATGGGCCTTCCTAGAAGACCTCGCTGAGAAAACCATGCAGTGGGAGAGTGTGAGGGAACCACCTACATCATCTAGTATAGGAGCGAGGATCGCGAATGCAAACTCGAATAGATCGGGTACCGCATTTGCTATCGATACCACTGCGGCCACCGAGGCACGCATGGCGGCCTTAATGCGCCGTATGGACTCGATTGAGCTCCAAAACCAACAAAGTGCACCTCACATGTCTACATCTGGTCCAGTTCCCTGTCATTCATGTGGTAGGATAGGTCATGTAGAAAGCGAGTGTGAGTCCATTCCTCCTGAGATGGAGCGTGTCAACGCCGTCTATGATAGAGCGAGGAATGACCCATACTCATCATCTTATAATCCTGGATGGAGGAACCACCCCAATTTTTCATGGAACCAAACTAATGCCCCGGGTGGTCCTCCAAACTCCTCGAGACCACCTTACCAATCACACCAACCTCCCATGCATGTGCATTCCTATCAGCCACCCCAAGCGCAAACCACCAATCAATCGGGTTTCCCAAATTCCAATAATATGGAAACCCGATTCAATTCGCTTGAGACCTTGACTCGTGGACTTGAAAACTCAATGAAAATTTTTATGTCTACCACGAGTCAAGTTCTCACTTCAAATCAGCAGACCATCAAATCTCTAGAGCTTCAGATGGGCCAATTGGCTCAGTCTGTACATGAAAGAGAGAGAGGGTCTTTTCCTAGCCAGCCTGAGGCTAACCCCCGCATGTACCAACAACAACAAATGCAAAATAAGAATGTGGTACCTCGGGGGAGGCAAGTGAACCATGTGGAGGAACCTGTTCACCATGTCAATTCCATTGTGACCTTAAGGAATGGAAAACAGGTTGACAATCACATTTCCTTGCCACACCCACCACCATCTATGCAGCCCCTCATTGGGAATGGTGGTGAAGAAGAAGCTGAGGGTGAGGGTAATACACCAAAGCTTTCTTCTCAGGCACAGCAGAAAACCTACCTGCCAAAAGCTCCCTATCCAAGTAGGTTAAACAAAAAGCAGAGTGACAACATGGACAAGATATTAGAGGTATTTAAGCAAGTGAAGGTTAACATCCCTTTGTTGGATGTCATCCAACAAATACCTCAATATGCCAAAGTGTTGAAGGATCTCTGTACAACCAAGAGGAAGACCAATGTTCCTAAGAAAGCATTCTTGGCTGCAAATATCAGCTCACTTTTGTCCAATCCTACCTACACAAAATACAAGGACCCGAGGTGTCCTACTATTCAGTGTACGATAGGGGACACTAGATTGAGCAATGTTTTGCTTGATTTAGGATCAGCGGTCAACCTCCTCCCATTCTCTGTTTATCAACAGTTGAACTTGGGAGAATTGAAACCAACTAAGATCACCCTCCAACTGGCGGATAGATCCATTCGTATTCCCATGGGGATTATCGAGGACGTGCTTATCAAAGTTGGAGATTTTATATTTCCAGTCGATTTTGTTGTCCTCGATACCAATCCTGTTGCGAACACCCACTCTCAAATACCTTTGATTTTGGGTAGACCATTTCTGGCAACCTCCAATGCCTTGATTAATTGTAGAAATGGTCTCATGAAGCTCTCATTCGGTAACATGAGTGCCGAGTTTCATGTGTTCAACTCTGGTAGGCAACAGGAACCCATGGATGAACCTTTAAATCTAAATCTCATCCGCCAATTGGAGAAAGCACCACAAAATCAACGAACACCCCTAACCCCAATGCAACCCATTGAGAATGTTCGTGGGCCCAGCGAAGACTCATTTCCTGTCTTTGCAATGCAACAGAGTGAGCTGGCCTCGAACATGAATGTCCAAAGGGAGTGTTCGTTGCATGATTCAGTTGAGAGTACTAGTGAGAGTGAGACACCTCATCATATGCCTATACCAGAAGATGTCTCTACCTCATGTCCCATGGCCATTGAGCCATTTGAGCTTCATTTTGACTCCAACAAGGACCCACCTATGACCGAGCTTATGCTTGATGATCTAAACGATGGTGGGAGGTCCTTGTTGGATGACTTGGGGAGAAGCCCCATTCTTAGTGATGCAAGTCTGTTGCATCCATCGAATGAGCCTGAGGAACTCATTCCGATGCACCCGCCTATTGGTTGGAGGGTTTTCTTCGATGAGCAATTAAACCCTAGTGAGGCAACACAACTTCATTCTTTGTTGCCCACACCCAACCAATATCATGAGGGGTTCGAGCCTTTCAGCTTTGACCTTTCACCCCTCATGACACCTCAGAGTACCAGTGGAGTTTGCCCATCTCAGCAAGTCTCTAGTCCTCCTGACTTGATGTTCTCATTTGATGTTCCTTGACCAAATGATTATGAGAATATCTTGGTTGATGTTTATATCTTTAAAAAAAAAGAAAAAAAACAACAAAAAAAAAGAAAAAAAGTGTGTAATAAAAGACTCCTTCAGTGAGCATCGATTGTTGTGGGCCCCAACCCTTGTGTACTTGGGCCCAATCTCTTCACGTATTTATCTCCCTTCTTCAGCTTCTCACAGGTTTTGAAGGAATTTGGGTTTGTGTTCATCAACATGACCCTGAACGTCCCTTTGTACTTCATGTTGGTGAGATCTTTCCTTTTTCATGCATGTATCCATGTAGTATCTTGTTCACATTCATTGAGGACAATGCATGACGTAGGTGTGGGGGGTGTTTTACGTGTGTACATAGTCGAGTCTTTTTCCTTTGGTTTTATTTTCTTTTGTTTGCATTGTTAGGGTCATGATAGTGTGCCGCATTTAATATCGATATATCTGCTTGCCATGATCCTTGGGTGACTTGTCTTCTTTTGCTTGCCGAGTGCTTTAAAATTTTCACATTTCTTTCAAAATCTTCATGTGTTTGCGAAAGAAAATGTTTTTGTGGGTTTTGCGTGTGTTTAGCATGTGCAAAACCGTTGAGAGGCAAAGTAAAAAGAAAGCTCCCAAAATTGTCTTGAACTTGATGCATTAGGATTTCTAGTTTACTGGCTTTAGGTCTTATCGAGTCGTGAGGATGCACCCCGGTTTTCCCTCGGGGGAGGCGTGTAATCATAGGGTTTCAGTACTCAAACATTTAAATTAGTCCACCCTGAACCTAGTGAGTAAATAATTCGTGTCTGTTAGTATAAGGAAGTTTGTCGTAGTCAAGGGCCCTTAATCTCTTTTTGTAAAACTTAAGTGTAGGGGTTTTGGTTCCCATGTAGATAAATAAGTGGTGTTCTCTCTTCTCGCACGGCTCCTATCACTCGGGAAAGTAGGTCTGAGGGGACTTTGTGCCTGGTGCTTTCGAGTCATCTGACTTGGGATGCACCGACCGAACTCCCGTTACACGGGTGGTAGGGATCGCCCTATGTGGAGATTTGGGGGAAGGTGTACGTGATAGTGTAAGTCCTCATAGGCAATGATGCACGAAACCTGACCTTGGGAGAATCAAACACCAACCAATAAAATTCTCCAAAAAGAAAAAAAAAGAAAAAAAAAGAAGAAAAAAAAAAGAAGAAGAAAAAAGAGTCAAATAAGAACCAAAATGGACTTTACACATTGTATCACATTCAGAAGTTAAGGTTGCCCATGTCTTTCACTCAAGTCCTTAACTAACTTTCACGAATAACTCATTAGGCTAGGTGTGTGGACGGATTACATATATAGAGTCGACCCGTAGTGTTACCGCGTCCCATGATCGACAAAATAAGTCCAGCGAGTCGTGTAGCTAGATTGATTAATGCATCTGGTTCGGATTTTGTGGGTAGATCCGCTGAAAACCCTCAGGAGACAACACTCCTCCTCCTTGGCGACAAGGAGGTTTAACGGCTTGTTGCACGTGCTAAGTGCAACCGTGATTCCTACGAAAGTGAGTTAGGATTTCTTGTTTTTTTCGCATGCTTTTCTCTTTCTTTGTTTTGCTCGGGACTAGCAAAAGTTAGGTGTGGGGGTATTTGATTGACATCATTTCATGCTCATATTTGTATCTTATATCCATTATCTTTCACCTAAATAATGCTATGTTACGAGTTTTATGTTTAGTTTTCAGGAATAAATAGGTTTGAAGAGATGAAGCATAAAAGGACCCAAAAGCTGGGAAAAAGGACTGAATTGTGAGATCTGTGGACCAAGATGCAAGGAAGAAGGACCTGAATGCAAGACCGAAGGACCTAAGAGCAAAACAGAATACTCCTCACCATCATGGGGAGTATTTTGGCAATTCTATTCGGGTCGGAGCTCCAACATGCAAAATAGATGCATCAAATACCAACAAAGCCTTCCAGAAAAGCCCACAAGAAATTCCAGAGCGATCCGGACACTGTAGACCGCTAATTAGCGGTCCAAGACCGCTAATTGGCGGTCACTTTTGGCCCAAATGCGCTCAAATTTCTCCTGGACTTGTATTAATGTTCGTTTAGGCTATTTTTGGTGTTTGTTTAGTCCCACATCGGGGGATTGTCCCGGTTTGCCTTTTTCCATGGCTATAAATAGAACTCTTCACCTTCCATTGTAATCACTCCATATTTTAAGTGGCTATTCTTCCTACTAGAAGTGAGGCCTTGAAGCACACACTAAAGTAGGAGGATGCTACTTTTAATGTGAGTCATTTTATCAATAAAGTTTTGTGTTTCTTTCATTGTTTGTTTATGCTTCTTTTATTGTTTGTGCATGTTTTAGTTTAATCGTCTTTTATTTCTAGCTTAGTTTTAATATACTTTCTTTGCTTAGTTTAATAATTAGTGTAATGTTTAGTGAGTAGTTCCATCCCCTTTGGGGGGTGGAGTAGATGTACATACATGCATTAGAGAATGGGATGAATGCTTTATTTTTGATGTGTTGATTAAACATGAATGTATGCTTCCTTGTTTAGGATAGAATTTATAACTTGATGAGTTTTGCCAAAATGATTAGACACCTCTCATGCTTGTTTAGGTTCTGAAATAAACAACTTGCATATGTAAATGTTAATCAACCAAGTTGGTGAATAGATTGATAGGTTTTGCCATAACATTTAGACACTTCCTATGCTTGATAAACACCACCTTCATGTGCTTAAAGAATGTATTCTACACCCACCTCTTTGCTTGTGTGCACTCACTCCACCCCTTAGGGGTTTTCCATTCCTGAAATTCCAGCATTCTTGTTTTGTTCTTAGCTTAGTTCTTATTTCATCGTTTGTTTGCTTCTTTCACATTTCATACTTCTTAGCGTAGTGTAGCGTAGGTTAGCATAATCAATCTTTCTCTTCCCTATTTTGCCACTTGATTTCGTACAAGCAAGAGGCTGCTCACCTCCCTGAGGACGACCCGTACTTGCCACCGCTTCATCGCGGCCGTGCACTTGCGGTTTAATTAAAACGTTCAACAGTCGGTATTGGTTTCGTACAGTTCAAGATGTTCGATAGGTGCATTCAAACGCTGACGGGGGTGCGTCACGTACCGGAGTTGAAGAAGAATCTGATTTCTCTAGGAGAGCTTGATACTCTCGGGTGGAGATGGTCCGACGGGGACGGAAAGATCAAGGTCACTCATGGGGCGATGGCCGTGATAAAGGGAACCAAGGTGGGCAACTTGTATTGGATGCTAGGGAATGCAGTAGCAGGAAAAGGTGCAGCAAATGTTGCACGCGAAGAAGACAACACCGCACTTGTGTGAGCTACATAAACAGGGACTGCTGAAGGGTGTTAAGAGCTGCAAATTAGATTTTTGCAAGTATTGTGTTTTCGGTAAACAACACAGGATTCGATTCAAGACGAGGAAAATTTTGGAGTATGTGCACTCAGACGTCTGGGGACCGGCTCAGGTTCGGTCAAAAGGTGGAGCCGAATATTTCGTCACATTCATAGACGACTTCTCAAGGAAGGTATGGGTTTATTTTCTGAAAAATAAATTTGATGTCTTTGATAAGTTTAAAGCATGGAAGGCCCAAGTAGAGAAAAGTACAAGAAAATTTGTCAAGTACTTACGGACAGATAACGGAGGTGAGTACACCTCAATAAGACACATGTACTGGGTCGGATCTTGAAGAAACAATGAGGATGTCTCCCAGAAAGGTTGTGACCGCTCAACATGTGTACTCTCTGGTTTGCAACCCAGAAGACTTGTTTCTTCAAGTAAATCCAATACATATTTCCTCTATGAAAGAGTAATTGTTCTTTTGGCATATGCAAACTCAATACCAAGAAAATATCTCGGTCTTCCAATGTCCCTTGTGACAAAGTGCTTCATCAGATGCGCCTTTGTTGCCTAGATGCCTTGACTATCAGTCCCTGTCAGTAAAATGTCATCAACGTATACTGTAAGTATCACACAACCTGCAGGAGTGCTCTTATATAACACTGAGTGATCGACAACACATCTATGAAAACCACGTCTTTTACTCGGTCGACCGTTGATCCACGTCATCTATGAAAAATTCCCTGGAAGAATTCGGACGAACCACGTCTTTTACTCGGTCGACCGTTGACCCACCAGAATCGCTCCTGGGACATAGTCATCGGATGACCGTGTCACCTTCGGTGTACCGAAAATACTACTTCTCGGTTGATCGTGCACACTCGGTTAACCGAACTCGATTGTCCAGGCACTCCAGACAATTTTGGTCAACCAATTGCACTTACCCTTTCCCTATTCGGTTAACCGATCCGAATAATATTAAACAAGTAGGAGTAGGGGTCCTTTTATAGTCTCCCAAAACATCATTATCAAGAGTTATTCTTTAGCCATGATCCCTTGTTTTTTCTCTCCTAAAATAAATCTCTAATTTCCACATAAGCACCCACAAAAAACATTTTAATTAAATCTGGAATTAATCCACCCATGATTTAATTAATCTCTTAATAATTCAGAAAGAATCGTTCTTGTTCGGTGGACCGAGAATAACTCGGTCAACCGAACCGTTCGGTTATAACACGTGTTCGGTGCACCGTGAGATAGACGGTTGACCGAATCCGTATGAGAAAAATTCCCTGGAAGAATTTGAACGAACCACGTCTTTTACTCGGTCTACCGTGACCCACCAGAATCGCTCCTGGGACATAGTCATCGGATGACCGTGTCACCTTCAGTCTACCAAAAATACTACTTCTCGGTTGACCGTGCACACTCGATTAACCGAACTCGATTGTCCAGGCACTCCAGACAATTCGGTCAACCAATTGTGTTTACCCGTTCCCTATTCGGTTAACTGATCCGAAGATACCCCGGTCGACCGAACCGTGAACGGTTCACCGTGTTTTACCCCGATTTGCCTTTGTCAAATTTTGGATTTATTTCCAACAAAATTTGATCTTTTGGGGGTTTTAGCAAATTCACATCTTATATAATACATTATCATATGTAATATTAAATTATTACACCCCACAAAAGAGTGTCCTATTTAAACGATTGATTACATAAAAGAGACGTGAGTGGAGCAGCGATAAATGCATAGCCTTGGATAAAACGTCGGTAGTAGCCAACAAGACATAAAAATCCTCAAAGTTGACGAACTAAGGTGGGTGCAGGCCAACTAGTGATGGCTGATATTTTATTAGGGTCAAGTTCCACACCAGAAGACTTAATTATGTGGCCAAGATAGTGGATTGAATTTTGACCGAAGGAACATTTGGATTGCTTGACAGATAAGGAATTTGTTTTAAGTAACTGGAACACCTCTTGCAAGTGTTGAAGATGGGCATCCCAGGTAGAGCTATAAATCAAAATATCGTCAAAAAATATCAACACAAAACGATGTAAGGAGGATTTGAAAACAACATTCATCGTTGCCCGGAAAGTAGATAGTGCGTTTGTCAAACCAAACGACATGACTAAAAACTCATAGCGGCCATCATGAGTACGAAATGCGGTTTTCGAGACGTCATCTTCATGCAAACAAATTTGATGAAATCCAGAGCGGTCTAATTTTGAAAAAAAAACCTGGTGCCACGAAGTTCGTCAAAGAGCTCGTTGATGGTTGGAAATTTAAAATAGGAAAACGATCTTTGATAGTAATGGAATTAAGCGCACGATAGTCAACACATAATCGCCATGTCCTGTCTTTCTTCTTAACTAAGAGTACTAGTGAGCTAAAAGGACTAGTGCTTGGATGTATGATGTCGTATGCCAACATATCAGTAACCAGATTTCAATCTCAGCCTTTTGAAAGTGCGGGTAACGATACGGTTTAACATTGACTGGAGATGAACCAGGCTACAAATGAATATGATGATCGTGTTGGCAGTGCAGTGGTAGACCTCGCGGAGGAGAAAATGTAGGATTTCGTGTCCTTATGTATGTATATAATTTAAAAACTTTAATACAACATACAAGATCGTTTTCATACTTTCAGCAATTTCTATGTACATTACTTTGTGTTTATTCTAATATCATGTAACCCTACATTTATTAAAATAAACCACAAAGGTAGAATCATACCTAAAGGTTCTCTAAAACCTTTTTGAAGATCTGGAGTCGCGTTGCCCGTTGCGTCGTCCACAGATTTGCCTCCGAGTGTCCACCAAACTCTAAACAAGATTAGAGAGAAATGAGCTAGCCAATCAATCTCTAACAAGGTTTAGAATCTAGCTAACAACTCCTCTTTAAGCTCCTGAGATTCTTATCTCTAAAACTTAAATTTACTAAGAGATTTTCGTGGTGATTAGGGAGAGATTAATGAGAGAAAGAATTTTTGCATTTAGTATTAAACAAGTAGGAGTAGGGGTCCTTTTATAGTCTCCCAAAACATCATTATCAAGAGCTATTCTTTAGTCATGATCCCTTGTTTTTTCTCTCCTAAAATTAATCTCTAATTTCCACATAAGCACCCACAAAAAACGTTTTAATTAAATCTGGAATTAATTCACCCACGATTTAATTAATCTCTTAATAAATCAGGCAGAATCGTTCTTGTTCGGTGGACCGAGTATAACTCGGTCAACCGAACCGTTCGGTTATAACACGTGTTCGGTGCACCACGAGATAGACGGTCGACCGAATCCGTATGAGAAAAATTCCCTGGAAGAATTCGAACAAACCACGTCTTTTACTCGGTCTACCGTTGACCCACCAGAATCGCTCCTGGGACATAGTCATCGGATGACCGTGTCACCTTCGGTCTACCAAAAATACTACTTCTCGGTTGACCGTGCACACTCAGTTAACCAAACTCGATTGTCCAGGCACTCCAGACAATTTCGGTCAACCAATTGCGCTTACCCGTTTCCTATTCGGTTAACCGATCCGAAGATACCCCAGTCGACCGAACCATGAACGGTTCACCGTGTTTGACCCCGATTTTGCCTTTGTCAAATTTTGGATTTATTTCCAACAAAATTTGATCTTTTGGGGTTTTTAGCAAATTCACATCTTATATAATACATTATCATATGTAATATTAAATTATTACACCTCATAATATATACATCTCATGTGAATTTATTATGATTCTAATTATGTCAATTCTCATGACATTGATTTTATTCATTCACCACATGTGTCCTATTTTCACCTGAAACCCGACACATCATTGTTGGCTTTTTGGGCTTAATCCTTGTTTTGATGATTTAATCAACCTAATCTTAATCATAAGTAATGTAGAGTAGCACACATATTGCATTGCATATATATTGCATGTGCTAACCTCTACAGGTGATCAAGACTCGTGGAAGGAAGGAAATCAAGTCAAGATTTGTAATAAAGCTATACGAAGATTTGTAATCTTGATTTTATTTTGAGTCTTAGGAACATGTGTAAATTGAGCATACAAGAGCTAAAAACTTATCACATTCACACTAGGTTCCCTGTAGGAGTCACACACAAAATCTCATATAATTTGGACTCCATTAGATCACTCAAACCTTAGTCGGAAATCACTTTAAACCTAAACCCAGTATTCCTGTGTGAACCGGTCGACCGAACCAGTTCTCAGTTCGACCGGTTTATAATAGACTCTCCACAATGATTTTTCCAAACTCTACCGATCGACCGGTTCTACCATTTCGTTCGACCGATCCTGGATTTTAATATGGCCGTTATTTTTGTCATATTCCTTCAACGGTCGTATTCGTATTAAAACAAAATACATCCCCATATACTTTACCAACGGTCGAACCATCTCCCCTGTCCGGTCGACCGTTTAATCTTGTCAAAAAATCCCTGCTATCGGTCGATACGATTTCGTTCAACCGATCCAAATTTCCCTCTACCGAAACGTAAGTTCGATCAACCGGTAACCCTGTTCGGTCGACCGTTTATTTAATAGACTTAAGAGTTCAGTCGACCATTCCATATTTCGATCAATCATGTCTTTAACGAACCTTAGAGTTCGGTCGACCGTTGCACCTTTCGGTCGACCGTTTCTGGACAGATTTGCAGCCCGATTTTCTGCTTTGTGTGCTTTGCACAAAACCCAATCAAATCTTGTCCAAACGGCTAGAAATCTTTAGGAGCTTATAAATAGAGGATCAAACTTAGTTTTACACAGAACTCTCCAACTCCAATTGTCCCAATACATTAGAGAGAAACCTCAATCCTCAAAGCTCCCATTTCTACACTCCATAAGCCTAAACTACACACACTTGTTCAATCACTCATCCTACTCAAAGTGTGCTCAATTAGAGAGTGAATCCCACTCAGTTACATTTGTTGTCAAGAGAGCAAGGGTCTTGGTGAAAGCCCAAGACACAAGTATAGACTTCCGTGAGAGCCCGAAATGATCCTTCTCGAATTGTGAGAAGAGGATTCCAAGCTCGGCGATGGTTGTTCGCGAGTTTGATGGTTGTAAGGCGTTGTCTCCCGGCCCGGAACGGGGAGCGGATATTGAAGTCGTAGGCGGAGCTCGCGGAGTCGAGTGGAGCTTGCAAGAGAGGACTAGGACCCGGGTGGGGTGTCGAACCTCTATAAAATCCCTAGTGTCATTGTGGTTTGCATTATCTTCCTCTACTTGTTTGTTTAGTTTTAATTTCCGCTGCATTTCTTTGATTGTCTAAGCAAGTAGGTAATTAGAATTAAATTGTTAATTAGAGTTTGTGGACCCATAACCCACACGATCCAACAATCATATGAACTTAAAATCAACCCTCTTGTTTCCCAGTTTTGTGGTGTGACCTATAGGAGGATCTAAGCCAATTTGGCAGTGATATTAAACACTTAATATCTCAAACTATAAGCGGTATCTAGCTACACATTATAGTTACCTAATTAGCATAGATGTCTTTGTTCCACCCGAACTAACACGATCCATTTAGTGATGTAAGTGCACCACTTGTGTCCGTCCCTTGCCTCATGATATTAAGAATATATACAAAGTAGAAATGTGTCACCTTTGTATTATATTCATTTCTTGATCTCTTTAAGCTAATTATAACTATGTAACTTAACTCAAGTTACATTGTGCACATTATAATTTTGCTTTATCAAGAGAGCCACTAATATCATCACTCAATTAAGAGGGGCAATGATAATCGTTTGACTAACTATCTTTTCCAGCACAAGTCATGCTCAACCAACTATTGCCTTTATCACTACTCTCATTGATAGCTTTTGACAATAATCAAATTAAGCACTTCTTGAGTGAAAAGATATAAGTCTCATATCTTAGGATCCAAGACACAGTAAAAACATTAATGACACGAAACATAATTCCATAATGTTTTAGTTGTTAGGTCTATTCAATATATAAAAGTAATCTTTTTCTCTTTTATATACTCGTGCCGTCAATTATTTGTAGAGCTACAACAATCGATGACCAACACGACAATCTTATCTCGGTAATTAATGTTTCATGTTAATTACCATGATTGTAAATAACTTTTGATTTATGTAAACCATTATCTTTTAGAGCTCTACGGTTAAGGACCAAACGCTTCTTCCTTAACACTTCCAAAAGACGAATACCATAATCAAGGAACAAAATGTTTGCACATTCAATTCATAATAATTGACATATAAAAGTAAAACTTTTAGAACACATTCCTTTCAGAAAATACCTCGGAAATTGTGACAAAATATCCTCAATGTTGCGGTGGAGGGGTGTGTTGCAAGGATCATGTGTTGGGGTCTCAAGAGCCCATAGCTGATAAAGAGAAGCCACAGAGGATGTTTGGAGATCACGACAAAGTTCAGAAACTTGAAGTTCTTGCACTTTGGGTTGCACCTCACCAAAAAGTTGTATAGTCGATGAACCATGAACAAAACAAAGCGACATATTAGAGTAATTAAAGGACCCAAGCTTTGAAGCCATTGAACACTGAGGACAACATCGCTTCGGCTCGCAACCCCAACAACTCAAGCTTCGCCCCTCCCGTCCCGTGGGTCGTGTGCGCCCCCCCCCCCCCCCCCCCCCACCCCACCAAGATTATTGGATTGACCAGGATTATTGGATTGACCTGACTAAGTGATTCGCAACAGGGGCACCCATTTGCATACCTGTTTTGTTCCATTCACGAAGCCGGGAAAACACCATGTAGTGGTAGAAGGAAGTGGTCCATATTGAAAGAATGTTTTTCAATACACAATGGTATGTTGCTGCATCAACCAACACAGAGAAGAGAAGCACCATTACCTACAGTCACCGGAAAAGAACATGATGCATCAATCGACAGTTGTAGGTAATCAGCGAGACGTGCTTGAAGAAAATTATGTGTTGAACCACTATCAACCAAAATTTGAATGGGAAGGTTGCGAATGCGGCCTCTGATACGGAGAGTTCGAGGCGATGGTTGTCCTGCCAATAATGCTTGAAGTGATGTTTCAGGTGAAGAATCTAGTGCGTTTGGAGGTGTATCCAGAAGTGGGGTTGTTGGGTCTAGAGTCCTTATACACGGCCGCGTGCGTCCCGGACACGACTGACGTGGTCAGTTGAGTCAGCAATCTAGTTAGCAGAGAAATTCATTTAATAACACGTTGTTGTCACATGCAACCTTTAGTTTCCCAATGCAACATTACTTTCTCACTACAACGTTTGGTTTCCTTATGCAACTTTTACTTTTCCCAACACAACTTTTGGTTTCTCCATACAACATTTGTATACCAAGGTAAAATGAAGAGTTCATTTTTTCTCCATATAAGCAGGTGATAAAAATGACAAACTTAAAAAGACAAAACAACAACTTAAAAAGGCAAAACATGTTCCTTTTTAACATCTACGTCTGTCCTTTTTAACATAAGAGTTTATCATTTTTAAGTACCGGTTTGTACTTTTTATGTATGATTTTGCCATTTTTAACATAAGAGTTGTTGTTTTTCTTTTTAAGTATTGTTTCATCCTTTTTAAGTTATGTTTGATCCTTTTTAAGTTATGTTTGTTCCTTTTTAATAAGTAAGTTGTTTTTTTCCATTTTAAGTTCCTGTTTTTTCTTTTTTAAGTTGTTGTTTTTCCTTTTTAAGTTTGTCTTTTTTATCACCTGCGTTTGTCATTTTCAAGAACACGAAATCAAATCCAATACCATGAAAATAAATCAGAAACCCCCAATAATTAATATCAAAGACAAACCAACTTTAAACAAGAACACCACAAAGAAACAAACTTTCCAAAATAACATCGAAAAACCAAGATCGATCCATCACATAACAAAACCAAAAACTTGAAATCAACCACAAAGAAACAAACTTTTCCTCAAAAAGTCAACACAAAAAACACAAATCAGCTACAAAGAACCACACTTCCAAAAAAATCAAGACCAATCAATCATAGAACAAAACCAAAAACTTCAAATCATCCACGAAAACCAAACTTTCCCAAAAAAACTCAACACAAAAACTCAAATCAGCTACAAAGAACCACATTCCTCCTCATCCGCAAAAACTCAACACAAAAAACTCAAATCAGCTACAAAGAACCACATTTCCAAAAAAACCAAGACCAATCCATCACATAACAAAACCAAAAACTTCAAATCAGCCACGAAAACCAAACTTTCTCATAAAAACATCATACAAAAAACTTAAATCAACTAGAAAAAACAACATTCCTCCTCCTCCTCGCCTCGAGAAAGACTCCAACGCCGACCACTTCCTCCTCTTCCTCGCCGACCAACTACATCGTGACGTCCTAACCAACGTCATCGGCGTCCCAACCTCCTCAAGACTCACTCCCGCGTCATCTCCTTGGCACCCCTCTTACCGATCTCGTCTTCCATCGGGAGAAAATGATGTAGAATGAAATGTTTGGGGGATAATGGAAGGTTTTGAGGATATATGTAGGATGGAAACCAAATGTCACATAGTTCCGCGTGCGTGTGATGTGACAAAATAAATAAATAATATGTTATTTAATTAATCTTTCGTTTTTGCTGATTGGATTGACTATGTCAGACGACGTCCCGGACGCACCGCGGCTGAAAAACATTTTCCTTGAGTCTACGATTTACGTCATTCTCACGTGAGGAGTTATCACAAAGCAACAAAAGTTGTGATGGGTTTTTGTACAGATGACCTCAATGAAAATTTTCATCGCAATTGAAACAAAGACCTTTTTCATGTCGCGATCACATCTCCTCGACTGATAGTTGACGAACCCTAGCAGGAGAAGTAGGTGCAGGGAGAAGAGGAGTGGAGATTGGTGCTGACGGACGATTAAATATTAAACGACGACTATCGAACAACTTTGCTTCTTGTAATTTAGCCAAGCCTTGTGCGTCGATAATAGAGTTCGGACGAAGCGCTTGAACTTCCCGACGATTGTCAGGATGAAGACTCAAGATGAAGTTACTTAATAAGAACGCGTCAGGCAAGCACTTCATAGTTGGCAATGTAGGAGGCGACTGTAGAGATTTGGGTGAGTTTCGCAAGATCACCCAGACGATCGACGTAAGGAGAGTCTCCAAAACGAGATTCAAGGGCTAAGAGGAATGACTCGTAAGATGTGAATTTGTGGTTAGAGTGCATCCATTGGAACCAAGCGAGAGCCGTTCCATCTATATGAAACAAGGATATTTTCAACCGCTGCTGAGGAGCAATGTTGTGGTATGTAAAGAATTGAGTGGCTTTGAAAATCCACCCTAAAGAATCGGATCCATCAAAGCGTGGGAAGTCAAGCTTGAATGGTCAAGGAGTTGGGGAGAAGGATGTATTTGAGTGTTCTGAAGGTGGGGGTTGCGACACAGTTGTTCGAGTTTCCCATCAAGGGAAGTGACAGAAGCAATGAGGGCCGACCTTTGGTCGTTGAGAGTTGCAAGTTGGGAATTGTGCTTTGAGACAGTTTCGTCGAGGGACATGAGGCGGGTTCCTTCTGCCATGAGAGAGATAAGACTCAATGAAAGCACCAATGTTAGCCCCTTTTCGAGGAAGGGGAACCTCCAGGATGAAACAGACGAGAAGGCGATACAAGATTTTTTGTGGAAGATTTTTCATACCTCTTCCGACTCTTTCATTCATTTATATAGTGAAATAATATCTTGGACTACAAGTTCAGAACAAACTCGATATGGAGATAAAATAGAATTGGAAACAACAACCGAAATATCGATATCATTCCTATTGGGAATAATAAAACATAAAAGGAAATACTTATAGAACCAGTGCCTTTGCATGATCTATGCAAACGTTACTGTTAAGACCCTAACCTTGATTAAGGTTCTAATGATGATTAGGTGGGCTAATGATGTTGTTTGCATGGGAAGTTGAGGAGGGAATAGGAGGGTGTTGTTGGTGATGTGGGGGTGACGTGAACAGTGGGTGCTAGGGTGTAGGTTGATGGTGGAGGCATGGGTTGAAGAAGACATGCACACCTCTCCCTCTCTCTTTCACGTTTTCTTCTTCTCTTCTTCTTCTTCTTCTAACCTTCCTCCTCTCCATCACTTTCCTTCCTCTCCATTTGGGGCTCGAGCAGTGGTGGTGCGTGTGGGGTCTGTTGAGGCGCGAGGAGACGGAGCAAGGAGAGTGGGCGTGAGGTGCAGTCCGGAGGCATCGTTGGAGGTCCAGTGAAGTTCGTTGTTCGTCGCAAAAGGTATGCCAAGTTCTTGCATTAGAGGCCTTAGTTATCACCCACGTTGGGGTGATGTTTTGGTAGGTCGCGGGAGGTCGGAGACCTCGCCGGCGACGAGTTTCGACGTCAAAACCTCGGCTGGCGCGAGGTTAAAGACGTCTGTCGGTCGACCGAACGTAGTGTTTTTAGACGTCCTGGCGTGTTTCGGTCGACCGGGTCCTTGTGTTCGGTCGACCGGAACTTAAGTGTACCAGACCCTTGGTGTGGTTGCGGTCGACCGTTTATGACCTGGAAAATAATAGGTTGACCCTGTAAGTTTTCGGTCGACCGAGACTCCTGAGTCGGTCGACCGATAGATTGGATTTTGATGTTGACTAGACTCCGGATTTTTGACCTCGTTCGGTCGACCGGTTTTAGACCTTCGGTAGACCGTTAGGAACTATTGTGTTGCGCAAATAGTTCGACCGTTACAGACGCTTCGGTCGACCGATTCCCTTGTGGAAGAGGTCGACCGAGCTGTCACTTTCGGTCGACCGATTCCCTTGAGGAAAACGGTCGACCGAGTGTCTCTTTCGGTCGACCATTTTGCACAGGACAGAATTCCTGGTTCCGCTTAGGATGCCAACTCTGTCCACGGAAACTCGTGTCCTCGCCTTGTGCGTGAGCCGGGAGGTGACGGTGGGCGCGTTACGCGTGCCAGCCCAGGGACCACCGTGTGGAAGAGTGTGGGTGTCCGGAACGCATCACCTCCATGTATGGATCGTGACAAATCTGGTGGATCGTTTGACTTGCGTTAGGGTAGCAGCCTGAGGGATTGGGGATCCCATTGCTTTAGCGGGCACGCAACTGTCATTGGGTGAAGTGACTACCGGCCTGAGGGGCTACGGAGGCCGCTGCCCTGCTTTTATAGCGGCGGAGTTGGTGTCTGCACGTGGAGCTTGTTGACCCTGCGGACTTCGGTTCGGATCTGTCGATTGTATGGCCTTTGTGTGGCGGATATGTTCGACTGGCCTTGATGGCAGTGATTGCACGTGTCGTGCGGCCTGTGTGGTTGCGGGAACATTACTTAAAGAAATACATAAATATGTTCAAGAGTGGGAACATTACTTAAAGAAATACATAAATATGCCTGTGCGGCCTGTGTGGCGGCAGGGAGGATCGCGCGTGGCCTGTGTGGTTGCGGCGATGGACTGCCGATGATGTGTTCCGACAGGTAGCTCAACTGGGCACCTATCGAGTGAGATCCCGTGCGGTCTGTGTGGCGCTGGTTGATGGACCGACCTGAACGACGGCTCCGTTGGTGTGGTGGTGGACCACGATGTTTTCAGATTTGATTCTACCTGTGCGGAAGTGCGAACGCCTCCCCACTGATCTCTTGGCTTGTGTAAACTCTTATGTAATATGGTGCACCAGACATATTTATGTATTTCTTTAAGTAATGTTCCCACTCGTGATGGTTTTATCCACGTGTTTCCCTTGATTTTAAAAGTTTAAATTTTCCGTTGTTGGGGGATGTTACAGTTACTCCACGTAATCATCTAGATATCTTGGTTTGCAAGGTTGCCTCTTTCCAATCTTGTAATGCACTTGATTGGAAGTTGACGTTGGAGCTCCATACTTACCAATAGAAGTACACGTATCAACAATCCACTTCAGTAGTATTCTATCACTTGTCTTGGAATGAACTTGTATTTACATGTTGGTTAATTTCATTTGCCAGTGGATTGATTTAATTAATGCCATGATGGAGGAGGTAAAGTGGAGAAAGGAGAATGTGGTGCCAAGTTTGGATGAATACATTGAGAATGGATTTCTATCATTTGCTTTAGGACCTATTATTATGTTAACAGGGTACCTTGTTGGTCCAAAGCTTCCATGTCACATTGTTGAGAGTCCTGAATTTCACAATCTATTCAGAAGAGTGACCACTGTCGGGCGTCTGCTTAATGACATCCAACGTTTTGACGTAATAAATCTTCTTCAACGATAACTTAAGCCATTTGTTCTAGTAGAACCTTATGTTATGCACAAGTTTCTAATTTCCCTATCATGCAGAGAGAGAGAGAGAGTGAATGGGAAGCTGAACAGGGTGTCACTAAAGATGCTTGAAGAAAACGGTGAACTTTCTGAGGAAGAAGCGAAAGACAAAGTTTGGAGAATGATTGACAGAGAAAAGCAGAACTCCTTAAGCTCGTGGTGCAAAAAGAAGGTAGCATAGTTCCAAGAGTATGCAAGGATTTGTTTTGGAACCATACCAAACTACTAAGTAAGGTATACATGAAGAGTGACGGGTATAGATCTTCTGAAGAGTTTGTAGGTGTTGTGAATTCTCTTATCAATAAACCCCTTAATATCTGATCATCATTAGATGTACACCCCAGCATTTAGTTTTCCAACTCCAAATTTGAAATTGAAATATGATTCCCATTTCTTTTCCAAAAAAAGAGAAAAAGAAATATGACTACAATTTTTTTTTGCGCTACACTTCTACTCGCCTGTATACCACAACATTTAGCAAAATCGAGTGTATTTTAGATATAATCATTGTAATTTGCATAATTAGACATTACAAAACAAACAAAGGCGACCAATATCCGATAATTTACCCAGCAGTGTATAATTCAATTGATAAATTCCCAACCTTATAAGCAAAAACAAATCTTGAAGAGGGAGCAAACTCAAGATTCTTAGATCAAGTGATTCATGGAGCCACTACTACTATTGAAGATTACAACGGCTAGAACAACATTTATTGTGCACCTCCTCGGACACCAACAACATTCATTATGCATCCCTTCGCATACAACGAACCCAACGGAAATAATACAACATATATATATACACACAAGCAATTAAAATGTAATCAAGTTTTCTGTAAGAATCAAAAACAGTCAATAAACTTTCTTCTTCTTCCTTAAACTCGATCCATAGTTTTCTACATGGTATTAGAGCATTGACTCGATCTCAGATCCCCCAAAGAATCGTCACCGATCTTCACCTCACTGAGGGGGTTGAAGGCGCAAAACCCACATCCAAACCCTCAAAACAATCACACAAAAAAACAAAACCACCAAAACCATGTCGGGAAACCACCACGAAAACCCCTCCCGTCTCGTATCAACACTACTCAACGTGACAAATTACCTGTCCTGGGCGCGGGCGGTCTCCCTCTCCCTCAGCGGCAGGGGGAAAATCGGCCACATCACCGGAACTGAAAAAAACCGGAGGAATCAGAAACGGAGGCAAAGCAGGAAGAATGGCAGATCTCCGACCACCTGGTCATGTCATGGATAATCGCGTCCATGCAACCACAGATAGGGGAGATCTTCCTCTACAAAGACAGCGCAAAAGAACTCTGGGATGCGGTCCAAGAGCATTACGGGAAGGCGCAAGACTTCGCGCACATCTTCAGACTCAAACAAGACATTGCGCAGTCCCGTCAGAACCACAAAAACATCACTGAGTACCTCGATACTCTCAGAAAGGCATGGGACAAGTTGGGGATCTATGAACCACCAACAACCGACGCACGGACACTTGAAAAAAGGACTGAACAAGACCGGATCTACCAGTTTCTGGTAGGTCTAGACCCATCTTTCGAAAACATCAGAAGTCAGGTGCTCATGGCCCCCGAACTACCACCGCTTGCCACAGTCATCGCGATGATCCTTCGCGAAGAATCGCGACGAAGGACCACTGGTCCTTTGCAAAACCAATCAACAACAAAAGTCGAAAATCAAGCATTCTTTACTGGAAAATCACAAAACCAGCATCAAAACAACAAAAAGTCGTATGGAAATCGGAAGGACGAGCACTACGAAAACTGCAAAAAAACCGGACACAACAAAAACAACTGCTGGGTTCTCCATCCGCATCTGCGACCACCAAAAGACAACGACAGAAGAGGAGGGGATGGGAAAAACTCATCGCACGGGGGATCATGGGGGGCAGCGGCTACTTCGCCACCGCCGGAGGCAGCGGCGGCAGCCACCAACCCAACCCTAAACCTAATTTTTTCTCGCAGGAAGCATTTGCAATGTCAGCAGTCGGATCGGGTGAAATAAATATGTCGACGAATCCGGATAACGCTATCGGATCGGCTCCGAACCCGACCAGCAGAAATCTTTTTTCTCCACACAAACGCACAGATCCAGCAAACACGGGCCCAATGGGCTCAGAGAATATCCATCTTCTTATAAACAAACTGAATGATGTTTTACACAATCAACCCTCCACTTCAGGTAATTCTGCATGTATGATAAAAACTCTGGAAAATTATTTTTCAGCACTTCAATCTAGGAAAAATAAGAACAATGTATGGATTATTGATTCTGGCGCCACCGATCACATGACTAGCAATCCAAACTTATTACTAGATCTTAAAAGAAACTTATCCCTACTAAATAGGTTTGTTAGTGTGGCTAATGGAAATCAAGTAGAAATAGAAGGAGAAGGGAATCTAAAATTACTTGATAAAATTGCAAAACATGTCTTGTATGTACCTTCTTTTGAATCAAATTTGTTATCTGTCGCAAAAATCACGAAAGAACTGAATTGTAATATTATCTTCTCACCTGTTGATGTTGTATTTCAGGATCGTATCTCCGGGAAGACGATTGGTAGCGGTCGACTCGTTGATAATCTTTATATTCTAGATCAAAACATACAGGCATTACATGTTGGAAATTTATCCAAACATGAGTTATGGCATAAAAAAATGGGACATCCATCACATTCAGTTTTAAAATCGCTTTTCCGTCTATTATAACAGAATTTTTGTGTGATGTATGCAGTTTTTCAAAACAAACTCGATTGCCATTTCATTTATCATCTATCAAAACAAGACACCCATTAGAACTAATACACTCCGATATCTGGGGACCAGCCCCAACCGAATCTTATAATGGCTTCAAATATTTTATCACTTTTATTGACGATTTTCTCGTACTACATGGATTTACTTATTAAAATCAAAATCTGAAGTTTTTGATATTTTTCGTACTTTTACAAGATTTGTGGAAAACATGTATGATTTCAAAATTAAAATCTTAAGGTCCGACAACGGATCTGAGTACATCAGTAAGGTTTTTCAAAACTAAAAGGCATTTTTCATCAAACTGCGTGTGTTAACACACCACAACAAAACGGTGTAGCAGAAAGAAAAAATCGTCACCTCTTAAACGTAACACGCTCCCTACTTTTTCAAAATCACGTTCCAAAAATGTTTTGGTCCGATGCTATTTTAACTGTTGCATATCTTATTAACCGACTACCAAGTCCTCGCCTCCAAAACAAACAGCCTTTAGAAATTCTGACTGGTCGAAAAAGTCTATTGGATCACTTACGAATTTTTGGATGTATTGTTTTTGTCCACAGGAAAAGAGACGACAAGTTTGATTCCAATTCAAATAAATGTATTTTCTTAGGATATTCTTTAAAAAAGGGTACAAATGTTATGACCCCAAAGATTGTAAATTGTATATTTCTCGGGATGTACAGTTTGTAGAAAATAGCTCTTTTTTCGGCTCTAAAACTGAAGACAACAGACATCCAGCATCACCAAACTCCGACGACACTCCGATACCCATCAACTGCGATCCAGAAATCACCATGAGGACACCTGATCTTCAAGTAACGGCGAAGAAGAAAACATTTTAAGAAGATCAACCCGGCCGACCCGTCCACCAAAATACTTGCACAACTATATCACCTCTCACGTCACCTACCCTATCCAGGAATACCTATCATATCAACAATTAAAATCACATCACAAAGCATTTCTAGGGACTATAAATACTCACATAGAACCAACAAACTACAATGAGGCCATAAGAGATACAAAATGGTGCAACGCCATGAAAGAAGAAATCCAAGCCTTAGAGACAAATAATACCTGGATCTTAACCTCAATCCCAAAAGGGATTAAACCCGTAGGATGCAAATGATTATATAAAATCAAATACAATAGTGATGGAACAATAGAGAGATATAAAGCAAGACTAGTAGCAAAAGGATACACACAAACCTATGGCCTAGACTACCTAGAAACCTTTGCCCCAGTAGCCAAAATGAACACAGTTCGTGTTCTACTCTCCATCGCCGTAAATAGAAATTGGGAACTCTATCAAATGGATGTAAAAAATGCTTTTCTTCAGGGAAACCTGGAAGAAGAAGTATATATGACTCCTCCACCCGGGTACACCTCTACAAACCAGGTTTGCAAACTCAACAAAGCAATCTACGGGTTAAAACAATCTCCTCGTGCTTGGTATGCCAAACTCAGTCATTGACTTATTTCTTATGGTTTCAAAAAATCTTCCGCTGATGCATCTATGTTTACCAAACATCATCAAACCACCACTACCATAATCCTAGTATATGTAGATGATATCATAATCACTGGAAACAATAGGTATGAAATCACCAAAATAAAACAATACTTACAAGCAAAATTTGATATTAAAGACCTAGGACGTTTAAAATATTTTCTAGGAATAGAAATTGCACATTCAAAAAAGAGACTCTTTCTCTCACTAAGAAAATATGCCCTCGACCTCTTAAAAGAAACAGGAAAACTTGGAGCTAAACCAGCAAATACACCCATAGAAACTAAACTAAAAATAAACACTACTGAAGGAGAACCCATAAAAGATATTCAACAATATCAAAGGCTTGTCGGGAAACTCATATACCTCATTGTAACAAGACCCGACATAACCTATGCTGTTAGCATGATCAGCCAATTCATGCATTCACCTCGGACTCCTCACTTAGATATAATCACTAGGATACTTAGATATAGAAAACTCCAGGGCAAGGGATATGGATGAAAAACAACAATTCTAACTCAATAACTGGTTTTTCTGATGCAGATTGGGCTGGAAGCCACGATCAGAAATCAACTACAGGTTTCAGCACATTTGTTGGAGGAAACCTGGTAACCTGGCGAAGCAAAAAACAAACTGTTGTTGCCAGATCCAGTGCCGAGGCTGAATACCGGGCCATGGCATCCACTACTAGTGAGCTCATCTGGCTTAGACAACTACTTCTCGATATGGGACAACCTTACCACTTCCTGATGCATTGCATACATTGCATCATATGTCTTTCATTTAGATTGCTTTTAATTCAATAAATGCTACTAAGGTATGTGTTTAGCCTTGTTTACAGAATACAGGGACCTGAATGCAAATTACCCACATCCCGAGCATAAACGCGTGCAAAAGATTCATTTCTATCATAAAGACAAGTTCAAGTTTATCGAGTTTCAAATGGAAATGCATCCAAGCACAAAAGCATTCAAGGAGCTAATCACAAAAAGGTCAGGGGCTTAAGTGCAAAATGTCAAGGACCTGACTACAAAATAAAAGGGCAAAGTTATTGTGTTGGAGAAGTCAAAAGAAAAGTCAAAAATAAATCCCCAACAATGGAAGGAATTAATCCGGAGCTCAAGAGATTGGAAAGAATCCATCCAACGCGCAAAGGAGGATAAAATCATACCATAAACACATGACAGAAATCCGGGCGCAATATCTTCAACCTGGGCGGCGTTTTAGCCGCATATTGTACATAACAGGCGGCGAATTCGCCGCCCCTCTTAGGGTTTGAAATTTGAAATTCCGGCCTGTGGTGCGATGACGCGTGTACTCTCCTTTTATGTATTGGTATCCCTTGTATCGGCTATAAATAGCCTCGTAGGACGAATGTAACACATCTTTGAACCTTTGGTCTTGGATCATTAGTAATAAATTTCTGTTTTATTTTGTTTTGTTTCTCTTTTCTTTTAATGTCTCTAGGATCCCTTCTTCTTCCTCCCTCCATGAGTTTCTAACTCTTTCCAAAGGGTGGAGGTGATGGAATTAGGGTTAGAGAAGATGAATTGCATGTTATTATTTTAAGTTCATGATTAGTATATTTTGATTACTTGAGTTTATGTTAAGTCATTTATCTTGTAATGCTTCATAACTAACATGATTTACAATAAGTTTCAGTAATTCTCTGATCTAAACCTAAATCTAAACCTCCATCCAACGGATTTCTCTCTTTGTTCTTGTTTTAGTTTATTTGTTCTTGTTCTTGCTTTAGATAATTATAATCCAAAAACCTAAAAACCCAATTGATTCTTCTCTCCTTCTTCCTCTTAATCGAAAATAACATCAACTACGAAATCTCTCCCTCCTTGTGTTCGACCCGTACTTGCCACGTCTTCATAGACGCCGTGCACTTGCGGTATAAAATAAAATCTTCATCAAGTTTTTGGCGCCGTTGCCGGGGAGGCGACGCAGATTTTGTGTTTTTGTGTTTTTGATTTTATCCTGTCTACCTTGTGCGCGATCTAAGTATTTGAATTTGTGTAGCAGGAGACAACAAAGCGTGCGGCGAAATCCGGGAGCGTTCTGAGACACTTGGGCGGCGGAATCGCCGCATCTACAAGGTGGCTTGCGGCGGAATCGCCGCACCAGTGTGGGTTCTGGTCTTCAAATTTCTGGGGCATCGTCGGCATCTCTGGGTGGTCGCATTAAGCTACTGGAATCTCCGAGAGCGGGCGGCGAACCCGACTGAGCATTGCGGAGGTAACTTTTCTTGCCTTTCTCGTAAAATCTGAATTGTTGAAAAGTTTCCTTTCGTAGAATTGCATGTGTTAGGGTTTACAATTCCATAATTGGCAATAATTCAACTCGGACCTAAAATTGGCAAAATTAGAAAGACCTTAGTGCATGCATCATATAATGTTTTGCTTGCATTATTCTTGCTAAATTCTTGCAAATTATTTTTTTATTGTTGAAGAATGCTGGAGGCAAGGTACGTATCGCGGTTTTAACGATTGCATTTAAGCATATACTTTAGTTTGCATACAACCTTGAAATTGCCCCCATTAAAAAGACCATTGTTTGACTATCTTTGCTAGATCTAAGTTAAACTACTTTAAGGGCAACTCCGTAGGCAAAGATACGGTGGGGATTTCATCACCCTCCCGTGGCCCACAAACCACAATCCTAAAGTGTCACCTAAGCCTAAATTTAAAATCAATTAGACATTGGCCCCTAAGGACTCGGACTCAATTAAGGAGGAGATTGGTTTGACTTGCTATGACCTGAAGCTAATTGAATTCAATTTGGTGTCTAGAAAGTGTTTTTGTGTTGACGAAAGTCTTCCAAGCGACGTGGTTGTCTAATTGGCACCGACTCTGTCGGAAGCGCCCCCACTAGCTATACACTGACTGGCCAACTCGGTTTGATTGGTGAGGGAGGTGAATCAAGCAAATCAATTCGACTCAACCAGTTAGGAGTCGTCTAGATTTAAGTGACACTAGGTCTAGGATTGTTTGAACCGTGCTTGTTCAGGAAATTTCTGGCCAACCCTTGAATTTACCTTTAGAGTTAAGTTTCCCTTCTCGTCTGAGTCTTCTTTCCCTTCTCATCTTTACCTTTCTATTGTTTGTTTCCATTTTCATAAAAAAAATTAAAATTTAAAAAAGAAAAAAAAAGAAGGTAATTGATTTTTGAAATTGAATTTGAAATTTAAATTTCAAACTCAAATTCAAAAAAATTGATTCAACCCGGTGCACTCAGATTTGGATTCGGGACTTGAGTAATCGACTCTCACGAGTTCATCTAGATTCCAGTCTAGAGCTTAACCCCAATCCATCTGTTGCACCACCTCACCCGGATCTAATGGGTGAGAATGTTGTGAACCCGCCTATGACTCTGAGGGATCGGTGCTACCCAACGATGGCTGCTCAGCCATCGTGCATCGTCATGCCCACCATACCGGGTCGCGATTTCGAACTTAAGGCACAATACATGAGTATGCTGCCTAAGTTCACCTCTAAGGAAGATCCATATCTCTTCCTTAGAGAATTTGAGGAAATCTGCTCTCTTATGCAATACCAGCATATCCCTGAGGAGGCAGTGCGTCTGAAATTCGTGCCTCTAGCACTGAAGGACGACGCTAAGAAATGGCTATATAGTCTAGCCGAAAGATCTATTAGGAGTTGGGCTGAGTTTGTTCAAGTGTTTCTAAAAAAATATTTCCCCAACCATAAGACTATGAAAATTAGGAATGAAATTGTTGCATTCGTTCAGTCTGAGAGCGAGCCGTTCTATTCCTATCTTGAAAGATTTAAAAGTGTCTTGACCCAATGCCCTCATCACGGAATTCCAAAATGGCAATTATGCCAAATTATTTATGAGGGATTGACACCCACATCTAGAGTTATGCTAGAATCTGTGAGCCAAGGGAATTTCATGTCGAAAAACGAAAATGATGCCTGGACTTTTCTTGAGGATTTAGCTGAAAACAGTATGCAATGGGACAATGCTAGAACACCCATCAACCCGAGTATTGGATCTAGAATAGCAAGTCAACCCCGACCAGGTGTCTTAGCTATAGATGCCAACATAGCGGCTGAGGCAAAACTAGCCACCCTTATGCGCAGAATGGAAAGTTTAGAGCTGCAAAACCAAACCCGACAAGCATCCCCTACCCCTTGCTCTAGATGTGGTCAGACTGGTCATTTAATGGAGGACTGTGTAGACTTGGAACATGTTAATGCCACGTTTAACCATTCTAGAAATGATCCTTATGCATCAACCTACAACCCGGGTTGGCGTAATCATCCCAATTTTTCGTGGAACCAACAAGGTCAACCTCCTAGACAACAACCAAACCCATATAACCAAAATAATACATCATCTGGGGGTAATAACAATGGAAATCATGAAGTTAGGTTGACAAACTTGGAAAATTTAATGAAAACTTTTATACAAACAACCAACCAATCATTCCAAAGGCTAGAGACACAAGTCAGCCAATTAACGCAAATAGTAGGTGAAAGAGAAAATGGTCAATTTCCAAGTCAACCTGAGGTGAACCCAAGAACTAATAATCAATATCAATCTTATCAACCACCCTCAGGAAATAACAACCCCAGACCGGTTCAAATGATTAACGAGGAAGGACCATTCCAACAAATCAATGCAGTAGTGTCATTACGGTCCGGACGACAAATTGATAACAATGTGGTAAACCCTAGAATGTCTAATCAATCTAGCCATCAAGCAACCACATATGACCTGACCATTGAACCTGACGTCCAAATTGAAAAGCCCAACCCACCTACACAACCTGAACCCATAGCTCAACCTGAACCTGAGCGAATCTATGTTCCTAAAGCCCCATTTCCCAATAGACTCAAGAAGAGCTCAAGTGCACAAATGGAGAAAATCTTAGAAGTATTTAAGCAAGTTAAGGTGAATATTCCACTCTTAGATATGATTCAACAAATACCTGCTTATGCTAAATTCTTGAAAGATTTGTGCACTAAAAAGAGAAAAACGAATGTACCAAAGAAGGCATTCTTAACTGCAAACATATGCTCTATTCTTTCCAACACATCTCCTATAAAATATAAGGACCCTGGGTGTCCCACAATTTCATGTTCAATAGGAGATACTTTTATCAATAAAGCCCTTCTAGACCTAGGTGCAAGCGTTAACTTACTCCCATTTTCTGTCTACGAGCAACTCAACCTTGGTCCACTGAAACCCTCTAAGACAACCCTCCAATTCGCTGATTGTTCTGTTAAGAAACCGAGAGGTATAGTAGAGGACGTTTTGATTAAGGTTGGTGACTTCATTTATCCAGTGGATTTTGTCGTACTTGATACTGAACCTGTTGTAAATCCTAATCGACAAATCCCTGTAATTCTAGGTAGACCTTTTTTAGCCACTTCGGAAGCATTAATAAACTGTCGAAATGGGCTCATGCAATTATCTTTCGGGAACTTAAAAGCAGAATTTAATATCTTCCATATTGATAATGAGCCAGAAATAATATGCAACCCAAGTGATGTTGTGATGAGAGCACGTATTTATCAGAATTCTGAATCAAATAAATCATCACATAAGCAAAAAGGAAGTAAGAAAAAAGGGAGTGATCCATTTACTCAACCACCATCACTCGAGCAAATAAGCGAACCAATTCAAGTGAGAAGAGTGGAATCTTTTCCTCAAGTCAACATGGGGAACAATTCAACTGGATACATGCACCAATATGGTGTCATTCAATCCAGTTCTGATTACGGTTGACTCTGAGCAAACTCAACCCCTCTACCGCAAGCCGACTCAGGTAATAAGTGCATTTATTTTATCTATGCATACATTGAGGACAATGCATGATTTAGGTGTAGGGGGTGTTTATCTATGTATATATATCTATTTGTTTGTTTTCTTCTTCCAAAAAAAAAAAAATCAATGTTCCATGACATAGCTTAAGATTGAACTACCAAAATCTGTGTACAAATTGCATTGAATTTTTGTTCCTTATTATATAGTTCTGTTTGAAGAAATTATGACATAAATCTAAGTTCCAAAGAAATAGCCCATTACCCTTTCAGACGTGTATGCACTTAAATTGGATGAATCAAATCTTTGAAGTGGTTGATAAAAAGCAGAGGTTGAGGAAAATATACCGGGAAGTGTGGACTTCTAATAGCAATTAATCCTTGAGGAAAATAAAAGTAAAAAAAAGAGAATAAAGTGAGGAAAGCACATCTTGCAAAATGATTACAAAAGCCCAAGCCTTCGAGTCACTGGTCCGTAGGGGTATCTTAAAACCCGGTAACTTGAGTCTTCCAGCTCGGGATTATCGACCAAACTCGCTACACGAATGCAAAAAGGGTATAAGTGTCAAAAAGAAAAAGCAAATGTGTTGAATCACGGAAAAAGAAAAAATACTTTAAGATACTCAAGGCCCAAAGCTAAAAGAATGATTCATGCCATGGTTGATCCAAATGATACTTCACCACCAGAGGAGGCGTGCAAAATAATTTATGTGATAACATGTGTAGAAGGGTTAGTGGTGTGAATGTTGGAGGAATAAAGACCAAGTCAAACTTTTTATAAGTTAGAATTGTATAATGAGCATGCAAGAATTCTAAGTGAGATGTATAAGGTTGAGGTAAAAATATTGAGAGCTATTAATGGAATGTTGAATTAAGACTTTGTGGGTATGTCAGCTGAAAACCCTCACGAGACAAAACTCGTCCTCTAAGGCAACTTGGAGGTTTAAAGGCTTGTTGCACATGCTAAGTGCAACCGTGATTCTTACGAAAGTGAGTTAGGATTTTCCTGTTTTCATTCCTTCTTATATTCTGTTTTGCTAGGGACTAGCAAAATCTAGGTGTGGGGGTATTTGATGCATTGCATACATTGCATCATATGTCTTTCATTTAGATTGCTTTTAATTCAATAAATGCTACTAAGGTATGTGTTTAGCCTTGTTTACAGAATACAGGGACCTGAATGCAAATTACCCACATCCCGAGCATAAACGCGTGCAAAAGATTCATTTCTATCATAAAGACAAGTTCAAGTTTATCGAGTTTCAAATGGAAATGCATCCAAGCACAAAAGCATTCAAGGAGCTAATCACAAAAAGGTCAGGGGCTTAAGTGCAAAATGTCAAGGACCTGACTACAAAATAAAAGGGCAAAGTTATTGTGTTGGAGAAGTCAAAAGAAAAGTCAAAAATAAATCCCCAACAATGGAAGGAATTAATCCGGAGCTCAAGAGATTGGAAAGAATCCATCCAACGCGCAAAGGAGGATAAAATCATACCATAAACACATGACAGAAATCCGGGCGCAATATCTTCAACCTGGGCGGCGTTTTAGCCGCATATTGTACATAACAGGCGGCGAATTCGCCGCCCCTCTTAGGGTTTGAAATTTGAAATTCCGGCCTGTGGTGCGATGACGCGTGTACTCTCCTTTTATGTATTGGTATCCCTTGTATCGGCTATAAATAGCCTCGTAGGACGAATGTAACACATCTTTGAACCTTTGGTCTTGGATCATTAGTAATAAATTTCTGTTTTATTTTGTTTTGTTTCTCTTTTCTTTTAATGTCTCTAGGATCCCTTCTTCTTCCTCCCTCCATGAGTTTCTAACTCTTTCCAAAGGGTGGAGGTGATGGAATTAGGGTTAGAGAAGATGAATTGCATGTTATTATTTTAAGTTCATGATTAGTATATTTTGATTACTTGAGTTTATGTTAAGTCATTTATCTTGTAATGCTTCATAACTAACATGATTTACAATAAGTTTCAGTAATTCTCTGATCTAAACCTAAATCTAAACCTCCATCCAACGGATTTCTCTCTTTGTTCTTGTTTTAGTTTATTTGTTCTTGTTCTTGCTTTAGATAATTATAATCCAAAAACCTAAAAACCCAATTGATTCTTCTCTCCTTCTTCCTCTTAATCGAAAATAACATCAACTACGAAATCTCTCCCTCCTTGTGTTCGACCCGTACTTGCCACGTCTTCATAGACGCCGTGCACTTGCGGTATAAAATAAAATCTTCATCACTTCCCTATGAAGATGTTCTGTGATAACAATGCAGCTCGAAACATAGCTCAAAATCCGGTATTTCATGAAAGAACCAAGCACATTGAAGTTGACTGTCACTTCATCCGTGAGAAAATCTAGGCCCGCGAAATCGAAGTTCCCTACGTTCCCAGCAAAGATCAACTCGCCGATATCTTCACCAAGGCTCTCGATCAACCACAAGCAAAATCCATCATTTCCAAGTTGGGTATCTTCAACCTATTTCAGGACCCAACTTGAGGGGGCGTATTGAAGATTACAAAGGCTAGATGAAGATTACAACGGCTAGAACAACATTTATTGTGCACCTCCTCGGACACCAACAACATTCATTATGCATCCCTTCGCATACAACGAACCCAACGGAAATAATACAACATATATATACACAAGCAATTAAAATGTAATCAAGTTTTCTGTAAGAATCAAAAATAGTCAATAAACTTTCCTCTTCTTCCTTAAACTCGATCCATTGTTTTCTACAACTACTTGCTAACATTTTGTACCCGTTGGTAGCTTGTTTTATTTTAGGGGTCATTGTGAAAAGAGACGAGAATATGTTCAGCAAACTTGGTAGATGTACGGGAGCAAAAACATTTATTGTGACTATTATAGAGCACTTTGTGGAGGGAGGTGATTGCACTACAAGGTTTTTTTAATGTCCTCTACCTCCACTCGTTTGAGATCTCAAACATTCCAAACATGTGAATAAGATTGTTGGGATTCGATGTTTGTTGTGTTAAATATCGACTTAAAGAGCTTGAAAATGTTACATGGGATATGGGAAAAAATATCAATCGTTGGTGGTCTCCAGCCATAAATGCTTGAGGTTTCTTTTGTAGTTTCCCTGATATAGACTCTTGTCGGAACGGTAGAACTCAGTCGAAGTCTGATAAAAAACCAACAACCAACAATGAAAAAGTACAAGGGTTTACGAGTTGGAAATTGGTTGCCTTTACTTTGCTCACGTCGTTTATTTATAATTAAATTCGCAAAACATATGGTTAGTGCACCACAATTAAGATTACATCCAAGCCACCAATCAAGGAATATTAAGGTGATAGTCTCGTTACGGGTCGAAATCAAACTGCCATAAGAAGTAAGAATGAGGCTTAAACTGGAATGGAATGAAGTGAGGAGTTGTTGATAGTAACAAAGCTTGAGATTGTGGAACTCAATCAAACTCATTCAAGAATGAAGTGAAGGTTGTAGATGGAATTTGTTTTCTAGATCGTGTTGAGACGGTGGAGATCAACCATCGTGGGTTGAATGAGTTGTGTTGGGTTTTACACATCAGTCTCGCGTTGGACACACTTCAGTCCTACACAAGATACACCAGTCTCAGTCTTGTGAGGGGCAGAGGCGGATCCATGAGATTTTGGCGGTAGGGCAGACGATACTACGTCGGTTATAGTGAAAACCGACGTAGTATAAGGAGGCCTAAATTTGCCTAAATCTGGGTGGGTTACTTGCCCCATTTGCCTTGTATGTGGGTTTGCCCCTGTGTGAGGGACACACCCCGTGTGGGACACACTAGTCCCACGAGAGACACACATTTATACATTTTGGAATATCAATAGTCACGTGCATTGGAAAGACCAACATACGCCTAGATTATAACATGCATGCATTTTGGAATGTTAATAGTCAGTTTGGAAGAATCATGTCCCTCCACGTCAGGAGCGTCATAAAGGGCATATTAAAAGGAATTCATAAATCATTTTTCAAAAAAAAAATATTGACACAAACCTACACATTCTAAATTCTAACTGGTAAGAGAAATAATATCATGATATTGTTGGGGACAAATTGTAATTTAGCCTGAATAAAAATCCGCACAGATCCCATCTCTACGAATCCCTCACCTGAACTCTGCAAGAGCGCGCACACACTAGAGTAACAAAACCCACATGCAATCCGCACATGGAAGAGGAAACCAAACCTGAACTTCACCCTCTCCGATCCCCCAAACCCTAGATCGAACTCCTCCCCAACCCCCAGATCCGACCTTCAAATGGCCAAGCCGTCCCCGGCGGGGCGGGTGTCGCTCCAGACGAAGTGGCTCCTCCTCCTCCTCGCTGCCGTCTTCGTCGTCGCCTTCTTCGCCCGCGGCGCCTTCCAGACTTGCGAGATCAGGCGCGAGTTCGCGGGATCGGTCGAGGTTCAAAGGCGGATTGGACGGGCGGAGGAGAGCCCGCTCGCGTTCATGAGGTCCAAGGTTGTTCTTCTCGTGTCGCATGAGCTTTCGCTCTCTGGTACGTGCTTGCTTGCTTGGCTTGTTTTTGCGTACGGAGTTTTGGAGTTTGGAGTGTGTGTGAGTGTGAGGAGTTTGGAAAATCAGTTAGTTAGTATGACTCCCCCAAAAAGAAATTTATAGGTTGCCTGTATATTTGAATTAGTAGATTTTGATTGCTCCGTATTTTCAATAACAAAAATAGGAATATAGGTAGGAAAGTCGTCGAGAATTATTACACCCTAACCAGAATTATTGACAAGTTGATACCCCTTGGAAGGAAGGTTTTGTTATGGTTGGAGTATTGAACGATTTCGTTGTGTCTGTTGGTTGGATGAGAGAAATGTGATGTAAATTTTATGGGGTTTGTGTATTTGAATTAGTGGATTTTGATTCATCCATATTTTTTGACAGCAGAAATAGTAATATAGGTACAGCAGATGCATAAAACATTACTCATTCGCTCAAGATTTTTAACCCCAAACCAAAATTATTGACAGTTTGACACCTTGGAAAGGATGATCTTTTTATGATTTGAATATTGGGCGATTTTGTTGTGGCTGTGGGTTGGAGGAGAGAGATGTGATGTGAATTAATTGGGAAAAGAGATAGACTAGTGTTTTGTTTGAGGGTCAAGTGAGTGCTGGATGCATGGGCTAATTAATAGTGGACAAACTAATGATTCACTGTAAGGGTGTCATCCCGGTAGTTTAATTTGAGATTGCAATTCAACTTAGATTTACCATTAACTTACTGGGATGATTGCCCTTGCAAATCTGTAAATCTTTCATTTTACTTTGAAGTACCCTCTTCTTGTAAGAGTTGTCAATAAGAACTCCCAAGTTAGAGTGGAATTTGAAATTCCACAGGATATGGTCTGACTTTGCAAATTAATTTAAAATGCTGATGTTATACTTAAAAAATGCCCATATCTGCATCAACACATGCGTGTGATGGTTTGTATATTATCTTGAACGTCATGCAATGTGACTCGGAATAGGTGTTGCTTATATTTTAAAATCTCTACCATCATCATTTGAAAATGACATGCTTACCTACACAAAGGAAACATAAATTACATCTTGGATAATTACATGATTGTCAATCCCAATATTCATAAATCCTTAAAATTACAGATCACACATCCAAACACATTGCAGTTAGCTATATGTTCATATGTTTGGACCATAAACATGATTTATGTATGGTGTACATAAACTTGTTTTACATATTCCTTTGCTTAATATGTAAAATGTGTATAGTACGTAGATACGTCCATGTTGCAGATGTCTTTGTGCATTTGGATTTAAGGCTTATTTTAACATGTGCATATTAGAGACATTACGTCCATGCTGCAGATTATTGTGTATATTATGGACTTTATTAAATCACTCTAGCTGGTGAAGTCGGGCTTCAGTGGATCTGGACTACTGACCTTATATAGCTATACTTTAAAAAAATGTTTTCGGCATCCTGATGAGCTGGAAAGCCTGGCCTTTCCAATTCCTTTGTGTCACTTTAAACGGGTTTCAAGAGCTATTGTGGTACATGTTATTTTGCTCGATCTGGATTAGACTGGATTGATTCTACCGATAAAAAAGAGACTAGTTCTAGCATTGAAAACCAATATTAAAAGATCTTCCCCATTCTTAAAGGCAGTCCGGTTATAGGTTATAAGCATTATAAAGTTTCTCCTTTTCGTGATTAATCTACGAACTTAGAAGCAACCATCTGATCGAGATTAGTTACTTTGAATGCTTCAGTTTTATCCTTGGTCTGTTACTCAAAAGCCTTTAGGGGACTTCTTTATCAGGTGGTCCTCTACTGCTAATGGAATTGGCTTTCCTCCTGAGAATTGTTGGCTCTGAGGTGATATGGGTTACAAATCAAAACCCAACTGAAATTGATGATGTGACATACAGTTTGGAGCACAAGATGTTGGATAGAGGTGTACAGGTATTAACATTTTGTGGTGTTTGAACTGTTCGCTTAATTTCCCTTCTGTGCTTTTCACCCTGATTACCTTTTTAAAAATTTATTATGGCTTTTCAGATAACTTCTGAGCTTTTTAAACAAAATTCTTGATATACTCAATTTACTTTTTCATATGTTGGTGGTGTTTTAGAGAGTTGGTTTACTTTTTTCTGTTTATCAGCTAATGGCAGTGTTGATGCCACAAAATAGACAGCTAGGGTGATAGCATGAATAGGTACATTTTCTTTGTAATTGTACACTTTCACTAAAGAACAAATATTAAGATTCTTTGTTGTACTTTTTATGGTGCCTAGAGAATACAAGAAGCGAAGGAATAAACAATTTGTAGTTGTTCAGCCTTTTCCTTAGTTTGTTTTTTGTTTATAACTGTGTATGTATCGTTGGCCAAGTCATTAAATAATTTTTCTATTGTGTATTAGCTTTTAACAATTTGTTCTTTATGCAAATGGAAAATAAGTATCTTCAGAAATAAATAACTGAGCATGGCATGATAGTTTAGAATGTATATGTAATCTATAAGTATGTAATGAAGATTGTAATGTTGTTGAAAAATGTGGTTATTCATTGGCCAAAATGCTGCTAAAACTATGTGGCAATCATGACATGAAAATGATGTGATGCCCTGAGCTTATATTCTCTCTTCTGACATTGTTAAATATTTAATGAGAAACCAAGTCTGTTTTTCCAATCTTACAATATTGATAGTGAGTTATGATTTAATTTTAAGTTGAATTTGAGATCAAAATTCAAAACTTAGTCCTTTTGGGAATAAAGCACGAAAGTACTGATTAAGTGAGTTAAATTTGAACAATATTGGAATTGATGCTTCATTATGAACCATAGACAAAAACTGGGAGTGCTAAAAAAAGTGATTGCCAGGACTTATCTAGTTCTACTTTCGAGATCCAAATTACTCTAATTTATTTCATCTGCACCCAGATCCCGAATCATTACGCATAACATGTATCTACAATATATCCTTTTAATCATGGTTTGAAAACCCGGACTGGACCGGCCGATCGGGCCGCGAACGGGGGGGCCGGCCGGTCCGGTCAGGCCTCCTAAACTGTCTGGGGGTGGTCGGGCCAATGAACCGCCGGTCGAACGGGTGATCCGGTGGTCTGACCGGCGATTCGGGGATCTGATTAGGATCTACCTAATCCGACCCAAATCACATAAAAAAACCCTAACGCAACCCATCTGACGCCCCCCTCTCTCAACACTCCCTCCCCTGCCGTCCGCCGCCTCTACTCCTGCCGGCTACCTCTCCGGCCGGCGACTTCTCCGGCCGGTGATCTATCCTTGTTAAGAAGTGTTGGATGACGAGGGGGTTGAGAAGAGGAAGAAATGGGGGATTATGAGAATGATGTTTTTTCTATTTATCCTATTATTTCTAAATTTTCCCCTATTTTCCAGATATTTTTCCCTATTGTTCCAGATATTAACAGAATTTATTAATATTAAATATATATGCGTCAGCATGCTGGACCAGTGGCGCAACTGGGTCGACGTACGGTCCGGGTTTCTGAACCATGCTTTTAATTATAATTGCATTAGCAAGACTGCATCGTCCAGAGTTTGAATATTTTTCAAGTAGATAGTGAATAGAATTTTGAATTTCCTTTTATCTTTTTCTTTCTTTTCGATTAAGTTATTCATTTGCAATAAGTTTTTTTAGAGACTTGCATTACTTGAGACCTTCAAGTTGATGATGCTTCTTGATCTACATTTCTCACCTACTTGAGACCTTCAAGTTGATGATGCTTCTTGATCTACATTTCTCACCTTCTTTGCATATTTTTTAATTTCTATGTATCTTTTGATTGACCACCATTTATGTTACTTTTTTTGTCTTTATTCGACCATGGCAGGTTTTTTCTGCAAAGAGCCAGGAAGCTGTTGATACAGCTCTTAAAGCTGATTTGGTTGTTTTGAACACAGCTGTTGCTGGAAAATGGCTTGATGCTGTTCTCAAGGATCAAGCTTCTCAAGTCCTTTCCAAGGTTTTGTGGTGGATTCATGAAATGAGAGGGCATTATTTCAAAATGGAATATGTCAAACATCTTCCATTTGTTGCTGGTGCCATGATTGACTCCCATACAACTGCAAATTACTGGAAGAGCAGAACTCATGATCGTTTGGGGTATGCATCACAGGTCCTTCCTTGAGTAGATTACATATACTTTTATGTTCATCTCATCATCCATAACACTTATGTTTTCTGTGAAGGTCTTATTTATCTCATTTAATATTTAAGTATCAATCATCTAAGTACTGCATTGTATTGCTTAACTTTCACAAGTCTAGTGATGCTCGACATCTTCTTTGTGTTTGAACTCATGTCATTTGCAAATCTTAGTAGCAACTCTTATGTGCGTCTTAACATTATCCTTGAGATGAATCACATGTAATCCGTTTGACTTATCGCATTAGCTCTAATTAGGTTTTACTTTCAGATAAGGTTTTTTCATCAAAAAGGAAATAGCACAATCACAAAGCATTGTTTATTGCCATGGACATGGAATGAGGAAAAATCTGGAAAACCAATGTTGACATACCTTTGGTAGATTACGTTAGTGTAAATCAAGGTATTTGTATTGATTTTCAGCCATGCACATCATATGAATTACATTTACTGCTTAAATTGAAGTTTAGGCCATTTACACCATTTTTGACACATTGCCTTGGGTGCAAAAATCTGCTTACTAATCCATAGGAATCCAACATGCAGGATTAAAATGCCTCAGACATATGTTGTGCACCTTGGAAATAGCAAAGAACTCATGGAAGTAGCTGAGGATACTGTTGCAAGAAGGGTCCTACGTGAACATGTGCGTGAATCCCTTGGAGTTCATAGTGACGATATTCTTTTTGCCATAATCAATAGTATGTTTTCTTTCTCACTATCTCATTTTTTCAGGTTATCGATACGATGAACATTTTATTACAAACAAAAAGTAGCACCAATGTTAGATAAAGTAGACAAGCCAAACTCAGGTGAAAAAAACCAAAACAAATCTGACAAAGTAAAAACAAGAAAAGAAATAACAGCAACACTCAATCAATTCACATTGATGTGAGCAGGGAAACTCCTTACGAAACCAGACTAGACCACTCTTCCTCCCGAATCCAACACCATCTGAAAGTCTGAGAGCACTGACCAATTTGTGTCTACTCAAGAAAGATAAGTAAATTCCAATGCCTTACCAGTTCATGAGTAAATTGGAGATCAAAGCAAAAACCATATAAAAGGAAGAAAAAAAACCCTATTATAAACACTCTCAAAGTGTTAATGCAAGTGTGAGGCCATGAAGAAGCGGTAATTTTAGTATTTGTATGGTTACTATGGTATAGGTCGACTAGGTGGACTAGGTGGACTAGGTGGAGAGTAGTGGGGGAAATAATTTCCCAATACATACAACAATTGTCATTAGTCTGTTTTATCCTCTTCAAAGTCTCATGACACTGAATGACTAGTGAAGAGGTGTAGCTTCATCCATTTCATGAAGTACTGGATATTACTAACTTCTCCAAATGCGAATCATCAAAAAGTCTATTGGCAAGGATTTCTCTTTGAACAATACGGTAGCATGAATAATGCACTCTTCGAGATCTTGACCATGCCGACTCCATCATTTGCAAGAGAGATACTATTTCTACATCTCTTGTTGCGGGTGGTTTGCTACAACGATTTCAAGTTGGATCGACCAATCGCTAGTCCGTCTTGGCTTGGTTAGTTTCTGCCAAAATTTTCAAAGTACTTAAATGAATAATCAGTTGCAACAAATCCATTAATTTCTGGCTGGCTAGTCTGCATGCTCGATTAGGCCATCAGACCAATTGGTAGCCGACTATTCGACTTGAAGACCTTCGTTTGTTGAGTTGGTGATCTAAGAGATTAAATGGTGGTCTATCCAACCATTGGCTCTATATGTCAAACAGCTAAATCCATGACACTAACTTTTACAGTAATAATTCATTTGAAAAATAACTCAATATTTTCGCATCATTTATGTTGTGTGCAGTGAAAGTCCAGCGACATGGTTTGTTGCTAAGACTCATATATAAAATTAGTGTTTCAAGCATATCTCATGGGTTGCCACATCAGCAAGACATCCTATGGGTAATGGGAGACCTGTTAATGTTTGGTTCATGATAGGTCTCTAGATGTTTAACTATCTTATTGATAACTATATTGTGTTTGGTGAGATGTGTGTTTTGTCATGATTAGGAGAGTAGATTAGTTGCTTGGTCATATGATCATATCATTTCTCTTATCAAGAACGAGTTGCTACTAACACACTTAATGATTTACAACAAGTGGGAGAGTGGACGCGAAGATCACTTCCATTTCTCATCTTTGAAGCACAAACTTTTTGGAAGTATGAAATATTATTATGTACTTAAAAGATTGATAGTTTCTATGAAATATTTTGTAATTGGTTATTATATGATATTTTTAATGGTGAAAAAAAATATTTATAAAGGGAAAAACTGGATAACCCCACAGGCGGGGACCCGAAACAAAAAAAAACCAAAAACTATATGAAATTATTTGAACTGACTATATAGGATATAGTGATATAAATGTTTTAAATGTATTTATTACTATAGGCATGGTTTGAAGTTTCTTTTTACTCCTAAGATGGTTTATTTGTACGACTTGGTTTTCTTCTAAATATATTTGTATATATTTGCTTATTGATAGTGTAAAGGCTACAAGATTTGTTCTGAACAAGGAAAATGGCTTTCTTTCATATGTTTGGTCTTTATGTTATTAATTGATTATATTCTAGGTGTTTCTCGCGGAAAAGGACAAGATTTGTTTCTCCGGGCTTTTTATGAGAGCTTGCAGCTGATCCAGGATAAAAAGCTGAAAGTTCCTCCGATGCATGCTGTAGTTGTGGGAAGTGATATGAATGCCCAAACGAAGTATGAGTTGGAATTACGAAACTCTGTATTGCATAATGGAATGCAAGGTCATGTTCACTTTGTCAACAAGTCACTTAATGTTGCACCTTACTTAGCTGCCATTGATGTCCTTGTCCAGAACTCTCAGGTATTTATGGCATTGATATCTTAACTATTTTCCATATCATTAGGGGTTTTACCCTCTCGTTGTTTACTCTATTCAAGGTTGTGCTTAAACGGACTATAACAAACTTTCCAATTTAAATTTGTGTTTACTACATTTTGGCCCTTGAGGGATATTAGATTCAGACCTACAGAAAGTTAACTGTATGTCTGGAAGGAGTCCCAGATCACCTTTACTATCAATAGTAAGGATGCAAACGGATACAGACTATCCGCGGATAATTTGTATCTGTTTTTCTAAGGATATGAATATCATTTTTCCATATCGTGGAGGATACGGATATCATTTTGCAAGTTATTACGGATACAGATATGAAATTTTGAATTTTGGCGGATACAGATATGGATATGCATATATTGGTTGGATACGGTTACGGAAATCCACAGATTTAATATAAAGTTTTTCCATATATATGTTTAAATTAGTGTTTTTTTCATGATTCCTTTTAACTTTTACTAAAAAGTCAGTTTTTTATTCGTATCCGTTTCTAAAATATCCATTCAATATCCGTATCTGTTATTTAAAGATATGGATGCATATTTTTTCATATCCGAGGCGATTTGTATCCCTATCCGCAAGTCAAATATGGATATGGTAATACTCATATTCAATCTGTATCTGATATGTTTGCACCCTTAGTCAGTAGGTTAGCTTAGCTAGGGTTTGAGGCTTAAATAAGATACCTCTTTATACACTAATGTACCGTATCCAACTTGTTGAATGTTTCTTTCAAACGAATTCCCATGAATGTGAAGTTACTTTAACTTTATGTTTATTCTACCTCATACCCACCACTGACTGTGGTTATCAGATACGTACCAAATAAACCATGTACCAGAATGACATCACTCGGTGTACACTAATGGTTGTCTAATTTTTTAGGAACCCCAACCAGAGTTTGTTATTGGTGAAGGATTAATTCTACTCTCTCAAATCTATATGACAACGAAAGTACTTAAATCCATTTGAGGGGCACCACCTTATTCCAATATTCCCTCCCCATATTGAGCTGCTCTTCTTGAATATTTAAGAATTAAAGTACAATTGCTTCCATATTACTTATGGGATGTAATAAGCTAGAAAACTAACTGATATTTAAAAAATAGAAACTTAAACCTTTTGCTTCTTAAATCTTAACTGATATTTCCCCTGCTTACTAGATAATTATTTGATTAAAATATTTTCATAGTTTTTCTTGTCTTTCTTCTCTGAAGTCGTTTGTTTTCTTTCACATGCTCAGCTAATTATGGAAGACATTTTAAATCATGTACACATGCTTGGTACATTTGTTGTCTTTGCTCTTTACCCTATTTACAGTATACCAAAGTTTTTTCGTCAAAGATCAATAATTAGATGACATGCAAATAGAATGCTAATTATACTTCCCTTTTTTCAGGCTCGAGGTGAATGCTTTGGTAGGATAACCATTGAAGCCATGGCCTTTCAGCTTCCTGTATTGGTGAGTTCATTGAACTGAGTTTTCTACATGTTACTGTGTTAACCCCTCCTTTTTATTTAGTTAGTCTGATTTGCTGATACTCTTCTATTGGTCTGGATTCTACACTAGCTTCGTTTGTGGTAAAAACAGAAACAACTCAATCGCCCCCTTACATACTCTTTATTATCGGTGCTGCCTTACATACCTCATTTTAACTCTACCTTCTCTTAGATATGCTCCATGAAATTTAGTCTCAGTCCCCCATAATGTCTGACAGGTGACACCCCTTCAATTTGTAGGACCTCTAGACTTACCATCCCATAACGTCCTAGTCAATGAACCAGTTGTTGTCACATGTCTATATTGATTCTTGGTTCTTACCCTGGTAATACATGGGACATGTGGAGTGCTTTTGTCAGATGAAGCAGATCTCCTTCCTTTGTATTCAAACTGCTCGTTGCTGGTCGTATGAAATTGAAATGTTGTTGTATACTAGTGAAGATTATTTAACAAATGGGGAGAAAATTGTAATTTTGTTTATATAACAATAACATCAAGGACAGTATTTATTAAAGGGTTGTCATTTGTAAGTTTTTAATAAAGCTAGGTGAAAATTTTAACGGAGTGGGATCCGCACTAACGGCAGGTGTGTACAAGCAATTTTGAGTGGCTTAGAGGTCTAACCAAGACAATTCCCAAAACACGGGGTCAAAGATCCAATTTCAATCCTTTTGAAGTGTACGCAAGCAAAAACCTGTATTCAATTCCAGATCACTTTTCCATTGCTTGTCATTTGTAAGAAGATTGAATGATGGATCGTGCCCACTCCCAACTTATTCCATCTAAAAGTGTTTCTAACATAGAAAATGCATTTGTACCAATTAGGGCTAGCTCACTTGCATTATATTTAGTCTTAAGAGTAACTAGTACCAGGGATCAAATCCCATGTTGTATACTATGGTCAAATTTGGCGGGCACATCTTCCCTTTGCAGGCAAAAGGCCAAAAACAAAATCATTTTTTTCTTTTGGTTTGACCATTATATCAGTAGTACACTAGTACTTGATGGATGCGCTGTCTTCACAGGGTACAGCTGCTGGAGGCACAACAGAAATTGTTTTAGATGGAGTCACTGGTTTGTTGCACCCTGTGGGGAAAGAGGGTGTTTCTCCTCTTGCAAACAACATGGTGAAGCTTTCTAGTCATGTGGAACGAAGGCTGACCATGGGAAAGAAAGGTTATGAGAGGGTGAAAGAGACGTTTATGGAGCATCATATGGCAGCAAGGATTGCAAATGTTCTAAAGGAGATCCTAAAAATATGATATCCTAAACCTTGAGCTATTGTTGCCGCATATCCTCAAGATCATGATTTTCACTTACAACTTACAAGACCTTAATTCTTCAGACGGTATTAGTTGAGGAGTTGACTCTTAAGCCGAAACACCGTTTGATGATTTGTGTTCAAGAGAGGTAACCGTTGTTTGAAACTTTCTTTCAGCTCTTGTTTGTCTTTAGTGTTATTTTGTACATAAGAGTTGTAAGCAGACAACTGCATATCTGAGTTGTTGTCAATGCTTTAGTTTGGTTCCTGTTCATGCAGGCGCAATTTGGTTTAACCTATCAGTTTTGAATTCGTAGGTTTGGGTCATTGTTACACGGTCTCTACATTTTCGCTTCACACTGCTGATATATTCGATGTTAACTTTCTCAAGTCAAAATGATAGTTCATATCTGATGCCGTTTGATTTACAATCTTGCATCTTCTCATGTTTTGGTGTCTTTAACTATGTAAATTTAGCTATCAGCTATTATTTGTTAATACGTACTTTTGTAGCTCATTTTATCCTGAAGTTCATTTAGAAGCGTTGATATATAATCTCTCTTGAAATTATATTCTCCATTCGTCAAGCCCATTGCTGTAATAGTTTTCAAACCCTTCCCGCATAAAGCATTTGTAAAACTCTATTTCTACATTTTGAAGTCCGTTTGTGACTTCAAAATTGTTGCTTCTGTGTGGGTGTTTATTCATGCATCTTAAAATTGATGACAATTCCCGACATATCTGTAACTACTGCATTTGCAATGTTTGTAAAACTATATATGTCATACCAACTGACGCTAAGCCAGCTGGTGGTTCAATGAGTTTAAGTTGAATATAGGTTCCTTTTGAGACACCATCGGTCGTGGTTGGTCTAGGGGGATATTCATATTTGATTGGTGGATACGGATCGTATCGGATATGAAAAATATGTAACATATATGGATAAAAAGCGGATATATACAATGTATATATACAATTTAAAATGAGTGTACATTATTCACAAAATTTTGCTTCTTAAATTTGGATAATATTATATCTTAACTATTTTATTTAGAAATGTAAAATTTCATGTGCATTAGTAAAATTTAAGTAGAGTAAAAAGAATCATGAAAAAATCACTAATTTAAACATATATAGGAAAAAGTTATATTAATTTTGTGGATATCTTATCCGTATTTGACCAAAATATGTATATTTGTATCCATCAAAATTCAAATTTTCATATCCATATTTGTATCTACAAAACCTTGAAAACAAATATTCGTATATGTATCCACCTGGATGTTGAACCTTTAGGTGGACTACACACTTGATGTAATAAGCCTCATGTATATGTATCATGTATTAGCTCAGGTTTTTTATTGTACTCTTGCATGAGTGAACTAGGCTTAGTTGACTTGATGTAATAAGCCTCATATTGCTTGGACGAGTTAATCGGACTTTGTCACCCGATTAACATAACGTTGTAACATCTTAATCGGGTATCCTTTCCCCTAAATTAAGATACTAAGCAATATACAAGGGGGTTTTCCCCCTCCAAACTACACACACAAATTGATGGTGGTTTGGACGGTTTTCCCCTTCAATTTTCGTGAGCATTCTTGTTTTTCTTCTCGATCACCTGCATGAATTTTGATACTGGATATGGAAAAATGATATCCATGTCCTTAGAAAACGGATATGGATTTGCACTCCTAGATTGGAATCCCAAACTTGCCACTGGGAATATTTTTCGACTTCCTAAAAGAGATTGGGTGTAAATGTAGTTTACTTGGTTCCCAACATCCTATTAGTCCTTTTCTTTATAAATGGCAATGAGATTTAGGGTCCATTTGGATTCCATTTGCGTTTGTTCAAAATGTTCAACAGTGGAATAACTCACTGTAATCCACTGCATCACCCTCGCCAGACATTTTCGTGGTGTTTTTACTGATAAATTATGAATATACAAGACCGTAGGACTAATTTATAGACACGGGACGATATGAGTATTAAATATATTGTTAAGGGCAATTTGGTAATTTCAAGGGACGATTTAAGTAGTTTTGGGACGACGTTTAGTAGTTCCCAAAATAAAAGAAGGTTTTGACTTTTGACATCCTATCAAGATAAGGATAAAAGGTCATGTTTTAACATTTACATTAATTTTTACTTGGTAATTGCACTTTTATAAAATGATATTTGATTATGTAATTTTAAGTATTTTTAGATCTACCTCTTTTACCTTGCTTCAACACTAGTTTTAATAATTACTCAATAAAACACTAGTTCTTACAAAATAGACTACATAAGCCGGTAATCATAGTTAAACACCCTCAATTTATTAAAAACATTTGCAACCATGATATTTAAAAAAGATTATCTCAGTTTTCTCTATCTGCAACGTCAGTTTCTCCACTTCACAATATTTATCCATAATCTCTTTGTCTTTCATCTTCTTAACCAGGAGGAGAGCTTAGCGCAACATAAGTGGGTCATAGCCCCCTTAAATTTCAAAATTTTAACATATACCCTTAATATTTGGGTTAATTTCAATGAAGAATACTACATGACCCTCCCTTGCTCCCTCTCCCATATATTTTTTCTAAGGGTTATTTGCTTGGGTGTCACCAAGAAACAACTAAATTAGCTTTATGCCATCTGGTTCTGACTATTTGGCCTAATGTCATAGAAAAATCAAACTATTTATCTTAATGCCATAAGAAAACAAAATATTTACCTTTATGTCATTCCGTCGGTAAACCGTTAACTTTTCTGATAACGTCCGTTATATATTAATATTTAATGGAAATTTTGCATATTCACCCTGAATAAACCAAAAATTCATTATATGTGTTATAAAAATTACAAACAATTATTCAAAAAATTTATCTATGCACTCTCTCATCTCTATCTTTCAACTTTCATTTCTTCTTTTCTCTCATTAAACTTAATGACTCAATTACTAAATTAATGAAATTCGATAAAAAAAATCTAACAATTATTTATTTTTATTTATCTTATTTCAGATTCACGATTTTTAATATTTTAGCACAATATTCTGATAATTGATAAAAGATTTTTTATAAAAAAAATATTTTTGGAAAAACACATTTTATGTAAAATAAAATTTTTTAGACAAATGAATTTTTTAATAAAAAATAATTATTTATTTTGTATTTTTATAATTAAAAAATTATCGAATTTCATTAGTTTAGTAATGGAGCCATTAAGTTTAGTGAGAAAGAAAGAAGAAACGAAAATTGAAAGATAGAGATGAGAGAGTATAGATAAAATTTTGAATAATTTTTTGTAATGTTTACAACACATATAATGAATTTTATGAATTTTTTGTTTATTTAGGGTGGATCTGCAAAATTTCTATTAAATATTAATATACTTAACAGACGTTAACATAAAAGTTAACGGTTTACCAACGGAATGACATAAAAGTAAATATTTTGTTTTCATATGACATTAAGATAAATAGTTTGATTTTTCTATGACATTAGCCAAATAGTCAGAACCAAGTGACATAAAGTCAATTTAGTTGTTTCTTGGTGACACTCAAGTAAATAACCATTTTTCTAAATGTTTTTTTTCTAACCCTACTAGTTGGCCCCTCTTGATTTGGTCTCAACCTCCGCTACTGTTCTTAACCATGATCTTTATAAAAAGATTATGTTGTCGAATCATTGTTCTCTTTCCTCTAACTCATTTTTTATATTTTACAAATTAATTAATTTATATATCATAATTTATCTCTTTTATGTATGAATTATTACTAAAATTTGATAATAAAAAAATTTCATTTTAATTTTTCAAAAATAGTTTTTCGATAAATGTGGATAAAATAATTAATTTATTAAGTGCAAAAGGATAAATAGTGATATGATAACCAAACATAATAAAATCTCTATAAAAATAATAATGTAGAATAAATTCTCATGCTCTACAGATAGACACTCATATTGCTATATAAATACTGTATTTCCGAAATACTAGATTTTCAGTGGTTAACTCAATAGGACAAGTATGAAAGTTGAAACAGTTATATTTTCATATTATACTTTTGAAACAGTAAACTCGTTAGAGCATCTGTAGCCATGATATTTAATATGTTTAACTGTTTAAATATCATAATATCAAAATATAATCGTTCAACTTTGATAATTGTCATGTTTGAGTTAACAACCGAAAATCTAGTATTTTGAAAATACAATATTTATATAGGAATATAGTGTGTATCCGTAAAACATGAGAAAATAATAATTATGGTAAATTTTTTTAAAATTTTATTATTTTTTATTTTCTTATATATGTTCATTTAAAACAATACAATCACGTTTCTTGATTATTTTCAATACTAAATTGTAGTGGGTCCCACACTCCCGTCACCATTAAACTAACAAAACAAATAATATAAACAAAGTCAAACGATGCATATCTTGGGCCGAACGAAGTGGGAAATGGATTTCTTTAATCCATGATCCCACAAGTTCCTGTCGAAGAGCACTAACGCACCGTCGTCGGTGCTCCAATCGAGAATGGTCCAAACTTGCGATCGCTATCATTTTGATCGACAACACTTGACATACTGAATACGTTAAAACCCAAAAACAGTTGGCTAAGGCCATCACTAACCATGACCTGGACGACCCGGTCATCAGCTCTCTCTCTCTTCAAAATCAGCTTTCTCTCTCTTCCACATCAGCTTTCTCTTTCCTCAACCAACTTTCTTCTCTTTCCTATACTATTCACATCTTAACCACAACCCAACACAACCCACAACAACCTATCTCTCTCCTCCACATCATTTCGGGGTCCATCTTGGTAAAAATTTAAAAAAAATTAAAAAAAATTCTAAAAAATCAAAACAATTATAAAACGTATTTTCAAAAAAAAAAATAAAAAAAAACTCAAACCAAAAAATTAAAAAAATCAAAACAAAAATCAAAACAAAAAAAAAAATCAAAAAATTATTTTTTTATTGTTTGACCGGGTCGACGACCCGGGCGTTTCAACGCCCGGGTCATCGACCCAGTCAGGGATGACCGGGTCATCTCCCCCGTTAAGGGGGAGATGACCCGGTCATCCTGTGATGACCGGGCGTGGGGGGGATTTTCCCCCCCGTTAAGGAATGCCCTAAGAGCACACGTAATGGCGTTCTTTTTTACGACCGTGAGCCGATCGTTGAACGTGTTGATAATTTTAATTTTTTTTGTTTTTTAATGACAGTGAGACTCATTTCTTCTATTTTGTATTGAATATATATAAAAGAGATTAATTGTATTACTTTAAATAGAGATATCTTCATAAATAAAAATAATAAAATGTTAAAAAATCACCATAATTCTTATCGTCTCATGTTTTACAAATAAACACTCATATTGCTGTGTAAATATTGTATTGCCGAAATACTAAATTTTCGGTAGTTAACACAAATAGAATAATTATCAAATTTGAAACGGTTATATTCTCATATTACACTTTTCAAACAGTTATATTTTAAAAAAAATTAAAAAAATTATTCTCAACTTTCACTTTTTTTTGAATTTTTATTTTTAAACAACTTCAACTTTCCAACTCATTTATTTATTTGTAAAATTTAAGATATGAGTTGGATGAAAGAAAACATTGATTTAACCGTACAATCTTTTTATAAAGATCATGATTGAGAAGATGAAAGATAAAAAGATTCTAGATAAATATTGTAAATTTGAAAAACGGGTAAATCTTGTAAAGTAGAAATAAAACTGCGATAAAAATATAGCTGCGGATATTCTAAACTAACGATGTCGTAAGCCGTCAGTAGCTTACATTAAATATAATATAGCCAACATGATTATGTCAAAGACTTAAGCCGACAGCCACCCTTGTCACTTAGTTTAATGATGACCATAAAAAGAAGCCAAGCCAACCATGGTTGAACCACATAAGCAAGTCGTCGTCGTCGTCCTAGTTGGTAAATATTTTCCCACATTCGATTCGACGTTCAAAGATTTCTATGAATTAATGTTCTATTTTTTCCTGAATTTCATATAAAGAATTTAGTTATTACGAGTTTAGTTAGCTTAATTGGTCTCACACTAAGTTGTTAAATCACATATCGTATGATCTAATCTCTTGAAAATTGGTTCACTACTACAAATCTCCTTTCCTTACGTACCACTTCGCAAAAATACAGCAAATCCGGGTTAATGAAGTCATCCACTTATGTAAATTGCCTTCACTAAAACCTTTTTCTTCAAAAGAAAAAGTGGAAACAATAATAACATTATCTCTTCGTGTTTCTCCTTAATCGAAGCCATGCTAATTACTACTTTTACTTACCCCTCCGAATGTCATATCAAATATTAAATTGAAGACCAAAAAGTTGTTGCCGGCTGATAACCGCAACTACCATAAATCAATTCATATGTAGACCACCAACAAACACACCACAACTTTAATATATAAACACATTTAACATCCACATCTTCCACTACCATCTCCATATTGTTGCCTGCCTGCAAGCATGGCTTCCTCCTCTCTACTATCCCTCAATATCTTCTTGCAATCTTCTTCCAGCAGAAGGTCATCTTCCCTATCAACGGGTAAATATTACCAACAATTAACATCTAATAAGTTCCAACTTTTGCAATTTCGATAGTTTTGGGCTTTGTTAATATGTGATTACCCACTCTAATTTAATATTTTAATGAATATATTTGCTTCTCTTGTTGGACATACAAATTTTTAAAAGTTTTTTACCATTAAATTATAATTCACGGTCATCGAAGTCTAAGTTTAAATTCACGGCTATCCAAATATATAAGTCACGGTCAACCAAGTTTAAATTACAATTATAATTTATAAATTACCTTTATATTACCCAAAACTCTTTGTAAAAATTATTGCAAACCATTGATACGAGTTGGTGTTTAATTTTTCAAATTTTAGACATTTGTGCAAGATGTAATAGAGACATAAAAAATTTGTGGAAATGTTTTACAATATTTATGAATTCATTTGTAGTAATAATGACTTAATTAGTTGTGAATCCGTTTTTATTAATTCTGACTCTTAATTTGCGGTATGCAAAAATAACATTGTCGAATTATTTTTTCTTTTTTTGATGTCGTTTTTCAGAAAAGAAAAAAACGGCATCATTGATGTCGTTTTTCTCTCATATTTGCCCAATAACTTTCATAGATTTATATTCTTCCATTTTCTTCCATCATTATTTTGAAAGTTTTTCCTACATATATATGTTTAGAGTTACGTTTTTCCCAAAATAAATCTTCAATGCGTATGATACGAATAATATAAAAGGCAAAACCACTAATAATAACTGCTATTTTTTCTGTGAAAAAAAGATTATCCCCTCATTGTTGCTACAATTCAAATCTGCCCGGGAAGAGACCCCATCATTCTAGTTGTGCCTGATTACTACTTCGGGACAATCTCATTATCTGTTATGGAAATCTAAGTTATGTTTGTACATCTGAAATTTTGAAAGTTGATCTTACCTTAATTAGTTGATACATATGCAGACTTTGCAGTGTCATTTGCTCACTCTTTTTTTTGTTAAAAAGGGATTTGTACATGAGAAAAACATGAATCAAGTTATATTATGTTTGTGAAGTTAAATTTTCATGTATTTCCTTACATTAATTTTAAAGTGCACAAATTCAAGAATTCGAGCGAGGCTGATAATGGTATATGTATAAATGGGATGGAGTTGGGTGGAGGTTTTGATAACTAGTATGGTAATGTGTCTCTAAATCCCTTCCTCCGCACTCCAGTGCTGTCATGATCTCAGGGTGTGGAATTGTGTTGCGCGACTTCCTAGTCTACATCATTGTGTAGAACACTTTGACCATGGAGTCGCTTAGTTGGGTATTATTGTCTTACAAATGACAATAATATATAGCTGATTAAGTGTACAGTTATTTTTTTTTGTTTGGATTTACCTTGAAAAGAATAATTTCACTTGCATGCAATCGTAATTAAGGAAATACTCAATTTGTATCTTCTTTTTTTTACTTGCTTGTAGGGGTGAGCATTCGGTCCGGATCGGACCGAATTTTTGTCCGAGGTCCGGACCGAATGCCTAAAGACCGAAGACCGGACCCCTCGGTCCGGTCCGGTCCGATAAAAAACCGAACTTTTTTAAAATAGAAAACAAAAAAAGACCGGACCGGACCGAAACTCGGACCGAACCGGACCGAAATAAAACTTTTTGGACCAAACCCGGACCGATCGCTCCGATACAAAAAACCAGAACAGTCTGGGTTTTGCTCAGCCCTACTTACGTGCATTTGCACAGGTAGCTAGACTTCCAATTTTTCCGTTGGAATATTTGCAAAATCCACCTCCTAAAATAAACATACCTGAAGGTTAAATAAAAAATAAAAAACACAAAAAACTAAATCCAAATCTCCACCTTTCCGACGAGTGTGGTTGTCAAGAGGGTGGTTTACCTTGTCGTGGAGGCGATGGACGGTATGATGGTGGTGGTTGCCCGTAGTGAGGTGGCGGCGAGGGCGGTTGGGATGGCGGCTGCCCCTAGTGTGGTGGTGAGGGTTGTTGAGATGGCGGTGGCTGGCCGTACTGGGGTGGTTGTGGTGGTGGTGGCTTTCGATGTCGCAGTAGTGGCTGCCGGCCAACCCAACCCCTTTCCCGACCGAAGGAAAAGCCCTATTTCAGTTTAGCATTGAGAAACCGAACCGAGAAATCATTCCTACTTGTTCGAGTGATACCAATAAGGCCTGCACCTTGAGGAAGGGAAGGAATCTCAATGAAAACCTATTCGACTTACTAACGATTTTTTTTTTATCCCAGGGATTAAGTAAGTTTTCATCTTTTTTAGTCCTTTTAATTGACATAAACATGGGTCTTATACTAGAGTAGAATTGTATGCAAAAAGTAGTCTGGGTTCAAACTTGGTTCTTGACATGTGTTTAATGTATGGATATTCATTCTGCACCCCTAAAGATGGGATGTCCTTTTTTTCCGAATCTTAGAACACGATACCCACGTATTCATCTAAGTATAGATATATATCCATAGTTGGGTTGATATTGGTTTTTTTTGTAGATAGGTATTATGTGGTAACAAATTAGATTCTATTCTCCCTTATTTATTTTTTATTGCGCCCTTTTCCCTCTTCGTTGGTGGAGGTTTGGGTTTTTGTGTTTTTAGTTTATTTATTTAGGGTCAAGTTCTAGTGAGTCCGGAACTCATCAAATTTAGTTTAAGTCCCTTATAATCTCACCATGAAATCTTATTTACGGTTAATCTCATCTTTAATTAGTATAACTGTTTTTATCTTAATCTACTTTACAATTTGAAATGAGCGGTGAATACTAAATTAAGCCACTAAAGAATTCCTGTATTTATTTATTTAACATTAAGGATATTTTTTATTTTAGGTTGTGTTTTTTACAAATTTTCTAACGGATTAAGTGATGGAATGAGTCCCATTGACAGTGTAGGTGCACAAAAGTAAAGGAAAAAAGAAAAGGTCCAAATTACGCATTTCCCAAACACACAAGTGCACACAAATAAATTTGTTCGTTTCAAGGTGCACCCAAGAAGAAGAAGAAATCCTTTTTTTATAGCTTAATTGGACCATTAGATATATCATTCCTATGAACATTTTTCTCGTAAAAAAGTATACGCAAATGACAATCTTGTAATTATGCACATACGTAGGATACAATATTACATGACTAACGATCTTTTTTATTGAATAGTCGCTTGTTTAGAAGTGGGAGCAAAGTCCGGGAAGAAATCAACGGTCAGTGGGAATCTCTTGGTAAAACATCTCAAGGTTAATTACTCTATTCTTCAACATCAATCTGAATATAGAGCTTGAGGATTTAGATTTTAAATTTTCGTTATATTTTACAGGTTGCTCAAGGCCTGAACAAAATTATAGAGATGGCCATTCCAAAGCATGACTTCACACCATTACATAAGTTCGAGAATGATGGTAAAAGCATATATATATTTAAACTCATTTTCTACTTGTTTTTTATGTATATATATTCTGTCTACGTAATTATCTTCCAAAGAGATGAAGGTACGAATGCGAACCTGCAAGCTGAATTAAAGTAGCATAACAACTATGAAATTCTATACTAAGACGATTTGAGAAGATAAATGGTGATATTCTTATGCATTCTTCCTCTTGTTATAACACTACAAATTATTGTTAAGACTTAAACATTGTACAAAATAAAATGGATGGTAACTAGAATCATGCCTAATGTGTTAATCCTTCATTGCAAGATATGATTATTTTATTTTATATTGAACATTAGAAGTTTCATTTGTTTATTGCTAAACAAAATGATGAATCTCAGTAGATTCAAGTAACAACTGAAACATTTCTGACTTTGATTCATTTCTCATTTTGCGGTTGCAAATCCTTCAGATGTATATTTTAATCTTTGCACGGTTGATCTTTTGGAGAGTCTTGGAATTGGTCGTTATTTTTCAGAACAAATCGATGATATTATGGAATCTGCATTCAGGTAATTACAAAAGGAAAAGAAAACTTTTTTAAAAATCTTAAACAAATGTCTCTCTTTTTTTCCAGTTAATTTCTTCTTATGATAAAAATCTCAATTATAACTCTACAGGTGGTGGATGGAAGTTGATAAAAATCTAATCAATTCGGAGCTTGAGACGTTTGCAATCGCATTTAGACTTCTTCGTATGCATTCATATGATGTTTCTTCAGGTATTTTTTAGCCTAATATTCTTCTGGAAAATTTTCCATTTTATTTGTTGGCATATTTTCATTATATTTTTCTTTTTTGCTAATATTTGCAGAAGTGTTTGCCCGCTTGGATGAAGATAAATTTCATGATGGCTCAATGATGAGAAGCTCTGAGAGAGTGAAAGTTGTGTTGGAGTTATTCAAAGCTTCAGAAATCAAAATATCTCTGGACGACCAAGTTTTAGAAAAATTAAACACTTGGTCAAGAAGCCTTCTGAAACAATACGCATCTAGCAGAGAACCGTCCGATGAGAACGAAAAAGTCCTAATTCTAGAGGTAAATTTATAATGAGCAAATTTCATGAGCAAATTTCATGCATACTCTCTAAACATGCTTCAATATCATCAATACCCTCCAATTAAAGAGCCCATCACCTATACGGCTATACCCTTTAAATTCAACTCTAATTTCACCAATACCTTCAATTTCAAGTCTCCTTTCCGATTTGCCCTTTTCTTACTTCCCCAAACAGAACTTGTGTTAAGATAACTCTTGATACTTGAAATTATGTTTTTACCAATGTTTTTTCGTAAAAACTACAAATATAAAAAAAACTAATATAGTAAAATTAAATGTGAGAAAAAAGAACAATGAATCTAACTTTGAATCTCTGGCAAACACTCTTACAAGAATATCCATACAGAATGTTATTTTTTCTTATTTTCCTATATGATTAAATATATATATTTAAGATTAAAAGAAGAAACAAGGACAAGTTTGGAATTCACTTATTAAAAGTTAATTTAACTCAATTCTATGTTGCAAAGTTAATAGAAGGGTATAGGTGAAAGGATACTTATAATCGAAGGATATACATGAAAGAATATCTAATTGAACGGTATTGGTGAAATTGGTAACTTACTTGAAGGGTATGCATGAAATTCCCCTATAGATTGATCCACATTTACAATTTTCAATTTTAATTTTTTTTGAGTCTTCTGATTGAGCAATATTCAGGTGAAACATGCCCTGAACTTTCCAGTTCATGTCCAATTGGACTCTTTGGAGCACAAACAGAACATTGAAAGTTTCAACAAAAGCAACGCTTTATCCCAAAAATACTCCTATATGTAAGTGCTACGAGAAAAAGGTTTTAAGATCTACAAAAAAATAAGTTAATATTCCAAAAATAGCATATTGTTACATTCTGGATTCTAATATATGTTCAACAATGGCAAAGGTGTGGGAACATTGATACAAGTGATCTGCTCCAACTAGCGGTCGACGAATTCAATGCTTGTCAATCTATGTTTGTGGATGAATTCAACAAATTTGAAGGGTAAATTTTTATTTTCTAATTTTGACACTAATAATACAATAAATGTCAGTTAATGTGGTTTAGAGATTTAGGTTTTTGCTCTTATCTTGAGCAGGTGGTGTAGAGAGAAGAAATTGGATCAACTGAGCTTCTTTGTCAAACCACAGATGATGAATTGCTACTTCTCAGCTGCAGCTGCACTTTACACTCCTCAAATGTCTGTTGTTCGCATGTCGTGGGCAAAGAATTCAATCCTCGCATCGCTTCTCGATGATTTATTCGACGATTTCGGCTCTATTGAAGAACTAACAAACTTTGTACATTTACTTGAGAGGTGGTGTACTAACTTGATACATATTATGCACTTCATAGGACTTTGGAGTGATTCAAATAATTTGTTTCAGATGGGAATCAAACTACGATGATTGTTGTTCTGAACATGTCAAAATCCTCTACTCCGCACTCCACGAAACCATCACTGAACTTGCTATTGAGGGATCAGCTCTGCAAGGGTACGATGTCACAAGAGATTTTGTCAACATAGTAAGATCTTTAACTTTATTTTAAACTTCAAAATTTAGCAAATATTGATCAGAAAACTTGGTATCATCTAAAATATCCGCGCTTTATAAAATAAAATATTGAAATGGATAAAATTAGTTCCACATGGTATCTACTCCACTCTTAGTACACCCAACGACACAATCCATTTCAGTAGTATTCTATCACTGGTCTTGGAATGAACTTGTATTTACATGTTGGTTAATTTCATTTGGCAGTGGATCGATTTCATTAAGGCCATGATGAAGGAGGCAAAGTGGACAAAGGAGAAAGTTGTGCCTAGTTTGGATGATTACATTGAGAATGGATTTGTATCATTTGCTTTAGGACCTATAATTATGTTAACAGAGTACCTTGTTGGTCCAAAGCTTCCATGTCAGATTGTTGAGAGTCCTGAATTTCACGATCTATTCAGAAGAATGAGCACCATCGGGCGTCTGCTTAATGACATCCAAGGTTTTGAGGTAATAAATCTCCCTTAATGATAACTTAAGCCATAGAACCTTATGTGATGCACAAGTTTCTATTTTCTCTATCATGCAGAGAGAGAAAGTGAATGGGAAGCTGAACAGTGTGTCACTAAAGATGCTTGAAGCAAATGGTGAATTTTCCGAGGAAGAAGCGAAAAACGTGGTTTGGAGAATGATTGACAGAGAAAGAGATGAACTCCTTAAGTTCGTGGTGCAAAAAGAAGGTAGCATAGTTCCAAGAGCCTGCAAGGATTTGATTTGGAACCAGACCAAGTTACTTGGTATGATATACATGAAGTGTGATGGGCATAGATCTCCCAAAGAGTTTGTAGGTGCCGTGAATTCTCTTATCAATAAACCCCTCGATATCTGATCATCATAACGTGTTCACTACATCATTTAGCTTTTCCAATTCCAAATTTGAAGTTGAAATATTACTCCAATTTCTTTTGTTAATACTGCAGCATTTAGCTAGATGAATCGAGCATTTTTTTGGATATCGTCTAGCTACTAGTCATTGTGATTTGCATAGGTGAATATTACAAAACGAACAAAGATGACCGGTATCCGATAATTTACACAACTGGGTCTAGATCAATTGGTAAATAAATTCCTGAAAAGATTCTTAACGAGGGCAAGTGATTCATGGAGCGGAGCTACTACCTTCTTCCTAATATTTGGCATAAATTGCTTGCTTGTTTTATTTTTATCTATGTACATGGCAAGAGAGAAGAAATATGTCCAACAAACTATGCATACATAAGAAAAAAAATAGAACTTACCACTTCAGTAGTATCCGGTCACTTGTCATGGAATGAACTTGTGTTTACATGTTGGTTAATTTCATTTGCCAGTGGATTTAACGCATTCAGTACGTCAAACCCTGAAACAATCGGCTAAGAGCACTAGCAAGGTGTCATTTTTGTCGATCGTGAGCAGTCGAATAATTTGTTTTTTTTATCCCTGCATACAAATCATCCGTGCAGTTGAACGTGAGTATTCGGTCTCTTGTTTTGTATTGAATATAATTAAGAAAAATGATTGTATTGTTTTAAATGAAGATATCTTGGAAAATAAAAATGATAAAAAATCACAATAATTCTTATTTTCTCATGTTGTACGTACCACTTTTATGCTAAACGAAGTCTTAACCTAATGATCCAAAGCGTAGCATATGCAAGCCTACCCTGTGATTATTATAGAGAACTTGATGAGGGATATTATTGCACTTCAAGGCTATTTTTATGACAACGTACTTTATGTTTGCAGTGTTAATTGTCAATGTAAAGAGAATGAAAACTTAACATCCCGATGGGAGAAAGGAAAAAAGTACCAACCGTTGGTGGTCTCCGGTCGTAGAGGCTTGAGGTCATCTTTGTAGTTTCCCTCTAGGATGATTTTTTGAAATAATATCTTTAAAGAATATATTATTACAGTAGATTTCCAAAAAGTATTTGTCATGTTAGATATGTTGTCACCTCGTCACAACACGTGACGATTGTTGGTCTTGGTTCTTAGCGTTTAAAGAACTCGATATCTAAAATATCGAAGTTTTTTCAAATGAAAACAATGTCTTAATGTTGTGTTTACAAAGACTGGGTTCATAGAACTCGACGTCCCGAACGTCGAGTTTGTGGACTTAGAATTTTTCAACCTGCATTTAGCGATGCTCCCACTAGTAAGTGGTGTTATTGTTGAGCTTCTTTCTTTGCAGGTTTTATGTTCTTTATAGTGGTTTGTGTGAGCAGATTGTGACTAATATAGAGGGCAGGATGGGAGATGAATAGATTTATGGACTAATTATGCCATTATATGCAGAATAAAACTAATGAGTTAGGATTTCGCTAACCATGAGAAAACATCGTCGATTTACAGAGGTTGGATTAACATCGTGATTTACTCCACTCTGCGAGTCACGCTCTACTGTTGATGTGAGATCCTAATCCTAATTGAGTTTTAATAATGTTTTAGGAGGAGATTAGGAGGAGATGGTTTTGGACGGTTGAGATGGAGTAGAGTGGATGGATGATTGAGATGGATTGGAGGAAGATATTTATGGTGAAAACTCTCTATCTCTCACTCTCTCTCGTTTCTTACTCTCTCACATCCCTCTCTCTCTCTCAGCGTGGTGGTCGGAGGTGGAGGTGATCTCCGGTGAGGGGAAGTGGTCGGCTCCGTTTGGTTGGTGGAGGTGAGTTGGGTTGTCTACTTATTCATCTCTTTTGCGTTTCTCCTTTCACCCTCTCAACTCATCTCGTTTCCAGTGATTGGGGAGGTGATCGACGAAGGTGGTTGCGTGTCTGAGGAGTGATGCATTGCATACATTGCATCATATGTCTTTCATTTAGATTACTTTTACATCAATAAATGCTACTAAGGTATGTGTTTAGTCTTATTTACAGAATACAGGGACCTGAATGCAATTTACCCACATCCCGAGCATAAACGCGTGCAAAAGACTCATTTCTATCATAAAGACCAAGTTCAAGATTATCGGGTTACGAATGGAAATGTATCCAAGCATAAAAGCATTCAAGTCCTAATTGCAAAAAGAACAAGGACTTAAGCACAAAAGTAGCCGGTGACTTAACTGCAAAAAGTCAAGGACCTAAGTGCAAATCACGAGTAGCTTTTATTCTCTTGGAGAAAATATATAGAAAAATCAATGTATATCTCCAAATATGTGAAAGAATTAATCCGGAGTTCAAAAGAATGGAAAGAATCAATCCAGACGCGTAAAGGAGGATCAAATCATACCATAAACATTCAACCAAAATTCGGATTAAATCTGAGGAGATCATGCGGCGAAATCGCCGCACATTACATGCATCATGCGGCGGAAACGCCGCCCCCTAGTCGATCCGTGTGCTCCAATTTTGACCAGTCGTGTCTGGACACGTGTACTCTCCAATTCTATACTTAGGTCTCTTGTAACAACTATAAATAGACCCGAGAACGATGTTAGAAGGGTCCTTGGTCCTTAGTCTTAGGTTTTTATTTTTAGTCTTTGTCTTGTAATCTTCTTTTTAGCAATAAAATTCTGTTCTTTTAATTCTTGTTTTAGTTTTCTTTTGTAATGCCTCTAGGATCCCTTCTCCCTCCCTCCATGAGTTTCTAACTCTTTCCAAAGGGTGGAGGTGACAGATTTAGGGTGAAGAGAAGACGAATGAATGTTATTATTTTAAGTTCATATTAGTCTATTTTGATTACTTGAGTTTATGTTAAATCATTTATCATGTAATGCTTCATAACTAATATGATTTATTATAAGTTTCTAAATTCTCTAATCTAAATCCTAAATCTAAACCTCCACCCAACGGAATTCACCATCTTATTCTTGCTTTAGTTTTAATTGTTTTTGTTCTTGCTTTAGATAATTAAAAATAAAAAATACCAAAAACCCAACTTATTTCTTCTCCCTTCTTCCCCTCAATCGAAAATCACACCAACAACGAAATCTCTCCCTCCTTGTGTTCGACCCGTACTTGCCACCGCTTCATCGCGGCCGTGCACTTGCGGTATAAATTTAAATCTTCATCAAGTTTTTGGCGCCGTTGCCGGGGAGGCGACGCAGATTTTGTTGTTTTTGTATTTCGATTTTATCCTGTTTATCTTGTGCGCGATCTAAGTATTTGGATTTGTGTTTCAAGAGACAACAGAGTGCGCGGCGAAATCCGAGCACATTCTGAGCTAAACGAGCGGCGAAATCGCCGCACCTATAGAGCAATTTGCGGCGAATCCGCCGCACACTTGGAGCTTCTGGGCTTCAACTTTTTCTGGGACGCGACTCATCTCTGGGTGGACGCGTAAAGCTACTAAAATTTCGAGAGCGGGCGGCGAACCCGACTGAGCATTGCGTAGGTAACCTTCGTTGCCTTTTTCCTCGTAATTTCTAGTTTCAGAAAATTTCCTTTTATTAGAATTGCACGTGTTAAGCTTAAATTCCATAATTGGCAATATTTCAACTCTGACCTAAAATTCGCAAAATTAGAAAGACCTTAGTGCATGCATCATATAATGTTTTGTTTGCATTATTCTTGCTAAATTCTTGCAAATCAATTTCTGTTGAAGAGTGCTGGAGGCAAGGTGATTCGGTCGACCAGACTTAAGTTGGAATAGTGGTTGGTTCGACCGAAGGTGGTTCGGTCGACCAGACTTGTTGTTGTCTGTGGGGGAATTCCCTGGTGGAATTCGGTCGACCGAGAGTTCTCAGGGGTTCGACCGAATTCGTTGTTGAGAGTTGGGGGAATTCCCTGACGGGATTCGGTCGACCGAGAGTGCTCGCGGGTTCGACCAGATTCGTTGGTGAGAGTGAGGGATTTATCCCTGGTGACTTTCGGTCGAACGGGTCCCCTTTGCCGTTCGACCGATTGGTCGTTTTATTCATTGAACCTGGGAGGCGACTTCTAAACGGTCGACCGATCCCTGACTTTGGTTCGACCGAACGAGTGTTGTTGGTGGAGATTGGTCGACCGATGGAGTTCCGGTCGAGGCAATTGCCCTGTGTTTGTGAGATTCGGTCGACCGAAACTTTTGGTTCGGTCGACCGTTTGTGTCCAGTTTTGCACGTTGGAGGTGTAGTTGTTGTGGTCGTCTGTGCGGGGCGAGTTGTGGTGCCGATGTTCTTCCAGCAAGTGTGCTAGTGAGCATGAGTGTTGCGGTGGTTGGGTGAAAAAGCCCTAGAGCCCCGTAACTCTGTGAGAGATGTGGTTGAGTGAAAAAGCCCTGGAGCTTAGCTTGGAAATGTGTGTGTTGCGGTGGTTGGGTGGAAAAAGTCCTGGAGCCCCATAACTGTGTGAGAGTTGCAGTTGGGTGAAAGAGCCCTGGAGCTCCGTAGTGCTTTCAGGTTGGGTGAAAAATCCCTGGAGCCTGAGCATGGACCGCGTGTTAAGGGTTGGGTGAAAAAGCCCTGGAGCTCCGTAGTGCTTTCAGGTTGGGTGAAAAATCCCTGGAGCCTGAGCATGGACCGCGTGTTAAGGGTTGGGTGAAAAAGCCCTGAAGTCTTTGGTCGTGTCGTGGTAGCTGTGGTTGGGTGAAAAAACCCTGAAGCCCAGCTTGACGACGAGTGTGTTGCGGTGGTTGAGTGAAAAAGTCCTAGAGCCCCGTAACGGTGGTGTGTGTTGTGGTTGGGTGAAAAGCCCTGGAGCCCAGCCTGGTTGTGGTTCTTTTCTTGTTGGTAGAATTGCATGCTATGATGTCTTTCAGTTCATGCATTGTAGAGTTTGGCATATGGGGTTTCCTTCTGGAAACTCAGGTGTTGTTGCATGTTTGTTTTTCATGCCGTGATCAGCGTTAGGTGGGGTGGTGACCGAGGAGAGGAGCGTCGCTACCGGATCCAGCTTTCTCTCATTTTGAGGTCGGGTGATTACTGTATTCGTTGTGCAGCCTTTTGATGTAATCACATTTTGAAATACTCCGATGTACATATATATATTATATATGATTGGTGCATCGTCTTCTCGTTTTGGGTAATATCATCTGTTGATTGTTGTGTTATTAATTTTTTTAATTCTTCCGTTGTTTGAGGATGTTATAGTTGAGCCATACTCAAGAGTTCAATAATGATCTCGTCACAGGTTGAGATCAAACAACCATATGAGGTATGAATGAGGCTTCAAGTAGAATTGAATGAAGTGAGGAGTCATTGAGAGTAAAAGAGCTTGAGAACTTGAGAGAAAAGAGTCGACACTAATTGAATGTTTCTCGGTCGCGGTAAAAAATCAAGCTTGTCGGGTGGTCGATAAAGAAGGATCCATCATAATCATTTGATGTTCATGATCAAAGTATTTCTAATTCGTCCTTCCGATGGATCAAATCGATCTTTCTTGTTTAGAAATCAGTAAGGAGTGGTTTGAGACCTTTTGAACCTAAACGACCTTCCGATGACCAAGCGGACATCCGGATTAACAAGTGTGATTACTTCCATCAACGACTATTTTATATATACGTTGAGAAGTGTCTCAACGGTTATACGATATGTGGTTTGCCATTACAGATTGAGAATAGTAAAGAAACGGCCATCCGAGAGAAGATTGGATATTAAAATGGAATATCATTTTTTGTCTAAATCAAGTAGGGTTGAGCAACAACCGGTCCGGGAACCAGAGCCAATTCGGTTCTGGTCCGGACCGGTCTGATTTTTTTTTAAATTTTGAGGTAAAAAACCCGGACCGGACCGGACCCAACCGGTCTGGGTTCGGTCCGGTCCGATCTGGGTCGGACCGGTTGCACAGTCCTAAAGTCAAGGGAGAATCGGTTGACCAACATAGTAGCTTTGTTCGTATCTGTTGAGGATAAAAGATTTGGATAGGCATTGAAACCAAGTTCAGCCGATCAACAGTTGAGTGTAATTTCCATGAAGTTTTTTGTGTGCATCAAGTGTACTTAAAACTCAAATAAATATTAAATTTGAAGTCTTGACATTTGAGTGTGATCTTCAGTCTTGAGCACATAATAAGATAAGATATACAAAATATATTATGAATTATATCGGTTTTTTATAACTTATGCAATTTGACTACATAACGTATGCGGTAATTTATTGCTATTATGAATTTGTTCATTGTGTTATGGCCAGGTTTGGTTGCACCCGTCGTATGCGTGACGAATTGGTTGTATCAAGGTGTTGTGTTTTGCAACTTTTGTTTACAATTTGTTTGATTTATTTATTTATTTTGCCACAAGAATGAAAGTTTTATATTATTATTTCAAATATTTTTTAGCTAATCTCACTACGAGGGATTGGATTTGTGACCTTTGACATAGAAGCTATTTATTGTAGTGGTGAACTACCTGCAAGTGTTCATGTTTGATTAGTTATTGTGTTTAGGACCTTAGGTAAGTACTATCATTCTTTTCAAACGGGAAGATGAATACTCACAAATATTCACTTTGGACAATAAATATGTATACATGTGATCAGCAAAATGATTACGATTACAAGTTTGAAGTTTGAACCACTCTCGCTTAGAACACCAGCAGCAATGCTTTTTGGGAGGATCGCGGATTAAAAAATCCATATCCCACTTCATTCAGACCGGATCCGTGCGATATACGCGCAAATTGTTTGGCTTTGATTAAAGGGACATTTACTTGGGTGCACCAGAAAATAGGCATAATTGGCTTTATACACCTGTGTTTTAGGTATTTGCTTGGTTGCACCTACATTTGCAGTTTAATTGCTTGCATGCACCTGGTACGTCTGTAGGTTACACTTCGTTGATTTTTCTGCTAGAAAATTTACAAAACACACACTCTAAAATTGAATTGTTCTTAATATTAAATACAAAAACACAAAATAAAAATTTCTTTTACAAACACATCATCTCTCTCATTTCTCTATCTCTCTCCTATTCTCGCTTCTCCCACTCTCCTCTCTCTCTCTTCTCACTCTCCTCTCTCTCTCTCTCTCTCTCTCTCTCTTCTCACTCTTCTCCCCCTCTCTCTCATCTCTCTCTTATGTTCTCTCCCTCCTCCCTCTTTCTCTCATGTTCTCTTTTCTCTCTCTCTCTCTCTCTTGTTCTCTCTTCTCCCTCTCTCTTGTTCTCTCTTCTCCCTCTCTCTTTCCCTCTCCAATTCTCTCTTCTGCCTCTCTCTCTAATTCTCTCTTCTACCTTTCTCTCTCATGTTATCTCTTCTCCCTCTCTCTCTTTTCCTTCTCTCTCTCTCTCTCACTCTCTTCCTTCTCTCTCTCTCTCTCTCTTCTCATTCTCTCTCTCTTGTTCTCTCTTCTCCCTCTCTCTCTTCTCCCTCCTCTCTCTCTCTCGTTCTCATTTCTCCCTCTCTCTCATTTTCTCTCATCTTCTCTCTCCTCTCTCTCACTCATCTCTCTCTTTCCTGTTCTCATCTCCCTCTCTCTCTCTTGTGGGACACAAGTTATAATGAAAAAGTGCAGTCATGTCAAATTGGTTTTGATTTTTGGCGGGGGAAGTGTGTGAGAGAGTGGGGAGAGAGAATTCGAGAGGGAGAAGAGAGAGAGAGAGAGAACTGGAGAGAGAGGAGAGATTTGAGAGAACAAGAGAGAGGAGATAGAGAGGGAGAAGAGATAACATGAGAGAGAGAGGGGAGGGAGAAGAGAGAATAGGGGAGAGAGGCAGAAGAGAGAACATGAGAGAAAGAGAGAGAGGAGAGATAGGGAGGGAGAAGAGAATAAGAGAGAGGGAGAAGAGAGAACAAGAGAGGGAGAAAGAGAGGGAGAAGAGAGAACTAGAGAGAGGGAGAAGAGAGAGAGGAGAGAGAGACAGAGGAGAGAGAGAACAGGAGAGAGAGACAGAGGAGAGAGAGAACAGGAGAGAGAGACAGAGGAGAGAGAGAACAAGAGAGAGAGAGAGAGAGAGAGAGGAGAGTGTGTGAAGAGAGGGTGTGTTTGTAAAAACAAATTGTTTTTTGTTTGTGTATTTAATATTAAGGACAATTCAATTTTAAAGGGTGTATTTTGTAAATTTTCTAACAGAAAAATTAACGAAGTGAGACTCACAAATGGATCAGGTGCATGCAAGCAATTAAACTGCAAATGTAAGTGCACCAAAACAAAAAACCTGAAATGCGAGTGTATAAAGCCAATTATGCTCGTTTTCAGGTGCACCCAGGCAATATGTTATGTTATGTTATTGTTAGTTTAACGGTGGTGTGACCTACTAATATTTTGTATTGAATATAATTAACATATATGATTGCATTGTTTTGAATTGAGATATCTTAGAAAATAATAAAAGTTTAATAAAAATCACCATAATTCTTATTTTATCGTGTTTTACAGATACACATATTATTATAAAAATATTGTATTTTCAAAATACTAGAGTGATTAACTCAAAATTAGCAAAATTAACGGTTATATTCTGATGTCACACTTTTCGAACAGTTATAGCTATTTAAAGAGCATGCCTGCATGTGCTCTAATGTGTCTGATGGACCATTTTTCTTTTAGCAATTATTTTGTTATTTCTTGTCTTTTACCCAAGTTTGGCAATTTTCTTGTGTATAGCAAATCTTAGGCTATTATTTAATTCGGCCAAGTTAGGCAATTTCTTTTTTCCCAACAATGGAGCTAAAATAATCAAACTCGAAAACTCACACTATGGAGATGGAATGATTTGGAGAAGAGAAGTTGGTGGTCAACAAAAGGGTGTTTGGGGTAGACCAGTCAATTGTGTCGTGTACATGTCTTATCGTGTCATGTATGGTTTGATGTTAACAGGTATTGGGTATACACGAACACGACACGGAATCGTGTACACTAACCCGAACACGAACACAAAAATAACATGATAAGGAATCATGTACACTAACCTGGACACGAACACGACATGGTTATTATCGTGTATACACGACACGATATGTACACGATTTTTTACCGTGTCGTGTAACACAATAATACCCTACTGGACACGAATAGTACATGTATACACGATAAGTACCTAAATACACGATAATTAGATGTATACACGAATGGACACGCTAATACCTATAATAATTTTGAGTACACGATTAGACGATAAACATGAAATTCTGGAGCTTCTCTAAACCACCAAATAAACCTAACTAGTAGAGCACAATACTAGTTTCTTCGTGCTCAAACTTCAAATAAATAGTTTCACAATAATCAATTATCTAATGCATGCAATGTTTGATTTCGTGCCCTATACTTCTGTATATTTTTAACAAAAAATACAAGCATTCATGATTGATTTTCATAATTTTCAACAATTTTATGTACAAAATTCCTAATTATATTTCAATATATATAATACACTAATTAATATTGAAATACATAAATTGGATCATACGTAGGGGATTGTTGAATCCCTTTTATAAATAGGAGGATGAGTTGCACGTCGAATCGTCTCGGAATTACCTCCAAGTGTTGACAAACTCTAAACAAGATTAGAGATATCGGAGCTAGTCAGTCAATCTTTAATTCAAAGTTAGAACCTAGCTAATAACCTCTTTGATGCTTCAAAGAATTTAATCTCCAGCACCTTTATTAATTGAGAGAATTTTCGATGGATTAGATGAGGAAATATGTAAGAGAAGAATTTTTGCATTAGTGTTACACATGATCCCTTGTTACTCTCTCCACTAAACCACATCATGTGCAAATCACTTTACACATGATCTCTTATTTATTTTGTCACATCATCATCCCATAACTACCTTTGACAAAGTAAAAAAATCTCTTATTAATATATGCAAAAACGAGGGCAACCGGTTGTACAATGTTTCACTATTTTTGACTCTATCAAATTTTGGATTAATATCCATAAAAAATTGGGCTTTGGGGTTTTAGCAAATTCATATGTTATAATGTTGCGGATCATATTATATCATGTAATATGTTATCATATATAATATCAAACATTATACCACATAATATATACATATCTCATACAAATTTATTTGATATTGTAACCATTATGACATATTGATTTTATTATTCTACCACATGTATATATTTTCATAACAAATGAAACTTAATACATCATATAAAATATAAAATCACATCTATTGTTTCCCAGTTTTGTGGTGTAACCAGGAGGATCTAAGTTCTGTTGACAATGATATAAAATACATTATATCATAGTTAAATGGTATCTAGCTACACATTATAGTTACCCAAATAACAAAGATGTTTCACTCACTCGAACTAAACATGATCCACTTAGTGATATGCAAAATATCACTTGTGTCTATCCCTTGCCTCATGATATTAAGAATATTATACAAAGTAGAAATATGTCATCTTTGTATTATATATTCATTTCTTGATCTCTTAAGTTAATTATAAATATGTAACAATACATAAGTTACATTGTGTACATTATAATTTTGTTTTATCATGGGCCCAACAATATATTTTAACATAATGACTGTATGATTTGATTATTATCAAAAACTATCAATGAGTATATTGATAAAGGTATTAGTTGGTTATACATGATATGTCAAAATATTATCATTGTCCATCTTGACTTGAGTTATGATATTGTTCGGCCTCTTGATAAAGTGAAATTTTAATATGCACAATGTAACTTGTGTAGAGTTACATATTTATAATTAGTTTGAGAGATCAAGAAATGAATGTATAATACAAAGATGACACATTTCTACTTTGTATAATATTTTCAATTTCATGAGGCAAGAAATAGACACAAGTGTTATTTTACATATCACTAAGTGGATCATATTTAGTTCGAGTAAGCAAAACATCTTTGTTATTTGGGTAACTATAATGTGTAGGTAGATACCGCTTATAGTTTATGATATAATGTGTTTTATATCATTGTTAACATAACTTAGATCCTTCTATAAGTCGCATCACAAAACTGGGAAACAAGAAATATGATTTTATATTTTATATGATGTATTAAGTTTCATATGTTATGAAATAATATACATATGGTAAAATAATAAAAATCGTCGTAAAAAAGACATTGTTAGAATAATAAATAAATTCGTATGAGATGTATATATATTATCGGGTATAATGTTTTGACATTATATATGATAATATATTACAAAATATAATGTGATCTATAACATTATAACATATGAATTTGCTAAAACCCGGAAGTCCAAAATTTGTTGGATATTAATCCAAAATTTGGTGAGTCAAAAACAGTGAAAAATGGTTCAACCGTTTGACCACATTTTTGCATATATTAATAAGAGAATTTTTACTGATTAATTGCTAGATTTAATCCACTTTGGTCAAAGGTAGTTATGGGATGATGATGTGGTAAAATAAATAAGAGATCATCTGCAAAGAGGTTTGCACATGATGTGGTTTAAGTGGATATGTAAACAAGAGATCATGTGTAAGTGGTTTGCACGTGATGTGGTTTAGTGGAGATATTAAAAAGGAATCATGTGTAAATGGTTTGCACATGATGTGAGTTAGAGGAAATCCTATAAATAAGTCTCTCCCCCTTCCTTGTTAATACTAATGCAAAATTCTTCTCTCTACAATTTTTCCATCATTCTATGCAAAATTCTCTTAGTTTTAATTGTGTGCTAGAGATTAATTTCTTTGGAGCATAGAAGAGGTTATTAGCTAGATTCTAACCTTGATTTAGAGATAGCTTGGCTAGCTCATTTCTCTCTAATCTTGTTTAGAGTTTGGTGAACACTTATAGACGCATCGGCGGACGGTTCAACAACCAACACTACTCCGGATCTTCATTAAGATTTTTGTGGACCTTTGGGTATGATCTCCTTCTATTTATTTTAATATATATGTAGATTACATAATATTAAAATAAATATAAAATAATGTACATGAAATCGTCGAAAATATGGAAATCGATCTTGTATGCATGTATAAAATTTTACAATATATACATACATAGGGACAAAAATCTTATAGTAAATTCATCGGGTGATTCGGCTATCCAATTAAAATATCGGGTTATAAGGAAAAAAAGATAACTTGATTATTTCCTACTAAATAAATACATAGTGGAAACAAACTTGTAAACCCTCGACAAATGCAGTAATTACAAATCTAGAATATACTGTAATAGTTGTAGTTTCCATGTTAGAAAATGAACAAGACTAAAACAATAATAATAAAAATAGAGGTTGTAACAATAATAACATTATTGACTTAATGAAAATAATAACATTATCTCTTCGTGTTTCAATAATGAAAAGATGTGGTGTGTTTTATTTATTTGTTTGCATAATAAATCACTTTCATTCGTTTTGAAAGCTCACACTGTGGAGATGGAAAGTAATTTTTTGTGTTTAGGTACTTTTCATTCTTTTAGTAAAAGTAACAATAATAACATTATTAACAATAACAACATTATCTCTTAATGGTTCTACTTAATAGAAGCCATGCTAATTACTACTTTTCCTTACCCCTCCGAATGTCATAACAAATAATGATTTTTAACACCAAAAAGTCGTTGCCGGCGGATGACTGGAACTACCTTAAAAAAATTTAATATGTAGACCAAACACACCACAACTTTGATATATAAACACATTCGACATCCACATCTTCCACTACCATTTCCTTATTGTTTCGTCAATTAGCATGGCTTCCTCCTCTCTACTACCCCTCAATATCTTCTTGCAACCTTCTTCTAGCAGAAGGTCATCTTCTTCATCAACAGGTAAATATTACCAACAATTAACTTCTAATAAGTTCCATATCATTGGATTCCAATAATATCCGTGTTAGAAAACATATATGTGAACATATATATGTTTAGAGTTGCGTTTTTTTTCCAAAATAAATATTGTATGCGTATGATACGAACAATATAAAAGGCAAAACCACTGATATAGTTCAAACCTGCACGGGAAGAGACACCATCATTCTACTCGTGCCCGATAACTACTCTGGTACGACCTCAAAATCTGTTACAACTCTAAGTTGTATTTGTACATCTGGAAAATTGAAAGTTGATCTTAACTTAATTAGTTCATACATGTATGCACACTTTGTAGTGTCATTTACTCACTCTTTCTTTGTTTAAAGGGATGAGAACACTACTGGAAAATATGGAAATCACGTCAATTTTTTGACCCATATAACGTCGGTTGTCATGTTCCAATATACCGACATCATAAAAGGGAGACGTAAAAGCATTGCTGGAAAGTCAGTCTATCATGTTACCTCTACCACGTCGGTTAATTACAAACCGACGTGGTAGGGTGTCTTTTTAATATATATTTTAAACAGAAAACCGACGTAGTAGGGTATAAAATCCTAAAAATCAAAAAAAATATTAAGGGGTCTACCACGTCGGTTTTCTATGCAACCGACGTGGTAGACCCCTACTACCACGTCTGATCATAGACTGACGTGAAAGAGTACCCGTGTATAACGTCTCCCACCTACCACGTCGGTCAACTAAGCCGGTCAACCCGACGTTGTACCCCCTTAATATCTGACGTTATACCTTTTTTTCCAGCAGTGAATGGAGGAAAATATCACGTCGGTTTTCGACGAACCGACGTGATACACTAGGTATATCACGTCGGTTTTGGGATAACCGACGTGATATACCCCCATATTTATCACGTAAATACGGGGTACTATATATCACGTCGGTTTGTCTATAACCGACGTGATATATGTCTGTTCAGGAAAAAAAATATTTGTTATAAATATACTGATATGTCTCTGCACTAAACACATTCACAATCGCATCATATTCACACAATCACAATTGCATCACATTCACAATCACATACTCAATGTAATATAAGTGTCGACACTCAAGTCATCAAATCACAATCACAATTCATTTTAACATTCAAACTAACATTCAATGTCTTCGATTTCCATTCGAGCAAACTAACAAGTTAACGTTCAATGTATCGAGCAAACTAACAAGCCTTCAATATATCGAGCAAACTAATAAGTTAACAATCAATATATCGAGGAAACTAACAAGTTAACAAATATCGAGTAAACTAACATTAATGTCATCAACTTAGAAGCATACGTGTAATGAAAAAGGAAGCTCATCTCTCGCGTGTGTAGTCGAGCTCTTCCTGTGAAAATGGTTCAAGAGTTGATCCAAAGATCTACAAATTAAACAAAGAATTCCGTAAACATACGAACTTATCAAAATAAGATATATTACTTCAATGTAGTGTAGAAACTATATATTCCCTCGCGTAAATCTCCCCCACCAAACCGAACTCCACAATTTGTTCTATATATACCTCATGACATAGTACCCGCACTCCGTATTTCCGGTTTGTTTATGGTACTAAATTGAGAAAAAATGTATATTACTAAACAACGACATTAATAGAAAAATATAGTGCTAATTGTTTCCTAAATAATTTAATTACCCTACCTTCATAGGATACCACGTTGTTTTATTTTTTTGGCTTCTGTTTCGTCCTAATTGTTTATATATATCAATAGCTCTACAAATATTGATAAATATCGAAATTTATTATAAAATCTAATAACTACAACATATTTTCATGTTTTAAAATAATAATTTAATAGAACTTACAATTGCACAAAGTCCTTCAAATCTTTTCTTGGTTTCTCGGAAGCTAAATGATCAAACCAATATCCAGTATTTGTATCAGGACGAATAACAACTAACATCTAATGATTACTAGACAACATTCATTTAAAAAACATAAGTATTTCACTTTATTACTACATGTGTTATATCAAATAAGTAAAAACATACCTCTCCCAATACGGTGCAAGATACTATATTTTGTTCCCCTCAGCCATCACATTCGCAATTGTTTGCGATCGGATGTCGTCACTTTTTCGTCCGGAACGGTTGAGCAATGTTGGACACAAATATCCAAAGCTTTCCATTAGGCATTTGGTAAAGACCTATATATCACAATCAATAAACATGATTTAAATGACAAACTTAAAACATAAACAAATATCGAGAAACATAACATATATAAAAATGACTTACTTTATATGAACTTCAATGATTGATATACATAATTTTTCCATCTTCATAAATTGCATGAGATCACCAAATATGACATACAATTTCAGTTCTAAGCCATCTTCCAACGTGTAGCCTACAATTTCTTCATCCAAAGAACTCATCGCATCATCGTCCTCGAGTTTATATTTTACGATATTATATAACATTTAACAGTTCTTAGGCAACACATTTTAATCAAACTCGGTAGAATTTTTAGATCCATTGGATGGTGGAGGTTGAACCTTTAACATTAAAATATACATTGTTAGAACATTTCTACTAAAATAATATGTATGACGATTAAAAAATCATATATTAATACTAAATAATTACCTTCTTTTTCTTTTTCGGTTTTACCAAAGAACGTGACCATTCCAATACTGGTTGCGTTGGGTCGGGGCGGGTGGGGGGTCGGAGGTGGTGGGGTGGTATTGCGTTGGGTGGAGGTCGGGAGGTTTCGTTCGGGTGGAGAAAACAAAGTTTTAGATAGGGTTAAGCAAACAAATTGTGGAGGGGTATATATATATGTAGAGAAAACACATCGGTTTTAAGAAAACCCGACGTGGTACATGCCTTTTATCACGTCGGTTTCTCCAAAATTGACGTGATTTGCCTGATAAAACATGTCTATTCTCACACAACCAACGTCATATGATTATTTATGTTGTTTAAAATTTAAAAAAAATTAAAACACATTGTTTTTATCAAACCGACGTGACATGGCATTGGAAATCACGTCGGTTCAGCCAAAACAGACGTGATATATATATATATATATATATTTCAATATATATATATTTCAATATATATTTCACGTCGGGTTCGGCTCAACCGACGTGATATATTCAGTTCTCACGTTGGTTGAGACAAAACGACATGAGAAGGTAGTTTAACGTCGGGTTTTAAATACCCAACATGACATGTCGGCGTTATATCTTATTTTTCCAGCAGTGGGAAAACATGAAGCAAGTTATATTATGTTTGTGAAGTTAAATTTTCATGTAATTCTTTACATTTAAAGTGCACAAATTCAAGAAGTCGATCGAGGTTGATAATGGTATAAGTATAAATGGGATGAAGCTAGGTGGAGGTTTTGATAACCAGTATGGTAATGTGTCTCTGAATCCCTTTCTCCGCACTCCAATGGTATCATGATGTCAGGATGTCAGATTGTGTTATGCGACTTCCTAGTCTACGTCATTGTGTAGAATACTTTAGCCATGGAATCTCCTTCCTGCTTAATCGGGTATTATTGTCGTACAAATGACAATAATATATACCTAATTAAGTTTACAATTATTTTTGGGAGGTTTTGCTTGGGTGTACCTTGAAAAGAATGATTTTACTTGCATGCACCCGTGATTTAGGAAATACTCAATTTACACTTCTTCTTTTTCTTTACTTGTGTGCACCTATGTTGTTTGCGAGACTCATTTTGTTACTTTTTCGTTACAAATTTTGCAAAAATACACATGAAAATAAAAATACCTGATTGTTAAATAAAAAACACAATAACCCAAATCCAAACCGCCACCTTTCCGACGAGTGTGGTTGTCAAGAGGGTGGTTTACCGTGTTGTGGAGGCAATGGACAATATGATCGTGGTGGTTGCCTGTAGTGCGGTGGCGGCGAGGACGGTTGGATGGCAACTACATGTAGTGTGGTGGAGAGGGTTGTTGAGATGGCGGGGGTTGACCGTATTGGGGTGGTTATTGTGGTGGTAGCTTTCAATGTCGCGGGTGGTGGTTGGCGGGCCAGCCCAACACCTTTCCTGGGCAGAGGAAAAGTCATTATTTAGTTTAACCGTGCGAAACCGAACTTGAGAAATCATTTCTAATTACCTTAAAGGGAAGGAATCCCAATGAAAACTATTCGACTTCCTAATGATTTTTTATTCCAGGGACTAGGTAAGTTTTTTCATCTTTTTAGTCATTTTGATTGACATAAACATGAGTCTTATACTATGTAGAATTATGTGCAAAAAGTAGTTGGGATAACTCAGTTGGTAGAGCAAAGGATTGAAAACTCCTCGGTTCAAACCTAGTGGTTCCTAACATGTGATTAATGTATGGATATTCATTCTAAACCCCTAAAGATAGTTCACATACCCATTTTTTTCCAATCTTAGAACACAATACTCACTTATTCATCTATATATATATATTCCTATCTTTTTTATATTGTTTTTTTGTAAATAGGTATTATAGGGTAAATAATTAGATTATCTTTCCCTTTATTAATTTTTCATCGTGCCATTTTTCCTCTTCGTTCGTGGAGGTTTGGGTTTTTGTGTTTTTAGTTTTTTATAATTTTTATTTAATATTAAGGATATTTTTATATTAGGATGTGTTTTTTGCAAATTTTCTAACGGACTGAGGGACAACATGAGTCTCATTGACAATGTAGGTCCACGCAAGTAAAACAAAAGTGCAAATTACGTATTTCTTAAAACACAAGTACACACAAGTAAAATCTTTCTTTTCAACTTTCAAGGCCCACCTACGAAAAGCTTAATTGGACCATGGGATATATCATCCTATGAACATTTTTCTCGTCAAAAATATACCCAAATGACAATCTCGTAATCATGCACATACACCGTAATTTTTTTATTTAATAAAAAAAAATCTAAAATTCGAAATTTAGGAAAATTTTTTTTTTTTTCCAAAACTACTCGGATCGCAGGTGTGCCGTGCCTCCACGGATCGCGGGTGACACCCGCGATCCGTTTTCCCGCCATTTTTTTTTTTTGATTTTCTGTTTTTATTTTTTATTGTAATTATTTGTAATCTTTTTTTAAATCTTTTTTTTCAAAATAAGTTTTCTAATTTACATTATTTTTCTAATTTTTTTAAAATTATTTTTATTTTTTCCAATAATCGACCTCCAAATCACGTCGATAACCCGGCGTATTGAAATGTTAGGGTATTTTATACAATAAAAACACAATTTTTTTTAGCAAGATTAATAAATTATTTACAACTGAATATTAAACAAACACTAATACTAATTAAAACAAAAAATTGGAAACGTTATCAAAAATTAGTATGGTGTACACACATTGTAAATATTTTTGGAGGTCGATACAACAAAAAATTAAAAACACAATTAATTTTTTTTAAAAAATAATAACAATTACAAAACATATTATGAAAGCAAATATAATAAAAAACATAGTTAAAACGATTTTAAAAAAATCAAAATATAAAACGCTACGACTAAAATCAGTGACTTTTTTTATTTTCTTTTATTATTTTTGATTTTATGTTTTGTTTTTTTTAAAAAAAAATTAATCTGTTTTTTAATATATTTGTTTTTGAAAATAAGTCTTCTAATTCTTATTATTTTTTAAAATGTTTTTAAAAAATATTTTTCAGAATCTACCTCCAAATCACGTGGATAACAGAGCGGGTTGAAAAATTCAATAATTTTTGTATAAAATAACATAATTTTTCACGTGGATCCCAATTGTTATTATTTTGATAACAAACAGAATAATTTTTTTTTGCTGAAAATTTCCAACGATAAAGGGTGTGAACCGCTATCCGTGGGATTTTTTTTCTTCTGTTTTCTGTTTAGTTTGTTCTTTTTATTTTAATTATTTGTAATCTTTTTTAAAATATTTTTTTTTAAAAATATGTTTTTTAATTGATATTATTTATTCAAAAAATTTAATTTTGTTTTTAATTTTTTCAAGAATCGACCTCCAAATCACGTCGATACCCGACGTGTATTGAATTGTTAGGGTATTTTATACAATATAAAAACAAAATTTCTTAGTCAGAATAATAAATTATTTACAACTGAATATTAAACAAACCATAAAACTAATTAAAACAAAAAATTGGTAACGTTGTCAAAAATTCGTAGGGTGTACACACAATACAAACATTTTGGAGGTTGATAAGCAAAAAATTAAAAACACAATTAAAAAATTTTAAAAATTAATAACAATTATAAAACATATTTTGAAATATATATATATATAAAACATAGTTAAAATGATTTGTAAAAAAACAAAACATAAAATCAAAAATAATAAAAGAAAATAAAAAAAGTCACGGATTTTAGTCGTAGTGTTTTATGTTTTGATTTTTTTAAAATCGTTTTAACTATGTTTTTTATTATATTTGCTTTCATAATATGTTTTGTAATTGTTATTATTTTTTAAAATTTTTAATTGTGTTTTTAATTTTTTGCTGTATCGACCTCCAAAAATATTTACAATGTGTGTACACCCTACTAATTTTTGATAACGTTTCCAATTTTTTGTTTTAATTAGTTTTAGTGTTTGTTTAATATTCAGTTGTAAATAATTTATTAATCTGGCTAAAAAAATTGTGTTTTTATTGTATAAAATACCCTAACATTTCAATACGCCGGGTTATCGACGTGATTTGTAGGTCGATTATTGGAAAAATTAAAAATAATTTTAAAAAATTTAGAAAAATAATATAAATTAGAAAACTTATTTTCAAAAAAAAATTTAAAAAAAATTACAAATAATTACAATAAAAAATAAAAACAGAAAATAAAAAAAAAAAAAAAACAGAAAATCAAAAAAAAAAAAAATTGGCGGGAAAACGGATCGCGGGTGTAACCCGCGATCCGAGTAGTTTTGGAAAAAAAAAATTCTTAAATTTCGAATTTTAGATTTTTTTTTATTAAATAAAAAATTACGGCACATACAATGATACGATACATTATTATATGACTAACGATTTTTTATTATTGAATAGTCGCTTGTTTAGAAGTGGGAGCAAAGTCTGGGAAAAAATCAACGATCAATGGGACTCTCTTGGTAAAACATCTCATGATTAATTACTCTATTCTTCAATATCAATCTGAATATAGAGCCTGAGGATTTAGCTGAATTGGCTTTTAAATTTTCGTTATATTTTACAGGTTGCTCAAGGCCTGAACAAAATTATAGAGGGGGGCATTCCAAAGCATAACTTCACACCATCATCACATAAGTTTGGGAATAATGGTAAAAGTATATATATATATATATATATATATATATATATATATATATATATATATGAATTTTCTAGTGAGCCTAAGGTTTAATTTTTCTAAATTAAACCCCACAATATCCACCACTCATTTCAAATTGTAAGGTAGATTAAGAAAAAAACGGTTATACTAGTGAACGGTGAGATTAACTGTAAATAAGATCTAATGGTGAGATTGTAGGGGGTTTAAACTAAATTTGATGAACCCTAAACTCACTAGAACTTGACCATATATATATATATATATATATATATATATATATATATATATATAAACTCATCTTTCTACTCGTTTTTTATGTATATATTCGGTCTACATAATTATCTTTCAAAGAGATGAAGGTACGAATGCGAACCTGCAAGCTGAAATAAAGTAGTATAACAATTATCAAATTCTATACTAGGACGATTTGAAAAAATAAATGGTGATATGTTTATGCATTCTTCCTCTTGTTATAACACTACAAACTGTTGTTAAGACTTAAACATTGTACAGAATAAAATGGATGGTAACTAGAATCATGCCTCGTGTGTTAATCCTTCATTGCAAGATATGATTATTTTATTTTATATCGAACATTTGAAGTTTCATTTGTTTATTGCTGAACAAAATGATGAATCTCAGTAGATTCAAGTAACAACTCAAACATTTCTGACTTTGATTCATTTCTCATTTTGCAATTGCACATCCTTCAGATGTATATTTAAATCTTTGCACGGTTGATCTTTTGGAGAATCTTGGAATTGGTCGTTATTTTTCAGAACAAATCGATGATATCATGGAATCTGCATTCAGGTAATTACAAAAGGAAAAGAAATCTTTTTTAAAAATCTTAAACAAATGTCTCTCTTATTTTGCAGTTAATTTCTTCTTATGATAAAAAATCTCAATTATAACTCTACAGGTGGTGGATGGAAGTTGATAAAAATCTAATCAATTCGGAGCTTCAGACGTTTGCAATCGCATTTAGACTTCTTCGTATGCATTCATATGATGTTTCTTCAGGTATTTTTTAGCCTAATATTCTTCTGGAAAATTTTCCATTTTATTTGTTGGCATGTTTTCATTATATTTTTTCTTTTTTGCTAATATTTGCAGAAGTGTTTGCCCGCTTGGATGAAGATAAATTTCATGATGGCTCAATGATGAGAAACTCTGAGAGAGTGAAAGTTGTGTTGGAGTTATTCAAAGCTTCAGAAATCAAAATATCTCTGGATGACCAAGTTTTAGAAAAATTAAACGCTTGGTCAAGAAGCCTTCTGAAACAATATGCATCTAGCAGAGAACCGTCCGATGAGAACGAAAAAGTCCTAATTCTAGAGGTAAATTTATAATGGGCAAATTTCATGCATATTCTCTAAACATGCTTCAATATCATTAACACCCTCCAATTAAAGAGACCATCACCTATACCCTTTAAATTCAACTCTACTTTCACCAATACCCTTTAATTTCAAGCCTTTTTCACATATGCCATTTTCTCATTTCTTCAAACATAAACCTGTGTTAACATAAGTCTTGATACTTGAAATTATGTTTTTACTAATATGGTAAAATTAAATGTGAGAAAAAAAGAACAATGAATATAGCTTTGAATCTCTCGCAAACACTCTTACAAGAATATCCATAAAAAATGCTCTTTTTTCCTATTCTCCTCTATGATTAAATATACATATTTAAGATTAAAAGAAGAAACAAGGACAATTTTGGAATTCACTTATTAAAATTTAATTTAACCCAATTTTTTGTTGCAAAGTTAATAGAAGGGTATAGGTGAAATGATACTTATAATCGAAGGATATACATGAAAGAATATCTAATTGAACGGTATTGGTGAAATTGGAACTTCTTTGAAGGGCATGCATGAAATTGGTGAATTGATTACTATTCAAAATGTTAAATTTAATTTTTTTTGGGTCTTCTGATGGAGCTATATGCAGGTCAAACATGCCCTGAACTTTCCAGTTCATGTCCAATTGGACTCTTTGGAGCACAAACAGAACATTGAAAGTTTCAACAAAAACAAGGCTTTATCGCAAAAATTCTCCGACATGTAAGTGCTACGAGAAAAAGGTTGTAAGATCTACAAAAAAATAAGTTAATATTCCAAAAATAGCATATTGTTACATTCTGCATTCTAATATATGTTCAACAATGCCAAAGGTATGAGAACATTGATACAAGCGATCTGCTCCAACTAGCGGTCGGCGACTTCAACGCTTGTCAATCTATGTTTGTGGATGAATTCAGCAAATTTGAAGGGTAAATTTTTATTTTTCTTATTTGACACTAATAATACAATAAATGTCAGTTAATGAGGTTTAGAGAAGAACTTTATGCTCTTATCTTGAGCAGGTGGTGTAGAGAGAAGAAATTGGATCAACTTAGCTTCTTTAACAAACCACAGATGATGCATTGCTACTTCTCAGCTGCAGCTGCAGTTTACACTCCTCAAATGTCTGTTGCTCGCATGTCGTGCGCAAAGAATTCAATCCTCGCATCGCTTCTTGATGATTTATTCGACGATTTCGGCTCTATTGAAGAACTAACAAACTTTGTACATTTACTTGAGAGGTGCTGTACTAACTCGATACATATTATGTGCTTCATTGGACTTAGGAGTGATTCAAATGTTTCGTTTCAGATGGGAATCGAACTACGATGATTGTTGTTCTGAACATGTCAAAATCCTCTACTCCGCACTCCACGAAACCATCACTGAACTTGCTGTTGAGGGATCGGTTCTGCAAGGATACGATGTCACAAGAGATTTTGTCAACATAGTAAGATCTTTTAACTTTATTTTACACTTCAAAATTTAGCAAATGTGGATCAGAAAACTTGGTATCATCTAAAATATCCACGCTTTATAAAATAAAATATTGAAATGGATAAAATTAGTATCCACATGGCATCTACTCCACTCTTACTACACCCAACGACACGATCCACTTCAGTAGTATTCTATCACTTGTCATGGAATGAACTTGTATTTACATGTTGGTTAATTTCATTTGGCAGTGGATCGATTTCATTAATGCCATGATGAAGGAGGCAAAGTGGACAAAGGAGAAAGTGGTGCCTAGTTTGGATGAATACATTGAGAATGGATTTCTATCATTTGCTTTAGGACCTATTATTATGTTAACACAATACCTTGTTGGTCCAAAGCTTCCATGTCACATTGTTGAGAGTCCTGAATTTCACAATCTATTCAGAAGAGTGAGCACTGTCGGGCGTCTGCTTAATGACATCCAAGGTTTTGAGGTAATAAATCTTCCTTAACAATAACTTAAGCCATTTGTTCTAGTAGAACCTTATGTGATGCATAAGTTTCTATTTTTCCTATCATGCAGAGAGAGAAAGTGAATGGGAAGTTGAACAGTGTGTCACTAAAGATGATTGAAGCAAATGGTGAACTTTCCGAGGAAGAAGCGAAAAACGTGGTTTGGAGAATGATTGACAGAGAAAGAGCTGAACTCCTTAAGCTCGTGTTGCAAAAAGAAGGTAGCATAGTTCCAAGAGCATGCAAGGATTTTGTTTGGAACCAGACCAAGCTACTAAGTATGGTATATATGAAGAGGGACGGATATAGATCTTCTGAAGAGTTTGTAGGTGCTGTGAATTCTCTTATCAATAAACCCCTCGATATCTGATCGTCATAACGTGTTCACCACAGCATTTAGCAGTTCAATTGGTAAATAAATTCCTGGAAGGATTCTTTAGGAGGTCAAGTGATTCGTGGGGCGGATCCCCTACCTTCTTGGTAATATTTGGTATAAATTGCTAGCTTGTTTTATCTCTATCTACATGGCAAGAGAGATGAAGTATGTCCAACAAACTATATATACATGAGCAAAAAATGGAACTTACCACTTCAGTAGTATTCTGTCACTTGTCATGGAATGAACTTGTATTTACATGTTGGTTAATTTCATTTGCCAGTGAATTTAACGTATTCAGGTCAAACCCTGAAACGATCGGCTAAGACCACCAGTAACGGTGTCTTTTTGATGATCGTGAGCATATTACCGAATAATTTTTATTTTTATCTCTGTATGCAAACGATCCGTGCGGTTTAAAATCAGGATCGTGTTGATTTTTTTTAATGGTGGTGTGACGTACTCTTCTTTTGTATTGAATATAATCAAGAGATATGATTGTATTGTTTTAAATGAAGATAACAACAACAAAACTTTTTGTCCCAAACTAGTTGGGGTAGACTAGAAATGAAACTTTAATGAGTCACGGTTCAGACACGTGAATCGTCTTCTTCCACGCGTTTTATCCAATGCAAATTCCTGAGGAATATTCTAATCTCTTATATCTTTTTTGACCGCTTCCTCCTAAGTCAATCGTGATCATATCTGAGAAATAAAAATAATATTTTTTTAAAAAAAATCACCATAATTCTAATCTTCTCGTGTTCTACGGATAGACACATATATTGATTCACGATTATGCAGAAAACGTACGTACCACTTTTAAGCTAAAGAAAGTCTTAAACTAATGATCCAAAGCGTAGCATATGCAAGGCTATCTTGTGATTATCATAGAGAACTTGATGAGGGAGATTATTGCACTTCAAGGCTATTTTTAGGAGAACGTACTTTATGTTTGCAGTGTTAAATGTCAATGTAAAGAGAATGAAACTTTACATTGGATGGGAGAAAGGAAAAAAACTACCAACCTTTGGTGGTCTCTCTGGTCGTAGATGCTTCGGGTACTTTTTGTAGTTTCGCTTTAGGAAATTATTTTGAAATAATTTTTGTTTAAATATTATCGTAGACTTCCAAAAAAGTATTTCTCATGTTTGTGTGTCTTGATATTTATTGTTTAAAGAACTCGACATTTAAAATGTCAAGTTTTTTACATATAAAAATGATGTCTTTAGGCCATGTTTACAAAGATGGATTTCATAGAACTCAACGTCTTGAACGTCGAGTTCATGGACTTAGATTTTTTCAACCTTCATCTAGAGATGTTCCCACCGGTAAGCGGTGTTATTGTTGAGCTTCTTTCTTTGCAGGTTTTATGTTCTTTATAGTGGTTTGTGTAAGCAGATTGTGGCTAATATAGAGGGCAGATGGGAGATGAATACATTTATGCACTAATTATGCCACAAAATGCAGAATAAAAACTAATGAGTTAGAAATTCGCAAACCATGAAAAGATGGATCGCCATCGTGATTTACTCCACTCACGGAGTCACACTCTACTGTTGTGCCGTACTCAAGAATTCAATAATGATCTTGCTACGACATATGAATGAGGCTTAAAGTGGAATTGAATGAAGTTGTTAGAAAGGATGATCAAGAGTAAAGCCTATGATGAGAAATGGGAAATTAGATCCAAGTTGATCCGGGTCGATGAGGTGCAGGTGGGAGCACAAAGTATGAACCAACTAGGCGATGATCACAAGTCAATGCCAGCACAGGTTCCATCATGTGCTCGTGCCCACCTAATATTGAACTCCAATGCTCAAATTCTGAGGCTAGACAAATTACTCATCAAGCAAGCTGGCTTAGCCAGAGCCCATCTGAATATGGCTCGGTTGATCATGAGTCCAATGTATACTGGCTCCTAATTAGGCTCTAAGAGTGTTGGATCTAATCGGATCCGGTTCACCCGTTTGTTGTAATCCAGACTATATAAACATGTATGTAAACGAAGAAACCCTAATCAATATACAAACTCTTTTCGTCTTCCGCCGCACTCTCTCTTTCTCTCAACCCTAACCCTAATCTTCTTGATTCACGTTCAAACCCTGATCGGAGCCCTCTTGTCTTCGATCTTGAGTTGATCTGAATCTTCACATGGTATCAGAGCTTCCGCTGCGCACTCTACCCGGTTGAGACCTTTTCTCCACTCGTGTACACAGATAAAAAAATGCTGGTACACGCGTGCGGGGGAGTGTGAGAGATAGTCCCACATCGGAAGAATGTGGGCTTCTCCTGGGCTTATAAGTCCTTGGGTCCCTCCCCTCTTCACCAATTGGTTTTGAGGTGGATACCCGGTTCTAACATCTCCCCTACTATATCTGGAAATGAAGTGCAACCAGAATATGATATTCAAGTTGAGCATGACTTACATATTAACCTTACTGAGGAAAATGAAATATGTGAGGAAACTCACTTAGAACAGGAGAGAAATGATGAAGGATGTGCAAGGGAACATCCTAAACACAAAGCTACACCAGAGGTTAATGTAGAATTGGTGTCCCATGATGAACCATCTGAGGACAGAGGAACATTTGAAGAAACTACTTCAAATGAGGACCATACAAATGCTCCTGACAACTCACAACACATGATGGTTACAAGATCAAAAGCAGGTATTGTCAAACCAAACCCAAAATATGCTTTGTTTCATAATATTAACTCTATACCTCAGGAACCAGCATCTGTTGAAGAGGCATTGCACCACTCAGGTTGGCACAATGCCATGAAGGAGGAAATGAATGCCTTGTTAAACAACAACACCTGGGACTTAATTCCAAAACACTCTGGTATGAATATCATAGGGTGCAAATGGGTGTTTAGAGTCAAATTAAATTCTGATGGCACCCTTGATAAACTTAAAGCTAGTTTGGTTGCAAAGGGGTACAAACAAGTTGAAGGGAGAGACTTCACAGATACTTTCTCTCCTGTGGTAAAATTTTCAACCATTAGGATTGTGCTTAGCCTGGCTACTATGCATAATTGGGAAATAAAACAGTTAGATGTAAAAAATGCCTTCTTGCATGGCTTTATTGAGGAAGAAGCTTACATGACTCAAGTTCCTGGTTTTGTAGATATATCCAAACCCAACCATGTATGCAAACTAAAAAGAGCCCTATATGGTTTAAAACAAACCTTTATCCAAAGACGACTTCAGACGCTCTTTGAGCAAACTTAACCTCCATCCCCGGCTAAGTTTGAAGGGGAGTGTTAGAAAGGATGATCAAGAGTAAAGCCTATGATGAGAAATGGGAAATTAGATCCAAGTTGATCCGGGTCGATGAGGTGCAGGTGGGAGCACAAAGTATGAACCAACTAGGCGATGATCACAAGTCAATGCCAGCACAGGTTCCATCATGTGCTCGTGCCCACCTAATATTGAACTCCAATGCTCAAATTCTGAGGCTAGACAAATTACTCATCAAGCAAGCTGGCTTAGCCAGAGCCCATCTGAATATGGCTCGGTTGATCATGAGTTCAATGTATACTGGCTCCTAATTAGGCTCTAAGAGTGTTGGATCTAATCGGATCCGGTTCACCTGTTTGTTGTAATCCAGACTATATAAACATGTATGTAAACGAAGAAACCCTAATCAATATACAAACTCTTTTCGTCTTCCGCCGCACTCTCTCTTTCTCTCAACCCTAACCCTAATCTTCTTGATTCACGTTCAAACCCTGATCGGAGCCCTCTTGTCTTCGATCTTGAGTTAAGTGAGGAGTTATTGAGAGTAAAAGAGCTTGAGAACTTCAGAGAAAAAAGTCGACACTAATTGAATGTTTCGTGGTAGTTGTTAAACTCTTTTACAGGGGTATTTATAGATTTCAAACTCAATATAGTCGTTTGTAGGTAGCTGAAGTAGTTGAGTGTCGACAAATCACAAAACTTGGGACAATCTGTTTCCCATATGGAACGACTAATACCGTCTGATGTATGCGTTGGTCGTGGTAAAAAAATCAAGCTTGTTGGGTGGTCGATAAAGAAGTCATCCATCACAATCATTTGATGTTCATGATCAAAAGTATTTCTAATTTGTCCTTCCGATGGATCAAATTGATATTTCTTGTTTAGAAATCAATAAGGAATGGATTGAGACCTGTTCAACATAAACGACCATCCGGTGACCATTCGGACATCCGGATCAACAAGTGTGATTACTTCCATCAACCATTATTTTATATATACATTGAGAAGTGTCTTAACGGTTGTACGACATGTGGTTTGTTGTTACGGGTTGAGAATAGTCAAGAAACCATCTGAGAGAAGATTGGATATTCGAATGGAATTTCAATTTTTGTCTACGTCAAAGGAGAATCACATCTGAGAGAAGATTGGATATTCGAATGGATTAACCAACAAAGTAGCGTTGTTGGTGATTTAAAAGTTAAAAACCACATGTGCATGTCCCGTCGAAACACGACAGGTGTGGGTCATGTTCACGAGGAGCGAGTGTAGGTCGTCGTTGATCATATTTGAGTGTGGGAAGAAAATGAAGAGTGAGTGAGTGTATCTACGCTAAATTACATTAATTACAATTTGTACAATAAAGACGACTAATCTCATAAGAGGTGAAGAATACATGCAACAATGTAGATGTGTGACACGTGTGTGTACAATTACGCTCTCATGAATTAATATGGACATCTATAATGACAATTATCTTAAGACCATCTTTAACGGGGGTCGTCATGCGCGGGATGACCCGATCATAATAGGGGGCGACGACCTGGTCATTACGACCGGGTCGTCGACTTGGTCGTCTGAGTACATTGGCTAGCCCTCCTCAATCATTAAACCCAACTCTTTAACCTTCAGTAGTTGTAGGTATATCTCATAGAGTTTGTCCCTAGCACGTTGTTTTTGAAACTCTAACTTGCGTTCTCTATATTTGACTTCTTTATCTTTTACAATGGCGTGTTCAGCAAGACGAGCAGCTAGGCTTGTAGCGTACGCTTTTTGATCCTCTACTACCAGTTTACCTTTCTTTTTGTTTCTTTTTATACCGGTAAGACGAGGTTCATGATGTGATATAATGATTGACATATAGATGCATCAAAGACAAGCAAAGTCATCCAGAAAAGCCCAGAAGAAAATCCAGCGTGATCCGAACCATATAGACCGCTGATTAGCGGTCTGTTTTGATCCGGATCCGCTAAGATTTCGTCTGGTCGCGTATTAGTGTGTATTTAGTATATTTCTGGTATTTGTTTAGTCTCATACCAGGTGATTGTCCCGGATTACCTTTTTCTATGGTTATAAATAGAACTCTTCACATTCTATTGTATTCACCCATTGCTTGGTGGCATTCTCTCTATTTGGAGTAAGCTTTGGAGCAAAATCTCAAGGTGGAGAAAAATGTTGCTAGTAATGTGAGTTATTTAATAAAATAATTTTCCATTGTTTTCTTCTTATGTTGTTTTCTTTATGCATGTTGATGAGAATTTAATTTATACCGCAAGTGCACGGTGGCAAGTACGGGTCGAACACAAGGAGGGAGAGATATTGTTATTTTCGTGATTTTCGATTAAGGAAAGAAAGAGAAATAAGGTTGGTTTGAGATTTTTGGAATTTTTAATTTCTAAAGCAAGAACAACAAAAACAAATTAAAAATAAAGCAAAGATGGATGAGAGTCCAGCGGGTGGAGGTTTAGATGTCGGGTTTTGTTTAGAGAAATCTGAAACTTATAATAAATCACATTAGTTATAAAGCATTACATGATAAATGATTCAACATAAACTCAAGTAATCAAAATATAATAACTCGAATTAAAATAATAACATCATTCTTCTTCTCATCACCCTAAATCCATCACCCCCACCCTTTGGAGAGAGTTAGAAACTCATGGATGAAGGGAAGGAGAAGGGGTCCTAGAGAAACTACAAAAGAAAACTAAAAACATAAAATAAGGGAACTACTATTCGTCGCCGGAAAACTACTTAAATCGCCCCAAAAAGACCTTTTTGCCCTTAACAAATCAATTAATACCGATTTCGTTCCGTGTCTTTAAACAAGGTGTTTGACTCAATTTTACTCACATTCCTAGTACCAACACCACGAAAATGTCTGGCGAAGCACCTGAATCCGGCGAGGTAATGGGGGCGGAATTTTTTTCCCGACTCGGGCGTCTGGATAAGCCGCCTCCACCAAGGTGGAGGCGTCTGGATAAGCCGCCTCCACAAGGGTGGAGGCGGTTTAGCCCGACGCCTCCACCTATGTGGAGGCGGCTTCGGTGGACGCCTCCACAAAGGTGGAAGCGTCTGTCTAACACGCCTCCACGTATGTGGAGGCGTGTTAGTCAGACGCCTAGGTGGAGGCGTCTTAGACAGACGCCTGTTTTTTTTTTAATTTTTTTTAATTTTCTGTTAAATTCAATTTTTCCAGGTTCCGTTGCAAGATTTCGGTGGTGATGGAGTAGATTACAATGAGCTTTTTGACAGTAAACAAATATTTACAAAAAAGTTGCACTAGGAGCCGGATTTTTTTTGCACTTATAATCATACAAACCAAAAGCAGATAACCGGATGGATTGTTACCTCAGATGCGATCGCAGACGTGAGATGAGTTCTCGTGATACAAGTATTGCACTGCGAAAGAATACGAAAAGAAAAGGTTGCGGTTGTCGGTTTTTGGTAAAAGTTGTGGAGCGACGAGATCGTGATGGATGGGTTATTGATTCTAGTAGCATCTATGAGCAGCACAACCACCCATTGGCAGTTTATTCAGATGGTCACCGACAGGTCAGCGGACTTAGTGCTGGGGCAAAGGAAATTGTTCGTGATATGACAGAGGCACAAGCAAGACCCCGTAACATTTTGTTGGCGTTAAAGAAGAAATTTCCGGACGATAATCCGAATCAAAGGCACATTTACAACTTCAGAGAGTACATGAGGAGGACGAAATCTGAAGACAGGAATCCCGCGCAGCAGTTTCTCAGGGAGGCAGTGCAGCATAAGTATTTGCATTGGATTGTGGCAGATGAAGAAACTAATGTCTTGACTTACGCATTTTTGGCACATCCGACTTCAGTTCTGTTGTTGCGTACATACCCATTCGTAATCTGTATGGATTCGACGTATAAGACGAACAAGTACAAGATGCCTTTGTTTGAGATGGTTGGGGTTACTCCAACAAACATGAATTTCCTCGTTGGATATGCGATTTTGCAGGATGAGACCGAGTCTAGTTACCGGTGGAATAAAACAACCAACTCCTCTACAACATCGTTTCAGGGCTATTTATAGCCGATACAAGGGACCCAAGTATAAAATAGGAAAGTACACGCGTCATGACACGACTGGACAAAATCCGGGGCCACGGATCGAAAGGGGTGCGGCGTTTTCGCCGCAAGTTGCATGTAATATGCGGCGGAAACGCCGCAATATTAGCTCTGATTGGATCCGGATTTTTCCTGTGTGTTTATGGTATGATTGAAATATCCTTTGCGCGTCTGGATTGATTTCTTTCCTTTCTTTTGAGCTCCGAATTTATTTCTTCATATATTTGGAGATCCAAGTTGATTTTTCTTTAGAACTTCTCCAAAATAATATTTTGGTACTTGTAATTTGCAGTCGGGTCCTCGGCTTTTTGCAATTAAGTCCCTGACTACTTTTGTGATTATGTCCTTGGCCTTTTTTGTAATTAGGTCTTTGAATGCTTTTATGCTTGGATGAACTTCAATTTGAACCCCGATAATCTTGAACTTGGTCTTTATGATAGAAATGAGTCTCTTGCACGCGTTTATACTCGGGATATGGGTAATTTGCATTCGGGTCCTTGTATTCTGTAAATAAGACTAAACACATACCTTAGTAGCATTTATTGATATAAAATTAATCTAAATGAAAGACATATGATGCAATGTATGCAATGCATCACATGCATGATTATCTTAGTTTTATTTCTTTGATTGTAGGTTAAAGTAGTTAGAATGTTTCCTTTCTTCTTTAGTTTAATTGTTAGAATAATGTTCATATATATTGTGAAGTTTGGATGTTTGATGAATTTTTGATTGTGTAGACTTGCATGTTTCGTATGTTCATTGGGTATATTTTAATCATCTACATGTTAGGAAATTTTGATGGGTTTTGCCATAAGATTTAGACACTTCTCATGCTTAGTTTTCTCATGTTTATTGGCTGAAAATTCCTATTTAATATGCTACATGTTAGTTATGTGTTTGTATTTGTGTTTGCTTGATTGATTGAAGAAACTTTGTTTTGATGAGTTTTGCCATAACATTTAGACACCTCCCATGCTTACTTTTGTTTTCACATGAGTTTATGGTTTTTGATGAGTTTTGCCATATCTTTAGACACTTCTCATGCTTAGCCTAACCTTATGATAATCAAGTAGTAATTGTCTATACATTGTGTGAATGGATTGATAGGTTTTGCCACATTTTTAGACACTTCCTATGCATGACACACACACATACATGCTTACATGCATCATTCATCATATATTTCACTTCATATGTGCACACACTCCACTCATTAGGGGTTTCTTTTTCTGATTTCCAATCTTTTGTTGCTTTCTTTCGCATTTCTTACTTCCTAATATAGTGTAGTCTATCTTTAGCATAATCACATTTTTTTCTCCCTTTATTTGCCAATTGATTTCCGAAAAACCAGAGGGTACTCACCTCCCTGCGGATCGACCCGTACTTGTCACCGCTTCATCGCGGCGGTGCACTTGCGGTTATTTATAAAACGTTTAAACATATAAATTCATGGATTGTCATAGGAAAATTAGGAGACGAGCTTTCATGGCGTTCCTCTTCGGATGACTTCGTTCGACTCTGTTTAGTGGAGGACCCAGAGCTAAATGGGTCAGTACAACTTCGTTTATTGGAGGACCCAGAGGATTGTGTGGTCGGAGTACGTACCCCTCCCAAGTGACTTCGAAGGTACTGAGTGCGTACGGAGACCAAGGAACTCCACTTCGGGTATTGTTTCAGGATTTTCCAGGCGTGGGAGTACTGAAAGGCGGTGTTGGTCTCACGCTCGTAAATTTGATGAGCTTGTTTGATCACGTCATCCTCGTTTGATCTGCTTTGATTGAGCACATATGACAACGATTCGGGGGAACCGCAAATTAATTATTTTTTATTAGTATGCATTTTCATTTTAATGAAATTTAGGTAATGTAATATTTTATTGTATTGCGTTACGTACAATGGTTTAAATAAATATGTATTTTGTTTTTTATTGATAAAAATAGTTATTTTCTAATTAATATATATTTGTTTGAATTATTAATGTTTTGGGTAAATATAATTGATTTAGGAATAGAATAAAAGTTAGTAGAAATAAAAGACGATGTGGAGGAGAGAGGTAGGTTTTGGTAGGTTGTGGTTAAAAGGTGAATAATGTAGGAAAGAGAAGAAAGTGGGTTGGGGAGAGAGAAACCTGATGTAAAAGAGAGAGAGAGAGAGAAAGAGAAAACTCATGACCAGATCGTCTGGGTCATGGTTACGGATTGTCTAAGTGTGTTTCCACATAGATTAAAATTTATGACTATCATTAAAATATACAAAATATTACTCAAGATAATGACAAAGACACCACATGCTGACATGTAATCTTCTCTCATTATCTACTTCAATCTTATCCTCACCTCGTCATTCCTTATCATGTAAATAACATGATATCAAAACTTGATTAATGGATAAAATATTACAAGGTTTCTTCTCCACCTATTTAACTACTAAAACAAAAAATAAACCTACTATAACGAGGGAGAGAAGAGGAAGAAGGAAGGAAGAAGGAAAGAAAGGTTACAAGTGTATTTATAGAATATTGGAAGGTTTGGATTAATCTCGACGTAATCAGACGATTGTAAATCAGATCTGGATGCTCCGGAGTACTCAAACCTAATACTCGACCCGCTGGAGAAATTCAGGTGTCACACACCCAATTGGATCAGCCAGTGGTGGCTTTGGATCCGCTACTGGTCGATCGTTTGGGTCGGATCAACCTTAAATGTCACTAACAACTTATGTTCACCAATTTAGCATGTGTGGTGGACCCGGAGCCGTTGGTGCGAGCCAGTTCGGTTTTAATTGTTGAATTACTCATCAGGTTCATGAGATTATTGACTTTTGCAACAAACATATTTTCTTTACGATCAGGTCCCTCCAGGTTTTCACCTAGGTTCATCTTGACTTGCAATACGGTCATTGACCATTACAAACATGACCATATTGCTTCCAAATCAGTTCTTTCTTTATGCATTTAGGTCATTTTTGCTTCATTTTTCTTCTTTATTACCTAAACCCTAAAATGTAAAAAACAAATATCCAAGTAGTACAAATATGGGACAAAATAAAAGATATATAACATAAATGCATTGTATGATATGCTAGTAATCAAACATCATCTATATCTGTTGAGCATAAAGTATTTGGATAGACATTGAAACCAAGTTTGGTCGATCGGCAGTAGGACAAACATACAAATATTGCATTTGAGAAAAAAAACCATAAGGACTTAACAGTCAACAGTTGAGTGTCTGGTCGTCTGAATTTCCATGAAGTTCTTTTTTGTGCATCAAGTGTGCATAAAACTTAAGACTCCAACAAATATAAAATTAGAAGTCTTGAAATTTGAGTGTGTGGTCTTTACTCTTGAGCACAAAATAAGATAAGATATACAAAATATTTTATGAATTATATCAGTTTTTGATGACTTATGCAATTTGACTACATAACTTATGTGGTAATTGTTAGAATTGATGACCCTCTAATTACGATCTAAGTGCGGAATTAAAATGGTAATTAAGGGATTAAGGAGATAAACATGCAAACCACAATTGGACGTCGGAATTAGAGAGGTTCGACACTGCACCCGGTCCTAGTCCTCTGAGCCCCACTTGCGGTTCCACTATTCGATCTTCGTTCCGGGTCGAGATTGTAGGATCGTGTGGGTTATGGGTCCACAATCTCTAATAACTTTAAGTCCTAAACAAACTCTACTTACAAGTCAAATAATGATGCAGCGGAATTTAAAACAAAGACTAGTAAGTAAAGCAAACCACGATGGATTCGGGGGATTTTTATAGAGGTTTGGCACCCCACCCGGGTCCTAGTCCTCTCTTGCAAACTCTGCTCGGATCACCGAGCTCCGCTCACGACTTCACTAACCACTCCCCATTCCAGGCTGGAAGAGAACACCTTTACAATTCTTCAAGCTCGCGAACAACCCTCGCCGAGCTTGGCTCCTCCTCTCACAATCCGAGAGGATCACTTCGGGCTCTCACCGAAGTCTATACTTGTGTCTTGGACTTTCACCAAGACCCTTGCTTCCTTTGCACAACAAATGAGTGGGACAACACGCTCTAAATATTGAGCACACTTTGAGTATGGTTTGGCTATGATCAAAGGTGTGGAATTTAGGCTTAGAGTGTGTGATTGGGGAAATTTGAGCTTAGGAGTTTCTCTCTAACGTATTGGACAAGTAGTAGTGGGAGAGTTGTGTTAAAATGTGTTTTACAACTCTTTATATAGGCATTAGAGAGTATATAGCCGTTAGGGTTGATTGGATGAGTGTTGGTGTAGGATACACAAAACAGAAACTCGCAGGACCCAATTCTGAGTTAATTCGGTCGACCGGATTGGTCTGAACGGTTGACCGTATGACAGTTTTGAACTCAGTTCGGTCGACCGGTTAGGTAACGGTGGACCGCCCAACGCTAAGACTCAGGTACACTTAAGTGATCGGTCGAACACCGAATAGGGTTCGGTCGACCGATTTGCACCAGGTACTTTAGGGTTGACAAACAATGAGCTATTCGGTCGACCGAGCGAAGGTCTAGCGATCAACCAATTTCCTCCAGGAGATTTGGGTTTGTCAAGAGATGGGCATTCGGTCGACCGAACAAGGTCCTCGGTCGACCGATACATGAAAAAGTATATGAGGTATTTTTGGTTTAATACGACCGTTGGGTATATACGACAAAACTAACGGTCGGAAAAATAAGTTTACACGGTCGACCGAAAGAGTATACACGGTCGAACGAAACCGGGCAGTGAAAACACAAACAGGATAATTGATCTTCCGGTCGACCGAAAGTGGGCAGACAATTTGGGTTCAGGTTTAGTGTTTTCTGGTCTAAGTTTGGGTGATCTATTGAAGTCCAAATTATGTGAAATTTCGTGTGTGACTTCTATAAGGAACCTAGTGTGTGTTTAAGTTGATTTTAGCTTAAGTATGCTCAATTTACACAAGTTCCTAAGACTCAAAGAAAATACAAAATACATGTCTTCAAAAGAGCTTGATTACATGTCTTGACTTGATTTTCCTTTCTTCCTTGAGTCTTAATCACCTGTAGAGGTTAGCACAAAGCAATATACATGCAATGCAATATGTGTGCTACTTTACATGATTATAATTAAGATTAGGTTGATTAAATAATCAAAACATAGATTAATGCCAAAAAGGCAACAATCTCCCTCTTTTTGATGATGTCAACCTATATGTTAACTATAACTAGGGGTGTCAGTGGATATTCGAATATCCGAGCATCCCTTCGTATCCGTATTCGAATTTGAACATTCGATCCGAGAAAAAATATCCGTTAGACCGTATTCGTTTCCGATCCGTAAAGTCGTGGAGCGGATATGGTTATTAGTACATCCGATCCGTATAATATCCGATCCGGGATCGAATATCCGTAGTTCAACATCTATATTTGTATATGTATTATATATATAGTTATTCTTTAAATTAATGATATATAAGTTAGGTATTTTTTTCTATAAATTACCTAAATATATAAACTATTCTAAATTACTACCCCTAAAGTACTAATCTGATTAATATCCGCTTCGGAACTACATATCTGTATTTCAACATTTATATCCATATTTGTTTTATATACTTATGCAATACATTATTATACCTAGAAGTATTTCTATTTCAACATTGTGTGATTATATTTTGAATATATATTTTAAATTTATTTATTCAAATAAAAATACATCTACTGATCACATTTATTCAAGCATTGAATATTTCTCATTTTCAGAATATGGAGTTAGAAGTTAAGATAAAGTAAAATAATATTTGAAACCAAATAAAGTTATAAATGTGACTATGTATAAGAATTTGTCTAAGTGAAAATAAAAAAATGTTATAAGGTTGGGAATTATGTTTACGGATGCGGATATTATCCGTATCCGCTCCGAATCCGTCAAATATCCGAACGGATATAGAATTTTCATATCCGCAAACAATCCGTATCCGTATCCGAATCCGTAAATTTCATGCGGATACGAATATGGATATACCTATATCCGGTCCATATCCGATCCGTTGACACCCCTAACTATAACTTAATACATGGAATTTTTATATGTAACTATGCATATTAATGCTCCCCCTATGGATCTGTATAGTTTTTGTTCAGTTTAGTGATCAAATTCCAAGTTACCCCTTTAATTATCTCTCCCCTTTGACATCCATAAAAATGATATTTATAAAAGAAAAATCATACGATTTGAGTTCAATGTGGATGCCTTGTAATGAAGTTGCTCCCCCTAAATTTTTCACTTCATTACTCTAAGAAAATGATATTCATTAAGCTCCCCCTATCGATATGAATATGATTTGTCAATTAAGTTCATTTCTATTTCTCCCCTATTAACATCAAGTAAATACTACAATTAAGCATGTGATGTTTTCATTTCCCCTATTTACATCCATTTAAAAAATTTGACTCTAAAACTATGGATGTTATTCAAGCATTTAAGATTTGCAATGAATGAATAATTTTTATGTCGATTAAGCATATAGACTAGACTAGAACCAATTTTATCGAAAAAGTTAGAGGATAGGAAATTATACCAACTTGAAGCTTGAATTGGTTCTACCCTTCATTCGGTGATGCAACCGGTTTTGAATTCGAATCTTAAGCTCGCCCAATCACCACCGATTTTCTCCTCAAGTACCTACAAGTGTAGATTTTGGTACCCATTTTTGTTTGGGTCCATTCAATTTAACTTTTGGCACCCAAATACAAGTTGATTTAGGTACCCAAACACTTGAGGTTCTTTTCACAGAAATATGATGCTTTCCATTTATGTTATCTTGAACAAGATGATTTTTCATATAGATGACATTAAAGCCTAAACCATGCTTGTGTAAGGATTGTCTTTGATTTCCTAAAAGCATATCAAGGTTTTTCTTGCCATTTGTGAACTTATGCAAATCATTAATCAAGGTTTTATTAGATGCATTTAGTTCACTATTTTTAAGCACAAGAGATTCATTTATGCATTTAAGATTTTGAATTAAAGAAGTGTGCTTTTCATTCGTTTGATGCATGTGAATCTCTAATTTGACACATTTGTCGGTTATGCAATTCAAGTCATTCAATAATTTCTTGCTTTCAAGATAAGGTTTGTCAAGTTTCTTAAGCAAGTCATTTTTATCAATTTCAAGCATATGACTATCAATTGCAATAGATGAGTTGAGTTTATTTTTCAATTTTTCATTCTCATCTCCTAAGTACGCATTCTCCAAAGTGATTTTGTCAAGTTTAGCAAGCAAATCATTTTTCTCATCCAAGATGGATTCATTCAAACATTGCAGATCATTTGCTTGCTTATTTGCTAGCCGATTCTTTCACAAACCACTTTGTATCTAGCAACTAAATCATGAAATGCATCTTGTAGTTCTTTAAAAGAATATGTTCCATTAGTTGAACTACACCTAGAACTATCGCTAGAGCAAGATGATACCTCGATTTCGTCCCCCTCTAATGTCATGTAGCTCTTTTGGGAAACTTCTCATTTGGATGAGCTTGATGAGGAATAAGATGTGGAGGTGTTCTTGTCCCATCTTTCTTGAGCTTCATCCATTGATGTTGATTCATCTTCACTTGAGTTTAGTGAAGGGTTGCCAAAATGATCTTCAAGTCTTTGCCAAATATCATGTGCACTCTAACAAGAACAAATCACATTAAAAAGATCACTTGCAAGTGCACAATATAACACATTCATGGCTTTAGCATTTGAAAAGACTTGTTTTTCATATTCTAAACTCCATTGTTTAAAATCATACTTAGGTGTTTCATATGGAGTTTGAATCGTGGACCACATGTTTAAATTCATGGATAAAAACGTTTTCATTTTATCTTTCCATGAACAATAGTTTGTTCGATCAAAATATGGTGGTCTAGATGAATCATAGGATGTGGATGCAATTTCGGCCATGCTAAAATTACGGTTAAGTAATGAAATTAGCTAACAAACTCTGATACCAAATGTAGGATCGTGTGGGTTATGGGTACACAATCTCTAATAACTTTAAGTCCTAAACAAACTCTACTTACAAGTCAAATAATGATGCAGCGGAATTTAAAACAAAGACTAGTAAGTAAAGTAAACCACGTTGGACTCGGGGGATTTTTATAGAGGTTTGGCACCCCACCCGGGTCCTAGTCCTCTCTTGCAAGCTCTGCTCGGATCACCGAGCTCCGCTCACGACTTCACTAATCACTCCCCGTTCCGGGCCGGGAGAGAACACCTTTACAATTCTTCAAACTCGCGAACAACCCTCGCCGAGCTTGGCTCCTCCTCTCACAATCCGAGATGATAACTTCGGGCTCTCATCAAAGTCTATACTTGTGTCTTGGACTTTCACCAAGACCCTTGCTTCCTTTGCACAGCAAATGAGTGGGACAACACTCTCTAAATATTGAGCACACTAGTATGGTTTGACTATGATCAAAGGTGTGGAATTTAGGCTTAGAGTGTGTGATTGGGGAAATTTGAGCTTGGGAGTTTCTCTCTAACGTATTGGACAAGTAGTAGTGGGAGAGTTGTGTTAAAATGTGTTTTACAACTCTTTATATAGGCATTAGAAAGTATATAGCCATTGGGGTTGATTGGGTGAGTGTTGGTGAAGGATACACAAAACAGAAACTCGCAGGACCCAATTCTGAGTTAATTCGGTCGACCGGATCGGTCTGAACGGTCGACCGTTTGGCAGTTTTGAACTTAGTTCAGTCGACCGGTTAAGTAACGGTCGACCGCCCAACGCTAAGACTCAGGTACACTTAAGTGATCGGTCGAACACCGAATAGGGTTCGGTCGACCGATTTGCACCAGACACTTTGGGGTTGACAAACAATGATCTATTCGGTCGATCGAGCGAAGGTCTAGTGATCGACCAATTTCCTCCAGGAGATTTTGGTTTGTCAAGAGACGAGCATTCGGTCAACCGAACAAGGTCCTCGGTCGACCGATACATGAAAAAGTATATGAGGTATTTTTGGTTTAATACGAATACGACCGTTGGGTATATACGACAAAACTAACAGTCGGAAAAATAAGTTTACACGGTCGACCGAAAGAGTATACACAGTCGAACGAAACCGGGCAATGAAAACACAAACAGGATAATTGATCCTCCGGTCGACCAAACGGTCTGTATCGGTCGACCGAAAGTGGGCAGGAAGTTTGTGTTCAGGTTTAGTGTTTTCCGGCCTAAGTTTAGGTGATCTATTGAAGTCCAAATTATGTGAAATTTCGTGTGTGACTTCTATAAGGAACCTAGTGTGTGTTTAAGTTGATTTTAGCTTAAGTATGCTCAATTTACACAAGTTCCTAAGACTCAAAGAAAATACAAAATACATGTCTTCAAAAGAGCTTGATTACATGTCTTGACTTGATTTTCCTTTCTTCCTTGAGTCTTGATCACCTGTAGAGGTTAGCACAAATCAATATACATGCAATGCAATATGTGTGCTACTCTACATGATTATAATTAAGATTAGGTTGATTAAATCATCAAAACGTAGATTAAGGCCAAAAAGCCAACAGAGATCAACATCTTCTACAACACTGAGCCTCACGAACAATCGTCACCTCGCTCATGTCTCCTCTTACAACCCGAGAAGGAGATTCTTTGAAGCTTTACAACTTGACGATTCTTGAATATGAAAGTTGAATCACAATCTAACTAAAACACTCTAACTTGAGCACACTTGGATATATGATTCTAATGCATATGCAAGTGGAGAGGTTTGACTTTGAGTGTAGGAATATGAGAGCTATAAGATGTAGAAAGTTTGGCACTAAAGTATGGATAAATAATGAGTGTTCAAGAAGTGCAAAACAAAGGTATGATACCCCATTTATAAGCTTTCAAACTCTACTACTAGCTATTTGGAAGAGTTGATGAGATTTTGACCAATGAGTAGCAAGATGTGAATAAAGTTTGGGTATAACTTAGAACAAGTTCGGTCGACCATTTGAAAAACGGTAGTCCGAAACATGAAGGTTGGATTGGTTATAACAAAACATTTAGCTGACTGACAAGTATTCGAATCATTGATCACCAACTTCCAATAACTATTTCTAATTTCAACCAATTAAAGTTTTGTTCACCGTTCTAAGGTGGACAGTAAGAATGGCTAGACTCTGATTACACAAGTTTGGTAGACTGTCCGTTATTAAAATGATCAAAGTTAGTGCGGGTTTTGTGCTGACAGTTATGACTCAAATGTTCATTGAAGTGCAACGGTCAAATGCCATGTGTAAAGAGTTGTTGCGTGCCGAGGCCAAGAAGAAATTGGTTGACCGATAGAAGCTCGGTCGTCCAAAAATGGATGAGTCAATTTGAACTCTAAGGCAGAATTCAAATGTGACTGTTGGAGTAAAATCAAAAACCGGTCTAAGGTTATTCGGTTGATTGAATGCCTTTCGGTCGTCTGACTGGACATTTCTAGAGAGCAACCTAACGACTACAGATGAGATGATTTCGGTTGTCCGTGAGGGGTTCGGTTGACCGAAATTTGTCAGGACAAAATCCTAGTGCTCAAGTTTACATTTAATCGTATGGACTCAATAAATATAAAGTTACAAGTTTTAGTCCAAAACTTTTATTACAAGTCTTCATTTTTGAGTCTTCGTCTCAATGCTCATTCTCTTTATGAATGATGATCAACCTATTAAGATGATTGCAAATATATAAGTATGCATGCAAGGAATGAAATCATGTTTGCTCACTTTCATTGTTTAAGTTGATTGATTAAGATTAATTTAATTAATTATCAAAATCAATATAGATTAAGCCTAAAAGCCAACAATAGTTTGTTGATATTATGAATTATATCAGTTTTTTAATAATAAAAAAATAGATTAAGTAAGGTTATTAAATCTAACATTTTGTTGTGGTTAGATGATAGTGGTTTATTGTGTTATGGCCAGGTTTGGTTGCACCATCGTATGCATGACGAATTGGTTGTATCAAGATGTTGAGGTTTGCAACTTTTGCCTACAGCATGTTTGATTTTTTTTTTGCAACGAGAATGAAAGTTTATATTATTGTTCCAAATTTTTACTGAACTGCTATTCGTCGCCGTAAAACTACTTAAATTGCCCGTACGAATTACCATTTTGCCATTCTACATTTCTTTTTATATAACTATTCATTTCACTTTCCTTACACCACTCTCTCTTCATATTACTCTCATATTCCTCAGAAACAATGTCCCGAAGGTTAGGAAAAGAGGTAGCGGATGCCCTGGATCACTCGAATCTGGTAAGAAGTCATTATTATTATTTTTAAATAAAAAAAATTGGGTCGGGCGTCCGCGGGAGACGAGAGGGGCGGCTCCCACGGACGCTAGTCCGTTCGCGAGGGCGTCTCCCGCGGACGCCTGCCCGTAGGTGGGGGCGTCTGCCGGAGCCGCCTCACCCATGGGTAGGCGGCTCCTGCAGACGCCTGATGAGAATTAAATTTATACCGCAAGTGCACGACGTCAATGAAGACGTGGCAAGTACGGGTCGAACACAAGGAGGGAGAGATATTGTTATTTTTGTGATTTTTCGATTAAGGAAAGAAAGAAAAAGAAATAAGGTTGGTTTGAGATTTTTGGATTTTTAATTTCTAAAGCAAGAACAACAAGAAACAAATTAAGAATAAAACAAATATGGATGAGAGTCCAGCGGGTGGAGGTTTAGATGTCGGGTTTTGTTTAGAGAAATCTGAAACTTATAATAAATCACATTAGTTATAAAGCATTACATGATAAATGATTCAACATAAACTCAAGTAATCAAAATATACTAACACAAAATTAAAATAATAACATCATTCTTCTTCTCATCACCCTAAATCCGTCACCCCCACCCTTTTGGAGAGAGTTAGAAACTCATGGATGGAGGGAAGGAGAAGGGATCCTAGAGAAACTACAAAATAAAACTAAAAACACAAAATAAAAGAACAGAATTTTATTGCTAAAAAGAAGAGGAAGAGAGGAGCCCCTTCCAATACATGATTCAGCCTTATTTATAGCCTCAACCGGGGATCCTAATACATAAAAGGAACGTACACGCGTCAATACAGCATTGGTAAAAATTTGAGCGCACGGATCGACTTTTGTGCGGCGGAATCGCCGCATTTTGTACATGAGGTGCGGCGGAATCACCACCTTTTTGGCTCGGAATCGATCCGGATTTTTCCTGTGTGTTTATGGCATGTTTTAGTTGTCCTTTGCGCGTCCGAATTAATTATTGCATATCTTTGGAGATCCGAGTTAATTTCTTCATATATTTGGAGATCCAAATTGATTTTTCTTTAGAACTTCTCCAAAATAATCCTTTGGTACTCGTAATTTGCAGTCGGGTCCTCGGCTTTTGCAATTAAGTCCCTGACCTTTTTGTAATTAGGTCTTTGAATGCTTTTATGCTTGAATGGACTTCAATTTGAATCCTGATAATCTTGAACCGGTCTTTATGATATAAATGAGTCTTTTGCACGTGTTTATGCTCGGGATATGGGTAATTTGCATTCAGGTCCTTGTATTATGTAAATAAGACTAAACACATACCTTAGTAGCATTTGTTGATATAAAATTAATCTAAATGAAAGACATATGATGCAATGTACGTAATGCATCAACGCCCCCACCTACGGGCAGGCATCTGCGGGAGACGCCTGACCTAATTTTTTTTATTTTTTTTAAAATTAATTATAATTTATGATAATTGCTAAATAAATTGATTATTAAGTTAATAATTAGTTTAATGATTGAGTAATTAGCTAATCCCTTGATTAATTGTTAGTATTAGTTAAATTTATCATAATTAGTTATAATTGTTAGTTAAATTGATTAGTAAGTTAATAATTAGTTTCATTGATTGCGTAATTAGTTAAACCCTTGATTATTTGTTATTATTAGTTAAATTGATCATAATCAGTTATATTTGTTAGTTAAATTGATTATTATGTTAATAATTAGTTTCATTTATCGATCGTTAAATTTGTAAATTTAGTAATTTAAATCCATTAATGAAATTTGATTTTTAAAATTGAATTAATAGTCATCGGGTTACTAGGGAGGAAAAGGGAAATCAATTTCCTTACGCGTTATACATAGTTTAGCAGATGAGTCAGGTCCTCGTCATCCACGTAGACGGGGTATTTCTGCTTCAGTTAGGAGGGAGAGAGATATTTTACGTCAATGTGAGACACGTGAGGATTCGTTTGACGACGATGATGATTCAGATGAGGCGGGGAGTCACGACGAGAGTGACGATTGGGACCGATATGGCTTGGAGCCGCAGGAGGAGGGGAGGCAACACTTTGGTGGAGGACGGGAGATACATTGTAGTATTTCAGCTGAGTGGGTCGTTAGGAAGGGTCGAGTTGGCCGGTTTGTTACCGGTGATTCGAGTTCGTGCACTGCAGACGGCCGAACTCAGAAGAAGAAGAAGAAAAAGAGGGTTAAGGACGATTCTTGGATCGTGACGGTGGCCCTTTAGATGGCAGCGTCATTCCGAGTTTTGGTGGCCACATTGCCAGAGGCATCTGGGAGGGCGAGGATCGGAAGGTTCTGAAGTGCCATAATTGGGACAGAGCATGTACTACATTGCAGGCTTGACGTTCAGTGATGCCTGATGATATGAGGATGACCATTACTGATAGCAGATTGGGTTACTTGCCCTACAACATGTTCTCTTGCCTTGACATGTCGTTGATTTCAGCATTCGTGGAGCGGTGGCAGCCTGACACCAACACTTTCCACTTGCCATTCGGAGAGATGACGATCATGTTGCATGACGTCTTCCAGATTCTGCACATTCCTGTTGAGGGTCGTATGGTCAGTGCGCAGGCACCGACGTTTGAGTTGAAGTGTTTTGTATCAGAGTTGCTCGGGGGTCAGCATAGATGGTCTTGGGAGGGATAGCTCATTTTGGAGTGGAAGTGGTGTTACTGTCGATGTTGTGGAGGACTATTGCAGACAGGCACGACCACCACGGACTGAGGATACGCAGATGACTGCCTACCTCTTCTTACTGCTAGGTTGTGTCTTGTTTGTCGACAAGAGCGGTTGCAGAGTCAGACCACGCGACCTATTGGAGGTGAGGGAGTCAGATACCATTGGTCAGTACTCATGGGGGTCAGCGACGTTGACATATATGTATCGTCAGCTGGGTATAGCGAGTCTTGTTGATTGTTCTGGCATTACAAGTTGTCTTACACTGCTGCAGGCTTGGATATATGAGTATTTTCCTACTTTCGTACTCATCCTCCCATCCAACAATACTCTCATCTCGCATTTGAAACCACATGGTTGTTATGGGAGGTACTGAGAATCTCATAGCTAATTCCAAGCGAATAAATGTTTGAAACTCCCTAAATGAGCAATGACCAACTCTCTGACTGACATCGTCATGGCAGACAGACTCTCCCAAGGTAGCACAGTAAGACACGAGAACAACGAACCTTCAATTCCCACTGAGAAATACATGACCGCACACTTGTAAAAATTAGCAATCGGGAACAAGTCGGCTCAAACCTCCATATAGTGATCATCGTGACAAGGTCCTTCGCGCCAATCAATTCTCTTACGAGTCTGTACCACATTGTCGTAATAGACGTTCTCATAAATAGGATGTGCACCTATCTCATTAGAAATCGCATATCTCATTAGAAATCGCATATCTCATTAGAAATCGCACGACGGGCGTACAACTAGTTGTCTTTGTAGGATTTCGTGTCCATATGTATGTATATATTTTAAAAAATTTAATACATGCATACATGATCGATTTCATACTTTCAACAATTTTATGTACATTACTTTGTGTTTATTCTAATATCATGTAACCCTACATATATTAAAATAAATCACAAAGAAAGAATCATACCTAAAGGTTCTCTAAAACCTTTTGAAGATCCGGAGTCGCGTTGCCCGTTGAATCACCCGCCGATTTTGCCTCCGAGTGTTCACCAAACTTTAAATAAGATTAGAGAGAAAGGAGCTAGTCAATCAATCTCTAATTAGGTTTAGAATCTAGCTAATAACCCTTCTTTAAGCTTCTGAGATTTTTATCTCCAAAACATAAAATTAATAATAGATTTTCTTGGTGATTAGAGGAGAGATTAATGAGAGAGAATTTTTGCATTAACATAAACAAGTAGGAGGAGAGGTCCTTTTATAGGCTCCCAAAACATCATTATCAAGAATTATTCCTTAGTCATGATCTTTTGCTTATTCTCTCCTAAAATTAATCTCCAATTGTCACATAAGCATCCTCTAAAACGTTTTGATTAAATCTGGAATTAATTCACTCATGATCTAATTAATCTCTTAATAATTAAGGCAAAAACACATTGTTCGGTCGACCAAGAATTATTCGGTCAACCGAACTGTTCGGTTTTGACACGTCTTTGGCGAACCGTGAGCTAGACGGTCGACCGAATCCGCATGAGAAAAATTCTCTGGAAAAATTCGGGCAAACCACGTTTTCTCTTCGGTCGACCGTTGACTAACCAAAATTTCTCCTAGAGCATAGTCATCGGATGATCGTGTCACCTTCGGTCTACCGAAAATATTCTTTCTCGGTTGACCGTTCACACTCGGTTAACCGAACCCGATTGTCCAGGCACTCCAGACAATTTTGGTCAATCAATTATGCTTACCCGTTCCCTATTCGGTTAACCGATCCGAAGATACCCTGGTCGACCGAACCCTGAACGGTTCACTATGTTTGACCCCTATTTTGCCTTTCTCAAATTTTGGATTTATTTCCAACAAAATTTAATCTTTTGGGGGTTTTTTAGCAAATTCACATCTTATGTAATATATTATCCTATGTAATATTAAATTATTACACCACATAATATATACACCTCATATGAATTTATTATGATTCTAATTATGTCAATTCTCATGACATATTGATTTTATTCATTCACCACATGTGTCTTATTTTCACATGAAACGCGACACATCATATGAACTTAAAATCAAGCCTATTGTTTCCCAGTTTTGTGGTGCGACCTATAAGATGATCTAAGCCAAATTGGCAGTGATATTAAACACTTAATATCTCAAACTATAAGCGGTATCTAGTTACACAGTATAGTTACCCAATTAGCATAGATGTCTTTGTTCCACCTGAACCAAAACACAATCCATTTAGTGATGTAAGTGCATCACTTGTGTCCGTCCGTTGCCTCATGATATTAAGAATATATACAAAGTAGAAATGTGTTATCTTTGTATTATATTCATTTATTGATCTCTCTAAGCTAATTATAACTATGTAACTTAACTCAAGTTGCATTGTGAACGTTATAATTTTGTTTTATCAAGGGGCTCACTAATATCATCACTCAATTAAGAGGGGCAATGATAATCATTTGGCTAGCTATCGTTTCCAGCACAAGTCATGTTCAACCAACTATTGCATTTATCATTACACTCATTGATAACTTTTGACAATAATCAAATTAAGCACTTCTTGAGTGAAAAGATATAAGTCTCATATCTTAGGATCCAAGACACAGTAAAACATTCATGACACGAAACACAATTCCATAATGTTTTACTTATTATGTTTATTCAATATATAAAAGTAATCTTTTCCTCTTTTATATACTCGTGTCGTCAATTATTTGTAGAGCTACAACAATCGACGACCAACACGACAATCTTATCTCGGTAATTATTGTTCCATGTTAATTACCATGATTGTGAATAACTTTTGATTTATGTAAATCCTTTTTTAGAACTCTACGGTTAAGGACCAAATGCCTCTTCCTTAACAGTTCCAAAAGACGAATACCATAATCAAGGAACAAAATATTTGCACATCCAATTCATAATAATTGACATATAAAAGTAAAACTTTTAGAACACATTCCTTTTAGTCTTGACCACCATGGAAGACATCGGCAACACATCAAAATCCGTAGTTGTCATCAGCACGGACGTCATTCCACCTCTCCAGAAATGGTAAAATGATTCCTGGCAGTCTATCACCATATGAGAAGTTATCCACGTCAGTCCGTCCAGACACTGTAAGATAGAGAAATGGTAATTCATTAAAACAACAAAATGAGGAGATAGTTTATTCATCCCTCTAGATTAGTGATATATATTAAATAACAACAAACATATCGTCATACCAGATCATGTGTCCGTGTTCACGGACGATCGAGACAAATTGGAAGAACGACCACGACCCCTGCTCTCACTACTGGAAGACTGACCACGACCTCGCTCAGCATACTCGAAGGCACTTGGGTCCTGACGTGTCGACTTTCCCCTAAGTCGACCTCGTACCTTAGTATTTTCTACAGGTTCTTGATAGTTCGATTGATACGGGTGTAACTGTGCGTATAAAATACGAGAGGCACTACGAATTATTGTAGGGTTGCTTTCCGAAATCTCATCAACAAGCTTCCGAAAATACTCGACATCTTGTGCTGATTGATCCACAAACTCTGACATTTAGACTCATTATCCAATGACAAGTGTTTTCCAGAATGGATGAATATGCTCTAAATAAATTTCATCACCTGACGCAAAACACTCGTACATGGTACATGCACAAGAAATCTCATGTGATGTCAGAAAAGCACACCCACAACGATATTCAACTTGATTGCTTAAGTCATGTATTCTCCTCAACTCCTGAGTCAATAATGACAAACAGTGATGCGAAACTCGACCATTTATATGCTGAAACAAAGGACCTATGTAGTTTGCCAAATTTCGACGTCTCGAACCTTCAAGAAAGTTCTGAATATTCGTCAACTGCATTTCAATAGCCGAGTTCATGCGGACGAAAAGAGTGTCGAGAGTTGCAGTCGATGTAGTGATCCACTCTTTCAGAGCCGAATGAGCACTTTCCACCCTACAATTCATAGTGTTCCCGAAATGAAGGACTTTATTCGTCCAATTCAACACAAACTTTTCTTTATGCACCAACCACGTGTCTTCCACATACTTCGTGAGCACTGACCACGATTGAAAAGAATCCTTGATATTACGCACTGTTTTATCATAATCTGTCTGTAAATCAGAAATCACGACTCTCATCCACTTTCCACGCCAGAAAGTCTCTGCAGATTGCTTGTCCATGCCGAAAACGTGGTATGCGTAGTTGTACACGTCTTTGTTGATATGTCAGGTGCAAAGTAAATGAGCAGACTCAGGAAAAACTTCTGCCACTGGTCGCATCAGATTCATCTCCCGGTCCGTTATTATTGCAATCGGGCTAACAAATTCCAATAACATATCTCGCAACTTCTCCAACACCCACCGGTAACTAGACTCGATCTCATCCTTCAAAATTGCATAACCGACGAGGAAATTCATGTTTGTTGAGCCACCCCAACCATCTCGACACAAAAGCATCATGTACTTATTTGTTTTGTACGTCGAATCCAGGCATATAACGAAAGGATATGTGCGCAACAACTGAACTAACGTCGGTTGTGCCAAAAATGCGTGAGTGATGACATTAGTTTTTGCATCGGCCATAATCCAATGTAAGTACCGATACTGCACTGCCTGATGCAGAAACTGCTGAGTGGGATTTCTATCTTCAGATTTCGTCCTCCTCATGTACTCTCTGAAGTTATAAATGTGTCTCTGATTTGGATTATCATCAGAGAATTTCTGTTTTACTGCCGACAAAATGTTTCGTGGTTTTACTTGTGCCTCAGTCATATCACGAGCAATTTGTTTCGCCCCAGAACTAAGGCCGTTGATCTGTCGGTGACCCTCAGGATAAACGACAAGCGCCTGGTTGTGCTGCCCATGCGTGCTATTAGTAGCGACGACCCATCCATCATGATCCTGTCGCTCGACTATTTTTACTAAAAACCGACAACCGCAACCTTTTCTTTTTCTGTTCTTCCGTAATGCAATACTCGTATCACGAGAAGTCATTTCATGTCTGCGATCACAACTCAGGTAACAATCTGTTCGGTTATCTTCTTTTGATTTATATGATGATATAACCAAAAAAATCTGTCTCCTATGACAACTTGTTTCGCCCATTTACAAGTTTCCTCGATTGTCGTAAATATTTGTTTACTATCAAAAAGCTCACTGTAATCTACTTCATCACCCCCGAAATCTTGTAACGGAACCTGAAAAAAATTAATTTAACAAAAACTTAAAAAAAAAACTGGGGTGTCTGGCTGAGACGCCCGGAACGGATTTTATTTTCCCCGCTTACCTCATTTGATCCGGGCATTTCGCCAGACATTTTCGTTGTGTTGTTACTGGAAAAAATGAAGAAAACGTAGGCAAAAATATTATTTTAAGAGACAGGACGAAATTTGTATTAAATGAATTGTGAATGACAAAAAAATAATTTTAAAGGCGATTTAAGTAATTTTCCAGCGACGGAACAATGATTCTCAATGTTTTTTTAAGGCTAATCTCGCTCCCAGGGATTAGATCTGTGACATTTGACACGGGAGGTACTTATTTTACCGGTGAACTACCTGCAAGTGTTCGTGTTTGGTTAGTTAGGGCTGCAAACGGGGCGGGGCGGGGCGGGTTTGGCTCCGCCCGCTACACGCCCCACCAAAGTCAGGCGGGCAAACGGGGTGGGGCGGGGCGGGTAAAAAAAATTTGGGCCGCTACCCGCCCCGTTTAGTCCGGCGGGTTAACGGGTGGCGGGTTAACGGGTCACGGGTAGGAAAATTTTAATTTTAGAAGAAATGTTAAAAGTTTAATGAAATAACGAAAATTTTAATACATAAATATGTTTTTTTAATAATTATATTTGTAACGGGTAAACGGGTTAACGAGTTGGTAACACATCAACCGCAACTAGGGGTGCAACTCGGATAATTTAACTCGGATACCTGCTATATCCGAATTCGAATCCGAATACCATATTCCATTACCAAATTCGAATTCGAATCCGAATTCAGTAGAACTATCCGAATCCGAATCCGAAACTTCAAAATTTTCGAATACTAATTGGTATTCGGATATTATCCGAAATTGAATATATATATATATATTATAATTAATTTTCGAATCAAAATTTTCGAATACTAAATTTTCGTATTAAAATTTTCGAATACTAAATTTTCGAATACTAATTTGTGTATTTGACTATGTATTCGAATAATTCGGATAATTCGAATTTTAAATAGCTTGTATCCGAATTCGTATCCGAATTCTAATTGGTAATTTTTTTTAAACCATATTCGTATCCGAAATTAAATTGGTAACATTGAAATTACCAAATACCAACTAAATAGAAATTTTCGAATCGGATACTCGGATACTTGGTAACCATTTGCACCCATAACCGCAACCCGCCCCGTTTAGTCCGGCAGGTTAACGGGTGGCGGGTTAACGGGTCACGGGTAGGAAAATTTTCAACCGCTACCCGCTCTACGCGGGGCGGGACGGGGCGGGTTGGCGGGTCAAACCCGCCCCACGAACAGTCCTATGGTTAGTTATTGGGTTTAAGCAAGTACTTTCATTCTTTCATTTTTAGTTATGTTCATTTGCTAACATGGAAACTAAAGCTATTACATTATATTCTAGATTTGTATTTTCTGCATTTGTCGAGGGTTTACCAGTTTGTTTCCACTATGTATTTATTTGGTGGGAAATAATGAAACTGTCTTTTTTCCCTCATTCTCAAATCTACTTTGCCTTTCAATTTCAAAACACATTTATGTGAGAAATGGATGAGACTCGACTAAATATTGATCCAGACGACTTCATCCAGTCTCTACTTGTTCGCAGTTAGTAGTCGATAATTGAATTAAAAGTTAAGACCAGAAATCAAACCTGAGATGACCTCAATTTAAAATGATGAATAGATGATAAAGTGCAAATGTCCAATTAAAAGCATAATCAGTCGCCATCAGCACGTCCTCATACCGCTTCCTGCTTCCATCCATCCATCCATCCATCCATTGTTTTTGTTTCCTCTCTCCGCTGGGTTTTTTCTTCTTCCCTCTCTCTCTTACACCACAGCCCCAAACACCTTCCGTTGACCACCAACTTCTCTTCTCCGGATCGTTCCATCTCTACAGTGTGAGTTTTCGAAATGTTTGGTAATTTTAGCTCCATTGTTGGTTTCCGTTTGGGTTCGCTTGTTTGGGTCAAAGTTGCGATTTTTTGTGGGTTTTCTTCGTTTGGTGTTTTGGGTCGAAGTCCGGAGATTTTTTGGGTAGTTTGGGTGATTAAAGCTTTGGTTTTATTGCTTTTTTTGTATTTTGGAATGAAGTTAGTATGGATGAAGTTGGGTTTTGGCTGTATTTTGTTTTGTTTTTGTTTTTGTTTCACTAGATGTTTTTATTTTTGGTTGGATTTCTGCAATGTACTTTTTTTCATGTTGGTTGCATTTGGTGTCTTGGATCGAAGTCCGAAGTGAATATGAATTGTGGGTTTTTAGGTAGTTTCGGATGATCGGAGTTGAATGTTAATATCTTTTGACGCTTTTATTGGTATTTTGAATCGAAGTCTAGAATAGAGTTGATTTTTTTCGTTTTTTCCGCTTAACTAGTTGAGACTTACAAGAAGTTATCAAGCTTTTAAGTTGAGAACAAGCCAGGCAGGTTTGCCTATCACAACCACGAAAAACCAGATCCTTCGTCCTAAAAGCAGCATTTGGTATCTACTTGAGATTCTAGGTGTTTTGTTAATTGCATTTGGTGTGTAGTTGAGATTAAAGTTGTTTTGATGATTGCATTTGTGTCTTGTAACAAAGTTCGAACTGAAGTTGGGTTTTGGGTTGGGGTTTATCATTAGTTTGGTGTGATTAAAGTAGAAGTTTTAGTATTTTTGTTTCTTTATATTCTGAATCTCAGTGTGAACTGTGGAGTGAAGTTGGGGTTTTGTTGAATTTTTGCTTGTTCACTGTTTGAGATTGAAGTTCGATTTTTAATGTTGGATCTCTGATTGGGTTGGCTCATTAGTTGGGATCAGCGGTGGTTTTTCTATCTGGATTATTACGTGTGGTTTTTTATTTTGTATTGTTGTTTTTATTAAGCATTTTGAGTTATAGTTCAAAGTAAAGTTTGGTCTTTTAATTAGTTGAGTTCTTTATTGATGTTCAAGTTTTGAAATTTGAAGTGAAGTTGATTTCCATTCATGATTAAGTGGTGTTGTTTGAACTTTATGCTTGCAAACTTCTTGTAGGTATGCCTCTTCTGGGCTAGAAACTAATTCTTCTTGGTTTGTATGAGATAGTATTTTTGATATATGAAGGGTTTAGCCCATTAACCTTTTCTTCTTCCTACTGAGGTTACTCTCTGGTGGAATTCTAAAGAAGTTTGGTGCGTAGAAGAATTAGCTTGATGTGTTAGTTCACTTAATGTGGATTGAGTAAATTGACCAAGACCAAATTAATTTTGGTTGATACACTCATTTTACTAAAGGATTGCATTTGATGGATGCTTGAATTTCATTTTGTTTTGACCACTTGGTTACAAATAGTATGATCCTGACCTTATAGATGTGTAAAGCATCTGATTTGTTAGGAATTGAAGGTTAATATTATGTTTGCACAATGTAAAATTTTCTAGGGCCAGATGGGATGTTGTAGTTCATTTTCGTATCCAAATTTCTTTTTGCAACTTTTTTTAAAAGTTGTATACCATGTTAATATTTGAAGGACCAGATTGTAGTTGGTTTTTATGCAACTATTCTGCAGGCTGTGTAAGATCAAATCTCTTTAGCTCTTCTTACCCTTTAGTGCAGGTATGTAGACACTGGAGTTTGTTGATGTGCTTCTATTGGTATTCGGGCTAATATAGGAAGGTTCATCAGGACACCTAAAAGACCAAAACACTTACCGAAATTTAGAGGAATGGGTCAGCAGTCTTGAGTTTAATCTTTACCTCCTTTTTATCCAAGCACCCTATATTCGCTAAACATCATCCCAGCACTCACTTCTATAATTGAATGTTTGCACCTTACATTTTCTTTTTCTACATGAATGCAGTATTTTCTAACATTTTTCTCTTTAATATGAATAATTTGTTTTAGCCTACCCCAACTAATTTGGGATTAAAGGCTTTGTTGTTGTATGATTCTTTTCTTGTAAGAAGTAAATGAAAATGTAGCTTTTTACTGACCAGAAAACCATGGTCGCATCCAAGCAAGTTCTTAATATTTTTTTATTATATCGTGGACATATTCACCCTTTCAGTCTTTCTATTTTTATTTTTTTATTGCAATGATTCATGTTTGACATTTTACATTTTTGTGGCAGATATTCCTGGTGAACGGTAAAAATTTGTTTGTTTTTGTTGAGAAGCATCATCATCATGGTAGGTGTCGCACAAGCTTCGATGTTGTCAAAGTTACGTTGTATCACTGTTGATGTCACTGGAACGCTAATCGCATACAAAGGTGAACTTGGTGATTACTATTGCATGGCAGCGAAGGCTGTTGGATTGCCCTGTCCTGACTACAAGCGCATGCATGAAGGCTTCAAAACTGCCTACACAGACATGTCAAAACGTTATCCATGCTTTGGAAATGCAGCGAAAATGCCCAATATCGATTGGTGGAGAACATGCGTCAAAGATTCCTTCACCAAGGTACAATTCTGTTGCGCAGTGATCCTTATTTGGCTTGTTGGAATTTTTAGTGGTATGTTACCCTATAATCTAACGAAATTGTCCAAGTTTGAGATTTTATGCTGGCTTCTATTTTATAGTGAATTTGACATGCAACATTTTTTGGCCTGTCGCCTGTCACATTTTGGCTCTAAACATTTGACATTGTAAATTTGATCATTTTTTTCTTGTACAGGCAGGATATGAGTATGATGAAGAAACATTTGAAAAGGTTTTCAGACGTATATATTCAACGTTTGGTTCATCAGCACCATATTCCATATATCCAGATTCACAGCCATTTCTTAGATGGGCACGCAAACAGGGCCTAACTGTTGGTATCGTCAGCAATGCTGAGTACCGATACCAAGATGTTATTCTTCCTGCCTTGGGATTACAGCAGGTACTAATTCCTTTTACTTTTGCATTGCATTATAAAAATCCAAAGGCTTCTTGCAATTTGTTTATATAATTTTCATAGTATAAAGTATGAAGATCCATTTCACATGATTACATTATTGCCATTTAGCTGTGAACTTATTACTTTCGTGGATTTCTTCTCTTGCCATTTCCTATGAATCCAGGGATCAGAGTGGGATTTTGGTATTTTTTCTGGTCTTGTTGGTGTCGAGAAACCAAATCCCAAAATATACGAAATTGCACTGGAGAAAGCAGGAAATGTGCCTCCAGAAGAAACTCTTCATATTGGAGACAGCATGCGCAAAGATTATGCCCCTGCAAGGAGTGTAGGGATGCATGCTTTGCTGCTGGACAGGTTCAAAACACCTGAAGCTGAGGACTGGAGAAAGTCGGGAGCACCTGTCTTCCCCGACCTTGTTGCTGCCCAGGCGTGGATTACCGGGGAAGAATCAGTTGCTTCAAGCCTCTAAACTAAACAAACTGTAAGCCAGATTCTGTCGCCTTGCCAATTAGGAGTTAACTGTTAACTGCTGCTCTGGTTTGGGTACTTGAGCTGTGCATCATGGGTAGACTAGTTTATGCACTATCTTATGATACAAGTGAAACACGTCGACATGGAAATTGAGAGATCTCACATGAGTTCTGTACCACGATCTTATTTAATATCAACATAGGTTGTTGGGTTTCATGACCTTTATTTGTTAAGAAATGTGGATCTTCATTAATGTAATCTTAATCCTGAGCTACATTCGTCGGTTGACAAGTTAATCCTGTCACGAGGTGGTAGCATATCCAGTTGGATATTATGTCTTGAAGAGAAATCCCAACTTGTTCAGTTCATAATCTTGAATCATGCTTAATCAAATGAACACTACAAGCCTTCCTATCCTGCATTTCACCTCTAATATTAAGTTATTAAAAACCAGATACACATGGTTAACATTTTTCTTGTAATATCAAGTTGATTTGGCCCGTCGATGAGGGTGTAAAGAAAATTATGATGTATATATTTGAACATGTTTAGGTGAGTGTGCAAAAACAAGTTTAGTTTATTGTTAACAATTGTCTTACAAGTTCAAGCATGGAAACTAATGTTCTAGTTTACAAAGTAGTGATGATCAGATATTGAGAGGTTCATTTATGTATATCATACTTGGTAGTTTGGTCTGGTTCCAAACCAAATCCTTGCATGCTCTTAATACTATGCTATCTTCCTTTTGCATCACATGCTTTTAAAGGGTTCAGTTCTTTCCCTGTCAATCCTTCTCCAATTGTCCTCTGAAAGTTGCAAGCATTTTTAGTGACACGATGTTCGGTTTTACATCCACTTTCTCTCTCTGCATTATAGGAAAAGTAGAAACTTGTGCATCACATAAGTCACTACTAGAACATCACATAAGTCACGTTTTTTTTTTTGAAAAATATAGTTTGATACTATTTCGATTAGACAAAAAACACGTGCAAGAATGGTTTGTGCTCGTAAACTTTATGCTGCTGTTACTATCTTGCTACTTTTCTTTAAACAGTCTCCACTGGCCATTGGTAAGATGACATGTGAATATCAAAGTTTGCCATATATTTTTTGGAATCAAATTTTCTTGTAGTGGCGCATCAATTCCAAAAAAAAAAGGATTCAAGTAATATTAAAAAATGCTTATGTCATACTTAGGGAGGAATTATTGCCTCAAAACTTTGGATGTCATTAAGCAGACCCCCAACAGTGCTCATTCTTCTAAATACATAATATTGATATGCAAGCTTCTCATCAATCTGGTCTGAATGCTTTTATCCAACAAGCTACTCTGTTATCATTATAATAAGTCCCAAAGCAAACGATACAAATCCCTTTTCTTAACTGAATTGCTAAACGTCATCTCGAAACCAAGAAATTTTTTGCCCAAGTGAAAACGGCATAAGTGATACCGTTTTCATTAAGGGTAAAAACGACATCTACAGTGCCGTTTTTACTTAATGAAAACGGCACCACAAGTGTCGTTTTAAATGTGCATACTTTGCCAATTAAGTTTCTCACGTGCATATTTTTCCAATTTTTTCTTTTTAACTTATTATTTTGAAACAAATTCCTTTTTTATTTGTTTATATTTTTAAAAAATTTTAATTTTTTTGTGTGTTTTACCCAGAATTTATCCCCAAATGACATGAGGGAGAGAATGTAGTGCACTTAAATTGTTTCTGGGTGCGGTTAAGGAAAATTTGGGGGGTTAATTTGTGCTGACGTGACAGAGAGAAAAGTTGATGTAGCTGAGAAAGAAAACAGGGTGCCCGGAAAGTACCCGGGCGCTATTAATGATGGTCATAACCACAATTCACTACAATCCATCTCTCTCCTCCATATCATCTTTTATTTCTACCAATTTTTATTATTTTCCAAAATCAATTATATTTATCCAAAACATTAATAATTCAAACAAATATATATATATATATATATTAATTAGCAAATAATAATTAATATTAATAATAAAGCTAAATACATATTTATTTAAACATAGCAAAATACAACAAAATATTACATTACGTAAATATCATTAAAATGAAAATGCATGCTAATAAAACACAATTAGTTTTCGTTTCGTCCGAATTGTTGCCGTATGTGGTCGATCAAGTCGGATCTGAGGGCGAGATGCGCGCTTTTTTCACGAATGTCCTCTTTATTGTTAATGTACGTATTAATGTCCACAATACGACCAATGGAGAACTGATTCGAACCCGTAGTTGATGTGCGGCTTAAGTTGAGCAATGGTCAAAGGTCGTTGGAGGAGGATAAGTTCGGCAACGATCAAGTGGACTGACATTTTTTATGAAGTGACATGACGGATGAGAAGTGGGTAGAACGAGGAAGATGTCATAAAACAAGCTCATGTGATTTACGAGCGTACGTACAACACCACTTTTGTGTATACCCATGCATGGAGAATGTTGAAACAATACCTGAAGTTGAGTTTTATGCTATCCATACCCACTCGGAACCCTCCAAGTCACTTGGGAGGGGAAAGTACTCCGATCGAACATTCCTCCGGGTCGTCCAATAAACGGAGTCGTACAGAGCCATCTGAAGATGAACGATACGAAAGCTCACCTCCTACTTTTTCTCCGACAAGCCCTAAATTTATGCTGCCTCCTCAATCCCGTCCTACGGGTATAAAAAAGCAAAAAGAAAGGTAAAACGGTACCAGAGGATCCTAAAGTGGAGGCTACGGATCTGGTTGCTCGTCTTGCTTACCACACGACGGTAAAAGATAAAGAGGTTGCATATAAAAAACGGAAGTTGGAGTACCAAAGACAAAAGAGACGAGAAGGGCCGTATGGATTTAAAGTATCAGATATACCTACAACTTCTGAAATTTAAAGAGCTGAGTTTGCTAACGGAGGGGGACGAAGTACAACTAGCCAATATCCGTAAGGAGTTGAATTAATAGGTGTGCTAATGTAATTTAATTTCGCTTAAGTATTATAATGTACTTTAATTTTAATTTAAGGGTTGTGTCTTTCTATTTTTAATCCATCCAAACCTCAGAATTGTTTTTAAGTTATTCGAGTTATTTAAATAAATCTTAATAAATACCCAACTATTTAAAAAATAATACCTCGGATAACCCAAATCATTTAAACCCAATTATATACACTAAAACATACAACAAATAAAAAAAAATAAAAATAAAGAAGCAACGATCGGGTCGACCTGGTCGTCGCGACCCCGGTGAGGGTGTCACGATCGGGGGCAGGGGGTCCCTTACCGATGGTCTAAGTTTGTCCTACTAAGCACATAATATGTACTAAGTGCAATACCTCTAAAATATGTGTATGAAGACATAAAGTTATGTACTCTCTTTCGAGTATGAAAACATGAAGTTGATTAGTTCTCCATCAAGAAGCGATGCGCGTGTAATGTAGAGTGCAGTTGTAGCAGAGAAGTAGCGTGATTCATCATCTACGTTTTGTAAAAGAAGCTCACCGTCTCATCTAACCCAAAAAAACCTTTTTAAACCTCAGTAAATTGCATTAACTGTGTATGAGTACTCTGCTACTTTAAAACAACCAAAAAAAACTACCCTTCAATTTTGTTTAATTCATCCACAAACATAGACTTACAGCTTTACAAGCATTGAAATCTGACTGCTAGTTGGAGCAGATTAGTGGTGTCAATGTTCCATAACCTTTGGAAATGTTGAACATAGATTAAGATCAATTGCAGCAAATTGCTTTTGTATGTTTTATTTTATCTTGTAAAACTACCATGCATGAGTTTTTGAGCGATATAACCTTATTTTAGTTGAATTTTTCAATGTTCTCTTTGTGATCTAGAGAGTTCAATTGGACATAAACAGGAAATTTAAGGGCATGTTCCCACTTGAATATAATTCAATCAGAAAAATTAACAACGGTCTCTCCTTAAAAGTGGTGCTAACTGAAGTTGGTTCTGTGCTAACTGCTCCGTACCTCTAGGCAATAATCATAAGCAACAACGCGTATTTTACTGAAGTCCATCACAAGATAATTACATCATCAGAGGGTAACAATGTCGAGGCAGAGATGACAATCATCAATTTTTCGACCTGTATTTGGGAATCACAAAGCTCGTTATACCTTATATGTTACCATCCACGTCTGATGGTCATCATTGTCGATAAAGGATTCAGTGGAGGTTTGTATTTTGGGAGTATCAATAAGCTCTAGACCTTTGAGAGTACCTCACTAATTCTTACACAAGCATTTACAAAATTCAAATTCACTAATTGAAGATCTAAATGCCCAAAACACCCGCTGAAACATCGGATTGGAACAAGTGTACTCGACATCGTACGTTTAACTTTAAAATATCTCCAACCTTTCAAAACATATGCATGTAGACGTCATTTACAGTTATTCTCATAACGATGAAGCCAACGAACAATGTAGCATTTCATTGAAGAAACCACAACTGAATACTAAACATATTTTTTAATGTGTCACGAGTGCAGAGCATGAACCAAATCATTTTTCGTCTGAATAATTTGTTTATCCAAAAAAGAATGACCATCTTCGATCTGACAATCATTGTTAACAACATCAAAAATGAGTGTTCAATGACGGAATTTTCTATGCAGTTGTCATCATCAAAGATATCGGGAAGTTCATCCAAAGTCGGAACTATATTGTTGTTAGGAACTACATCATTAACAATGTTGTCTTCTCGGTTTATCGATTGACACTTCATTAACAGAAACATCTTTGTGCTCATCCTCTACTGGAAAATGTGTATTGTAATATCCTAAATCATCATTGTCATCCTCTCCGTCACTATGCATCTCTTCTTCCGGACATTGAATTTCTAGGCGATGATATTGAATTTGGTCAACTACTGGCAAACCAAGGCCAAGAGAAGGATATGAAGTTGACAGTTCAGCCATGTCAGGAAACCCATCATTGTTGTAGTGCATGGCCTCAAGCTGCAACAAACCGAGATAGGGATTGACACTACTTGGAAGAAAATCACCAACATTTGGTCATTCACTGCATGTTTGAATGTTTCGCGATTGGGAAACAAGAATTTCTTGGTATGCCAGAATTTCAGTAGTAGGATTTAGATTCATATTCAAATTTATTCCACAGTTCCAACTGGTCGACCCAATTGTACCATACTCGGGAAGATGAGTGTTGGTTGTCAGCGTAGGGTTAGACATTTTGGGTTCAACTTCTACATAAACTCCAACCATGGACATCCATTTAAACATACGCGTCATTCCATAAACTGACTTATCATCGGTTAATGAAGTGTATATCCAATCGTTGTTTAAAAGCAATTTCGTCGTCAACTTGACATCAAACATATTTTTTGGATAACAACATCCACATTTTATGACATCCACTAAATCCACATATTTGATGTTCAACAGAACTACAACTAATTTGTGCTCGAACCCTAAATATTCTGTCACATCTCTGTTACATTCTAATTTCTCATCATACATGACCAACAAAGATCATTCGTCATCCCTATTCATTCCTAACCTATATAAATTAGATTTAAAAATGTGTTCATGAGAAATGGTTGTTCTTGTATTCCTAATTAATTTAAAATTTGAAAATAGTCACATGATTTAGAAATTACCTCGGTCGGGTGTATAAGTGAATGACTATAAACGTCGAATAATCACTCCAACAAAATCAACTACAATACAACAATAAATAACATTAATTCAATGACTATAAAACTACATAACGAACATAATAAGGCTAACTAACATTTTGTTAAAAAATTTCACAGAACTTGTCTTATATTTTCATATTTTAAAAATTAAAACATGCATTGTAAAAAACACTAACAATAATAACAAACACCACTTCGAACTTCCAAACATCTAAATAACAATATTTATTCAAAGCACAACATATTTAACGAACAAATTTCTCAACTCCAACTCATTTAATTATCCACTAACAATCACATACATTTTTCACCCAAGACCTTAATTTTTTTTGTTAAAAAACAAATATAACATTACATTATCATATGTAGGATGAAAATCAATAACAATATATATTTCCTAAAACAACAAAAATATGAAAAAAATCTTATAATAAATAAAAAATTGGTTTTAACAACAAATATGATTTCAATCACAATTATCGAACATAAATTGAACAACTTTTACGATTACCAATTTAAACCTACAATCAACAAAACCTAATTCAATAATCCACTAAAAATCAAGAAAAAATATTTCGGCTTAAAACCCAAAATCGGAATCGGGTTTGCACCTAAATGAGTTCCTAAACCAAAAAAACACTACAATCATACCTAAAACAATAATGTACATCATTCTAATACATAAAATTAGAAAAGCAACAATGAAAACGAAAAAAAGAAGCCCTGATCTAGAAAATGAAAAGATGAGTGCGGGAGAAGGGGGCGTGAGGCTGGTTATATAGACGTCGAGTTCACTTTTTTTAAATGAACTCGGCATTCGTAATGCCGAGTACTACCTTTAAAACACGACATTCAAGATGTCGAGTTCATTTTTAATTCCCAAATTGGGAGCTGCCTCCAGGTTCGAAGATGAGGTTAAAACAATGAAATAGAACTCAGTATTCAAAAGGCCGAGTTCTACTTGACAAAACTCGACGTTACAGTGGCCGAGTTCTATCTATCCTATTGCCACTTCAAATTTTTCTATGTTTTTAAACTCGGCAATACGACACCGTCTTCCGGTATGAAGAACTCGGCGGTGCTCCAAGAACTTCGTCGGCACCGGATCTACTCTGAAAAATATTTGTATACCATCTTTATTTTGGAAAAAAATTTAAAATAATTTGTTCGAATTTTTTTCCTTATATATATGGAGGCACATTTTTGGCATTAGGGGGGAAAAAGTCAGAAGCTTAAAGAATGTCAAGAAAATATACTATATTGAACTTGAAGTTTTAAGATAATATAGATACAAGTATGATTGAACCTGAAGTTCATAAAATCATTAACTTGCAATATCTAGCAAGTAATTGTCATAAGTGTTTATTGATCACAAAGGGGTGACTAAGTCTTGTATTACTTGACACAATACACATAACATAAAGTAGGGATCCCCACAAGATAAAAAATATTTGAGCTTAACCTACGCAAGAAGCGTGGACCAGAACATATATTATTTGTGAAAATGAAAATAAAAGTTAGTCACTCGTTACACCTCCTGAGGATGTTATTCCTGAAGAATATAAACCCGGTAAAATAAAAATAGCTAACAAATGTAATAATTCCGGAATACATAATGGTCAAATCCTAGTGTTTTGGGAAACAAGTAGGATTTGATTATTATATTGCAATCAACTACATTGATACGAGAGAGAAATATAAAATAATTAAAATTATCGTCAACGACTAATTCACATTCTTAGTAGCATGCTAATTCAAGAGAAAATCTAGATCCAGAACCTATAAGAATGCCAGAACCATTCATATTTGAAATGAATAAAAGAAGGCGAAGAATGTAGAACTACACTCGCTTAATAATGGACTTGTAGTGAAATTATATTCGCGAAGAATGTGAATAAAAATCACATTACAATACACATAGTGGTACATTATAAAGTGAGTAGTGACACAAATGTTTTTCCAGGACCCAACATATATTATAATGTTACTTATTCTCTCGAAATGTATAATATTAAGTTATGTTACTTGATCAATATGATATAAATATAGATAAACATATAAGATATGTTGTGACTGCAAATTTGTATAAGTTCACTTGATATTTATATTTATATGAGAGAGTCCCTGAAGAACTAAATTGCCTAAGTCAAATTCTAATGGAGATATGCAATAAAATTTATGAAAAATCAGTATATGAACGAAACAAAGAGAATGTGCATATCATCTCGAAAAATGATATGAAATGAACTCCTAAAAAGATTAAACACCCGTGGAATATTTGAATGATAAATTTTGAAATAAATGACTCGAGAAAAGTCAACTATTTTTCGATATGTAGTTCGACATTCTCCAGAAGAGAATTGTTACAATGATTCAAATATATAAAAATATATTATACAAAGAAAGTTCACCTGGAAAACACATCAATGACAAACTATCTGTACTGTGTAAACAAAGATCTATATATATTATAACTAAAGAAGTTGGATTAGGATCTCAAGTCCATTTCCTAGAACGTCATAAAATATATTACGTATAAAACTAGACGTAATACAATCATAATGATTGTTTATGTAGGTATAATATTTCTTCGAAAATATTCAAATGACGTTCAACGAATTTTTCGTTACTTTCTTTACGAATCTATCAATATTTACTTAATATATTCATGAGATAAAGACTTACTTCAGTGATGCTTCTTATATGTCTGATCCACAACAACAAAAAATCACAAATTATTTTGTGTTTTTGTGGAGACGTTGCAAACTTTATGCATGTTGGTGAACTATGAATCAGGGGAAGCGAGTTTCTAATTATCATCCCTAAATGACAATTATCCCTGAAGGATAAACCCAAAAGATCTATAGTTGTACTCTTTTTTCATTTATCAATTTTTGTCCCACAATGTTTTTATTGGTTAAAAGTTTTTAACAATGCGAGACAACTTGTGCATTTGTGATAACGTATGTCAAGCATTCGTTTTCTTTTAGCTATTTTCTCAACTAGGTTTTGTAGCAATATTTTTAACGAGACATGAACATAACGTCATATTATTTAAGAGAGTTTGTAATTGTATATTAAACTAAGATGGAGAATTATACACTCTGTATTTTTTCCATTCATCATGTTTTTGTCCCATGTAGTTTTACTTGGCAAAGTTGTAACAAGCTAAGTAGAAAAACATATAACAAAAAGTGATCATCCAACGAGAAGTGTTATGAAATTATATATGCGATGAATGATTCACCTTCCAACCATTATAACTTATTGTAACTCATGTTGTGTGTATTGTAACATATCTTCTATTCACATCTATATTTACATTTCAGTTAGTATAAACTATGAATACTTGTATCTTACACACACATCTATGAGTAAGTATATGAGATTGTGCAATGTAACGAAAATAGAAGAGAATGAAATATAAATCTTTACCCTGAGTACATTTTCTTTTTATCTTGTTTTGGTTGTGTGATTCCAAGAATATTGGGTAGGAAAATTCATTTTGAAAAGAGATTTTTTTTTACACGAACAGGACCTTAATTATAAAAATATTTAACCAAACACCATTTCTTCTTGTTTCCCCCCTCGTCTTCACATCTTCTCCGTCTAAACCCTAAACCCATCTGCCGTCGGACAGTCCAGCGGCATCGAACAACTCCGGCAGCGATTCCAGCTTCTCTTCTCTTTTCCTTCCATTGCAGAAACCCTAGATCCACAAAAGGTACTTCAAATTTACATCCATCGATTGGAATTACTCACGTAGATTGTGATTGCACTGGTTTTGTGTGAGTTTTTCTATATTTTGCATTTTTTTTACAAATTTTGTAATTGAAATAGTTCGAGATTGTTGTAGTGGTGAATATTTTTTGCCCCAAATCGATCGAATGGAAGGAGGAGGAGGAGAAGAGGATGGGCAGAACGGCCACCGAGTCGAAGATGAGGATGTGCCCATAGGTCCTGGTCCTTCCGCTCCCCGCTCTCGTCCCAAGCGCCCTCTCCACTTCGAGCAAGCCTTCCTCGACTCCCTTCCTTCTGCTCACATGTGCGTACGATATATTTGTCGTTTGCCTTTTTAAGCTGTGATTGGTAACTAGGAAGTTGAGGAAAGTCAAGAACTCCACTCCTTGGAATTTTGCTGTCATTCTGGGTAACTCATTCTAATTAGTAATTAGTAAAATTAGTAGTTACCAATCCTTAGGATGATTGGTAACTAGGTAGTTAAGGGTATGATTGGGTAACTCATTCTAAGTAGTAATTACATATTTTAAGTCATGGAACTCACGAAAACATGTTAGAAGTCCAGTTCTCTACTTCCTTAAAGTTTTACTAACCACCAATCATAACCTTAAGGTACGAGAAGAGTTACATGCATCGTGATGTGGTGTCTCATGTTGCTGTCTCTGCGGCCGAGTTCTTCATCACTGGGAGCGTAGACGGCCATTTGAAGTTCTGGAAGAAGAAACCTTCTGGGATTGAGTTTGCCAAGCATTTCAAGTCTCATCTTGGCCCCATTCGAGCCCTGGCTGTTAGCTCTGATGGATTGCTTTGTTGTACGATCTCGAACGATCAATCCGTGAAAATTTATGATGTTGTTAATTACGACATGATGGTCATGATGCGCCTCCCTTTTGTTCCTGGTATGGTGGAGTGGGTTTTCAAGCAAGGGGATGTCAAGGCCAAGCTTGCTGTTGCTGATAGTAGCTCTACAATGGTCTATGTTTATGATGCCCATGCTGGATCAAACGAGCCTATTATTTCCAGACAGGTATTACACTCAATTCTTTATGTAGGTATGTTCCTTTTGTTTCCATCTCCATGTTCACATATTTTCCGCAGTAATGCAAAAGCTTACCCAACCTGATGGCACAAGTGTTGTGTTGTATCAGATTCATATGACCCCAATAACAGTGATGAAGTACAATAGTGCTTTTGATACAATTATATCTGCTGATGCCAAAGGAGTAATAGAGTATTGGTGTCCTAATACTCTCGCATTTCCGGAAGAGGGGTACATTCTTACCTCTTAGTTTTGGAGACTGTTTCATGCATTTTCCCCTTGATTTTTTATAATGGAGTTTGTTAAATAACAAAGATTGAACATCAAATAAATTTTTTGCAGCATGTTCTATGTAACAACAATTTAGGTAAGACAAAGGGCATAGAAAATTCATCTCCTTAGTTCATCATGTCAGCTATTGGAACCAAAATGGATACCCATGAAAGGGATAGATATCTCATATTTTTAGAACCACCGTTTGTTTGATCTTTTACTGGTAATTCTCAAATACATTTTTATATTTATCCTTTTCTTGTGTCGTCTATACCCACAAGTCACATTTTACTTACAGAATTTGTGTATTGGAATGAGGTACATTAGGTCCTGCACTTGTTCAAAATTCAGAGCGAAAATTGTATCTTTTAATCCTTATGTCGTGTGGTGGGTGAAGGCTAAAACCCATAACATACTTCCATGTCAACAATTGTTAGGGTTGCAGCAACTAATTCTCCCTTACCTTTTCATAATCACACCATATCCAGCTATATACTACTCATCGATATCATGGGTTCATTGTTATTCATCCAAAAAATACATCTAATTAAATATACTCAATTTCATCATTATTTAGAGGTACCCATTTCACAGTCTAGGACTAGCATTTAATCACCCTTGGCAGCTGACACCCACATTTTCCGAAAAATGTTTGTGCATCTGATTTTTGCAATTTCTTAATGATTCGAACAGGTTAGCATATTGCGTCTTTATCGCCTGATAATGTCATGATTTCTGGTTTTCTTTCTTCCAAATTATTACAGTTGCAGTACTTAGGTCACAGCTAATTATGTTTACTGCAGCAATTTACTTTGCTTGGTTTATAAGTTTATATTGCATTTGAACAGTCTTCCCATAGTCTTATCTGTTGACATTCTTGCCCAAATTAACTTGTTATTCCTTCCAAATAATGAAAAGATAGCCTTTATTTTCTTCTGCCCAAATATTTGTGTATATTGTTTCTAAAATACTGGAAGCCTGATTTGGTTTGGTACTTACTAGCATGCCGTTCTAAGTACAACTTTTGTGTTACTGACAGGGTGAGTTTCAAACTAAAGACAGACACAAACCTCTTTGATATTGCGAAATGCAAAACAGTTGTATCCGCCATTGAGGTACGAAGCAAGCTCTCCCCTTTTGCCTTAACCACTGGTCCTAGTCCTTGGTGTGCACATAGTTTTTTCTTGTCATTTCCATTCGGGTTTTCTATACTATTTTCCTCTAACATTGTACTTTTGTATTATTTTCAGTAGTCTTATGCATGCAACGTAAGCTGCAAATAGTCTTTTCTTGCCATTTCCATTCGGTTTTTCTAACTATTTTCTACTAACATTGTACTTTTGTATTAATATATAGTTGTTTGCATGAGAGTTCACTAAAATGTCCTAATGAAAATAATGACGGTGGGTAAAACTGGGTCAAGCATGGTTTACTTCCACTTATGCCTTAACCTCATGCTCCTTGGTGTGCACATCTTTTTTTTTTGCTTGGTTGGGCTAGTTTGTCTTCAGAATGGGAACAAAAGTAGAGGGGTCAGGGAAGGAAGCACAGTTCTCCTATATAAAAGCATAGAAGAGCAGAATATTCACGGAGAAGAAAAAACACTGTGCATTAAGTTTGATGAATTATCCCATCATTATTCTTCTGCTGAAATTATTTGATGTTGTCTGGTTAGTTTTTACTGGATGGTCCATTTCACTTCCAGGTTAGTCAGGATGGCAGTCAATTTGTTGTCACGTCTCCAGACCGTAGAATACGGGTTTTTTGGTTTAAAACCGGAAAGCTTAGACGGGTGTATGATGAATCTCTAGAGGTAAGCCCTTAGCTGTATATTTGTATACTATCCAGCTATTGTATCTTTCCTGTTTCTCCAGCCCTAAGAAGAAGCTTCTGGTTGTACTGATAGGTGGCTCAGGATCTTCAACGAAGTGATGCTCCATTGTATAGGCTTGATACCATAGATTTCGGACGTAGGATGGCTATTGAAAAAGAGATTGAGAAAACTGATAATGTACCGCAACCAAATGCTGTTTTCGATGAGAGTGCTAATTTCGTCATATATGCAACCTTGTTGGGTATAAAAGTAAGCAACTTCTTTTTTACATTAAATGTTCCCTTCTTTTAATATTCATGAACCTTTGCAATTCATTTCACTGGAACTAAAAGCTGCTTGTTTATGATATTGTTGTTTTTTATACACATTTTTGTTAACTTATGGATCACATTCCATCTTTATTATAATTTGTCTATAAAGACCTTTTCAATTTGTTATCATTGTCAATCAAGTTAATATGTTTTCTGGATTCCTTTATGTAGATTGTGAATTTGCATACAAATAAGGTTTCTCGAATACTTGGCAAAGTAGAAAATAATGACAGGTTCTTAAGAATTGCTTTATATCAAGGCGACCGAAGCAGTAAAAAGGCGAGGAAATTACCTTCAGCTGCAGCAAATGTCAATGAGGCGAAAGAACCACTTAGTGACCCCACTCTTCTATGTTGTGCTTTCAAGAAACACAGAATTTATTTGTTCAGGTACACCTTTTACTGTAGGATAATAATGTCTTTATTGCCTTTTCTGCTACCAATCCTCCTAAGGTGTCATCCATCTTAAATGCACGTTATGTTGTGAGATGGACGTATTTTAAAAGCTATGGATTCTTTTCGTCCATATCTTTTCCTGGTAGCTTTCTATTATCATCTGCTGTCTGTCTTTTATGTTACCTCATTGATCATATCTGATCATATTTTCTTTTTAACTCATCTCCCTTGTTAGTCGTCGTGAACCTGAGGAGGCTGAGGATGCAACAAAAGGAAGGGATGTATTCAATGAAAAGCCACCACCTGAAGAACTTTTGTCAGTGTCGGATCTTGGAAACTCGGCCACCACTTCTCTTCCTGATAGTGTGGTATGTAGATCACCTTTTTTTCTAATGAATTACAATTATGTTCGTTCATCCTCCTGAGCCCTATATAATTTGTTATCTTATTATTGTACTTGAACTGACAAGGTTTATTTCTTAACTAAGAGAAGTTATTTATCTTTTGATAGACGCTATTCATGTATATTCCTTATATTATAATTGTTTAGATGATCATTTTCTACCTTTGGGCAGATATTGCACACGTCCCTTGGTGATATCCACATGAGGTTGTACCCAGAAGAATGCCCAAAAACAGTGGAGAACTTCACCACGCACTGCAGGAATGGGTATTATGACAATCTCATCTTCCACCGGGTAATAAAAGGCTTTATGATCCAGACTGGCGATCCTCTGGGAGATGGCACTGGTGGTCAGTCTATTTGGGGTAGGGAGTTTGAAGACGAGTTCCACAAAAGGTTACGGAAATGCCATGCTTATCTTGTAAAAACATGTTAACGGCAATGTAATTTGCTTTTACTAGCAGCTTATGTGTATTTTCATTGCCTTGTGCAGTTTGAGACATGACCGGCCTTTCACGGTCTCGATGGCCAATGCTGGACCAAACACCAATGGCTCTCAGTTTTTTATAACCACAGTGGCTACACCCTGGCTAGATAACAAGCACACTGTTTTCGGTAGAGTTGCGAAGGGGATGGATGTTGTTCAGGTATTCTTATCTTTATGATTTGGTTGTGAAATGAAGTTATGTTGAATATCATGCCTTTAAATTCTGTAATTTCATTTGGTTGGGCAGTTAATAGAGAAGGTGAAGACAGATAAAAATGACAAGCCATACCAAGATGTAAAGATCATGAATGTGACAGTTCCAAAGTCCTGAGGAGCAGGGACGGATCCTACATTCGCAGGCACGTGCACACCCATTCGACGTGAAATTGCTTGGAGTAGTAATATGATGTATTCTAATTTTTAAAATTGATTTAATGTTATTCTACAAATTTGTTGTTAGAATCTAATATAATATTATAGGATGTTATTTTTGCATTAAAGATAGCATAAACTTTAATTAGTTGCTGTGGTTTTAAACAAATTAGTTTTTAAGGTTGGAATGGGATTATATTGGAAACTTACGAATATATTCAAGTCTTCTTCAATATTCAGATAACTCGGGATTCAATATTCAGATAACTCAGGAAACTTTGCAATGTCGCAGACTCGCAGCCTCAAGTGAGTTACCTGCCGTTTACTCCAACACCCGTTAGAGAGTAAAGCCAAGAGGTTGATTTTGCGGCTGTTGTCGTTATTGGGACATATAATATGAGATGAGAAAGAAAGAGATATGCGAAAGACGATAGATGAGAGTTGAGAGAGAAGGAAGGCCCATACGAGAGAAATTCGTAGAACAATTACCTCACTTTTGTAAACCGACCGTGGTTGTTACCATAAAATTGTCAAATTCAAAATGGATAGTGAACTTTCTCAATTCTATCATTGTACTAACGTTCGGTGATTCATTAGGGCGAAATGAGGTAATTTATTAAAAATAACGAAATTTTAGAAATTTGGACATTTATGAGGGTTTCTTTAACAAGATTGAAAATAATAAGGGTTATTTAAATGTTATAACATCAATAACAACAAGTCAACAACATAAGACCTTGATTCCAAGTTTCCAACTAATTGGACAAGACTAGAAATGAAACACATCACAAAACACGGTTTGAGCATGTAAACATCTAGTAATTGTTAATTCGTAACAATTCAAATATATAAAATTAAGGGTCATTTGGAATGTTTTTGCATATTATTGTCAAAACTTGTATTTTTATCCTCCATAAAAATAGAGAAATGAAAACAATATTTTTTGAAACATAAGTAATCAAACAAATTTCCCAATTCACATTTATCAACTCTATACCATCAAAGTTATCTTCCTTTAATTTTCGTCATCCATATAAAACTAAAAAAAATGTAAAAAAGTAAGCCAAAATCAAAGGCGAACTCAACATTTGAATTGCCGGTTTATTTTACAGAAAAATAAATTACGCCACTGTGCCCATAATTTTGCAATTAATTATTCAACAATTATAATTTACATTCTTCTGAAAAAACACTAATCCCATAAAGTGCCTTATTTTTATCATTTTGATGATGTGCCTTCAATTAATTTTAACGTGCTTCGATGTACATAAGAAACCTTCCTTTGTAGAATTAAGTAGTCATACGTATGGAATCAAGTGCTTGTATACACATATAAAACTGTCTTGACAATGATATTTCGAATTAAAAGTCAACAGTTCAAGAAATAATGTATGTCAACATATTCGTAGGGAAAATGACGATTGCCGATGAGATAAAACGGATCTTAGTGGAAGACGAAAGAGAGGAGGTACGCAGACCTGGGTGTCAGGCCGGTCCGTCTAATTGTTAATTTTTTTAATTTTAAAATACCTCAAAACGCTTAAAAAGTATCTAAAATACCACAAAAAATTATGAAAATATTTAAAAAAATAAAAAATACCGAGCCCCAGGCCCAACTTGTTTAGCCTTCCAGGCCAGCCCGGGCCAGCCCAATACCCAAGTCTAGAGGGAGGAGACAGGAAGAAGGAAGAAGAATGCGGTGGAAGAAACACTAGTGCGGAATAAGCTTTATTCGTCGCCCAATAGACGTCGGCCTTTATAACGACCAACGTCTAGTAGGGAGAGCATAGCATAGACGTCGATCGTTACTATGGTCGACGTCTATGTTGTACTATAGACGTCAGCTATTATAATAAGCCATTTATCCGACGTCTATAGGGTATAGACGTCGACTAATAGACATCGGATTTTAGAATACCCTGTGCATCCGACGTCTATAAAGTATAGACGTCGACCCATAGACGTCGAATGTTATAGATGTTCGACCTCTATATTCCATGCATATAGACGTCGGGGTATAGACGTCAGACATATGTAACATTCGATGTCTATAGGTCTTAAAGAAATCGAACAGACGCATTTTCTGTCATTCATTTCAAACGAAAACCCAACCAAACCCTAGCCGTCCCGCAACCGAACTCTCCTCCGCGACCGATCTCCGACCGATCTCCACCATCTCCGGCACCGCAGCGACGTCCCAACCTCTCCTCCCTTATCCGGCCCTCTTCTCCTTCTTCCTCCGTCTTCCTCTATCTTCCTCCACATCCTAACCAATGTAAGTGTTAAGTTCGTTTTTGTTGGTTTATTTTCGGATTTTTCTTGTAGTAACAATTCTTTTCGATGTTAGTAAACTTCTCCTCTCGTTTATTGTTGGTGAATGCAACATTTCAATTTTTTGGTTTTAATCTTGAATATATTCGTATTTTCGTGATTTGGAGTTAAACTTAACATTTTGGTTTTCTATTTGATTTGGTATGCATATTCGTATTTTGTTTGGGATGATAAATGCATGATATAAATTTATGGTAGAAATTTTAAATGGATTCAAATGTTGTTCAAATGTTGCTGTTGAAATGGATTCAAATGGACGTTGAAATATGGATTCAAATGCTGTTGAAATATGGGTTCAGAAATTTTAAATTTTGCTGTTGAAATATGAATCATTTAGTTAAAAGAAATCTTAAGCTTTCTATCTTACACAACAATATTACGCTATAAGTAAAGTGCCTATAGTAATTTTGAATCAATTTCTTCAAACTTGGATTCAAGTATGTGAAATCCTGAGTTTTTTGTTTCTCACATGCATTTACATTTTTTTAATGTGAATTATCTAAAGTAATTTTGAAACAATTACTTGTAACTTGGATTCAAATGCGACACTAATAAACATTCAATTCTAAATTTTAAACGTTTATTTAGTTAAATGTTTATTTATGCTTAAGATATTATTTTATTTAGAAAAGTTTTAATGTTTAACTCATCAACTCCCTTAAGCAACTTGGCGTTTAATAACCCAAAACAAAAGATTAGACAATATTTTCTAAGTCATTCATCATATAGGATTTGAATTCATCGTATTTATTATTTATTTACGATTTCTGTCGTAGATTGCTGGCGTAAGGTACGTAATATCTTTCACTCATCATTCATTAGAAAACACGCATTAGTTAGTAGGAATTGCATTGGAACAAGAGTGATGTGAGTGTTTGTTTGGTGTGTTGTTTGTTAGATTAAGGTATGAAAAACACTTAGGGGGCAACCACCTATAGGAGATGAGGTGGGGGATTTCATCACCATTTCCTTTGCCCAAAAACCACTTAATAAAAGAGCCTTAATAAAATCAATTAGACGTTGGCCCCTAGGATTTTCGGACGCATTAAGGAGAGGAAACTGTTTAAGACTGTTATGGCCTGAATGTCGTTGCCCATCTAGTCTCCCTAAGATATTAGGGACCTCCGGGTTCTTGATTTCCTACAAACTAGTGGTCCTCGGTGGGACCTCGAAGTTAGGCGTCGTCTATTACTAAGAACCTATAGTGGACTTTAGGCTTGTTTTGACCTTGATTGCTTAGTTAGGTTTCTAACCTTCCTTATTCCCACACTAGATTAAGGACTTCATCTCCTCTCCTCTGAATCATTCTTTTCTCATCTTAATGTCTCCGAATCTTCTCATCTACGAACACATTCTTTTAAATTGAAATTTTATTTATTTTCTCCAATAATAACTATCATATTTGTTAATGTTTAGATTGAAATGGATCGAGAGTGGATTGTTTCAATCAGATTGAGTGATGAGTATGGGAACAGAGTGAATATGTTCTTAGAGGTTGCCAAAAACATTCCAAAAAAAAGAAAGACAACGACATGATATATTGTCCGTGCAATAAGTGTCATAATATGTCAGTGCTGACTTTTTGGAAAATGAAAGATCATTTGTTTGAGAAAGGTCTCGACCCAAATTACAGACGATGGATATGGCACAACGAAAATGAATCATTTAGTCATTCCAAGAATGATGGAGAACACGTTAGTGTGGAAGATCACTTAGAGGAAATGGTTCAGGATATTGCTTATTTTTTTCGTCCAACCCTGATTTACTTGGTAATTTGTTGAGTGATAATGAGAAGCCGTTGTATAAGAATTTTACCACATTCACTAGATTGTCAGCGGTGTTGAAGTTGTACAATTTAAAAACTGGAAATGATTGGTTCGATGTGAGTTTCACATCAATGCTGAAGTTATTGAAAGAGATGCTTCCAGATGATAATGAGTTGCCAGATAGAACTTATGATGCTAAGAAAATATTGTGTCCTATGGGAATGGAATATAGAAAGATACATGCATGCTCGAACGATTGTATATTGTATGGGGGTGAGTTTGAAAACTTACAATCATGTCCCAGGTGTAATGTTTCACGATACAAAATGAAACGTAGTGGACCAAACCACAATGAAGAGGCTGATGAGATGAAAATCAAAGGACCTCCTGCTAAGATTTTGTGGTATCTTCCGATAATACCAATGCTTAAATGTTTGTTTGCGGGTAAGGAGGATTACAAGAACATGACATGGCATGCTGATCGTGAGAAACCAAATGATCAGTTGCTACGTCACCTTGCAGATTCACCTCAGTGGAAAAAAAACGATTTCTACTTTCCTATGATTGGCGAAGAATCCAGGAATGTATGACTTGGACTCTGTACAGACAGAATGAATCATTTCGGTAGTTTGAGTAACATTCACAGTTCTTGGCCTGTTCTGCTTGTAATTTACAATCTGCCCCCGTGGTTATGCAAGAAACGCAAATATATCATGTTGTCCTTAATGATTTCTGGTTCCAAACAACCTGGAAACGACATCGATGTGTATTTAAGACCTTTAATTGATGACCTAAAGAGATTGTGGGATGCCGGAGAGTCAATTTTTGATTCTTATCTTCAGGAGTCATTCGTAATACGGACAATGATATTTTACACGATTAATGACTTTCCAGCTTATGGTAATCTGTCTGGATATTCAGTCAAAAGTCATAAAGCTTGTCGAATTTGCGAAGAAAATACATGCTCTTTGCAACTGGTTAATGGTTCTAAGACTGTCTATCTTGGTCATCAGAGATTTTTGCCGAACTCGCATCCTTATCGTAGGTTGAAGAAGGCATTTAACAGAAAACAAGAGATTCAGAATCCGCCAGTTGAAATCAGCGTCGAAAAGGTGTACGAACGTGTAATGAACATTGAATGTGAATTTGGAAAACCGTACAAACGATCAAACGACAAAAGTAGTTGGAAAAAAAGATCCATATTTTTTGATCTCCCTTACTGGAAAACTTTAGAAGTTAGACATTGTATTGATGTTATGCACATAGAGAAAAATGTTTGTGATAGTCTTGTTGGCACTCTGTTGAACATACCTGGTAAAACCAAAGCTTGATATAATGCAAGACTTGATCTTGTTGATCTTGGTATACGAGCAATGTTGGCTCCAGAGAAGAAAGGAGACCGGAATTACTTACCTCCAGCTAATTATACATTGTTTAGAAAGGAGAAAAGAATTCTCTGTCAGTATTTGCACGATGTAAGGGTTCCACAAGGTTATTCTTCAAATATGAGTAGTCTTGTTGTTATGAAGAATTTATGATGCATTGCATACATTGCATCATATGTCGTTCATTTAGATTAACTTTATATCAATAAATGCTACTAAGGTATGTGTTTAGTCTTATTTACAGAATACAGGGACCTGAATGCAAATTATCCATATCCCGAGCATAAACGCGTGCAAAAGACTCATTTCTGTCATAAAGACCTAGTTCCAGATTATCGGGGTTCAAATTGAAGTCCATTCAAGCAGAAAAGCATTCAAAGACCTAATTACAAAAAGGCCAAGGACTTAAGCACAAAAGTAGCCAGGGATTTAATTGCAAAAAGCCGAGGACCCGATTGCAAATTACGAGTACCAAAATATTATTTTGGAGAAGTTCTAAAGAAAAATCAATTTGGATCTCCAAATATATGAAGAAATTAATTCGGAGCTCAAAAGAAAGGAAAGAAATCAATCCGGACGCGCAAAGGACAACTAAATTATACCATAAACACACATGAAAAATCCGGATCAAATCGGAGCCAGAAAGGCAGAGAAAACGCCGCACATTACATATAAATTACGGCGAAATCGCCGCACCCCTTTGGATCCTCGGGTCGCGCTTTTGTCCAGTTTCGTGTTGACGCGTGTACTTTCCTATTTTATACTTGGGTCCCTTGTATCGGCTATAATAGCCCCGAAACTATGTTGTAAAAAGACCTTACTTTTATTCCATTCTTTAGCAATAAAATTCTGTTGGTTTATTTCGTGTTTTTAGTTTTCTTTTGTAGTTTCTCTAGGACCCCTTCTCCTTCCCTCCATCCATGAGTTTCTAACTCTCTCCAAAGGGTGGGGGTGACAGATTTAGGGTGACGAGAAGAAGAATGATGTTATTATTTTAATTTCGTGTTAGTATATTTTGATTACTTGAGTTTATGTTGAGTCATTTATCATGTAATGCTTTATAACTAATGTGATTTATTATAAGTTTCAGATTTCTCTAAACAAAACCCGATATCTAAACCCCCACCCGCTGGACTCTCATCCATATTTGCTTTATTCTTAGTTTGTTTTTGTTGTTCTTGCTTTAGAAAATTAAAAATTAAAAATCTCAAACCAACCTTATTTATCTCTCTTTCTTTCCTTAATCGAAAATCACAAAAATAACAATATCTCTCCCTCCTTGTGTTCGACCCGTACTTGCCACGTCTTCATTGACGCCGTGCACTTGCGGTATAAATAAAATTCTCATCAAGTTTTTGGCGCCGTTGCCGGGGAGGCGACGAGGATTTTGTTTATTGTTGGTGATTTCGATTCTTTTCTGTTTATCGTGTGCGCGATCTAATTATTTGGGTTTGCGTTTCAGGAGACAACGGAGTGCGCGGAAAAGCCGGGCACAATCGGAGCAAGAAGGGCGGCGAAATCGCCGCACCTAAAGAACAATCTGCCGCGGATCCGCCGCACGTCTGAAGCATCTGGGCTTCAATTTTTTCTGGGGTCGTCTCCATCTCTGGGTGGACGCGTAGAGCAACTGCAAATTCTCGAGAGCGGGCGACGAACCCGACTGAGCGTGCGTAGGTAACCTTTGTTGCATTTTTCCTCGTAATTTCTATCTTCGGAAAATTTCCTTTTTGTAGAACTGCACATGTTAAGCTCAAATTCCATAATTGGCAATAATTCAACTCTGACCTAAAAATTGGCAAAATTAGAAAGACTTAGTGCATGCATCATATAGTGTTTTGTTTGCATTATTCTTGCTAAATTCTTGCAAATTATTTTTTGTTGAAGAGTGCTGGAGGCAAGGTACGTGCACGTTTTTATCGATTGCATTTAAGCATATAATTTAGTTTGCATAAAACCTTGCAATTGTCCCCCAACTAAAGACCAATGTTTGACTATCTTTGCTAGATTTAAGTTAAACTATCTTAAGGGCAACTCCGTAGGAAAAGATACGGTGGGGATTTCATCACCCTTCCGTGGCCCACAAATCACAATCCTAAAGTGTCGCCCAAGCCTTAAAATTAAAATCAATTAGACATTGACCCCTAAGGACTCAGACTCAATTAAGGACAAGATTGGTTTGACTTGCTATGACTTGAAGCTGATCGAACTTAATTTGGTGTCTAGAAAGTATTTTTGTGTTGACGTAAGTCTTCCAAGAGAAGTGGTTGTCTAATTGGCACCGACTCTGTCGGAAGCGCCCCCACTAGCTATACACTGCCTGACCAATTTGGTTTGATTAGCGAGGGAGGTGAATCAAGCGAACCAATTCGACTCAATCGGTTAGGAGTCGTCTAGATTTAAGCGACATTAGTTCTAGGATTGTTTGAACCGTGCTTGTTTAGGAAACTTCTGACTAACCCTCTTATCTATCTTTTAGAGTTAAGTTTCCCTTCTCATCTGAGTTTTCTTTCTCTTCTCAATTCTCTAGATTAGGATTCCTTTCGCATCTTTCCCCTTTTATTGTTTGTTTCCATTTTTCAAAAAAAATAAAATAAAAAGTAATTGATTCTTGAAATTGATTTTGGAATTTAAATTTCAAATTTGAATTCAAAAATTGATTCAAACCGGTGCACTCAGATTTGGGTTCGGGACTTGAGCTATCGACTCTCACGAGTTCATCTAGATTCCAGTCTAGAGCTTAGCCCAATCCACCTGTTGCACCACCTCACCCGGATCCAATGGGTAAGAATGTAGTGGACCCACCTAGGACTCTGAGGGATCAATGCTACCTAACGATGGCTGCTCAGCCATCGTGCATCGTTATGACCATCATACCGGGTCACGACTTCGAACTAAAGGCACAATACATGAGTATGTTGCCCAAGTTCACCTCTAAGGAAGACCCATATCTCTTCCTTAGAGAATTTGAGTAAATCTGCTCCCTTATGCAATACCAGTATATCTCTGAGGAGGCAGTGCGTCTTAAATTCGTGCCTCTAGCACCGAAGGACGACGCTAAGAAATAAATATATAGTCTAGCCGAAAGATCTATTAGGAGTTGGGCCGAGTTTGTTCAAGTATTCTTAAAGAAATATTTCCCCAACCATAAGACTATTAGGATTAGGAATGAAATTGTTGCATTCGTTCAATCTGAGAGCGAGCCGTTCTATTCCTATTTAGAAAGATTTAAAAGTCTGTTGACCCAATGCCCTCATCATGGAATTCCAAGATGACAATTGTGCCAAATTATTTATGAGGGATTGACACCTACATCTAGGGTTATGGTAGAATCTGTAAGCCAAGGAAACTTCATGTCCAAAAATGAGAATGATGCTTGGACTTTTCTTGAGGATTTAGCCGAAAATAGTATGCAATGGGACAATGCTAGAGCACCGAATAACCCGAGTATTAGATCTAGAATAGCAAGTCAACCCAGACCATGTGTCTTAGCTGTAGATGTTGTGGTTGCTGCTGAAGCAAAACTAGCTACCCTTATGCGTAGAATGGAAAGTCTAGAGCTAAAAACCCGACCCCTAGTGAATCAAGCATCTTCTATCCCTTGCTCTAGATGTGGTCAAACTGGTCATACAATGGAGGATTGTGCGGACTTGGAACAAGTTAATGCCGCATTTAACCATTCTAGAAATGACCCATACGCATCAACCTATTACCCGGGTTGGTGTAATCATCCCAATCTTTCATGGAACCAACAAGGTCAACCTCCTAGACAACAACCAAACCCGTATAACCAAAATAATACATCATCTGGGTTTAGTAACAATGGAGATTATGATGTTAGATTGACAAGCTTGGAAAATTTGGTTAAGACTTTTATGCAAACAACCACCTAATCCTTCCAAAGGCTAGAAACACAAGTCAGCCAACTAGCACAAATTGTAGGTGAAAGAGAAAAATGTCAGTTTCCAAGTCAACCTGAGGTGAATCCAAGACCTAATAATCAATATCAGCCCTATCAACCACCTCTAGGAAGTAACAACCCTAGACCGGTTCAAATGGTTCATGAGGAGGGACCGTTCCAACAAATAAATGCAGTTGTATCATTACGGTCCGGAAAACAAGTTGATAACAATGTGGTAAATCCTTAGGCTCCTAATCAATCTAGGCGTCAAGCACCCACATGTGACCTAACCATTGAACCTAAAGTCCAATTTGAAAAGCCCAACCCACCTAGTCAACCTGACCCTATAGCTCAACCTGAGCGAGTTTATGTTCCTAAAGCCCCATTCCCCAATAGACTCAAGAAGAGCTCAACTGCACAAATGGAGAAAATCTTGGAAGTATTTAAACAAGTTAAGGGGAATATTTCACTCCTAGATATGATTCAACAAATACCTGCTTATGCTAAATTCTTAAAGGATCTGTGCACTAAGAAGAGAAAAACGAACGTACCAAAGAAGACATTCTTAACTGCAAACATAAGCTCTATTCTGTCCAACTCATCTCCTATAAAGTATAAGGACCCTGGGTGTCCCACAATTTCATGTGCGATAGGAGATACTTTTATCAACAAAGCCCTTCTAGACCTTGGTACTAGTGTTAACTTACTCCTGTTCTCTGTCTATGAGCAACTAAACCTTGGTCCACAAACCCTCTAAGACAACTCTTCAATTTGCTGATTGCTCTGTTAAGAAACCAAGAGGTATAGTAGAGGATGTTTTGATTAAGGTTGGTGACTTCATTTACCCAGTGGATTTTGTCGTTCTAGACATTGAACCTGTTGTCAATCCTAAGAGACAAATCTCTGTAATACTAGGCAGACCATTTTTAGCTACTTCTGAAGCTTTGATAAATTGTCGAAATGGGCTCATGCAACTATCTTTTGGAAACTTAAAAGTTGATATTTAATATCTTTCATGTTGATAGTGAACCAGAAATAGTATGCAATCAAAGTGATGTTGTGATGAGATCGCGTATCTATAAGATTTCTGAATCAAATAAATCATCACAAAATCAAAAAGAAAGTGAGAAAAAGGGGAGTAATTCATCTACCCAACCACCATCACTCGAGCAAATAAGAGAACCAACATATGTGAGGGGTGTGAAATCTTTACCTCAGGACTCTCACGGCAACATGGGGAACAATTCAAATGGATACATGCACCAACATGATGACATTCAATCCAGTTCTGACTATGGTTGACTCTGAGCACATTCAATCCCTCTACCGCAGTTGACTCAGGTAATAAGTTCATTTACTTTATCTTTGCATACATTGAGGACAATGCATGATTTAGGTGTGGGGGTGTTTATCTATCTATCTATCTATCTATATATATATATATTCTGTTCGTTTAAAAAAATATATTCAATGCTCCATGACATAGCTTAAGATTGAACTGCCAAAACCCGTGTACAAATTGCATTGAGTTTTTGTTCTTTATTATATAGTTCTGCTTGTAGAAACTATGACATAAATCTAAGTTCCAAAGAAATAACCCATTACCCTTTAAGACATGTATGCACTTAAATTGGATGAATCAAATCTTTGAAGTGGTTGATAAAAAGCAGAGGTTGAGGAAAATATACCGGGAAGTGTGGACTTCTAATAGCAATTAAGCATTGAGTAAAAAAAAGAAGTGAGGAAAGCACATTTTGCAAAATGATTACAAAAACCCAAGTCTTCGAGTCACTAGTCCGTAGGGGTATCTTAAAACCCGGTAACTTGAGTCTGCCAGCTCGGGATTATCGACCAAACTCGCTACACGAATGCAAAAAGGGTAAAAGTGTCAAAAAAAAGTAAATGTGTTGAATCACTTTAAGATACTCAAGGCCCAAAGTTAAAAGAATGATCCATGCCATGGTTGATCCGAATGATACTTCACCACCAGAGGAGGCGTGCAAAATAATTTAAGTGATAACATGTGTAGAAGGGTTAGTGGTGTGAATATTAGAGGAATGAAGACCAAGTCTGATTTTTTATGAGTAGATTTATATAATGAGCATGCAAGAATTATAAGTGAGATGTATAAGGTTGAGGTGGAGATATTGAGAGTTATTAATGAAATGTTGAATTTGACTTTGTGGGTGTGTCAGCTGAAAACCCTCACGAGATAAAACTCGTCCTCTAGGGAAACTTAGGGGTTCAAAGGCTTGTTGCACATGCTAAGTGCAACCGTGATTCCTACGAAAGTGAGTTAGAATTTCCCTGTTTTAATTTTTCTTCTATTTTGTTTTGCTAGGGACTAGCAAAATCTAGGTGTGGGGGTATTTGATGAATTGCATACATTGCATCATATGTCGTTCATTTAGATTAACTTTATATCAATAAATGCTACTAAGGTATGTGTTTAGTCTTATTTACAGAATACAGGGACCTGAATGCAAATTACCCATATCCCGAGCATAAACGCGTGCAAAAGACTCATTTCTGTCATAAAGACCTAGTTCGAGATTATCGGGGTTCAAATTGAAGTCCATTCAAGCAGAAAAGCATTCAAAGACCTAATTACAAAAAGGCCAAGGACTTAAGCACAAAAGTAGCCAGGGACTTAATTGCAAAAAGCCGAGGACCCGATTGCAAATTACGAGTACCAAAATATTATTTTGGAGAAGTTCTAAAGAAAAATCAATTTGGATCTCCAAATATATGAAGAAATTAATTCGGAGCTCAAAAGAAAGGAAAGAAATCAATCCGGACGCGCAAAGGACAACTAAATTATACCATAAACACACATGAAAAATCCGGATCAAATCGGAGCCAGAAAGGCAGAGAAAACGCCGCACATTATATATAAATTACGGCGAAATCGCCGCACCCCTTTGGATCCTCGGGTCGCGCTTTTGTCCAGTTTCGTGTTGACGCGTGTACTTTCCTATTTTATACTTGGGTCCCTTGTATCGGCTATAATAGCCCCGAAACTATGTTGTAAAAAGACCTTACTTTTATTCCATTCTTTAGCAATAAAATTCTGTTGGTTTATTTCGTGTTTTTAGTTTTCTTTTGTAGTTTCTCTAGGACCCCTTCTCCTTCCCTCCATCCATGAGTTTCTAACTCTCTCCAAAGGGTGGGGGTGACAGATTTAGGGTGACGAGAAGAAGAATGATGTTATTATTTTAATTTCGTGTTAGTATATTTTGATTACTTGAGTTTATGTTGAGTCATTTATCATGTAATGCTTTATAACTAATGTGATTTATTATAAGTTTCAGATTTCTCTAAACAAAACCCGATATCTAAACCCCCACCCGCTGGACTCTCATCCATATTTGCTTTATTCTTAGTTTGTTTTTGTTGTTCTTGCTTTAGAAAATTAAAAATCCAAAATCTCAAACCAACCTTATTTCTCTCTCTTTCTTTCCTTAATCGAAAATCACAAAAATAACAATATCTCTCCCTCCTTGTGTTCGACCCGTACTTGCCACATCTTCATTGACGCCGTGCACTTGCGGTATAAATAAAATTCTCATCAATTTGAAACTTGTGGGGATGAAGTCTCACGATTGTCACACTTTAATGCAACAGTTGTTACCTGTAGCACCGAGATCCATATTACCGAAAGATGTTAGACATGCAATAATAAAGTTGTGTTCTTTTTTCAATAAGATTTGCAGTAAAGTGGTCGATTCCTTGCAGTTAGATAAGTTGCAGAATGAAATTGTGGTGACATTATGTCAGTTGGAGATGTTTTCCCCATGTTTTTTTGACATTATGATTCATCTACTTATTCATTTAGTTAGAGAAGTTAAATTGTGTGGACCAGTTTTTTAAGGTGGATGTATCATTTCGAGCGTTATATGAAAGTGTTGAAAGGTTATTGGAAAAATCATCAAAGACCAGATGCTAGTATTGTTGAAGGATACATAGCTGAGGAGGTTGTCGAGTTTTGCACTGGATACCTAGCAAACACCAAAACTGTTGGATTTCCGAAGAATCGTCATGAGAAACGTGTCGATGGTAAAGGGACACGTGGGATGAAAATGTTAAATCCAAATGACGAGGACTTAATGACAACATATTTTTATGTGTTGTTCAATTCTAATGAAGTTCAACCTTACCTAAATGAACACATGAAGTTTCTAAAGGAAAGAAATCCTTTGTGGAGTGATCAACAAGTAATTAATAGTCACAATAAAAATTTCATCTCTTGGTTTAAAAATCTGGCTTACAAGCGTGATGTTTCTGAGACAATACAATGGTTGGCATACGGTCCGCATTCTGTTGTTATAAGTTACAGTGGTTATGATATCAATGGATATTCTTTCTACACAGTTTTTGAAAATGCGAAAAGTGTTGTTCGGAACAGTGACGTCACCTTAATAGCAGAGTCTTTGCATGTGTCTAGTTCTAAAGGCAAGAATCCTGTATACGCCGACATGTCCTATTACGGTGTAATTGAAGACATATGGGAGCTAGACTTTGTTAAATTCAAAGTACCTGTATTTAGATGCAAGTGGGCTGATAATAAAAGTGGAGTTCGAGTGGATGACTATGGGTTCACTTTAATTGATTTTTCAAAAAAGGGTATAAAGGAGAACATTTTATACTCGCTTCCCAAGCGAAACAAGTTTTCTATGTGGCTGATCCATGTGATAAGAAATGGGCAGTAATTCTGGAAGGAAAGAAAAAAATTGTATTAGATGATAGTCTGATCGAGTATGAAGAGACACCACCTTTCTATAAGCAAGCACCTGAGTTGAGTTCAGTAGATGAAGAAATAAATGTTGAGACTTGTATGTTTAGAGATGACCACGGTGAAGGTTTATGGAATGAAAATCCATTAAGGAAAAAAACAGTAAATGTGCAAATTTTCTATTGTAACACATTGTAATAGCCATTTAATGTCTTGACCTTTTATTTTTTAATGCCTTGAGTTTATCTTTTATAGTATCATGGCTCCGAAAAAGAAACCCACTCCCCCAAAGTCTGAAGGCTCGAAGGCATACAGTTCACGAGGTCCTTGTCTCATGAAAGAATTCGTGGGGAGAGGAAATAGAGACGGTAGAGTTCCAATCTAGTTTGATGACCGTCTTGAGCCAATAGGCATGTTGTCTGATGATTGGAAAAGTTATCTGGGTAGCTTAGCGAGGGCCAAAGCTGACATTTGTTTATCGAGTTGGGCCGATGTAGATGAGAAGTTGAAGGACACAATATGGGATAATGTGCAGGTAATGATTCCATTATAGATTTCTATAGTTTTAGTCAAACTTTTGATATATATAAAGTTAACGTGTTGTAGGAATCTTTTGAGTTCCAATCCACTGACAAGTTGAAGAAAAAGTGGATGACATACATGTCAGTTCGTTGGAGGGATTTCAAAACAAATTTAACGAACAAGTACATATTAGGAGACTACCAGGACAGAAATCCATGCGATGTCTATAACTTTATCACTCCGAATCAATGGGAGCTATTCAGAAAATCTAGAGATAGCCCGGAGTTTGAGGTAACTGAGTTTAATTTAGAATATAATAACTGAGTTTCAAAACAAACTTTTTAGTTATTGTTTTTAGTGACAATCTAATAAACTTGATTTTAGGCCATCCGAGCGAAAAACCAAAAGATTAGATCTTCTAAGAAGTATACACATCGTATGTCTCGAGCGGGGTACCAAAAGTTAGAAGCACAAATGATGGCCGAAAAAATTGCTAAAGAAACAAGAGTCAATTGACTCCGGTATGAGTGAGGAGCAAGCAAGTAACCTATCTCCTCCTTCTCCCGTAGCTCGTTGTGATTCTTGGAAGAGAGCGAGAGTAAACTCCAGAGGGGAGTACGTCACAGACGAGTCGCAAGCAATCGACTCGAAGATAGTAAGTTGCATCACTTATGTATGTTATTAATCCAGATTCATTAATTTTATATTTTTCAATTGTTGCTAAATATTTTTTTAAACTTAGGTCTCTCTGAAGTTGAGAGAATCTCAAGGAGAATTTGCTTCCGATGGTCGAAATGATATTCTACGCGAGGCCTTGGGAAACGACGAACACCCCGGTCGTGTGCGGGGGGGGGGGGGGGGGGGGTAGGGAGTAGAGTTGGACTTCGACAATATTATGGAAAGACTCAACGGTCTACTTCGTCAACTCGTCATACCAAATGCCAGCAAGAGATCACAGATTTGAAGAATACGTTGCAACTTGTTTTGGAGAGATTGGATCGTGATTTGCCTACTTCTCCTCCCGTCGTAAGACCGGTTCTTCCCCGGAGACTACTCCTCCAGTGCCGCCAGTGTTCCACCCCGATCGACAATATGATTTCGTGTCTCATTCTCAAGAATTGGCCCTCGTCGGCGGTCCCTCGTTTGGAAAGTTTACGTATGGATCTAGATGTGCTTTATGTGTCAAAGACCCTGATCGAAGATTGGTGGGACACGGGAAAGTTTATAACATATCCAGACACCACTTCACAGAGGTAGGAGAGGGAGAAGTGAAGGTTGCAGTTGAGAGTTGCTTAGATGCTGGTGCTTTTGTGTCATTTCCGGAAGAAGAGATTGTTACTCTCGGCGATGCTATCGGTGGGTTCGTGCGGTGGCCTAGTTATTTAGTAGAGCTAAACGACAAACATGAGGTATAGTTTAAATTTGAAAGACTTTAAACTTCAAAATTGTTAACAATTGTATTTTAACAAGTGTATATATATGTAAGCTGTCAAGCCCCCAGAGCAAAGGGTCAAACAACCAATCTCCGATCAACATTAATTCGCTTCCAAGTAGGTACAAAATGTTGTATCAATGTATGGTAGGTAGGGAAGCACAATCCTTAAGTAGCTGGGAGTTGGAGGGGGATAAAGGGTTGCCTCCGGCTTTGTACGTCACCAAAGAAGATATCATGCAGTTTTTGGCGATGGATTCATTGTGTATCATGATTATCGATGTGCAAGTGAAGTAAGTGTTTTTTGATATACAATGAAAGATATTGAATAATTTTATCGAAACTGTAATAAAGTATAATTTTTATACTGGTAGACATCGTTATGACGCCAGAATGTCAGTCTTTCCCGACGATCAAGTATTTGGACTTATCAGTCCATCTACATATGTACGAGAATGATGATAAATCGGGTCATCTTGGGACATTCTTTAAAGAACAAGACAAAAGATATTATGTGCTCCCTTATCACGAGAGATAAACTTTGTAATTCAAAGTGGAATTTTATTTTGTAATAAGCTTCTAATTATATATATAACAGGGCTCATTGGACGCTTGTCGTTGTATGTCCCACGACTAATTCGGCATATTGGTTTGATCCGTTGGGGTCGAATAAACCAAAGGACTCAATAAGGAAACTTCTAAATTTGTAAGTTCGTTTTAGTCATCGTATTTGTAATTCGTGGATTTTTATTAGTATTATTGAATGAAAATTTAACTTGTGCTACTCAGGGCAATTAAGGTTTACATAGCTTTAGGTGGCAGGAGAACAACCACAAAAGCAGGAATAACATGACATGGAATGAGAGTACGTTCTCTCCCATTTTTGTTAATTAAGTTAGGAACATATTTTTAGCAAATTTCTATGTTTGTACCGGAAGCAGGTTGGAAATACGGAATGTGGTTACTACGTGATGAGATACATGGAGGAAATCCTCGAATTGGCAACTCAAGACGTAAGCCTATCCGAGGTAATGTAGATCGTTAATCAATTGTATAGTTGTAGTTTCAATATTTAGTTATTAACATTTAACACACTTGTATTTTTTTGATAGGTCTTCCCAAAAAGTAGTGATCCTTTCTCGCAACAGGAGCTCGATGAAAATCGCGACCGATGGACTCACTATTTTATCAGAAACATGTTGATGAACTAAGAGGTTCTCCTGTCACTAGCATTTTTTGTAATTTAGTTAACAAGTGCACTTGTACTACAAACCTACAATTTATGGCTTAATATAATCGTCTTAAATTTAGAATGAATTAATTGCAAGTGTGTTGAATGTCAATTGTGTATGCTTGTATGTTTGTGTTTGTGCATGTATGCTTGTGTGTTTGTGCTTGTATGTACATGTGGATGAAAGTATTAACATCTCTGTGAACGAATTTGGTGAAGGTTATATGTTCATGAATACATCGACTTAAATACAAGTTTGCAGGATGCTGTTTTTATTAGCCGACGTTTATTCCTCTGAAGCAAGGAATAGACGTCGGCTTTATTGATGCTCCAACGTCTATTCTTTACGACTAGACGTCGGTCGACAACGGACGACGTCTATTCTTAAAGAATCGACGTCGGTCTGAGTTAAACGCCGACGTCTATTCCTAAAGTATAGAAGTCGGTTGATATATAAAGCCGACGTCTATTCGTTAGGAATAAACGTCGGATATCTAACGAATGACGTCTATGTATAGACGACGCACAATAGACGTCGGATATGAGAGTGCTTATATCCGACGTATATACCCCTGTACATCCGAGGTATATTCCGATTTCTGTAGTAGTGAAAATCCTAAAAGAATTAGAATGATTTTCCTTAGCTTTAAAGTTAAGGTTACAAGAGGTTTATATATACATGCAATCAGATCATACATACCCGGATTCATATAATCAACATGAATTACATTAAAAATCGGGTCTAATTAACTGGACCGAGAGATAACTAGTTTGACAACCGATGAGCCTCAGTTGGGTTGATTCATGGTAGTGAATCAAATTTGCCTCAGCAACGGACCATGGCTGGATCGCTTGGGTTCAGGCTTTTGAGTTCAATTTATCAATCAATCCGGCACGATCTCTTTGCATTGCACCGCAGGCCGACTTGTTCCGATTGTCTTTGATTTACTCATAACCACTGAGTTGGTCAACCTTGCTTTCAATTCGAACAATCAATTGAGTTAGTCTAAGTTGGGAGATTCTTTAAAGTGAATCTGAGTCTTGATTAATAGTAAAATTTTGAGATGGAATCTTTGTTAGCGCATTCACTTGCATGGGAATTGAGCAAGGAATAAAGTAGATATTTTTTTACAGAATAAACACATCCGAAGCAAGAGCAGACGTGGATCAACGAATATATCCCCATTGATACCTTTCGAAAACCACAAACTCAGATGTTAATGTATTGACACCCAAATTTTAACTAATTTAAAAAATCATAAATTTTCAACCCCATGAATACTCATACCCATAATATATGTCTAACTCGGATTGGAATCAAATTCAACAAACGAAGACTTGACTATTCTTTCACTAAATTAGATATGATGAAAATATGACCAAACATGAGAATTCATCGCATTAAAAGATAGATGTTGAAAATTGTTCTTTAATAGATAAACGATTTCAACCATTTTTACTGCAAGAGAAAATCTTAATTACAATAACGAATTAGATTTACAAATTTAACGTCGTCAATTAATAATATTCAAAAAAGGGAAGATTTGTTATCTTGTCGGAAAAAACATAAAGGGAGGATAGAAGAAAGTAAAACAATTCAAAAATATCCAGTAACTGCATCATTTCCATAAATCTCAGTCCACCAATCTATGATCAATAGAATAAAGGGGCGCAGACTGCCCATTTTCCACCTTAATTTATATATTTGCGAAAATCGAAAAAATTACATCCATCTGTTCCTTGATGATGTAACTATCACATTCTCATAATCTTTTATGGTTGTCAATTTAAAACTCTAAAGTCTAAACATGAATTTAAAGAAACTGAACTCAGCTAGATTATTTTCTTAACTCGAGCACGCTAAAGTATCAACTATCAACGGACTTGAAACGTTCAAGTTAGCCTTCGGAATGCCCTAACTGGCCATAGGTTTGTGCTTTCCAATTTCCATATTGTAGACTGCTAACTATTTCTATTTCACAAAGTATACAACACTTGATAGGTTCGATTTGATTTTTTAGTTTTTTTGTCAAGATCTCGTGTTGTATTACCTAAATCCTTTTTTTTTGAAGTTTCCATTTGAACTTTCTATATATATAACCTATTAATAAATTTTGTATATCATGATTTCCGTCCTTTGGAAAAAAACTATTTCCATTTGCAGTTTACTGAAAGCGAGTATTTGTATTTGCAATTTTGCATATGTTTCATGAGAAAAGACAAAGAACAAAGCCGTTAAAAGAAACTACCCATACCACGTAGTCTTATACTACCGGTACATAAGGTTAGAGTTTTCCCCATCTGAACCCTAAACCCTAAAACAAGATGGAGACTCTCCCACAGGAGATCACCGTCAACATCTTCTCTCGCCTCCCGGTTGAGTCTCTAGCCCAAGCTAAGTACGTCTCCAAACTCTGGAACTCGATAATAAACAACCCCTCCTTCGCCACCTTACACGTCTTGTACATCCTCTTCTGGACGGTCAAAGCGGAAGACGAAATAAAAAAAGTGGAAGGAGATAATTACTGAAAGACAATAGAAGTCAATAAAAGATAATAGAAGTTTCATTAGTTCAAATACACGTATACGTGTTCGAGGATTCAAGAATAAAGCATGTACACGACGTACAAATCCGAAAACCAATACATTCAAAAGAGGTATTAAAAAGATTAAATAATAACTACCAATCAAATTCTAGTTGCATAGAGACAAAATGAAACTAAAAAGACCACATATGCACCTATATGCCATGAATGTCATGCATGTACCGCCAGTGCTTGACAGTTACATGCAAAAATATAAAACTACTAAAACGTGAGTTTATAAAACTCAATATGTCAAAGGATTTAATTTAAACATCAATCTAATAGACATACAATTCAAAAGAATAAACCACACGATAACATTCAACTTCATATTTCCTTGCAAATATAAGTCTAACATCACCTTGAACTTGAGCATAAGTGCTCCACAATAGTCATTTTCAATACGATCAATACCAACCCATTTAAGGAACTAGAACTTAAAAGTGAATCATGGTTCACACATTTATAATAACTTCAATAGACAAGACGACATAATGAACTAGAGCATATTCTTGCATCATAGTTCACATTCATCAATTACAATCAACAAGCAGTACGAATTAGAGCAAGTATGTGTCTTAGTTCCATTTTCAAATCATTCATCATACAATAGACAATATGAACTAGAGCACAAACATGCACTAAGTTGTCATTATCCATTAAATTTTGTCAATCATTTCATTATTGATACATACATGTATCGGGAATTCCGAAGAAATCCCGCCGCTAGCACGTGCGGTCTTTCAGTTAGTGTATGTCCTCACACCCGTTCTGTAATCATAATAATTTAGAACACTTTTAGTTTCAATCTCTTTCAATTCAGTTCATTGTGGGGGTTCCATACACCAACCTATGTCAATACGATAGATAACAAATTTGTATCTGCCGTCCTATAACTGCCAATTGCCCCGTCGGACCCAATACTCCGTAGAGTTACAATAAAGCCAAAACCCATATTTATTTTCCAATATTAAATCGGCAGTGTGTAATTATCACACTTGTTATCTCATTGAAATAACTCACAGTTGGGTCTATCGATGTTCATTAACTCATTGGTTAGTTAACATGTCTTTGGTAATAATTAAATCTTAATTTGCTAAAAAACATGTGTCCAGCAAGACCAATGATCTCAATTCAATATTCATTGTCCATCCTAAACAATGATTACACTAGAACTCACTAGTTTATATGAATTAATGGATTGAAATCACATCAATCATTAGGATAATAACATTGCCCACAATTATACCAATCATTTCAGTAGTGACTTGCAATCAACCAGTTAAATCAATCATTAAGAATACCAACTAGTAATGTCACAAATTACAAACAAATGATTAAAAACACTTGTCATCTCTACAACCATTTCCATCTTCATCAAGATTATAAATCAACATCAAGGTTAACACAACCTATGGAAAGCAACTATGGCACAATACTTAGCATAAATGCATATCTCAATCAAGTCATGCAACATTTGATCAAAACATCAAATATTCAATAGGCTCAAAAGTCGAACGTGAAAACATGATCTTGTGAAAAATCATTATATCTCACCTGCTTAAATCCATGAACACAACATCAATTGTAAAACAAAATGCTGACTCTAAAGTTTAAATACCACTTAAACAAGACATATCACATATTTGTCTACATGGACAATGTGACCAATCTTAGCTACAATGAGTGAGAAAGATTAAACAGGGTACTAACTCAACTCATCTCATCTCAAGGTTACACACACATCCAAGTATGAAACTCATCCACCATTGCAACTAATCTTTCTTTCTGTAACACTAAAATTCCAAAGGCAACATCATGTGAAAATTTCCATTTAAGAACTCAAGGTTCAAAACCAAAAGTTAAGATAAATGAATATGGAATATTTCCTCCAAAATAATGTCTGAAATTAATCATTCCAATTATATTCCCATCAAAGGTGTATGAAGACATGAATATTGACAAGAAATTCATCATTTATCTTCTATGTCCAAGTCAACTCAAGATGACAATTATTGATTAGTAGCATATCATACATCATACTCATGCTATACATTCTTTATTTCAACCTAATTTTGTGCTACTCGAGTTTTTTTTGTTATATTCCAGGTATTAGGTAATAAAGAAGAGAAGATAAAAATGACTAGAAGAAAGGAAAAAAGATTGATTGGATCCGAGCGTAAACTCCAACAACCAACACGGGTGCACCAAACATCAAAAAATCAATCCAGAAAAGTGCCATATGAACAAGAGCTTGATACGGCCAATTCAGACCGCTGATTGGCAGTTATAGTGGATCCAAACCCGATTAGCTTCACCCGGGTGTTGTATTAGTGTGTATTTAGTCGATTTATGATATGCTTTTAGTCCCATACCGAGAGATTGTGATCAGTTACCTTTTTTCATGGCTATAAATAGAACTATTCCTCCTCCTTTGTAATACACTCATTGCTTGATGGCATTATCTCTACTTAGAGTAAGTCATGGAGCAAAACTCAAGTGGAGAAGAATGCTACTTATAATGTGAGTCATGTAAATAAAATAATTTTTCTTAGTTTGTTTTAATGATGTCTTTTTTTCTTTTAGTGCTTGCATGTTTAGTTTTATTAGTTAGAATGTTTTCTCTTCTTAATATGCATGTTAGTCTAATGAGTAGAGAGTAGTTCCATCCCCTTTTGGGGGTGAAGTTGATGTTTATACATGTCATGAAAGATGGAATGAATGCTATATGTTGTTTTATGTGATGAATGTGAGTATGCTTGTTTGAATTAAATAGAATACTTAACTTGATGGTTTCTGCCATAATCTTTAGGTAAATCTCATGCTTGTTTAGGTTCATAATAACAAACTTGTTTATGCTCATATTAATCAACTAGGTTAGTGATTTGGATGATAGGTCTTGCCACAACCATTAGGTACTTTCTATGCATATCAACACAACCTACATTTGTGGTCTATTGAATGCATTCCTCACCACTTTTGTGTACACACACTCCACCCCTTGGGGGTTTTCTTCTTGATTCACATATTTCTTTGACAGTACTTAGTTTAGTTTAGATTTCTCTTGCTTTCGTTTGCTTTGTTTGTGCTTGCTAGTTTAGCATAATCAATTTCTTCTCTCCTTTGTTTCCCACTTGCCTTAGAAAGAACACGACTCGACACACCTCCTTGTGGATTGACTCGTACTTATCCCGTCTTCACCGATCGACGTACGCTTGTGGTATTTAAAACGAACACATCAAGTTTTTAGCGTCGTTGCTGGGGAGTTTTTTGTCCAGACTCTAGTTTGGACGATTCGAGTAAGTTTAATCTTTTGTTTTTATTTTTTGTTTGTATCAGGGACATCTTAGCATCGAGGGAAGGCACCAGGAGAAATTTGGAGAAGAAAACAAGCATTTGGATTGCCAATCAGCGGTTTGGGACTGCCAACGAGCGGCCTGACGAACCTCTTTTGCTCCAAATTTTCTTGTGGTTGTTTCTGCTTGCAATATAGTTGTTTGGGAGCTCAATGTGACATGATATGAGTTCTAGATTGCTTCCAGATTAATCAAGAAACCAACTAATCCCCCTTTTAATCAACTTGGACCTTAAAACTCAAAGCAAAAGAGTAGACTGATTGCCATCTAGGTCACACATCATTTGCAGACCTTGCACGCACTCGTCTTTTCTTTACATTGTTGTTGTTGATTGCTGACGTGAGGTACGTGCACCCATTATCTTATTCATGCATGGTTCAAGCATGCATTAGTTAGTAAGGTGCATTGTAACAAGAGTGAGGTGAGTGCTTGTTTGGTGAGTTGCTTGCTAGCCTAAGATTTCAAAACATCTTTAAGGGGCACCACCTAGAGTTGTAAAGATAAGGTGAGAGATTTCATCACCCTTCCCTTTGCCCCACAAACCACACTCAAGTGAATCCATAATCTAAAATCAAGTAGACATTGGCCATTAGGACTCGGGCGCATTAGGAGAATGATCCGGGCGCGACCGTCATAGCCTGATCGACGTCACCCACTTTGTCGATAGCAGGAGAGACAAAATATGCAAATCTTGTCTCACTTGCTGGGCTCTGTGGTCTTCGTTTTAGGGAGGTGAGGCGTGTTGAGGCCATGTGACCTCACAGTTAGGCGTCGTCCAGTTGTAAGGACCTATAACGACCTTAGGTTGTTTGAGTCGGGTTTGCTAGCTTAGGCTTCTACCATCAACCATTACCTATGCTAGCTCTAGGTATTCTTCCCTTCTCATCCGAGTCATCTTCTTCTCACCCACTTCTACGTTGTAGTTCTCCCCTTTACACTCTTTGTAAGCGTTTTAGGGTCTAGTCGAGCACTTTTTACGAGTTTGGATTCGTGATGGTGAGAGTGGTCGACTCAAGAGTTCTTTGTCGAGATAGGTGGTTACATGGGCGACCATCCATTTCCTTGTTGGGACCAGGACTATTCTCCCTTGTATTCCGGACCCATGCATCCTGAGGTGTCTCAGACAAATACCTCGTATGGTTGGAACAATCTTAATTGTGTAGCTGAGCAATTTTCAAATTAGAGTAATATGAGAGAGGCACCGACTGCTAGACCGTAATCTAGTTATGTCGGATGATATGTTTGTCAACAAACTGAGACATTACAACAACATTTTGCCTCTTTCATGCTTGTGGTTGACGACATGAGTGCATTGGTGGCTCTAGTAGCCCTACCGTGCGATTGTTGTGGGTTGAGTGGTCACGCTATCGGGGAATGTCCTAATGTTCCCCCAGAGCCTGAGTATGAGCATACCTTTTTCCGAAATGCTAAATGTGATCTTTACGCATCCGCGTACAACCCAAGATGGATGAATTCATAGGGAGACAATATTGATTCAATTTTTTATACATCATACCCACCTCATTATTTTCCTCCAGAATACCCATATCCCTACCACCCACCACCCATGACCAATCATTGGACTCATTCTCAGCCCATAAAAACCCAATCCCAAAATCTCTTAAATTCTGAATTGGACCTCACAGTTGACCACATACATGATTCCTTGAAATAGACTCTCTTTACGTTCATGGAAACCACTCAACATTCCATGCAAAATATGACAATGCAAGTGAGTCAGATCACACAACAATTACGTGAACGTGAGGAAAGTAACATTTCTTGTCAACATGAGGATTTATCTTCTGATATTGAACCACCACCACATCCATAAATTCAAAGCACAATCTTTCAAAGTCAAACTCCTAGTCAGTCTGAGAGACTTGAAGTTTCAATTCACAATCATTTGGTGGATGATTCGATTCCAATTGAGAATAACATGGACCAGTTTCATTATGAGTCGGCACAAGATTGTGCCTTGTCCTTTTGTCTCGTAGCCCTTGAGCCACATGATCTTATTGTTGTGCTTCGTAAGGACCCTCCTCTGGTTGAGCAAGAGCTCCCTAGTACGCTTAATTTCATATGACCTGATGAGAGTTTGCCTCTCACTTTTTTTCCTGATCATCTTGGAAATGATGAGACATCAAACAACTACATTGCCAATGAGGGTATTGGGAGTTCCTTAGAGGATACCTTGGGTAAGAGACTCATTTTCTGTTCGCCTGGTGAGTCGGACATGCATAACGAGGTTTTTGACCCTGTTCTGACCCACCAACCTTTTGGTTGGAGAGTTTGGATTGACGATCATAAGTTTAGTACCGCAATGGGGGAAACTGTTCTTCTGTTGCACATTATTTCCCAAACTTTTGAGATGTTCAATCTCTTTCAGTTTAATCCTTTGAATGAGACACCTTTGCGTCTAATTCATGAACCTCTCATTGCATTTTGTGAACTTTGTGAGGGGGCCCACACATGAGTATTTTGGCCACATATGGTATCATGTTTCCATTCCAAGTGTATTGACCCACTTTTGAGATTCTCATTTGATGTTCTTTGGCAAATGATGATGAGAACTTATTTTTGTACATAGTTTTATTTCAAAAAAAGAAAAAAAAACTCCAAGAGTGAGCATAAGTTGTTGTGGGCTCCAACCCTTGTGTATTTGAGCTACATTTGTTTCATGTGTTTGTCTCATTTCTTAAGAATTTCACAAGTTTTGAGGGAAATTAGGGGTTATGTCCATTAACATGACCATGAAACTTTCCTTGTGCTTCACATTGGTGAGATCTTTTTTTATGCATATGTCCATGTAGTATCATGCTCACATTCATTGAGGACAATGCATGAAGTGTGAGGGGGTGTTTACGTGTGTACATAGTCGAGTCTTTCTCCTTTTGTTTTATTTTCTTTTGTTTATATTGTTAGGGTCATGTTAGTGTGCTGCATTTAATATCGATATATCTGTTTGCCATGATCTTTGGGTGACTTTTCTTTTGCTTGTTTAGTGCTTTAAATTTTCACATTTTTTTCAAAATCATCATGTGTTTACGAAAGGAAATGTTTTGTGGATTTTGCGTGTGTTTAGCATGTGCAAAACCGTTGAGAGACAAAGTAAAAGAGAAGCTCCCATAATTGACTTGAACATGATGCATTAGGATATCTAGTATACTGGCTTTAGGTCTTCTCTAGTCGTAAGTATGCACCCCAGTTTTCTCACGGGGGGAGAGTAGTCATAGAGTTTCAGTACTCAAACAAATAAAGAAGTCCACCATGAACCTAGTGAGTCAAATAATTCGTGTCTATTAGTATAATGAAGTTTGTCGTAGTCAGGGACTCTTAAACTCCTGTTGTGAAACCTTAAGTGTAGGAGTTTTGGTTCATGTGTAGATAAGAAATAGTGGTATAGGACTAATACTTTTGTGTGCATCATGTCATTGCCTATGTTGTATACATGTCTTATGTCAAAATTTGATTTTTCAATGTTATATTATTTTCACTAGTTTCATCTTGTAGGTTGTACGTTAAAAGTAGAAAGTTGGTAAGGAGGTTAGAGGTGAAAAAGCTTCTCTTTGGAACCTTTCCTTGCCGAGGTCACCTCTCCCTGACTTTCTAGTACAATGTGCCTGTGTTGGGCACCATCTGTCCTTAACGGAGGGATTTGTTTTTGCAAGGTTCCTCTTTACGGTGGATTCTTCTTACTGTTTTATATGCTAAGGTACTTTAGAGTAGAATATTTTGTCTTCAAATACGAGTAGAAAACAAAGGATAGCCACATGTAAAAGTTTTATTGTTATCCCGCAACGAACAGAGTGAGAAGCATCATCATCCAACATTCAACAATTTTGCCAAAGCACGGTGTTCTCTCTTCTCGTACGGATCCTATCACTTGGGAAATTAGGTCTGAGGGGACTTTGTGCTTGCAGTTTTCGAGTCATCTGACTTTGGATGCACCGACCGAACTCCTCTTACACGGGTGGTAAGGATCGCCCTATGTGGAGATGTGGGGAAATGTGTACGTGATAGTATAAGCCCTCATAGGCAATGATGCACGAAACCTGACCCTCGAAGAATTACACATCAACTAGTAAAAAAAAGAAGGAAAGAAAAAGAAGAAAAGAGAGAGAAAGATGGTAATACAAATAGGAATCTTAATGGACTTTACACTTTATATCACTTTAGGATGTTATGGTTGCCCATGTCTTTCACTTAAGTCCTTAACTAACTTGCACGAATGGTTCATTAGGTTAGGTGTGTGGACTAAATACATATATAAAGTCGGCCTGCAGGATTATCGTGTCCAATGATAGAAAAAATAGGCCTGAGAGTCGAGTTGGTAGGTTGAATAATGCATCAATGTTCGGATTTTACTGGTATATCCCTTGAAAACCCTCAGGAGATAACACTCCTCCTCCTTGGGGACAAGGAAGTTTAATGACTTGTTGAACGTTCTAAGTGCAACCGTGATTCCTACGAAAGTGAGTTAGAATTTCCTTGTTTTTCGTATGTTTTTCATTCCTTTCATTTTTTTCTCTTTCTTTGTTTTGTTTGGGACTAGCAAAAATGAAGTGTGGGGGTATTTGATTAGTAGCATATCATGCATCATACTCATACTATATATCCTTTATTTTAGCCCAATTTTGTGCTACTCGAGTGTTTGTTGTTATCAAAAATTGAAAAATATAAAATTACTGAATGTGATTTAATAACATATACAAGTGATAAAACTTACTATCTTCGAATCGATCGCTTGCGACTCGTCTGTGACGTACTCCCCTTTGGAGTTTACCCTCGCTCTCTTCCAAAAATCACAACGAGCTACGGGGGAAGGAGGAGACAAGTTGCATGCTTGCTCCTCACTCATACTGGAGTCAATTGCCTCTTGTTTCTTCAGGGCAATTTTTTCAGCTATCATTTGTGCTTCTAACTTTTGGCACCCCGCTGAAGACATACGATGCGTATACTTGTTAGAATATCTAATCTTTTTGTTTTTTGCTCAAAGGGTCTAAAACAATTTTATTAGATTGTTATTTAAAACAATAACTTAATAAGTTCATATTCTAAATTAAACTCAGTTACCTCAAACTCTGGGATATCTCTTGATTTTCTGAATTGCCCCCATTTATTCAGAGTGATAAAGTTATAGATATCGCATGGATTTCTGTCCTGGTAGTCTCATAAATATGTACTTGTTGGTTGAATTTGTTTTGAAGTCCCTCCAATGGACCGACATGTATGTCATCCACTTTTTCTTCAACTTGTCAGTGGATTGGAACTCAAAAGTTGCCTATAACACGTTAACATTTTTAATTTATATATCTCAAAAGTTCGACTAAAATTAAAGAATTTTATAATGGACTCATTACCTGCAAGTCGTCCCATATTGTACCCTTCAACTTCTCATCAACCTCGGCCAAACTCGACAAACAAATATCAACTTTGGCCCTCGCTAGGCTCCCCAGATAACTTTTCTAGTTATCAGACAACATGACTATCGGCTCAAGATGGTCATCAAACTGGATTGGAACTCTACCGTCTCTATGTCTTCTTTCCACGAATTCGTTCATGAGGCAAGAACCTCGTGTATCGTAAGTCTTCGAGACCTTAGACTCTGATGGAGTGAGTTTCTTTTTCGGAGCCATAATACTATAAAAGGAAGATTATGAATTGAATGTGCAAAAATTTTGTTCCTCGATTAATGTATTCGTCTTTTGGAAGAGTTAATGAAGATATTCTTGGTCCGTAACTGTAGAGCTCTAAACGATAGTGATTTACATAAATTAAAAGTAATTCATAATCATGGTGGTTAACATGGAACATTAATCACCGAGATAAGATTGTCATGTTGGTTAAGAGAAATATTGGAGCTCTACAAATATTTAACAACATGAGTATATGAAACGGAAAATGTTTCTTTCATATATTGAATTGACTTAACAAATGAAACATTATGGAATTGTGTTTGTTGTTAATGTTTCATTGTGTCTTTGAATCCTAAGATACGAGACCTATATGTTTTATCATAAGGAGTGTATGATTTGATTATTGTGAAAATCTATCAATGAGTATAGTGATAAAGACAATAGTTGGTTGAGCACGACTTGTGTTGGAAAAGATAGTTTGTCAAAAGATTATCATTGTCCCTCTTTACTTGATTAATGATATTAATGTGCCCTTTGATAAAAGAGAAATTATAATGTGCACAATGTGACTTGTGTTAAGTTACATATTTATAATTAGCTTAAGAGATCAAGAAATGAATATAAAATACAAAGATGACACATTTCTACTTTGTATAATATTCTTAATATCATAAGGCAAGAGATAGACACAAGTGATGTTCCTTTAATATCACTAAATGGATTGTGTTTACTTCGAGTGAACAAGACATCTTTGCTAATTGAGTAACTATAATGTGTAGTTAGATACCGCTTACAGTTTGTGATATTAAGTGTTTAATATCACTGCCAATATAGCTAAGATGCTCTTATAGGTCACACCACAAAACTGGGAAATAAGAAGTTTGATTTTATGTTCATATGATGGATCGAGTTTCTTGTGAAATAGTATACATGTGGTGAATCGATAAAATCAATATGTCGTGAAAACGACATAGTTATAATCATAAATGAATTCATATGAGATGTGTGTATTATGGGGTGTAATGTTTTGACATTACATATGATAATATGTTACATGATATATGAATTAGCTAAAAACCCCAAATATCGAATTTTGTTGGATATAAATCCAAAAATTTGATAAAGGCAAAAATCGGACAAAACTTATTAAGGAATTATCATTTTAATTTTTCATCCCAACCCAAAGGCCTTTCAAAGAGCACAGTGATGGATCCCTAAGCTTATTAAGGAAAAAGGAAGTTTGAGATGTCGGATTTAGGTTAGTGCCCAACTTAAGGCAAAAAACCTGATATTACTCTTCATCTTGCTAGGAAAAAAGTATAAGATTCAATCATTGCAATTTGCCTCCGAATTAGAGTTACAAATTGATGTGGAGAGGTCTAACTTAGTCTTTGAGGTTCCACACAATCTCATATGATTAAATTTTTGGATTCACATGTTATCTATCGACAAACAATTATCCAAATTTGAGGTCTGTGTTGGCTTTTTGACTAATAATCGTTAATCCGGTCTTGATGATTAATTAACGTATGTGTTTTTCTCAGAATCTGACCCGATTTTGCCCGGATATGGTTCATGTGTTTATGTCTATTCTGGGAATGTTTCATTAGTCCCACATCGGGGGATTATTTTCGATTACCTTTTTTCTATGACTATAAATAGAACTCTTCCATCTCCCTTGTATCTACCCATTGCTTGGTGACATTATCTCTACTTAGAGTAAGCCTTGGAGCAAAATTCAAGTGCAGAAGAATGCTACTTGTAATGTGAGTCATGTAAATAAAATATTTTTTCTTAATTTGTCTTGATGTTGTCTTCTCTTTTAATTCTTGCATGCTTAGTTTAATTTTGTTTTGTCTACTTTTCTTAATGAGTAGTGAGTAGTTTCATCCCCCTTTGGGGTGGAGATGATGTACATATATGTTGTGAAATTTGGATGTTTGATGAATTTTTTATTGTTAGACTTGCATGTTCATATGTTCATCGGGGGTGTTTTATCATCTACATGTTGGGAGATTTTTGATGGGTTTTGCCATAGATTTAGACACTTTCCATGCTAGTTTCATCATGTTTATTGACTGAAATTTCCTGTTCAATATGCTACATGTTAGTTATATGTTTGTATTTGTGTTTGCTTGCTTAATTGATTGAAGAAACTTTGTTTTGATGGGTTGTGCTGTAAGATTTAGACACCTCCCATGCTTAGTTTTGTTCTTCACATGAGTTCAAGGTTTTTGATGAGTTTTGCCATATCTTTAGACACTTCTCATGCTGAGCGTAGTCTTATGCTAATCAAGTAGTAATTGCCGATACATTGTGTGAATGAATTGATAGGTTTTGCCACATCTTTAGAAACTTCCTATGCATGAAGACACACACATGCATGCTTACATGCGTTATTCATCACTTATTTCACTTCATATGTGCACACACTCCACCCCTTAGGGGTTTCCATTTCTGATTTCCAGCTTTCTTGTATTAGTTACTTAGTTTAATTTTATTAAACTTATTGTACTTAATAAAATTTCACTATCGGTTGAGATGGGTAGACAGGGTAGTCGGTGAGGCAATGACGTCGATTGTTTGGTTGAAATCCTAATTTGATAGTATTTTTAATTGAATCTTTATAAGTTACTTTTATATGAATATCTCTAGTACGAAAAAATAAGCCTACGAATTCAACCGACAGGAACCTGAACCCGACCGAAACCGAACACAACCCGACCGACCCGCTAGGCCGACACGAGAGGGCCTGCCGGGCCCGATACTTGTGAAACGGGCAGGGCTGGACCTGTACCCAGCTCCACCCAATAAGTATCCGAGAACAAGGTGGTTATTCTTTAATGAATTTGTCGAGGTCAATCGTGAGGATATATAGTATCACCGTCATAATATGCTTGTCTCTAGACATGCCAATCGTATGTATTAGCCACTTTGATGATACACGAATATGACACGAAATAAATTTGTGTACCAATGTTGGCTACACGAACACGACCCATCCAGGTTTGTGTAAACACGAAACGACACAGATGTACACGAAATTGTTTAATTTCGCAAACCAAGTATTGATTTTGTGTTAACAAAATTAAACTTGATAAACTTTCGTGATAGAACAAAGTTTGTTCATCTTCACGAAGAAAGGCATCCATGGCCAAAGTGTGAGCTCATAACCTTCCTCTGTGTGAGCTCATAACCTTCCTTTGCTGAGTATTTATAGTTGGGAATGAGAGTAAAAATCAGAATTTATCCGATGTGAGACTAAAGTTCCACGCAACTAAATCTTGTTTAACATATAGTATATACAATCCATAACACTAAATTGACAACTATATTGGTTGGTGGACTACCCGATTTTTCTCTCTTAAAGACGCAAGTTCGAGTCTTGCTGTCCCAAACATTTTTCAGATTAATTTGTTTTATTAAAACAAAGCTTTAATTGCGGTATGAGTCTCGAACCTAAGCCCTCTCCAGTGAAGATGTGGACGTTACAAGTGCTACAACATGAATCCTCGTTCAAAATGGTGGACATAATAATATTATCGTGTATATTCGGGTATTTTCGTGTACACGAATTCGAGACACAAAAACGACATGAATTTTTTTCTTGTCTGATACATGGTACACGAATACGACACGAAACACGAAAATCTCTAACCCAAACACTACTTTTTTGTGTCGTTTCCTGTAAAATTTTCAAGCTTAGTTGCCTTTTTTGTGAGCTATGATATTGAAATACCAACAAGTAGGGGGGGAGGGGGCATTATTTAGTTTAAATCCCCTCAAATCCCAATAGCCATCTCTACTAGCAGTGACGAATCATTGATTCGCAAATGGAGAGTCTCCCGCCGGAGATCGTCGCCGACGTCCTCTCTCCCCTTCCGATCGAGTCTCTAGCTCAAGCCAAGTACGTTTCCAAACTCTGGAATTCAACCATCAAAACCCCCTCCTTCGCCACCACACACTCCTCCCGCAGCAGCATCATCAACAGACCCGCTCTATTCTTCCACTCCCATCGATCCCAAATCTCACAACCACGACCTGTTCCTCCTCCACCCCAACAACCCCGAATCACACCTCCTCCCTCTCCGCTGCCACCTCTCTCATGTTTCATACGACGTCGACGTCGTCGGTTCTTCCAATGGCATCCTCTGGCCTGTGGGCCCCACTCAATGCGGCCTCCCAATCTCCAACCTCTGCAACCCCATCTTGAACCAGTACCTCGTTGTCCCACCCAGCACCCGACTGCCCTCTGATTCCAGATACGACTGTGTCTTCGGCTTCGCTTGCGACCTCACCACGGGGGACTACAAGCTCCTCATCTTCTTCAGAGAGTCCGAAGATGTATCTTGGATGCTCGAAATCTGCACTGTCACCACTAACGAGGAAGTTGGACCGTGGAGGTCGCTAGACAGTCCTCCATACGACCTCATGTACTTCGACAGGTGTTTTCTAAACGGAAATTTGCATTGGCTTGCCTTTATAACTGATTACTCTGACTGTAGTGTGTTTCGATGTACACGATGAAAAGTTCGATGTCTTGCCCACTCCAACACTTGATTCCGGCGCTCCGAAGGACAATTTGAGAATTGATGTTTTAGGAGGTCGTCTTTGTTTGTTTGATGAGTATATTGGATACTATTTTGATGTTTGGGTGATGAATGAGTATGGGAAGGGAGAGTCGTGGGTTAGAGAGCAAAGAATCACGCGAAACTCATCTTTTCCGGTATACTTGATGGATAATCAGGAGATTCTAATGTTTGGTCGCCGACGCTGTGGTGGTTTTTTTTCTTATGATCCCAGCAAGGACGTACTTCATGAGTTTAGGGTTCAGTTCAATACGATGGGATCAACTCAGCGTGTTCTATGCCATACTTGCAACATCATATCACTTAATGGTATGTGGATTAGGTAAATTTGTAACCAATATTTGTTTCTTCTAGTTCTTTAATTGTTTTATTTTTTGTTTGTCGATTACTTTGTTTCTGTGCTTTCAGAAATTTGTGTTAGTACAATAAAAAATAAAATAAATTTGTTATGGAAATATTATCCAATTTGTTATCGAAAGTAGATTGACTGGTTTTGTAAAAGAAAGTGAAATATTATCCAATTCAATAACGCACTAAGATTTTGTTGGAAAATTCATGTGACTAAAAAAATATATATATTATAAAACAGTTGCCAACCGTTGTTGGCTTTGAGTTGGTTACTACAACTCAAACATATGCAATCGTTTTCAAGTCTTGAAATAAGAGTTGGTTAAATAATAAAACAACAATCTCTCTACCTCTTTTATGTCAATTCTCTCACCCTCTCAAAATCAACTTTTTTTACTTTTCTCTACTCAAAATATTTTTAAGATCAAGGTTTTGGTTTTTCAAAATTGTTGACGACTAGGCCATAGATCGGGTTCGACTCCAACATCTCAATTCATTACTTCAATTGCGAATTGAGAGAATGAAAACAAAACTCATTTTTTAGTAGGAACCTTAGGTGGTTCTCGAAAAAATATAGCGAAAAAAATTATACCTAAATTAGAGACTAATAAAAATGTATAAACCAATGCTTCCATATGTTCGATCGTGGTTTACAATTATAACTTCCACACCTATTTATTTTGGATGGGATTACCAGATAAAGGGGAAAGAGTCAAAGAAAAAACTGTACCAGATGGTTGGGGTGGTCGTATCTTGCGAACAGGACGTCAGTGAACCTTGTGCGCTTGAAGGGGCGGAATTTGTTCTGAGGGCAACGGCTTGACTACGTGCTTCCATCCCACGCTATCTCCTTCTTAAATCTATTTTATTTGTGTTTGTTTGTTGATTTTTCTTAATATAATCTAACACATCAACAATGTTTTCAAACAGATTTATCAACCTATGTTGGGGTCTAAAATTGGTTTGTGTAGATTTTAGAATATGAATATGTTCTTAAAATATCTAAATGTGAATTTTTATGTTCATATTTGTTTTAACCTACAAATATGCTTAATGTGTCGCCTAAAGAAAAACTTGACGCCTTAAAGACCCTTCGCCAATAATATAGAAACTCTTTGCAGTGCAAGAGTGCTAACCTTGTATTTCAATTAAATTTAAAATTTTGAATATAGGATAATTTATTGCTTGACAATAATATAGAAACTCTTTGCAGTGCAAGAGTGCCTCCAAAGGTCTTATGTGACAAGAAAATTCCTCTTAAGTTAAAAGGAAAATTTTATAGAACCGTAATAAGACCTGCAATACTATATGGTGTGGAATGTTGAGCCACTAAAAGACAACATATACAAAAAATGAGTGTGTCTGAAATGAGGATGTTGAGGTGGATGTGTGGTCATACGCGAATGGATAAGATTAGAAATGAAGGCATTCGTGAGAAAGATGGAGTTGCTCCAATGGAAGAGAAAATTATACAGCACAGACTGAGATGATTTGGACATGTACAAAGAAGACCTTTGGAGACACTTATAAGAAGAGAAGTATTGAATCAGATCGAAGATACAAAAAGAGGAAGAGGTAGACCACGATTGACTTGGGAGGAAGCAGTCAAAAGAGATCTAAAAGATTGGAATGTGCCTCGAGAATTTGCATTTGATAGAAGCGCGTGGAAGAAGACGATTCACGTGTCTGAACCGTGACTCCTTAGAGTTTCATTTCTAGCCTACCCCGACTAGTTTGTGATTAAAGGCTTTGTTGTTGTTGTTGTTGATAATTTATTGCTTGAGGAAAACCATGAGTTTTCTTGAAACTCTTTTAAGGTGTTATAATTTCAGAAGAGTCATACCATGTAGTGGACTTGTTTTCTCGTGCAATTTGCTAACAGCTTAGGCGCATATCCCGCTCTTACCACTGGAAACTAATATATCTGGACTTACACCTTGAGTTTAATTCTAGCTGTTCTTGTAGGGGCATTGAAGACTGCTGAACCCATTGCCTCAAATTCACATTGTTGAACCATTCACATCTTCATGAACAAGGGATAGAGAGAGCAGGTTTGTTTTTTTAGTTCCGATGATATAAGTGGTAGCTGAACATATGTGATTTTCTTAAGTTTGTGTGCGGTAGAACTTTCTGTAATATTCTTATGTTTTAGATGAGTTAAAGTTGGCAGTCTATATTATGTTTTCTACTATATTATAACTACTAGCAATGGACAGGAGATAATGAAATCAGTTGATGTTGTACTTTTTAGATTTCAGTATGTCTTAATTTTGCATCTTTTTTGTTTCTGTAGTAGTTGTTGTTGTCCTTTCTTTTTTCTTATCTGAATATCTTGCTCTGTACCATCTACCTGAGGTACTTTTCCTTTCTAATGATATTAACTGATAGTCGATGATCTTATATAGAACGCAGTCAATAGCTGAACCTATTGCGCCAAGTTTGATTCTGGTACAAGATTAGGTTTTGGTGATAACATTTTTCAGCCCTTACCATGATTGGTCTACATTGTAATTGCTTCCTATTTTTATTATATTTTGGTATCAAGAAAACGATTGGTTGTGCCTATTTGTAAAAGTCGTTGAGAATTGAGAGAGTGACTATTGACACATGATTTACCAAGTGAAAAGGCTTGTATAAAAAAATTGAAAGTTTTGTTGGGACAGAAAGAAAAAGAGAGCATGTTTATGATTTGAAAGATCCATAGATTGTGAAGTGGTGGATTATTCTCTTAAACCTGATCTTGTCAGTTTCTCAGTGTTCTGATTTATCATGTGAGAGCATGTTCTCGTTTAAAATTTAATTTCCTGTGATTTCTTGTCACATGACTAGAATTTGTGTTGGTAACTGGAATGTCTTTTACCAATTAAAAAAAGGTTACTAGATTGTTTTGATATTATCAGGGAAAGATAATGGTAATGACCTATAAATTGAAGTACTAAACAACATAGACTATCTTCTACGTGTTTATTCTGGAGCTCAAATCACATATTACTGCAGTATTTTCTTTTACTAGCAAAATCCATCATCCCACACATAGATGCAACGATCGATTGAATGCATTCTGTAATTTTTTTATTAAATATTGGCATGCTAGAGTTTCAGCCATTTTCTTCCATTATATCTTGGACCATTGCTCAGGTCTGAGTCGTCTGACTGAGAAGTAAAATGACTCTACCATTCTTGCAACTACTCCATGATATTTTCTTTTGGGTATCCTGCTGAATTATGAGGGACCTTTGCTTATGAGATGATGTGCGATTGTTACGAGGCTTTTACTTTGTATTGCTTTGAAAGATGCTTGATTGGGTAAGCCATGACCATGAATTGAAGCACTTACCTTTATTTCACATTTCAAGACAGATGATAGTTATTTATTCTTAAATTGAGATTTTAGCAGTATTCACTTGAATCACTGTTTCTTGATAAGTCCCTTATTTCTTGGCGCACCAAGAAGAGCAACTAACAGTCGTCCCGTCCGTTCCTCCGCCGAGGCAGAATACCACTCCATGGTCGCGGTCACATGTGAACTTGTGTGGTTATGTAGCCTAATGCTCGACCCTAACATTCTGACGACCACCCCTTCATGCCTCTGCTTTGATAATCTCTCTACTCCTAACATCACAGAGAATCTCATTTTCCACGAACGTACTAAGCACATCGAGTTTGATTGTCACTTCATTCATGAAAAAATCCAAGCCAGAGTCCTTCGGCCAGTTCATATCCCTACTCATGACCAACCGACTGACCTCTTCACCAAGGCATCGGGGGCAACTCAACTTTACTGGCTGTTAAGCAAGCTGGGTGTCCATAACCTGCACACACTATCTTGAGTGGGATGTGTGAAAATAGACATATTTCATATAGGTTCATTTATTATTCATATCTACACTTATGCCCCCAAACCCCTTGTAAATAAAGAGGACAATCTTTGTATCATACACTTGAGGAGAATACAGCTTAATACACATGACGGCTTGTTGTCAACTAACATAATATTCTAATATATCACTTTACTAAACGTTACGCAGTTCCGCAGTTTGTCTGAGACGAACGAAATGAAAGAGACAGTTACTCGGAAAAGTTTAAGAAAAATAATGTTAATTAATGAACACATGAGAAGTACTGTACCCACCTACCCATTGCAGCTGAAAGGGATTCTTAAGAAAGACAGGTTAGATTGTGATTTGTAACTTAAATATTGGCATTGACATGAATCAGTGAATAACATAATATGGACTTTTCTATTGCTATAGAATTACAACCCTTGACTCTATTAAGAGTCTTAAAGTAATAGTTTTCATTTTTTTGTCTGTGAAAATGTCATAACATTGAGAGCTCTAAGTTTGATATACATACAGGTACAAAAGCAGGTAAGATTTTGATTTTTGAATTTCAACTAACTTATTTATTTGTGTAGTTGAGGTGAAGAAAAAAAGTTATGTGAATATTAAATGGTGCACCAGTGTGTCACTTCGTGTCATTAATACATTTAGGTGGCATTTATGTGATTTATCATTTAGTTTTACCTAAATGCAATTGACACTTACGAAAGTCATTGAGTTCATTTTTCATGTTGAACTTGTTTAATTCGTAGAGTACAAAAATCACTGCACAATCAATTGGTGTGTACTTCTGAAGTCCAAAAAGACTCCGAACTTTTAAAAGTTGCAAAATAATGTTAAGGGCAACCAGCTAACTGTGTGCTCGGAAGATTAAATTTAAGTAATTTGATTTTTTAAGAAACAATATTGTGCATTAATCTGAAAAATAAAAATACATTCTTATCATAAAAATTTCATAATCAAATGTAATCTTTATTGATTAGCTGTTACAGTTATTGTTATTGTTGTAATTTATTATTATTGTTTTTGTTGTCGGTGGTGGTGGTGTTGTTATTATTATTATTATATCAAAGAAAGTAGGGAAAATTAATTACATGTCATAAAACATCATCCAATTCAATAATAGATGGGTTGAAAAGTCAACTTCATGCTTAAGTCACCCATTGTCTCAAGACTTATTTACTAATAAGTATTCTTTTCTATTTTACCCCTCGCAACCTTTCATCTCCACCTTCATTCCCAACATCTTAGCATGCAACCTCTCTGTCTCTTCCCCATTTTCCTCACCGCCATCCTCTCCCTTTTCCACTTCCTCCTCCTCCTCCAACCTTTCCACCCCACCCCGACCTTCGTCTAGTCCAAGCTCCACCCCATCCCCACCCTCTCCTCCCCTCCCTCTCCTCGCCTTCCTTGTCTCCTGCTTCGTCGGGTGATTGACATCATTTCATGCTCATATTTACATCTTATATCCATTATCTTTCACCTAAACAATGCTATGTTACGAGTTTTATGTTTAGTTTTCAGGAATAAATAAGTTTGAAGAGATGAAGCATAAAAGAACCCAAAAGCTGGGAAAAAGGATTGAATTGTGAGATTTGGGGATTAGGATGCAAGGGAGAATGACCTGAATGTAAGACAGAAAGACCTAATAGCAAAACAGAATACTCCACACCATCATGGGGAGTACTTTAGCAATTCGATTCGGGTCGGAGCTCCAACAAACCAAGTGAATGCATCCAAGACCAGAAAATATACCAAGAAAAGCCCACAACAAAAATGAGTAGGATCTTAACCATATAGACCGCCAATTAGACCGCTAATTGGCGGTCCATTTTGGCCCAAATCCGCTTAAATTTCTCCAGCACATGTATTAGAGGATGTTTAGTCTATTTTTGGTATCTATTTAGTCCCACATCGGGGGATTGTCCCGGTTTGCATTTTCCATGGCTATAAATAGAACTCTTCACCTTCCATTGTAATCACTCCATATTTTAAGTTGTTATTCTTCCTACTAGAAGTGAAGCCTTGAAGCACACACTAAAGTAGGATGATGCTACTTTTAATGTGAGTCATTTTAATACAAGTTTTCTTTATTATGTTGTTTGTTTTATGTTTCTTGTTTTGCTCTGCTTAATATCATTTCATTAGTTTTATTAGCTTAGTTAATATGCTTTCTTTGTTTGGTTTAATAATTAGTGTAATGTTTAGTGAGTAGTTCCATCCCCTTTAGGGGGTGGAGTAGATGTACATACATGCAAATGAGAACGGATTGAATGCTTTATTTCCAATGTGTTGATAAAACATGAATGTATGCTTGCTTGTTTATGATAGAATTTATAACTTGATGAGTTTTGCCAAAATGATTAGACACCTCTCATGCTTGTTTAGGTTCTGAAATAAACATCTTGCATATGTAAATGTTAATCAACTAAGTTGGTGAATAGATTGATAGGTTTTGCCACAACATTTAAACACTTCCTATGCATGATAACACCACCTTAATTTGTGCTTAAAGAATGTGTTCAACACCCACCTCTTTGCTTGTGTGCACTCACTCCACCCCTTAGGGGCTTTCCCATATCTGTATTCCAGCATTCTTCTTTTGTTCTTAGCTTAGTTGTCATTTCATTGTTTGTTTCTTTCGTTCGCATTTCATACTTCTTAGCGTAGTTTAGTGTAGAGTAGCATAATCAATCTTTCTCCCCCAATTTTTGCCACTTGATTTCTGATAAACAAGAGGCTGCTCACCTCCCTGAGGACGACCCGTACTTGCCACCGCTTCATCGCGGTCGTGGACTTGCGGTTTAATTAAAATGTTCAACAAGTTTTTGGCGCCGTTGCCGGGGAGGTGCTAGTCCAGACTCTTGTTTGGACGATTCGAGTGGATTTAATTTGTGTTTTGTTGTTTTTCTTTGTTTCAGGAGACTTGGAGTCGCCAGGAGGAACACCTGGAGAAATTTGGAGGCATTCTGGGCACTTCAGACTGCCAATCAGCGGCCTGAGACCACCAATTGGCGGTCTGGTGAGCTCATTTTACTCTCTTATTTCTGTGGCGTGTTTACATAAATTATGTAGTGATCTGGGACTTGATTTAGCATGTTTGGACTTATAGTTTGTTCCCAGATCCATAATCAAACCTCCTTTAAGCAACTTGGACCCTAAAACTCAAAGCAAAAGATTAGACATTCTTTTTGTTTAGGTCATGCATCATGTATGTGACTTAGGCATTTAGATTGTCTTTTATCTTCGCTTTATTTTTTGTTGCTGAGAGCTGGCATGAGGTACGCACCTTCTACTCTCATTCATGCATTTCGTATGAACATGCATTAGTTAGTAGGAAGTGCATTGAAACAAGTGTGAGTTGAGCATTTGTTTGGAGAGTTGATTGCTAGATTAGGACTCCAAAACGCTACTAAGGAGGGGTTGTCCCATAAAAGATAAGGTGGGGGATTTCATCACCCTTTCCTTCGCCCCAAAAACCACACTAATCAAGAGCCTAATTTTAAAATCAAGTAGACATTGGCCTTAAGGAATTCGGACGCATTAGGAGAGTGATCCGTTCCCGACCGTCATAACCTGATCGGCGTTGCCCACTTTGTCGATAGTAGGAGAGACGAGATCCCCGGATCTTGGCTCCCTTGCTGGGCTTTGTGGTCCTCGTCGTAGGGAGGTGAGGCGTGTTGAGGCCGTGTGACCTCGCAGTTAGGCGTCGTCTAGCTGTAAGGACCAATAGCGACCTTAGGATTGCTTGAGCCTTGTTTCCTTGTTTGCTTCTACTTGTACCCATCCGCCGTAGCATAAGGACTTCTTCTCTTCTCTCCTGAGTCATTCTTTCTCTCCTGTGTTCCCTCGTCTTCTCTTCTACCTACAGTCTTTGTTAAAAAAAGTAAAAGTTTTGGTGTGTGCGCACCTTTGTGCATGCTTTCGTGGACACGAGACGAGAGTGGTCGTTTGACGAGGAGCGTTGTCAATCCAGCTTCGGTCATCGATTTCTCGACACCTTCCTCCTCTCGTGTCGCACGCAGTCCGGGTTCAAAGACTGCTAATTTCCGTGAGGAGGAGCAGTTGCTGGACCCACTTGTTCGACCTGTGCTTCCAGTTGTCGCTCTCATACCTCTATGTGATCGATGCTACCCGAGCCGTACAGCTCTACCCTCATGCATCGTATTACCAGAGGCTAATGGGAACCATTTTGAGGTTAAGCCTCAGTTTATTTCCATGCTCCCTCGCTTCACTGGGAAGAGTGACCCCTATATCTTTCTCAGGTAATTTGAGGAGGTCTGTGCTATGTTCAAGCTGCAACAACTTAGCACAGACTCCATCCATCTTAGGCTCGTTCCTTTTGCACTAAAGGATGACGCCAAGAAGTGGTTGTACAGCAACCAGGCGAATGCCTTTAGGACTTGGGACGAGTTTCAATCTGCATTCCTCAAGAAGTACTTCCCAAATCATTGGACTCAAAAATTGAGGAACGAAATCAATTCGTTCTATCAACATGAGACCGAACCATTCCATGCATACTTAGAGAGGTTCAAGGAGCTACTATCCTCTTTCCCTCACCATGGCATTGAGTTGTGGCGCCTTTGTCAGATTGTGTACTAGGGTCTTCACATCCCGTCCCGAACGCTCCTTGAGTCCATGTGTCAAGGAGAGTTCTTGGGAAATGATGAAGGGGAGGTATGGGCCTTCCTAGAAGACCTCGCTGAGAAAACCATGCAATGGGAGAGTGTGAGGGAACCACCTGCATCATCTAGCATAGGAGAAAGGATCGCGAATGCAAACTCGACTAGATCGGGTGCCGCATTTGTTGTCGATACCACTACGGCCACCGAGGCGCGCATGGCGGCCTTAATGCGCCGTATGGATTCGATTGAGCTCCAAAACCAACAAGGTGCACCTCACATGTCGACATCTGGTCCAGTTCCCTGTCATTCATGTGGTAGGATAGGTCATGTAGAAAGCGAGTGTGAGTCCATTCCTCCTGAGATGGAGCGTGTCAACGCCATCAATGATAGAGCCAGGAATGACCCATACTCATCATCTTATAATCCTGGATGGAGGAACCACCCCAATTTTTCATGGAACCAAACTAATGCCCCAGGTTGTCCTTCAAACTCCTCTAGACCACATTACCAATCACACCGACCTCTCATGCATGCACATTCCTATCAGCCACCCAAGCACAAACCACCAATCAATCGGGTTTCCCAAATTCCAATAATATGGAAACCCAATTCAATTCGCTTGAGACCTTGACTCGTGGACTTGAAAACTCAATGAAAAATTTTATGTCAACCACGAGTCAACTTCTTACTTCAAATCAGCAGACCATCAAATCTCTAGAGCTTCAGATGGGCCAATTGGCTCAGTATGTACATGAAAGAGAGAGATGGTCTTTTCCTAGCCAACCCGAGGCTAACCCCCGTATGTACCAACAACAACACATGCAAAATGAGAATGTGGTACCTCGGGGGAGGCAAGTGAACCATGTGGAAGAACCTGTTCACCATGTCAATTCCATTGTGACCTTAAGGAATGGAAAATAGGTTGACAATCACATTTCCTTGCCACACTCACCACCATCTATGCAGCCCCTCAGGGGGAATGGTGGTGAAGAAGAGGCTGAGGGTGAGGGCAATACACCAACGCTTCTTTTTTCACAGGCACCGTAGAAAACCTACCTTCCAAAAGCTCCCTATCCAAGTAGGTTAACCAAAAATCATAGTGACAACATGGACAAGATATTAGAGGTGTTTAAGCAAGTAAATGTTAACATCCCCTTGTTGGATGTCATCCAACAAATACCTCAATATGCCAAAGTGTTGAAGGATCTCTGCACAACCAAGAGGAAGACCAATGTTCCTAAGAAAGCATTCTTGGCTGCAAATATCAGCTCACTTTTGTCCAATCCCACTTACACAAAATACAAGGACCCTGGGAGTCCTACTATTCAGTGTACGATAGGGGACACTAGAATGAGCAATGTTTTGCTTGATTTAGGATCAGCGGTCAACCTCCTCCCATTCTCTGTTTATCAACAGTTGAACTTGGGAGAATTGAAACCAACTAAGATCACCCTTCAATTGGCGGATAGATCCATTCGTATTCCCATAGGGATTATCGAGGACGTGCTTATCAAAGTTGGAGATTTTATATTTCCAGTCGATTTTGTTGTCCTCGATACCAATCCTGTTGCGAACACCCACTCTCAAATACCTTTGATTTTGGGTAGACCATTTCTGCCCCCCTCCAATGCCTTGATTAATTGTAGAAATGGTCTCATGAAGCTTTCATTCGGTAACATGAGTGCCGAGTTTCATGTGTTCAACTCTGATAGGCAACAAGAACCCATGGATGAACCTTTAAATCTAAATCTCATCCGCCAATTGGAGAAAGCACCACAAAATCAACGAACACCCCTAACCCCAATGCAACCCATTGAGAATGTTTGTGGGCCCAGTGAAAACTCATTGCATGTCTTTGCAATGCGACAGAGTGAGCTGGCATCAAACATAAATGTCCAAAGGGAGTGTTCGTTGCATGATTCAGTTGAGAGTACTAGTGAGAGTGAGACACCTCATCATATGCCTATACCAGAAGGTGTCTCTACCTCATGTCCCATGGCCATTGAGCCATTTGAGCTTCTTATTGACTCCAACAAGGACCCACCTATGACCGCGCTTATGCTTGATGATCTAAATTATGGTGGGAGGTTCTTGTTGGATGACTTGGGGAGAAGCCCCATTCTTAGTGATGCAGGTCTGCTGCATCCATCGAATGAGCTCGAGGAACTCATCCCGATGCACCCGCCTATTGGTTGGAGGGTTTTGTTCGATGAGCAACTAAACCCTAGTGAGACAACACAACTTCATTCTTTGTTGCCCACACCCAACCAATATCATGAGGGGTTTGAGCCTTTCAGCTTTGACCTTTCACCCTTCATGACTCCTCAGAGTACCAGTGAAGTTTGCCCATCTCGGCAAGTCTCTGGTCCTCATGACTTGATGTTCTCATTTGATGTTCCTTGACCAAATGATTATGAGAATATCATTGCTGCTGTATATATCATGTTAAAAATAAAACAAAACGAGTAATAAAAGACTCCTTCAGTGAGCATCGATTGTTGTGGGTCACAACCCTTGTGTACTTGGGCCCAATTTCTTCACGTATTTATCTCCCTTCTTCAGCTTTTCTCACAGGTTTTGAGGGAATTTGGGTTTGTGTCCATCAACATGACCCTGAACGTCCCTTTGTACTTCATATTGGTGAGATCTTTCCTTTTTCATGCATATATCCATGTAGTATCTTGTTCATATTCATTGAAGACAATGCATGAAGTAGGTGTGGGGGGTGTTTTACGTGTGTACATAGTTGAGTCTTTTTCCTTTGATTTCTTTTGTGTGTATTGATAGGGCCATGTTAGTGTGCTGCATTTAATATCGATATATCTGCTTGCCATAATCCTTGGGTTACTTGTATTCTTTTGCTTGCCTAGTGCTTTAAAATTTTCACATTTCTTTCAAAATCTTCATGTGTTTGCGAAAGAAAATGTTTTTGTGGGTTTTGCGTGTGTTTAGCATGTGCCAAACCGTTGAGAGGCAAAGTAAAAAAGAAAGCTTCCAAAATTGTCTTGAACTTGATGCATTAGGGTATCTAGTTTACTGGCTTTAGGTCTTATCGAGTCGTTAGGATGCACCCTGGTTTTCCCTCGGGGGGGCGTGTAATCATAGGGTTTCAACACTCAAACATTTAAAGAAGTCCACTCTGAACATAGTGAGCCAAATAATTCGTGTATGTTAGTATAAGGAAGTTTGTCGTAGTCAAGAGCCCTTGCCCTTAATCTCTTTTTGTGAAACTTAAGTGTAGGGGGTTTGGTTCCCATGTAGATAAATAAATAAGTGGTGTTCTCTCTTCTCGCACGACTCCTATCACTCGGGAAAGTAGGTCTGAGGGGACTTTGTGTCTGGTGCATTCGAGTCATCTGACTTGGGATGCACCGACCGAACTCCCGTTACACGGGTGGTAGGGATCGCCCTATGTGGAGATTTGGGGGAAGGTGTGCGTGATAGTGTAAGTCCTCATAGGCAATGATGCACGAAACCTGACACTGAGAGAATCAAACACCAACCAATAAACTGCTCGAAAGAAAAAGAAAAAAAAAGAAGAAAAAGAAAAAGAAAAAAAAGAGTCAAATAAGAACCAAAATGGACGTTACACATTGTATCACATTCAGAAGTTAAGGTTGCCCATGTCTTTCACTTAAGTCCTTAACTAATTTTCACGAATGGTTCATTAGGCTAGGTGTGTGGACTGATTACCCATATAGAGTCGACCCGTAGTATTACCGCGTCCCATGATCGACAAAATAAGTCCAACGAGTCATGTAGCTAGATTGATTAATGCATCTTGTTCGGATTTTGTGGGTGTATCCGTTGAAAACCCTCAGGAGACAACACTCCTCCTCTTTGGCGACAAGGAGGTTTAACGGCTTGTTGCACGTGCTAAGTGCAACCGTGATTCCTACGAAAGTGAGTTAGGATTTCTTGTTTTTCTCGTATGCTTTTTTCCTTTCCTTGTTTTGCTCGGGACTAGAAAAAGTTAGGTGTGGGGGTATTTGATTGACATCATTTCATGCTCATATTTACATCTTATATCCATTATCTTTCACCTAAACAATGCTATGTTACGAGTTTTATGTTTAGTTTTCAGGAATAAATAGGTTTGAAGAGATGAAGCATAAAAGAACCCAAAAGCTGGGAAAAAGGACTGAATTGTGAGATTTGGGGACTAAGATGCAAGGGAGAAGGACCTGAATGTAAGACAGAAAGATCTAATAGCAAAACAGAATACTCCACACCATCATGGGGAGTATTTTAGCAATTCGATTCGGGTCGGAGCTCCAACAAACCAAGTGAATGCATCCAAGACCAGAAAATATACCAAGAAAAGCCCACAACAAAAATGAGAAGGATCTGAACCATATAGACCGCCAATTGGACCGCTAATTGGCGGTCCATTTTGGCCCAAATCCGCTAAAATTTCTCCAGCACATGTATTAGAGGATGTTTAGTCTATTTTTGGTATCTGTTTAGTCCCACATCGGGGGATTGTCCCGGTTTACCTTTTTCCATGACTATAAATAGAACTCTTCACCTTCCATTGTAATCACTCCATATTTTAAGTGGTTATTCTTCCTACTAGAAGTGAGGCCTTGAAGCACACACTAAAGTAGGAGGATGTTACTTTTAATGTGAGTCATTTTAATACAAGTTTTCTTTATTATGTTGTTTGTTTTATGTTTCTTGTTTTGCTTTGCTTAATATCATTTCATTAGTTTTATTAGCTTAGTTAATATGCTTTCTTTGTTTGGTTTAATAATTAGTGTAATGTTTAGTGAGTAGTTCCATCCCCTTTGGGGGGTGGAGTAGATGTACATACATGCAAATGAGAACGGATTGAATGCTTTATTTCCAATGTGTTGATAAAACATGAATGTATGCTTGCTTGTTTATGATAGAATTTATAACTTGATGAGTTTTGCCAAAATGATTAGACACCTCTCATGCTTGTTTAGGTTCTGAAATAAACATCTTGCATATGTAAATGTTAATCAACTACGTTGGTGAATAGATTGATAGGTTTTGCCACAACATTTAAACACTTCCTATGCATGATAACACCACCTTAATTTGTGCTTAAAGAATGTGTTCAACACCCACCTCTTTGCTTGTGTGCACTCACTCCACCCCTTAGGGGTTTTCCCATATCTGTATTCCAGCATTCTTCTTTTGTTCTTAGCTTAGTTGCCATTTCATTGTTTGTTTCTTTTGTTCGCATTTCATACTTCTTAGCGTAGTTTAGTGTAGAGTAGCATAATCAATCTTTCTCCCCCAATTTTTGCAACTTGATTCTGATAAACAAGATGTTGTTCACCTCCCTGAGGACGACCCGTACTTGCCACCGCTTCATCGCGGCCATGCACTTGCGGTTTAATTAAAACATTCAACTTTATGTTTAAGTCACCCATTGTCTCAAGACTTATTTACTAATAAGTATTCTTTCCTACTTTACCCCTCGCAACCTTTCATCTCTACCTCCATTCCCAACATCTTAGCATGCAACCTCTCTGCCTCTTCCCCCTTTTCCTCACCGCCATCATCTCCCTTTTCCTCTTCCTCCTCCTCCTCCAACCCTTCCACCACACCCCAACATTCGTCTAGTCCAAGCTCCACCCCATCCCCACCCTCTCCTCCCCTCCCTCTCCTTGCCTTCCTTGTCTCCTGCTTCGTCGGGGATGCCTCTGATTTTCTCTGCACTCTCCGGGCCCCCTCTACCACCGCCAACAACCTCTACGCACTCGACCATGGTCTCGAGCCCCGCGAGACCGATAGGGAGAGGATTCAACCTTTTATAAGGGGGATGAGGTGTTTAGGAGGATTCAAGTTGTACTCTAAGAGGAAGAATGATTTATTTTGGGTGCAACAGAAGAGGAGAATTTAGACCACGTTCATGCTTTTTATAAGTTGGGTTTCGTTGTTTTGGTTCGGATCTGGGTTTGGTTTTAATGTTTTTTTCTTTGGGTTTTTTTTTTGGGGCTTTGGGGTTATTTTAGGATAGAGATTGCATAAGTGGATATGAGATTGAAAATTTTGATTGTTTTTATGGGTTTCTAGTCGGGTTGGAGTGGATTTAGTTTTTTTTGGTTTTTGGTTATGAGATCACCCATTTTGGTATTTAATGTTTTGTTTGGTTTGTGTGTTGGACTTGTAAATGTTCATAAGAGATTACCTAAGTTATTCTTTTTTGTGTGGGATTTGGGTTGTTTTTGGTGGGTTCTTTTTTTCATTCTCATTTTTGTTATATGTTCTTCATCTTGTTAGAGTTTATTAAATATTGTTCAAATTGAGTTTTTTCTTTTCTTCTTATTTTGTGTTTGATGGGGTTTTCCTGATTTTTGAATGATTTTGGTTTTGGATTTTGAGGTATTTGTTTCACCTTGTAAGAAATTATAAAAGATAACTAAAATTATTTTTTGTAAAATAAAAAATTCAGCTTGCAGCTATTGATGGGTTCTTTTTTGGGTTTGAAATGGTTTTGAGTTTTGAATTGATGTTGATGTTTGTATGTTATTGTGGAAGGTTTTGATTTTGAGTATCAACATGGAATGTCATAGGAGAAGAAGGAAAATTGTGAAAATTTTCTAATTTTTTCATATTTTCCCTGTTTTTTTAGATGGATTGGAGTAGGCCTTACGCATAATTCCTTTTGGTGTTTATCCACTCTTCTTATTTTGAGACATCATATGAGTACAACCTTGTGTTGGTTTAGATGATGGCTTAAAGTGTTATTAAGCATGAAACTTTGCTACTTTTGTGTTTATGCACTTTGCCCATTTTGTGATATCGTGTGATAGAGAAAATAGAAGATATCATTCTTACGCTCTTCTAGGTTTAGTTGTTGTATTACAGTAGTCACCAAGCATATATTTTTGTTCCTTTGCGACCACTAAATAACTTTCTATTGTTGAAACTTTTCTTTGAGGAATTCTTGAATGATTCGGTTTTTTAGTGTTTTATGTTTATTTATTGGGAAAAGTAAGCTTATGTTGGTTGCTTTGTTTAGTTACGTATAATTTGGATGTGATTATATGGTATGTCATGTTTCCCTTCTATTAATGGTGCAGTGTGACTTGTGGAGTTTGTGTTTGCAAGTTCGTTGAAAAATATGTCAACGGCGATCCCAAAATGTTTTTAAAGTACAATGAGGTTCAAGCATTTCGATGGACAATCATGTCAAAGATTTACAAAGCCATCGTATTCAAAAGTTTGGGAGCTAAAGACTAGTTTTCTTTTGTTCCCTATAATTGTAAAAATGTAACTTTTTCTTTGAATACTTTGACTTCATGGTTGTACAATTACAACACTTTGAGTTGAGAGTTGAGTCAGTTTGTTTGGTTGGATTCAGTTTCTTGGGTGAAGGTAGGAGTGTAACATCCCGAAACAACAGAAATTTTAAAAATCTAAACAATCAAGAGAATATCAGAATAAACTCATAAACGGGAATGTCACTCAATAAATCAACCGTCGGTGCACCAATAATACAACAGAGTTTGTCAAAAGGCGTGATTACAACAATACTAGGAAATGACAGATAAGGAAATCACGACGACCTCGAAGAGTCCGATGAGGATCCTGACCCCAAGATGTGTGTGCCGCGGTCACCACCCAACAGAACCTACTGCGGTCCTGAAACATGAATCAAACAACGATGCCTGAGTTTCCCATTAGGAAACCCCGTATGCCAAGCTCACCTATATGCATGCAATAATACGGTAAATGAACCTATCATACTAGTAGCATGTCATGTCACATCTGCAATGCATCAACTCCCTCAACAGGGTAAACGGGACATCGGTCCGACAACCACGACCCTCAACAGGGTCCACAAGGACATCAGTCCAGCAACAACAACAACGGGTCTCCCTGGGAAACCTACCATAGGCACATACGGTCTTACGGACAGTACGCGACGCGTCCCCCCACACGCGACTACACAAGCCTAAGGGATCAGTGAGGAGCGTCTGCACTTCCGCGCAAGGAACCACGTGGTCAACACCACCTTCGACGGAGTCGTAGCCCGGTCGGTCAACATCCCAGGATAGGTGCCCAATCGGGGATCATCGCTGACACAACATTAGCGGCATCGCCAGCACAACATCGGTGGTACAACATACGTCCGGCACAACATCGGACGACACAACCACAACCGGAACATCGTCGGCACCATCATCGCCGGCAACAACATCGGCGGTACAACATACGTCCGACACAACATCGGACGGGTCAAGACCGTAGTCTGCAGGGTCATCAGGCTCCACGAGCCATGCGTCATGCGCATTGGGATCCGCGATCCCTCAGGTCTGCTACTCATACAATGAGTTCAATCAATCCATCAAATAGTCACGATCCATACATAGAGGTGACGCGTCCCGGACACCCACACTCTTCCACACGACGGTCCCTGGGCAGGCACGCGTAACGCGTCCACCGTCACCTCCCTGCTCACGCACAAGGCGAGGACACGGGTTTCCGTGGACAAAGTTGACATCCTAAATGGAACCAGGAATTCTGTCCTGTGCAAAACGGTCGATCGAAAAAGGCCACTTGGTCGACGTTTTCCTCAAGGGAATCGGTCGTCCGGAAGTGACAACCGGTCGACCGCTTCCACAAGGGAAATCGGTCGACCGAAAGTGACAGCTCGGTCGACCACTTCCACAAGGGAATCGGTCGACCGAAGCGTCTGCAACGGTCGAACTATTTGCGCAACACAAAAATCCTAACGGTCTACCGAAGGTCTAAAACCGGTCGACCGAACGAGGTCAAAATCCGTAGTCTGGTCAACATCAAAATCGAATCTATCGGTCGACCGACTCAGGGGTCTCGGTCGACCGAAAACTAACAGGGTCATCCTATTATTTCTACGTCAAAACGGTCGACCGCAAACACATGCATAATACCGGTACACTTAAGTTCTGGTCGATCGAACAAAAGGAACCGGTCGACCGTAACACAACAGACAGACAATAATACTCTACTTCGGTCGACCGCCCGAAGGGCCCGATCGACCTTTGGTTGTCTTCAACCTCGAGCCAGCCGAGGTTTTTCGCCTCTCTCGACGCCGGGGAGGTCTCCGACCTCCCCCGACAGACCAACAACATCCCACCAACATGGGGAAGCAACAAAACCAAACTAGAAGCCGGAATACCTCAAAGAAGACGACGAAACGTTGGAGCACCGCTCGCACCTCCGTCACCTCCTCACACGCGACATCCCCCTAGCCTCCTCGAATCCATGCTCGCCTCCACGCGCCGGAGTCTCCTCCACAGCCTCTGGACGCCGGAGAGAAGAAGAAGAAATGAGAGAGTGCAAGTGAGTGAGAGAGAGAACAAAACAATACTTAAACCCAACTCTCCCTCCCGTCAACAGTAACAAGCCTCCACTCCATCACCCTACCCACCTATTCTCCTCCATCCCCACGCACACAACTGTGTTGCAGCCCTTCCCCATGCAAAATACCATCACAAGCACCATTAGCACCCCTAATCCCCATTAACCCAAGCAAGGGTTAGGGTTCTAACAATCCACCATCCTTAAAAGGATTTCGTCCCGAAATCAAACAAGCAACTCACCGAAAAGCTCTGGATACTGCCTTCTGACTTCCTCCTCGATCTCCCAAGTGGCCTCGCGGTAACTGTGATGCTGCCACCGGACCTTCACCATCGGAATGGTCTTCCTCCTGAGCTGGTGATCCATACGATCAACGACCTTGACTGGTCTCTCCTTGAGTGACAAGTCCTGCTGTATCTCTGGTACTGCAAACTCAATAATGTGAGTTGGATCTGCAACGTACTTCCTCAACATCGATACATGGACGACGTTGTGAAGACCGGAAAACTGCGGTGGCAATGCAATCCTGTAGGCAACCTCTCCAACTCGGTCTAGGATCTCAAACGGTCCGACATAAATCGGACTGAACTTCCCCTTCTTCCCAAACCTCATCACTCCTCGGGCAGGGGAAATCTTCAGAAACACGTGGTCACCAACCTCAAAGCTCAACTCCCGTCTACGTCTGTCGGCATAACTCTTCTGCCTGCTCTACGCTGTGGCCAATCTCCTCCGGATCACATTCACCTTCTCTGCATACATCTGCACGAGCTCTGGCCCCACTAGCTGCCTCTCGCCCACATCACTCCAGCATACCGGTGATCTGCAAGGACTCCCTCCAAAGCCTCGTACGGTGCCATCCCAATACTCGAATGGTAGATGTTGTTGTAGGCGAATTCTATCAGCGGCAGATGCTCATCCCAGTGTCCTGACCAATCTAAAGTACATGCTCTCAGCATATCCATCAGGGTCTGGATCGTCCTCTCTAACTGACCATCTGTCTGCGGATGGAACGCTGTACTGAACCTCAGACGCATCCCCAATCGGGGATCATCACTGGTACAACATCAGCGGCATCGCCGGCACAACATCGGCGGTACAACATACGTTCTGCACAACATCGGATGGCACAACCACAGCCGAAACATCGTCGACACCATCATCGCCGGCAACAACCTCAGCGGCATCGTCGGCACGACATCAGGGGTACAACATACGTCCGACACAACATCAGACGTGTCCAGACCGTAGTCTGGAGGGTCATCAGGCTCCACGAGCCATGCGTCACGCGCATTGGGATCCGCGATCCCTCAGGTCTGGTACTCATACAATGAGTCCAATCAATCCATCAAATAGTCACGATCCATACATGGAGGTGACGCGTCCCGGACACCCACACTCTTCCACACGACGGTCCGTGGGCAGGCACGCGTAACGCGTCCACCGTCACCTCCCTGCTCACGCACAAGGCGAGGACACGGGTTTCCGTGGACAAAGTTGACATCCTAAATGGAACCAGGAATTCTGTCCTGTGCAAAACGGTCGATCGAAAAAGGCCACTTGGTCGACGTTTTCCTCAAGGGAATCGGTCGTCCGGAAGTGACAACCGGTCGACCGCTTCCACAAGGGAAATCGGTCGACCGAAAGTGACAGCTCGGTCGACCACTTCCACAAGGGAATCGGTCGACCGAAGCGTCTGCAACGGTCGAACTATTTGCGCAACACAAAAATCCTAACGGTCTACCGAAGGTCTAAAACCGGTCGACCGAACGAGGTCAAAATCCGTAGTCTGGTCAACATCAAAATCGAATCTATCGGTCGACCAGAAATTAACAGGGTCATCCTATTATTTCTACGTCAAAACGGTCGACCGTAAACACATGCATAATACCGGTACACTTAAGTTTCGGTCGACCGAACAAAAGGAACCGGTCGACCGAAACACAACAGACAGACAATAATACTCTACTTCGGTCGACCGCCCGAAGGGCCCGGTCGACCGTTGGTCATCTTCAACCTCGCGCCAGCCGAGGTTTTTCGCCGCTCTCGACGCCGGGGAGGTCTCCGATCTCCCCCGACCGACCAACAACATCCCACCAACATAGGGAAGCAACAAAACCAAACTAGAAGCCGACATACCTCAAAGAAGACGACGAAACGCTGGAGCACCGCTCGCGCCTCCGTCACCTCCTCACACGCGACTTCCCCCTAGCCTCTTCGACTCCACGCTCGCCTCCACACGCCGGAGTCTCCTCCACAGCCTCTGGACGCCGAGAGAAGAAGAAATGAGAGAGTGCAAGTGAGTGAGAGAGAGAACAAAACAATACTTAAACCCAACTCTCCCTCGCGTCAACAGTAACAAGCCTCCACTCCATCACCCTACCCACCTATTCTCCTCCATCCCCACGCACACAACTGTGTTGCAGCCCTTCCCCATTTAAAACACCATCACAAGCACCATTAGCACCCCTAATCCTCATTAACCCAAGCAAGGGTTAGGGTTCTAACAAGGAGGGTATGTTGAGTTGTCTATTTCCACAGATCTCATCCTTCTAGAATGGTTTCTTTTGTGCTGCTTTTAGAACAAGGAGGTAATAACTGTACAATTATAATATGTAGTTGGACTGGTGCAAATTCAAATGGTTAATTGTTCAGTTGAACTTCTGAAAATTCTAATTTGAATGACTAGAATTCCAATTTGTTGATGTCATTAATTTCTAACCATAACATGATGTTTTCTGGCACATCATTTGTTAGTTCTGTAGGATCATTTGTTGGCGTAGTATGACTTCAGATCTTCTTAATTTTTTCATAAATTGTGTTTCCGGTGGAATCATATTCTAATTTTTCAGTACAACATTTGAACTAATTAAGTCTAAAAATCATGGCCACGAACAATTATTAGAGTTATTTTGTAGATCAGAAATTTTGTAGAGACGCCTTGCCCCAATTTATTGTAAAGCTAATCTGTATGTCTGCTTCGTGATTTGAGAAGAGATTACTTATTTGATTTGGTTGTTCTATTTTTTTGATATATTAAAGTGGGTTTACTAGTATTGCTGTCTTGTTTTTCCCTTGTGAATACTCCACATGTGAGATGGATTATTGAATGATGCCAGATTCATTAGCCTTGAAGGGATGATTGAACGATGCCAGATCCACATATGAGAAGTTCAAGTCTTCAATCGTTAGTTCGACTCTTGAGCCACTTAGTTTGAGTCTGGATCAAGTTAGTCCAAGTCAGGGTTGAGTCTAGACTCGCACGGGCGGTCGACCTAACGAGGAAATTTGGGGGGAAAATTAAGTCGATTTGAGTGTGGGTTCGACCGTCAGACAGTAAAAATCGACCGAAAAGAGAGGTAGAAAGTGCCTGAAATTTTCAGTCGAACGAGAAAGAAGAATGGTCGAACAAAAACGAGAGGTAGAAAGTGCCTGGAAAATTCGGTTGAACTAGAAAGAACAACGGTCGAACAAAGGTGGTCGACCGATGGTAATCTGTTTATGTATATATTTATCTATATAGCTGTCTTTTATTTCAAAAAAATATACCTTAAAAAAATCAATGTTTCATGACATAGCTTAAGATTGAACTGCCAAAACCTGTGTACAAATTGCATTGATTTTTTGTTCCTTATTATATAGTTCTGCTTGTAGAAATTATGACATAAATCGAAGTTCCAAAGAAATAACCTATTTCCCTTTAAGACATGTATGCACTTAAATTCGATGAATCAAATCTTTGAAGTGGTTGATAAAAAGCAGAGGTTGAGGAAAATATACCAGGAAGTGTGGACTTCTAATAGCAATTAAGCCTTGAGGAAAATAAAATAAAGGAATAAAGTGAGGAAACACATTTTGCAAAATGACTACAAAAGCCCAAACCTTTGAGTCACTGGTCCGTAGGGGTATCTTGAAACCCGGTAACTTGAGTCTACCAGCTCGGGATTATCGACCAAACTCGCTACACGAATGCAAAGAGGGTAAAAGTGTCAAAAAGCAAATGTGTTGAATCACGGAAGAAAAGAAAAAAAAATACTGAAGGCCCAAAGCTAAAAGAATGATCCATGCCATGGTTGATCCGAATGATACTTCACCACCAGAGTAGGCGTGCAAAATAATTTAAGTAATAACATGCGTAGAAGGGTTAATGGTGTGAATGTTGGAGGAACAAAGACCAAGTCATATTTTTAATGAGTTAGATTTATATAATGAGCATGCAAGAATTCTCGGTGAGATGTATAAGGTTGAGGTAGGGATATTGAGAACTATTAATGAAATGTTGATTTAGGATTTTGTGGGCATATCCGCTGAAAACCCTCAGGAGACAACACTCCTCCTCCTTGGCAACAAAGAGGTTTAACGGCTTGTTACACATGCTAAGTGCAATCGTGATTCCTACGAAAGTGAGTTAGGATTTCCCTGTTTTTATTTTTCGTATCTTCTGTTTTGCTAGGGACTAGCAAAATCTAGGTGTGGGGGTATTTGATGCATTGCATACATTGCATCATATGTCTTTCATTTAGATTGCTTTTATATCAATAAATGCTACTAAGGTATGTGTTTAGTCTTATTTACAGAAATACAGGGACCTGAATGCAAATTACCCACATCCCGAGCATAAACGCGCGCAAAAGACTCATTTCTATCATAAAGACCAAGCTCAAGATTATCGGGTTACGAATGGAAATGTATCTAATTATAAAAGCACTCAAGTCCTAATTGCTAAAAGAACAAGGACTTAAGCACAAAAGTAGCCGGGGACTTAATTGCAAAAAGACAAGGACCTAATTGCAAATCACGAGTAGCTTTTATCATCTTGGAGACAATCTAAAGAAAAATCAATGTAGATCTTCAAATATATAAAAGAATTAATCCGGAGCTCAAAAGAATGGAAAGAATCAATCCAGAGGCGTAAAGGAGGATCAAATCATACCATAAACATTCAACCAAAATCTGGACCAAATCAGAGCATGATGTGTGGCGATTCCGCCGCATATCACACATACCATGTGGCGATTCCGCCGCCCCCTAGTCGATCCGTGTGCTCCAATTTTGTCCAGTCGTGTCTGGACACGTGTACTCTCCAATTCTATACTTAGGTCTCTTGTAACAACTATAAATAGACCCGAGAATGATGTTAGAAGGGTTCTTAGTCTTTGGTTGTAGTTTTTATTCTTAATCTTAGTTTTGTATTCTTCTTTTCATTAATAAAATTCTGTCTTTTATTTCTTACTTTTAGTTTTCTTTTGTAATGTCTCAAGGACCCCTTCTTCCTCCCTCTATGAGTTTCTAACTCCTTCCAAAGGGTGGAGGTGACGGATTTAGGGTGAAGAGAAGACGAATAAATGTTATTATTTTAATTTCGTGATTAGTATTTTAATTTCGTAAATAGGTTCTCTTATTTGCTCGAGTGATGGTGGGTGTGTAGATGAATTCTTCACATTTTTCTTACTTCCTTTTTGATTTTGTGATGATTCAGAAATCTTATAGATACGTGATTTCATCACAACGTCACTTTGATTGCATATTATTTCTGGCTCACTATCAATATGAAAGATATTAAATTCAGCTTTTAAGTTCCCAAAAGATAATTGCATGAGCCCATTTCGACAGTTTATCAATGCTTCCGAAGTGGCTAAAAAGGGTCTGCCTAGGATTACAGGGATTTGTCGGTTAGGATTTACAACAGGTGCGGTATCTAGTACGACAAAATCCACTGGGTAAATGAAGTCACCAACCTTGATCAAAACATCCTCTACTATACCTCTTGGTTTCTTAATAGAACAATCAGCAAATTGAAGGGTTGTCTTAGAGGGTTTTATTTGACCAAGGTTCATTTGCTCATAGACAGAGTACGGGAGTAGGTTAACACTAGCACCAAGGTCTAGAAGGGCTTTGTTGATAAAAGTATCTCCTATTGCACATGAAATTGTGGGACATCCAGGATCCTTATATTTTATAGGAGATGTGTTGGACAAAATAGAACTTATGTTTGCAGTTAAGAATGCCTTCTTTGGTACGTTCGTTTTTCTCTTTTTAGTGCACAAATCTTTTAAGAATTTAGCATAAGTAGGTATTTGTTGAATCATGTCTAAGAGTGGAATGTTCACCTTAACTTGCTTAAATACTTCCAAGATTTTCTCTATTTGTGCACTTGAGTTCTTTTTGAGTCTATTAGGGAATGGAGCTTTAGGAACATAGACTCGCTCAGGTTCAGGTTGAGCTATGGGTTCAGGTTGAGTAGGTGGGTTGGGCGTTTCAGATTGGACGTCAGGTTCAATGGTCAGGTCATATGTGGGTGCTTGATGGCTAGATTGATTGGACGTTCTAGGATTTACCACATTATTGTCAATTTGTCTTCCGGACCGTAATGATACTATAACATTTATTTGTTGGAACGGTCCTTCCTCATTAACCATTTGAACCGGTCTAGGGTTGTTATTTCCTGAAGGTGGTTGATACGATTGATATGAGTTATTAGATCTAGGGTTCACCTCAGGTTGACTTGGAAATCGACCCTTTTCTCTTTCACCTACTATTTGTGCTAGTTGGCTGACTTGTGTCTCTAGCCTTTGGAAGGTCTGGTTGGTTGTTTGTATAAATATTTTTATCAAATTTTCCAAGCTTGTCAACCTAACCTCATGATCGTTATTGTTACTAAACCCAGATGATGTATTATTTTGGTTATACGGGTTTGGTTGTTGTCTAGGAGGTTGACCTTGTTGGTTTGATGAGAAATTGGAATTATTACGCCAACCCGAGTTATAGGTTGATGCCTATGGGTCATTTCTAGCATGGTTATACATGGCATTAACTTGGTCACATTCCGCACAATCCTCCATTACATGACCAGTCTGACCACATCTAGAGCACGGGATAGTCGAGGCTTGATTCACTCGGTTTTGGGTTTGTAGCTCTAAACTTTCCATTCTGCGCATAAGGGTAGCTAGTTTTGATTCAGCCACTATGCTGGCATCTACAGCTAAGACATCTGGTTTGGGTTGATTTGCTATTCTAGATCCAATACTCGGGTTAAGCGGTGTTCTAGCATTGTCTCATTGCATACTATTTTCAGCTAATTCCTCAAGGAAAGTCCAGGCATCATTTTCATTTTTCGACATAAAGTTTCCTTGGCTTACGGATTCTACCATAACCCTAGATGTGGGTGTCAATCCCTCATAAATAATTTGACATAATTGCCATCTCGGAATTCCATGATGAGGGCATTGGGTCAGAACACTTTTGAATCTTTCTAGATTGGAATAGAACGGCTCGCTCTCAGACTGAACGAATGCAACAATTTCATTCCTAATCCTCATAGTCTTATGGTTGGGAAAATATTTTTTCAGGAAAACTTGAACAAACTCAGCCCAACTCCTAATAGATCTTTCGGCTAGACTATATAGCCATTTCTTAGCGTCATCCTTCAGTGCTAGAGGCACGAATTTCAGACGCACTGCCTCCTCAGGAATATGCTGGTATTGCATAAGAGAGCAGATTTCCTCAAATTCTCTAAGGAAGAGATATGGGTCTTCCCTAGAGGTGAACTTAGGCAACATACTCATGTATTGTGCCTTAAGTTCGAAGTCGCGACCCGGTATGGTGGGCATAACGATGCACGATGGCTGAGCAGCCATCGCTGGATAGCATCGATCCCTCAGAGTTATAGGTTGTGCAACAGGTGGGTCCACCACGTTCTCACCCATTGGATCCGGGTGAGGTGGTGCAACAGATGGATTGGGGCTAAGTTCCAGACTGGAATCTAGATGAACTCGTGAGAGTCGATTACTCAAGTCCCGAATCCAAATCTGAGTGCACCGGGTTGAATCAATTTTTGAATTCAAATTACAAATTTAAATTCCAAATTTAATTTCAAGAATTAATTACAATTTTTTTATATTTTCGTTTTTTTAATATATTTTTTTGTGTTTTTTTTTCAAAAGGGAAACAAACAATAGAATGGGGAAAGATGAGAAAGGAATCCTAATCTAGAGAATTTAGGTGAGAAGAGAAAGAAGGCTCAGATGAGAAGGGAAACCTAACTCTAAAGATAGAAAGAGGGTTGGTCAGAAAATTCCTAAGAAAGCACGGTTCAAACAATCCTAGACCTAGTGTCGCTTAGATCTAGACGACTCCTAACTGGTTGAGTCGAATTGATTCGCTTGATTCACCTCCCTCACTTATCAAACCAACTTGGCCAGGCCGTGTATAGCTAGTGAGGGCGCTTCCGACAGAGTCGGTGCCAATTAGACAACCACTTCGCTTGGAAGACTTACGTCAACACAAAAACACTTTCTAGACACCAAATTAAATTCAATCGGCTTCAGGTCATAGCAAGTCAAACCAATTCTTCTCCTTAATTGAGTCCGAGTCCTTAAGGGTCAATGTCTAATTGATTTTAATTTAAGGCTTGGGTGACACTTTAGGATTGTGATTTGTGGGCCACGGAAGGGTGGTGAAATCCCCACCGTATCTTTGCCTACGGAGTTGCCCTTAAGATAGTTTAACTTAGATCTAGCAAAGATAGTCAAACAATGGTCTTTAGAGGGGGCAATTTCAAGGTTGTATGCAAACTAGATTATATGCTTAAATGCATTCGATAAAAACCGCGATACGTACCTTGCCTCCAGCACTCTTCAACAAGAATTAATTTGCAAGAATTTAGCAAGAATAATGCAAACAAAACATTATATGATGCATGCACTAAGTTCTTCTAGTTTTGCCAATTTTTAGGTCATAGTTGAATTATTGCAATTTATGGATTTTTTGCCCTACACATGCAGTTCAGAAAATAGAAATTACGAGGAAAAGAGGCAACAAAGGTTACCTTATGCAATGCTCAGTCGGGTTCACCGCCCGCTCTCGAAATTTCAGATGCTCTTCCACCCAGAGATGAGTCGCGTCCCAGAAAAATTTGAAGCCCAGATGCTTCAAATATGCGGCGATTCCGCCGCTCGTTAAGGTCAGAATGTGCCCGGATTTCGCCGTGCACTCTGTTGTCTCCTGAAACACAAATCCAAATATTTAGATCGCGCACAAGATAAACAGGATAAAATCGAAATCAACAAAAAAACAAAATCTGCGTCGCCTCCCTGGCAACGGCGCCAAAAACTTGATGAGAATTAAATTTATACCGCAAGTGCACGACGTCAATGAAGACGTGGCAAATACGGGTCGAACACAAGGAGGGAGAGATTTGTTATTAGTGTGATTTCGATTGGGGGAAAGAAGGAGAGAAGAATAAATTGGGTTTTTGAGATTTTTGGTTTTTATTATCTAAAGCAAGAAACAAGAACAATTAAAACTAAAACAAGAACAAAGAGGTGAATTCCGTTGGGTGGAGGTTTAGATTTAGGGTTTAGATTAGAGAATTCAGAAACTTATAATAAATCATGTTAGTTATGAAGCATTACATGATAAATGATTTAACATAAACTCAAGTAATCAAAATATACTAATCACGAAATTAAAATAATAACATTTATTCATCTTCTCTTCACCCTAAATCCGTCACCTCCACCCTTTGGAAGGAGTTAGAAACTCATAGAGGGAGGAAGAAGGGGTCTTTGAGACATTACAAAAGAAAACTAAAAGTAAGAAATAAAAGACAGAATTTTATTAATGAAAAGAAGAATACAAAACTAAGATTAAGAATAAAAACTACAACCAAAGACTAAGGACCCTTCTAACATCGTTCTCGGTTCTATTTATAGTTGTTACAAGAGACCTAAGTATAGAATTGGAGAGTACACGTGTCCAGACACGACTGGACAAAATTGGAGCACACGGATCGACTAGGGGGCGGCGGAATCGCCGCATGGTATGTGTGATATGTGGCGGAATCGCCGCACATCATGCTCTGATTTGGTCCAGATTTTGGTTGAATGTTTATGGTATGATTTGATCCTCCTTTACGCGTCTGGATTGATTCTTTCCATTCTTTTGAGCTCCGGATTAATTCTTTTATATATTTGAAGATCTACATTGATTTTTCTTTAGATTTTCTCCAAGATGATAAAAGCTACTCGTGATTTGCAATTAGGTCCTTGTCTTTTTGCAATTAAGTCCCCGGCTACTTTTGTGCTTAAGTCCTTGTTCTTTTTGCAATTAGGACTTGAATGCTTTTATGCTTAGATACATTTCCATTCGTAACCTGATAATCTTGAGCTTGGTCTTTATGATAGAAATGAGTCTTTTGCGCGCGTTTATGCTCGAGATGTGGGTAATTTGCATTCAGGTCCCTGTATTCTGTAAATAAGACTAAACACATACCTTAGTAGCATTTATTGATATAAAAGCAATCTAAATGAAAGACATATGATGCAATGTATGCAATGCATCATAAACCATTCAACTGGTCACTTAAGTGAACTTAAGGACCAGACCAAAGAGAGTCTCACCAGTCGAACGGACAAACATTTTCCGGTCAACCGATGATGCATCTGGATCGAGTTTGTTGGAGTGTGGATCGAGTTAGTTCGAGTCTGGATCGAGTTGGGTTGAGTGTGGATCTAGTTAGTTCGAGTCTGGATCGAGTTAGTTGGAGTGTTGAACGAGTTAGAACGATGGGAGTCTCACCGGTCGAACGAAACACATTTTTTGATCGAACGAAACACATTTTCCGGTCGACCAATGCATCTACATCGAGTTAGTTGGTGTCCAGATCGATTTAGTTCGAGTTTGAATCGAGTTTGTTCGAGTCAGGATCAAGTGAGTTGGAGTGTGTTTCGATTAACCTCGATGAAGCAGTGACAAGTATGGGTCGAGTGCATAGGGAGGTGTGTCAATTTTGGTTCTAAAGAAATCAAGTGGAGAATAAGGGGAGAAGAAGTTGATTACACTAAACTAGGCTTCACTAAACTAGCAACTAACAAACGAGAAAGATAACAACTCAAGATTAAATAAAACTAAACTAAGCAACTAAGAAAGCAAGATGAAATTCAGCAAGGAAAACCCCAAAGGGGTGGAGTGTGAGTACACATGTAATAAGGTGGTGAAAATTGCATTCGATATGACACGAGCATAGGTTGTGTTTTCATGCATAGAAAGTGTCTAATAATTGTGACAAAATCTATCAATCCAATCACAAACCTAGTAAATTAACATGAGCATAAGCAAGTTAGTTATTAATAACCTAAACAAGCATGGGGAATGTCTAAGAGTTGTGGTAAAACCCATCAAGTTAAACATTCTCATTTAAACAAACAAACATATATTCACATTCATCATCTATTGCATAAGATAACATTCATTTTCATTCTTTATTACATGTCTAAACATCATCTCCACCCCCAAAGGGGATGAAACTACTCACTACACATTAAGCTAACAATTATATTAAGAAAGTAAAACATTCAAACTAATTATGCTACGATTAAGGAAATAAAACTAAGCTAAACATGCAAGCATTAAAAGAGACATCATGAAAACAAAACTAAGAAAAATTATTTATTGATGACTCACATAACAAGTAGCATTCTTCTCCACTTGAGTTTTGCTCTAAGACTTACTCCAAGTAGAGAGAATGACCACCAAGCAATGAGTGATTACAAATAAGGAAGAAGTGTTATATTTATAGGCATGAAAAAGGCAATTAGGGACAATCACCAGGTTAGTGTGGGTCAAGTTAGTTGGAGGCTGGATCGAGTTAGTTGGAATGTTTAATGAGTTGGTCCGAGTGTGAATCCAATTAGTTGGAGTGTTGAACGAGTTAGTTGGAGTTTGTATCATAACTGAGAAGGTATAATGAGAATTAATGACAAGTTCAACATAACAACCTATCACAGAGCAAATAAGAAGCACACTAGAAAAGCTATATTTTGCAATTTCTAATCTTCAAATCCTTTCGTGCTTGTCTTTCTAATATGATGACCCAACATATGACAACGGGAACTTCGGATAGGATCCGTATCTCGAATACTCGATGGAATTCGTTTCTTATTTAGTCTTCTGGATCTTCGATTTGTAATTAGCGGTTCAATTTTGTTGACATCGAATGATCGAGTGTGGGACGACTGGTTGTAGATATAGGATATATTGGTATTTCGTTCATCTTTCTGTAATTCTCAGAAGTTGTTAAAACTCAGACAATTAGCATCCATGTGACATTTTGGAAAGTAAAACCCAAAGCTCCAACTTCCAACAATCATTACATATACAACAAATTTCAGAGTTACAAAGCTATATATAATAACATACGAAACTTAAATAATCGAAAGGAAAACTACATTTTTGTTATAACACAAGCAAACCAAAGATTAAAGATTGGGGGATGGAGAGAGATACGTATTTCATTTCATTGTCACCAAATATGTACAATAGTCCCCAGTATATAGGATGAGGATGTAGTAGGGGTTACAACCAAAATAAATGGAATTACACCATATTAATAAGAGTAAAATCTACTTAAGCTATTAGGGGTTAAGGAAGGTGAATCATCCACAAAACCTTTGGAATTCTCAACACTCCCCCTTGGATGATCACCTTTATACGCTAAGGATGTTGCCTCGTTAAAAACCTTACCAACAAAAACCCAATGAGATAAAAACTTGGTGAAGGAAAAAAGAGTGCAACGCGTATGATGCTCCCCCCACTTCAACATACATTGACACCAATTTTGAAGACAAAATTCTTAAGGACTTTGGTGGGCAATGACTTTGTAAATAAATCCACCAAATTCTTGCTTGATTGGACTTGATCAGTTGTCACTTGATCGGTCTGCCTCATTAAGACCTTGCCAAGTAAAACCCTGTGGGACAAAAACTTGGTGAAGGAAAAAAGTGCACCGTATAATTTTCTGCCTCAATTCAACATACATTTATAACACTCCCTTAGATAATATGCGTTATGTTTATGTCTCGTTAAAAACCTTGCTACAAAACTCTGTGGTAAAAAAGTAACTAAGGAAAATAGTGCATAACATACGCTAACAAAATTGCACAAGTTGCATCATTAAAAACATTTAACCAATAAAACCTTTTCAGACAAAAAATTGGAAAAAGGGAAAAATAGTGCAACTACAAGCCTTCTGGGCTTTATCCTTCAGGGATATCCATCCTTCAGGGATGATAAATACAAATGCGCTTCCCCTTATTCGCAGTTTACCAAACTTACGAATATATTTTAAGAAGTCCTTAAACACAAAATTGCATGGGGATTCAATAAACAAATACATGATATTTTAACGGATTTAATGAATATTTACTATATTTCACTTAGATAATAAGATTATGAAATATGTTTGCGCAATTTTTCTCAAATAATATGTTGGGAGTAATACAAATTGTGGTAACTTTTGATATGAATATGTTACCTCAAAAGATATTACTTATAGACAATTTAAAGATGTCTCATAATTATATTGATGTCCTAGCGATACGAGAATGTAAGAATCAAGAACTGATTCACCAACTTGCATAAAATTGTAATGACTCCACGCAATGACACCAAAATTTTGTGATAGTAATTGATGTGGATCCGACATATAAGAAACATTGCTAACGTAAATCTTTATCGCATGACTAGAAATTGGTAGATCCTTGAACGTCATCTAAATGTTTTCAGATGAATATTATGCTTAGATAAAACATTTACTGTGAACCTTATTAGGTTTCAAGTTATAAGAAAATGTTCATGACATTTTGATAAGGAACTTCAGGTCCTATTACAATTGGATATTTGTTGATATACAATAGATGTCATTTCTTAATGTCATTTCAATGTGAGTATTAAGTAGAATATATTTTTCTACAATACTCACTTTCTACAATTGAATCATTATAGAAATTCTCTTCTAGAGAATGTTCAAACTTCAGGTTGAAAAATAATTGAGTTTTCTCTGGTCATTTATTCCAAAAATTGTCCATTAAATATTTCCTAAGTTTTCAAAAACTCTGATGGAGATCTTATGACATCAAGCATGTTATTGAAGGGAATGTGTTCTAAAAGTTTTACTTTTAAATGTCAATTATTATGAATTGAATGAGAAATCATTTTGTTCCTTGTTTATGTTATTCGTCTTTTGGAAGTGTTAAGGAAGAGACTCTTGGTCCTTAACCGTAGAGCTCTAAAATATATTGGTTTACATAAAACAAAAGATATTCGCAATCATGGTAATTAACAAGGAACATTAATTACCGAGTTAAGATTGTCGTGTTGGTCATAGATCATTGTAGCTCTACAAGTGAGTGACAACACGGGTACACAAAAGAGGAAAATAGTACTTTTGTATACCGAATTGACCTAACAAGTAAAATATTATAGGAATGTGTTTCTGTGTCATTAATATTTTACTGTGTCCTTGGTCCTTTGATATGAGACTTATATCTGATCGCTTAAGGAGTTCTTAATTAGACTAGTGTCTTGAGCTATCGATGAGTGTAGTGTAAAGGCATTAGTTGGTTAAGTATAACTTTCGTTGGAGAAGATAGTTAGTCAAAAGATTATCATTGCCCCTCTTAATTGAGTGATGATATTAGTGGGCCCCTTGATAAAGCAAAGTTATAATGTGCACAATGTGATTTGAGTTAAGTGACATATTTATAACTAGCTTAAAGAGATCAAGAAATGAATACTAATACAAAGATGACACAATGCTACTTTGTATGTATTCTTAATATCATGAGGCAAGGGACGGACACAAGTGGTGCACTCCACCATTAAATGGATCGGGTTTTGGTTCGAGTGGAATTAAGACATCTAACTAATTGGGAGCTATAATGTGTAGCTGGATACCACTTATAGCTTATGATATTAAGCTCTTAATATCACTGTCAACTTAGTTTAGATCATCCCATAGGTCACACCACAAAACTGGGAAACAAGAAATGGGGATTTTGAGTTCATAAGATGTGTCGGGTTTCATGTAGAAAATATGACACATGGGGTGAACAAGCAAAATCAAAATTATGTTGTGATTAATAACATAATTAGAATCTAAATAAAATTCATATGTGATGTAAATATTATGGGGTGTAATGATTGATCATTACATAGGATAATATGTTACATAAGTTGTGAATTTACTACTAATCCCGAAATGTCAAATTTTGTAGGGGTTAAACCGAAATTTGACAAGTCTGCAGAACAGTGCTCCAACGATCGACTGGTTAGCAGTAAACAGTCGACCGATCGGGCACGGTCGACCGGACGTGTCTCGACCGATAACAGAGAATTTTCATCTGTTCGAACGGTCAACCGAATGTGATCGGTCGGTCGACCGAACATTGCGATGGAATAGTTCCTGTTACGAGCGGTCGACCGAAACCTGGTTCGAGCGGTCGACCGAAACCTGGTTCGAGCGGTCGACCGAACCTCCAAACGGTCGACCGGTCCAGACGGTTAATGCAGAATTAATTTAAGAATTAATTAGATCATGCATGGAATTGGTCCATAATTGATTTAATTCGTGGCTAAGATTATTTATTATTAAATAATGGATGGTTAGATGGAATTTTGTATGAAATCATGGGCAAGAGGTTGCACATGAATAGGTAATTTGGAGAGAACTTATAAATACAAGTTTATCTCATTACCTCCTTAATTAATTCATTATTTTCTTATGCGAAATTCTCTCTCCATAATTCTCCACGAAAATTCCTTAATTCTTAAGTTTAGTTTTAGTTCTTAAGAGATCATCTTCTCAAGGGAATTAAAGAGGGGTTAGTAATTGGATTCTAAACCCTATCGGAGATTGAGAGACTAGCTTCCCTCTCTCCGATCTTGTTTAGAGTTTGGTGAATACTCGGAGGCATCCGGCGCAGCGAGGAGCATCCCCAACGTCTCCGAATCTTCAAGAAGTTTTAGAGAACTTCTAGGTATGAATTTCGGAGCCCATATTTGTTTTAATAAAGTTTTGAAACTAGATATTGAAACAAATTGATGCATGCATGAAATAAATCATAGAAAAATTGTAAATTGATCCTTATTGTGCATAAATTTCGAAAATATATATGTACAATTAAACATGAAATCCTTTCAGTTATAAATATAATAAATAACAATAACTTTTGTTATTGGATGAAACATATGGACGACTAAGATCAACTTCGCATCATTCTTCATGATGACTTTGATTGAAGAGGTTATATGCACACTCTTACTTGTTTCTTTATATAGTGATCTTTTCAAAAATTGTATAGTGCATCTTTTGATTTTTGTCATCATATAATATATTTTGTCATATTAGTCCTTCAGGGACTCTCATATAAGTACCAATATTAAGTGACTTATAAAATTTTAAAGCCACAACATATCTTATATGCATATCATATTGATCATGTAACAGAACTTATTATCAATATTACTAGATAATGAGTAACATCACGATGGATGTTGGGTCCTGCGAATACCCTTATATTACTCCTCGCTTTATAATGTATCACATGTTTTTCTGATTTCTATTTTTATCCTTCAGGGATATAATTTCAGAAATCAGGACTACAAGTTCAAATAGTATATTTATTCAGCGAGTTTATTATATATTGTTCGCCTTCTTTTGTTTATATCAAATACGAATGCTTCTGGCATTCTTATAATATCATAGGTTTTGGATCCATTTTTCTTTTCTTGAGATAGCAAGCATGCTATTAAGAAGGCGAATGAATTGTCGACAATAATTTTAATAATTATTTAATATCTCTCGTATCAACATATATAGTTGATTGCAAGTTTTACGTCAATAATAATCAAATGCTCATCGTTCCCAAAAATTTAGGAATTGACTGTTCTGTATCCCTGTAATTTGATTGATCTTTTGTTTAGCAGCTGCATTTATTTTTACGGGTTTATATTCTTCAGGAATAACCTCTTCAGGAGGTGCAATGAGAGTGACTAACTTTTATTTTATTTCCACAAATAATATATGTTATGGTCCACGCTTCTGGCATTGGTTGAGCTCAAATATATTTTATCATGTGGAGATCTTCACTTTATATTATGTGGTCTATGTCTAGTAATATTAGGCGTAGTCACTCTTTTGTGATCAATAAAAATGTGTGACAATTACTTGCTAGATATTGCAAGATAATGATTTTATGAACTTCAGGTTCAATCATACTTGTACGTATATTCTCTTATGAACTTCAGGTTCAATATAGTACATTTTCCTGACATTCTTTAAGCTTCTATCTTCTCCCCCTGATGCCAGAAAATGTATATCATATATATGATTATTGGATTGGACAATAAAACTTAGCCCTTCAGGAGCTTTAAATCGCAAGAGAGAAACAATTTATTCATTATTGTACAAGTAAAGTAGGGGAATATTCATAACATGATGTATATCAACCATAAAAATTAATGAATAATATTAGTAGGTATATATGCACATTAATGTATAATGTATAAATTTTAAGATCCCATAATGATCAATATTGAGAGATATTTTAAAAACAGAGGGGCTCTCATTTTATTGTGCAAATCGGTCGACAAATTTGACATCATTTTGGTCGTGATAGAAGTCAACAAAATTATCTAAAGCTTTACAAAAATAATACCAATGATGACGTCCATAATTAATATAAGGGATGATTTTATTTAGGCACTTCTGGGCATGTTTCGTCTTTTTGATATCATCTTTCTTTCATACTTCTTATTTGCACAAAATTTAGTAAACTGTTTATGCTCTTTTTTTCACGATACTTTGTAGTGTGTACTTCCGGCACACCAAAAAAAATAAACAAGAAAGGTATCGTGATTTTCCAACAACTCTCATGACCTTCAATAATCGGTGATGCATAACCCAAAAGAGTATTGGGTCATTAGTTTGTAAAGTGATCAATATTGTTTTTTCTTTTACTGCTAATCTCTATATATCTATGAACTTCTGGTCATAGGGTTTGATTTAGAGATCGACGTGCATTTTTACTCAATTAGTTATTTGCACGTCGTTTAGATGGCCATATGAATCCTTCATGGATTATCATAAAATTTCATAACCTCATTAAATGAATGATCTCTAAATCTTTGTATAGTAGCATTTTATGAATATTAAGATATTCACCTTCTGGGCAAATGCATATCAATTTTAATAACAATGATCACATTGTAACATGGTACTATATATATACAATTCCACTATATTGTAGCACATTGTACTATATATATACATCTATCAAGATGGATATTATGTGCTCACGAGATGAATGCTCGTATTGATTGTGAATAATCATGTGATGCATCAAAATTAACAAGTAATAATCACATGCTTGAACCACTTTACAAATACTCTTTTAATCAACATGATACCAAGAATTCATATAACTTATACTAAGCAAGTGAATCAATACAAAGTTGCATGAGATATATATCATTCAATTTTAGAAGCACTACTAAATATGTAACTATTTCTTTTCATGCTTCATTTGATCGAGATTTCATGAAATTTGGATCAATAACTCGATGTTTTGTCCAACCACAAAAACAGACATGAGATTAAATCATAATACTTTTAAAATCATTTTAACAAATATGATAGTAAAACAAAATCACAACCTCCATTTTATCTTGATGTGATGCTTCTTTCTCTAGTCATTAATATTTAAAAGGCAATGAGTTAGGTTCAACGTCCATAATCCATGATAAGATGTCATTCTTATCCATGATGTCAAGTATAGAGTTAAAAGTCATAAGTTACAAGCATCAAAGCATAATTGGTACATGCATGCAACTTATTACCTTTTTTCTATCAGTGCATGCTAAATTAAACATCTCCAAACGGAATATATTATAATGTACTTAAATCATATGATAAACAAAAATGCATATTAGCAAATCCAAAAGCAACATATATTGATTGTATATATGTAGTCTCATTTATTTTATATATATACAAAATTGTCATGATATATTCTATGCACCATGTGGGTAAATTAATTACCTCGTGATGAACAAATACACATTCAATGTGTAAGTAAAATATCCATATATGTCTTTTAGATAGAAATTATGCATATCAACATATTAGCATGTAAATTATTATATCTAGAAGAATCTCATCGTAACTGAATAAAAATTACAAGTATGGAAATATATTGGACTAATGAAAGTACTAACCAATATAAAACATTTTCTTACGAAAAATTTAATATTATAACCAATGCTAAACCATGACATTATATTTTATTTTATTTTGTCTTTTGAACATAATTTGTTGGGTAAAAACAACAATTATTGACTAATGCATCAATGTATTATAGTACATGTCAGAATAACCAATAAAAATCACGAATTTAAAAATGTATTTGTTGTGCAAGATTTAAATTAAGAACTAAATAATGACTCCCCTCCAACATAAACACATTAATATATTGACCAAAATAACAAAATAAATATCCGAAAAATCATATAATCACGTCACAAAAGATCTTATAAATTCTGATTTTTGTTGTTGTTGTTGTAAAGCACTAAGATATACCATTGTCCGAGATTCACATGTCCAAGAAAAAAATTTATTTCATTTTTAGAGTATACATATACAACCCTCAATTGATTGAAAATGGTTTCTTTATTAATCATGCAAGATGGAATCACTTTTCTAACCTTTGTTTTTATCAAAACAAATAATTTTTGACAGATAAACGGAAGAAATTATGTATGTCACATTGGGAATCAAAACATGGATTTGTTACCTTGAGACTTGAGTGACACCAAAGGTTTTAGCCGGTAGTAGAACTTTCGTGCTGATAACGTGTTATAAAACAAGCAAACCAAAGATTAAAGATTGGGGGAGGGAGAGAGATATGCATTTCATTTCATTTCATTGTCATCAAATATGTACAATAGTCCCCTATATATAGGATGAGGATGTAGTAAGAGTTATAACCAAAATAAATAGAATTACACCATATTAATAAGAGTAAAATCTACTTAAGCTATTAGGGGTTAAAGAATGTGAATTATCAACAAAACCATTGGAATTCTCAACAATTTTCAGTATTTTTTTGAGATATTAAAATCATGGGTTCAAAGAAATTCACAAAATGAGGATAAAAACCAAAAAAAAACGTGAGCAACTCACAATATCTTTGCCTTAAACATTGAATGTCAAAACTTTGACTTCAATAAAACATTTTAGAAGGGAAATTCTTTAATGACAGCACTGAAACATTTGCATCGATCAAAAACCTTTGCAACATATCATCCAAGTATGTATGTCTTCTCCCAACGACAGTTAGTTGGTAAACTATATACACTTAGTTGGTAGCAGGAATGAGTTAGTTGCTAAAGTCATGACAGTTAGCATCCTGGGTGACGTTTTGACAACTTAAATCCAAACTCCCAATTTCCAACAATCATCAAATATACAACAATTTTTGAACTTGATAAGGTTGAATAACATACCAAACATAATTAATCGAAAAGAAAACTAAATTTTCTGTTTTTTCAATATATTGAAATCACGGGTTCAAAGAAATTCGCAAAATTAGAAAAAAAACTAAAGAATGTGAGAAAGTAATCTATTCCGTGCATTAAACGTTGGATCCTAGTATTTTTAATATTTTTTGAGAATATTTTTTGTGGAGACAAAGGACATGAAAATGTAGGCTAAATGTTGGGTTTCTCTAACTTGTAACCCTAAGTTGAAGACAACGACATTCTTGTAATTAGTTAAAGATGCGGATGACAGTTTTGGAAAAATAAAGATGTCATAAAAACTTAAAATTAAAACGAACTTTTCAACCCATTTATCATTGAAGTGAATAGACTCTTGTGACTTGGAATTAATTTCCCAAGAAAGTAAATCCCGGGGTTGACACAAAGGCAACACTTTGGGAAAAGATTTTTTTATTCTTTTTTTACAGAATAACTACAATCAACTTGTTTTGCAATCTAATAAGTGTCACCTATTCTACATGAGCCCCTAATGCCCTCCATCATGTATATTTTATTTGTCGTGTAAATTAGTAAAAAAATCCTGTAGATCGTCTTATGTCCAACTAATACTCTAAATATAGAGAATGAGATGTATAATTCCTTGAAAGAGGTTTAATTGTAGAACTAAATTACTTGGAATCTCTTTTATTTTGTTAGATTATTGACATCATCTCCTGTACACATAAGATTTAATTGCGTATTTATTGTTTTTTCTCGATATGTTGTTGTATTTCTTATCTTTTTCGTTCTCTTCATCTCCAGCAGAAATTGTGTACCAACAAAAAATCCAGAGTATTATATGTAGGGGTGAAACTTTGTGTCCGAAATCCGTCAATCCGACCGATTCCGTATTCGAAATCAAAAAAATTATCCGAGAAAAAAAATCTGCAACCGAATTTGTATTCGGATATAAACATTCGTAAAAAAACGAAGCGAATTTGGATATTGGTACATCCGATTCGAATAATATCCGGTTCGTTTTTTATATGCACATATAAATAATAATAAAATACAATATATATGAATTAAATTATGTTATTTATATTATATTTAATATTTTTTCATGTAGGCAAAAAATAAAGGCTGAAATTTATTCTTGTTTAGATCAATCAAAAAATATTTTTTTAGTCTATTCGGATTTTTTAACGAATTCGGATATCCTAATTCGGAATGAATTTTAAACTTAATTCGGATGCGAATTTATTTGAATTCGGATCCAAATTCGACGGATACGAATTCGGATCCCTTTCTCATACATTCGATTGGGTTCGAATTCGGATTCGGATTCAGATTCGAGAAAAAAAAACGGATACGAATTCGGATACTGACACATCCGCTTCGTATCCGTTCCGTTTTCACCCTTAATTATATGCACATTAATGGAAAAGAACAGAATCTACGAATCAAATTGAAAAGGTGATTTGGTCTTATCAATCCACATTACAAATAGTAGTTTATTTTCTTGGGATCATCACAATATCACAAACGTAATTATCTCCGAAACAAACAAAAGCAGTGCCAAATTCCTTTTCTTTCACTTCACTAATTGGTTGCCTAAATCAGGTGGAAGGGCTCAATCCACTCCTTTTCTATACATGGAAGCTGGCATGAGACTTTGGACCTAAAAAACGTTTTCTTGACCAAAACCAACCATCACAAATCACAATTACACAAGCGTGTCCCAAAGGCCACAACTCATCCAATCCAGCGACATCAAACCCTCCCAACCTTGTAAAAGTATGACATTTTCACCTATACCCTCCTAGAAAGAATATTGCTTGAATTTGCCTAATTTCTAGCATTTTCACAGACCCCTCTGATTAGCGTCAACACGAGAAACTATCAAATTTTGTTATATCACGAATTTTCATTAAAATAGTTTGATCATGTCATGATCGTTTTGGACTTTCAATATCCTCAAATGCAACGATGGATTGGAAGTATTTAGGTACAATGTATAGGGAAACTTTACATTTTAATCTCCATGTTGATCAGGTGCTACGCTTGTTGAGTGTCTACTCTCTTATAGTTCTTATAATGTCTTTGTGAGCCATCTACTTTTCAAGTTTGGATTGAGAAATAGGAGGTGCATTTTAGGTCCTTGAACACAAAATCTACCAACTTAAGGTCCATACCGCAATCACCAATTACAAAGTACAAACACAAACAATTAAAATAAATAAAAAAAAAGAATGTAGTTAGCAGTGATAACAAAGCAAAGGAAGAGTGAATGGTAACGGTCCATCCCAACCAACCAACCAACCAACCAACAAAAAGTCCATTTCTCTTTTCTCTCTCTCTCTCTCTCTCTAAAAACAGCTGTTACCTCCAAAATCCGAAACCCACCACAGATTGCTCCCATTCCAGCAACACCAAACAACCCAACCCAAACGGCTAAACCCACACCCCCTCTTAAATTAGCCACTCTCCCGCCTCCAACTTTATTTAGACACCAACCCAATTAAAATCCACACCACACCCTTCTCTCCCATCCCCATCTACATGGGCCCACCCCATTCCCACCAATCCACCCCCGACAGCCACGTGTCCCTCCTCCTCCTCCTCCTCCTCCTTGCCATGGCCACCGTCCACCTTGACCCCTGGAAGCCCTCCTCCAAGCTGAAATCCATCCGTACCCTCGACACCCCTCGGAAACCTCACGAGGAGGAGCTCTCCGCCATGGCGGTGGAGCCGGTGTCGGCTCGGGCTGCGTCGCTGCTGGGGAAGGGAGAGAGAGAAGGGGGAGGGAGTGCGGTTGGGGATATGCCGGGGAAGGTCAGGGCCAAGTCGCTGATTCAGATGTGGAGGGAGATGGAGGAAGGCGGGTGTAGTCCTAGGTTTGAGGTCTGTGAGGACACCGGGTGGGAGTCGGATCTGACAAGGTTGGAGGAGGATGGTGGGGAGGAGAGGAGAGGGTTATTGGTTGATGGGAAGAGGAGGAAGGTGAGAGGACGTCAGGAGGTGGAGAGGTTGATGGAGAGGTTTCGGATGGAGAGGAGAAAAGAGGTCGAGCGGTTGGCCGAGGTTAGGGCCGTCTCGGGGTTCGCGCATCGGAGGCGCATTCAGGTTTGGGAATTTTTTTTTTGGGTTTGCTGTTGTGTTTGGGCCGTTGAGACGGTGTTGGGATTGCGTGGATTTGCGTCTTTAAGCCTTCGAGACACCGTTGGAATTGTATGGATCTTGACGAGTTGTTTCATGATTAGATTGGATTGAGAAATAAGTGGTGCATTTTTGTTTTTGTTTTTGTAAAGATTTGTTTTGTTCATAGTTGCATCTTTGAGCTGTTACAACAGCATTTTCAAAGTATGAAATTTATTCAGATGCGCTGATTACATCGACTAGGAGACAGATTAAGGTATCTGTTTTCGTGATTTTTGGTTTGTTTTGTAATTTGCATTTTCGAAGCTTTGAGACGCCCTTACAATTGTAAGGGATAAATTTAGTTGTTTAAATTGCATAATGAGATGGATTTGCATCTGAGAGTGCATTGAGGTTTCCGTTTTGTAATGAATTTTTGGTTCCTTCATGCATTGCATCTTTAAGCAGTGAAGACACATTTGAAGGATTTGATTTATGTCTAATTGTGAAGCTGTGTAATAAGATTGGAATTGACCACAATTATAGGATAACAACTCAAATATGTGTTAAAGATTGGTGGTACTGTAAGATCTGAGATGTATTGGATGGTTTGGGGCAGGGTGTGTGGGGATTGACAATTATGGAAAGTCAGCAATTTAAGATCACTTGCTCTTTGTAGATGCGAAAAGCTATGGTAAGTTTATTATCACTGAGATGAGAGGAATAATCACATTCATATAGATTCAAATTACAAGTCGAGGCACTATGTTCGGGTTCCATGAATCATTGAATCGGCTGCTTGGTAGGCAAGTCGAACACCATATTGTGCATTATCTGACTGCAAAAATCAGTCAATAGGATGAGTTCAAAGGTAATATGAAGGATATGATATTTACGACCCACTATTCCCTTCCTTCTAATCATTTCTAATTAACTAGAACCGTTTTTCCTTAAATTGGGAATATTATGTAGCTAATATTATCAACGACTTGTTTGCAGACCTTCCTTAGATTCAGAGCGTTGCGCCAACAGGTGGTGATTCAGGAACAACAGTGCCATCAGTCAACAGTGAAGGAACTTGATCAACTACAAAATGGAACTGCCATTTTGTTTCTCAGGTAGTCTTTTAATGGATTTTGAATCGGATGGTTTTTTAAGTATATTGCAGAGAGAATATAACATGACTTTTTATGGAGTTTGAATTTGTTTGATAATTTTGATATTCTTAATGCCTATGTTGAAAGAAGAATATCCAGAACAGGAAAACATATCATCTAACTTCCATATGGAAACATGACCATGAGATACAATATTGTCATGGATTCATGGTCATTTATATTTGAAAGGAATGACAATTTTCAAAATTTTCCCGACATTTACAACATTAATTTTCTATTAAATAGAGGTACATGCATTCAGTGTCCTATTTTTCCAATTATGAACGATTTCACGTTGCAAGAGTGATAAGAGGGTGCTTAAATATCACTTATTCACCTAGATTTTTTTATTGTAGGAGATCCATGTATTCATGCTAACTTCGTATAGATAAGAAAGGTGGTGGACAATGTCTTTTGGGAGATTATTAGTGCACATATTTTACATTGATATTTGTTACAATTAAACGGAAAATAATTCTCACTGTTCCAATTTTAATGAATTAGGCAACAATTCAGTCCTGCACCCGCCAAAGAGCGTACGGTTAAACCATATGTCCAGAATGAAAGGACCTTTCACATGAAACACACTAATACTTCTTCAGAGCCCCCTGTTGTGGCTGCCCAACAGCAGGGCACTAAGCACGATGAAGCACTAAAGCAGCAGGATTTGGGCAACCTACATCCAGAAGAGGATTCTTTGCCTTCTGGAAGTGAAGACCTGCAAGAAGATGATCGAAATTCCGACGTGGCTTGGGAAGAAGGAAGCTTGCAAAATATTGACTGGGAGAGAGCAAATAATTCCTCCAATCCACGGAGTGAACAAGATGAGGTGATAATTGATGAACGGGATATTGACAGTGATCCACACAGAGGAGACACCGACGGCTCATGGTCAAATGGTGTTTCTCCTTCTCCAAGGGACTGGGAAAGTCACAGAGAAACAATGTATAATGACTTGCTTGAAACATATTCAGATAATTTGGAACTCCGGGAGCTTGTTGAGAGGTGCTAGATTTGAAACTTTGTGAATCAAAACAGTATACATATCAATTAGAGTTTAGACTACAGAATTTAAGAGATTACCCTTTTCTATTTCAGGCGGACTGTCTCCACGTATCTTGCTAGTGGGTTCAGAGATGAACTGAACAGAGTCCTGTTATGTTCATTACGGAAACGACAATTGGGAGAAGGGTGCCTCAGAGGGAAGGATGAATACCAGTGTAATCATGGATTTGATGTTAGGAATCAAGTTGCATCCTCTTTCTCGCCAATGCCTCTATCATCCCAAACATACGACAACTCCTACAACAATGACAGCCCATTATCTGATCAGACTTTTCTTGTAAGTTGGATTGCCTTTTCTATTTCAAGCCAAACAAATTATGTTCTTCCAATTGAAGGTATGAGAAACACGTTCTTTATCTACCAAACCTATTCCACAAAATAACGTCATACCATTTCAGCAAATGGACGTCATGCATGATATGAGGAATGACATTGCAAATATACATCATGAAATTGGGGATCTGCGGAAGTTGGTTGAGAGTTGCATCATGAAGAACCCCGACTTCCAATATTCTGCTCGACCGAATGTCAATGCTGTAGTTTGTAACTCAGGTAGATGCAATTATTTACAGCACAAGTTGCAGTAGGCTTGAAATGTTTCATGTCTTCAGTATGGTAAATAGTTCTCATTCAGTTTTTCAACTAATTAATTCATTATGATGTTTATGTAATCTCAGTTTCAACAGGTAAACCTCTACAAACTTCTAAATGGGAACCTGCAAAAAAAGGTTGTTGCATCTGCCAGGAAACACAAATTGACTCCCTACTGTACAGGTAAAATATCTTTCGGCCATTGTGGGACCTGAACTGCATTAAAAGGAATTGCCAAACCATGATGGTTTGAGATATGGTTAGTGATGTTGTTTAGGCATACTGGAGAGGAGGTTGAGGCTCAGAATGAAAACAAAACATTCTGCATTTAACCTGCTTGTTCTCTATACGATAAAGGCCCTTTGTAAATCTTTAGCATTCTGAAACTGTTACTAATATATCTATGAAAACTGTAACTAATCTTTAGCACACCAAAATAACTTTGATCAATGACATCTCTTTAGTTTGCTTACGCTCAGAAACCATGAATAACATTTTCTAAGAAACGCAGTATTCAGCTTTCCTGCACTAATAACTTAATAAATCATATATCTATATGTGAGACATGAACTTGACCAATAATCTAAGGCCTTAAGATCTATCCTTTGCAGGTGTGGCCATATGTGTGCTTGTTTTAGTTGTGCACAAGATCTGCAACAGAGTCGCGGCAGATGTCTGATCTGTGAAGCTCCTATCATGGATGTCGTTCGGGCATATACACATACTAACTAACCGAAAGTACTTCGGTGTATTGTGGAACATCGGGAACAAATCACAAGGAAGCTTTCTTTACATGACTGCACAATTTTTTTTCCCAAGGTGGTGCAATATTTGTAAATCATAGTAGAATAGCTTGATGTTTAACATGCCGCCCTTAGGATCGTATAATTTACAAGAAGTTTACGTCCCGATTGTGGTGAGTTCAATGTAAAATCTTTCACCGAAGATTTTTTTTTGTTGTCTTTTATATTTATTATTGCTGCAGTATACAGAACCAGAGTTGTTTTCTAACTCGTCAATTGTTTGCGTTGTTGTTTATGAATGATTCTTGTTATTGTTATGTTTGATGATAAGTGCGTTTCTTACTTACAATTTACAGATACACACCCTATGTTGTTGCTTTTTCCACCCACCACCTGATGTTTCTTTTAGAGATGCATCGTGAACTCAAGGAAAATGCGAAACACTTAAACCTTGGGCAAGACTTGAGACTACAAAAAAAACAATTATGCGAGCCAGCATGGATGACCATCCACCCCTCCAACACGAACACTGGCAGCCCCAACTCGACAAACTTATCCACCGCCATGGCGCCAATCCCACGAACACCCCTCTCAATCCGTATTAGGGTCTGAGAGGAAAGTTAAATGGAATAGAAGGGAGATGTCAGATGAGATAGAGTTTAGAGTTTAGACACGAGGGTAAAGAGAAAATACTTGTTGGAGAGATTAGAAGAGAGAGAAAAGATTAGACAAGATAATATTATTCTCTAATCTCCCTACCACCTTTAAATAGATATCAAAGTTTTTACTTGATAAACAAAATACCAATTTTTGTTGTTTGCATGCAAAGCGGTCACATACTCACTTTGGTTGACTCCTTAGTTTTTTTTTTTTGAATTTTTTTCAAAATAATCACAAAAAAAAGAAAAATATGCAAATGTGAAACTTAATTGACAGACTATGCACCTTAAAAACGACCCCCTATGATGTCGTTTTCATTAACTGAAAACGGCACCATAGGTGTTTTTGTTGGACCCAAATGGATGTGAAAACAGCTTTCCTAAATGGCGAATTAAAGGAAGAAGTGTACATGCAACAACCTCAGGGTTTTGAGGTTAAAAGAAGTGAAAATATGGTTTGTAAATTAAAGAAATCCATATACGGTTTGAAACAAGCTTCCAGACAATGGTACTTCAAATTTAATGAAGTCATCATATCCTTTGGGTTTAAGGAAACCATTTTAGATCAATGTATATACCTGAAGGATAGTGGGAGTGGATGGATTATACTTGTACTATACGTAGATGATATTCTACTTGCAAGTACGAGTCTTAGTTTGTTAAAGGAGACTAAGGATTTTCTATCAAACAATTTTGATATGAAGGACATGGGTGAAGCTCATTATGTCATCGGTATAGAGATTCACCGTGACAGGTCTCTGGGCATTCTTGGGTTGTCTCAGAGATCATACATATCAAATATGTTAAAGAAGTATTCAATGGAAAATTGTTCTCCAGGGGGAGCACCTATTCTCAAAGGTGACAAACTAAGAAAATTGCAAGGCCCTCAAACAGACTTTGAGAGACTTGCAATGAAGGACAAACCATATGCTTCTGTGGTTGGAAGTCTCAACTACGCGCAAACTTGTACAAGACCAGACATTTCCTTTGCAACAGGATATCTAGGGAGATATCAAGTTGATCCAGGATTGGCACATTGGCAAGCTGCAAAGAAAGTTTTGAGATACCTACAAGGAACAAAGGATCTCATGCTCACTTACAGACAAACAGATCAATTGGAGTTCATTGGATACTCTGACTCAGATTTCGCTGGATGCGCCGATACTAGGAAATCCACATCAGGATATATATATTTCTACTTGCTGGAGGAGCAATTTCTTGGTCTAGTACCAAGCAAAAGGTTGTGGCTGCCTCTACAATAGAAGCTGAGTATGTGGCTTGTTATATGGCATCTTCACAAGCTATTTGGCTGCGTAATTTCATCACACAACTACGAGTTGTAAACTCTATACAGAGGCCCCTAAAGATGTTTTGTGATAATGATGCAGCAGTGAAATTCTCTAACAACAACAAGAGTTCGAGTGCGTGCAAGCATATGGAAATCAAATTCTTGATTGTAAAGGAGAGAATTAGAGATAATATAGTGTCTATCGAGCATATAGGAACGACTAAAATGCTAGTTGACCCTCTTACTAAGGCACTTCCACCTGGTACCTACAGAGAACATGTGTCTAAGATGGGATTAGTCGATTCTTTCAATATTTTGCCTCGATAATATGGTTGTGACACTATTTTGTTTATGTGATATCACACTTTTAATGATCTCTGTTTTTAGTTCATTGAGTTTTTCTATGAACTATTGTTCTGTCGTGGGATGGAATTTATTTGAATAAATATTTGTCATGACATTTGTTGAATTTATTCATACAGTTTTGACTACCACATATAGTATTTGTTTTGACTTCAATCTTGATATCTTAGTACTTTGTAGGGATATACATTTAATAATGTATTATCGCTCGGACTAAGTGTCTTGGAGGTTGTCATATTCAAATAAAGGGTTTTGTGTTCTTTCGGTAAAATAGGCTTGTGGTCGCTCCACATAAAGATATAGCACAAGATATGTTAGGCAAGTCAAGTGGGAGATTGTTGGACCCAAGGTCCTAATGTCCAAATAAAGTGACTTGGCTAACTAATCGATTAGTGTGAGCTAGCCTATTATTAGAACACAATAAGGTTAAGTGGTGGTGGGGTTTACTTTAACATGTTATGGGGGTGTTATATATATATGCATTAGGGTTTCAACACAACACACACCTACATATTTCATCTTCTCTTTGAGAGAGAGACTCCACCCATAGGAGACGGACGTGGTGCTTGTGGGGATCGATCGTCACCAAAGGGAGGAACGACATGGCTTCGTCAAGTAAGTCCCATAAGGATCTATCAATTGGTATCAAGAGCTAAGGTTTTCAAGGTTTTCTCTTGATTAGTTTTTCGTCGTTCCCATAACAACCCAATGAAATCATTGAATCAAATATCGTCAACCATCGTCAATTTTTTCTCTCTCGATCTTTGTTGTTTTCGTTGGGAAACAACTCAAGTATTGGTCTACATGGGTAAATCGACGATGGGCTCGCCGGACATGACGAACATGGGAGGATGCCGCCCACCGTGCACCGGAGCTCGACCCATTTGGGGAGGATGCCGACTTTTCTTGACCACGTTGGGCTGCACCTGGTGGGTCTTGCGCTTTCCGGAGGTGGTGTGGTGCCCAACGACGTTGGTGTTGGTGTCGGAGATGGGTGGTCGGAGGGCGGCATCGGCGTTGGTGTGTTTCTGCATCTGTTTTGTTGAAAAGAAGGAGAGGGGTTTGGAACTTTTGCATCCTATAGTCTATAGTTTCCTTGATCTTCTTTCAACGTAAAGCTTTAGTCTAATGGGCCCACACAAATTAGTGGTCAGTTTTAAATATGAAGATTCGATGATTCCATTTTTGTGTGGCAAATTCACAGTTTTTTTTTTCAAACTTGTCTTTAATGATCAGTTTTGAAAAGTTTTTGAATAGGAAACGTTTTTTTCTATTTCAATCATGTCTCTTTTATTAAAGAGGAATAGTTGTCACATTATTATGATTTAAATGTTAGCATCAATTTCATAATATTAATTATTTCTCCTTTTGGAATGAATGATAATTTATTTTATTGATTGATATAAGATATTTCCATAAATGTAAAATGATATTTATGGTAGTCATTCCAAAATTGATTGTCACCTTGAATATAAATGTTATAAATTAAATATTTATGGATTTGGGACAAATTCAATTATATTTAACTTAGAAGTTAATAATTGACTTTTGCATATTCACCCGTAAAAGTTTATGATGTTGATTTGTTTTTTTGCAAATACATTGTAATTTTGCTTAAGTCTAATTATTTTCTTAGTTGTTGGGTTAATTTTTACATGTTTAAATCCAATCATATATTTGTGAATTTAGCATGTTAATTTTAATATTTTCGTAATAGTGTTTAATATGATTTGCAGAATTTACTGTTATATTCTGAAATTGCTATTTAGTCCATTTTTGCATTGCTTAAATATTTCCTACAATGCATCAAATATAGTATTTCGGACTAAAATCTGGAACACTAGAAATATGAAATATTATATTGTCTGTGTAATTATTTCGGAATTTATTACTTTTAGAATAAAAGTATATTGCAGAATTACATGTAAGGACAGTATGGACCTGACAGCAATAGTTTTCTTTACATATTATGTCAATTTGGACTGATTTGTAACAGAACCTTGCAGTTTTAATTTTAATGCTATTAAAGAGCATTTAGGTTATGTTTATAATGACTTGAAGCAGGGTCGTCTCGGAAAATTTTGAGGCCCTGTGCGAAAATGAACAACGAGACTCCTAAATTTGAAAAAAATTTATCCTCCTAGTTTAAATAATAAAAATTTCACTAACTTAATGTAATATTAATAGAAACTTTTTTTGTCCTCTTAGCAATATTTGAGACAAATTTATCAATGTTTATATGTTATTTAGGTGTTAACACTAATTTTCTTTGCAACCCAATAAATCTATGTACATAATTTTTTTTGAGGCCCCTTTAAAATGAAGCCCAGAATGAGGCCCAGAGCAGGAGCTCACCCTGCTCCTGCTATTGGGCCGGGCCTGCTTGAAGTGTTCTTTAGCATAAAATTGTAATTATTTGCAAATTTAATTTAAACTCTGCAAGAAAATTTTATGAACATTTTGTAAGGGCCTTTAATTCGGATGACTTGGGATCTCACCTACGTGACACCAAGTAGGAAGAGTTGATTGTCTCGGTTACTTAAAGTTGATGTTCAAAATTGCATTTAGATAATTGAGATTAATTAATCTTCACCAACGTGAATTGATTACGCTTGTATCTAAATGGATGAAATGATTTTACTTATGTAATGAATATGTAATATTTAAACTTCCGACGAAGTTATGTTACATAGACCTTTATGTAGGCAAAATTAGTTTCATGTATATCGATTAACTACTAGCATGTTATTATTTCTGCCAACGTAGAAGTAGTAATGATGTCATTTTGTTAATGTTAAACATGTATGAATCTGTATTGCATGTTCTAGATAAAATATTTATGTGAGAATTATTAATTTTGCAGTTGATAATGGTTTGGTACGTGTGCCTTTGTTGAGTGGCACAAACTTCCTTGAGTGGAAGGAAGCACTTTTGTTTCAGTTGGGCTTGCTTGATCTCGACCTTTGCTTTCGAGTGCCAGCTCCTGCTGCACTTATAAGTGAAAGCGATGCGGATGCAAATGCATTTTATGAGAAATGGGAAAGATCCAATAGACTGTCTTTACAGTACATGTTACAACATGTGCCAAGGGATATTAGGGGTCCTGTGACACCTGATACCTCGGCGACCGTGTACCTTGATACTATAGAAAGACAGTTTATTGGGTCTGACGAGGCAAAAGCAAGCGCCTTGATCCAAAAGTTCACTTCCATGCGCTATACAGGGAAAGGAAATATTAGGGAATATATTATGAGCATGCGAGATGTTGCTGGAAAGCTAAATGACCTGAAAATTACCATTACTGATGCCTTTTTGGTCCATTTCATCTTGCACACTTTGCCATCCGAGTATAACCTCTTTAAAGTGTCGTATAACACACATAAAGATGAATGGTCAATAAGTGAATTGTTGACCAAGTGTGTTCAAGAGGAAGAAAGGCAACTTTGTGACAAATTGAATAGCGTGAATCTGGTTTCTCACGTGAATAAGGGGCACAAATCTAAAGGAAAGAAGGTTCAGAATAATTCTGTCAAGAAGCATTCTCTCGGTGTGGCTAACAAGTCCATCGATAAGGTTAAATGCTACTTCTGCAAGAAATCTGGACATCTAAAGAAAGATTGTGCTAAGTACCAGCAATGGTTAAAGAAAAGGAATTCAGGTAATATAATTTCTGTAGCATGCCATGAATCAAATTTAACTTTTGTTCTTGTATCAAGTTGGTAGATTGATTCGGGTGCCACTGTGCACATCTCAACCATCTTGTAGGGGTTCCTGATGCGGCGGTCTCCAACTGAATGTGAAAAGTTTGTCGTTTCGGGAAACCGGATGCGATCGCATGTGAAATCAGTGGGAGACTACAAGATTATTTTAGACTCTGGAGAGACTTTAATTTTGAAAGACTGTTTTTATATTCCATCATTTCAAAGAAACTTAATATATGTTGTTAAATTAGTTAAAGACAACTACAGTGTTTTATTTACTGATTCAGGAGTGTCTTTAATTAAGGGTTCTAAACCCATTGGGACATGTATTATTGATGGTTTATTTAGACTAAATATGTTTTAACTATGGAACACGAAGTCTCTTTAGTTTCTAATAAAAGATGCAGAATACAAAGTAACTCAAGTATGTTGTGGCATAAAAGATTGGGACATATATCCCAAAAGTGGGTGAAGAGATTAGTGAAAGATGGTCTTTTGGGATCATTGGATTTCACGGATTTTAGCACCTGTGTTCATTGTGTAAAGGCGAAAACAACCAACACATACAGAACTTATGCCACAAGATGCAACAGTACTCTAGATTTGATTCATACAGATGTGTGTGGACCTTTTGATCCATGTTTTACACGCCAAAGATATTTTGTCACCTTTATTGATGATTATTCTAAGTACATGTATCTTTACCTCATCCATGACAAATCTGAAGTCTATACAGTTTTTAAGGACTTCAAATTAGAGGTAGAGAAACAAGTGGAAAAACCTATTAAATCAGTCAGATCAGATAGAGGTGGTGAATACTACGGTAGATACACTGAGATGGGACAAAGACCCGGTCCATTAGCACTGTTTCTAAAGGAATGTGGTATAGTACCTCAGTGAAAGAAGACATGAAAGAAGAGTTAGTTTCTATGGATAGCAACCAAGTCTGGGAGCTCGTTGACTTACCTTTGGGAAAGCGACCAATTGGTTGCAAATGGGTCTTTAAGACAAAAAGGAATCCCAAAGGACTTGTCGAACGATATAAGGCCAGATTGGTGGCAAAAGGATTCACACAACGTGAGGGCATTGACTATTACGAGACCTTCTCTCCAGTTTCCTCAAAGGACTCATTGAGAATAGTCATGGCTCTAGTGGCTCATTTTGATCTGGAATTACACCAGATGGATGTGAAAACAGCTTTCCTAAATGGCGAATTAAAGGAAGAAGTGTACATGCAACAACCTCAGGGTTTTGAGGTTAAAAGAAGTGAAAATATGGTTTGTAAATTAAAGAAATCCATATACGGTTTGAAATAAGCTTCCAGACAATGGTACTTCAAATTTAATGAAGTCATCATATCGTTTGGGTTTAAGGAAACCATTTTAGATCAATGTATATACCTGAAGGATAGTGGGAGTGGATGGATTATACTTGTACTATATGTAGATGATATTCTACTTGCAAGTACGAGTCTTAGTTTGTTAAAGGAGACTAAGGATTTTCTATCAAACAATTTTGATATGAAGGACATGGTGAAGCTCATTATGTCATCGGTATAGAGATTCACTGTGACAGGTCTCTGGGCATGCTTGGGTTGTCTCAGAGATCATACATATCAAATATGTTAAAGAAGTATTCAATGGAAAATTGTTCTCCAGGGGGAGCACCTATTCTCAAAGGTGACAAACTAAGAAAATTGCAAGGCCCTCAAACAGACTCTGAGAGACTTGCAATGAAGGACAAACCATATGCTTCCGTGGTTGGAAGTCTCAACTACGCGCAAACTTGTACAAGACCAGACATTTCCTTTGCAACAGGATATCTAGGGAGATATCAAGCTGATCCAGGATTGGCACATTGGCAAGCTGCAAAGAAAGTTTTGAGATACCTACAAGGAACAAAGGATCTCATGCTCACTTACAGACAAACATATCAATTGGAGTTCATTGGATACTCTGACTCAGATTTCGCTGGATGCGCCGATACTAGGAAATCCACATCAGGATATATATATTTCTACTTGCTGGAGGAGCAATTTCTTGGTCTAGTACCAAGCAAAAGGTTGTGGCTGCCTCTACAATAGAAGCTGAGTATGTGGCTTATTATATGGCATCTTCATAAGCTATTTGGCTGCATAATTTCATCACACAACTACGAGTTGTAAACTCTATACAGAGGCCCCTAAAGATGTTTTGTGATAATGATGCAGCAGTGAAATTCTCTAACAACAACAAGAGTTCGAGTGCGTGCAAGCATATGGAAATCAAATTCTTGATTGTAAAGGAGAGAATTAGAGATAATATAGTGTCTATCGAGCATATAGGAACGACTAAAATGCTAGTTGACCCTCTTACTAAGGCACTTCCACCTGGTACCTACAGAGAACATGTGTCTAAGATGGGATTAGTCGGTTCTTTCAATATTTTGCCTCGATAATATGGTTGTGACACTATTTTGTTTATGTGATATCACACTTTTAATGATCTCTGTTTTTAGTTCATTGAGTTTTTCTATGAACTATTGTTCTGTCGTGGGATGGAATTTATTTGAATAAATATTTGTCATGACATTTGTTGAATTTATTCATACAGTTTTGACTACCACATATAGTATTTGTTTTGACTTCAATCTTGATATCTTAGTACTTTGTAGGGATATACATTTAATAATGTATTACCGCTCGGACTAAGTGTCTTGGAGGTTGTCATATTCAAATAAAGGGTTTTGTGTTCTTTCGGTAAAATAGGCTTGTGGTTGCTCCACATAAAGATATAGCACAAGATATGTTAGGCAAGTCAAGTGGTAGATTGTTGGACCCAAGGTCCTAATGTCCAAATAAAGTGACTTGGCTAACTAATCGATTAGTGTGAGGTAGCCTATTATTAGAACACAATAAGGTTAAGTGGTGGTGGGGTTTACTTTAACATGTTATGGGGGTGTTATATATATGCATTAGGGTTTCAACACAAAACACACCTACATATTCCATCTTCTCTTTGAGAGAGAGGCTCCACCCATAGGAGACGGACGTGGTGCTTGTGGGGATTGATCGTCACCAAAGGGAGGAACGACATGGCTTCGTCAAGTACGTCCCATAAGGATCTATCAGTTTTTTCCTAGGACAAAAATAGGCTGACCAGTCACCATCTTCATTCTCTCACACCAAAATTACTCATCACTCCCCATTACTCCCTCTCTCCGGCCACAAGCACTGTTCAGGTTGGTTTTCAATTTGTTTTTTGGATTTTTGATTTCGATATAAAATGTAATGCATGTATAGTTAATGTATGATTGTTATTTTCATGTATGAAATGTAGATTTTGTACACCCAAAGTAATGAGATTCAGTACGAGATTGGTTATAGTTTTTTTCGATGTAATTGTTACATTCGTAGATGACATTCCAAAATATAAGGTAGTTACAGACGGAGGATGAATAATACTGAAATATGATATGATGATTTTTGTGAAACAGTTTGCCGAGTTTGTGATTTCCGAGAAGAAGAGTTTGATATGGAGTTAACCTGCAGGTGGTCACAGTATGAAAAGTATACATATGTTGATGTTTTTGATGATTAGAGCACGGTTACAATGTTATTTTTTATTTAACATCGCGAATACAATTGTATTGTTTGTTCAGAAACAACGCAAGCATTATACTACTGTGCACCAAAGTCAGTTGACTGAGAATTATCAAGCAATGACACATACATATAGCCAATATGAAGCAGGTCCATCATCGGCAGTTCCTCGGTCTTCTTTTGAATCATATGAGCACACACCAATTGACATTAGTAATTACGAAGCAGACATGTCCAATTACATTCTCAAGGAAGACGGGTTGAAGATGCAGACAGTGATGAGACATATGATAAGATGGATGTTGAGGAGAAAGACATTGTTGATGTAGATTCAACATCACTTCCAGAGTTGCAGAACATGTTTCATCATATGGCAGACGCAATGAACCGAGAACTTGGTGACAACGTACATGAAGTTGTTGTTAATAATGTATTACTGACATTGCCAATACTTCTGGATTTGAGGCACTTGTCGGACGTAGAGCTGGTGAGAAATGGATTAAAAATTTAGTCATTGGAAATGTCGATGAACGTATTACTACATACAATGAATACGATAACTTAGAAGATGGAAGGAATTATTGGTTGCATAGAACTTTTGCAACAAAAAAATATTTGTTGCATGAGTTGAAGGAATGACATTTGCAAAAAAGTATCAAATTCAAAGTGTCAACGACTAGGCCAAAAAGATTTACAACTTGTTGTTTGAAAAAAAGTGTCAATGGAGGATACATGCCACTTACAGCCAGAGCAAAAGAATGATTTCAAGTGAAGAGATACAAGTCTGAATACAACTGTAGTAACGAGGCCCTTTTGTATGACCACGTGCAATGTGATGCCCGTTTAATTTCTAACATTATTCTTGCCACCATTCGAACAAACATAACTGTCACTCCTGCAGAAATTGAAGCTCTAGTGAAGACTCATTACTTCATAGACATCAAGTATGATAAATCTTGGTACGCCCGGAAGAAAGCTTTGGAAAAAGTATACGGAGTTGATGAAGCATCTTATCGTAATTTATGACGCTTTATGTCTAATATTTGCACCACCAACCCTCGCACAGTAGTCGAGATTCAGACTCAGAGGATAAATCAAAACGTTAAGCAGTTTCAGAGAATTTTCTGGTCATTCGCGGTATCAATTGAAGGTTTCCAGTATTGTAGGTCTATGTTGAGCATTGATGAGACTCATTTGTTTAGCAAGTTTGAGGTTAGTCTTTGGTTGCTATGGGTACCGACACAAACTCTGGTTTGTTTCCTTTGGCATTTGCAGTTGTTGAAAAAGAATCAGGAAGCTCGTGGCAATGGTTCTTAAGTATTTTGTGCTCTAGAGTATGCATGCGAGATGAATTGTGTAATATTAGTGACCGTTTTTCAGGTCTTACAAATATTGTGAAGACATTTTTCCCTCCAGAGCGAGGTCACATTCACAGGTTCTGTTTGAGACACATTAGTACAAATATGGCAAGACATGCTCGGTGCAGGAATGTGAATTTGCAAAATAAATTTTGGCATGCTGGTGTCGCTCCTGATAAAAAAACATTTGAAGAGCATACGCAGGATATATAGATTTATTACCCAAATGGCTTCAGGTGGATTAAAGATCAAGAGGACATTTCATATTGGGCACTAAGTCATGATTATGGCCGTCATTTTGGTATAATGAACAACAAACCTGTCAGAAAGCTTTAATAATGTGTTAAAGCGTGTATGTGGCTTACCACTTTGCCCTTTGATTATGATGACTTATCTGCGGCTGAATAAATATTTTGTCAGTTGAAGAGATTAAGGGAGACTATGATATTGGCATATCCTAAAAGATCAGTGATAAAATCACAAACCAACGACAGTTGGCTACACAACTTTGTGTGACTAGGGATAGCCATAACATATTCAGCGCGGAAAGCAACCAATCTCGTAGCTATCAGGTCATTTTGATGGGTACGGGCCCAATATGCTCGTGCGGGTTCACAGATGCACACCACATTCCATGCTCACATGTGTTTGCCATATGCAACAACCACCACGCGAACATTCATACTTCACGAATCGTCTCAGAATTCCTAACCACCCAAGCATACAGGGAAACATATGCACCGATCTTCTTTCCAATATTATACGAAAGGTTTTGGCCAGACTAAGGACTTGTAGCATTAATAGCGCATTCTATCGTTAGGCGAATTGGACGACCAAAAACAAAAAGAATCAGAAACAACATGGACGAACAAAGTGGTCAAGTAATACAATGTGGGCGATGTCCTAAGTTAGGTTACAACAGGAAGACATGTAAAGAGAATATTTAGTATGGTTTATTTTGGCTGAATTTGCCTTCTAATCCCATGTATGGGAAATGATATTTTGTGGTGATCATGACGTGATTAAGAAATTGATTTTCACAAATAAAACATGAAACCAAACCTTTTAGTTGAGTTGAACACAAATACAAGCAAAGTTAATGGAGGGGAGTTTGTCTTCTGTTAAAACGGTATCCTCAATGCCATTGTTAGTGGACTAAAAACGACACTAGTATTGCCGTTTTAGTTTAATGAAAATGGTACTACTATTGCCATTTTCATTAAAAGAAAATGGTACTACTATTGCCATTTAAAGTTGAATAAAAGCGACACATGTTATGTCGTTTGTCATAAACAAAAACGGCAATACCAGTGTCGTTTTTATTCCACTAAAAACGGCACTGGATGTGCCATTTTAGCAGAAGACAGATTTCCAAATTGGTCAGTTTTTTCTATCATTCCCTTGGATTATGATTCCAAGTCGTGTACACCTGTGGGGGAAAAACTTGATTCCAATCTCATACAACAAGCATACAACAAATTTCAACTAAAACGGAAATTAACATACAATGAAACATTAAATTACTCCATGTTTGAACATGAAATTGTTCTTAGCACACAATCAAACCATAGTCGGAATGCAATAATTACAACTAAGGTGGAGAGAATAAACAATGAAAGAAACACAAAACTTTATTGATAAAATGACTCACATTAAAAGTAGCATCCTCCTACTTTAGTGTGTGCTTCAAGGCCTCACTTCTAGTAGGAAGAATAGCCACTTAAAATATGGAGTGATTACAATGGAAGGTGAAGAGTTCTATTTATAGCCATGGAAAAAGGCAAACCGGGACAATCTCCCGATGTGGGACTAAACAGATACCAAAAATAGCCTAAACGAACATTAATACAAGTCCAGGAGATATTTGAGCGCATTTGGGCCAAAAGTGACCGCCAATTAGCGGTCTTGGACCGCTAATTAGCGGTCTACAGTGTCCGGATCTCTCTGGAATTTCTTGTGGGCTTTTCTGGAAGGCTTTGTTGGTATTTAATGTATCTATTTTGCATGTTGGAGCTCCGACCCGAATAGAATTGCCAAAATACTCCCCATGATGGTGAGGAGTATTCTGTTTTGCTCTTAGGTCCTTCTGTCTTGCAATCAGGTCCTTCTCCCTTGCATCTTGGTCCCCAGATCTCACAATCCAGTCCTTTTTCCCAGCTTTTGGGTCCTTTTATGTTTCATCTCTTCAAACTTATTTATTCCTGAAAACTAAACATAAAACTCGTGACATAGCATTGTTTAGGTGAAAGATAATGGATATAAGATACAAATATGAGCATGAAATGATGTCAATCAAATACCCCCACACCTAACTTTTGCTAGTCCCGAGCAAAACAAAGAAAGAGAAAAGCATGCGAAAAACAAGAAATCCTAACTCACTTTCGTAGGAATCACGGTTGCACTTAGCACGTGCAACAAGCCGTTAAACCTCCCTGTTGCCAAGGAGGAGGAGTGTTGTCTCCTGAGGGTTTTCAGCGGATATACCCACAAAATCCGAACAAGATGCATTAATCAATCTAGCTACACGACTCGTTGGACTTATTTTGTCGATCATGGGACGCGGTAATACTACGGGTCGACTCTATATATGTAATCCGTCCACACACCTAGCCTAATGAGTTATTCGTGAAAGTTAGTTAAGGACTTAAGTGAAAGACATGGGCAACCTTAACTTCTGAATGTGATACAATGTGTAAAGTACATTTTGGTTCTTATTTGACTCTTTTTTTTTCTTTTTTTTCTTTTTCTTTGGAACATTTTATTGGTTGGTGTTTGATTCTCCCAGGGTCAGGTTTCGTGCATCATTGCCTATGAGGACTTACACTATCACGTACACCTTCCCCCAAATCCCCACATAGGGCGATCCCTACCATTCGTGTAACGGGAGTTCGGTCGGCGCATCCCAAGTCAGATAACTCGAAAGCACCAGGCACAAAGTCCCCTCAGACCTACTTTCCCGAGTGATAGGAGCCGTGCGAGAAGAGAGAACACCACTTATTTATTTATCTACGTGGGAACCAAAACCCCTACACTTAAGTTTCACAAAAAGAGATTAAGGGCCCTTGACTACGACAAACTTCCTTATACTAAAAGACACGAATTATTTGACTCACTAGGTTCAGGGTGGACTTCTTTAAATGTTTGAGTACTGAAACCCTATGATTACACGCCCCCTGAGGGAAAACCGGGGTGCATCCTAACAACTCGATAAGACCTAAAGCCAGTAAACTAGAAATCCTAATGCATCAAGTTCAAGACAATTTTGGGAGCTTTTCTTTTTACTTTACCTCTCAACGGTTTTGCACATGCTAAACACACACAAAACCCACAAAAACATTTTCTTTCGCAAACACATGAAGATTTTGAAAGAAATGTGAAAATTTTAAAGCACTCGGCAAGCAAAAGAAGACAAGTCACCCAAGGATCATGGCAAGCAGATATATCAATGTTAAATGCGGCACACTAACTTGACCCTAACAATGCACACAAAAGAAAACAAAAAAATCAAAAGAAAAGACTCGACTATGTACACACGTAAAACACCCCCCCACACCTACTTCATGCATTGTCCTCAATGAATGTGAACAAGATACTACATGTAGATATGCATGAAAAAGGAAAGATCTCACCAACATGAAGTACAAAGGGACGTTCAGGGTCATGTTGATGAACACAAACCCAAATTCCTTCAAAACCTATGAGAAGCTGAAGAAGGGAGATAAATACGTGAAGAGATTGGGCCCAAGTACACAAGGGTTGGGACCCACAACAATCGATGCTCACTGAAGGAGTCTTTTATTACACACTTTTTTCTTTTTTTTGTTTTTTGTTTTTTTTTGTTTTGTTTTTTTTACAAGATATACACATCAACCAAGATATTCTCATAATCATTTGGTCAAGGAACATCAAATGAGAACATCATGTTTTGAGGACCATAGACTTGCCGAGATGGGCAAACTCCACTGGTACTCTGAGGTGTCATGCGGGGTGAAAGGTCAAAGCTGAAAGGCTCGAACCCCTCGTGATATTGGTTGGGTGTGGGCAACAAAGAAAGAAGTTGTGTTGCCTCACTAGGGTTTAATTGCTCATCGAAGAAAACCCTCCAACCAATAGGCGGGTGCATCGGAATGAGTTCCTCAGGCTCATTCGATGGATGCAGCAGACTTGCATCACTAAGAATGGGGCTTCTCCCCAAGTCATCCAACAAGGACCTCCCACCATCGTTTAGATCATCAAGCATAAGCTCGGTCATAGGTGGGTCCTTGTTGGAGTCAATATGAAGCTCAAATGGCTCAATGGCCATGAGACATGAGGTAGAGACACCTTCTGGTATAGGCATATGATGAGGTGTCTCACTCTCACTAGTACTCTCAACTGAATCATGCAACGAACACTCCCTTTGGACATTCATGTTCGAGGCCAGCTCACTCTGTTGCATTGTGAAGACAGGCAATGAGTTTTCGCTGGGCCCTCGAACATTCTCAACGGGTTGCATTGGGGTTAGGGGTGTTCGTTGATTTTGTGGTGCTTTCTCCAATTGGCGGATGAGATTGAGATTTAAAGGTTCATCCATGGGTTCATGTTGCCTACCAGAGTTGAACACATGAAACTCGGCACTCATGTTACCGAATGAGAGCTTCATGAGACAATTTCTACAATTAATCAAGGCATTGGAGGTTGCCAGAAATGGTCTACCCAAAATCAAAGGTATTTGAGAGTGGGTGTTCGCAACAGGATTGGTATCGAGGACAACAAAATCGACTAGAAATATAAAATCTCCAACTTTGATAAGCACGTCCTCGATAATCCCCATGGGAATACGAATGGATCTATCCGCCAGTTGGAGGGTGATCTTAGTTGGTTTCAATTCTCCCAAGTTCAACTGTTGATAAACAGAGAATGGGAGGAGGTTGACCGCTGATCCTAAATCAAGCAAAACATTGCTCAATCTAGTGTCCCCTATCGTACACTGAATAGTAGGACACCCCGGGTCCTTGTATTTTGTGTAGGTAGGATTGGACAAAAGAGAGCTGATATTTGCAGCCAAGAATGCTTTCTTAGGAACATTGGTCTTCCTCTTGGTTGTGCAGAGATCCTTCAACACTTTGGCATATTGAGGTATTTGTTGGATGACATCCAACAATGGGATGTTAACCTTCACTTGCTTAAATACCTCTAATATCTTGTCCATGTTGTCACTCTGCTTTTTGTTTAACCTACTTGGATAGGGAGCTTTTGGCAGGTAGGTTTTCTGCTGTGCCTGAGAAGAAAGCTTTGGCGTATTACCCTCACCCTCAGCTTCTTCTTCACCACCATTCCCACTGGGGGGCTGCATAGATGGTGGTGGGTGTGGCAAGGAAATGTGATTGTCAACCTGTTTTCCATTCCTTAAGGTCACAATGGAATTGACATGGTGAACAGGTTCCTCCACATGGTTCACTTGCCTCCCCCGAGGTACCACATTCTCATTTTGCATTTGTTGTTGTTGGTACATGCGGGGGTTAGCCTCAGGCTGGCTAGGAAAAGACACTCTCTCTCTTTCATGTACAAACTGAGCCAATTGGCCCATCTGAAGCTCTAGAGATTTGATGGTCTGCTGATTTGAAGTGAGAACTTGACTCGTGGTTGACATAAAATTTTTCATTGAGTTTTCAAGTCCACGAGTCAAGGTCTCAAGTGAATTGAATCGGGTTTCCATATTATTGGAATTTGGGAAACCCGATTGATTGGTGGTTTACGCTTGGGGTGGCTGATAGGAATGCGCATGCATGGGAGGTTGGTGTGATTGATAAGGTGGTCTAGAGGAGTTTGGAGGACCACCAGGGGCATTAGTTTGGTTCCATGAAAAATTGGGGTGGTTCCTCCATCCAGGATTATAAGATGATGAGTATGGGTCATTCCTGGCTCTATCATAGACGGCGTTGACACGCTCCATCTCAGGAGGAATGGACTCACACTCGCTTTCTACATGACCTATCCTACCACATGAATGACAGGGAACTGGACCAGATGTAGACATGTGAGGTGCACTTTATTGGTTTTGGAGCTCAATCGAATCCATACGGTGCATTAAGGCCGCCATGCGCGCCTCGGTGGCCGTAGTGGTATCGATAGCAAATGCGGAACCCGATCTAGTTGAGTTTGCATTCGCGATCCTCGCTCCTATGCTAGATGATGCAGGTGGTTCCCTTACACTCTCCCACTGCATAGTTTTCTCAGCGAGGTCTTCTAGGAAGGCCCATGCCTCCCTTTCATCCTTTCCCAAGAACTCTCCTTGACACATGGACTCAAGGAGCGTTCTGGACGGGATGTGAAGACCCTCATACACAATCTGACAAAGACGCCACAACTCAATGCCATGGTGAGGGCACGAGCATAGTAGCTCTTTGAACCTCTCAAGATATGCATGAAATGGTTCGGTCTCATGTTGATAGAACGAATTGATTTCTATCCTCAATTTTTGAGTCCGATGATTAGGAAAGTACTTCTTGAGGAATGAAGATTGAAACTCATCCCAAGTCCTAAAGGAATTCGCCTGGTTGCTGTACAACCACTTCTTGGCATCATCCTTTAGTGCAAAAGGAACGAGCCTAAGATGGATGGAGTCTGTGCTAAGTTGTTGCAGCTTGAACATAGCACAGACCTCCTCAAATTCCCTGAGAAAGATATAGGGGTCACCTTTCCCAGTGAAATGAGGGAGCATGGAAATGAATTGAGGCTTAACCTCAAAATGGTTCCCATTAGCCTCTGGTAATACGATGCATGAGGGTAGAGCTGTACGGCTCGGGTAGCATCGATCACGTAGAGGTATGGGAACGACAACTGGAAGCACTGGTCGAACAGGTGGGTTCAGCAACTGCTCCTCCTCACGGAAATTAGCAGCCATTGAACCCAGACTGCGTGTGACACGAGAGGAGGAAGGTGTCGAGAAATCGATGACCGAAGCCGGATTGACAACGCTCCTCGTCAAACGACCACTCTCGTCTCGTGTCCACGAAAGCATGCACAAAGGTGCACACACAAAACAAAACCTTTTTTTTCTTATTTTCTAACAAAGAATGTGCGTAGAGGAGAAGACGGGAGAACACAGGAGAGAAAGAATGACTCAGGAGAGAAGGGAAGAAGTCCTTATGCTACGGCGGATGGGTACAGGTAGAAGCACACAAGCAAACAAGGATCAAGCAATCCTAAGGTCGCTATAGGTCCTTACAGCTAGACGACGCCTAACTGCGAGGTCACACGGCCTCAACACGCCTCACCTCCCTACAACGAGGACCACAAAGCCCAGCAAGTGAGCCAAGATCCGGGGATCTCGTCTCTCCTACTATCGACAAAGTAGGCAACGCCGATCAGGTCATGACGGTCGGGACCGGATCACTCTCCTAATGCGTCCGAATTCCTTAAGGCCAATGTCTACTTGATTTTAAAATTAGGCTCTAGATTAGTGTGGTTTTTGGGGCGAAGGAAAGGGTGATGAAATCCCCCACCTTATCTTTTATGGGACAACCCCTCCTTAGTAGCGTTTTGGAGTCCTAATCTAGCAATCAACTCTCCAAACAAAACGCTCAACTCACACTTGTTGCAATGCACTTCCTACTAACTAATGCATGTTCATACGAAATGCATGAATGAGAGTAGAAGGTGCGTACCTCACGCCAGCTCTCAGCAACAGAAAATAAAGCTAAGATAAAAGACAATCTAAATGCTTAAGTCACATACATGATGCATGGCCTAAACAAAAAATGCCTAATCTTTTGCTTTGAGTTTTAGGGTCCAAGTTGCTTAAGGGAGGTTTGATTATTGATCTGGGAACAAACTATACGTCAAAACATGCCAAATTAAGTCCCAGACCACTATATCATATAAAAAAATACTCCAAAGAAATTGCGAGGTAAAATGAAACAACCAGACCGCCAGTTGGCGGTTGTAGACCGCTGATTGGCGGCTGTCTTCTCTCAAACCGCCTCCAAACTTCACCAGATGCTTCCCCTTCTCAATGTGAGTCTCCTGAAACAAAGAAAACTACAAGACAAAAATTAAATCCACTCGAATCGTCCAAACAAGAGTCTGGACTGGCACCTCCCCGGCAACGGCGCCAAAAACTTGTTGAACGTTTTATTTTAAACCGCAAGTGCACGGCCGCGATGAAGCGGTGGCAAGTACGGGTCGTCCTCAGGGAGGTGAGTAGCCTCTTGCTTGTACGAAATCAAGTGGCGAAAATAATGGAGAAGAGAGTTGGTTACGCTACTCTACACTAAACTACTCTAAGAAGTATGAAATGTGAAAGAAGCAAACAAACGATGAAATAAGAACTAAACTAAGAACAAAGGAAGAATGCTGGAATATAGAAATGGGAAAACCCCTAAGGGGTGGAGTGAGTGCACACAAGCAAAGAGGTGGGTGTAGAATACATTCTTTAAGCACATGAAGGTGGTGTTTATCAAGCATAGGAAGTGTCTAAATGTTATGGCAAAACCTATCAATCTATTCACCAACTTGGTTGATTAACATTTACATATGCAAGTTGTTTATTTCAGAACCTAAACAAGCATGAGAGGTGTCTAATCATTTTGGCAAAACTCATCAAGTTATAAATTCTATCCTAAACAAGCAAGCATACATTCATGTTTAATCAACACATTGAAATTAAAGCATTCATCCCATTCTCTAATGCATGTATGTACATCTACTCCACCCCCCAAAGGGGATGGAACTACTCACTAAACATTACACTAATTATTAAACTATGGAAAGAAAGCATATTAAAACTAAGCTAGAATTAAAAGACGATTAAACTAAAACATGCACAAACAATAAAAGAAGCATAAAATAAACAATGAAAGAAACACAAAACTTTATTGATAAAATGACTCACATTAAAAGTAGCATCCTCCTACTTTAGTGTGTGCTTCAAGGCCTCACTTCTAGTAGGAAGAATAGCCACTTAAAATATGGAGTGATTACAATGGAAGGTGAAGAGTTCTATTTATAGCCATGGAAAAAGGCAAACCGGGACAATCCCCCGATGTGGGACTAAACAGATACCAAAAATAGCCTAAACGAACGTTAATACAAGTCCAGGAGAAATTTGAGCGCATTTGGGCCAAAAGTGACCGCCAATTAGCGGTCTTGGACCGCTAATTAGCGGTCTACAGTGTCCGGATCTCTCTGGAATTTCTTGTGGGCTTTTCTGGAAGGCTTTGTTGGTATTTAATGCATCTATTTTGCATGTTGGAGCTCCGACCCGAATAGAATTGCCAAAATACTCCCCATGATGGTGAGGAGTATTCTGTTTTGCTCTTAGGTCCTTCTGTCTTGCAATCAGGTCCTTCTCCCTTGCATCTTGGTCCCCAGATCTCACAATCCAGTCCTTTTTCCCAGCTTTTGGATCCTTTTATGTTTCATCTCTTCAAACCTATTTATTCCTGAAAACTAAACATAAAACTCGTGACATAGCATTGTTTAGGTGAAAGATAATGGATATAAGATACAAATATGAGCATGAAATGATGTCAATCAAAGAACTTTAATGGACTTTACACGACATATCACTTTAAGAAGTTAAGGTCGCCCATGTCTTTCACTTAAGTCCTTAACTAACTTGCACGAATAGTTCATTAGGCTAGGTGTGTGGACTGATTACATATATAGAGTCAGCCCGTAGAATTACTGTGTCCAAAGATCGACGATAATGAGTCCAGCGAGTCGTGTTGCTAGGTTGAATAATGCATCTATGTTCAGATTTTGGGTGTATCCGTTGAAAACCCTCAGGAGAGAACACTCCTCCTTGGCGAGAGGGAGATTTAATGGCTTGTTGCACATGTTAAGTGCAACCGTGATTGTTGTGAAAGTGAGTTAGGATTTTCTTGTTTTACGTATGCTTTTTCCTTTCTTTCATTTTTCTATTTCTTTGTTTTGCTCGGGACTAGTAAAGGTTAAGTGTGTGGTATTTGATTGACATCATATCATGCATGCATTTGTATCATATATCCATTATCTTTCACCTAAATAATGATACGTAACGAGTTTTATGTTTAAGTTTCAGGAATAAACAAGTTTGAGGAGAAGATGCACAAAAAGGACCTAAAAGCAAGAAAAATGACTGAGTTGTAAGACTTATGGATTGAGATGCAAGAGAGAAGAACCCAGATGTAAACCAAAAGGACCAATGAGCAAATCAAGAAACTCCACACCATCATGAGGAGTATTTTGGCAATTGGATTCGGGCCTAAGTTCCAACAACCAACTCGAGTGCATCTCACACGAAGAAATCACTCCAGACAACCACACTCCAAATCCAGACCCGATCCAGAGTCTATAGACCGCCAATTGGCGGTTCCAGACCGCTAATTGGCGGTCGGGTCCTCTCCAGATCCGATAAGATTTGCGCAGGTCATGTATTAGAGTGTTTTATGTCTATTTTTAGTAGTGCATTAGTCCCACATCGGGGGATTATCCTTGATTACCTTTTTCTATGACTATAAATAGAACTCTTCATCTTCCCTTGTATTTCACTACATGGTTGGTGGCTAATCAATCAACAAGCCTTGGAGCAAAAACTCAAGTGGAGAGATGCTACTTGTATTGTGAGTCTGAAATTAAATAATTTTTTCTTTGTTATGTTGTCTCTTTTGTGTTTATTGCATGCTTAGCTTAGTTTCATTTCATTAAATTTAGTTGGCTTAGTGAACATGTTTTCCTCTCTTAATATAATAGTTAGTTTAATGAATAGTGAGTAGTTTTGTCCCCTTTGGGGGAGGAGATGATGTTCATACATGTATTAAAGAATGAAAATGAATGCTTTATTTTGAAATGTGTTGATAAATGTGAATGTATGTTTGCTTGTTTAGAGTAGAACACTTCACTTGATGAGTTTTGCCACAACTATTAGACACCTCGCATACTTGTTTAGGTTATGAAATAACCAACTTGTGTATGTGAATGTTAATGAACTAGGTAGTGATTGGATTGATAGGTTTTGCCATAACTACTTACATTTGTGCCTATTGAATGCATTCTTCACCATCTTATTGCATGTGTGCACTCACTCCACCCCTTAGGGGTCTCTTCCTGATATGTAGTTTTGCATTAAGTTCTCTTAGTTTAGTTTGAATCATTCGTTGTTGCTTTCTTTCGCATTTCTTCTTACTAGTTTTATTAGCATAATCAAACCTCTTTACCTCTTTTTTCGTCACTTGATTTCGTACAAATCAGAAGCTACTCACCTCCTCGCAGATCGACCCGTACTTGCCCCGTTTTCACCGATGGTTGTGCACTTGCAGTCTAAACTTAATTGATTAAACACTAACCATCATAACAAGCATGGAAAGCAAGAGACTAAAACTAAACATGACATAAAACTATAACTAGAAAACTAACCAACAAAATCAAAAACTAATTGCATAGAAAGAAAGTTAATGACAAGAGGAACACGAACCCAACCTTATATTAAAGAAAATGTGAGATTACAACCTTCATCCACCTTCCTCTACTTGAAGCTAAATTGGGTAAAAACTAACATACTCTTATGGTTGAAGTGGAAAAGAAGTGGAAAGGAAGAAGAAATCATGTTATTTATAGAAGAAAGTGTGGTGTAGATGATTCTGGAAGCAATCCAACGACTGAAATTGATTTCTGTAAGTTCTGGTCACCCAATTCAGCAAGTATGAGCCACGTTTGAAATTGGAGGGGATTTGGACCAAATTGATCCACCATTGGCGGATATTTTGGCTCCGAACCGCCCGGATTTCTTCCAAAACCTTAAGGTATGTATTTTGCATGTGGGGTGCACTCCTGGTCCACTGGTTTGAGCATGTTTGGTCTTAATTGCCTAAATACTCTACAAGATCATGGTATTGAGGTATTTTTGCTCCCAAAATGTTTCCATGCATTCAGGCCCCTCTGAATTTCATCTAGGTCCTTCCTGATTTGCAGAGGGGTCCTTGTGCATGACAAACATGTCCATTTTGCTTCATTTGAGACATTTCTTCTTACATTTCAGTCATTTCAGTCATTTTGCTTCATGTGAGTCATTAGTTCGAGTCTAGATCGAGTCAGTTGGAGTGTAGATCAAGTTAGTTCGAGTCTGGATCGAGTTAGTTGGAGTCTTGAAGGAGTTAGTTGGAGTGTTGAACGAGTTAGTTTGAGTCTGAATCGAGTTAGTTGGGGTGTTGATCAAGTTAGTTGGAGTGTGGATTGAGTTAGTTCGAGTATTGAACGAGTTAGTTGAAGTGTTGGACGAGTTGGATTGAGGGGAGTCTCACCGGTCGAACAAAACACATTTTTGATCGAGCGTAACACATTTTCCGGTCAACTGATGCGTCTGGATCGAGTTAATTGGAGTCTTGATAGAGTTAGTTGTAGTGTTGAGCGAATTAGTCTGAGTCTAGATCGAGTTAGTTGCAGTATTGAGCGAGTTAGTACGAGTCTGGATCGAGTTAGTTGGAGTGTTGAACGAGTTAGTCTGAGTCACGATCGAGTTAGTTGAAGTGTTGAAGGAGTTAGTCTGAGTCTGGATCGAGTTAGTTGGAGTCTTGAACGAGTTAGTTTGAGTGTCGAACGAGTTAGTTAGAGTGTTGAATGACTTAGTTGGAGTGTTGAACAAGTTAGTCCGAGTCTGGATCAAGTTAGTTGAAGTGTTGAGCGAGTTAGTTGGAATGTGGATCAAGGTGGTTCAAGTCTGGATCGAGTTAGTTGAAGTGTTAGACGAGTTAGTTCGAGGGGAGTCTCACTGGTCGAACGGAACACATTTTCCGGTCGACCGATGCGTTTGGATCGAGTTAGTTAGCATTCATGTAATTAGTTGAAAAAGCAGATGACAACTTTTGGGAAAAAAAGGAGTCATGACTTACGGATAAAGTTGACTTTTCAACCATTTTATCATTGAAGTGGAGGGACTTTTGTGACTTGGAATTAATTTCCCCAAGATTATTTGAATCTAGCATACTTTATAGATTCTCAAAAAACCCTACTTCAGATATTTTCTTTGGAGTTGGATGACTTTGAAAAGGTAATTGAAAGAGGCATATGATGTGGTGACCCATTTTTTTGCAAATATGCTCCTTTGAGTCACCATGACTTGCCTGGTTTCCTTTTCTGTAGACCCAATTTCTAAAGGTTAATCTAATGGAGACAATATTGCCCTGCTTAATTATAAAAGAAGAACCGTGACCTTATGAATGGTGTGCCTTCTATTATTTTTAGAATGTGTGGCCAAACTCTCTTATTGATTAAACAATCAAGTTGTGAGCTCATGCATAGTCTTGGAGAAATTTGTGCTTGTAGTTTTTATTCATCATCGAAAAGTGGAATGATGTTCTGCATTGATTGTGCATATTTTATCTCTTAGTTGAGCTAATGGTAACTTACTACTTGATCAATCTTTTCATACACCTTCGTTTTTTGTTGTTCTTTCTAATAGCTAAACGTTTTAATTCATTTGCAGTTTCCATTTTGCCATGACTCAATGTAAACGTTTGCTAAATGGCCTTAAGTTCTTGTTATTGGGAGTTAATGATAAACCTGTTAGAGTAAACCCTTCCTTGGAACTTTTAATCAACTTAACATAATGTGACCCGTCTTTGTATATCACGGTTGGAAACACTCGAACATTCAGAAAATGGGATTCAGTCTTGCGTCCGTGGCCCTTCCAGTTAAGATCTTACTTTTCTCTGTGTTAAATCGTTGTTATAAACTTATAACTTCCTCACAATTTACACACTTAATATTTTGTTATATTTTTTTCGTTCTACAGTGCGCAATCACAGTAGGTGCATATCTATTTAGTTTTTACACCTGAAAGTAACACAGTTGAAGAATTTGATGATTGTCATTCAGTGCTGGCTTGGCTTATAATACACATCTGAAGTTGCTCCTTCTACCTTGCTGAACTTATATGTTTTTGAATTAGAGATAGGAAAAAATGCAAAATCAGGCATGCATTTTTTTATATCATGTTTTTTCATTTCCCTACCAGTGAATTAGTGCCCATGGATTAGTAAATTTGAGGTTGCTGTGATTCATATTGCAGCTATGCTAAAACCATCTTCAGCATTGAACTGTATTTTGACGTGTTAGCTTGAATTCCTGTTCTTGAATGCTTTATCTCTGTATAATTGTTTATATTTAGTCACCATGTTTTGTTTACCATTCCTTTCATACGTACCTGAGTTTCCAGCTTGGGGTTTTATTGTGCTGAAGACAAAAGTTTGGTTGTGGTATAGCTTAATCATCACTACGCCTACCAAGTTTGTTATTCCATGAAGTCCATTCGGAAACACTCAAGGAGTTGCATTTTTTTATAATAAAAATGGTTAAATTTCTTTTCCATTTCGGTGAACTATGAATTGAGATGCCATCTTGGTACGAATTGAACACTGAATTTCGCTGGCGAGTTCAAATCAGGTGAACCGTGTCAACCTATCTGGACGGGATGAATCAAACCGAGTCGTGTTACCCTGCAATTTGCATCCTCTCTCTCTCACACATGCCCGTCATAATAGGGTTTGCCATTTCGTCGTAGTGTCTTTTTACCATGTTTATGAAAACCGGACCGGACCGTCCGATCGAAACCGTGTTCTGTGTAAGCGGATGTGGCGGAACTCGTCCTCAAGTCTGGCCATGGCGATCTGGAGCGAGTCGAGGAGGGAACGGCGGCGGATCTCGTCGACGGCATGGAGGTAGAGGTCGGAGGTGGAGCGGTAGTGGCCGTCGAACAGCATCCTGTCGGAGGAGGACGAGGAGTCCCAACGGTGGATGAGGGCCATTTTTCCTTGGATATTTTCAGATTGTGTATTAAACATTATAATTGAAAAAAATCATTGCTTTTCTCATGAAATTATGAGATTTGTTATTACCTTAGTAAAACTGTTGATATGAATTGTTGGGGTTCTATTGTAGGATTTTGTGCTCTTATGTATGTATATATTTTAAAAAAATTATACATGCATACAAGATCAATTTCTATATTTTGGACGATTTCATGTACATTATTTTATATTTATTCTAATATCATGTGATCTACATATAGATTAAAATAAATAGAAGGATATCATACTCAAAGGTTCACTAAAACATTTATGAAGATCCGGAGTTGCGTTGTCCGTTAAATCATCCGCCGATTCGCCTCGAAGTGATCACCAAACTCTAAACAAGATTAGAGACAAAAGAGCTAGTCAATCTATCTCTAAATTAAGGTTAGAATCTAGCTAATAACCCATTCTATGCTCCAAAGAAATTAATCTCTAGCACACAATTAAAACTAAGAGAATTTTGGATGGAATGATGGAAAAAATAGAGAGATAAGAATTTTGCATTAGTATTAACAATGATGGATGAGAGACCTATTTTTAGGATTTCATCTAACTCACATCATGTGCAAACCACTTACACATGATCATTTGTTAATTATCCACTAAACCACATCATGTGCCCAACAATATCTTAACTCAAGTCAAGAGGGCAATGATAATCTTTTGACATATCATCGTTTCCGGCACAAGTCATGTATAATCAACTAATACATTTATCACTATACTCATTGATAGCTTTTGACAATAATCAAATCATACACTTCTTATGTGAAAAGATATAGGTCTCATTTCTTAGGATTCAAACACACAATGAGACATTAATGACACAAACACAATTCCATAATGTTTCATTTGTTAGGTCAATTCAATATATGAAAGAAAAAAATTCCATTTCAAATACTCATGTTGTAACGCCCCGAAACAGCGGAAAATTTAAAACTTTGAACAAATAAAGAATCAACATTGGGGTCGTCACCAAACCACGAGTACATATATATATATAATATGGGAAACTGTACAATACAAGAGTCAATGATGATTACAACCCAACACAAAAGATATACAACACATGTACAAGGGAAAATCATCCACCTCGAAGAACCAAAAGAGACAGGATCTGGTCTGGGTGCTCCTGTCCGTAGTCACCACCTCCTACTGACGCGTACGACCTGACATAAAACATGAATATGCCTGAGTTTCCCGTCGGAAACCACGTATGCCAAACCCCTAAAATATGAACATAATATGCGCAATGAAACATGAAATGAAAATGCAGTAAAAGCACATCAATCTCCCGTGCACACCAGGCACCGCCGAAAAACATCGGCAACAACAACACCTGTGCACACAAGGCACCGCCGGTCAGAGTCTCGGCCACAACACGTGCACACAAGGCACCGCCGGAAAATCATCGGCCACGGGTCTCAAAGGTCTTCTCACCCCAACCCCTCAAACACACGTGCACACAAGGCACCTGCTCCTCAGAGCCACAACAACGACAACGTGCACACAAGGCACCCGCTCCTCAGAGCCACAACAACGACAACGTGCACACAAGGCACCCGCTCCTCAGAGCCACAACAACGACAACGTGCACACAAGGCACCCGCTCCTCAGAGCCACAACAACAACGTGCACACACGGCACCCGCTCCTCAGAGCCACAACACGACCCTCCTCTCAGGCCGGCAATGTCTGTACCGTCGCCCCAAAAAAGGCCGGAGACCCGTTGCCCTCGAGACGGATCCAACAACACACGGCACAAGCATCCATATGCAAAACAGTGCCCAAACGGTCGAACGAAAGAACCCAAACGGTCGACCGAACACCACAACTATTCCTCAGAAAAACCGAATTAACGTCCAACCGGTCGACCGACTCTCAATCCACGGTCGACCGAAATCCAACAGGGAAAATCCTCTCTTGCTCAAAAAGCACCAACGGTCGAACGACCCTCAGATCACGGTCGACCGAAAACCAACAGGGAAAATCCCCCAACAAAACCGCACTACACGGTCGACCGAAACCACACTCCCGGTCGACCGGCCAATAAGTTAAGCGTCGGTCGAACGAAGTCAACGAGCGGTCGACCGTTTAGATGGTCAACGCCCCCAACCGACCTACAACAGTGCTTTCAGTCGACCGGCAGAGGGGACCCGTTCGACCGAAAACACCCAGAGCCTTATTCCCCTGGTAAAACGCACCACCGGTAAACCACTCGAAGAGTATCGTTCGACCGGTGCAAGGGTTTTCCGCCCAAATCACACTATGACCGGTCGACCGCGCCATCCCGTCGGTGGACCGTTGCAGAGCAGAAAAGCTACTGCAAGGTTCTCGACGAGCCTTCCGGCCTACCGTCGGCCACTCCAACCCTCGCAAAGGCTAAAAGGAGGTCTACACTAAAGCTTGACATACCTCAAGGCTTGAAGAAGCCCTTGAAGAATCCCGGCGAGTGCCTCCTCGCAAACTCTTCTCCTCCGGTGAGAACCCAACCGCAATCACCTCGACTCCGGCAACTCCAGATCTCCTCCGAGCTTCGCCGGCCTCGCCTCCGCGTCTTCCTCAGCTGGACGTGAAGGATCGAGAGAGAAACACACATGAGAGAGAGAGAGAGTGAGAAACGAGTGAGGGAGAGAGAGAGAAGAATCCAACCTATATACTCCTCCTCTTTCAATCTCCACCATTCACCTCACATCTCCCCAAGCAATCCCAGCCCTCCATCTAAAACACAAATAAAACCCAATTAGCAAGGGGGGTTAGGATGTAACACATGTTGTTAAATATTTGTAGAACTACACTATCTCTCTTAACAACCATGTCAATCTTATCTCGGTGATTAATGTTTCATGTTAACCACCATGATTGTGAATTACTTTTGATTTATGTAAATCACTATCTTAGAGCTCTACGGTTAAGGACCAAGAGACGAATACATTAATCAAGGAACAAAATATTTGCACATTCAATTCATTATAATTGACATATAAAAGTAAAAGTTTTAGAACACATTCTTTTCAATCTCCCACTTGTTATCAAAGTTTTCTTCGACATACATTCTCAATGTATAAAAGAATAATAACTAGGATAACCTTTTCAAATCACTCATCAAGCCACTCCACATGGATCTTCAGACCATGGACTCGAAATGCATTTCACCTTTGGATTGAGATAAGGGTTTAGTAAATGGATCAGTTGTGTTGTTGTTCGTGTCCACCCATAATAATTTTATTTTGCCTTCGTCGATGAGGTCACGTGTGACAAAATACTTGTGATCCATGTATTTCACCTTGTGATGTGATTTAGGATCCTTGATTTGCGAGATAGATGCACTATTGTCGCAAAATACCTCTATGGGTTTCTCGCTCGAGGGAACTACTCCAAGCTCTTCAAGGAACTTCTTAATCCACACTCCTTCCTTTCTTGCTTCAGAGACAACCATCACTTCGGAAGTGGTGGTTGAGTCGGCAGTAGTGGTTTGCTTCCAACTACGCCAACTCATGGCTCCACCATTCAGAAGGAAGACATATCCTGATTGCAACCTCCTATCGTCGGGATCACTCATGAAACTCGCATTCGAATAGCCCTCGACTACTAGCTCCTTTTTTCCTTCATTAACAAGAACTTATCTTTGGTCCAGTTATGGTACCTCAGAATATTCTTGGCCATAGTCCAATGATCAGGACCTGCGTTAGATTGGTGACGACTTGTCACGCTTAAAGCATACGAGACATTGAGTCTTGTGCAAGTCATCACGTACATGATTGATTCTATTGCTGAAGCATAAGGTACATCTTTCATGTACTCTAAGTCTTTACGTGATTCAGCACGTTGAGACTTCTTGAGTTTCACACCTATACTAATTGGCACATTGCCCCTTTTGGAGTTGTTCATACTGAACATTTCCAAGACCTTGTCAATGTATGTATGTTGACTTAGGCAAATGAGTGTACAGGATCTATATCTATATATCTTGATTCCCAAGATGTATTGAGCCTCACCAATGTCTTTCATTGTAAATGTTTATTTCAATGAACTTCTCGTTTGCTCTAGCAAAGGTATATGATTTCCTATGAGGATTATGTCATCGACATAAGATCAAAAATACTATGTGACTCCCACTAACCTTCTTGTATATACAAGACTCTTCCTTACTTTGGACGAAGTGAATCTTTTTCACTTCCTCGTCAAAACGTTTGTTCCAACTCCTTGATGCTTGCTTCAATCCATAAATGGATTGTTGAAGTTTGCATACTTTCTCTCTATTCTTTGGATCTTCAAAACTATGAGGTTGTACCATGTACACATTCTCCTCCAAGTTCCCATTAAGGAAAGTTGTTTTGACATCCATTTGCCATATTTCATAATCATGAAATGAGGTAATATCGAGAATAATCTGAATAGACTTGAACATGGCAACCGGTGAAAAAATTTCATCATAATCAATTCCTTGAAATTGAGTGAAACCTTTTGCTACAAACCTTGCTTTGTAGGTTGTCAAGTTCCCATCCATGTCCATCTACCTCTTAAAGATCCATTTGTTTTAAATGACTTTCTTTCCTTGAGGAAGGCCAACCAAGTTTCATACTTGATTGTCATACATGTATTCTATTTCGGATTCCATGACTTTAAACCGTAGTTTGGAGTCTTCTCTTTCCATTGCTTCTTGAAAGGTTGATGGATCATCGATATCAAGTACCATAATTTCATGAAGTCCCAAATACATATCGAGTTTCTTCCTTTACCTCATTGACCTTCTAAGTTCTTTTGGTTCCACGTGGACTTCTTGAACTTCTTCCACAAATTCTTGCAAAATTTGTTCATGTTCGATTCTCGAACGTACACAAGACGAGGATGATTGAGTTTCACTCACAATTGCTTGTGAGGGACACTCACTCCTGTTCCCACTAACCAAATGAACCTCGATTTGACCTTCATGATCTTGAATATTATCATTCATATCATGATCTTGTAGAATATCTTAAGTTTTCTCAAGCACAATTCTATTCTAACTACTTTTAATTCTTTCAAGAAACTCTTTCTCTAAGAATACGACATCCCTCTTGACAATCACTCGATTGGAGGTTAGCACATGAAATAAGATATCTCACAATCATTAAAACATACAAGACATGAATTTGGATAAAGCCAACATGAGCACATGCATGCACATGTCTTGTTCCCTTCTTCCACTCCATCCTTATCATAACTTTCTCATTCCCCATAAAATAGGTCTACTAATCTAAGCATGTGCTAAGCTTCACTCAAGAGCATTAACACATCAAAGATAAGAGTGAAATCACATAAGATGGTTATAGAAATCATGTAAGGCTCAAAGGATTAAGATTAACATACACACTAATCCATCACATGGTCAAATCACCTTCTTCTCCACCCCCAATGGGGATGGACTACTCTCTACTCATCTCTATACTAAAGAAAACATAAAAACAAGAAGAACCCATAATGTAAATGACTAAAAACAAGATTAAACAAACAACCACATCAAAGAAATTGTATCAAAGTAAAAGACATGTATTTAAAGAACAAAACTCACACTGATTGAAATGAAAAGAACAAAACTCACACTGATTTAAAGAACAAAATTCGTCTCCTCCAACTACACTAATCAACAGCAAAACAAAACCTAAAACTAATGGAGAAGCAAGAAGAAGTGGGAGAGGAGGGATTACAATAGTATATATAGACTAATACATGGTTAGGATTAATCGGGGAAAAATCGGACGACTCTAAATCACATTTGATGGTCTTGGAATGCTCTAATCCGAATACCCGACCCACGGCCAAAATTGGAGATCCATTGAACTTGTTTGAACTGGCAGATCAAATGTGTTCGATCGGGTTGAAATTTTGTGTGCTGCTTTATTTCTTCAATTGGCACGTGGGGTGAAGTCCTGGTCTGCTAGCTCGAATCACTTTGAGTTTAATTGATGAAATATTGATCTGATTCAAGTCATGTGTCACCATATTTTGTACTTCACAATCAGGTCCCTCTGAGTTTGCACTTGGGTTCTTCTTGATTTGCGATCTTGTCATTGTGCATTGCAAATAGGTCCTGAACCTTCCAAATCAGTCCATACTTGTTACATTTAGGTCATTTTTGCTCCCTTCCTCTTCTTTATTACCTAACTCCTGAAACACTACAAACAACAACTCGAGTAACACAATATAGGGTAAAATAAAGGATATATAACATGAAAATGATACATGATATGCTACTAATCAATCACATTGGGACGTATGACAATTCTGCCATGATAGCAGGTTGAATGTTGCCTGGTGGATCACATGTGCGGTGGGGTCGAGGTGCACGCTCGACCTTGCTGAGACACGTGGTTGCCTTGGGATACGAGATGGGTGTGAGCCGTTTGGTTGATGTGGTCCAGTATAGTGCTGGGTTGGGGTGGTGTACGGAGTCTTGATTTGAGACTCGGGTGTGGCTTGTGTATGTGCAGGTGGGACATGGTAGGCGGCTAAATGTGACTTGGGCTTGGGACGTGATGACTGGATCGTGAGCTCAGTTGATGTATTACTTCCGTCTCTTAGTATTGATGTTGTATTTCTCTTCTATTTGTACCTTGATATTGACCTTATGTTTTTATTGAGGCATGTTAATGACCATCTTCCGCTTGTTTTTAGTTTATTATTGATTGTTGTCTCTCGAGCGCGGATTATGAGTGTTGCAGTTGCAGCAGGCATTTAGTGGTTTGTTTTCTACATTATGGGAAGTAGTTGTGATTCATTGTTTTAATGTTGTGGGTTGTCATTATCATGTTCATCTTATGTCACTTTCGTCAGGAAACACTCAATGGGAAGACGTAAAGAAATAAAGTTGCTGCATTTGCCACGAAACACATATCAGCTGCCTTAGAGGTATACCTTAGGCTTTCATAATTCACACTCTTATATTGGGTAAATGATTAATGTGCAGATTGAAAATAAAAAATCATATTGAGAATTCCCATAGGAAAATTTTTCAAAATAATCAAAAAAAAATAAAAAATTGGAAGAATATGCACTTTGAAAACTTAATTGGCAAAGTATGCACATTAAAACGGCACCACAGGTGCCGTTCTCATTAACTAAAAACGGCATCACGGATGCCGTTTTTACACTTGATAAAAACGGCATCCGTGATGCCGTTTTTACCTGGGAATTTTTTTTCTCGGTTTCGAGCTGTTGTTTTTAGCTAAGTTATGTTGAACAAGCAACAGGTCGATTGGATCTTTAAATTGTTTGATATAGATTTTTTTAATCCAAAAAATCTAAAAACAACAGCTCAAAACCGAGAAAAACAATTCTCAGGTAAAAACGGCATCACGGATGCCGTTTTTATCAAGTGTAAAAACGGCATCAGTATGCACATTTTTAGTTATGCCGTTTTTAGTTATCAAGTGTAAAAACAACAGCTCAAAATCAAGTGATGCCGTTTTTAGTTAATTAAGTATGCACATTAAACTTAATTGGCAAAGTATGCACATTAAAACGGCACCACAGGTGCCGTTCTCATTAACTAAAAACGGCATCACGGATGCCGTTTTTACACTTGATAAAAACGGCATCCGTGATGCCGTTTTTACCTGGGAATTTTTTTTCTCGGTTTCGAGCTGTTGTTTTTAGCTAAGTTATGTTGAACAAGCAACGGGTCGATTGCATCTTTAAATTGTTTGATATAGATTTTTTTTAATCCAAAAAATCTAAAAACAACAGCTCGAAACCGAGAAAAACAATTCTCAGGTAAAAACGGCATCACGGATGCCGTTTTTATCAAGTGTAAAAACGGCATCAGTAATGTGCATACTTTGTCAATTAAGTTTTCAAAGTGCATATTCTTCCAATTTTTTATTTTTTTTGATTATTTTGAAAAAATTTCCATTCCCATACCTATAATTCATATTAACGTTTGCTGATTACACTTTGCTTTATACTTACCATTGCAGCAATGTAGTTATGTATATCTTCTATCATTTTGGTTAGTCAGCTACTTTTATAAGTTCTAACTAGTCTTCAAAAATTGATGTTAACTCTATTGTTTCTATGATATGAAAGTATGCAATACCTTGTACTTATATAAATCGTATGACAATACAAATAATAAAATCTGTCTGAATAATCATGCCACATTGATGAAAAGAAAGACAAAAATAAAACGTATCCTATATTTAAAGAACAATAGTATTGTTAGGAAACAAGATCTAATTTGGACAAGTTATTTGGTGGAGGAGAAAGAGATACAAGATGTAACACACAAAACTCTTTTTTTTCTTTCACTTTACTTCACCTCACACCCTTCAACTTACATCAACCCTCTATTTAGCATGCATCACACACCAAATTTCACTTTAGATCCTGCAACAAATTTCTCAGCCAAATAGCATGCATCACACACCATGCTGCTGCCACATATTCTGCTTCACATGTCGAGAGTGTGACAATCGGTTGCTTCTTCGAAATCCATGTGAAAGTTGTGTTCCCTAAATAGAACACATATCCCGATGTGCTTTTCCGATCATCAATATCACCGCACCAATCACTATCCGAGTAGCCATATAACTTGAAATCTTTGGTTTTCACATGCATGAGCCCGAGATGTATCGTACCTTTAATATAGCGCAAGATCCGTTTCATTGCCTTCCAATGTGCATATTTTGGCTTCTCCATGAACCGACTCATAACGCCGACACTGAACAATATATCAGGCCTTGTGCACGTGAGGTATCTTAAGCTACCAACAAGGCTCTGGTACATGCTCGCGTCAACGTTATCTCCATCTTCATATTTGGAGAGTTTCACTCCAAGCTCCATCGGTGTGGCTACCGGATTGCACTCGTCCATTTTGTACTTCTTCAAGATTTCCTTTGCATATCCTTCTTGGCATACGAAAATTCCAGAGTCACCTTGTCTCACCTAGAGACCAAGAAAGTACTTCATAAGACCCAAATCGGTCATCTCGAACTCGCGAGTCATCACCTCTTTAAACTCTCTTCTCATGGCCTCATTATTTCCCATGAAAATAAGATCGTCCACATATAAAGCAACAATGAGAATGTTACCTTTGGATTCCTTCAAGTACAACGCATGCTCAAATGGACATTGTACGAATCCTGCCGCCTTCAGATAGTCGTCGATACGAGTGTTCCATGCACGAGGCGCTTGCTTCAAGCCATAGAGCGCCTTCCTCAACTTCAGTACACTCGTCTCCTTTCCAGCCTTCATAAAAGCTGGGGGTTGCTCGACATAGACTTCCTCCTCTAATACGCCATTTAAGAACGCTGATTTGACGTCCATTTGGTATATTGGCCACTGAAGTTGAGCCGCTTGTGAGATGAGAAGTCGAATGGTCTCCATCCTTGCGACTGGAGCAAAAACTTCATCATAGTCAATACCGTCCTTTTGTCGATAGCCCTTCGCAACGAGTCTAGCCTTATACCACTCGACTTCACCCTTCGCATTTGTTTTCTTTCGTATACCCACTTTACTCCGATGGGTTGGTGTCCTTTTGGTAGCTCTACCAAATCCCACGTCTCGTTCTTCTCTATGGAAGCGATCTCCTCATTCATTGCCGCTTTCCATTTCGGATGTCTCACTGCTTCTTCAAACAAGATTTGTTCGGCATCCGCTAACAAACAAACCAATTGCAACTCACTAGTCGAGTCATAGAGCTCCTGCAAGCTCCTCATTCTTGGTGGCCATCGCTCATCATCACTTTCACTTTCTTGCCTTTGCCTTCTTGCTCTAGAGGTTGAGCTTTCTCCCACCTCAAAAGTCGATGAAGACTCACGCCGAGGACTTTGAGAGTCGTCTTCTTGTGACCCTCGAAGATCATTTTCACTATTGTCATTTGCTACGGGATTCCCAAACAAACTTGAAACGAATTGCTCCTTCTTGTTCTCCCAATCCCATGCATTCTCTTCATCAACACACACATCACGACTAACGGTCACCTTCTTGTCATTTGGGTCGAAGAGCTTATAAGCCTTTGTGTTCTCGTCGTACCCGATGAAGATATACCGTTTGCTCTTATCATCCAACTTTGTGCGCCTTTGATTAGGCACATGTGCATAAGTTACACTTCCAAATATCTTGAGATGAGACACGATTGGCTTGACCCCACTCCATGCTTCTTGTGGTGTTAGATCTCCAAGCTTTGCATGAGGGCATCTATTTTGCAAGTACACCGCACATTGCACCGCTTCAGCCCAAAACTCCTTTGACATGCCCTTGCTCCTCAACATCGATCGAACCATGTCGAGAATGGTCTGATTCTTTCTCTCCGCTACACCGTTTTGTTGCGAGGTGTACGGTGCAGTTAGTAGCCTCCTAATGCCGTGTTTTTCACAAAATTTTGTGAACTCGGTGGACATATATTCGCCTCCTCGATCGGACCGCAATGCTTTTATGAACCGTCCGGTTCCTTTCTCGACCATCGTCTTGAACTTTTGGAAGGTTCCAAAAGCCTCGGATTTCTGCTTCAAGAAATACACCCAAGTCTTCCGAGTCTTATCATCAATAAAGGTTATGAAATACCTTTTACCTGAAAATGAACCGGGCGTCATAGGTCCGCATATGTCGGTGTGGATCATCTCTAGATTCTCCTTTGCTCGAAATTCTGTCGTCGGGAATGGGTTTCTTGCTTGCTTCCCCATCACACACCCCTCACAAAATTCCTTGGTGTAGTTCATCTTTGGCAATCCATGAACCATACCCTTCTTAGCTAGCTCTTCTAGGCCACCATGATTTAGGTGCCCAAACCTCAAATGCCACAATGATGCCTTGTCGGTCAAGTCCACTCGCAAGCACTTCTCGCGTACATTTTACAAGTTGAGCTTGTACATCCGATTTGATGCCATCTCGACGCATGCCACCGATTTACCATCTTTATCTTTCAACATCATTATTCGATCTTTCATAAAGACTGAGTATCCCTTCTCCATCAATTGTCCCATGCTCATGATGTTGTTCCTCAAGCCGGGTACATAATAGACATCTTCGATTTCACACTCTTTGCCATCACAAGAAAAATGAATTTTACCTCGACCTTTCACTTGGATTTGGGATGCATCACCGAATGACACGTGCCCGTTCGTCACAACCTTCATTCCCACGAACAAGTGCCTTTGTCCGCACATGTGGTTGCTTGCACCAGTGTCCAAATACCAAACTGAATCGTCATCGGCCTTGGTCTCGTGGTGTGTCATCAACAAGAATCCACTCTCCTTTGAGTCATCCTCCTTCATAAGGTTGGAGCTCTCTTCCACTTTCTTTGGCGACCAACAATCTCGTGCATAATGACCATGCTTGCCACAGTTGTAGCACTTCACATCCGGACGCGTACCTCGACCACCTCGTCCACGATTGCTTCCTCTACCACGTCCACGCCAATTTTGTTGTGGTTGTTGCGTTTCACCATTTTCTTGATGACTATGCCTTTGTTCGCGACCTCTTCCGCGACCTCCTCGGCCTCCACGACCGCTACGGTTGTGTTGCACATACAAGGCCTTATCATTGTTGATTTTGACCTTCGCTTGCAAAGCCTCGTCGAGAGACTCTTGCACCTTTTTCTTCTTTCGGTGCTCGTGTGCTTCCAACGAGCCCGATAGATCGTCAACGGTTATCTTCTCAAGATCTCGTGACTCTTCGATGACACACACAACATTTTCGAAATTTTCAGTCAATGACCGAAGAATCTTCTCAACAAACCGCGCCTCCGTTAGGGTTTCTCCATTCCTCTTTAGTTGATTCACCACCGTTTGAACACGAGTGATGTAATCAACCACTCCTTCTCCTTCTTTCATCTTCATGCTCTCCATTTCACCACGAAGTGTTTGGAGTCTAACTTGTCTCACTCGGTCCGCACCTTTGAAGATTTTCTGCAAGGAGTCCCATGCCTCCTTCGTCGTGGTTGCGTCGACTATCTTCTCGAGAACGGAATCGTCCAACCCTTGGTAAATCAGAAAAAGAGCACCTTGGTTCTTCCGATTTTCCCGGGTTACCATTTCTTGCGCATCGGATTCGGCCGCTACATCCTCTTCGGATGGCTCTTTGAAACCGTCTCGTACAACCTCCCAATACTCTTGCGTACCAAGAAGAGTGCGCATCTTCATACACCAATTGTCATAGTTTGACTTCGAGAGTTGCGGCACCGAAATGTTTCCAACTAAGGATCCTCCAGGACTCATCTTCACCAACGCTCTGATACCAATTTGTTAGGAAACAAGATCTAATTTGGACAAGTTATTTGGTGGAGGAGAAAGAGATACAAGATGTAACACACAAAACTCTTTTTTTTCTTTCACTTTACTTCACCTCACACCCTTCAACTTACATCAACCCTCTATTTATAATGAGGGAATTAAATGACTTACACAATATTCTAGACTCACATTAACTCAACACAACTTACTAAACAACAACCCACACAACTTCCTAAACAATATTTACTTCTCACAACTTACTAAACAACAACCCACACAACTTCCTAAACAACATTTAATTCTCACAACTTACTAAACAACCCACACAACTTCCTAAACAACATTTACTTCTCACAACTTACTAAACAACTCACACATAATTACTTCATCTAGAAACTCTCAATCATTTACTTTTAATCTCTTTAATAATTTGAGGTTATTTTAACAAGTACAACTGCTGATAAGACCGAGAGGTTGTTGGAAGAAAATAGCAAAACAAGACCATATAAATATTTCTTGTGTGCTTTTGTTGGATTTGCTTTTAGATTTAAAGGCCCCCAAATCAGTGTCCTGTCCTGGTGCCTAGTGATGCGATTATAAAACACATAGATATATCAATACAGGGTCACCCTCTCTCCACAAAACTGTGTTGGCCATCTAAACTGTGAGTATCAAATATATGTCAACAATAGAAACTTTTCCCGTACAAGATAAATTCCATCGTACTGCAAATCGGGTCTTTATAGTTGTATCATAGTTTTATTAATTGATTGAACTAAAGCAAGGAATTAGAAAAAGCAAGATGTTATTCTAGCTTGTAAGCTTTACAAGTACTTGTTCAGAATGCATATGCGGTATTCTAATATCCAGGAAGTTGAAAATAAGATTTGTTTAAATCGTCCTCGACCTTGATATTGATATTTGTAGAAGTTTAAGCTCTTAGTTACTAAGTATTCAAACTTTATATTTTAGGTTTTCAGTTCTGGTTCTACATTGTTCTTTGATTTTATTTGGTAAAAATACAGCAGTAGATTAGCACTGGAACGTAAACTTGTACAATGTCGATTAATTTGCATGATTTGCAGCATACACATGGTGAGTAAAGGACAAGAAGAAACTCCAACTTGATTTCAATAGTGATCAGATGTAAATCTGAATGATTATGCCCGCACAGTTTATTTTACTTAGATAAAAAAAATCAGGGTCGTTGTCTCGATTGCTTTTCCAGTGAAACTCCAAAGTACAACCTTTTTTGTACCCATATTCTCTTCGCATGTGAAGATATTCTTTTTTCTTATTGACATTTTTTGTTCATTTTTTTGTGCTTATTTTGGATGGAGGAATTTAATCAGGAATTGACCCATGTGATGAAATTTTCTCAAATTGGCTGAGGAGTAATAGCTAGTACAGTTTGAGCAGACATAGTACTTCGATTTTCATGTTGTCTCACATGAGACCAAACCAATTCTAGAGTTATCACATGCAATAATGGTGCAACACACTTATAAAACCTCATCTGTCAATGTTGAAGTTCATGTTCACGTACTTGAACTTAGAAGCTTACTCACTCATCCATTCGAAGGCAGAAACAACATGGAACGTTCAGGAGTAGACTTGAACGAACTTGAGGTGAAGGAAGAAGAACACATCAACGTCCCTCAGCCTCTGGATTGCCTTAGAGAAGCAAGAATACCTCTCTTTCTTACAAAAACTTACGATATGGTGGATGACCCGATTACCAACGATGTCATTTCGTGGAGTTGTCATCTGAATAGCTTCATTGTTTGGGATGCTAACATGTTGGCAAGCCATATACTGCCAAGATATTTCAAACACGATAACTTTTCCAGCTTCATTCGCCAGCTCAATTGTTATGTAAGTTCCTCTCCATTTCCATTTTATTCGTGTTTTCTTACCTTTTTCTTTTTTTCTATTTGATGGTTGATTGTGAATTTTCTTGTGCCGTTTTGTAGCTTAATTAGTTTTGTTTTGGTTTCTTATGTTACATTTTTTTCTTTTCAATGCTTAAAAAAATGTCCGATGTACTGATGTACATTCAAATGGTTGTTTATTTTTCAAGTTTTGCCGCTATTTACTTTTTGTTGATTTTTTGTTCTTCTTGTGTTTTCCATTGTCTCTATATGTTATCTTGCCTTTTTAAGTAGGAATTATATATATAGTTAAAAAATATTTTTTGATATTTAGATGATGTCTTCTTCTTCTTTTTTAATATTGAAACTTAAATCTTCATGTCTTTGGTTTCTTTCTATCCCACCATTCATCTTTTCGGGCTTTAAGAGTGTAATGTTTTATTTACAGTGTGGTTTTTTTAGAACATTTCGAAATGAATCATTTACCTAATTGTTTATTGGATTTGCCACGTTAATTATTTGATCTCAAATCTCATGTTCACTTGTCCTCAATTTCTTAGGTATACCTCTTGAGTTCCATTTAATTAATTTTTATGTTTCTACCCAAAATCAGATGCCAATTTTTTTAAAGTATTTTTTAATGATCCAGTAAACGTGATATTTAAGTTCTCCTGTGCTGAGTTGGGAGTTCGGAGTCATAAACATGTTCCCATTGCCAAGTCTTAAAATGTCTTATGGAAGCTAAATGTTCAATTAATATTGGTGTATAGTTACATATATAATTATTACACTTACATTATACGACATGGTAGCAGGGTTTCAAAAAAATCGATGCAAGTTGGGAATTCGCAAATGAGAACTTTTTAGCCGGCCAGAAGCATCTGTTGAAGAACATTCAAAGGAAGAAGTACGAAGAAAAGCAACAAAAGAGGAAGAAACAACTACAATATTCACAAACCACACAACAAGAAGGTGGTGGAACTTTGGTGGAACTCGTGCAGCTGGAGCAAGCCTCGAAACTCGACAAGCTTGAAAGAAAGAACAAAATGCTCCAATGCGAGAACTCAGAACTACGGAAACAATTGGCAGCAGCAGAGAATAAATTTGACACCCAAAGCAAACAACACCAAACCATGTCATTCCTCATGAGAGCTCTTTGTAAACCTACATTTTTGCAACAAATCATATTCCGAACTGAACGAGTTAAGCATTTCAAGAGCAGCAGCAAGAAGTGTAGGATTTCGACAACCACCAATGAAGAGAACCTTTTAGCCATCGAGGAGGTCAAAAATGAGTTGATGTCGGAGGGTAGCTCAAAAAAGGAAGGTTACAACCTTAATAACTTGGAGATCACAATTGATGCTTTGTCGAATGAGTTGATGGTCGGGGTTGCAGCTGAACACCAGTACGAGAACTTCGGAGCAAGATTGCTTGAGTGGAATGAACAAATGAAGGATATTGTGTTGGATCATGGGTGGGATGAAAACATCCGGGAAGAACTCAATCAAGTTAAACACGACAACCAACTCTAATGTATTACTGACTTGCGGTATCAGTTATCTGCATAATCGTTTACTATAAATATTATATAATTAGTATTAGAAATATATAATATGTTTTTAATTCGTAATGTTTTTAAATATATATATAGAAGTATAATAACAATAGCTACTATATATCTTTTGTTTATTTGACGTACTAAAATTTGTATAACTTAAAGTTTATATGTATTATGGTATGCACTATTAGCAACTTTTCAAATTTAATTTTATATGTAGTAGCATAGTATTTTCATGTCACATATATACGAAATATCATTTAAAATAATTTTATCATAGAAACAACCGAAAAATAATTATAAGGTCATTGACTCTGTGTCTATTTATTTGAGGGTCATAATTGATTTTTCTGACCTTAAAAAGAATATCAAATATCACATTTACCCTTGTTTAGTTTGTCATAATTACAAATCATACTCGTCTTCTCAACATCTATATTTCTCTCAACTCTCACACCCAACATATTTCTCCCTTATATCCAACAACCTCACTAGAGTATTAATATCGATTTTCCTTATGTATGCTTTATTTTGGTATCTTTTCTCGGTTTTAACACAAAATGGACCAAACGTGTTAGCTTTTTTTAAACAAACGAGCAAAATGACCTCGGTCGGTGTCGACCAAACGACCTAGGTCGTTTTCACCAAACGAGTTGAGTCATTTTCCCAAACAACCCGAGTCATTTTCACCAAACAAGCTAGGTCATTTTCTTAAACGACCTGTGTCATTTTATTCATAATATCCACATCCAAAAACGGAGTTTGATGATTCTAGATCAATTAGAAAGAAAATTTAAAGGAGCACATATTTGTTTCTCTTATGATTTGCCAAATTCTGATGATAATAGGGTGAAAAACGTGTCTCAAGATAGATTGTATTTGGAAATTGGACAATCAACAAATCTTGAATAATTTGTGCATAACTCTTTCCTACGATATCCAAATAAGGCTATTATAGACTCGTTACAAAAAAATTGAGAAGCAAAACTTTGATATTTTACATATTTTCATATTCGGAACTGAATGAGTCCATAAATGACATGGAAGACGCACCCGTCCAACTCAGAACGCACAGTCCTGCTCCGGACACACTCATCCCGCGCGTGACGGATCACTTGTTTACTCATAACATCATATCCAAATATAGCTTTTGATGATTATAGATCCGTTGGAAAGATAATTGACAGTAGAACATATTCGTGGGTCTTATGACTTGCCAACTTCTGATGATATGATGGTGAAACTGTGTGTGAAGACAGACCCGTATTTGGAAACTCGACAATCGACAGATTATCACTAATTTGTGCATAACGCTCTCCTCCAATATCCAAATAAGGCAATTCAAAATATGTTACAAAGAAACTTTTGAGACATAAAACTTTCATATTTAACATATTTGCAAATTCGGAAGCTAATGGACTCATAAATGGCATCAAATCGCATCAGTCCAACTCGGGACGCACTCGTCCCACGCAGGACACACCAGTCTTGCTCAGGATGCACTCGTCCCGCGCATGACACATCACTTGTTTTACTCAAAAAATCCACATCCAATAATTTTTTTGATGATTCTAGATCTATTGGAAAGATAATTGAAAGGAGAACATATTAGTATGTCTTATGACTTGCCAAATCCCGATGATACGAGGGTAAAAAATGTGTCCCAAGGCAAGTCGTATTTGGAAATTAGAAAATCGACAGATCATCAATAATTTGTGCATAACACTCTCCTACAATATCCAAAAAAGGTGATTCAAGACTCTTTACAAAGCCAATTTTGATACGCAAACCCTTTCTATTTAACATATTTCCAAATTCGGAATCTAGTGGGCTTATAAATGGCGTGAAAGACGAACTAGTCCAACTACGGACACACCTGTCCCGTGCGTGACACAATACTTGTTTTACTCATAACATCCACATCCAAATATATAACTTGATGATTTCAGATCTGTTGGAAAGATAATGGAAAGCAGAACATATTAGTGTTTCTTATGACTTGCCAAATTCTGATGATACGAGGGCGGAAAATGTGTCTCAAGACAGATCGTATTTGGACATTGGAAAATCAACAGATCATCAATAATTTGTTCATAACTCTTTCCTCCCACAACCAAATAAGAAGATTCAAGAGTCGTTGCAAAGACAATTTTGAGATGCAAAACTTTACTATTTAACATATTTCCAAATTTGGAACTTGATATGCTCATAAACAGCGTGGAAGACGCACTCGATAAGGCACAACAACAGTTTGTTGAGTTTGTTTTAACTTAACGAGCTGTGTCGTTTGGTCGTAACAAGATGGGTCGTTGAAAAAACACGATTTTTCACTGCACGGTTTTTGAGGAAGTTTTCTGATGAACGAAAGTCAAATCGTTTGGTTGTGGAGAACTGTAAACTCGATGAGCTCAATAAGCTCGATATGTGCGCGATATGTCCTCGATAATTTAGATATTTTGAAAAACGTGACTTTTCACCGCACAATTTTTGAGGAAGTTTTATAATGAACAGAATTCGAATTGTTTGGGTCGTTTTCACCAAACGAGCTGGGTCGTTTTCCACAAAATCAAGGCTGGGACGCATCAGTCCGGCGTGGGACGCATCACTTGTTTTACTTGTAACATCCACATACAAATATAGAATTTTATGATTCCACATCCGTTAGAAATATAATTGAAAGGAGCACATATTAGTATCTCTTACGACTTGCCAAATTCTGATGATACGGTGGTATTTGGAAACTCGACAATCGACATATCATCCATAATTTGTGCATAACTCTGTCCTCTAATATCCAAATCAGGCGATTCAAGATGTGTTGGAAAGACAAATTGGATATCAAAAACTTTAGTATTTGACATATTTCCCAATTTGGATCCTAATGGGCTCATAAGTGACGTGAGATATGCATTAGTCCCACTCAGGACGTGTTGAACGTTTTATATTAAACCGCAAGTGCACGGTCACGTTGAAGCGGTGGAAAATACGGATCGATCCACAGGGAGGTGTGTCGACTTTTGGTTTGTGCGAAGGCGAGTGGGAAAGAAAGGAGAGAAAGCTTGATTACACTAAACTACACTAATCTAAACTAGGAAACTAGAAAGCATGAAATGAAATGACAAAACAAACTAAACTAAGCAACTAATGAAAGGAGATAAAACTCAGGAATGGAAAACCCCTTAGGGGTGGAGTGTGTGTGTACACATGAAATAAGTGTGGTGAATGCATACAATAAGCTCAAGTGTGGTTAGTGTTTGTTAATGCATAAGAAGTACCTCATGGCAATACCTATCACTTACAACACTAACCTAGGTGATTAATATGAGCAATGCAAGGTTGTTATTAAGAACATAACGAGCATGGAGTGTACCTAACTATGGAAGAAACCATCAAGTAAAGTTCTTATTAATTCAAGCATGCATACTAATATCTCTCACAAACAATAATATCTAGCATTCATACCACCTACATAACATGTACATACATCTACTCCCCCCTCACAAAGAGCACAAGATGAAAGGAGAGGTTCATGAATTGGACGCAAAGACGTCTCATTCAAAGGATCAAATTGAAAGATCTTGAACCTCTCAAGAGTTTTGGAAATATGGGGCAACGGAAGAAGAGTTTCTCACGTTAAGGTGATGAAGTTATGATCATCAATCCAAACTCTCCAACCAACAGGCTGGTGCGTCGGAACGAGGTCAAGAACCTCGTTAGACATGTCCGACCCACCAGGCGAACAAAAAGTGGGTCTCTTACCCAAGGTATCCTCCAAGGAACTCCTAATACCTTCATGAGCGATATAGTTGTTTGATGTTCCATCATTTCCAAGATGATCAGGAACAATAGTGAGAGGCAAGCTTTCATCAGGTTGTTTGAAATTGAGGGTACTAGGGAGCTCTTGCTCCACCAGAGGTGATTCCTTAAGAGGCACAACATGAAGATCATGTGGCTCAAGGGCCACGGGACAAAAAGATAAGGCACAATCTTGTCCCGACTCATAATGAAATTGGTCCATATTTTTCTCAATTGGAATCGAATCCTCCACCAAGTGATCGTGAATTGAAACACAAAGTCCCTCAAACTGACTAGGAGTTTGACTTTGAAAGATTGTGCTTTGAATTTGTGTATGTGGTGGTGGTTGGATATCAAAAGATGAATCCTCATGTTGACAAGAAAAGTTACTCTCCTCACGTTCACGTAAGTGTTGCGACATTTGATCACTTGCAGTGCCATATTTTGTATGGACTGTTGAGTGGTTTCCATGAACGTAAGTAAAGTTTGTTTCAAGGAATCAGGTATGCGGTCAACTATGAGGTCCAAGTCAGAGCTTGGGAAATTTTGGGGTTGGGTGTTGATGGGCTGAGAACGAGTCCAATGATTTGAAGTGGGGTGTTGGTAGAATTCAGGGTATTAGGGAGGAGGATATTGGGGTGAAAATGAAGTATAAGAATTTGGATATGAAATGTCTCCCCATGAATCCATCCCTCTCGGGTTGTACGCGAATGTGTAATGGTCATATTGAGCGTTTTGGGAAAAAGTATGCTCATACTCAAGCTCTGGGGGAACATAAGGACATTCCCCGATAACATGACCACTCAACCCACAAGAGTCGCACGGTACGGCTACTGGAGCCACCGTGCACTCATGTCGTCTACGACATGCATGAAAGAGGCCAAAGGTTCTTGTAATGTCTCAGTTTGATACCAACATATGATCCGACGTAACTAGATGGTGATCTAGCAGTCGGTGCCTCTCTCATATTACCCCAATATGAAGAATGCTCAGTCACACAATTAAGATTATCCCAACCATACGGGGTGTTTGTCTGAGGCACCCTATGATACATGGGTCAGGAGTACCAGGGAGAATTGTCATGGTCCCAACAATGATATAGATGGTCGCCCATGTAACCATCAATCTCAACAAAAACTCTCGAGTCGACCACTCTCACCACCACGAGGCTAAGCTCGCAAAAAGTGCTCGACTCGACCCTAAAATGCTAACAGATAGTGTAAAGGGGAGGAGACTATAACGTAGAAGAAGGTGAGAAGAAGATGATTCAGAGGAGAAGGGAAGAATCCTAGAGCTAGCGTGGGTAATGGGATCAGGTAGAAGCCTATCTAGCAAGCACGACTCAAAAAATGTAAGGCAATGGGTCCTTATGCTAGACGACGCCTAACTTCGAGGTAACTAGCCTCGACACGCCTCACCTCCATACAACGAGGACCACAATGCCCAGCAAGTGATACCAGATTCGGATATCTAGTACCTCCTACTATCGACAAGGTAGGCAACGTCGATCAGGCCATGGCAGTCTCAACTAGATTACTCTCCTAGTGCGTCCGAAATCCTAGGGCCAATGTCTACTTGCTTTTAGTTAAGGCTTGATTAAGAGTGATTTTTGGGGCCAAGGAAATGGTGATGAAATCCCCCACCTTATCTTTTTGATCCTAAATCTAGCAATCAATCGCTCCAATCAAACGCTCAACTCACTCTTGTCCTGATGCAATTCCTACTAACTAATGCATGGGCATACAAGATGCATGAATGAATGTAGGAAATGCGTACCTCACGCCAACGCTCAACAACTGAAAAAAAAAGCTAAAAGAAAAGACAACTACATGCATAAGTCAAGTACATGATGCATGACCTAAACAAGTAAGAATGTCTAATCTTTTGCGTTGGATTTTAAGGCCAAGTTGATTAATGGGGATTGGTTTAATGATCTGGGAGAAAACTAGAAGTCATAGCATGCAAAATAGTGCTCCCAGATAACTAAAATGAAAGAACCAACTACCAGAAAAAAACTGAGAGCAAGAAACGCTCATCAGGCCGCCAATTGGCGGTCCAAGACCTCTGATTGGTGGTCCCTGTTGAAGCTTTTGTGCTCCAACTTGTCCAGTAGCCTCCCCGTAAGCTCTAGGATCCCTGAAACTAAGAAAAAACTACAAACAAAAAATTAAAACCACTCGAATCGTCCAAACCAAGGTCTGGACAGAGCACCTCCCCGGCAACGGCGCCAAAAACTTGTTGAACGTTTTATATTAAACTGCAAGTGCACGGCCGCGTTGAAGCGGTGGAAAATACGGATCGATCCACAGGGAGGTGTGTCGACTTTTGGTTTGTGCGAAGGCGAGTGGGAAAGAAAGGAGAGAAAGATTGATTACACTAAACTACACTAATCTAAACTAGGAAACTAGAAAGCATGAAATAAAATGACAAAACAAACTAAACTAAGCAAATAATGAAAGGAGATAAAACTCAGGAATGGAAAACCCCTAAGGGGTGGAGTGTGTGTGTGTACACATGAAATAAGTGTGGTGAATGCATACAATAAGCTCAAGTGTGGTTAGTGTTTGTTAATGCATAAGAAGTACCTCATGGCATACCTATCACTTACAACACTAACCTAGGTGATTAATATGAGCAATGCAAGGTTGTTATTAACAACATAACGAGCATGGAGTGTACCTAACTATGGAAGAAACCATCAAGTAAAGTTCTTATTAATTCAAGCAAGCATACTAATATCTCTCACAACAATAATATCTAGCATTCATACCACCTACATAACATGTACATACCTCTACTCCACCCCCAAAGGGAATGGAACTACTCACTCATAATTAAACTAACTACATTAACAAAATGAAACATTATACTGAAACGAAATTCAACTAAGCAAGAAAAAAACATTAAAGAAGTTAATTGAAAGAAACATAAACTAAAGAAACATGCAAGAATTAAAAGACAAGATTAAAAGAAACTAGAACAATTATTTTATTAACAATAACTCACATTGAAGGTAGCATTATTCTCCACCTTGAGTTTTACTTCAAGGCTTACTCCTTAGTAGAGAGAATGCCACCAAGCAATGAGTAGTTTACAATAGAAGGTGAAGAGTTCTATTTATAGCCAATGAAAAAAGCAATCTGGGACAATCCCCCGATGTGAGACTAAAAAAATACCAGAAATAGACTAAATACACACTAATACGCAACCCACCAAAATCTTAGCGGAATTGGGGCAAAATAGACCGCCAGTTGGCGGTCTATATAGTCCGGATCACGTTCGATTTTATTCTGGGATTTTCTGGATGTCTTTGTTGGTCTTTGATGCATCTACGTCACTTGTTGGAGCTCCGACCCGAATAGAATTGTCAAAATACTCCACATGATGGTGTGGAGTTTTCTGTTTTGCTCTTTGGTCATTCGGTCTTACGTTCAGGTCCTTCTCGCTTGCATCTTAGTCCTCAGGTCTCACAATTAAGTCATTTTTCCCTGCTTTTGGGTCCTTTCATGCTTCATCTCTTCAAACCTATTTATTTCTGAAATTCAAACATAGAACTCGTCACGTAGCATTGCTTAGGTGTAATATAATGGATATAAAATACAAATGTAAGCATGAAATGATGTCAGTCAGGACGCACCAGTCCCATTCGGGACGCACTCGTCCTACGCATGACGCATCACTTCGTTTACTCATAGCATCCACATCCAATTCTAGAATTTGATGATTCTAGATCCGTTGGAAAGATAATTTAAAGGACCACATATTAGTCTCTCTTACGACTTGCGAAATTCTGATGATACGAGGGTGAAAAACGTGTGTCAAGACAGACCATATTTGGAAACTGGAAAATCAACAGATCATCAACAATTTGTGCATAACTCTCTGCTCCGATATCCAAATAAGGAGATTCAAGATGTGTTACAAAGAAAAGGTAATGACACAAAACCTTTTCATTTGAGATATTTCTAAATTCGGAACCTAATTTGCTAAACTTAGTCCCGAACTGTCAAGAGAGTTGTCTCAAGCAGTCCAGATTAGTCGTGACCTCTCCAGAGTTATCCCGAGCTTGTCCTGAGCAAGTCCCGAGTAGTGCCCAACCAATACCAAGCCCATTCCCAAGTCACTCCCTAGCACTCCCAAACCAGTCCTGAACGAGCTGGATCGTTTTCACCAAACAAGTTGGGTCGTTTGACCAAACAAGCTGAGTCGTTTTATACATAACATCTAAATTCGGAAATTTGATGATTCCAGATCCGTTGGAAAGACAATTGAAAGGAGCACATATTTGTTTCGCTTATGACTTGCCAAATTCCGATGATACTAGGGTAAAAACGTGTTTCAAGACATATCGTATTTGGAAATTGAATAATCGACAGATCTTCAATAATTTGTGCATTACTCTCTCTCCAATACAAATAACATGATTCAAGACTCGTTATAAATAAGATTTCGAGACGCAAAATTTTTATATTTGACATATTCCCAAATTAAGAACCTATTGGGTTCATAAAGTACGTGGAAGATTGCTAATTTGTGGGAACAAAAAACGAGTTGGGTCGTTCTTTTCCACCAAACGAGCTGAGTTGTTTTTTCCACCAAAAAAGTTGGATCGTTTTTCCACTCCAAACAAGTCGGGACACACTTACGTCATGCGTCATTTTTACCAAACGAGCTGCATTATTTTCACTAAACGAGTTGGGTTGTTCGGTCGAAACGAGCAGGAACAGTGGTCCGAGAGGCGGGGTCGTCGGTGGGTTGAAATGTTTAGGGTTCGGTGTGAGAATGGGCAAGTTTTGGTGGGTTCGTTTGGGATGCGAGTTTGTGGCAATGGGGGGTGAGGGTATATTAAAATATATTAAAGTTTTGGTCTTCAAATGAACTTGTACAGTGATTGTTCTTATGTAACTTTTGGTTTCCCTACTTTGACTCTTTAATATATTCTACCAAGAGACAATGCTTATAATAAAGTTAGAGTTTGAATGATTTGGTATAAATTAATAAAATCAAACCAACATGACCAAATTTTATTTTAGTTAATATTGTGTGAACTCGAAGAAATGTGTAGGAGTAATGACAAAACAAACAGTAGGTCGAACCCTAGAGAAATATGCCTAGTTAACATTCTACACATTGTCTCTGTGATTAACTCGTTGCTTAACTCGTTCGATTCAGACATTGTCTCTAGCTGCTAACTCGTTCCATTCGGAATATGATTTGTCTAGTTAGATCCAAATCCTAACAAAGTAGAACGATCAGACAAATCAAATAACCATTGGATGGGATGTAAGAAAAGTCTTTTATTGTAAGCGCGAGGATATTTGGGTGGTAAAAAGACGGACATTAAGACGCATAGAAGGAAAATATAGTGTTAACTGTTACGTCTGGGACTGGTAGCCGGTAGGGACAGAATAGTGGAGGCTGAAATCGGGTCATCGGATCATTATCGGGTTAGCAAAGGGTTATTATAGCTCGGAGGTGCGGATGATAAGTTTATAGCAATTATTTAGTCAAAAAGGACAAACTTTTTGACTAAATAATTGGAGCAAACTAGGAAACTATAATGAATGATCTTTTTTACAGTAATTGGATAGGATGAAGAATATGATGGAATTGTAAATCATGACAGAAGACAAAATATGTGTTATATGCGCAATCGTAAATTCATTAAGATCCTAGTGATACGATTTATGTGTTAAATAGTATGACCAAGTAGGATAAAACATTGCCACTTCGTCTACAAGCCTCACAGTCTGCAATGCCGCATTCGAATCATTTGAATTACCCTTCGGTGCAATCGATACAGTCACGTGGGGGTCATTTTCAGTTAAAACCGCAGTCCACCTTAACTTAATCAATCGATGAATCTTCCACAATTCTGGTAAAAGAAAAGGGAAAGATAAATACATCAAAAGTGTTTTGCTTGGATACACATGAAAAAGATCGTTCACATGAAATTCTATAAATTGCCTGGACACACACTTCAGCAATAAAATTGCTTGGGTACATCTCTGGATTTGCATGTGTTTTAGTTGTGCTCAAGATCTGCAAAAGAGTTGTGGAGAATGTCCGATCCGGGAAGCTTCTATTATGGATGTGTTCGTGTTAACTGACCAAAACTATTGTAGGGTGAATTTTTGAATGTTGAGAACCATCTCAACTACGTGTTCTACTTCCATACATTACAGTACAATTTGTTTTGCCAAGATATGCAATATATGAAAATCCTAGTAGATTATTAGCTTCACATTTAGGAACATACAATTTACTATACTACAAGACTACGTCCAGATTTTGGCGAGTTTGATGTAAAATCTTCCTCATGTGGATGAGGTTTTTCCTCAATTATATATATCATTAGTGCTGAGATATACAGAAGCAGAGTTATCGAACTGGTCTAATGTTTATGACTTTGTGTTGGTTGTTGTTTTTTTCATGTTTGACGAATCATGTTAAACAGTTTCTTTTCATCATCAATGCATAAAAATAAGAATACGCCAATTCAATTAATAAGTAGTTGAGTGTATAAATGTTAAGGGGCTAACTGGTTAACTTCATCTGACCCAAAAATTTTAGTAAATTATAACATCAGATTTTGCGTACGAGTTTTGCGTCAACAAAATTCTCTTACCTAAACTGAATTTAAGCACAAGACCTACCAAGATCTTGACCATAAAAAAGGTGATTTTATGATTTTATCCCAAATAGTTTGGGCAGTAGTCACCTTTTCCGAATTGCTTATTTGCAAACTATTTGTAATTCATACCAAGTTGAATAATTGTATACTGAGACGCTAGCACTATCAGAGCACTGCTCGAGTTGTTAGAACATTGACGCCTTTAATAGGCAAAATTTGAGATTTAGTTCGACAAAGTGCTTGGCATTTTTTTGAACTTAAGAGTAAAATAAAATCTGGAAAATAAACAATTTCATTGCCAATTTCATCAACACACAAGAAAAGCAAAATTAGGTATTCAAAACGGAGTTCCCATTGTATTTATACAGACATCACCTTGATCATTAACAAACACATTGACGACCGTAAATGGCAACACATAATCTGCTATTATAGTTTCAAACCACACTTAACTAAATACGTCCTTTACTATCACGTAAACATTGCAACATACATTGTCCCAATGAAATAAGCACACTCACTTAGCATTGACGTAGTTGCAATTGACGCGAATCTCACCCTCGTCGTCCCCAGTGAGCACCTGAGTGTCCCCGAGGTTCACCATGGCAACAGAGAACTGCTGGCGGAAGAGCCACGGGTTGCCGGCAAAGACAGATACAAGAGGCGATGTCCGGGAATCAGTGTAGAGAAGCTGGTCCGTGGTCAGCAGGCCCATCTTCTTTTGCAGGTTCAGGTAGTATCCGGCGTCAAACTTGGTCGGAGACGTGGCATCTAAGTCTACGTACTCTGATGCCCACCGACACTTACGCTTCAGGTAGTCCAAGTAGTGGGCCTCGATCGATGGGTCTGGTTTCCCGGTGCCCTTGAAGTTGAAGATACGGTCCTGCACGGCGTCGCATGTGGCCCTCCCAATCGTGTGCGCACCTGAAATCAATCAGTATCTTCAACTTTGACAAATTTGGCTCATTTGTATAGTTCTCTTGTATTTGAATTGTTTTTCTTTCTTTATAATGTACTTTTTTCTATTGAATTCTCCCGACTCGAGATTAAACCCACTTCAATCAATTGAATTTCAGCCGATACATTTTGAACATTTACGTAAAACTTCTAAGATTTTGTGTATTCATTACAAGTTAGAATCACCATTGGAGGGACGTCCAGCTACAACTGTTGGAGCTTAGGGAAACCTCACCGATGCTAAACAAGGTTTTTTTAAAGCTATAGGACGTTCACAGAATTTTATGTAAACCATCTAATTTATAAGAATTTGACAGCTAAATATTTTGGAAGAAATAGTTTGAAACTGAACTAAATTCCCAAAAGCTAACAATAAAATGATAAAAACAAAATGTTTTAATAATTTTTCCCTGAATTGATTCAAATGCGTGTATAATTGGTTTTGTACATAAGCAAGTACCTGATAAGACAACCAAATCTATCAAACCCAGCCCTTTGGATTCGAAGAACTCGATGAGGTAAGTGATGTTCTCCTTGCCCATCGGGAGCACATTGGTGTCCTCTGCCTTAGACTCCAGCCCATCCCTCCTCCCATGCGCCACCTCCCAAAATGGTCCTCCGATCTGAACCACATATGTGTCATGTCATAATTAATCTCACGTCAGAATTGAATTAAGATGCATGCTGGATTCGATTATGGATGTAATTGAGTCTTCATAAGTGTAATCCTATTGTAATTATTTCATAGTAATTGACAAGTATGTAATAATTATGAGGTTGTAGGATCGTTAGAAAAGTAGAAACTAGTTATTTTACATTGAAATCACGAAAGTTTTTTGGTTGTTGAAAGTTTTCTATTGCAACAGATATTTAATTTAGCTGAAGTACCTGATAATTGATCTTGACAATTCTAAGATGAAAGATCTACCAGTAGAGTTAACTTTATCAATTAAGATTTTGATAATCATTATTTTACCTTAAAGGTGGCATCTCGGGCGACTTGAGCGAGTATATCTGCACAGGACACGGTCTTGGGGCATTTCTTCTCGAGCTCGGCTTTGATGTCATCGATAACCTCAAAGCCCCTCAAAGACTTGCTTACTGCTGCTTTCCTCTCGCTGCCATCGTGATTTAGTAGTATGGAAGCATCACAGCCCTTCAAAAATTGCATTATGATTTAGAAAAATATTTTGCTTATAATACAAAAAACTTGTCGTGTATGATTTATGAATACACCCTACTGTGGCAATAGTTTTCTTCACTCTAACGATTTTATGAACCCTGTTGCACATTATTTTGGTACATTCAAATCTTAGAACATATACCATTCTGAAATATGAGACGATGATTTCGATATACTAGTACTTGGATGTTGAGATCATGCATACTCAGACGTGAGTAATAATTATAGATGATTCATTAACAAAATAGACACACCATGTCAGATTCAGTAAATCTTATTGTGACCAATGATAATAAAAAAACCCTTTACCAAATGCATTCTCAATCCAAGCTTCAGTTAGAGACTATCGTCTTATACTTATGATGTCAAATTGCAAAGCTAAAAGTCAGGTCAACTGAGTATTAATAAGAACTAAGGTTGATCAAAGTGATGAAATGATATGACTGGAGGATTTTGACCAGATCACAAGGTATCCAAGATTATGATCGATAATTGAAAACGTATTGGCATTCACTATGGTTTGAGTCATTAAAGGATACCAATTTTATTACTTTTAGCATAATGATGGTATCTAACACATAAACAGATGCTATTAAAAAAAGGGTTTGATGTACATACCCTTATGGCACAATCAACATAATGCAGCTTAATGAGGCTAGGACCAATGGTGGGGTCCTTGTCCATCCACTGCTTCACTTTGTTCTCAATAATGGAGTCGGCGTCGGGGCAGCTCTTGTCGTAGAAGTCGAACGAGAGGAGGTCATTTATGTTGAAACTGTCGATATCAGGTATCGGAGGGACGAAGGACGGCATGGGGGGAGCGAATGGGATGTCCATTCCATCAGCTAAGGCAATGGAGAAGAGGCAAGGGAGGAGAAGGATGAGAGAAGAGAGCCTCATGTTTGGGAGCTTTTTGGGCAAGCAATGGTTTGTTTGAGGTGTTTTGAGGAGTTTTTAATGCATAGGGGGGAAGAAAGTTGTGTTGATATGTTTGTTATTTGAAGTGTTATAAGTGGACGTGGGAAGCAGTATAGGATTTGGAGGGTGAGACTTGGATGCACGTTGTTGTTGACCAATCCTTTTGCGGCCTTCAATCTTTATTGGTGTTAAATCTTAAGTTTTTTTTTTTTTTTGTGATGAGGCAAATGTTGAGATTTAGAATGTTCTAAATTTGATATTTAATATTGACTACATAATATTATTTTTTGTTGCTGCAGGAACTAAGTCCTCTGTCTGCTATGAGTAATGAGTCTATGACCCAACTGAGCTGGAAATACCTGAACTTCAAATAACAAAACCAAATCACATCAAGTTCCAGAGAGTGGCAAGCATGTTGAGATACAGTAAGAATAGAGTGCACGACATTCCCAAAAACATTAATTGACATAGCATTTTAATCAACTAAATAGTTAAGTCTTACTTATTAATCATGATGCAAAAAAAACTTAAATTTTACAACACTAATCCTTGGATGTTACATATAGACTCGAGTAGAACTGCAAACCGTCCTAAACAAAACTAAGGTACGTTTTATAAGCCGAGGCTGGCTTTTATTTACTCCACAATAAAAGGAAAGGACATTTTTACATTAAAAATCATAAGTATTTACCTTCTTTACCCCATAATTATGGGGAAATTTTCAATTCAAACAAGAGAAACAAAACCTCTCCACAATTTTTCTTTATTTCCCACCGTTCTCCGGGATACATTCTAGCAAGAGTGAGATCCCTGTTTCCATACAGGGCTTTCATAATTCACCACTACTTTTTTGTGCAAATGCGCAACTCACATTTTAATCTTGCATTTAAATTCATTATATTATCTTGCTACTATGTATTAATTGTATGAACAAATCGAATCATTCGGTACACAAATATAAGTAATATATAAAGGATCGGTCTACCAAATACTGCACTTATTCTGTAAAAAAGACTATAAAATAGGTATATAAATACAAAAGAGAGGAAACATAGTAGGAAAACCAACAAAACATTGCAATATAATAGATCACATAAAACTAGCAAATGAATTTTCTTTCTTATCAATTAATTAATTATATATTCTAACATTTTTCAGATGTTAAGTGGGAACACCAATCCAAACAAAAATGAAGTATGGACAAGATGTAATGGCTTTGCCGAGTAGAATTGAGGGAAAATATCTTTCTTCTTCCATTAACCTCGGCAAAGATACATCTTGTTCAGTACCAATCCAGTCTAAATTTCAACCATATTTGACTTCTAATTTGATCCGAAATTTCACGTAAAATTAGGTTTATGAGTGTATTAAAGATACAACGTAAAAAATTACAAAAAAAACTGCTTATGTGTGTTTAAATTACAACATAAAATTACAACGTAATATTAGGTTTTAAAGTTCAAAGGTAACTATCAGCTTTTAGAGTTCAAGAGTGCAAAGTGATATTAATGCATAGTTGAGGGGGGAATTGTAATTAATCCTAATTTTTAATGTATTGTATGATTCTTTTATATACATTATATGCTGGTTGTAGTTTGTAATGTATTGATGGCTCATTTTATTATGTTTGTTATAATTATGTTTTTATGTTCTCACATTTCCAAAGATTATATTGTCAACTTTAACTTTTACAGATATTATATTCTCAATTTTAACTCTTGCAGAGAATATATTCTTAACATTCACTTTTCCAAATTTTACATTCCCAACTTTAAATTTACCAGAGATTATATTTTCAACTTTAACTTTTCTAGAGATTATATTATCAACTTTCATTATACATAATCGTCCCAATGAATATGTTCCCGTTATTTTCCCAACGGCCATATTTTTCAAACTCTACAAGAAACAACATGTTTCTCACCATTTCAATCATCCCCAACCCTTTCTCTTTCTTTGCCTCTTGTTTCCTATTAAAATACGAGCAAATGAATTTAGACACCTTTTCAAACTCCATTACGTTTGATTCCAACAATGAGAATAGGCGTGCATTGGTGCCAAAAATAGACAAATTAATTGAATCGGTGCATTTGTTACTATCTAAGATGTTTTTTTCAAGCTCTCGAAGGAAGCAGAGATCATGAATCTCGCAACTACGACAGAGATCATGAAGTCGATTATAACCGTATTTTAATTACTACTTCCTTGAAGTTGTTGTGTACCCGGAGCATATGTTTCAAAGAAGATTTAGAATGAGTAAGCATGTCTTTCTTCATATAGTAAGCGCTCTTTTGAACATTGATGTATTCTTCCAACGAAAACTTGATGCCACTAGTAGACTTGGAATATCAACACTACAAAAATTGCATTGCAGTCATGTGAATGTTAGTATACAGCACATCAGCTGATGCAAACGATGAATATTTGCGTATAAGTGAGGGAACAACCAGAAGCACCCTACATAAATTCTCTGAAGGTGTCTGATTGAATTCGTTTTATATTAAACCGCAAGTGCACGACCGCGTTGAAGCGGTGGCAAATACGGGTCGATCCACAGGGAGGTGTGTCGACTTTTGGTTTGTTCGAAGGCGAGTAGTAAAGAAATGAGAGAAAGATTGATTACACTAAACTACACTAGAATGCAAAAGGAAATTAAAGATAAGCAATAAAAACTAAACCTCATAGGGGGTAGAGAAATAATGTGAATATAAAGATGTGTGTGTGTGTTCAATTAAGCTCCTCACAACATGTAGTGCATGAAATCATAAAACTACATCCAACTTTGCCTCCACATGAATTAAGATAAGACTACATCATTAAAACATACAAGACAATAATTAGAATGAAGCTAAATGAACTCATGTATAAAGACTAGACCCTACTATGCCTCCACATGAATTAAGATAACCCAATATCATTAAAACATACAAGACATTAACTAAGGTAAAGGCAACAAGAGTACATACACTACAAATTGTGTTTTCAATATTAATTCCATCCATATCCTAACCTTATCATTCCCCATAAAATAGGTCCACTAATCCAAGCATAAACTAAGCTTCATTCAAGAGCATTGACATATCAAAGATAAGAGTGAAAACTCATTAGATGGTTATGGAAATCATATAAAGCTCAAGGGATTAAGATAACACACACTTAATACACTACATGATCATATCACATATTTCTCCACCCCCCAAATGGGGATGGAACTACTCACTACTCATTACACTAACTATATTAACAAAATGAAGCATAATACTGAAATGAAACTACACTAAGCAGGCAAGAAATACTAAATAAACTTAAAAGGAAAGGAAAGACTAAACAAGCATGCACAAATTAAAAGACAAGATTAAAAGAAACTAGAACAATTATTTTATTAACAATGACTCACATTGAAGGTAGCAGTCTTCTCCACCTTGAGTTTTTGCTTCAAGTCTCACTCCTTAGTAGAGAGAATGTCACCAAGCAATGGGTAGTTACAATGGAAGGTGAAGAGTTCTATTTATAGGCACGGGAAAAGCTAATCCGGGACAATCCCCCGATGTGGGACTAAACAACTACCAAAAATAGACTAAGCATACACAAATACACGTGCTCCACAAATCTTAGCGGATCCAGAGCTATCTGGACAGCCAATTAGCGGTCCCAGGCCGCCAATTGGCGGTCTATAAGCTCCAAATCCATTTGGATTTCGTGTTGGGCTTTGCTTGAAGTATTTCTTGGTCTTGGATGCATCTACTTTGTTTATTGGAGCTCCAACCCGAATCGAATTGCCAAAATACTCCCCATGATGGTGTAGAGTTTTCTGTTTTGCTCTTAGGTCCTTCGGTCTTACGTTCAAGTCCTTCTCCCTTGCATCTCAGTCCCCATGTCTCACAATTAAGTCATTTTTCCTTCTTTTGGGTCCTTTCATGGCTCTTCTCTTCAAACCTCTTTATTTCTGAAATTCAAACATAAAACTCGTCACGTAGCATTGCTTAGGTGTAGGATAATGGATATAAGATACAAATATAAGCATGAAATGATGTCAATCAGTGTCATTGCCCAATTTGGTGATGAATATTTGAGAAGGCCTGCACTGACAGATTTAGCAAGACTACTTAACAACCAGAAGCACCCTACATAAATTCACGAGCATGTCCGGTTTGTAGTTGTTGTGGCAGTTTAGATGTCCAGTGGCGAAAGATGGGGTTTTGATGATTGAGTTCCAGAGTTTGGATACGTACTTGGTTTGGGCCAAAGACTCAACTGGAAGGTGAGAGAGGATTTCGATAGTGATCTCAGGTGGGAGAGTTTACATGGCCGGGAGTTTAGGGTTTTAAGAGAAATGGTGCAAACTATTGGACTTTTGTGGAGCTTAATCATTAAGAGTTTGTTTGTATGAGGCTCCCAGATATGAGCTTCTCAGATGAAGTCAACTTTAAGGGAGGTGGATCAAGACGTAGCTCATTCCCCAGGCAAATCGGGAGTTATGTGGACAGGGGGAAGGTGTTTGGATCCCGAAATGTCACGTCTTGGCAAAACCCGAAAATGTCGTCCAAGGAAGCCCAACCCCTACCTCATCCTACACACACCGCCTCTTCGGTTCTTCCGCAAGCCAGCGTCCACATTCCTGTCTTCCCCTCCAACCTCCCTTAAATCCCTCCCCACGACGACGTTAAACAATGGTCGACCCTTCAACCCGATCGACTATTCCGTTTTGCTTCTATGAAGTACCGGCTAAGGTGTGACTGCGAGTCGAAGAAGGTGCCCAACTAGGGGTTTTTTACAATGCAACTGCGATTTGGTGAGTTTGGATGTTAGATTTTAAGGTTTTTTTGCATATATTCTTCCGTTGCTTAACATCGCGATCATTAATGCGTTTACTCTTTGTTTTGATTTCATGTATTAGCGGATGAGGGACGTTTCCACTACATGTTATTTGAGGAGTCTGTCGCTGCCATGATAGCTGGGGTCGTAGGTCACCCATGATTTTTTAATGGTTAATTTGATATCTACCTCAATGTAATTGACAATGGAACCATTGTGTTGTAGTGTTTTGTAATATCAAATATATCCTCAAGTATAAAGTAGGTTTATTATTTGACCCATATGTTTATGTCAAGATTATTTATTTATTATGAAACATCAAAATATCCAATAAATGGTCGATTGAAGATTCTGTACAAAATACAATGTATATTCGCAATCATGGTAATTTACATGGAACATTAATTACCGAGTTAAGATTGTCGTGTTGGCCATAGATCATTGTAGCTCTACAAGTGAGTGACAACACGGGTATGCAAAAGAGGAAAATATTACTTTTGTATACTGAATAGACCTAATAAGTAAAATATTATAGAAATGTGTTTCTGTGTCATTAATATTTTACTGTGTCTTAGGTCCTTTGATATGAGACTTATATTTAATCACTTAAGGAATACTTAATTAGATCAGTGTCTTGAACTATCGATCAGTGTAGTGTAAAGGCATCGGTTGGTTAAGTATAACTTTCGTTGGAGAAGATAGTTAGTCAAAAGATTATCATTGCCCCTCTTAATTGAGTGATGATATTAGTGGGCCCCTTGATAAAACAAAGTTATAATGTGCACAATGTGATTTGAGTTAAGTCACATATTTATAACTAGCTTAAAGAGATCAAGAAATGAATACTAATACAAAGATGACACAATACTACTTTGTGTGTATTCTTAATATCATGAGGCAAGGGACGGACACAAGTGGTGCACTCCATCACTAAATGGATCGGGTTTTGGTTCGAGTGGAATTAAGACATCTAACTAATTGGGAGCTATAATGTGTAGCTAGATACCGCTTATAGCTTGTGATATTAAGCTCTTAATATCACTGCCAACTTAGTTTAGATCCTCCCATAGGTCACACCGCAAAAACCGTGAAACAAGAAGCTTGATTTTTGGTTCATAAGATGTGTCGGGTTTCTCATAGAAAATATGACACATGTGGTGAACAACTAAAATCAATTATGTTATATATAAACATAATTAGAATCATGATAAATTCATATGAGATGCATATATTATGGGGTGCAATAATTTATTGTTGCATAGGATAATACATTGCATAAGTTGTGAATTTGGTAAAACCCCTTAAGTTCAAATTTTGTTGGAAATAAATCCAAAATTTGAAATAGGCAAAATCGGGTAGAAGTTCGGTAATCCGTTGAGGTTCGGTCGACCGAAGGATCTATGGATCGGTCAACCAAACATGGAACGGATAATCGTAATTGATTGACCGAACTTGACCAAAGTGCCTGGAGCTTTGGTACGGTGTACCGAACCAGGAACGGTCGACCGAACAATGTCAAGTTCCGATATTTTCGGTTAACCGAATAGCACTCGGTCTTACACGTGAATAGGTCTGATCGGTTAAGGAGAATTTTTCTCCTTAAGATTCGGTCATCCGTCACGTACTCGGTTAAACGATCGTGACAAATTCGGTTAACCGAGTGGGACTCGGTAAACCGAACAGCGATCGATTTTCTGCCTTTGATTATTAAGAGATTAATTTGATCGATGGTTGGATTAGCTCCAAATTTGGTCAAACGTTTTGTGGGTGCATATAATGCATTATAGAATTAATTTGTGAGAGAATTTGTCATAAAACCGTGGCTTAAGAATAGCCATGATTAAGAGTAAGATTGGAACCTATAAATAGGTCCTTATTCTCCCTAATTGTGACACACAATTCAATAATTATTTTCTCTCTTAATTCACCACAAAAATCCACGAAAATTCTCTTAGTTTTCTAAGTCTTTGGAAGGAGAAATCTCAGAGGCTAAGGAAGGGGTTTGTAGCTAGATTCTAAGCTTGTTTGGAGATCGATTGGCTAGCTCCTTTCTCTCCAACCTTGTTTAGGGTTTCGGTGAACACTCGGAGGCATCCGGCGCGGCGAGAAGCATCCCCAACGTCTCCGAATCTTCAAGAAGTTTTTGAGAACTTCTAGGTATGAATACCAGGAGCCCTTGTTTGTTTTAATAGAGTTTTGAAACTAGATGTTAAAACAAACCAATGCATGCATGAAATAAATCAAAGAAAATTGTAATTGATCCTTATTATACATAAAAATTTCGAAAATATATATGTATAATTAAACATGAAATCCTCCACAGGTGCATCGACTTCTCAACCACCAGTGGACATCGACGAGCAATATATCCAATCCGACGATGAAGAAATTGAAGAAGATGAACATGATGTCTACGTGGACAATCCGAATGCGAACCACTCCGACGATTCTGATGGTGGTACTCCTGCTGGTGGAGGATTTGATATGGTTCCCAGTTGGACTTTAGATTAATGTGTCCAATGGAATTAGTTGGTTGGCTTGTAATTCTAATCTCTCTTTTATCTTCTATTGTATGAACTCTGTGTTAGTTAACTACATTTGTAATCGTACTACTAAGTAATAAACTGTATACCTAAGTGTTTAGGTTGGTAGAGGGGGTTCTTGGTGAGACATTGGTCAAGGAACTATGTATGGTATTTTTACTTTTTTAGATAATATTTATGTCTTTTTTCCTGATTTTTTTAACTATTTTATCAAATTAAAATGATTTAAAAAAATTGGGTTGCCTAGAGCTGGGCTACTACACAATCACCTAGGCGTCGGGACGCGCCCAGTCGCCTAGGGAGTCCGTGAACATTGAAAAAATAAATAAATTAATCAAAAACCAAAATAATACAAAGAAATAAATAAAATACGAAGATTTAGGACTTAAATTAGGTGTTGAATACGACAAGTTACCAAACTATCCCACCGGTGTTGATTTTTCCACGAACCACGATCTTTACATTGTGCAAGTGGTAATGTGGAGGAAAAATTTGGGTTCTCAGAATTAAGAATTTGAATCTAAAGTTAGACCGAAAGTGGAGAAGTGAAGTTCTAAGTGGAGTTCCGTGTTATTGGTGGTCAGAAAATTTTGAGACTTCCTTCTTGACTTATGATATATATAGACAAATTATCGAGTAATAACAAGAATAAAATGTTCTCGTGGCGAGAACCAATAAATTTTGTATTAGGTAATCTCTACTGGGCGACGCATCTAGTGAGAATGTCAAATAGCAGGTCCACCTCTCAGCGCCCAGCTGCCAGTAGATAATATTCTTACTATAGACTTTCGTACGTAGGAATAAATTTGATAGATACCGCAAGAAAGGAGATATATTACCTTTCTTATCCACCAATGATTAGACTGTAACTTATATTTTGTTAGTGTACTCGCAATATCGCAATTACTTCCTTTACTTTTCTTATTGTCCATAAAAGAGCACATTCCGTCAATCTTTTACTTCATCAGTCCATTGTTTCCTTGGTCGGTTGGTCTTTAAAGGAGTATATTCTATTGCAATCGGGACGCAATAAAGAAAGTGATTATCATCTTCCGAACTTCCGTATGTCTCGAAGGAAGTGTTCCATCATTCGAAGTTTCCATTTAATTTAATAAGGGTTTGTTTAATCATCTTCGTGCCAAGTATTGCGAGAACACCTACCTTGTTGAACTGAACGTCTGAAAGGAAATATTTATTTCGCCCTCATAATTTCTTTTTAACCGGATTGACTATGCAGGAAAGTTATATACATAAAACATATCGTTGATAAGGTCTGCTATATTCCATTGTCATCTGCCACTTTTTTACCGATGCAATTCGGTGAAGACGTCCACACTTCCGCGTCAGTAGAATCAGCAGAATCTCAAGGTCAACACCTTACCGACAGAATCGTCGCTCACAACCAAGCTACCAGCCAGAATACATCGTCGGATGGACACCGCCGCCATCTAGGTTGTGCGGTCCTTTCCACTGCATCTAGGTCGCGCGGAGGAATCCTCACTTGGTTGTCTCTCAGCACAGGCTACCAACAGCTCCACCATCTAGGTCAAGCGAGTCACCAGCATCGCCCAAGGTCAGTCGAAGGTATACGTCGCCCATAAGGCCAGCCAATCGACTTAACCAGACTGAAATCTGCAAGGTCATCTTGCTCCATAAAGTTGTGCAACATCGTGAACTGGGATCCGTGATTCCTCAGGTCTACAATTCTAGAGTGACTCAAAAAAATACAATACGTCACATGAAAAACAATAAAACTCAAGGATGGTACATGCAACTAATCCAGGATTTCTGTCCAGAAGTCCATTCAGAAATTCGTCCAGAAGTCCGTCCAGAAATTCGTCCAGACGTTCGTCCAGAAATCTTGTCCCTCCATTCCAGAATTGTTGTCCCTCCATTCTAGAGGTGTTGTCCCTCCATTCCAGAAGTGTTGTCCCTCCATTGGAGAAGTGTTGTCCTTCCATTCCAGAAGTGTTGTCCATGCATTCCAGAAGTGTTGTCCTTCCATTCCAGAAGTGTTGTCCCTGCATTCCAGAAGTGGTGTCCCTCCATTCCACGCCACACAAAACTCATTCACTCTTGCACGGTCCGTCAGCTAGCCCGACATCCGGCAGGGACTGACCACTCTGGCGGCCCACCGGCCACAACTCCTCGCCGGTGAGGCCCCAGCTGGCTGACGGCGAGACACCCCTCACACCATGTGTGAGTTAAAATATAAACTTGGCATACCTCTCTTCTCGCGGTTGTCGACGATGACCAGAGTCCACTCACAACCACCTCCGGTCCGCAACCACACGTCGTACCCTCGTTCCCACTTCAAGCTCCACCCGACGCACCTCCACGTGAAAGCTCGCCACCAGCCGCAGGAGTTCCCGCAATCTCCTCTCCCTATGGGTGACCCGATGATGGTTTGTGGGACAGATGTCCGTATTTATCCTTGGAGGGATTGTTTTTTGTATTATATCATGTCATGTGACGCTAGTATGATAGGTTCCTTCATTGTACTTTAGCATGCATCTAGGTAAGCTTGGTATATGGGATTTTCTTATGGAAACTCAGGCATTGTCATTTTAGTTGCATTTCAGGACTGCAGTAGGTTCTGGCGGGTGGCGACTGAGGGCGAGACACTATGGGATCAGATCATCTTCCCGTACTTTCCGTGACTGTATGACTGCCTGTATTTATTCTTTCATGTACTCTGATGTAGTTGTACCTTTTGTCAATCTTTGTTGTATTATGGTGCACCTCTTGGATATTTTATGAGTAATGTTCCCACGCTTTTGGGTTTTATGTCTTGTGATCCTTTGTTGATAAATTTTAAATTTTCTGTTATTTCGAGAGGTTACAATCACTAACTTAAATATGTGCATGTGCGTCTGAAACACTCCTGCCCTAGGTGGGATCTCCCGTAAAACATGCACGCATCCGACTGAAGTGGTCCTCCTCCGTCAAACCGGGGCCTCTTGCCCGCATTCCCATGGAATGACCAATTGCGCGTCCACCTGTACTCTCGTGTGGCTTCTGAGCCTCCTTGTAATTGTCTTGATAGTCCTTATGCAACACAGTAGCACACTTCACGGTGTCCGCCAAAGTTTGTAGCACGCCGGTGAGTACGTGGTACCGGAGCTGCTTCCAGAGTCCCCACACGAACTTCCTCACCATCTGCTCCTGTGTGACGTAGATCTCGGGGTCAGTAACGCTTTAAGGCTTTGAACTTCCCGATGTAGTCTTCTAGGGTCATCTCTTTCTGCTCTAGAGCTAAGAACTCTTCTCACTTTTTGTCTCGAACACGCTGTGGGAAAAACTGCTCGTTGAACCCCTCTAGGAATTCTTCCCAAGTCACTGATGGCGTTTTGGCCTTAATCTATGTTTTGATGATTTAATCAACCTAATCTTAATCACAAACAAATATAGTGTTGCACACATATCGCATAGCATATATATTGTTTTGTGCTAACATCTACATGTGATCAAGACTCAATGAAGAAAAGAATTCAAGTCAAGACATGTAATCAAGCTATTGAAGACATGTAATTTTATATTTCTTTTGAGTCATAGGAATCTATGAAATCTTTAGCATACAAGAGTTAAAATCCATTCACATAGACACTAGGTTCCTTATATAAGTCACACACAAAATCTCAGATCTTTAGGACTTCAATAGGTCACCCAACATTAGCCGGAAATTCACTTAAAACCAAACCTTGATTTCCTTTGATAAACGATCGACCAATCTATGTTTATAACAGAGTCTCATAGTGTATTTTCCTTGTTCCACCGGTCGACCATTTTTGACCTTGCGGTCAACCGTGCCCGTAATTTCATATGGTCGTTATTCTTGCCCTATTCTTCCAACAGTCGTATTCGTATAAAATCAACTTATCCCTAGAATACATTTTGCCACCGGTCGAACGTTAACCTTAGAACGGTCAATCAGTTGAAAACATCTCTTGAACCCCGTAGAATCTGGAAGTTTCTGGTCGACCGTTCCCCAGTCTCTGGTTGACCGGTTTTTCCTGGACATTATTTCTGGACTCCGTGAACAGTCGATCGTTCCACATTTAGTTTGACCATTCAATTAAGTGAACTTAAATTATATCATTGTTCGTTAGACCGTTCCCTTCTCGGTCGACCGTTTTGTTCCTGGATGTCTCTGAACTTTTTTGGACACTCTTTCTAAACGTCTTCTGATCGACCGTTTTACCCATTTCGGTCGACCGAACTATGACCTGCTCAATTCTCTTTTGTGTGTCTTACACAAACAACTTCTAATTATATCCCAACGACTATAACTCTCTTAGAAATTATAAATAGGTGTTACCAAGACAAAATTCAATAACTCTTACACTCCATTTTGTCATATACATCTAAGAGAAACTCACAAGCTTTCAATTCCCCAAACATATACTCTCCAAGCCTAAACTTCACACTTTAGTCATCAATTCCTAATTCACTCAAAGTGTGATCAAGTTAGAGAGTGTTGTTCCACTTAATATTGTTGTCAAAAGAAGTAGAGGTTTCGGTCAAAGCCCAAAGCATCCCTCTCGGATTGTGAGAGGAGGAAACCAAGTTCGCCAGGTTGTTCGCGAAGCTTGCTTTGTAAAGGCGTTGTCCCCCGTCCCGGAACGGGAGAGGATAGTGAAGTCGTAAGCGGAGCTTGCTAGAGAGGAAGTAGGCGGGAGTCTGAACCTCTATAAAACACTCGTGTATTTTGTGGTTTGCATTGTCTTTTCCCTACTTAGTTTATATTGTTTCTACTGCACATCTTGTTTGTTTTGGCAGGGATTTAACTCAAAATTGATTTGATGATTATGGTCATATACGGTCCTACATTTGATATCAGAGCATACGTGCTAAATTTTTTATACTTAACTATATTTTAGCATAGCTTCAACATCTAATCATGTAGAGGGATTATGCACAACAAGGTCTCATTTGCTTAGTGGGTCAAGTTATGACTATTGGAAGAAGATAATGAAAATATTCTTGATTTCTAATTACTGTAAGTAGGGGTGAGCTTCGGTCCAGGACCGGACCGAAACCCGAATTTTCGGGAAGTCCGGACCGAATCGGTTTGGTCCGGTCTGGGTCGGTCCAAAACCCAGATTTTCCCCTTAAATTTTCGGTCTGGTCCGGACCGAAGACCGAATTTCCAAAATTTTGTGGACCGAAGACCGGACCGAAAAAATTCGGTCCGGGTGCCCGGACCGGACCGAATTTTGCTCACCCCTAATTGTAAGTATTGGATCTTCATCCAAAACTCATACACCCCACCAAATGAAGAAGAGTTAGCCACTCTAACTAAAACAAAAATGAAAGAATATGAAATGAATTCTACCATTATGAACATTCTTTATTGTGGCTTAAATGAGGGTGAATACAATAGAATTAGGGGTTGTTGAAAGTGCATATGAAATATGGCATAGATTACAAATGCATCATGAGGGTGATAGTAAAACAAAAGAAACAAGAATTATTCTCCTCATGCATAAATATGAAATTTTCACTATACAAATCGGTGAGAATATAAGCAAAATGAACACTCACTTTACTGATATCACTAACTCTCTTTGTGTTCTTGGAAGAAAGATTCGTGAAGGAGAAATGGCAAGGAAATTCCTCTGATCGCTCAATAACGATTGGGAAGACAATGTGGTGGCAATCGAGGAAGATCACGACCTTTCCAAAATAAAAATAACTAATCGGGAACCTAATGGCTTATGAACTTCAAATCAACCATCGAAAGGAGAAAGAAGCCTCCAAGAACAAACCAACATTGGCATTACATGCAAAATCCGTTGAGCCAAAGAGAAAGAGAGGAGAATGAGGACATTGAAGTCTTTTCTCAAGACTTCTTCAAATTCCTCAAGAAGGATAAGGAAGAAATGAGAGAAAGAAGAGGAAGAAGAAGAGAGAAGAGAGAAAAAGAAAAGGTGAAAGAGGAGAGTGAAAATGAGAGAAGAGAAAGGGAGGAGAAAAAAAAGAGAATGGAGAGGAGAAGAGAAAAGGAGAAGAGCAAGAGAAGAGAAAGGAATGAGGAAGCTCACAAAACTACTTGGGATGATTCTTCATCACTGTCATCCTCCTCCTCCTTGCAAAGTAGAAGAGAAGTTGCTCACTCATGCTTCATTGCTATTGAGGATGAAGAAAGTAAGGTAGTCTCTAACTCTTGTTCTACTAGTTCAATTTCATGCTCAACTAAATCATATTCTAGTGATAACTCATGCTCTAAAGAAGAAACATATACATATTATGAGCTTCAAATTGCATTTCATGATTTAGTTAATCAATATGAGCTCATTTGTGTAAAGAACAAGAATACTAGAAAGCAAATAAATGATCTCAAATACCAAATTGAAATGATCATGAATGAGAAAAATGAGGTGATTGCTAGATATGAAAAATATGCATTAGAACATGGTAATCCAAATGCAACACCTCTTGATGTTGAACAACTAGATCCTAGAGCTTCTAATGAACAATTAAGAAAAGATCTAGAAAGGTTCATAGATGGAACCAAAATGCTTGACATGCTTTTAGGGAGTTGATTGTGTTCGTTTATATTACCACAAGTGCACGACGTCGGTGAAGACGCGACAAGTACGGGTCGTGTCCACGAGGAGGTGTGTCAACTATGGTTTGTTCGAAGGCAAGTGGGAAAAGAGGAGAGAAAAAATTGATTACACTAAACTATGCTACGCTACACTAGAACGAAACAATAAAGAAGATGAAAGCACGAGACTAATAACTAAACTAAGTGACTAATATAAGCAAGATAGAAATAAGGAATGGAAACCCCCTAAGAGGTGGAGTGTGTGTACACATGAAATAAGAGGTGATGAATGCATTCAATAGAGCACAAGTGTAGGTAGTGTTGCTATGCATAAGAAGTACCTCATGGCAAGATCTATCATCTAAATCACTAACTTAAGTGATTAATATGAGCATGAACAAGTTTGTTATTAAAAACCTAAACAAGCATGAAATGTACCTAAAGATTATGACAGAAACCGTCAAGTTAAGTATTCTTTTTTAATTCAAACAACATACTAACATTTCTCACATACAACAATATTTAGCATTCATGTCATTCTACATGACATGTATAAACATCAACTCCACCCCCAAAGGGGGGTGGAACTACTCACTACTCATTAAAAGAAGACAAAAAAATTTAAGGTAATTAAGATAGGAAATGGAGACATGCTAATTATTTATAGTAAGACTAAGACAAACAAAACAAGCTAAACAAGCAAGCATTAAAATAAAGACAACATTAAAACAAACTATGAGAAATTATTTTATTTACATGACTCATATTACAAGTAACATTCTTCTCCACCTTGAGTTTTGTTCCAAGACTTACTGCACGTAGAGAGAATGTCATCAAACAATGGGTGAATACAAAGGAGAATGAAGAGTTCTATTTATAGTCATAGAAAAAGGCAATCGGGGATAATCCCCCGGCATGGGACTAAACACATACTGTAAATGGACATAAAACAACATAATCCACGACCCGACTAAACCATGAATTGTTTGGACCAATTTGGACTGCCAATTGGTGGTCTGGAACAACCAATTGGCGGTTTGGAATGGTTGGATCACGTCTGGATTTTAGTGACTCGTTTCTGGCTTCATTTCTTGATGTTTGATGATCCTGATTTGGTTGTTGATGTTTGGGCCCGGATCTAATTGCCAAAATACTTCTCATGGTGGTGTGGAGCTTCTTGATTTGCTCATTGATCCTTTTGGTTTATATCTGGGTCTTTCTCTCTTGCATCTCATTCCATAACTCCTGCATTTAAGTCATTTTCCTTGCTTTTAAGTCCTTTTTGAGTCTCTTCTTCCCAAACTTGTTTATTCCTAAAACTTAAATATAAAACTCGTTACGTAGCATTGTTTAGGTTCAAGATAATAGATATAAGACACAAATATATGTATGATATGATGTCAATCAGGAGTCAAAGACAATCATTAGTCAAAAAACATGGCTTAGGATACATTGCTAAATTGAAAAACCATGTAACTCATACCACTTTAAATGGCAAGCATTTGTTTGTTAATCAAAGTTCCTTAAGTTTGTGGGCTCCCAAAACCAAAATGGTTGGGTTACCAAAGCTAATGTTCAATGACCCAAAGGTGTTTGAGTACCTAGATCTACACTTGTAGGTACTTGAAGAAGGATGAGAGATTGGTAGTGACCGGGCAAGCTTGGAAAGTCAAATTAAAAGTCGGTTGCATTATTGAAAGGAGATTGGAACCAATTCGAGGATCAAATTAGGTAAAATTATCTATCATCTACATTCATATTAGATTGGTTCTAATCTAGGACAAATTGAATCCTTAATTTTTATATCGTTTATATCATTCATTGATCAATTAGAATATGCTTCATGTAAATTATTAAGAGGGAGAAAAATGATTACTATGCCTAATTGAACTTTATATCATTCGTCACATCTTATAAAATTGGGAAAATCACATCCTATGCTGAATTATCAAATTTTCTAACGGATGTCAAAATGGAGTAAAACATCACATGCTTATATGATTCATATTTGTTTGATGTTAAAATGGGAGAATAGAATTGAACTTTATTGTCATATCCAATGCATATTGATAGAGGGAGCTTGATTAATATCATATACTTAGGGTAATGAAGTGCAAAATTTATGGAGGAGCAATTCATTACAAGACATCATAAAATTCGATGTTAAATCTTGTTTTTTATAGATATCAAAGGGGGAGAGAATATTAGGGTAACTTGAAATTTGCTTAAAAATTGAACAAAAACTATGCACACTTATATGAGGAGCATTTATATGCATAGTTTACATCTAGAAATTTCAAGTATTAAGATATATGTTGTCATCATCAAAAGGGGGAGATGGTTGGTTTTTTTGCCTTAATCTATGTTTTGATTATTTAATCAACATAATCATAATCACAATCAAATGTAGTGTAGCACACATATTGCTTAGCATATATATTACTTTGTGGTAACATCTACAGGAGATCAAGACTCAAAGAAGAAAGGAATTCAAGTCAAGACATGTAATCAAGCTATTTAAAACATGTAATTTTATATATCTTTTGAATCTTAGGAATCTATATAATCTTGAGCATACAAGAGTTAAAATCTATTCACATACCTTATAGAAGTCACACACAAAATCTCAGATCTTTAGGACTTCAATATGTCACCCAACAATAGCCGGAAAATCACTTAAAACCAAACCTTGATTTCCTGTGCTAAACGGTCGACCTAACCAGTTCTCAGTTCGACCGTTTATAACAAAGTCTCATAGTGTATTTTCCTTGTTCCACCAGTCGACCGTGCTTGTAATTTCATATGGCCGTTATTCTTGTCGTATTCTTTCAACAATCGTATTCATATAAAATCAACATATCCCTAGAATACATTTGGCCACTGTTCGAACGTTGACCTTAGAACGATCGACCGGTTGAAAACATCTCTTGAACCCCGTAGAGTCTGGAAGTTTCCGGTCGACTGTTTGTCCCTGGACATTATTTCTGGACTCCCTGAACAGTCGATCGTTCCACACTTAGTTTGACCGTTCAATTAAGTGAACTTAATGATATCATTGTTCGTTTGACCGTTCCATGCTCGGTCGACCGTTTTGTTCTTGGATGTCTCTGAACTTTTCTGGACACTTTCTAAACGTCTTCTGGTCGACCGTTTTACCCATTTCGGTCGACCGAACTTAACCCGAACTGTGACCTGCTCAAATCTCTTTTGTGTATCTTACACAAACAACTTCTAATTATATCCCAACGACTATAACTCTCTTAGAGATTATAAATAGGTGTTACCAAGACAAAATTCAATAACTCTTACACTCCATTTTGTTATATACATCTAAGAGAAATTCACAAGCTTTAAATTCCCCAAACCTATACTCTCCAAGCCTAAACTTCACACTTTAGTCATTCATTCCTAAATCACTCAAAGTGTGCTCAAGTTAGAGAGTGTTGTTCCACTTAATATTGTTGTCAAAAGAAGTAGAGGTTTCGGTCAAAGCCCAATGCATCCCTCTCGGATTGTGAAAGAAGGAAACCAAGTTCGCGAGGTTGTTCGCGAAGCTTGCTTTGTAAAGGCATTGTCTCCCGGCTCAAAATGGGGGCAGATAATGAAGTCATGAGCGGAGCTCATGGAGTCTAGCGGAGCTTGAAAGAGAAGAAGTAGGCGGGAGGCCGAACCTCTATAAAAACACTCGTGTCTCTTGTGGTTTGTATTGTCTTTTCCTTAGTTTAAATTCTTTCCACTGCAAATCTTGTTTGTTTAGGTAGGGATTTAGCTCAAAATTGATTAGATAATTAGGGTCATACACGTACCTACAGTCACATCCTTCCTTTCTGCCAAAACCACCGCCGAAGTGGTCCTCCACAAGTTGGACACAGCATCGCCCAAAACGTAGGTGGTCAGACCCACCTTCATCTCAGGCATGCATCCAATCGCTCTGAAGATCTTTTGCATCATGAAGACACATTCCTCTGCAGCCTCAGGGTCTACTCAGCCCACAAATGTAGGCAGATGTTGGTGCATGAATCTGTCGTGCACCACACATGTCTATGTCTGCTCCGTACGACCTGCCTGGCACTCCAAGAACTCCTCATGACGCCACACGGTATCATACAGTGTTTGTCTCTCCTATACCCACTCTGCACCCCTAGTCTCATCACTGGTGCTACGGTCACGTGGGGGAGGTCTCAAGCCTCTCAGAGACATCTATGAAAAGCACATCAAACACAACCAATCAGGAATGCATGCATCATCAAAGGCAGAATGCAAAAATCTATATGTTCTACTCCTAACGGTGGTTTCTTTAGATGAGGACACAGGAATCGACCGCTTTGATACCAAGTTGTAACGTCCCGAAACAGCGAAAAAATTTTAAAACTCAACAACAAATAGGAATAAGACACAAAAGTGCGGGAGTGTTACTCATAAAAACATCCAAGAGGTGCACCATAATAAATCAGAGTTGTCAAAAGGTACGACTACATCAAGTACAAAGAAGTATAAATACAAGTAGTAATCTAGGAAAAACGAAGAGGATCCGATCCGAGAGTGCCCTTGTCCTCGGTCGCCACCCGACAGAACCTACTGTGGTCCTGAAATGCAAACATAATAACAATGCCTAAGTTTCCATAAGGAAACTCCGTATACAAAGCTCACTTATATGCATGCTCATAAATACTGAAATGAACCTATCATATTAGTATGGCATGACATGATATAATGCAATCTGTAACATCACCCACTAAGGGTCAATAAAGACATCTATCCACTAATCTATCAATCCATCATCGGGTCACCCCTATGGACCTACCGTTGGCACATACAATATTATGGAAAGTACGCGACACACCGTACACACGGCTACACTTATCATGAGGTTTGGTGAGGCACATCTGCACGTCCGCGTCAATAGAATCAGCTGAATCTCGAGGTAAACACATCACCAATGGAGTCGTCGCTCAGGTCGGTCCATCTCACCTAGTTGTCCCGCAACCAAGCTATCTGCCGGAATACATCGTCGGTCAGTATACCCGCCGGAACAACATCGGTCGGATCAATCACGTCCAGAACAACATCGAACGACACTCCTGCCGGAACAACAACGACGAGGACACTCTCATTCGGAACATCATCGAACGGTACAACAATCGCCATCAAGGTCAATCAAAGTTATCCGTCGGCCGAAGGTCGGCCAATCGACTCATTCGGACCGAAGTCCGCAGGGTCATCACGCTATGTGGAGTCGTGCAACATCGTGCACTGGGATTCGTGATCCCTCGGGTCTACTACTCTAATATGAGTCAAGTAAAGCACATATTACGCCATAGTTTATTATACAGAGGTGGCACGTCCCAAGTGTTCACACCCTTCCACTCGTTGGTCCTTGGGCAGGCACAATCTCGCACCCACCGTCACCTCACGGCTCACGCGTTAGGCAAGGACACAGGTTTCTGTGACAGAGTTGACACTCCACGAGGACAAAGGATTCAGTTCTTAGTCCAAACGGTCGACCGAAAAAGGCAAATCGTCCGACCACTCCCCAAGGGATCGATCGAACATATGTTTGCAATCGGTTGAACTCTAGACTCATAACTTACCCCCAACGGTTGAAAAAATGTGAAAACCGATCGACCGCTACATGGTCAAAATCCAAACTAAGTCGACTGTTTAGATGGTCAACTCCCGGTACAAGCTAAAATCATGAGGCAAAGGTTGAACCACTCAAGGGCCCGTTCGATCGAAAATATCAGTAACTCTCCAACCCATCAAATATGCTCAACCGGTCGACCGTCGAAAGACATCGTTCGACCGGTGCTGGGAAAAATAGAGATTTACACTACATCTGGTCAACCACCTGTAGGAAGCAGTCAACCGTTTACCGACAACTACCTGGATCTACCAAGTATAACTTGTTGTCTTTGTCTCCGACCTCTGACGACGAACCAAAATCTCACAACGCATATGTGAGAAAACTTCTAATGCAAAGAACTTGACATACCTTTCTTTCAAGACGGAGCTCGTTGGAGAGCGCTCGACGTCCCCTCCAACAGCAACCCAACGCCGGACTCCTCGTGTCAACTCCACGTGCCTCAAGGCCTCAAACACACGGTCCTCCTTGCTCGCTCGTCGCCGCCGCTCGTCGGAGATAAAGGAGAGGAGGGGGAGCTGTGGAGATGGAGAGAAAAAGGTAATGTGAGGGTTTTGATTCCTCTCTTATAACCCAACCATCACTCCCCACCTCCCATCACCATACCTCCGTCAAATCAAACACACCCCCTTCCATGCTTCCCTTCTCCTCCCACCTAATCACCTTCTTAAACACCATTAGTTCCACTAATGGATTTTGGGATTTAACACTACAAGCACACATCATGGAACCAAGGAACCACAGAACCGACCAACAACCGTATAAACTAAACACGATAATCCACACAAAAAAACAAACCAATCATAGGACAGAACTTCATCTGGATAGTAGTACATGATGAAGGGATTATCCGGGTTATGGAAGGAGATAATCCTATGTCGAATAGGACGCAGGGGGTTAATTTACCTATGGTAGTAGGTATTAACTTAACTATAATAACAATCAGCTTACAGTCGTGCGTTGCAAAATTAAACTCCTGGTCCGTAATTTATAAAGAAAGTGAACGGTACCAAAGATAGAAGACGATGTCAAGGAGAAGCATGCCCCGACCAGAGTACGGACATAAGTTGTGCAGTTAACGAATAAAAACAATCTCATCGAGCCTCATGTTTTATCATTTTAACTTCAGAAGAAAAAATAACAACCTATTGTCAGATTTATTTATCCTAAATCATTGCCACAGTGCTAATGTTATTCTTATCTATAAATATATTGTATTGGAATGCACTTGAGCAGCATTAATTCATAAAACAGTGATATAGATCTCTAAATTGAAAACATGCCCGTGTTTTGAATAAGCATTTGGAAAGTAACAGAAGGGTTTCAAAGAGGAAACGAAAGTGATCCTTCATAAACATCCTGTCAGCATAGTTTCAAGACTACACCATGAGGGAAAATATACCACCTTTGTAGGTATGATAGACATATGAGAAAAACACAAAACCATGCTTGTAGTCGAAAGCAGTTTTCCTATATTACCAAAAATATCATACCCACTAGACGTTGAGTTTGTCCTTATATTGCCAAAAAACCAACGAACAACCAAGCACCACTACAAGAGAAACTTCTGCAGAGCATATTAATCGTCTTCATCTTCAAACTCTTCGACATCAAGCATCTGCATCTCTGGAGTAACGGTAAAAACATTCTGAGGTGGTGATACACGCTCGCTGCATGATGAGACGAGGGACATAATTATATACCAATGTAGAATACAACAAAATCAAATCAACATTTGCAATTTACTATCTTAACTGTGAGCGCCAAGGATGCAAGGCCGTATCCCAACCTCCGGGTGTCCCAAAGTTGTCATCCCTGATATTGCAAGGTTATGTTATTTATTAATCAACCCAAAGATACACAGAACTACTGGAAAACATGACACCTACAAAAGCGCAATCAACTAGGCAAACATTTCACAAAAGAAAGACATTACTATGCCAAATAGATTTCAACTTCAAATGTCCATCCACGCTAAATGAGTGCTATCTTTTAACAAGCAGAGAACATTATAGGGAGGGACAATGGTGGGAAATTCCAAAAAAGAAACTATCTTCACGTTTGGTGTTGCACTAATTTTTAAAAAGTTGCTGCAACCCTGAATTCCCTATTGATTCATTCTATCTAAGTCTGCACCTAACAATTTTGTCACGCCCTTTCCTTGTCTTATTATTTTGCGAGTATGTAAAGTATTAGTTGTGTTGTTTATCAAACGTAAAACAACTACTGCTGAACTTAATGCTCATAGTTTTTCTATGCCAGTAACTCAGTAAATAGTCGTAATGTCTCGCAAAGGAACCTACATCCAATGTTCTGGCGGGCGGTCGCCTAAGCAACCGCACCAGGTGGGGGTCGCCTGGGCGACCACCCGCTTACCGCCCAGCAGGGTGGGCGACCTCAGCTTCTGTGCACATGCTGTGCACAGGAGCAAGTGCAACGGCTAGAAAATTAGCTGTTGCTTTCTGCTACTGTAGCAACGGTTTTCTAACGTTGCTACAGTGACAACGAATTTTTTTTTTTTTTTTTACCCCATACTCCTACATTTGTTCTTATAAATACCCTCTCATCGATGAACTAGGTGTTTTTTCGAAACCCAAACATTTAAGGCTTGTTTCTTTAATTTTTGGACATTTTTCCGATTTTTTTCCTGATTTTTCTAGATTAAACAGAAAAAAATCAATTTAAAAAAAAAGTGGGTCGCCCAGCCCTGGGCGATTGCCTGGGCACTCCCAGTCGCCTAGGCGTCCCAGGAACATTGCCTACATCAATGAGTTCAACCTTAGGCTTAAGACCTAATAGTTCACAACTTGTGATGACATAGTTAACTAAGGATATATACTAGATCCAACCATGTTCCGGAAGCAACAGAACTAGGAAACTTTGCATCAACTACAAGTATAGTTACGAACAAAGAATATAAAGCTAGAGAAAACAATGACATGAAAAGCAAACAAAAAGAATGCTGAATATACTGATTCATCACCAAACTAAGTGACCATGATTCTATATGCTAATTACGTTTCACAATCAATTTTAAAAGGTCAACTTATGGTCCCAAAATGTTCAGTAGGTTTTTTCAATTTGATGTAAGAACACACTAGAAATTAATAGCTTGCCATCATATAATCATGAGCAATTTTTTTCTGAAGCAAGTGTTAAATGTTCCATCAAAGCATCCTTTTTTAGTATTTTACTAACACAGTTGTTACAGGAATTTTTGAGTATTCAGTATTGCAACAAAATGATGAATGTAACAACAAATGAACAAACTACATAATCTGCCACATTATTTGTTGCACTACAGTTCCAACTTGCTTAGCTAACTCTTCAGCAATAAGATTACATACCAACAGCTAAGCTGTAAAAGCCCTAATAAGAACCTGAATCACCAATAACATGTGGAACACTCAAAATCAGATAGTTTTTAATAGCCAGTAAGAGGGCGGTTATATCATCTTAAATAGCCATGTTCATGTCTTAACAGTTAACATGAATTACAGATGTGTCACAGTTCAGAAGGCGAAGACAGTCGAACAAGATTGTGAAACTTTTGGTGATGGATTTACTTCTGGTTATTACAATATTGTCATTTCACAAAAAAAAAATTGGTTTAGGTAAGTCTCAAAGACCCACACTCTTAACGTGCAATTTTCATTAGCAGAATGAACCCCACAAACATTTCATTTTCACAAAAGAATAAAGGTGAAGATGATAGATTGGTACCTACTTTTATCATAATGGCCCCTCTTCTTACTGAATTCAAAGAATACCGACTTGCTGTTGGTCAATAATATTTTGTTTAACTAACTTGGCTAATAGCATGTCTTCAGTGGGAATATTTCTACTTGAAAGTTGAAACCATAACTGAAGGTTCACCAGCTATTTAGGGAACAACAAAAAATCATTTAAGTTGAAATGAGTACATGACTTGTGCTTACATTATGTGCAGTTGTTTCTCTCCAGTGACATTCAGGTATGTTTAGCCGATTACAAGATCAATTAGAGACCCTATTATGCTCGTGAGAACCATGCTGAATAAAATTATATTCAGAGTACATGTGGCTTAGCATCATAATATCAATCATACATGAAAACAAATAAAACTTCGGTTAGTAACTTGTTAAAAAGGATTAGGTATTTTATTCAAAATAAGAATACTTTTAATCTTACCTAACTTGTTGGCTGCCTTTAAGCGACACAATGGTACAGGTATGGGGAACCCCTACCATGGAGTTAAATGTGGTTCCCAATTCCTCACAAACCTTTGAAAGGCCCTTGTAATCTTCAATCACGCCACTTTCAGGAACATAAGCAACAACATCACGGCCGCGATGCACCATCAACAATCTACCATCATCCAACAAGCTCTGCGGTGCATACATATCGCCATTCCTGTACCAATCCGACACTCTCCTCTTGATCGCGTGCACCTTGACCCAAGACTCCTCCTTCCCATACTCCTTCATCACCCAAACATCCAGACTTCGCGGACAACAGAAATCAAACAAAGCAAGACACCCGTCAACAACACCCAACTCGAACCACCACCGCCCGTCCGTGGGACTACCCGGAATGACAGGAAACACGTGGAACACCTCGCGCTGAACATCGAAAGCCATAACGGACGGCGTCCGATCATCGGAATCATGCTCGGACGCCACCCAATGCAGCTTCCCATCCAGCAACACCCCATGAGGAATCTCGGGCTGGAGCGGAGCGTCCCCGACGTCCCTCCACGGGCCGACAACTCCGGCGGGGTCCACAGTGCAAACCTCGCAGGCGCAAACAACACCCAGAGGCCCCTCCCCGTTAAAGATGTTAAAGAGAAGCTCAAAAGGTTCGCCCTCGTCTGTCACGGATAGCCTGACGAGTTTAAAGGCTCCGGAGACTGAGTCATGAGCGAAGCCGGAGAAGGACTTGAAGCCGGAGGGTTCCCAGTCGGGGTTGGGTGGGATGGTGAGGTACTCGTTCAACACCGGGTTGAAGAGGTAGAAGGGGAGTTCGGGGTCGTCGGATGGGAGGGTTAGGCAAAGGACGCCGTGGGTAGACCCCACGACGGTGTACTCGAGGTCGGAGAGGTGGAAGGCGGAGCGGATGGGGAGAAGGTGGGGTTCGGGGTCTGTGGGGTCGAGGAGGAAGAGGTCGGAGGGGGTCTTGTTGTAGGTGTGCTCCACGTAGAGTCTGGGGAAGTGGAGGAGGAGAGTGGGTTTGGCACGTGAGAAGTGTGCGGTGGTGAAGGAGGGGTTTTTGATTGTGGAGTTCCACAGCTTGCAAACGTACTTGGCTTTGGATAAGGGTTCGACGGGAAGGCGAGAGAGGATGTTGGCGACGATCTCCGGTGGGAGAGTTTCCATAGCCGGGGGTTTATGGTTTTTGGAGAAACGGGGAAGACTGTTGGACTTCTATTAAAAACGGGGGCTTTTAAGTTGGTTCACTTTAAAACACTATTATTCTACTTTTGTCGTCAGTCACTGTACGATTATTTCTATTTATAATATTTAAAAATTACTACCTGTTCACAGATGTTAGAGCATGCGTTCGGCCCCCTGGTTTCTCTCTCCGCCACGTCAGCTCAAACCAATCCTCCTAAATTTTTCTTAACCACACCCAAAAACACCTCAAGTGCCCTACATTCTCTCCCCTACACGTCATTTCGGGATCAATTCTAGACAAAACACAAAAAATTATCAAAAAATTCTAGAAAATCTAAACAAATAAAAAAACTAATTTTCATAGAAACAAATTTTGAAAAAACGAATTTAAATTATTTTTAAAACAATTTTTAAAACAAAAAAAATAAAAAACAAAAAAAAAAAATCCACCAATGGTGGGGGGGGGGGGGGGGGGGGCACGTGGCCCCCCGCCCTGGGTGCGCCCTCCCGTTAAGGGAGGGCTGCCCGGGCGCCCGGGCAAAGAGCACCCGTTAAGGGTGCTCTTACTGCATTTTTCAAAATGTTATTCCGTTAACATTTTCCGTTAAGACTATCAACTTTTGATTAAAGTTGTTAAAAATGTTAATATTTAGGGGTTTTTACTTGGGTACGCCTGCAAAAGATGTCAATCTCCAAATTACACATATGTTTCCATATTTACTTAGGTACGCATTATGTTTTGTGATTTTACTTGAGGTACGTCTTCCCCGTTAAAGGGACTCACCCTGTAAGACCTCCATAACCCCCCCCCCCCCTAACACCCCCGTAACACCTCTACCCCTCCGTTAAAACGTCACCCATAAATGTTAGTGTCATTCCTCCCTCCCTTGCCATCATCCCTCATCGGCCCTCCTCCTCCCAGTCCTCCTCATCCCACTTGTCCATCGAACTTGAGAGCTCAAATCCTAGGTCATACGAGAGCTCACTCCTGACCTTAAGCCCCTCCGAGTGGTCCCTACCTTCCGCGTCCCCACTTCAAGCTCCTTGAACACCTCTTACGTGTCAAACTCGTTGAACAACATTGCTATCGTGGATCCCCTTCCCCTCTGCGAATGTGGTTTGTCATGCAAGATTTACACCTCAAGGCAGCAGAGGTCTTACGTCGTCGATTTGTTCGTTGTTTGAACTACTAGTGGGTATGTAACACAATTTCACCCCCCTTGTGAACAATTTGTTGTTTGCGTACCCCCTTTTGTGTTTGATGAGATGTTTGTACATTTCACATGACATGCAGACAAGAGGAAATGCTCCATCTTCCGGTGGTTAGACTCTTATGAGGCTCGGAGTGATGAATGCCCAGTGGCGGAGCCACGTTATGGCCAGGTGGGGCAACTGCCCCACCCAGATTTTTGCAAAAAATCTTAATTTTTTTATTTATTCAATCTCATATATTTAAGTGTATTGGCTTGAATTTGGTGGTATAATTGTTTACCTGATGTTTAATTTCAGAAGAGTTAAGATAATATTTTCACAAAAATTGATTTTAGAATCAATTTGATTCAAATTGGGGCTTTGAAGTTTTTTTTGAACAACTACATTTGGAAAATAAGTTCTAATCTTTTGGACTTGCATTGTTGCGTAAGTTTGATAAATTTTAATTGAAAAATGAACATTGCATAGATTTTAGTTAATTGTTGTTGATGTTTGGGATTTAACTTTTTTATTATTATGACGTGCAATCTTACTTTTCTAGTACAATTATGCTTATTGTCATGTTGTTATATCTCACTTTGATATTGTCGAGCTAGTTTGTTGACTGAAAATGGAATGAAAAATTAAAATAAGCTAACATTTATAAGAAACTTATCTATCAAGGTTATTCTATACATAAAAGTCCTAGAATGAATAATAAATCTAAAACCTACGATTCCACGAACGAAAATAGCAATGACCATAAATAGTAATAATTATTATAAAATTCTTTTATTATAATTTTATGTTATACTTATACACTATTTTGCTCCCTCTGTTTGTCTATATTTTATCAATTTTAAACTTAAGAACGAACATAGCCAAAAAATCTTCCCAAACCACATGCTTTGTGTTTGGATATTGGAATTTAAGTTGTAAGAATAAAATCAATTTAATTGACGTGTCGTGTTTTATTGTTGTAAAAATGTCTTTTGGATTTTTGAGTTTTAATATATTCAGGTTTGGAAAAATAGGAAAAATATTTTCAATTTTGTTATTTTTTTAATTAATTAATTAATTTCAAATATCAACTTAAATTTGTGGGTCCTCCCAAAAAAATCATGCAATGTGACGAAATTCTTCCCCACCCAAAAAATTCTGGATCCGCCCCAGTGAACGCCCTTCACCTCAGCAGCTCTAGGAGACAGTCATGGAAAGGTTAAGAGTGATTGAAAGTAAACTTGAAAAACTCAACCAAGAAAATGTTGGAGGTGATCGCGTTTGTTAGCCACATTAACCCTTTGGATTTTTCTGATATCTACCTACTCCCACTTAAGAGCGGGTTGGACATGTACGAAAGGAAGCAACTCTGGCAGTGGTGGCGGGAAGGTGGGTTGTGGTGGTCGGTGGGAAGGGGGTAGTGGTCGGCAGGAAGGGGGCGAAAAAATGAGGACCCTGTTGAGGGAAGTTTTTGTTTAGGTTTAAGGATGGGATTTGGAAATGGAGAATTTGGACTATATATATTTTATGATATATCGATATTATTAAAAAGGTTCGCAGGTAGTTGGATTGGCAACGCGGGTTGGGACACCACCGCTACCCGTTATGTTTAGATAAGAGAGTTGACAGGTGGCAGGTAGCAAAAATTTGACCACTACCAACCCCAAGCGGAGCAGAGTGAGGCAAGTTCGTGGATAGAACCCGCCCCACGCACAATGCTAGTCAAGCACATAAGATACCTTGCTTGAAACAAAAATAGTAGAAGATCTTGAATGAAAAGACTTTGGAAGGGAATGGAATGGATGCAAAAACTTCTTTGTTACCTTGGATCCTTTGACACAAAAACCAAATGTTGATTTCTCCTAGTCCAATGTATTTTTATGACAAACGAGGAGTTCGAAATAGTTGGGTCCGGTTATGTAACACCCAAACACATTAGTCTCACATCGCTTAACATAAAAAATATTTGAATGAGTTATAATGACATATATCTACTAAAACACTTACCAACTTAAGTTTTGTGACAAAAAAATGAGTGTTGTGAGCCAGTAGATTCGTGAGTGACGGCCGGACTCGGGCTTGGGTACGACCAGACGTTCCAGGTTAAGTTTACTTCCGTAGGTAAGCAATTATTTAGAAAAATAGGTACGCATATATTTTTAGCTTGGTCAGAAAAAGTTGATTATGTTCAACCAAAGGGATATACAACCTGGTCTCCGTCGATTCGATATTAAACCTGGTCTCCGTCGATTCGATCCAGTTTGTACTGGTTTTATCCGGTTATACAAAGCCCGATTTTTTACATAATCGGGTCGTTTTGGCACCAGTTCAGTCCGACTTCTTAAACATTATTCACACTAACAATCCCCTAATCCAACAAACTTCTGTTAGAAATAAAAAATCTAATAGGCAAAGAACAAAATTGAAGCGATGTCTGTGTATATGGTCATGTTACAATTAAAATATTTGAAATAGATAAATACATAATTTCTCAAATCTTAATAGGTGCCGAACTACACATGACATATTTATTGTCAGGTATGATTAGTTCATGGATAGATTTTGAGCTAAATCATCTTCACATCCATCTGACGAGGTCACTAGCTCCTTTATCCTGGTTAACATGACCCCTTTCCAATTCTTTCGGAACTAAATTCGGTAGTTTATGAAGAAAGAAATTGAAAACTAAAACTGAATTGTCCGTGTTCTGCGAACTATGATCAAAGAAATTGAGAAAGTAAAAAAGAAAACTGGAATGCTGCTATCAATAATCAAAGCTACAAAACTGTCTTGATACTAATTAAAATACAGCTAACATCTGAAACATAGGAAGAAAATCTAATTGGCAGATAGATCATTGCTGTCCCACGACAAGAGGCATACTGGTACTCATGTAGCATGAGCTATGCCCAAAATGTTAAAAATAAAGAACAGCAAGTCAGCAATGTTGAAAAGCAAGCTTTGGATGCATTTCATCATTCCAGAGGATTTTTTTTTGTTTGACCACATCGGCAAAAACTACTATATTAAAAATAACAGGTAATGGTTAACAAACTCAGAATTGAATCTCTTGAATAATAAATCTAATGAATTCGCTCAAATAAGCAGCCACATTATTAACAATAAAATTCGTATATTTCTCAAGAGCAGAAATTACATTTAGCTAATGCATCTTTTGAGTGACATGGACAATAATCATAGCTTCTGAACTTGAATAATTTACTTTTCAACTCCACCTCATGTCTCTCCTCAGAACATCTTAGAGTATCAAAAAACATTCTCGTTGGCCAATTGCTTAGAAGCTAAAAGCTCTACTCCTTTTTTTTCAATCAAAGAATTGAACTGATGTTACAGGTTAATACAAGTATACTTATGATGCTAAAATAGATCTCGAAATTTAGAATTGATATGGGATTATATATTGCATTGTGTTTGAATTAGAGCACATATCTTTCAGAGTCTGATCTATGGCATAAAAACTCAAAAGAAGGTTCTTCCTTTTTTATTTTTGTTGGGAATCACTCAATTGAGCATTTTTTACATCCTACATTAGACCTGGAAAACATGTAGCGTCAAAACTAAAGAATATTGGTTATCGTTGTAAATATTTCTCCCTTTTATCGTTGTAAATACTTCTCCCTTTTATATACTTAAATCGAACAATTTCTCAAAGGCATTTGGATGCAGCATTTGCAAATATATTGAATTTTAATTGACTGAATTTACAAATCTAAAAATTCATGTCACGCTACGAAATTCCAAGTTCAAATGTAATTTTGATGTTTTATTGTCTAATCTACTCTATCGTATCCCATTTTATTAAACCCTAAACACGCAAATGCGTCGCTAGAATTTGATTTTTGGTCTTCACTGTCGCAAGACTACTAATCTCTTAAGTTAGCAAATTTCAATTCATGTGAAACTTGACGTTGAATTAATAACACATTCAAGTCCGCCACTTAATAACTTATTCTCTCATGTGAGTCAGTAGAGTCAGGAGCCAAGCAACTCACTATTCATTACCGTTCTCTGTAGAAAAACGATACTAGGCAAGGCTTCAGTGGATTAAAGCTTGCATACGAGATAAATCTGAACATTTTGTTTCATACATAAGTACACTATAACAATTAAGGAGAATTTTTTGAGTCTGTCATAATTTGGCCTCAAACAAGGATGCGTTAAGCTCAACCATATATATATGCGTAATAATGTCAATAGAGAGGACTTTAGACAAAATTTATCCAAATTCAAATCATATTGAACGTTCTAATAAGACCTAACAACTCAATGGAAGCCTATCTCGTGACTCAACTTGTAACATCCCGAAACAGCGGAAATTTAAAAATTATCATCAAGACAACAGAGATCAATAATCAAAGACAGGACTCTTACTTCTCATAAAACATATAAGCGGTGCACCAAATTACATCAGAGTTTGTCAAAAAGATACATGATTACATCAGATAAAACAAAGGAGATACAAGTAAGCATGTCGACCTCAGTGGTCCGAACGAGAGGATCCGATCCCAAAATGCGTGCGCCCGCTGATCACCACCCAACTAGACCTACTGCGGTCCTGAAATAAAACATGCAACAACAATGCATGAGTTTCCATAAGGAAACCTCGTATGCTAAGCTCACCTATATGCATGCAGTAGTACAAATGAACTTATCATACCAGTAGCATGTCATGTCATCAACAATAAGAAAAATAGTTCCCCCGAATGGTAACACAGGACATCAGTCCGACAATCATCGTCGGGTCTCCCAAGGAGACCTACCGTAGGCACATACGGTCTAACGGAACATGACGTGACACTCCCCATACGCGGCTACACTAATCATGGGGTTCGGCAAGGAGTACCCGCCAAGTCCGCGCCATAAGAAACATATCTGTAACTTCGTGGTCGAAACCACACCAACGGAGTCGTCGCTCGGTCGGTCCATCAATCATCATCTTAGTAGGTGCCCATCTGATGAACATAGCCGGAACAACATCGGCCCATCAATCATCATCACCGGAACAACATCGGCGGCATCACCGGCACAACATCGGTGGTCCATCAATACGTCCAACACAACATCGGACGGGTCCAGACCGAAGTCTGCCAGGTCATCAGGCTCCACGAGCCGCAAACACCAACCGCCTCGCTATAAAAGCAGGACAGCGACCTCCGTAGCCATGCAGGCCGGTAGTCACCACACCCAACGACAGTTGCGTGCTCGCACAACATCATACACTGGGATCCACGATCCCTCAGGCCTGCTACTCTACAATGAGTCCATCAATCCATCACATCAAGTCACGATCCATAAACGGAGGTGACACGTCCCGACACCCACGCTCTTCCACACGGCGGTCGCTAAGCAGGCACGTGTAACGCGCCCACCGTCACCACTTGGCTCACGCACGAGGCGAGGACACGGGTTTGTTACGCACGGGTTTGCTACTCTACAATGAGTCCTCGCCTAGTGCGTAAGCCGGGAGGTGACGACAAGTGCGTTACGCGTACCTGCCCAGGGACCTCCGTGTGGAAGAGTGTGGGTATTTGGGATGTGTCACCTCTGTGTATGGATTGTAGCTTAACGTGATGGATTTATGGACTCATAGAAGAGTAGCAGACTTGAGGGATTGCGGATCCCAATGTATAATGATGTGTGGCTCGTGGAGCCTGATGGTCTGGTGGACTTCGGTCTGGAACCGTCTGATGCTGTGTCGGACGTATGTTAGATCACTGATGCTGTGCCGGTGATATCGTTGATGTTGTTCCGGCAATGATGTTGTCGATGTTGTTCCGGCTATGATGTTGTCAATGTTGTTCCGGCTATGATTCCTCAACTGGGCACCTAACCGACCGAGCGATGAATCCTTTGGTGTGGTTTGACCACTATAGATGCAAATCAGTTTCTCACGACTCGGACCTTGCGGGCGCCCCTTACCGAACCCCATGATTAGTATAATCGCGTGTGGGGAGCGTCGCGTATTGTTCCGTAAGATCGTATGTGCCTACGGTAGGTCTCCGATGGAGACCCAATGATGGTTGTCGGACTGATGTCCTATTTTACCCTTCAGGAGAACTATTTTCCTTACTGTTGATGACATGACATTCTACTAGTATGATATATGCATTTGTACTACTACATTTATATAGGTGAGCTTGACATACGGGGTTTCCTTATGGAAACTCAGGCATTGTTATTGTATGTTTTATTTCCGGACCGCAGTAGGTTCAGTTGGGTGGTGATTGCGGGCGTGTGCATTTTGAGACCGAGATCCTCTCATTCGGACCATTGAGGTCGTCATAATTACTTGTATTGTCTTTTGTTTCATCTGATGTAAACATGTAGTTTTGACAAACTCTAATGTAATATGGTGCACCGTTTGGATGTTTTATTGGAGTAACAGTCTCACCTTTTGATGATATGTCTCTTGTGTCTTTGATTATCAATTTTAAAATTTTCCCTGTTTCGGGATGTTACAGTCTCGGCAGCTACTTAGTGAATACTACCTATTGAATTAATACTGAATTTTGTTGCCCCTTCTGATGATTTTCCTTGAGAGCTTTGGTGTTCAACTTTATTGGATTTTGATGATGTATAGACAGGTTTAGCAGCGGTGCAGACTGCAAAAGCTGGCATGAACCTCATTTTAGAGATCATATTGTATCCTCTTCTCTTGGACATCAATCAGTTGTGACCATAGACTATTCAGGTTGGCAATGCTACGATTTAGATGTGCACTTAAACTAAAATCATGTTCATCATTTAAACATGACTTTGTGTCTGGTAATTTCTCAATCCCATTTGTTTCTTTGTTGCTACTTCTATTCTTCATTGACAGATTCCTGTCTGACAGAAACATAGTAGGAGATTAAGCAAATCTCAAGATTATGCGGTTCATGTGTTTTTCAGAGTATCCTAATCCTATGAATGATTGCCTTTTCTTTTGTCGTCCGACATTTGCATCCAATTTGTTTACCATGCAGAAAGTCTACTTCACACAATCACTAGTTGTGTTATATCCCTAACCCTTGCTTAGGGTGTTAATGGAGATTAGGGAGGAGGTTAGCATGGGGAAGAGGTGTGGTGCAGTGTTTGCATGGGGAAGAGGTGGCGTGAACAATGGTCGTTGGGTAGAGGAATGGAGTAGGGATGGTGAAGTGATGGTTGGGGGATGGTTTAAAGAAAATCTCTCTCTCTCTCTTCCATTCGTTTTTCTCTCCCTCACTCTCTTCCTTTCCTTATCCGGCGAGCAGCGGCGGAGGAGCCGACTCCGGTGGAGTAGGCGCTGTTCCGGCGTGAAGCGTGCAGAGGCGATCGCGCGAGGAGGTGACAGAGGCGCGAGCGGATTTCGTTGCTTCTTCGAGGTAAGTCGGCTTCTAGTGTGTTTTGTTCATTCACCCTTGAGGGAGGGATGTGTAGGTCGGAGACCTCCCCGACGACGAGAACGACGTAAATCCTTGGCTGGCGCAAGGTTGCAGAGGACCAACAGTCGACCGGATTCCTTCGGGCGGTCGACCGATGCAGTGTATTTGCCCGACTTTAACCATCACCGCTCGAACGATGCCTTGTGGCGATCGACTGTTAGTGCATTGTGCTGGTGGGTTGGGATTGCCTGTTGTGTTTTGGTCGACCGGTTCCTCGTGTTCATTCGACCGAAACTTAAGTGTACTGAATAGAGATGCATGCTTGTTCGACCATTTATTGTTATGCGTTCGACCATTATATGACTTAGAACTGCTTGGATGCCCTGGTAGTTTTCGGTCGACCGAGACCCCTGAGTCGGTCGACCAGTAGTCTTGAATTGATGTTGACCAGACTCCAGATTTTGACCTCGTATCGGTCGACAAGTTTTAGATCTCTGTTCGTGATGTTTCTGAGAGCACGCAACTGTCGTTGGGTGAGGTGACTACCGGCCTGGATGGCTACTGAGGTCGCTGTCCTGCTTTTATAGCGGCGTGGTTGGTGTTTGCGGCTCGTGGGGCCTGATGACCTAGCAGACTTCGGTCTGGACCCGTTCGATGTTGTGTTGGACGTATTGATGGACCACCGATGCTGTGTCGGTGATGCCGCCGATGTTGTTCCGGTGATGATGATTGATGGGCCGATGTTGTTCCGGCTATGTTCCTCAGATGGGCACCTACTGAGATGATGATTGATGGACCGACCGAGCGACGACTCCGTTGGTGTGGTTTCGACCACGAAGTTACAGATCTGTTTCTTATGGCGCGGACTTGGCAGATGCTCCTTGCCGAACCCCATAATTAGTATAGCCGTGTGCGGGGAGTGTCACGTCTTGTTCCGTTAGATCGTATGTGCCTACGGTAGGTCTCCTTGGGAGACCTGATGATGATTGTCGGACTTTATGAGAAGTAACAGTCCCGTCTTTGATTATTGGTCTCTGGTGTCTTGATAATGATTTTTAAATTTCCGGTGTTTCGGGATGTTATAATTTGGTATCAGAGCGGTCGATTCCTATGCGGTTCCCAATGAAATCACCCTTGTAGTAATAGGATGCATGCATTTTATCTTTTAGCATGCATTCATTGCTGAAGTTTGTGATTGTTTCTTCTGTTAGATGCCTCCTAGACGCGTGGGGAGTTCTCCGCGTGATCGCGATGCCAGTGATGCCACTGAGGGCGCCAACTGGGACAGGTTGGGTGAGTTTCTGGAGCGCCAGGCAGCCCAGAATGTGCAGGGCGGGATGAGTACTGAGCATGATCGGTTTATGCGTCAACACCCACCGAGTTTTGATGGCAGGAGTGCCCCTGAGGTAGCGGAGGACTGGGTCTTCAAGATGCAGAAGATCTTTCGTGCGATTGGTGTTGCACCTGAGAGGAGGGTGGATCTGGCCACCTATGTGTTTGATGGCGAGGCAACCAACTGGTGGAGGACCGCGTCCACGGTAATGTTTGAGGACCGTGAGGACGTCAACTGCTAGGAGTTCTTGGAGGTGTTTCATGAGCAGTACTTTCCCCAACGCGTCAGGGATCAGAAGAGAGAGGAGTTCTTCTCGTTGGAGCAGAAGGAGATGACTTTGGCGAGTTACATCAGCAGGTTCAACGCTTTGGAGCGTTACTGCCCCGAGATTTGTGTGACCCCAGAGTAGCAGGTGAGGGAGTTCGTGAAGGGACTGAGGCAGCCGCTCCGATCACGTGTGATCAACAGTATGTCGCGGACCCTTGCAGATGCGGTGAAGCACACTACCATCATTGAGCAAGACGAGAGGGAGTGTCTTCGGGAGGCGAGGAAGCACCAGTGAGCACCGGAAGCCGAGCAGTCGGTCGTGGAGCTGGGAACCCGAGCAAGAGGCCCAGGTTTGATGGAGGAGGAGCACGTCAGTCTGGAGCGTGCACTTTCAGTGGGAGGTTTCACCCGGGTCAGGAGTGCTTCAGGCGCACTGGAGCTTGCATGGGATGCAGGCAGTTAGACCACTTCATTCGGGAGTGCCCGACTAGGCAAGGCGAGCCTAGCAGGAGGTCTGGGCCACCAGTAGCAGGGAAGAGCGGAGGCAGTCGATCCGTTGTTTCACCAGGACAGGGCAGGAAGACCAGGCGAGTCTTCACCATCCAGGCTGAGGAGGCGAGGGACTCCAACATCGTGGTTGAAGGTACACTTTCTGTTTCTGGTTCGGTTGTGCGTGTGTTGTTTGATTGCGGTGCCACTCATTCCTTCATTTTGGAGAAGTTTGCTGGCGAGTTGGGTCAGACCCCTGTGCTGTTGACTGATTGTTTGGAGGTCAGCACGCCCATGGGTGAGGTGGGCACTGTGGGGAGCTATTTACCTGGCACCACAGTTGTTTCGGGAGACTATGATTTTCCGACAGATCTGGTCTTGTTACCGATGGTGGACTTCGACGTCATACTGGAGATGGACTGGCTGTCACAGTACGACGTGCGGGTCTTTTGCCGCGAGAAGAAGATCCTGGTTCCGATAGAGGACTTTCCAGATGTTTTGATCAGAGGGACTTGGAGCAGAGGGGGTCGTCTGATTGTGTCTGCAGTTAAGGCGCAGAAGCTGATGCAGCTGGGATGCAGAGCGTTTGTGGCCACACTAGTTGCTCCTGATCCTGAGACGAGGAGGTTGGAGGATATAGAGGTGGTACAGGAGTTCCCAGATGTGTTTCCTGCAGAGATTCCATCGTTACCTCCGCACCGAGAGATCGAGTTTGGCATCGAGTTGGTAGTAGGTACGACACCACAGTCGAAGGCTCCATATCGTATGGCACCTGCTGAGTTGACAGAGCTGAAGAAGCAGTTGCAGGAGTTGATGGATTCTGGGTTTATTCTGTCTAGCATTTCTCCATGGGGAGCACCTGTGCTGCTTGTGAAGAAGAAGGATAGGTCGTTGCGGATGTGCATCGACTATAGGATGTTGAAAAAGGTTACCGTCAGGAATCGGTACCCTTTGCCTAGGATTGATGACTTGTTTGATCAGTTACAGACGGCGAGAGTGTTCTCGAAGTTTGATCTACGTTCAGGTTATCACCAGTTGCGGATCAGAGAGGCAGACGTTCAGAAGATAGCCTTCAGGACGCGGTACAGGCACTACGAGTTCTTGGTGATGCCGTTTGGACTGACGAATGCACCTGTAGCATTCATAGACCTGATGAATAGGACCTTTCAGCCATACCTCGACAAATTTGTTGTTGTATTTGTGGACGACATATTGGTGTACTCGCATGACAGAGAGCAGCATCAAGAGCACCTGAGGATTGTGCTTGGCATCCTGAGAGATCAGCAGCTCTATGCCAAGTACACAAAATGTGAGTTTTGGTTGGATCAGGTGGCTTTTCTGGGACATATTGTGTCAGCAGATGGGATTTCAGTGGATCCGGCGAAGGTCGAGGCGGTGACTCAGTGGAGAGCCCCGATGAGCGTTACAGAGATCATGAGCTTTGTGGGACTGGCAGGGTATTACAGACGGTTCATTCAGGATTTCTCCAGACTTGCATCACCGCTGACAGCGTTGACGCAGAAGGGCGTCAAGTTTGTTTGGTCCCAGAAGTACGAGGACAGCTTTCAGGAGCTGAAGAGGCGATTGACGACGGCGCCGATTCTGACGCTACCGAGTGGCAGTGGAGGCTATGTGATATACAGTGATGCGTCAGGGATTGACTTGTGTTGTGTTCTGATGCAACACCGGAAGGTAGTGGTGTACACTTCGAGGCAGCTGAAGGTGCACGAGAAGAACTACCCTACTCATGATCTGGAGTTAGCAGCGGTGGTTCATGCGTTGAAGACCTGGTGGCACTATCTTTGTGGCGAGCAATTCGAGGTTTTCACAGATCATCAGAGCCTTAAGTTTTTGTTCTCGCAGAATTAGCTGAATATGAGGCAGCGCAGATGGATTGAGTTCATTAAGGACTATGACTTCACCATTTCCTACCATCATGGGAAGGCAAAATTCGGTTGCAGATGCATTGAGCAGGAAGGTGGAGGTTTCAACTACGAGTTTGTGCATCCAGGAGTGGAGGCTACTCGAGACATTGTCAGAGTGGAGGCCGTTCACAGAGGGCTCAGAGGGAGATGTGATTGCTGGGCTTCGAGTGGAGCCGCAGACAGTCTCACGTGTGGTGCAGGCTCAGCATGAGGATGATGAATTAGCTGTTCTGCTACGGTTAGCTTCTAGAGATGGGTCAGACTTCAGTTTGGGCGTTGATGGTGGTTTGAGGTTCAGGAGTCGGATCTGGGTACCGAAGTTTGATGGACTGGGAGACGACATCATGGAGGAGGCACACAGAGCGAGATACATCATTCACACAGGGAGCACGAAGATGTATAAGGACCTGCAGCGGAACTTTTGGTGGAAGGGCATGAAGAAGGACATTGCAGAGTTTGTGGACCGATGCTTAGTCTGTCGGCAGGTGAAGATTGAGCATCAGCGACCAGCAGGACTGATGCAGTGCATCGAGCTTCCAGAGTGGAAGTCGGAGCACGTCACGATGGATTTCGTCACAGGGTTGCCGAAGACGAGGAGATGCCACGTGGACGCGTTGGGGACGTCCAGATTTTTGCGGAGTCTGCAGCAGGCGTTGTGGACGCGTCTGAGGTTCAGTACAATGTTCCATCCGCAGACAGATGGCCAGTCAAAGAGGACGATTCAGACCTTGGAGGATATGCTGAGGGCATGCACACTGGATTGGGCAGGACACTGGGATGAGCACTTGCCGCTGATAGAGTTCGCCTACAACAGGTACCATTCGAGTATTGGGATGACACCGTACGAGGCGTTGTACGAGAGGCCTTGTAGATCCACAGTATGCAGGAGTGACGTGGGCGAGAGGCAGTTAGTGGGGCCAAAGATTGTGCAGATGTATGCAGAGAAGGTTGATGTGATCCTTAGGAGACTAGCCACGACACATAGCAGGCAGAAGAGTTATGCTGATCGACACAAACGGGTGTTGAGTTTTGAGGTGGGCGACCATGTGTTTCTGAAGATTTTCCCTGCCCAAGGAGTGATGAGGTTTGGGAAGAAGGGAAAGCTCAGTCTGAGGTATGTTGGGTCGTTCGATCCAGCTAATGTGATTGAGATAGCAGTGCCAGAGATCCAGCAGGACTGCTCGCTCGAGGAGAGACCAGTCGAGATCATTGATCGCATGGATCGTCAACTCAGGAGGAAGACCATTCCAATGGTGAAGATCCGTTGGCAGCATCACAGCGTGCGCGAGGCTACTTGGGAGATCGAGAGGAAGTCAGAAGGCAGTATCCAGAGCTTTTCGGTGAGTAGTTTGCTTAGATTTCGGGACGAAATACTTTTGAGGTGGGTGGATTGTTATGTCCCTAACCGTGATTAGGAGATAAGGGTGATTACGGAGGAGGCTTTGCATGGGGAAGGGAAGAGGGGAGCGTGCACTGTAGAGGAGGCGTGAACAGTGGGCGTTGGGTAGGGTGATGGTGTAGGGGAGGTGAGGTGAGGTGATGGGGTGTGTTGGGTTTATAAGCAAAATCTCTCTCTCTCTCTCTCATTTGCTCTCTCTCACTCTCATTCCTTCCATTCTTTCTGGCAAACCAGAGGGTGCTTGGGAGACTCCGGTGGTGTGAGGCGTGCGGAGGTCGTGCGCGAGGAGGTCTCCGGAGGCGACGTGCGCGAGCGAGGCTCCGGCGAGTTTCGTCGTCTCGGGAAGGTATGCCGACTTCTAGTGTGTTTTGTTCTTTCACCCTCGAGGGAGGGTTGTATTGGTCGGTCGGGGGAGGTCGGAGACCTCCCCGGCGACGAGAACGGCGTAAATCCTTGGTTGGCGCAAGGTTGAAGACGACCAACGGTCGACTGGATTCCTTCGGGCGGTCGACCACAAAGTGAAGTACATGGATCGTAAGTACTTTGTCACACGTGACTTCATCGACGAGGGAAAAATAAATCTGTTATGGGTGGACACTAACAGCAACACAGCTGATCCATTCACCAAACCCTTATCCCAAGCTAAGGGCGAAATGCATTTCGAGTCCATGGGTCTGAGGAACCATGTGGATTGGCTTGATGAGTGATTAGAGAGGGTTACCCTAGTTATTATTGTTTTATACATTGAGAATGTATGTGAGAGAAAACTTTGATAACAAGTGGGAGATTGAAAGGAATGTGTTCTAAAAGTTTTACTTTTATATGTCAATTATTATGAATTGAATGTACAAACATTTTGTTCCTTGATTATAGTATTCATCTTTTGGTAGTGTTAAGGAAGAGGCGTTTGGTCCTTAACCGTAGAGCTCTAAAAGATAATGCTTTACATAAATCAAAAGTTATTCACAATCATGGTAATTAACATGAAACATTAATTACCGAGATAAGATTGTCGTGTTGGTCATCGATTGTTGTAGCTCTACAAATAATTGACGACACGAGTATATAAAAGAGGAAAAGATTACTTTTCTACATTGAATAGACCTAACAAGTAAAACATTATGGAATTGTGTTTCGTGTCATTAATGTTTTTATTGTGCCTTAGATCCTAAGAAATGAGACTTATATCTTTTCACTCAAGAAGTGTTTAATTTGATTATTGTCAAAAACTACCAATGAGTGTAGTGATAACGGCAATAGTTGGTTAAACATGACTTGTGCTGGAAAAGATAGCTAGTCAAACGATTATCATTGCCCCTCTTAATTGAGTGATGATATTAGTGGGCCCCTTGATAAAGCAAAATTATAATGTGCGCAATGTGACTTGAGTTAAGTCACATAGTTATAATTAGCTTAGAGAGATCAAGAAATGAATATAATACAAAGGTGACACATTTCTACTTTGTATATATTCTTAATATCATGAGTTAAGAGACGGACACAAGTGGTGCACTTACATCACTAAATGAATCGTGTTTTAGTTCAGGTGGAACAAAGACATCTATGCTAATTGGGTGATTATAATGTGTAGCTAGATACCGCTTATAGTCTGAGATATTAAGTGTTTAATATCACTGCAATTAGGCTTAGATCCTCCCATAGGTCACACCACAAAACTGGGAAACAAGAGGTTTGATTTTAAGTTCATATGATGTGTCGGGTTTCTTGTGAAAATGAGACACATGTGGTGAATTAATTAAAATCAATATGTTATGAGAATTAACATAATTAGAATCATAATTAATTCATATGAGGTATATATTATGGGGTGTAATAATTTAATATTACATATGATAATATATATAAGATGTGAATTGCTAAAAACCCCAAAAGATCAAATTTTGTTAGAAATAAATCCAAAATTTGATAAAGGTAAAATCGGGGTCAAACACGGTGAACCGTTCATGGTTCGGTCGACCGGGGCATCTTCGGATCGGTTAACCGAATAGGGAACGGGTAAGCGCAATTGGTTGACCGAGATTGCCCAGAGTGCCTCGACAATCGGGTTCGGTTAACCGATTGGAAACGGTCAACCGAGAAGTAGTATTTTCGGTAGACCGAAGGTGACCCGGTCATCCGACGACTATGTTCCATGAGCGTATTTGGTGGGTCAAAGGTAAACCGATTACACGACGTGGTTCGTCCGAATTATTCTAGAGAATTTTTCTCATACAGATTCGGTCGACCGTCAAGCTCACGGTGCACCAAACACATGTTATAACCGAATGGTTCGGTTGACCGAATAATACTCGGTTTACCGAACAAGAACGATTCTGCCTGAATTATTAAGAGATTAATTAAATCATGGGTAGAATAATTCCATATTTAATTAAAACGTTTTTTGTGGGTGGTTATGTGGAATTTAGAGATTAATTTTAGGAGAGAAAATAAGGGATCATGACTAAATAATAGCTCTTGATAAGGTTGTTTTGGGAGCCTATAAAAGGGCACTTATTCCTACTTGTTTTAATACTAATGCAAAATCTTTCTCTCATTAATCTCTCCCTAATTACCACGAAATTTCTCTTAGTAAAATTAAGTTTGGAGATTAGAATCTCAGGAGACTTAAAGATGGGTTATTAGCTTGATTCTAAACCTTGTTAGGAGATTGATTGACTAGCTCCTTTCTCTCTAACCTTGTTTAGAGTTTGGTGAACACTCGGAGGCAATTCCGTGGACGATTCAGCGGGCGACGCGACTCCGGATCATGAAAAAGCTTTTAGAGAATCTTTAGGTATGATTCTATCCTTGTGTATTATTTTAATAAATGTAGGTCGCATGTTATTAGAATAAAACACAAATAGATGTACATAAAATTGCTGAAAATATGAAAATCGATCTTGTATGTTATATTAAAATTTTAAAATATATACATACATATGGATATGAAATCCTACAGTGGTATCAAAGCCTTTAGTTCATATTTTCGACAATTAGACTATATAATTAATTTTAGTTTACCATCTACAATCAAAACAATTCATGTTTTATGTCTTTTTCGAGTTTTCGATAGTTTTGTTGATTTAATTCTAATTAATTCTTTTGATAGTTTTAAATGTTTTAAAACACATCATGTGAATGTTAGAATTAAGATTTCGACTTATGTCTGATTTATAGAATTTTCGTTTTAATTAAATGATTATTTTATAAGGAAACAACAAAATGAAAAAGGCATATGTTTATCTTTCTTTAAATGTTTAATTTTAGAAATTGGATAAACAACGGTTCAAATATTTTATGAATTGAACTATGGATGCATAAAATCATTTTTAATGGATTTCAAAAAAAATTAGAATTGTTTGATTTAAAAGATGCATGATAAACTAAATCGAGTAATATATAGTATATGTACATGCGTTGCTCGAGTTCTCTAATGCAGGGATATGTGAGTTTATATGTTCCATCGAAGCCATGTGTGAATGAATGAATGAATGTGTATGTTATTATTATTCAATCGCAGGGGCTTATGCATGTAAAAGCCAAATTTTATTTCTATGTATATGCATGCATATGAGAGGATTTTTACATAGGACTTGCACTAGACAATTTTCAAAATTGAGAGATGCATATTTATATTTTTGCAATATCAAAATCCATGGTGCAAGAGGAAGACGTTGAAGAAGCGCAAGGATCAAGGACGCGGGAACATATAAACTCACGCAATGTTTGTGTGAATGGATTTATTTATGTTTGTGTGCTTGATATATATGTGATTGTATGGATGAATGTTAGGATGTGTATAGTTGATAAATATGCATGATCACCTAAATTCTAAAATCACATATAAATGTTTAAATTGTCCAACCAAAAATTAAGAGTATCTTTCTTTCTTATTTCATCCACTAACAGCCATCGATCGAGGGATATTCTGCTCGCCCTTAGCGGACACCGAGTATATTTGTTTATGAATACAATGGATAAACGTATCTCGTATCAAATGAAATATTTCTTAACAAGACCCAGAGCCCTAGCTCGGTTTTGGGAAAGAGAGTTTTTCTTACGAGGATTGGTCATATTCTCTCCTAATTAAAACGACAAGAGTCATAAGAGTTTGAAAATGCAAATGTTGCGATATTACGAAATGTTTATGATTAGAAAAATATTTTCTTACCTTGATTGTATAATATATCTGATAGCCCTTAGCTAGTTTATATTATAATTGATAGGATCTTGGATTGCTGCATTTATGGACAAATTTTTATTTGCGGTATTATTGTTTTAAAAACATAAAATTGACATTAAATCCCATATAATTTATTTTGTAGAAATCTCGAATATTCAACCTATTGTGCGATCTATGATTGAAAAACATCCTTTGGCAAATGATGGGTCAAACTTCATAAGCTGGCAACTCAAGGTCAATATCGTGTTAAAGTTTGAGAAACTGTCTCATATTTTGGATGGTGAAATCCCAAAATTAAATGAGAGGGCAACCGATAGCGAGAGAGAGGCAAAAGCCAAGTGGGAAGACCAAGAGAACCAGGTTCACGGTCTAATGTTAGCCTCCATGGGTGACTCGCTTCAGGAAAATACTTGGATTCAAAACCCAAGAAGACCATGGAAGCTTTAACAAAGATGTTCATGGATAGTGCTAGAAAAGAGCGCTATAAGACCACCATCACACTCACAAGGTGCCACATGGCGGAGGGAACATCGGTATTCATGCATTTTCTCACGATGCAAGGATACCTTGAGAAGTTGTCGAAGCTCTCTTCCCCGATGCCCGATGACATTGCGGAAGATTTGATTCTTGGCTCTCTAGCCCCGTCCTACAAGGACTTCATTATGCACTATCATGTGCCTGAGAAAGGGGTGAGTCTTGAGGAACTTCACAACGCTCTCAAAATGACTGAAGTTGACATGGGCAAGGGTCGGGACAAGCACGTCCTAGCCGTCCATGGAGGAAGCAAGAAGATCACCAAAGGTAAAGGCAAATTCACCAATAATACGTCAATCAAGAGCAAGGGAGTAGGAGGTGCTCGTGCGAGTGCCTCAAGGGGAAATCTTTGAAATCTCCGACTCCCAATACAGAGTGCTTTCACTGCGGTGAAAAGGGACACATCCGGCCAAATTGCCCCAAGTACAAAGAAGACCTTGACAATGGAATGATTGAACGTAAGCGCCCCAAAAGGCCAAATGTATATTTGTTATTGAGATAAATTTAGCCACCTTTGTCCATGATTGGGTAATTGATACCGGATCTTGTGCTCACATAATCTCTAATGTGCAGCTACTAAAGGATAGGAAGGAACTCGTGAAAAACGATATGATTTTGAAGGTCGGAAATGGTGCAAGCGTTGCTGCAATTGCACAAGGTTCTGTGGAGCTTCAATTATCTAGTGGTTTAAATTTATGTTTAAAGAATGTTTATTATGTGCCTTCGATTAACAAGAACATTATTTCTGTATCATGTTTGGATATGGATAATTTTAATATAAATATTTCAAATTCTTGCTTGTCTATATCGAAGAATGGCATTTTCTATGCATATGCATTCGTAAGGAATGGTCTCTATTTGCTTGAATTGAATAATAAACAAATCTTAAACATCAATAACAAAAGACTTAAAACTACTCACGTGAATGATACACTCTTGTGGCACTATCGTCTTGGTCACATAAATGAAAAACACATCAAGAAATTGCAAGAAGCTAACCTTCTTGGTCAACTTGATTTTAAATCATTGGAGACGTGCGAACCTTGACTAATGGGTAAAATGACCAAGAGGACTTTCAAGAAGAAAGGACCGAGAGCGAATGACCTGTTGGATTTGATGCATTCTGATGTATGTGGTCCGATGAGTACTAGTGCAAGAGACGGTTTTAGGTACTTCATTACGTTCACGGATGACTATAGTCGTTATGGCTATATTTATCTAATGAGAAACAAAAGTGAATCCTTTGACAAGTTCAAGGAATTCAAGAATGAAGTAGAGAACCAACTCAACAAGAAAATCAAGTCTATACGAACGGATCGTGGAGGTGAGTACATAAGTACCGAATTTGACTCATTCCTAAAGGAGTGTGGTATTGTACCACAGCTCACCCCTCCCGGTACACCTCAGTGGAATGGGGTATCCGAAAGGAGGAATATGACATTACTCGACATGGTTCGATCAATGATGAGTCAAGCTGAATTGCCGCTTTACTTTTGGAGTTATGCACTAGAAGCTGCGGCTTACACACTAAATAATGTTTCATCCAAATCTGTAGAGAAAACGCCTTATGAGCTATGGAGTGGTAAAACACCTAAGCTCAATTTTCTCAAGATTTGGGGTTGTGAGACCTACGTCAAGAGATTGATGTCGACTAAACTTCAACCAAAAGCGGATAAGTGCTTCTTTATAGGTTATCCTCGTAAGACAAGAGGATACTACGTTTGGCATATAACCTCCAATCGCGTGATTGTAGAGAGGGATGCCGTATTTCTAGAAAAGGAATTTCTGGAAAGAATAAAAAGTAGTAGGAGTAGAGTTGTGCTTGAGGATACTCAAGATACTCTACAAGATCATGATATGAATGATGATATTCAAGATCATGAAAGCACAACCGAGATTCCTTTGGTTAGTGGGAGCATGAGTGAGAGACCTTCGCAAGAAATTGTGAGAGAAACTCAATCCTCTCCATCTAGTGTACGTTCGAGAATCGAACACGAACCAATTCCATAAGAAATTGTGGAAGAAGTTCGAGAAGTACACGTAGAACCAAAAGACCTTAGAAGGTCAACGAGGGAAAGGAAGAAACCCGATATGTATTTGGGACTTCATTAGATCATGGTACTAGATACCGATGATCCCTCGACCTTTCAAGAAGAAATGGAAAGAAAGGACTCCAAACTATGGCTCAAGGCCATGGAATCCGAAATAAAATCCATGTTTGATAATCAAGTGTGGAACTTGGTTGACCTTCCTCAAGGGAAAAATGTCATTCAAAATAAATGGGTTTTCAAGAGGAAGATGGACATGGATGAGAACTTGACAACCTACAAAGCGAGGCTTGTGGCAAAAGGTTTCACCCAAGTTCAAGGAATTGACTATGATGAAACTTTTTCACCGGTTGCCATGTTCAAGTCTATTCGGATTATGCTCGCTATTGCCGCATTTCATGATTATGAGATATGGCAAATGGATGTCAAAACGGAGTTCCTTAATGGGAACTTGGAGGAGGATGTGTACATGGTACAACCTCAAGGTTTTGAAGATCCAAAGAATAGCGAGAAAGTATGCAAGCTTCAAAGATCCATTTATGGATTGAAGCAAGCATCAAGGAGTTGGAACAAGCGCTTTGACGAAGAAGTCAAAAAGATTCACTTCGTCCAAAGTAAGGAAGAACCTTGTATATACAAGAAGGTTAGTGGGAGCCACATAGTGTTCTTGATCTTATATGTCGATGACATACTCCTCATGGGAAATCATATACCTTTGCTTGAGGAAACGAGAAGTTCATTGAAATCTGCATTTTCGATGAAAGATATGGGTGAGGCTAAATACATCTTAGGAATCAAGATATATAGAGATAGATCCCATAGACTCATTGGCCTAAGTCAACGTACATACATTGACAGGGTCTTGGAATGGTTCAGCATGAACAAACTCCAAAAAAGGCAGTGTGCCAATGAGTATGAGTGTGCAACTCAAGAAGTCTCAACGTCCAGAATCACGTAAAGACTTGGAGTACATGAAAGATATCCCTTATGCTTCGGCAATAGGATCGATCATGTACGCGATGACTTGCACAAGACCCGATGTCTCGTATGCTCTAAGCGTGACAAGTCGTCACCAATCCAACGCAGGTCCCGAGCATTGGACTGCGGTCAAGAATATTCTGAGGTACCTTAACCGGACCAAAGATAAGTTTCTTGTTTATGGAGGACAAAGGGAATTAATAACCGGGGGCTATTGGGATGCGAGTTTCATGAGTGATCCCGACGATAGAAGGTCATAATCAGGACACGTCTACCTTCTAAATGGTGGAGCTGTTAGTTTGCGTAGTTGGAAGCAAAGCACTACGACCGACTCAACCACCGCTTCCGAAGTAATGGTTGTCGCTGAAGCGAGAAAGGAAGGAGTGTTGATTAAGAAGTTCCTTGAAGAGCTTGGAGTAGTTCCCTCGAGCGAGGGACCAGTAGAGCTATTTTGCGATAATAGTGCATCTATCTCGCAAATCAAGGATCTTAAATCACACCACAAAGTGAAGTACATGGATCGTAAGTACGTTGTCACACGTGACTTCATCGACGAGGGAAAAATAAATCTGTTATGGGTGGACACAAACAACAACACAACTGATCCATTCACCAAACCCTTATCCCAAGCTAAGGGCGAAATGCATTTCGAGACCATGGATCTGAGGAACCATGTGGATTGGCTTGATGAGTGATTAGAGAGGGTTACCCTAGTTATTATTGTTTTATACATTGAGAATGTATGTGAGAAAACTTTGATAACAAGTGGGAGATTGAAAGGAATGTGTTCTAAAAGTTTTACTTTTATATGTCAATTATTATGAATTGAATGTACAAACATTTTGTTCCTTGATTATAGTATTCGTCTTTTGGAAGTGTTAAGGAAGAGGCGTTTGGTCCTTAACCGTAGAGCTCTAAAAGATAATGTTTTACATAAATCAAAAGTTATTCACAATCATGGTAATTAACATGAAACATTAATTACCGAGATAAGATTGTCGTGTTGGTCATCGATTGTTGTAGCTCTACAAATAATTGACGACACGAGTATATAAAAGAGGAAAAGATTACTTTTCTACATTGAATAGACCTAACAAGTAAAACATTATGGAATTGTGTTTCGTGTCATTAATGTTTTTACTGTGCCTTAGATCCTAAGAAATGAGACTTATATCTTTTCACTCAAGAAGTGTTTAATTTGATTATTGTCAAAAACTACCAATGAGTGTAGTGATAACGGCAATAGTTGGTTAAACATGACTTGTGCTGGAAAAGATAGCTAGTCAAACGATTATCATTGCCCCTCTTAATTGAGTGATGATATTAGTGGGCCCCTTGATAAAGCAAAATTATAATGTGCGCAATGTGACTTGAGTTAAGTCACATAGTTATAATTAGCTTAGAGAGATCAAGAAATGAATATAATACAAAGGTGACACATTTCTACTTTGTATATATTCTTAATATCATGAGTTAAGGGACGGACACAAGTGGTGCACTTACATCACTAAATGAATCGTGTTTTAGTTCAGGTGGAACAAAGACATCTATGCTAATTGGGTGATTATAATGTGTAGCTAGATACCGCTTATAGTCTGAGATATTAAGTGTTTAATATCACTGCAATTAGGCTTAGATCCTCCCATAGGTCACACCACAAAACTGGGAAACAAGAGGTTTGATTTTAAGTTCATATGATGTGTCGGGTTTCTTGTGAAAATGAGACACATGTGGTTAATTATTTAAAATCAATATGTTATGAGAATTAACATAATTAGAATCATAATTAATTCATATGAGGTATATATTATGGGAGTGTAATAATTTAATATTACATATGATAATATATATATGATGTGAAATGCAAAAAAACCCAAAAGATCAAATTTTGTTGGAAATAAATCCAAAATTTGATAAAGGTAAAATCGGGGTCAAACACGGTGAACCTTTCATGGTTCGGTCGACCGGGGCATCTTCGGATCGGTTAACCGAATAGGGAACGGGTAAGCGTAATTGGTTGACCTAGATTGCCCAGAGTGCCTCGACAATCGGGTTCGGTTAATCGATTGGAAATAGTCAACCGAGAAGTAGTATTTTCGGTAGACCGAAGGTGACCCGGTCATCCGATGACTATGTTCCAGGAGCGATTTTGGTGGGTCAAAGGTAAACCGATTACAAGACGTGGTTCGTCCGAATTATTCTAGGGAATTTTTCTCAAACAGATTCGGTCGACCGTCTTGCTCACGGTGCACCAAACACGTGTTATAACCGAATGGTTCGGTTGAGCGAATAATACTCGGTTTACCGAACAAGAACATTTCTGCCTGAATTATTAAGACATTAATTAAATCATGAGTGGAATAATTCCATATTTAATTAAAACGTTTTTGTGGTTGGTTATGTGGAATTTAGAGATTAATTTTAGGAGAGAAAAACAAGGGATCATGGCTAAATAATAGCTCTTGATAAGGATGTTTTGGGAGCCTATAAAAGGGCACTTATTCCTACTTGTTTTAATACTAATGCAAAATCTTTCTCTCATTAATCTCTCCCTAATCACCATGAAATTTCTCTTAGTAAAATTAAGTTTGGAGATTAGAATCTTAGAAGACTTAAAGAGGGGTTATTAGCTTGATTCTAAACCTTGTTAGAGATTGATTGGCTAGCTCCTTTCTCTCTAACCTTGTTTAGAGTTTGGTGAACACTCGGAGGCAATTCCGTGGACGATTCAGCGGGCGACGCGACTCTGGATCGTAAAAAACGTTTTAGAGAACCTTTAGGTATGATTCTATCCTTGTGGATTATTTTAATAAATGTAGGTTGCATGTTATTAGAATAAAACACAAATAGATGTACATAAAATTGCTGAAAATATGAAAATCGATCTTGTATGTTATATTAAAAATTTAAAATATATACATACATAGGGACACGAAATCCTACAGAGATTGCATGTTGAGTTTCGGTCGACCGGTTCCTTGTGTTCGTTCGACCGGAGCTTAAGTGTTCTGAATAGAGATGCATGCTTGTTTGACGGTTTATTGTTATGCGTTCGACCGTTATATGACTTAGAACTGCTTGGATGCCCTGGTAGTTTTCGGTCGACCGAGACCCCTGAGTTGGTCGACCAATAGGTTTGAATTGATGTTGACAAGACTACGGATTTTGACCTCGTATCGGTCGACTGGTTTTAGATCTTTGTTCGACCGTTGGGACTTATGTTTTGCGCAGAGAGTTTGACCGTTACAGACTTTCGATCGACCGATTTCCTTGTGGAAGCGGTCGACCGGGTTGCCTATTTCGGTCGACCATTTGTGCATAGAACCGAATTCCCGGTCCTTTTAGGATGCCAACTCTGTCCACGGAAACCCGTGTCCTCGCCTGGTGCGTGAGCCGGGAGGTGATGATGGGCGCGTACGTCTGCCTGCCCAGGGACCGCCGTGTGGAAGAGTGTGGGTGTTCGGGATGTATCACCTCCTGTGTATGGATTGTGACTTGATGTGATGGATTGATTGGACTCATTGTAGAGTAGCGGGCCTGGGGGATCACGGATCCCAATGTATGATGTTTGTGAGAGTACGCAACTGTCGTTGGGTGAGGTGACTACCGGCCTGGGTGGCTACGGAGGTCGCTGCCCTACTTTTATAGCGGTGCAGTTGGTGTTTGTGGATCGTGGAGCCTGATGACCTAGCAGACTTCGGTCTGGACCCGTCCGATGTTGTGCTGGACGTATTGATGGACCACCGTTGCTGTGCCGGTGATGCCGTCGATGTTGTTCCGGTGATGATTATTGATGGGTCGATGTTGTTCCGACTATGTTACTCAGATGGGCACCTACTGAGATGATGATTGATGGACCGACTGAGCGACGGCTCCGTTGGTGTGGTTTCGACCACGAAGTTACAGATCTGTTTCTTATGGCGTGGACTTGGCAGATGCTCATTGCTGAACACCATGATCAGTATAGCCGCGTGTGGGGAGTGTCACGTCTTGTTCCGTTAGATCGTATGTGCCTACGGTAGGTCTCCTTGGGAAACCCGATGATGATTGTCGGACTGATGTCCCGTGTTACCCTTCGGGGGAATTGTTTTCCTTACTGTTGATGACATGACATGCTACTAGTATGATAGGTTCATTAGTACTACTGCATGCATATAGGTGAGCTTGGCATACAAGGTTTCTTTATGGAAACTCAGGCATTGTTGTTACATCTTTTTAGGACCGCAGTAGGTCCAGTTGGGTGGTGATCAGCGGGCGCGTGCATCCTGGGATCAGATCCTCTCTTTCGGACCACTGAGGTCGACATGATTACTTTTATCTCCCTTTGTTGTTCTGTTGTAATCATGGAACAATTATAAATGCAAACGTGGCAATTTATCTCCCATGTCAATTTCCTGTGTGTTTTTACAAAGCTCGATAGTAGCAATATTAGTTCGATAGATTAAATACTACTAATGTAACTGTGATGGGTTCGATATGAACTCTCTAATTGCTCGATATCGAATTCTGCTTTCTTGGGCTCGATGACCACTATATGACCTCGATCTTCCATCAAGTTCGTATCAAGTATAAGTACAGAACAATCAAGCAAACACATTGAGTACCGTCTGACATCATTTTCAACCATCAGAAATTGTCATTCATCGAGCTCGATTGGGCAGAACTACCCTAAAAGGCATTTTCAAACAAAACTTGAACAAAGCAACAAAACACATTAAGACATTGACATATCAATTCGAAAATTGAAAAAATGCAACAAAGTAACACCCACATCAATTTTTTACAATTTCACTTACCCATTCTCCTTATTGACCAATTTCTCGGCCAAGAACACTAAAACAACTTGTAAATTCCGGTGGGGGTGCGGCGAAGTCCGAAGGGGATGATCTAAGCTCAATATTGGCTACTGTGGGCTCGATATGCCTGAGAGAGAGAGAGAGAGAGACTAGAAAGAGGGGAATGGTCCAACAGTTTATGTTTGGGTATTTTAGGAATAAGTGGAAACATAAACATATTTCTCTCAGGATGTCATTGTGAGTTTTTCTCTCGATCTTGGGCTACTTTGAGCATAGAAAGTCAAGTTTTCCTTGACAAACCTTATGTTTAGGCTATCCTATTTTTTGATTTCTAAGTATTGTAGTTAGTTTATTATTGGTTTACTTTGTTAATCAATTTGTTGGAGATTTTTTAATCAATGCTTAATATTTTGTTGGTAGTTACCGAAACCGTTAGGGGTAATTCTGTTACAAACAAAGATTGGATTATTTGGAGCATGATTTGGGGATATAAATCATTTTAAATATTATTTTTTAGTTGGGTTGGCATTGCATGATTGTAGTTTTATGTGCACGTGTTTGTTGTGGTAATGGAGGTGGTTTTTGAGTGATTTGGATGTATTTATTTCAGTGTTGAGAAATGACGGATGAATACACTAATTCAAGGATTACATTCACAAACTTGCTGAAGGAGGCTAAAAGAATGAAACCAAACCCAATAACTAGCAATTGTTTAACAATACACTATTTGCTCACTTGGATTGGCAACAATGAGTTGATTGTCTGTTACACCGTAGAATTACCTCTCCATGTGTTTAAAATTACCACCACAAGTGTTTTGTATTACCCGCTACGATATAATTTTGTGCCCTTACTTTTTTGTTCTCCCAACAATAACTTCTTTGTGCTCCCCTTCTTTTAATTGTTGTTATGAGTTTTATTGATATTAATGTAACGATTCAATGTCGGTTTAATGTGTTCCATATTTTTGTTACATGTTGCTACCTTCGATGGGCTAAGATAGAAGTTTTTTTAACATTTTAATAATGGAGTATTTTATTCTCTTCCATCTCCACCATTGTTGACCAAGGCGGTTTGATTGACTTGGATAGAATTTACGAATCAATTTTTTTTTGCGTGTGGAGATTACCTCTCCATGTGGTCGGGATTACCCTTACATTTGTTTGGGATTAACCTTACATTCTTTTTATTCAAGGAGATCATTGATAATGGTATTAAATGCAAACCAAATATTAAAATAATCTGAACATAAATAATTTGATTTGAATTTTTACCGAATAAAGAGAATACATTAGAATCACCCATTATGATGTTTGAGTTTATCCCTTCCTACATATTAAAATACTCCTCCAGCCGAAACTATGTTTTATCTATACCCCTACACCTTAAAAATACATCAAAAATGTATGTTTTAGTGGGCTCTGTTATGAACACAATATCCCTTGCAAATATTGATCCATCATGATGGTCTTTCGGAGTGACAATCAACAATATTACTACAAAATTCCGTTCTGGAATTCAAACATGTATATATTAGTTAAATTCCTTATTGAAAATATCCAAACTCATTGACGAAGTTAGAAATGAACTATTCCAATCATTTAACCAAACTATATTACGCAGGAAGAGTTATGTGTACTATTACTTAAAATACCAAAATATCAAACTACATAATTTGAGTGGAATTATGTAAAATGTGATTAGTAAAAATACTTAAGCATCTATGGTTCATTCTTCCTGTGAATCTATGGGAAACTAAACATTTATGTCCTTCAAATCCAAGTATACAAAGGTAGAGAGTAATTTCACATAGATACAAAGGGAAATTGATGTAAGGATATGGTAAATCTGTAACATCCCGAAACAGCGGAAATTTAAAAATTTATAATCAAGACACAGGAACTCAATAATCAAAGACGGGACTGTTACTTCTCATAAAACAAATAGCTGTACACCAAAATTACATCAGAGTTTGTCAAAATGATACATGATTACAACAAAACGACAACAGAAGATAAAACGTAATCATGTCGACCTCAGCGGTCCGAGAAGAGGATCCAACTCCAAAATGCGCGTGCCCGCCGATCACCACCCAACTGGACCTACTGCGGTCCTGAAAAATATATAACAACAATGCCTGAGTTTCTAGAAGGAAACCCCGTATTCCAACTCACCTATATGCATGCATTACACAAGTGAACCTATCATACTAGTAGCATGTCATGACATCGACAGAAAGGAAAACAGTTCCCCCGAAGGGTAAAACAGGACATCAGTCCGACAGTCAACATCGAGTCTCCCGAGGAGACCTACTGCATGCACATGCAGCCTTACAGCATGCGACATCGCACCCCCCACACGCAGCTACACTACTCAAGGGTTCGGCAGGGAGCCTCTGTCACGGCTGCGCGCCGATATAATACAGATCTGCAAATCTCTGTGGTCGGAGGCACTGGGACCAACGGGGCCGTCGCCCGGAAGGTAAAACAACATCATCTCGATAGGTGCCCAGTCGAGGAATCAACATAGCCGGAACAACCTCGGCCCAACAATCATCATCGCCGGCACAACCTCGGCGGCATCACCGGCACAGCATCGGTGGTCCATCACAACGTCCGGCACAGCATCGGACGGGTCCAGACCGAAGTCTGCCAGGTCATCAGGCTCCACGAGCCGCAAACACCAACCGCGCCGCTATAAAAGCAGGGCAGCGACCTCCATAGCCCGAAGGCCGGTAGTCACCTCACCCAACGCCAGTTGCGTGCCCGCACAAACATCAACATTGGAATCCGTGATCCCTCATGCCTGTTATACTACAATAAGTCCAATCCATCCAACACATTAGTCACGCTCCATACATGGAGGTGACGCGTCCCGAACACCCACACTCTTCCCAACGACGGTCCCTGGGCAGGCACGCGGAAACATGCCTACCGTCACCTACCGGCTCACGCACAAGGCGGGTTTCCGTGGACAACGTTGGCATTCAAAAAGGGATCCAGAAATTCTGTCCTGGGCCCAAACGGTCGACCGGAAGAGGTGATTCGGTCGACCGGTTCCAGAAAGGAATCGGTCGACCGTATGCCTAACACGGTCTACCGCTGCGCTCAAAACACAATCCCCAACGGTATACCAAAGGTCTAAAACCGGTCGACCGAACGAGGTCAAAATCCGGAGTCTGGTCAACATCAAAATCAAACTATCGGTCGACCGACTCAGGGGTCCCGGTCGACCGAAAACTAACATGGCATTTCTAAATCATTTTAAACTATCGGTCGACCCATAACAGTTAGGGTCAACCTATTATTTTACGTCATATAACGGTCGACCGAACGAAAACCAACGTCCGAACATCATGCATAATAAACTAATAAACATAAGTTCCGGTCGACCGAACCCAAGGACACGGTCGACCGAAACACAACAGACAGACAAAATACATGCATTCGGTCGACCGCCCGAAGGGTCCGGTCGACCGTTGGTCGTCCTCAACCTCACGCCAGCCGAGGTTTCTTCACCAAAACTCAACGTCGGAGAGGTCTCCGACATCCTCCGACCGACCAACTCAACCCTCTCATGAGGGTTAACGATAAAACCACACTAGAGAGCGGCATACCTCACACGGAAACGGAGAAACGCCGGAGCAACGCTCACACCTCCGTCACCTCCTCACGCGCGACCTCCTCCTCGCAACGTCCTCCTCACGCCGAAGCCTCCGCGTCTGCTGCCTCCTCTAGAACACCCGAACAAGGAAGAAGAAGGGAGGAATGAGTGAATGGAGAGAATGAGGAAGAGAGAGAAAGAAATCACGTTTAAAACCCAACACACCCCTCCTCGCTGCAGTACCCGCACCCTCACACCATCACCTACACCTCCTACCTCCTCCATTCCGATGCAATCTCCTGTTCACGTGCCTCTTTCCCATGTAAAACCCACCTTAATCCGAGATTAACCCTAATAAAGGGTTAGGGTTCTAACAATCCTCCCAACTTAAAAGGATTTCGTCCCGAAATCAAAGCAAACTACTCACCAAAAAGCTCTGGATACTGCCTTCTGACTTCTGACTTCCTCCTCTATCTCCCAAGTGGCCTCGCGCTCACTGTGATGCTGCCACCTGACCTTCACCATCGGAACGGTCCTCCGCCTGAGCTGATGATCCATGCGATCGACTATCTCGACTGGTCTCTCCTCGAGCGACAAGTCCTGCTGAATCTCTGGCACTGCTATCTCAATAACGTGCGACAGATCTGCCACATACTTCCTCAGCATAGACACATGAAAGACATTGTGCAGACCTCAAAACTGCGGCGGCAAGGCAATCCGGTAGGCAACCTCTCCAACTCGGTCGAGGATCTCAAACGGCCCAACATATCTCGGACTGAGCTTCCCCTTCTTCCCAAACCTCATCACTCCTCGAGCAGGGGAGATCTTCAGAAACACATGGTCGCCCACCTCGAAACTCAGCACTCGTCTGCGTTGATCTGCATAACTCTTCTGCCTGCTCTGTGTTGTGGACAGTCTCCTCCTGATCACATCCACCTTCTCTGCATACATTTGCACAATCTCTGGCCCCACTAACTGCCTCTCGCCCACATCACTCCAGCATACCGGTGATCTGCAAGGCCTCCCATATAAGGCCTCGTACGGTGTCATCCCAAAACTCGAGTGGTAGCTGTTGTTGTAGGCGAACTCTATCAGCGGCAGGTGCTCATCCCAGTGCCCTGCCCAATCCAGTGTGCATGCTCTCAGCATATCCTCCAATGTCTGAATCGTCCTCTCTGACTGACCATCTGTCTGCGGATGGAACGCCGTACTGAATGTCACACGCGTCCAAAGCCTGCTGCAGACTCCCCCAAAATCTGGAAGTGAATGGAGGATCTCGATCGGAGATGATGCTCACTGGTACTCCATGCAACCTGACTATCTCCTCCACATACAACTTAGTTAGACCCTCCAAAGGCAACGTGGTCCTGATCGCTAAGAAATGCGCTGACTTGGTCAGTCGATCGACTATCACCCAAATCGCGTCGTGGAATCTCCTCGTCTTTGGCAATCCTGTGACGAAATCCATCGTCACGTGCTCCAACTTCCACTCAGGAAGCTCAATACACTGCATCGGTCCTGCTGGCCTCTGATGCTCAATCTTCACCTGCTGACAGACCAAGCATCTCTCCACAAACTCTGCAATGTCCCTCTTCATGCCCTTCCACCAGAAGTTCCGCTGTAGGTCCTTATACATCTTCGTGCTCCCCGGGTGAATGGTGTATTTCGCTCTGTGTGCCTCCTCCATGATGTCATCTCTCAGCCCATCGAACTTCGGCACCCAGATCCGACTCCTGAACCTCAAATCACCATCGACCCCTACACTGAAGTCTGATTCATCCCTGGAAGCTAACTGTAGCAGACCAGCTAACTCATCATCCCCCTGCTGAGCCTGAACCACCCGTGAGACCGTCTGCGGCTCCACCCGAAGCCCAGCAATCACTGCTCCCTCTGAACCCTCTGTGAATGGTCTCCACTCTGACAATGCCTCGAGTAGCCTCCACTCCTGGATGCACAGACTCGCAACTGACACCTCCACCTTCCTGCTCAGCGCGTCTGCAACCGAATTCGCCTTCCCCGGATGATAGGAAATGGTGAAGTCGTAGTCCTTAATGAACTCAAGTCATCTGCGCTGCCTCATATTCAGCTCCTTCTGCGAGAACAAATACTTCAGGCTCTAATGATCTGTAAAGACTTCGAACTGCTCGCCATACAGATAGTGCCGCCAGATCTTCAACGCGTGAACTACCGCTGCCAACTCCAGATCATGAGTAGGGTAGTTCTTCTCGTGCACCTTCAGCTGCCTCGAAGCGTACGCGACCACCTTCCCGTGTTGCACCAGAACACAACCCAAACCTATCCCTGATGCATCGCTGTAAATCACGTAGCCTCCACTGCCACTCGGTAGAGTCAGAATAGGTGTCGTTGTCAATCACCTCTTCAGCTCCTGAACGTTGTCCTCGCACTTCTGGGACACGACGAACTTTACGCACTTCTGCGTCAACGCTGTCAGCGGCGACACAAGTCTGATGAAATCCTGAATGAACCGTCTGTAATACCCTGCCAGTCCCACAAAACTCCTGATCTCCGTCACGCTCGTCGGGGCTCTCCACTGAGTCACTGCCTCAACCTTCGCCGGATCTACCGATATCCCATCCGCTGACACAATATGCCCCAGAAAAGCCACCTGATCCAACCAAAACTCACACTTCGTGTACTTGGCATAAAGCTGGTGATCTCTCAAGATGCCAAGCACAATCTTCAGGTGCTCTCGATGCTGCTCCCTGTCAGGCGAGTATACCAAGATGTCATCCACGAACACCACGACAAATCTGTCAAGGTACGGCTGGAAGTTCCTATTCATCAAATCCATGAATGTTGCAGGTGCATTCGTCAGTCCAAATGGCATCACCAAGAACTCGTAGTGGCCGTACCACGTCCTGAAGGCTGTCTTCTTAGCATCTGCCTCCCTGATCCGCAACTGGTGATAACCCGAACGCAGATCGATCTTCGAGAACACTCTCGCCGTCTGCAACTGATCAAACAAGTCATCAATCCTGGGCAAAGGGTACTGGTTCCGAACGGTAACCTTATTCAGCATCCTGTAGTCAATGCACATCCGCAACGATCCATCCTTCTTCTTCACGAAGAGCACAGGCGCTCCCCATAGAGAAACACTCGGTCGAATGAACCCGGACTCCATCAACTCCGTCAACTGCTTCTTCAGCTCTGTCAACTCAGCAGGTGCCATACGATAAGGTGCCTTCGACTGAGGTGTCGTACCCGCAACCAACTCGATGCTGAACTCGATCTCTCGGTGCGGCGGTAATACTGGAATCTCTGCTGGAAACACATCTGGGAACTCCTGCACTACCTCTATATCCTCCAGCCTCCTCGTCTCAGGATCAGGAAATACCAGTGTGGCCATGAACGCTCTGCATCCCTGCTGTATCAGTCTCTGTGCCTTAACCGCAGACACAATCAGACGACCCCCTCTGCTCCTCGCACCTCTGATCAGAATATCTGGCAAGCCCTCCATCGGAATCATGATCTTCTTCTCATGGCAAAAGACTCGCACGTCGTACTGTGACAGCCAGTCCATCCCCAGTATGACGTCGAAATCCTTCATCGGTAATAAGACCAGATCTGCCGGAAAATCATGGTCTCCCGAAGCAACTGTGGTGCCGGGGAAAAAGCTCCCCACAGTGCCCACCTCACCCATGGGCGTGCTGACCTCTAAAACATCAGTCAGCAGCACAGGGGTCCGACCCAACTCGCCAGCAAACTTCTCCGAAATGGAGTGAGTGGCGCCGCAATCAAACAACACTCGAGCTACCAAACCAGAAACAGAAAGTGTACCTTCCACGACGGTGTTGGAGTCCCTCGCCTCCTCAGCCTGAATAGTGAAGACTCGCCCGGTCTTCCTGCCCTGGCCCGGTGAAACAACTGATCGGCTGCCTCCGCCTCTGCCTACTGCTGGTGGTCCTGGCCTCCTCCTCGGCTCTCCCTGCCTCTGAGGACAATCACGGACGAAATGTCCCATCTGACCGCAACCCATGCACGCTGCAGTCTGACAGGGACACTCCTGTCCTGGATGAAACCTCCCGCATTAAGTGCACGCTCCTGACTGACGTGCTCCTCCTCCATCAAACCTAGGCCTCTTGCCCGGGTTTCCCGCTCCACGACCGGCTACACGGCTACCGGTGCTCACTGGTGCCTTCCTCGCCTCCTGAACACACTCCCTCTGGTCCTGCTCTATGATTGTAGCATGCTTCACAGCATCTACAATGGTCCGCGGCATGCTGTTGATCACCCGAGATCGAAGCGGCTGCCTCAGTCCCTTCACGAACTTCCTCGCGCGCTGCTCTGGGGTCACACAAATCTCTGGGCAATAACGCTCTAAGGCATTGAACCTGCTGATGTAGCTCGCCAGAGTCATCTCCTTCTGCTCGAGCGACATGAAATCCTCCCGCTTCTGATCCCTGACGTGCTGGGGAAAGTATTGCTCATAGAACACCTCTAAGAACTCCTCCCAGCTGACATCCACACGGCCATCAAACAACACCGTGGATGTGGACCTCCACCAGTTGGCGGCCTCGCCATCGAACACATAGGTGGCCAGCTCCACCATCCTCTCTGGTGCTACTCCAATCGCGCAGAAGATCTTCTCCATCCTGAAGACTCAATCCTCCGCAACCTCCGGAGCCCTCCTGCCATCAAAAGTCGGTGGGTGCTGGCGCATGAACCGATCGTGCTCAGCTCCCACTCCGCCCTGCGCACTCTGGGCTGCCTGGCGCTCCAGGAACTCGCCCAACCTGTCCCAATGAGCACCTGAAGTGTCGTCACTGGGATCGCGATCGCGTGGAGAACTCCTCACGCGCCTAGGTGCCATCTGACAGAAGAAACAATCACCAACTTCAGTCATGAATGCATGGCAAAAATATAAAATGCATGAGTCCTATTACTACAAGGGTGATTTCATTGGGAACCGCGTAGGAATCGACCGCTCTGATACCAAATTGTAACATCCCGAAATAGCGGAAATTTAAAAATTTATAATCAAGACACAGGAACTCAATAATCAAAGACGGGACTGTTACTTCTCATAAAACAAATAGCGGTGCACCAAAATTACATCAGAGTTTGTCAAAATGATACATGATTACAACAAAACGACAACAGAAGATAAAACGTAATCATGTCGACCTCAACGGTCCGAGAAGAGGATCCAACTCCAAAATGCGCGTGCCCGCCGATAACCACCCAACTGGACCTACTGCGGTCCTGAAAAATATATAACAACAATGCCTGAGTTTCCAGAAGGAAACCCCGTATGCCAACTCACCTATATGCATGCATTACACAAGTGAACCTATCATACTAGTAGTATGTCATGGCATCGACAGAAAGGAAAACAGTTCCCCCGAAGGGTAAAACAGGACATCAGTCCGACAGTCAACATCGAGTCTCCCGAGGAGACCTACTGCAGGCACATGCAGCCTTACAGCACGCGACATCGCACCCCCCACACGTAGCTACACTACTCAAGGGTTTGGCAGGGAGCCTCTGTCACACCTGCGCGCTGATAGAATACAGATCTGCAAATCTCTGTGGTCGGAGCCACTGGGACCAACGGGGCCATCGCCCGGAAGGTAAAACAACATCATCTCGATAAGTGCCCAGTCGAGGAATCAACATAGCCAGAACAGCCTCGGCCCAATAATCATCATCGCCGGCACAACCTCGGCGGCATCACCGGCACAGCATCGATGGTCCATCACAACGTCCGACACAACATCGGACGGGTCCAGACAAAGTCTGTCAGGTCATCAGGCTCCACGAGCCGCAAACACCAACCGCGCCGCTATAAAAGCAGGGCAGCGACCTCCATAGCCCGAAGGCCGGTAGTCACCTCACCCAACGCCAGTTGCGTGCCCGCACAAACATCAACATTGGGATCCGTGATCCCTCATGCCTGTTATACTACAATAAGTCCAATCCATCCAACACATTAGTCACGCTCCATACATGGAGGTGACGCGTCCCGAACACCCACACTCTTCCCAACGGCGGTCCCTGGGCAGGCACGCGGAAACACGCCTACCGTCACCTCCCGGCTCAAGCACAAGGCGAGGACACGGGTTTCCGTGGACAAAGTTGGCATTCAAAAAGGGATCCAGAAATTCTGTCCTGGGCCCAAACGGTCGACCGGAAGAGGTGATTCGGTCGACCGGTTCCCGAAAGGAATCGGTCGACCGTATGCCTAACACGGTTTGCCGCTGCGCTCAAAACACAATCCCCAACGGTCTACCGAAGGTCTAAAACCGGTCGACCGAACGAGGTCAAAATCCGGAGTCTGGTCAACATCAAAATCAAACTATAGGTTGACCGACTCAGGGGTCCCGGTCGACCGAAAACTAACATGGCATTTCTACATCATTTTAAACTATCGGTCGACCGACTCATGGGTCTAGGTCGACCGATAATAGTTAGGGTCAACCTATTATTCTACGTCATATAACGGTCGACCGAACGAAAACCAACGTCTGAACATCATGCATAATAAACTAATAAACTTAAGTTCCGGTCGACTGAACCCAAGGACACGGTCGACCGAAACACAACAGACAGACAAAATACATGCATTCGGTCGACCGCCCGAAGGGTCCGGTCGACCGTTGGTCGTCTTCAACCTCGCGTCAGCCGAGGTTTCTTCACCAAAACTCAACATTGGAGAGGTCTCCGACCTCCTCCGATCGACCAACTCAACCCTCTCATGAGGGTTAACGATAAAACCACACTAGAGAGCGGCATACCTCACACGAAAACGAAGAAACGTCGGAGCAACGCTCACGCCTCCGTCACCTCCTCACACGCGACCTCCTCCTCGCAACGTCCTCCTCACGCCGAAGCCTCCGCGTCGGCTGCCTCCTCTGGAACACCCGAACAAGGAAGAAGAAGGGAGGAATGAGTGAATAGAGAGAATGAGGAAGAGAGAGAAACGTGATTTCCATGCAACCTCCTCCATTCCCATGCAATCTCCTGTTCACGTGCCTCTTCCCCATGCAAAATCCACCTTAATCCGAGATTAACCCTAATCAAGGGTTAGGGTTCTAACAAAATCCATTTCGTGGAATTATCATTAAGAACACTTACAAGTTCCATGCATTTTAGGGTAATTTAACACATATAAAATTATGTGTCCTTGAGATAGAACACATGAAACCAAACATATTAAATTGTTAATCAACATGAACAATGTTAGGGATGTGTGAGTATGTTTAATTCTAATATTTTGTATTTACAACAAAAAATGCAATGTTGGTATAACTAAAGATATATATAGTTCTCTAGACATAGAAATGGGTTCACTCTTTAGAAAAATTACTTTGAAACGAAAGGTGTAACATTTTACATGTGTTATATCTAAATGATTTACCAAAGGATATCCAAATTGTTTATATAACCAATGATTGATTAATACATTTTTTGAAGTTTTACGCATATTCGAAGGTGTAATTGTAAAACTGAATATGTAAGGCTAGGTCTGTGAAAAAAACAAAAACTGCAAGCACAATCAAGGTGATATTATTAAAGTTAGGTGATCACTAGCTATCAGGTTTGTTATTATTAATAGGAACCATTTGACATGTATATGCTTCAAACAAAACCATTTGGAAATGGTGTCTTCAATATCTTAGTATCTAACAAATAGGTTGTGATGGTGCATGGGCACTAGATCATTGAAAGTATTATTATGTTGTGTGATTTCAACACTACAAAAAACACATATCGACATTTTTATAGATGTTCTCTAGGAAAAAGCATGGTTCTCTGTTGGATGTCTTTATTGACAGGGTATGTATTCAATTTTAACGTTAAAACATCATCCCACAATTTCATTAAGAAATTTCGCAGCTAAGTGTGTTGTCACACCGGTTGGAGATGACACACATTGTGTATATTTCTGTGGACCTTAATATAGGATCGTTACGGGTACCCAAATCTAATCAATTTAAAGCTTGAATCCCTACTTAAACAAACAAGATGTGCAGCAGAAATAATTTAAACAAAGTAGGGAAGAAACAAGCAAACCACAAATAACTCGGGGATTTTAATGAGGTTCGACCACCCGCCTACGTCCTTTCTTGCCAGCTCCGCTAAACACTTCATGCTTCGCTCACGTCTTCATTGTCCGCTCCCCGTTCTGGGCCGGGAGACAACGTCATTACAATCTTCAAGCTAGAGAACAACCCTCGCCTAGTTTGGAATCCTCTTCTTACAATCCGAGAAGGTTACTTCGGGCTTTCACAGGAGCCTTTACAAACTTTGCTTGACTGAGAACTTGAGTAGATCACACTCTCTAAACTTGAGCACACTTTGAGTAGATTAGGAATTGATCAAAGGTGTGAAATTTAGGCTTAGAGTGTATGATTTAGAGCTTTGAGGATTGAGAGATTTCTTTCTAATGTATGAGACAATTCGAAGTGGTAGAGTTATCTAAACAATGTGTTCAATCCTCTATTTATAAGCTCTTAAGGTGTTATAGACATTGTGACAAAAGTGGTAGATGAATGTGTGAGAAACACACAACAGAAAAGCACTAGTCACTGTTCGGGTTAAGTATAATCAACTTTTCATCAAAAGTTACGTATAATCAACTAATATATTTATCACTATACTCATTGATAGATTTTTCATACAATCATTATGTGAAAAGATATAGGTCTTATATCTTCGGATTCAAAGACACAATGAAACATTAACAACACAAACACAATTCCATAATGTTTCATTTGTTAGATCAATTCAATATATGAAAGAAACATTTTATATTTCATATATTCATGTTGTTTAATATTTGTAGAGCTACAATATCTTTCTTAACCAACACGATAATCTTAACTCAGTAATTAATGTCACATGTTTATTATCATGAGTGTGAATTACTTTTGATTTATGTAAACCATTATCTTTTAAAGCTATACAATTAATGACCAAAAGCCTCTTCTTTAACACTTCCAAAAGAAGAATACATTAATCAAGGAACAAAATGTTCAATACATTCAATTCATAATAAAAACATTTAAAAGTAAAACTTTAAAAAACACATTTCTTTCAATCTCCCACTTGTTATCAAAGTTTTCTTTCACATACATTCTCAATGTATAAAACTATAATAACTAGGGTAACCCTTTCATATAACTCATCAAGTCACTCTACATGGTTCTTCAAACCCACGAACTCGAAATGCATTTTGCCTTTGGCTTGGGATAAGGGTTTGGTAAATGGATCAGTTGTGTTGCTATTTGTGTCCACCCATAATAAATTTATTTTGTTTTCGTCGATGAAATCACGGGTGACAAAGTACTTCTGATCCATGTACTTCACCTTGTGATGTAATTTAGGATCCCTGATTTGCGAGATAGACGCATTATTATCACGAAACAACTTTATCGGTCCTTCTCTCGAAGGGACTACTCCAAGCTCTTCAAGAAATTTTTTGATCCACACTCCTTCCTTGCTCGCTTCAGCGACAACCATCACTTCTGAAGAAGTGGTTAAGTCGTCCACGGTGGTATGCTTCCAACTACGCCAACTCACGGCTCCACCATTCATAGTAAAGATATATCCTGATTGAGACCTCCTATCGTCGGGATCACTCATGAAACTCGCATCCGAGTAGCCCTCAGCTACCAATTCCTTTTGTCCTCCATAAACAAGAAACTTATCTTTGGTCCAGTTAAGGTACCTCAGAATATTCTTGACATCAGGTCCTGTGTTGGATTGGTGACGACTTGTCACGCTTAAAGCATACGAGACATCAGTTCTTGTGCAAGTCATCGCATACATGATCGATCTTATTGCGGAAACATAAGGAATATCTTTCATATACTCCAAGTCCTTACGTGATGTCGCATGTTGAGACTTCTTGAGTTGCACACTCAGACTCATTGGCACTTTGGCTTTTTTGGAATGTATGCACGTTGACTTAGGAAAGTGAGTCTACGGGGTCTATCTCTATATATATTATTCCCAAGATGTATTAAGCCTCACCTATGTCTTTCATTGAAAATGCATATTTCAATGAACTTCTCATTTGTTCTAGGAAAGGGATATGATTTCTCATGACCAGTATGTTATCGACATATAAGATAAGAAACACTACGTGGCTCCCACTGACCTTCTTGTATATACAAGGTTCTTCCTTACTTTGGACGAAGCCAATCTTTTTGACTTCTTCGTCAAAGCATTTGTTCCAACTCCTCGATGCTTGCTTCAATCCTTAAATGGATCGTTTAAGCTTGCATACTTTCTCGCTATTCTTTTGATCTTCAAAATCTTGAGTTTGTACCATGTACACATCCTCCTCAAAGTTCCCATTAAGAACACTGTTTTGACATCTATATGTCATATTTCATAATCATGAAATACGGCAATAGCGAGTATAATCTGAATAGACTTGAATGTGGTAACCGGTGAAAAAGTTTCATCATAATCAATTCCTTGAATTTGAGTGAAACTCTTTGCTATAAGCCTCACTTTGTAGGTTGTCAAGTTCTCATTTATGTCCATCTTCCCCTTAAAAACCCATTTACTTTGAACGACTTTCTTTCCTTGAGAAAGGTGAACCAAATCTCATACTTGATTCTCATACATGGATTGTATTTCAGATTCCATGGCACTAAGCCATAAGTTGGAGTCTTTCCTTTCCATTGCTTATTGAAAGGTTGAGGGATCATCGGTATTGAGTACCATGATTTCGTGAAGTCCCAAATACATATCAGGTTTCTTTCTCTCCCTCATTGACATTCTAAGCTCTATTGGTTTCTCGTGTACCTCTTGAACTTCTTCCACAATTTCTTGCGAAATTTGTTCATGTTCAACTCTTGAACACACACGAGGTGGAGATGATTGAGTTTCACTCACAATTGCTTGCAAGGGTTGCTCTCTCAAACTCTCACTAACCAAAGGAACATCGATTGGGCCTTCATGATCTCGAATGTCACCATTCAAATCATGATCTTGTAGAGTATTTTGAGTTTCCTGAAGCACAACTCTATTTCCACTACTTCTTGTCCTTTTGAGAAACTCATTCGCTAAGAATACGGTATCCCTCTCGACAATCACCCGATTTGAGGTTTTATACAAAAAATAGTATCCTCTTGTCTCACGAGAATAACCTATAAAGAAGTGTTTATCCGTTTTTGGTTGAAGTTTGGTCGACATCAAATTTTTGACGTAGGCCTCACAACCCCAAATTTTGAGAAATTTGAGCTTGGGTATTTTACCACTCCAAAGCTCATATGGTGTTTTCTCTACGGATTTGGATGGAACATTATTCACTGTATAAGTCGCAGCTTGTAGTGCATAACTCCAAAAATAAAACGGTAATTCAGCTTGACTCATCATTGATCGAACCATGTCGAGTAATGTCATATTTCTCCTTTTGGACACACCATTCCATTGAGGTGTTCCTGGTGGAGTGAGTTGCGGTATAATACCACACTCCTTTAGGAATGAGTCGAATTTGACACTTAAGTACTCACCTCCACAATCAGTTCGTAGAGATTTGATCTTCTTATTAAGTTAGTTCTCTACTTCATTCTTAAATTCGTTGAACTTGTCAAAGGATTCACTTTTGTTTCTCTTTAGACAAACATAACCGTAACGACTATAATCATACGTGAACATAATGAAATACCTATAACCATCTCTTGCACTTGTACTCATTGGACCACATACATCAGAATGTATCGAATCCAGCAAGTCACTTGATCTCCGACCTTCTTCTTGAAAGACCTCTTGGTCATTTTTCTCATAAGGCAAGGTTCGCATGTCTCTAATGATTTAAAATCAATAGGACCAAGAAGGTTAGCTTCCTACAATTTCTTGATGGGTTTTTCATTGATATGACCAAGGCGATAGTGCCATAAGATTGTATCATTTAGGTGAGTTGTCTTAAGTTTTTCGTTATTGATGTTTAAAATTTATCTATTATTCAATTCAAGTAAATAGACTCAATTTCTTGTGAAAGCATTTGCATAGAAAATTCTATTCTTCGACAAAAACATGCAAGAATTTGAAATATTTATTATAAAGTTATCCATATCTAAACACGACACAGATATAATATTCTTGCTAATCGAATGTATATAATAGACATTCTTTAACATTAAAATTAAACCACTAGATAAATGAAGATCCACGGAGCCTTGTGCAACCGTAGTGGCGCTTACACCATTTCCAACCTTCGGAATCATCTCTCCTCTTGCGAGATACTTCCTATCTTGTAGTTGTTGCACATTAGAAACTATGTGAGCACAAGATCTGGTATCGAGTACCCAATCATGGACAGAGGTGACTAAATTTATTTCAATTACAAATATACATTTGGCATTTTTAGGCCACTTACGCTCAATCACTTCATTGTCAAGGTTTTCCTTGTATTTGGGGCAGTTAGGCCGGATGTGTCTTTTTTCACTGCAGTGAAAGCCCTCTGTGTTGAGAGTTTAGCATGTCCTTTTCTAATACATGCAGATCAGCATCCATGATTGCCGACTCAACCAAACCCAACACACAAGCCCATGTGGTAAAAAGAAATTAAGTCCAAAGCCACACACGCCCAAAGCAAAACCGACCGAGCCTAGTTGCACATGTGCTCAGCGCGCCACAGTCGCTCGGCCGAAAGAAAACATTTCCTCGAAAGGAAACTTCTCCCGAAAAGGAAACATTCCCCGAAGAGGGATTTTCCCCGAGATGAATTGTTCCCGAAATAGAAACTTTCCGGAAACATGAACAAACACACAATCACAAGCAAACAACGTAACAAATCATCACGCAAGTATGAAAGATGAAAGAGACTTTATTAAAGTATCAAGGAATCGGGTCTAAAAACTTTTGTATCCACCAAACGTATCATCACTCCACTTCTTCAAGGGTTGTTTGACCAGCTCTAGTTTGATGACAACTTGATCCATGGGGGTCCCTTCCATGTAAGTAGTCCTTGCACCACATACCACATGTAAAAATTGTTCATGCTTGGTCCATGTATTCACGAACTGGAACATCCGCTGCTTTTTAGTGATCGTGGGCCCATGTCCACTACAAGCGGACAATGGTCTCTAAGTTCTTGATCTCCAACGAGACAATAGGATTCTGGATAGAGAGCTAACCATCGATGAGAACACATTGCCCGACCGATCCTAGTCTGTACACATCGCGGGCCTTGCGAAGAGTTGGATCAAGTCTAGTTCCCCCCGGTCGTAGGAACCTCGAGTGCTCAAACTAGTAAGACATTTGTTGAACTCTACTCTGGCTGCGAAGTTGTATCCACCCCTCCAAGCTTTTTGTGGATATGTTGGATGCAATTAAAGTCGCCAATCACTAACCAAAGTGGGGCTGCCGGTCCACATAGTTATTAGCCCCATAAACCACCGTGACAGCTAGAGGTTGATTATTTACGCATATGCGCCCTTCAAAGTGCATGAATTGTGGGGATTCTCAGACCTTCCATAGATCGAACACGGATTGGCACCAAAGTACTAAGATATGTCCCAAATTCATTGCCTCTGAATTCTCAGACCTTCCATAGATCGAACGCCAAAGTGCCTCCCAGTCGGTTCGCTCATCCATATACAACGGTTTGCCCAGCACGCTAGCAATCTTACACAATGAACCGCACAACCAAAGTTTCAAAGGGACATCCTGGAACCGAACCCATATCAAAACTGTGGTAACGCGCGCAGTAGTGTTTCTCTCCGACGACCAAGGTTGGAGGATCAACGGTGACCCGCGGACAAACCACATTCCATTCTCGTGAGCATGTGTGCGGTTCGTATTCGATGAGAACCGAAACACCATGAACCCATTGCTCCTCCTTACCACCTCTAGCGACCTTGACACATTCCAAAGTCAGGTGAGATCTTTCCCCAAAGTGGGTAGGTGAGGATTGAACTGCACGAAGTACCCATGGAGAACCTTTTCCCAAGCACCCAATGCTTCCTCTATTTCCACATTTGAGATAATTGTGACCTTAGTTTCTCATTGGCAACACATACTCTAACGTTGTCTTTGGTTTTGATGGTTTGGCGAATAGGTAAAACTACTTGCGGGCCGGCCCAGTAGGCGCCACCCCCTCGACGGCTGCACCGTAAGGTAATGGTGTTGTTCTTGGTGAGGGTGTTCTAGGTGGTGATGCCCCCAACCGTGATGCACTACGGTCCAGTTCTGTCGTTGCATGACTTGGAAGAGCCAAATCGATGAGAGCATCTTCAACGTGCGTCAATCCCTCCATTTGAGAGGAAGAGAGTGAGAAAATCAAATCATCAAAGAAAACTGTAGTTGTAAGAACACTGTAGTTGTATATCAGGGATGTTACCTCAGCCGAATTCCCTTCCAGAATGGCAGTTAGATATCAATCAAACTTCAGTTGGAAGAACACCTCAGCTGTATGTCGGGGAAGTTACCAACAAATGGGACCCATGAATTCCCCTCGAGGCATAAGTAAGTCTACTGTCTATGTATGCATGCTAGTAGATTAAGAAAAATTAGTACTACTTTCCGTTAAGAAAATGTAAATCTGACCACAAATTTGGACAATGAGCTTATAAAAATGTCGACTGTATAATTGATACATCTGAATTGTGCTTACTTCTAAATTGTAAATTTGTGGACGAAGAAACTACGTGTTGAAGTATATTGACGTCCTTTACTTGAATTAGGTTTTAAACTACATGATGTTCTATCTTTGTATTCGTTTATCTTAGTGTTTGTAACAATCATAGGCTCCATCTACAGTCTGAATTGGAAAGAAACAAGCTTGTAGAAGGGAAAAACATGTGAAGCCCTAGAGGAAGGGAACGAGGAGCTGTTATCAAAGACTGATGAACTGTTTAGTTTTTCTTCTAACAGTGGAGTTGCAAATTCTTCACAAGTACGACAATACGAACCTATTCCTGATTTTGTTCCTAGCTATTTTAACGTTTAAAAATGGGCAACAATTTTAATTATAATTGCAATTCTTTTAATAAGTATACTCATTACTGTACATCGTCTCGATCATCTTTGAAATATTTATATTCTAGGAATGAAATCTGGGAGAAGAATCAAAAGAAGTCGAAAGTTGTAGTTGCTTAAAATTAGAGTGCAACCTAAACAGTGAACTTCCTGAAGCTGCAAAGACACTGTGCCACCTTAGAAAGTGCAATCTTCTAGAAGAAAATGTCTCTTCAGTTCAAGCTTTGAACCTCATCACAACACATGCGAAGTGCCTTCTGTTTGAGAGGTCACTCGAAAGAATCTGAACAAGTTAACAAAGAATTTTTCAACTATCGTTGATGAGAAGATTAGGTATGATTCCTACCACATCATAATCTTAAATTGCTACAGCTAAATATCAAATAACTATGTGAACCTACAATTTTAGGTCAAGTCCCGGGAAGAGACGTTTGCAATTTAACCCATGACAATTTGTCAACATTTGACATCTTTTTCGCTTCTTCTTTTTCTGTACCCTACTTTACGTAAATGTAGTTGTAGTTGATGTTAATTAGAATGCACACTAGTTTCTAGTTGATTTCACATACTTTACATATTTGTGTTTCATGTAAACAAGAATAACTCACACACATACCTACACCTCCACTTCATGAGAGTTTAGTTTAGTTGTCATTATTTCCTAGTTTAGTGTAGTTAGCTTAGCATAATCTCCTAATTCTCCTCTGATGTCCCACTCGAATATGTTAGCCACAACAACACTCAAAAGTCTTTAAAGTTCGACCCGTATTTGTCACGTCTTCACCGACATCATGCACTTGCGGTTATTAAAACGATTAATCACTACTTTATTCCCATAATTGAATGATAAAATTTTCATTTCACAATGGTAAGATCACACAATTTAAAACAAATAATATGAGTTTTTATGAAAAAATAAATTTAAAGCATAACAATTTCATAGCCGGACTACAAATAATGGAAAGAGCAACATGTATTGCTTGGTTGAGATTAATCCAAAATGCTGAAATTACAAATCAAACAAGATATTTAGCATCTCTCTGGCAATTGAATGGATGTTTGAATTACCTTTCTATTATAACATCGATTGATTCAATTATAATACTGCAAGTGCACGACATCGGTTGAGACGCGGCAAGTATTGGTCGTGTCGACGAGGGGCGCGTGCGAGTCAAAGTCTACATTACTCGAGTGGTGGAAAGAAAAAGAGAGATATGCGATCGGAATTACACTACGATGCGTACTAAATAAGGAAACAAACGATAAAAATAAACACATTAGGGGTAGAGAAATAATGCAGAAATGAGAATTTGTACGTGTGTGTTCAGTGATGCTTATCACAACATGCAATACATGAAATACATGAAAACCCCAACCAACTTTGTCTTCATATAAAATAAGATAAAACATTATCATTAAAAATACAAAACAATAATTGAGATGAGACTAACATGAATTACATAATAACCAAACCACATTATGTCTTCACATTAAATAAGACTTAACACAATCACTAAAATATACAAGACACTAACTAGGATGAGACCAACATGAACACATGTCATGTTTCCTCATTATCCACTCCATTGTTATCTTCACATCATCATTCCTCATAAAATAGGCACACTAATCTAAGCATGTGTTAAGCATCACTGAAGAGCATTATCACATCAAAGATAAGAGTGAAAATCACATTATATGGTTATGGAACTCATGTAATGTTCAAATGTTATGACTAACTTACTTAATACATCACATGATCACATCACCTCTTTCTTCACTCCTTCATGGGGATGGACTACTCACTACCCATCTCTAAACTCAAGAAATCAAAAAAACAACACAAAACCATAATGAAAATGTTGAAAACTAGATTAAACAATGAATAAACATAAAGAAAATTACATCAAATCGAAGACAATAATGTAAAGGACAAGAACTAAACTACATTGAAATGAAAGATTACAAAGTTTGCTTTTATCCCCCTTTTACACTAATGAGCCGTAAAATAAAACTAAACTAATAAATGAAGCAAGAAGAAGAAGAAGAGGAGAAGAGTGATTATAATGATATTTATAAAAAAATAAAAGTTTTGATTGATCTTGAAGCAGTCTGACTGTTGTATTTCATTTGGGTCATTTCTGATTTGCAGATTGGTCATTGTGTATGACAAAAAGTTCCATTTTGCTTTATTTGAGATTTTTATTTTTTACGTTTCGGTCATTTTCTCCTTTTTTCTTCTTTAATACTTAATACCTGAAACACCACAAACAAACACTCAAGTAGCACACAATTAGTGTAAAAATAAAAAATATATAACATGAATACGATATATGATATGCTACTAATCAAACCTCAATCGTTAAATTCTCTTATGTTAGTCTGCCACAACCGTTGAATTGGCACTCAAGCATATTTGATACATTATACAAGAAATTTGTATTGTTATAACAAATGTTACAATAACATTTGACTATAACTCAAGACATAACTACAAATACAACTCACACACTTACACTACACAATACTAACTCACACTTAGATCGAGATGGTTGTTGTTGAGATGGTTGGAGGGGGGTGGAGAGGTACCTTATGTTTAGGCGAGAATGAAAAGGTGGTTGAAGTGAGTTAACGGGGGTAGTTGGGTGATACAGTAAAAAAGGTGTTTGTTGGAGGAAAATATTTAAATATTATCTTACTTGAAATATCTAGATATTGGACCGATTCCACTGGACTTCATTTTTATTTATACATTACTTGTTGGACCGAGTTGATGTTGGATTCTTAATAGTACTACCGTTGCTTTTAACCTTTATTACACCAAAAGATAAGTTAGCATATGCATATACTATACCTGTTGAGATTCAATTAAAATATAAAATTCTTCAAAAAAAATAAGAGAATTAAAGGAATTGTATGAAAACCTCTCCAAGTTGGCAACTACTACAAATAAATGAACAAATAAATAACTTGATTTATCAAGGGTAAAAGTGTGAATATGTTTGGAAAATAACCTATGTAAGTGGGAAGCGCACAATATTGGCATTTCTCCACATAAAACATCAATAATAACTCAAATCCACGTCAGAGTAGTAAAATCAAATTTAAGGTAAAAAACTAGAACCGTGATAGACGGACGCGCAAGTCACGGACGCGCCTTACGTGGATCTGTACAGCTCAGATATTTTTCTTTGAGTCAGCGTCCAGTCAGCGAAATTTCTCTTCGCGCGTTTTGGTCTTTTTAAAAAACGCCGGTTCTTTAAGTTGAACGATTCATTTCCCAATACACAGATAAGACAGTGTGCAGACCCTACGACATCGTGCAGTCTCATTATTCGTGTAGAGCCCACACTTATCATAATAAAATATTTGTTTTTAAGTTTTACGTTGGATCAACTTAATTTGTCTAGCTTACTTTATGTGTGTGTGCAGTTTACAATATGTGTTTGTCATGTTTACGTTATGTGTATGTCCGGAATAAGTGTATATTACTGTCCCGAATAAGTGTATTTGTTGTCCGGACTAAGTGTATTTGTTGTCCGGTTTAAGAATAAAGTGTGTCCAGAAACGAAACATAAAGTTTGTCCGGAATAAGTTGATTTGTTGTCCGGAATAAGTGTATTTGATGTCCGGAATAAGTGTATTTGCAGTCCGGAATAAGTGTAGTTGTCCAAAATAAGAAGAAAGTGTGTCCAGAAACGGAACAGAAAGTTTGTCCGGAATAAGTGTATTTGCTGTCTGAAATAAGTGTATTTGTTGTCCGGAATAAGTGTATTTGTTGTCCGGTTTAAGAATAAAGTGTGTCCAGAAACGGAACATAAAGTTTGTCCGGAATAAGTTGATTTGTTGTCCGGAATAAGTGTATCTGCAGTCCGGAATAAGTGTAGTTGTCCAGAATAAGAAGAAAGTGTGTCCAGAAACGGAACAGAAAGTTTGTCCGGAATAAGTGTATTTGTTGTCCGGTTTAAGAATAAAGTGTGTTCAGAAACGGAACATAAAGTTTGTCCGGAATAAGTTGATTTGTTGTCCGGAATAAGTGTATTTGATGTCCGGAATAAGTGTATTTGCAGTCCGGAATAAGTGTAGTTGTCCAGAATAAGAAAGTGTGTCCAGAAACGGAACAGAAAGTTTGTCCGGAATAAGTGTATTTGCTGTCCGGAATAAGTGTATTTGTTGTCCGGAATAAGTGTATTTGTTGTCCGGAATAAGTGTATTTGTTGTCCGGTTTAAGAATAAAGTGTGTCCAGAAACAGAACATAAAGTTTGTCCGGAATAAGTGGATTTGCTGTCCGGAATAAGTGTATTTGCTGTCCGGAATCGGAATAAGTGTATTTGCAGTCCGGAATAAGTGTATTTGCAGTCCGAAATAATATATGACTTCATTATTGTCGGAATAAACGAATCAATATATGGAATGCAATAATATGATGTCAAAACAAAAAAACGTCCGCAAAGCGCGCTCCCTCTGTCCGCTCGCGTCCCCCGCAGGGGCTGCCGCCCCCTGCCACCCCCGCACAAACTCAACAAACCTCCCACTGTATATTTTACCCCACAAGAATTACGTTTAGGAAAAAAATAGGGAAGAACATTCACGATGCTAACACTGACAAGAACATCGGGAAGTCTTCGCACCGTCTCATTCACGCTGCTTACGTTGTGAAGAATCCTGGGAGTCGGCATCAGACGCTTCTTCGACATAATATCTTGCTAGAAATGGTGATTTATTCTGGAGAGAAAGAATGAAGAAGAAAGAAAGAGTGTCATCATATTTGTATTTGGGTGGAGAGAGAGAACGTGCTGAGTTGAAACGCATTTAATGTGATTTGAGTGGACATCAGGAAGAAAAAACAAAAAAACATTCATGCTTTGGCCACGTAAGGGCTGACATGGATATCCACGTAGAGCGCGTCCGTGACGCCTGCGTTCAACAAACATTTTCCAAAAAACTAATTATAGAAAAGAAAAGGTGATGCAAGGTGTTCGTGTTCAAATTAAATTTAATTGTTCTATTAACAAATCCTTGAGTATCAAGTTTGCGAACCAATACCCATGAGTTTGTAATCATACACGTCAGTTATAAAATAACTTTTCTGACAAAATATTGGTCGAAAGAGTTTCTTGTTTTGGTGACAAAAAGAGATTACATGGTAAATATGAATTTCACCAAGTGCATCAATGGATCATAGCCTAACAGGCAAATAAATTTCTTTTTTAAGAAAAAAGACTACACGAAGAAAGTTGTGGTATGTTAGTGTCACTACCTTTGTTTGTTTGGTATTAAGGTCACCACCTAGGCAATGGCGTGCAAGGCTGTAAATAGGACAGGTAAAACCCACCCCGACCTGTCAACCCGACCTGTCTAAGTCGGGTAGCGGTGTAAAAAATCTAACCCGCGACCCGCCAACCTGACTAATAAATGGGATGGGTAGCGATTGTATTTTCTACCCGCCACGTTTACCCGATTACCCGCCTAAGAATTTAATAAATTAAATAATAAATATTATATATACACTTATATACCTTATACATATCTCTAATATCTAATTTATTAGTAGTGTTATAAAATTGAAGTTATTTATAATTTTATGGTGTTACTCACATGAGTCATGTTTTTAAGGCGTAATGTGTCATGTTTTTAATTTATGGTCTTATGCAGAAGAAAAAAATATAAAAAATTCATTTATCCATATACTCGTCCCGCATAACCCGTTTACACGACCCGCCCCACCCGTGTAACCCGTTTACGATATACCCGATCTTAGGGCACCCTTAACGGGGGTGCCCCGCCCAAGCGCCCTGGTCGGGCGCCCGGGCGCACCCCCGTTAACGGGCGGGGCGCCCGCCCGGGCCACCCGCCCGGGCGCTTGCCCGGGCGGTGGGCGTCCCGGGCAGACGCCCGGGCGCCCATGGGAGGGGGACACGTGTCCCCCTCCAATTGGTTAAAAATTTTTTTTTTTTTGAAATTTTTTTTTGTTTTGGTTTTGTTATTAATGGATTGGGTGTTTGTTATAAATGTGAGGTAATAATTTTTTGTAAGTGATTAAAATTAAGAAATTTCCAGAACCAACAATTTCAAGTTAAATAGAAAAAAAATTAATACAACAATACCATAACAACAATACATTAATAATACGAAATACAACCACGCGAAATACAAACCATACGAAATACGGACTACTACAACCCGAAATACAAACATATGTTAAAGGGAAATACAAACCATACGGACTACTACAACCCGAAATACAAGCTAAGGGAAATACAAACCATACGAAATACAGACTACATCAAACTACACGTACCCATTCTCTTCTGCCCAGGCGAGAAGTTTATCGATTACTTTTTGATCCTTCTCCGTCGGGTTGTCCTTCCTCATCAGAGAGTGAAGCATGTCCAACTTATTTTTTATTAAATGCCTCTGGAAATTCCTTTCCGCTAACTCCTCTTGCTTGGAGAAACCATCTTCTCTGACTTGGGCGGTGTATCGCATCTGTTGTGCAAGTTCTCTAACATCGGTGTCTCTTTCGGGGCGTAATGCACTCTTAGCCTTTTTCTTAGCCTTCTTCACACCTTCTGGGCGTGTAGACGACTCCGGCATCGGCTCTTCTGCATCCGAGGGTGATTGCGTCCTCGAGCCGTCCGTGCTCTTTCTTTTCCCAAGGCTTCCTGACTGGGGACTATTTTCATCGTGCAACTCCGGGGACTCCCAGTCAACACGCACGGCATTAGCTCCGGAGATCACACTCTCCCATTTTGGGTACCTACGCAACATAACCCAAGCATCAAAATAAAGAAATTTACTAGGCCCATGATTTCGCTCGTAGATCACGTGCGCTTGTCGGACAACATCGTCGTCATTCTGGCCGCTCCTTTTCCGTCGGAATGCCTGATCGAAGCACCCGACCCACTTGTTCACAGCAGGTATGATTCTCCTCCACCGTCCTTTTAAGGACTCTGCGTTCCTTTCGGGTAGGCCTGTGCCTTCCACGGAGATGTCGTACACACGTTTCACCCTAGTCCACAATGAAGTAGACTTCTGGTTTGTCCCTGTCACCGCATCGCAACTGACTTCCATATATGCAGAGACAAGTCTCTCGTCCTCAGCTGTGGTCCACAACTTCGGATTGGCTTTGGCAGTTTGGACTTGCTTGCGGTGACGACGCTGTGGAGGTGGGGATGGTGGTGTGGGGGTGTGTCGTGGTGGGGATCATCGTCGTCGTTACCCTCATCTTCAGTGTTCGCCATACTCTGGCGGCTATTTTGAGACAAGGGTCGGCCAAACATCTGGAACTGCGGTTGATTATAAGGGAATGGTGGTGCATATTGTGAGTATTGTGGGAATGGTAAGTTTTGATCTGGGGATGCGTAGTGGGAGAATTGTGGGAATGGTGAGTTTTGGTCAGGTGGTGGGAATGGTGGTGCGTACTGGGAGAAGTCGGGTTGTTGGAATGGTTGTTGGTAAAATGGACGTGAGGGATATGGTTGTGGATAGCGTGGATGCGGATTTGATTGTGGAGGAGGGGGGAACGATTGTACTCCGGAGAAGACATTGTGGGAGAAATATGGGATGTAAGTTGAGTTTTGAGTTTTGTGGAAGAGATATGGGGTGTAAGGTGATTTTTGTGTAGGGTATATATAGAGAAAAAATTAGACACTGTGCAATCACGCGGATTACTTTTCTTTCACGCGTATACTGTACATTCACGCGGACTATTTTGTTTCACGCGTATACTGTAGATTCACGCGGACTACTTTTGATTCACGCGTATACTGTGCAATCACGCGTATACTGTGCAGTCACACGCGTTTCGAAATTCAAATATTCAAATTTCAAATATTCAAAATTTTGTGTTTAATAGTGATTAATATTGTTAATTAATTAATAGTAATAATAAGTATATCGCGAATTATAATTATAATGTAATTAGAATTAGATTTATATATAATGTATTTTGTTAAATGTTGTGTGAGAATTAAATTTGTTTAATTAAGAAATGATGTGGATGAAAGAGAGTGTAGGGTGGATGGGGGTAGCCTGGACATGGATAAGGGGATTTTTTGGGTGGGTTGGGTGAGCTGACGTGGCAGAGAGAGAAGCTGACGTGGCAGAGAGAGAGTGCAGGGCGCCCGGGGGTAGCCCGGGCGCTGTTAAATATGCTCTTAGGCGGCTCGGGTAGCGGTTTAAAAAAATTCCACCCGACCCAACCCCCCGTCTACCTTAGACAGGTCGGGTAGCAGTAGGTTCAAAACCCGTTCTGACCAGATCGTTTACAGCCCTAGTGTCATGTGACGTGTCATTGTGGCCTGCAAACAGATAGTCCGGCGTGTGCACAACACGACTTTACCAATATAAACACTACCGCTAGTTCATGAAAATTTATATTCTTTACATTTCACTTCTATTATTAACTTCTTTTTTGCCTGTCAAGCCCAACTCAGATTCTCAAAACTTCCTCTTTCTTTTATTTAACATACAAAAATACTAATTCCACTTCCATCTCATTCTCAATCGCTTCGATATCCCTTCTTCGTTGGAGAATGGTGATCAATCAATCCGTTTCGAAACACAAGTCCAACTTATGCAAACAATAATATGTTGTGAGCATTTTCATCGAGTTCTTCGTTTACCTCCGATCACACTCCCTCTCCTATATTAACACCCTTCGACCCCCACATTTATAACATTTACCCTTGAATGAGCTCTTAGTTGCATTTCTTCAGCCGTTGGATGATGAATGTTGCAAGACACCTTCCTCTTATCTTCCCATTCGTTGGATTCCTTTAGGCCAAGCTGCCATAACCGTTGGATTGGGACCTAAGCATACCCCCATCCAACCCGCTTATGAGCTAACCCGTAACATAATCTACATTGTTGGATCATGCTCCATCTAAATCTATATCAGTTACCCAAAAGGCTGCAGCCTCAATTCAGAAGAGTAACTGGAGTAGTTCCACTGCACCACAAAAGACTACCAGAAATGCACATAATGCTGGACAACCCCATGATCAAGAGGTAACTTTTTTATTATTTATGATTGAGAAATTATAGTTTCCAACGTTGCATATCTGAGAATGTCTATTGTCTTTGACAAATCACATAGCCTAAGTTGTTTTAATCTTCCACGCAATCTCTTATCATTAACATTGCTTAACGTGAGTCAGAAGTACTAATCACAAAATAATAATCAAATATCAAGAGATATTGCATAATGTGACTCAGCAATACTAGTCACAAAAAAATCAAATATCAAGAGACTTCTGGAAATAGTGCTTCAGATCTGATGTATCCAATGAATTTTTAAAACGTTAGTTCTCCAACTCTTAATTTAATGCTTAAATCAATTTGAATCATATATTTCACAAAGGGTGTGGTTCAGATATAACTACTATCCTTCTTTCAAAATGCCATTATGTGGCTTTCATAAACCTCATGACACGAATTTCAGAAGTTATCTCAAATGCTTACAGCAACTAGTTAGATTAATCCACGAGAATGTTCTAACATTTTATTTAGAATAACGAAAAACTATAGACACAAATGACAATGCAGTTTAGTGTCAGGTCTTTTGCAAAGGTCAACAAATAAAAAGTCTTAAGTGATAATCACCATTCAAATAGATAGACAAAAACAATATAGCATTTAAAGAACTAGAAAATCACGTGTTAGTTAGAATTACCTAGACTTCACACTCTTAAGTGATATGAAGCTACAGGTATGCTGAAGGCTGTGACGAAGTGATCTTCTTGTGCCGAGGGCACCTTTACCTTCATCGTCATTCTCCAAAACCTTAAACTCACGAAGCGCGTCCTTGTCGGGATCATAAGAAAGAAAATCACCAAAGACATTACACAATAGCATTTCCTCGTTATCCAACAAGCACAGAGGATAATAAGATTGCATCTGTCTAGTCCAAGTCAAAGCGCCGGTCTTGATGTTGTACTCCTTCACCCAGGACTCCGACCTCCCGTAATCCTTCATCACCCAAACATCAAGAGGCTTCCCGAAAGACGGGCAAATCAGACAGAGTCGTCCGCCTAAAATCCTGACCAACATTCTATCAATTCGAGTCTCCGAATCCCACTTCGGGACGGGCAAGACACCAAACTCCTCATCCTGAACATCAAAATACACAATGCATTCCGGACCGATAACATGGTCGGAAAGCCAATGCCATCTACCATTCACGAAACGTCCGGTAGTGTAACAGAGTGGGAAAGGCGGGGCCCCAACCGGCCGCCACGACCCGACCTCACAACTAACCCTACAATCCAACTTAACACTACAGATCTGCGGCACCAGAACAACCTCAGTACCTCCATCGGGGGTCTCTCTCCGCGAGTTGAAGACCATGAGAAGTTTGTAGTCCCCCGTGGAAGGGTCGCAAGCGAAGCCGGTGATACGCTTGAAAGTATCGACCGGAGGCCAATTGGGGTTGGGTGGGATAGTGAGGTACTCGTTCAACACCGGGTTGCAGAGGTAGAAGGGGGAATGAGGGTCGTCGGTGGTGAGACAGAGAATGCCGTTGGTGGACCCCACGACGGTGAGTTTGAGTTCAGGGTCGAGGAAGTCGGTGCGGACGGGGAGGAAGCGTGGGTTGGGGTTGTTGGGGTCGAGAAGGAAGAGGTCGGAAAAGTGGAGGAGAAGGGCGGGTTTGTTGTTGCGGGCGAGGTGGGTGGTGGCGAAGGAGGGTTTTTTTATTATGGAGTTCCACAGTTTGGAAACGGACTTTGCTGCCGGGATGGAGTCGACTGGGAGGCGGGTGAGGATGTCGGAGACGACCTCCGGCGGCAGCTTCTCCATTTTCTTCTAGGGTTAGGGTTAGGGTTTGGGAGTGTGAGAGTGGGTGTGTTGTGATGGTGATTTCTGAGTGGCCGCGAGGACTGCTTTTTGAATATATATTTTCAAAATCTCAAACGTGGATAAGTTTGTTTATTATAAAATCGGAATAGTATCTAAGATATTTAGTATGATTTTTAAAACACTATATTTATATTTATATCTTTACTATCTATTTATATTAACGTTACAAAAAACTATAAAAATTCTATTAATACCACTAAAAAATATACAAAATTCATTAATGTCATTCCATTAATTTTTTCCGTTAAACGGTATTTACCACATTAAAATTTAAGCCCCGCGCTCATCATATTAATTTAAACCACAATACAATCTCACTGTTAGATCTAATTACGGTTAATCTATCATTAATATCCATCATCATGCTCACTAGAACTTGATTCTAATACTTAATATCAACTTAAAGTAGTTTTATTTAAAATAGAAAAAATGGAATAATATTTATTTTTAATAGTTTTATCTAAATCTCTCAAAATATATTTCTCACAATAGATCCATTGTCACCACGTCACGACAAGTAATGGCGGCGGGTTTTGAATTTTGTTATTTAGAGAACATGTATCTCAAATGTCTGGTTCTTTAAAAATGAAAATTTTCAAAGAATTTGACATTTCTAACACTTACAAATTTGCCCCCAGTCCAAAATCTCACACCACCAGTTTGGAGTTCCAAACTGAACTTGACATTTGTAACGTCGAGATCATTACATGGAAATTGACATCCAAGAAATTAGAAATTTCACCCAAACACGAATTTACATATTCCCACTTTGACCCTTTTGAATTAACTCGACATCCCATCTACCGAATTTGAAAAACAGAAGTCGACATTTCAAGCCAAAATAAGTCAAAACCACAGCTAAGTTAAAAAGAATTCCCCTAATTTAAGTTTACATTAATTTGTAGTATATTACTTCGTTTATTTGCTAGATATTGATGTTTTAGGTTATATTTCTTGTGTTTTTGTTGATTTTAGGTTGGATTTTGGTTTTGTGGGTTTGGGTTTTGGGTTTAATTTTTTTGTAGTAAATATTGATTTTAGGATTGCTTTTGGAGGATTTTGGTTATGTTGTTTTGGTTTTTGTGGGTTTGGGTTTTTGGTTTACAATTTTTGGAGTTTAAAGTTGATTTTAGCGATGATTTGGAAGACTTTGGTTTTGTGTTTTTTGAGTTTGGAATTTGGGCTTCCAAATTTTGTACTTTAATGTTGATTTTTCAGGATTTTCAGTTTTGTAGTTTTGAGTTGTTTGTGACAAATCTTTGGTTGAAATTTCATTTTGGTTGATTTTTTGTTGTTCAGGTTGATTTAGAATATTTATTTGTTTAGAATCATTACTAAGTTACTAGTTTCAGAAATCATATCCTTGGAAAAGTCACTCTTCTTTGTATAGTTTATATTATCTTATTATAAAAATGAGTCAAGTAAAAAATTACATTTATAAATTATATCTTGACATTATGTGATTTGGATTATTATACTATTGCTTTTAGAGTACAAATTTTCATTTATAAATTAAACTACAGTTACAAAAAATTTCGTAACTTCTAATGGTAGGCACAAACAACTGGATTCTGATTTCTGTCGAATTTAAGAGATACCCAAACAACAAAATTTGGTCAAAGATCTCTTACGTTCTACTGGATATTGTTTTCTTCTGTTATCTGTTTGAATGCTAAAATCACTTTCCGTGTTTTATGCACTACTAACACCCCCTAAGACTGTGTCGAAGTCTTCGAAGGTGTTGGGTAACCAACCACGTCCAAGGTTTGATTGTGTTTGAAGGGAATATTCTTGCCAATAAGCTTCCAAATGCGGGGCATTTGGTAGCGGAAGGTGGTGAAGTTGATGGAACGTTCCATGTGGAGGTGGATGGCGAGTGTTAACGAGATGACCGAGCCAATGATACGCTCAGCCCAGGTCAGAGATGGGTAGCGGGGATGGGTGTTTGGGGGGGGGGGGGGGGGGGGGGGGGGGGGGGGTAGGGGGTGATGTGAAATGTTTGAGGTCATAATGGTGAATAGGGTGATAGTGGGATTTGGAGGCGGGACGAGGTGACTTGGGGGAGACTTTGCGTCGGAGCTCGGATGGAGGTAGAAGACGGAGGTGATGATGGTTTGGTGTAGAGCAATAAATGTGAGATTAGAAGCGGCTTGAGAGCATGACAATGGAAGGAGTAATCCAACTAAGGTCATTCACAACTAGGGGTGAGCTTTGGTCTGGGACCGGACGGGACCGAAAACCGAACTTTTCGGAAGACCGGACCGAATAAATACGGTTCGGTTCGGTCCAAAACCCGAATTTAACTCTTAAAATTTCGATCTTTCACCGGACCGAACCGAAGTCCGAATTCCCGTGGTCTCCTGGACCGAAAAAATTCGGTCCAGTTCGGTCCGGACACCCGGACCGAACTGAATTTTGCTCACCCATATTCACAACAACAACATTTACCAAAATTTTCTCTTTCTACCACGTCGTTTGTTCCACTTAACAATATTTAACTATAATTTTATTCTCTCTTCTTCTCGAGCACAACCCTTAATAAAATTATCTTGTTATCAAATCACATCAATATTTTCTGAAATAAAATTATTTAAATAAAATAAAATTAGTCCCCAACTAGTCTTGTGTGGGACTATTTAGAAATTTAAAATTGTAATATGGGTGTCTATGTGTAGAACTTTAAAATATAACTTCTTTTTTTGATTTTTTTAAAAAATTATAAATTTTATTTTACAAAAAATACATTACAAATTTATTTTTCTTTTATCCATCAGTATGTCCCACCACAAACAAAAATCAACCACGTACGCGTGATTGGTGTGGTGCAGGGAAGGACGCGATTGATGGAGAGTTGATTGACGGGTTAGTGATGATGTCAGGGAGTGGAAGTGATGATGAATGGGAAGAGATCCGGTGATGGAAGAAGAAGGTTTGGGGGATACAAGCAAGGGACAAGCCCACACCAACGAGTCCTCCTGGACACAAAAGCCCGGCTTTTGAATTGTATAAATGAAAGGAGGGTTTGTTGGATGAAGAAAACAAAATGACTTCGTGAAAGCTCGAGATGCGAGGGAGATTTTGACGGAGAGAGAAGAGAAGTGTTCCAGCGAAAGAAAATCAGAGACCGAAGACAAAACAAGTGGTGATTTGATAGTTTAACTTGCATGTTGAAATATTTATGTCGATCGTATCAATATGCACATATTTGATTTGTGGGATCTCTCCGTCGTTGCGATCCGTGTTTTATGTTTACGTGAGAGAGTCGCTTAGGAATGTTTGTATAGTGTTAATAAAGTGGAGCTACCAAGTGAGATTGTATTGATTGAATGTTTGAGAAGCACGTCGTGTTTCTTTACAAGTATTAAACCCAATAGCCGAATACGACCCGAGATCGTTTCGTATCAGAACCTATAACACCCAAACACGACACGTAACTATTCTGTAGGACAAGAACGACCCAAAATGACACGAAAATATACCACCACGCTAACTTCCTCCCAGCGATCATGCACTCATCACTTCTTTGGTTAATCACCAATAACACCTGCTCAAGAAAGCACGCACACAGTATAAATCTCACCAATAACTCCTATGAAATCTTACCACCGATGTTGGACTACTTCAGGTGTATATGGTGGAAAGTTTATAAGTAAAAATATTAGTGCCAATCATGTCTACTAACACATGCTGGCAGCGTTGTCTTAGTGTTGTGGACCGAAAATATGGGACACGAGGTCAAGAGTTCGAATCCTCCCTATTGTTTTGCCCGTGATTTTAGCGGGGAAAAAAATTAAAGCGGAAGTATTATGAGATACATAATATGTAATAGATACGTGTAATTTCGGGTACCCGACCTGTTAGACACGAACACGACACGAAAATAATTTCATATACCACCTACACAAACACGACATGAAATTAGTAAACCCAGACACAGATTTTTCGTGTCGTGTTTCGTGTCAAATTGTCATACCTAGATATGATTTGTGATTATGTTTTTTTATTGATCGTGCTATGGTGTTCTTTTCACATAAATATGATTTGTATGTTTAGCGGTTGGTCCTTGAGAGTCGTCGAGCTCATAAACTTAATTGCTATATTTTTCAGAAAATTGTAGGCCTACCTGGATTGATTAATTGGATGAAATATCAGAGTGCACAGCGGGAAATGATCGTGGATCGTATTAATGAACCGAATTCAGACAAGTAAGCATATGTCGGGGTTTGAGGCGTTACAAACCATTGGTTCACAATAAGGAATTTCACTTCTTTTTAATTATTCTGCCTTTTATTTTGTTCATTTCTACTTGGTCAATTAACACTTTAATTCCACTCATGTTTCTATTTTATATTTGATACTTTTAGTTCACTTTGTTGGTTTTCCTACTTTTAAGCAAATTTTGAATTTTTATACCAAAACTATCCTCACCCTTTAACATTTATTTTGTTTTGTAGAAGAAGAATGTCATTACAATATAAAGTATTTTCAGTATAAAAAAACACAAATATGTAAAACATAAACACGTAAAAAACCTTACAAACTAAACCTTTCTTAGAAATCAAACTTTTTGTGTATAATTGTCTAACCTAACTTGTCTACAAATGAGTAAACTCATGACTTCAATCCAAAAACCCATTTTTCATGTAAAATACCCCCCAAAAAAACTAAAAAGAAATAAAACCGACAAGTTACACCCATCGTCAGGTGTTTGAGATGTTTTTGACGTAAGAGTAAGGATATAGCTAGAAGTTGGTCTATTAAAATAGTTAAAATTTGTATAAAAAACATTTACACGTTTTAATCTAAATTTTACGTAAGTTGTTTTAATGATACTAAAAATGCAACTAAAATATCACTTTTGATCCAAATTAAGAGCGCTTACATTTTAGTGACAAATATGTAATGTTGGTCGTGTGAATCAGATCAAGGATGTTTACCAAATCATTTGTTTTAGATAATCGAAAGTTCGAAGGACGATGTATGTGTACACTAACATGACAATCCAACGAGAAATTGTTATATATATTTGGTCACTCACCCATAGTCACATAAAAAATATGACAAGCACGACAAGGTGTTAGACCCTAACCATTTAGGGTTACTGTTTGGAATGATGGGCTTTGCATGGGAATGGAGTGTGAACACTAGGTGTGGTTGAGGTGATGGGTGAGAGGGGGTTCGGTTACTGATGGATTGGGTTGGTTTTGAGGAGGAAAACCAACGTTTCTTTCATTACTCTTCCTTCACCCAAACTTCTCTCTCTCACACTCTTCTTCTCTTCCGGCGACCAAAGGGAGTTGAGGCAGCTCCGGCGTGCGGAGGCAAGCGGGGAGTCGCGGAGGCGCGGACGTGAGGCGTGCGAGATCGGAGGTAGCTGTCGAGCGATGACGTTGCACAAGCGAGGCTCTGGAGGTTTCTTCGTTTTCTTGAGGTATGCCGACTTCTTAGTGTGGTTTGTTGTTCACCCTCGTGTGAGGGATGTGTTGGTTGGTTGGGGGAGGTCGGAGACCTCTCCGGCGACGTGAACGACATAAATCATTGGTTGGTGCAAGGTTGCAGACGACCAACGGTCGACTGGGTCCCTTTGGGCGGTCGACCGATGTAGTGTATTTTGCCCGACTTTAACCAACACCAGTCGGACGATGCCTTGTGGCGGTCGACCGGTAGTGCATTGTGCTGGTGGGTCGGGGTTTCCTGTTGTGTTTCGGTCGACCGGTTTCATGTGTTTGTTCGACCAGAACTTAAGTGTACTTGATTCGATGCATGCTTGTTCGACTGATTCATCATATGTGTTCGACAGTTATATGACTTGGATCTGCTAGGATGCCCTGGTAGTTTTCGGTCGACCGGGACCCCTGAGTCGGTCGACCGGTAGTATTGAACTGATGTTGACCAGACTCTGGATTTTAACCTCGTATCGGTTGACCGGTTTTAGACCTCTGTTCGACCGTTGGGACTTGGGTTTTGCGCAGAGAGTTCGACCGTTGCAGACTTTGGATCGACCGAACCTTTCTGGGAATGGTCGACCGGATCACATCTTTCAGTCGACCGTTTGTGCACAGAACTGAATTCCCGGTCCTTTTAGGATGTCAACTCTGTCCACGGAAACTCGTGTTCTCGCCTTGTGCGTGAGTCGGGAGGTGATGGTGGGCGCGTTACGCGTGTCTGCCCAGGGACCGCCGTGTGGAAGAGTGTGGGTGTTCGGGACGTGTCACCTCCGTCTATGGATCGTAGCTTGATGTGCTGGATTGATGGACTCATTGTAGAGTAGCAGTCCTGAGGGATCGTGGATCCCAATGTATGATGTTGGGAGAGCACGCAACTATCGTTGGGTGAGTTGACTACCGGCATGGATGGCTACAGAGGTCGCTGCCCTGCTTTTATAGTGGTGCGGTTGGTGTTTGCGGCTCGTGGAGCCTGATGACCCGGCGGACTTCGGTCTGGACTCGTCCGATGTTGTGCCGGTGATGTTGCCGATGTTGTTCCGACGATGATGAGTGATGGGCCGATGTTGTTCCGGCTATGTTTTCCTCAGCTGGGCACCTACTGAGATGATGACTGATGGACCGATCGAGCGACGACTCCGTTGGGGTGGTTTCGACCATGAAGTTACAAATCTGTTTCTTATGGCACGGACTTGGCGGATGCTCCTTGCCGAACCACATGTTTAGTGTAGCCGCGTGTGGGGAGCGTCACGTCTTGTTCCGCTAGACCGTATGTGCCTACGGTAGGTCTCCTTGGGAGACCCGATGATGATTGTCGGACTGATGTCCTGTGTTACCCTTCTGGGGAACTATTTTCCTTACTATTGATGACATGACATGCTACTAGTTTGATAGGTCCATTGGTACTACTGCATGCATAGAGGTGAGCTTGGCATATGGGGTTTCTTATGGAAACTCAGGCATTGTTGTTGCATGTTTTATTTCAGGACCGCAGTAGGTCCAGTTGGGTGGTGATCAGCGGGCACGTGCATCTTGGGATCGGATTCTCTCACTCGGACCACTAAGGTCGACATGATTACTTGTATCTCCTTTTGTTGTTTCTGATGTAATCATGTAGCTTTTTGACAAAACTCTGATGTAATATGGTGCACCGCCTAAATGTTTTATGAGAAGTAACAGTCTCGTCTTTGATTATTGGTCTCTGATGTCTTGACTATAATTTTTAAATTTCTGCTGTTTCGGGATGTTACACAAGGCCTCTTTTTATTTCACCTCCTAAGATTGTTCGAGCAAATAACATAATTGAATGCTTTTCATAGAAGATTGCTAGTTCGGAGCTTTGTCGGGCCTCCAGGGAAGAAGAGCTCCATGATCCATCCAATAACCCTCTCAACAACCTCATCGTAAAAAAGCAACAAGCTTGAATTGCTCAACTAATCGTGTTATCCTATTGAAACTTCAATTCGATCAAAGACACAAGGATAATTAACTCGTGTTCACACTCAGCTATAATTAATAGTCTATAATCATACTAATGGATAGTATAAAACACAGAAGATCTAATGCAGTGAAAACTGCTAAACAAGTAACTGTCTAAGGGCATCATTAACATCAACCCCATCCCCCACTCCTCTAGTTTCCTTTCTGTCACGCCAACAGAAAATACTATCAACCCACAATCTAACCCAACATATTTTTCACTTCTTAACCTCAACCACACTTTCAACATTTTCTTTCGTCCACATCATTTTTTATCCTACCACAAAAATACACAAACTATTAAATATATTATTTTTACAATGACTTAATCTAATTAAATTACGATAATTAATTTATTTTATCTGGGTTACAAAAAAGTAACTATTTTTTTATTTTTAATAAAAATTTGATACAAAATTAAATATTTAGGTAAATACGGGAGAAAACTGTTTCGATATTCGATTATTTCATCGCTTACAATAAGAAAATATTTGAATTATAAGATGTTAGTTAGGTATGATTAGGAATGCGGGAGTGGCAGCCCCCTGCGGGAACCCCAGCAAAACAAGCAAGCAGAGGGAGCGCGCTATGCGGATATTTTATTTCATTCGACATTCGACCCCCCCCCCCCCCCCCCGGTCGGGGCTGACCATCCGTTACTGATGGCCTAAATGCTAATCAAAATTCAGTTGTCATGTGAGCATGAGCATTCACGGATCACTCTTCTCCCACTTCTACAGGCACACCACTCATGTTAAACCCTTAACTCTAGCTTAGGGTTAATCTTGTTTTGATTGGGGTTTGCATGGGAAATGGTGGTGACGTGATGGGGTATAGGTCAGGGTGTTGTCGGGTGATGGGTGGTGTTGGTGATTGATGGAGTCTTTGGTTTATAAGCAACCCAACCCTCTCCTTTTCCTTTCCCCTCTCCCTCTCACTTGTCCATCCCTCTTTCTCCCTCAGTTACCGCCCACCAACGATCAGAGGCGACGACAGGTGCTCAGGCGTCAGTCGAGTGGGGCTGAGGCGCGTGCGAGGGCGGCCAATTGCAAGCGTTGGAGGTGTTCACGTGTGGTGGTGATGTCGAAGATCGCGAGAGGTATGCCAAGTTCTTTGCACTAGAGGTTGCTCACACAAGTGTTTGTGAGGTTTAGTTCATCGTCGGAAGTCGAAGACCTTGCCGGCGACGAGGGCAACAAGTTCTACCTGGCAAGGCCATGTATTGTCGACTAACGGTCAACCAACACATGTTTGCGGTCGACCGATCTTAGTGTAATTCTCTGATTTTACCCGACACCGGTGGAACGATGCTTGCGACGGTCAACCGGTTGAGCATATTTGGGGTTGAGAGTTCCTGATATTTTCGGTCGAACAATCCCCCTGAGCCATTCTATCGTCGCCTTCTGATTTTGGGTGGACCGAGCGTTGACCATCTAAACGATCGACCACTCTAGACTATGATCCGACCGATGACTTAAGTGTTCTGAATGTTAGGTCGACCGATTGGATGTTGGTTCGACCGATTGTGACTTGATGAATGTAGGAAAAACCCTGATATTTTCGGTCGAACGGGGCCCTTGAGCCGTTCGACCGTTGCCTTTATTTTGACTTAAACTTAGTCTAATTTTGACCGTCTAGCGATCGACCTATTTCAACCATTTGTTCGACCATTGGGCTTAAGTAGTGAGCCCAGAGTTCGACTGTTGCAGGCGACTGTTCGACCGGTTCTTTTCGGAGCAGTTGACCGATTTGCCTCTTTCGGTCAACCATTTGAGCCAAATACTGAATCCTTGTCCTTGTAGAGTGCCAACTCTGTCCACAGAAGTCGTCCTCGCCTAGTGCATGAGCCGAGAGGTGATGGAGGGCGCGTTAATCGTGTCAGCCCAGGGACCGCTGAGTGGATGAGTGTGGACGTTTGGGACGTACCACCTCGGTTTTAAAGACAGTGGCGTAGCTTAGAGCTTTACTGGACTTTCACTAAAGTAGTAGCCCTGAGGGATCGCGGATCCTATTGCACGATGTTGCGCGACTCTACGGAGCAGGATTACCCTGCGGACTTCAGTCCGGATGAGTCGATTGGCCGGCCTATGGGCGACGAATACCTTTGACTGGCCTTGTTGGCGATGATGTTACCCGCACCACCTAGATGGCGGCGGTGTTGGTAGCCTATGCTGAGAAACAACCATATGAGAATTCCTTTGCACGACTTAGATGGCGGTGGAGAGGACCTCGCGACCTAGATGGCGTGTGTGTATTCCGACGGTGACTATCCGACAATGTATTTCGGCAGGTAGCTTGGCTATGGCATAGCCAGGTGAGATGGACCGACCTAAGCGACGACTCCGTTTGTAAGGTGTTGACCTCGAGATTCAACTGATTCTACTGACGCAGACGTGTGGACGCCCCTTACCGAACCCCATGATTAGTGTAGCCGCGTGTACGGTGCATTGTGTACTTTCCGTAAAATTGTATGTGCCTGTGATAGGTCCATACGAGTGACCTGATGATGGATTGTAGGACAGATGTCCGTATTTACCCCTTGGAGGGAATGTTTTATTGTATTATTTCATGTTATGTGACCCTAGTATGAGAGGTTCCTTCATTGTACTTTAGCATGCATATAGGTGAGCTTAGGATACAAGATTTTTTTATGAAAACTCAGGCATTGTCATTTATTTGCATTTCAGGACTGCAGTAAGTTCTGGCGAGTGGCGACTGAGGACGATGTCACTCTGGGATCGGATCATCTTCCCTTATTTTCCTAGACTGTGATTGTTTGTATTTATTCTTTCTTGTACTCTGATGTAGTTGTACATCTTAGATATTTTATAAGTAATGTTCTCGTGCTTTTGAGTTTATGTCTTGTGATCCTTTGTTGGTAAATTTTAAATTTTTTGTTGTTTCGAGACGTTACAACTCAAATACTCCACTTTTGATCCTTCAAGAGATACGATACTTGCATAACTCATTTAGATCGATCCACAAATTTTTAATTAATGAGTAGCTGGTTTGGGGTGAAAAGGCCAAGCAGTTTATGAAAATAATCACAAATGAAAGCTTAGCTGACAATCTGTGATGTTGCCAACTACATGTGCAAGCAGGTTTTCAAATAAATTCACTAGAAAAATATTAGTTGTTGATGAAATGCAATTTTATGCTCGAAAAATCAATAAAGATTTTACAAAATCAACCCATTACAATTTTGTGCCACAGGTTGAGCTAGCCAACATGGAATTATTGGCTTTGAAAAAATGCTTCAAATCAAGCTGACATGATATAATAATTGTTCTTGAGCTTTTCGAACATATTTCTCTACATGTCCCGGCAATCTGATCACAAAACAGTAGACATGAATTAAAAGACTTGTACACGTCCGCATGCATATTGTGCACGTATTCTGCATGCTGTAATATATAGTAATCATCAATCTCCTAGAAATCTTAAACTTTAATTCCTCACAATAAATCTAATGATCACATCAATTTCAATCACCTAATTCAATATGTGAATATTGATCCAGATACCTACTATTCTCTTTCCACACAAAAATTCACATATTATTCCTCACTCACATGATAGATGCATCCTTCTTTTTTTGATAATGAATACATCCTAATTATAAGTGAAGTCTCGTCATATTAAAAACCACTACATTTGCCGTGATTATGCTAGATCTACATTAGCATACGGGAATCAACAATGAATTTTGTTTTCTTGAAATCTATAATGAAAACACAAAATACGCACTTTTGATGTGCAAAAGACTTTTATTGCAATGACGAAATGCCTAAACTCTTCAGGCATGTGGATTTAATCGAGGATGTCTACCCACATCAACATTTAGATATTTTAAGTAGAGGTGACTGCCACAATTCAAATGATAAGGCATAAACAACATAAATAGAAAAATAATAATGGATAACTCAACTTCAATATTTTCTTTACACAATTTGTTTATTTTAAAAAGCATTGGAATTGAGCTTCTAGATACCTCACCACTTTCTTCGAACCAACACCCGTAAGGAAATCAAGAATTTTTATTTTAATCGTGAGAGAGTTGTGCTTCAATATTCCAATGAAAACAGGCTTATATTGTTATTTGCTATGGTTCCTATATTACAACTTTCAACACCATGAAATCAACAAAAAATCAAAACTTTGAGCTAACATTTAAGCATTTCGCTCAGAAATATCGATGAGCTTAACGTACAGGAAGCATCAACCAAAAAATTTCATTATATTAGATTAACATCACAGACATTAACACATCACCTTCAGAAAGTTCGTATTCACAATTGACTGCAAACATGTGTCGAGATATTTTATCGACAGAGTTCCCACAACGTAACAACGTACAAAGGTAACAAGCACGACAAGGCCACGTTCTTTATTCCATGTCCTACGATTGTGGGAACAAATAACATAATTGAACTCGGAAACATTTTTCTCGTTCGCTATATTCTTTCTCTATAACAAAGAATGGTACAATAATGGATGAGAATATACAGGAACACCATATTGTAATGATCTGCCATTTTGTCCTTCCATACAAAAAAAAATCATAGAAGCTTGCTTGTCCGGCGCTTTGCTGGACCTCCGGGGAAGAGCTTCATGATCCATCCCAAAACCCTCTCAACAACCTGATAGTAAAAGGGCAACGAGTTTCAATTGCTGTACTTATCGTGCTATCCCATTGAAACCACAATTTTATCAAGCGAATTACTTCATAACCAAAAAGCAACTGATTCACCAATATTGTATGGTCCAACACTAACTATGGGACATAACTTCCTAAAATAGATGTCAGAATCTTGACCAAATTGCCTTCACAATGAAGATCTCTGAAAATGCTTATAGATTGCTAGACTTTTGAATTATATAGTTATGATTCGAAAAATTATAGAAAAGAATAGGTAAAATAACTGGTAAAATAGTTCTCTCATTTGAGTAAGCCTATAATGAAAACATGTTAAGTCATGTTCATAGCCACAGCTGTAATTAAGTCATAGGTGCAAATTTTTATAAGCCAACTCATTTTCATCCCTAACTATGGCCTGGTTAATTCACAATTCTTTGATAATTAATACGAAAAGAAACTGTCTAAATGCTAAATAAAAATCATCCAGCAGATGAAACGGCTGCAGCTTTGAGAAGAAAAAAAGCATAATCGGCACACATGCACTAATAATAATGCACTCATATCATTTTTGTCCCATTCCAAGAGGCACACACTCAAATTATCCTGTCTTAATCCCCCAAGAGATACAATATCACACAACTCATCTCTAGATCCTCAACAAATTTTATACTAATCAGCAGTGGGTTTGGCATGCAATTCATCATTCTAGAAGTAATTTTTCTGATATTTAACAGTAAAAGTTACTATCTACCTATCCAAAAAAAGCAAGACCTACCACCTAATAATAAAAGCAGGTCAGGATAAAAAAGACTTCAAAATATAAATAAAATCACATCGTCAGGTGTAACCATGTGCATCAAACCAAATGAATTTGAAATTGTGCAGAGCATAATCAAACAAGTACAATCAACTAAGCACATCAACATTTGACATTAGCATATAAGATTTTATACTCTGCAAGTGAAAGACAAACAATAACTTTATAGCTACTGAAACTGAATAATTTATTTTCAATTACCTCATCTCCTTCATCAGCATACTCTGTTGTATCACGCATAGTTTGAGTATCTAAAGACTTAATCTGAACATTTTCGTTGGCCATTCTCTGGGCAGCTAAAAGCTCTAATCTCTGTGTCTGAGCTTCAAGCTTCTGCGAGAGCTCCTTATTCAAATCCTTCACACAAATAAATACGAAGACAATAGTAAGAATACTAGGTGAAATAAGAAACCATTCCAAGAGGACGAAAAGTATGTACCCTACTAGAACAATAAGAAAATTATGTACAATAGCAACAAAACTCCACGGTTCAGATATACTGTCATTCTTATGATCAAACTTGTATTATTATCATATATATGTATGAAAAGACAATATAGTTATTGATTACCTCATAGCAGATAAGCAGAAGCATCCCCATAAAACAAAAAAAACAACGGAACATTGTTACTTTAGAGGTACAGACAGCTTAGGCTGCTTGAGCAACCTTGGCTTAAGTGAAGACAACCTTGGCTTAAGTGAAGAGCTGAAGACTACATTCACGTACTTCCAACAATCACGAATTTATTCCAAACGATTACAAGTTTACATTTTTGTTATGGTGACCTACGCCACCACCTACGAATAGCTCATGCATCACTAAATAGTTGAGCACAAGGACAAGACAATGGGTTTCAAGAATATTTCAGTTCCACACCTTTGAAAACTACAGTGTCTTTGTTTTATCCCCTCATCCCCTGTTGGCCAGGTATCAATGGTGCAATACTACTGTGATAATGGCTTTTTTTCAGGTGGGCCTATTATCAATCATGTCTTCCTTAGCATGCATGCTAGGTAAGGGGTTTACCAAGTCACTGACAAAGTGGCAGAGGTCACTCAAGCCTCTTGAGAGGCCAGACAGGTAAGTAGGTAACAGTTAATTCATGAGTGACACCAAACATTTACGAAAAAAGGCAAACGCAGATCAGAAAAGCACTTATGACCTTTCATGCTTGCATAACACATCAGACAATTCAGTGTATGTGATACGATTCATGAACAATTAACTACAGAGTACAGAGAAGCCAAATTGACATAAAAATATTATTGCATGATTCTCAAGGGGCATAATATTACCTTCAGTTTGGAGCTCATAGACACCTCAGATGCCAATGACCGCCTCAACTCTTCTTTCTCCAATGTTAACTGAACGAGAAAATGCAATGATTAATTATTGAGAGAAGGGAGAGCTGTTCTGATACAGCAAAAGAGAAAATAAATACATGGAAAACATCACAAATAAACGTATTTGATGTTCTAATACGCTAAAGGAAAAGATCAACTTAAGAGGGAACAGGAACCTTCACCTCAGAAATCAAAGAATTAATGTTGCTGATCATTTTTCTTTGATCGTCTGGTATAGAGGCAATCCCTTCGGGAAAAGAAGACTGTATGTTATGATGAGAAGAAAAACTGGTGCTATCTTTTGGTATGATAGATGATGATCCTAGTTCATCCGATGGATTTTTCAAAGCTCTTGTCTCTTGCAGCTCTTCATCAGAATCTGTCAGGTAATTGTACAAAGATTAAAAGGCAATTTTTTCATTATGAGTTTTAAACATGTTGATTTTTAAGCAAGAAATACCCTTGGGAGTTCCAACCGCAATCAAAATCACAAAAGTAACCAAAAACCAAATAATAATGAGCATGACGGTTTTTAGCATATAAAATGGTTGAGACTTGGGAGTCAATGAATGCACACATTCCTTGACACTACCAATCACAACACCATAATTGCGGTCATAAGTGTCAGATGCAGCAGTCATGCTGTTTGTTGCTCATCATCCTTGACCATCTTCAGGGAATACCATATCTTTAGGGCTTCTCGACCAACAGGCACAGGTTTGGACTATGACTAAGGGCAAAAGTTGTTCTATTTGATTCCTTTGCGTACAAATGAATTTTTTCTCAATAATTTTGGTTCTCATTCACATAGCATACTTCCTAAAGTAAATGGTATATGAATGCAGCCCTAACCTATGAAAGATTTAACAAAAAACTTCTCTTCTGCCGTATTCCCTTTCTTCTTCAATCATTCTCTCCAAAACATGGTATCAGAGATCCCATTAGAGACCAATGCCTCTTAAAAGCACCTCTTTTTATCTTTCTTACTTCACAGAAACCTAGTAATACTCTTGTCCTCTCTCAGCCCACTCACAACCCACAGTATCTCAACCACTTCCACTTTCCTTAAACTTGTCACTGTTAAGCTTGACCATAAAGTTATCTCATCTGGAAAGATAATTATTGGCCAGTTTTAACCCCACCCATGTTTTTTCAGATCCAGTTTTAACCCCACTCAAATGGCTCCCACCACATGAAAGCGTCTTCAGACCTTTTCGTAGGTATCCCATATACAAAAAATTATTAGATATTACATAAGATGTGAAATACACCTAAGTGCCAACAACAAGACCAACCCACCAGAACCCAGATGCTATCATTCACAGCATCTTGCTGATAATAGCACAATAAAGAAAATAACAAAAGAGTAAACCTATTTTCTCAAAATAAGTATTTGAAAAAGAACGACATGAGCCACAACCATCTCACTAACGCACCTTCAGTTAATAGAACCTCTTTATCAGTCCTACCGCTTATTTTCTTAGAAAGAAACACCTTAATTTTCTATACAGAATTCTCTAGCACTTGGATCTTACAACCATGCAACAAACTATATCGTAAATTTTCTTTAAAAGTTCAATTCATAACCTCCTACAATTAAACACATCAAGGAAAATGCTATAACCCCCATTATGCATATGTAACACTAATCAAGCACGGAAAAGGCTAGAAAAGCATGAGAAAACATGGGATAAATTGGAGGATAGGAGATACATACCCAAATCCTCTGTAGACGTGCATGCATCTTTTTTAGCATCCATACCACTGTTTTCAACAAGATTTCCATATTGAGATGTTTTCCGGAGCTTAGATTGCAAGAGCTTTTTCTCTACATGAGACAAAGTGTATCTAAATCAGAACAATAGCAAGGTAACTTTGTCCTAGCATACCCCTACTAAATTCCTACTGTACCAACTGAAAAAAAACGTAACAAAAATAAAATCCAACTGCAGTACCGTAGTACTAAAAATATACGATTTATACTTGTATAGCACATCAACTCATTGATTCCTAATTATCGATTACATTATCGAGCAAGTTGTACAAATATTTAGAAAAAAAAAGATAAGCATTTTATAAAAATAAATAATATATCTGCATAATTGCTCAAAAGTCACAAGTGTGTGACCAGATAGATATAAATTTGGCTAAATGATCAAAATATAAGTACTTCAGGTTCAAAGACATAACACATGAAAATTAATAAAACGTAACATATTAGAAGATATGGTACTGCAAAACCACATCAATTGTCACTCATGAGTCATATGATTTGGTCAAGGTTTCCTTGAATGCATGAGGTAAACACTAAATTTTCGAATGGCCCAACTGTGGTACCAAAAATATGGCAAACTTTCTGAATATTAATGGCATGTTTTTACTTACATACAACATTCATTTGATACTAGTTATAACAGTATCATAACCAATCAAAAAAAAGTTATCATAAACAAGACTCTTTATGCATCACATTGAAGGCAAATAATAGTATAATCCAATGTCAGTGAAATGCATAAAATTGAAAAATAAAATAACATCCACTAAAAAATAAAAAAAGGAACTATTGTAGTAACTCCACAGGGAATATGTTCATGAGTCATGACCAACACTACCTTCCTGGAAAGCTTCAATTGTAGATTGAAAATCACGATGTTCTTTCTCAAGGCTGTGCAGTTTACGTCTGCAGAGAACGGACATGACTCGTGAGCGATAAAAGGAAGGCCATACAAAAAACTTGACCAGAATTGGCAAACTATATTATATAGTATCTAAGAAAAAGGATGCATACGCCTTGCTGTCAGGAGACAAAATATTAACTTCCATTGTCCTATAGTGTGCTTTTCACTAATTACTAACGCAAAACCGTCTCAATGGTAGATCATATTACTGAGGCCACCCTGGGCATCCAGTGGTGGTGCAATACAGGAGCTCCAATTAAGCAAAACAACACCGACGGCAATCTATAATTTCAACTGTCAACCACAACCATAAAGCTACAAATATTTTTCATACAAAATCCATTTCCTTCATGAGTATCATATAATGACTTATAAGACAATCGAGACCCTAATACTCAATTGTTAATCCTGAACAAGTTTTATTTGTTGCTGATATGATGATATTCATTTTGTTCCTACAAACAATGAACACATAAGAGCATTAGGTTGATTGCATGAATTGAGATTTTTGTGGTGCTCAAGTAAATTCTTATAGTTAATTTGAGTATACAATCTCCGGACTCCAAATGGCTGATATTAAACAAACTCCATGTTTAATTTTAGTGTTTCGAGGCTTAATACCTTACAGTCATCAAGTCCTCAATAAGGGTGATTTTAGACATTTGCATATATTTTTGCCAAGAGAATACACTTACTGTACTCAATAAAGAGAATCTACAAGAGGATAGCATTGGGTTATTATCATGCTTCCAGGACTACTAGAAAACAAACATCGATAATAAAATTATTGTTCAATTATGCATTTATCTTACCAATTCTTCCATAATTGGAAAAGAATATAAGCAAATAACCTAAAAAAACTAAACTTTACACTTAAAAAAGGAAGTGCAGCTTGCAGTAGCTTGTTAACTTGAAATTGCTGTTTAAAAAGGGCATCACAATTGAAGGAAAAAAACATAATTAGGACAGACCAATCTGGTTTCTACCACACACTTAGGAAATATAACATACTTGCATGAAGAAACCTCCGCATTTGAATTTTCCAACTGCTTTTCCAGCTTCAATTCATTAGATCGCAATCTGAGTGCCTACAAGAAAGTTTACTAATAAGAATTGCAGGAAAACAATTGCACAGTTTACTACAAAGAACCAACCGACAAAAACGAATACTTAAACGTAATGATACTTATTTGCAGTCTACATTCCAGAAAATCTGCACTTAATGTCAACCAGCATAAGATCTGAACGCCGACAAAGTGATAGTTATACCAATTTTGAGGGTCTAGAAAGAAAACCAAATACTTAAGCTACACAGTATGAAAAAACCATGTAACAATTTGGAACCACATGAAAAAATGTAGAGAAAATGTCATAAAACTTTCACGGGATATAGAAGGCTATAAGAATCAAAGCATAAGCATGCCCCCCAAACACAAATGTACATTACAGTCAATTTTGAATAATAGAAACACTTAACTTTTGCCAAATCTATGATTAAAAAGAAACCTCAAAATAAAGATGGATAAAGATTAAAGATTCAAAGATCCAACCAATAACAATGTTAGTGGCTCAGCGCAAGTACTAAAATCTTGGTAAGGTATATATGAATGTGAAGTACATAAATTTACCTTTTCTTCTAAACCGATAACCTCTGATGCCAGTATTTTTGCTCGTTCATCTGCAGCATTACATTCTAGTTGTGCATTTGTATACTCCATCTTCAAAGCATCGAACGCCGCCTATAAACAGGAAAGCACAAAATTAAGGAATGGTAAACATTTGTAGTAGATTAAAAGGACCCTATCATGCATCATCTTTACAGAAAAGAAAATACCAACCATTTGAGCTCTTATCTCCTCCTGTAATTTCTCCATGTCTAACTTGAGTTTGTTGATTACCTTACCCTGTAAACAGAAACCAACATTCACACCCACAATTAACTAAACAAAACATAACATATGAATATACAATTATAAATCAATAAACAACACTAGGTTTAGGATACTAAAAAAAGCTTCTGAGCGCAAAGGACAGAAATATTTGGAAGGTGCATTAAGTCGTCAAACTATATTACCTGACCAAACAAAAGAGATAAAACGCAAATGGTATCAAAGCCATCTGAGCAATTTTTTTGAGATTCACAACATTCTTATCTGCTAAAGCAAGTGGTAGACTTTTCGGATTCAAAAACAAAGACAAAAGAAAGACTAACCTTTTATAGACCATGCCTATAACCTTGACTTAGTGTACCTTAGAATTTTAGATGTGCACAGATTAACCTTTTACGAACATTGAGAATACTCATTTCCCTGAGAATGGTAGTTTATTCCCTCACCAATAAGCCAACACTCGTGGTTAAGCTGGGCAACTGAAGTTTATTGACACAACAACGAAGTCTTCTAACTCATTAAGTGGAGTAGACTAAAAAATAAACTTCTTAAGAATCATGGTTCGAACACATAAATCGCCTCCTTCCACGCACACCCGTCGAAGGATATCTAGTTTGATATTACATAAACATATATATCTTTCTACAATGTATGCTCTTCCATTCAATAAGATTATTTTTGTTCCAATCAAAACGCAATAAAGAGGGACAAAAGTTATACAACTACAATAAGATAAAGATGCATAGACCATAGAATCAGAAAACCGACCTGCTGGTTAAAACTATCGGTCAAGGAAGAATTTTCAGAAGCTAAGGACTCAGCTAGAGAACGCGAAGTGTCAAGAGCCCGTTGCAAAGAAAATTTTTCTTGGGTCAGGTCTTCAATGTACTGTAGAAGAGTAAGTAAATATAAAAATAAAAGGGAGGCGATAAAGATGTCAGTAACAATAATCACTGAAAAAAGTTTTATGTTACATGCATACAAATATACCATGAAGCATATATACAGATGGTATACAGGAACGACATGGTATGGAACATGGATAAATTATCTTCCATAAAACAAAAATACAATACGAAAGGCTACATTGCCACTAAATTTAATATCACATAAGTATTATGTAGTTTACCCTATATTGGAATATTAATAAACATGCATATATATATATATATATATCAAGGTTTTCAAAACCGAACCGGACGTTGAACCGGCAACGTCAAAGGTTCAAAGGTTCAGAGGTTCGACCGAGGTTGGACCAAATCGAACCGGTTGAACAGGTGACATCAGCATGATGTCATAAATATAAATTATAGATACAATAGTTATATTTATTAAGAAAAAAGTATTCAAAACATCTACAATATCAACATTTCTAGGGTTAGGGTATAGATTTGGGTTTGCTTTTTTTTGGAAATGTAGTAATCGAATAACTGAATACATAATCGGGTACCGATAAAAAAAACATAATTGAGTTTTTTTTCCTAAACCGGTGGTTGAACCGCCGGTTCAACCCGGTTTAGCCCGGTTCTTGGCAAAAAACGGTTTTGGGGGGCAAACCGGACCGGACAGGCCTCCTCCGGTTCACGATTGAACCTGTCGGACCGGCCGGTCCGGTCCGGTTTTCAAAACAATGATATATATATACATGTTTATTAATATTCCAATAAATTTTACTAGAAAAATGAACCCATAAGCTTTTAGTGATGAAAATTCCAACAAACAGTACTACTACACGTTTCTTATATCATATTCAAAAAAAGTCATGCGGGACTCGTTGGGATTATTGCATGAAAGTATAGAAACTATTACTCTAATTTGGCGTACTAGACTTGGTCGCAAATACTAAATAAATAATTATCTGGTCGAGGCGTGTATTCACTGACCTTAAGGAAAGTTTCCGCCCCTCTCGGATCATATCCGGGTGCGACGAAGGATTATGTGGCGGTCTCCCCTCCAGGCTACAACGACCATTCCCGTCTAAGGTCACACACCAAAGACGAGTTGGGACAACACAACGTGGAACCATTATCTCTAGCTATCTCTAAAATCATCTCTCATATGCCATCACCATCTCACTCGACCGATCTCAATCACAACATATCAAAATTTCACTTGAGAGATGAATCTCTTTTATTTCATAATCATTCTCATTCTTCAAATGATACTCCGTATATATAGGGGTGTTATGACGGCAAAAGAGTTGCCACCTCACTCCATCTTCTGTTTGTCGCTATTATCCTCTCGACTTCTTAACCAAGCATAATTTTAATATTAATACTAAATTATCACAGCAATGTATGTGTTGTATTAACCACAAGTTTCATATAAAATAATCAATATTTATGTCTCGACTACAGGTGAGAGCTTGATTCCAAACTTACAATTAAATAATGACGAATTGCAACAACTCCTTATACTTTATTAGTATTGTCACAACACCTTATTTTGGAATTTATTTCAAAATTACAACAGAATAAAACTAAAATGATTTAATTAGGATATTCAACTTGAAGTATTTGATATGTATCCAGAAGTATTGTATCTGATACAGATTTGATATAATGATAAGGGTGTACAAATATTCATGCTTCCTAGCACCCACCACAACTGTACAAGACAAAGCAATGACATTGCATTGTCAGTCAAAGACAACCCTGTCTCTAGATACTGGACAGTGTTACAACATCAAACATTATTATTCTCAAAACGTAGATGTCTAGCCCTGCCAAACTTTAAAAGAATACGACAAAATATCCTTCACCATCTACATTCCTAATAATCCGCATGTACTCCAATTTTACATCAGAAGAAGACATTTGGAGCACAAAAATGACATTGGTAACATAGTAATTAGGAACGCAATCATGAGCTGTGTAGACGACATCCAAGTGTGATACTATCCTGTTACAACTATGCTTGGCTGGTAACATGAAACCATTTTCTCTGTTAAAATTCAAGATCTCTTTCAAATGGTAGATATTAATGTGTTTGGGAATTGGAACTTCATACACTAACACTCAAATGTGCATATCATCACCAACTTACTATGACCCCTTTAATATTTGGCGTCAAAATGAGTTCTTCTGATGGGAAAATATTCACAATGCTTCAATCTTGTCCAGGTCGTGTTCACTTTTTTATTTAATTTTTAGTGTATTTCAGTTTGAAGTTGCTCATCTTGACACCCAGTACCCACGCAACTATTACGAAACTTTACTTGCAAACGAACACTCACAAATGGTCTAGGAAACTTTAGCTACAAGACTTTTAATTTAAATTTAGATTTTCTTAGAATTGTCTGTTTAACCTAACCTATCAATTATATAGTGTGTATGTAATAACCAGAAAAGAAACATGGGTGGCATATTTTCAATCTTCCAGTACAACAGTGTTTTTGGATAGAATCCTGATGGTTCAACAGCTTATACATTGTCCTCAACATATAATTTCTTTTTTTAGTTAGGATGCTGATCTGGAGTAAGGAAAACAGCTTTTTTAGCGGTAAGGCGAATAGCAATTTGAACTGAAAATCAATGTGAAGTTCCTGAAAAGGGAATTAGAAAAGCACTGAAGGAACCCATACCTGCTCTAAGGAGGCAAAATTGTCATCCTTAGTAGACGGAAGCTCCATCTGAAGACCGGTGTTATCATTTCTGTGACTCTGTCCCAATAGCTGTGATCAGTGCCTAAATGGAGAGTTAATAATCATAATCCAAGGAAACCAAGAGAATATTCTTACAACAAGCTCAGGGTCATCATGGAAAATAGATGGCCTTTGAGAGGAAGACGTCAACTGAATTTCTTCACTTGCAGACTTTACATTGAGCCGAACAGTTGGATCTGGTTTCACAGACTCCGCGGATGCAAAATTAGAATTTGAAGGGGGGCGAGGATTAATAGAATCAAGAAATGATGGGCGAGATCGGACAGAGCCACTCCCAAAAGCTGTTGCAGGAGATGAAGTATGAGTTAAGGAACTAGTGGACGTTGAGCTATAATCCGCGGAAAAAGGCAAATTTGTAGGCGAAGCTGTATTCTCATTGTTCAGATGACGATTGATGGAATCACTTATTTTACTTCCTCCTGTATTAAAACCGATATTGCCTTCCTGATCCAAGCTACCTGGCAGAAGTTCTCCTGATAATGAGCATGCTCACTTGTATATATTTTCTTAGGAAGCAGGAAGCAATGAAAATGACATGTTAAGGTTAAGACATTGACATTCAGCCAAGAAAGATAAATCATTAACTACACAACTCAATACCAATAAAAAAAGGTCCACGTCTCACTTAAACTTGAAAGGAATTATTACCATTGTTTCTATCAAACCTATTATTACTTGCAGCAGCGTTGCCGATGCCACCATTAACTTGACTGGTGATGATATCTGCTTCAACAGGCAAATTACTTGCATTCCTATGGGAAGACCATTCAGAACCTTTGCTATCTCCCGCCAAATTCCCATAACCATCCGAGTCACCTTCAATTGTAGAAAAAAACCTGGGGCGGTCAATGCTGTTATCATTGACCAATCCGTTGGAGACCAACTCAGAAAGAGAATTCGTAGATCCATTGTTCTTGCTTCGCCAAGCATCCGCAAAACCATTCATAAGTCCAGAGAGGCTAGAACTCCTGTACATACTCGACTCCTCATCCTTGAAACTACTCTGTATTTCACTCTTGGAACTTTGAACACTATTTGCATTGACTCCACTTGAAAGGCCCACCTCACCATCAACATAAGAATTGGCAGAGTTATCTCCAGAGACAACAGCCGGTTCGGGATATCTCAAAGTGGGTACACTCTCCGTATCGGACTTGGATCCACTGATCGAACCTTCATGCACGGACTTCTCTGCCACGTCAGCATCGGCAGGGGGCGGCTGCCTGGCCAATGCAGCCTTCCTAATCCTATCCTTTTCTTCCGCCTTCTTTTTACGAAATTCTTCCAGCTGCAAACAAATCCAAACAACATTTAAATGAAAAACCAAATTTAATAAAACCACAATTCCGAAACTGGCGGCCTTTCATGCGTTTTCAACATCGGAACCAAAGTTCAAACAACGAAAAGAAACGTCAATCTTCCAAATCAAACTCACACACACCGAAATTAGGGTTCCATAGGGGGGAAAGGAATCGAATTTTCAAGCTAAGATCGAGATTACGTACACGCCGCTTGCCGGCCTCGAGATTCTGCTTCCTGGCGGAAGAAGAGCCGGGATTAGGCAGCACCTGCGCAGGCGCCATGCCGCCGAATCCCTACCAAACCCAACCTCCCTCCGACGAAATCCCTAAATGAGCCACCAAAGAAGCCCTAATTCGGCCCCGAATCCAAGGAATCCAGAGTCAAAGCCGAAATGGGTATAAATAGGGCGGGATTCGGGGTTCCGGAGTCGGATCTCGCGGAACCCTAGGTTTGGGGGATTTGGGGTTTCTTTTTGATCTGGCGATGGGAAGAGGGAGGGAGTCTCGACCGCCGCGATTTCCCCCTTTTCCGACCCGGTCTGGATCGCCGCGGGTGGTGACAAGTGCGGTTGCGGCAGGTGTTGGACGACTGGGATTTGCCAGTGGACTTGTGAAACGTGGGGGTTTAGGTTAGTTGGTGTGTGACACGGGAGTATCTTGACTTCGCGCAGCAGGTTTTTATTGGTTTAGTCCGTGTGGTTAACGGAATCGGGAACGTTGATTTTGCGTTAACGCATTGGAAACTTTATCCCTGGTCAATTTCCAACGACATGGTATCCCGGAGTAAATGAATAGTCGGTGTATACAGGGCTGAAAACGGTTTGAATACGGAGCAGGTATCGTATTTGTTATATTTGTACTATATACTTATATAAAAGTGATTTTTTGTGTCAAATTTTGATCTTGATGCACTTGGAAGTTGTAGGTTTGACCTTCTTAGATTTGTTTTGAGGTTGGAGTTGCTAGAGTAGTGTAGCGTCAGAGGATGGGAAATCGAGGGGCACTTGGAGGTGGGGTGGGAGAGGTTGGGTTTGCGCTTTGTGGGGATGGGGTCGGGGTGAAGAGTAGGGCTGAGTATCGGTCCGGTCCGGACCGGAAAAAAAATTCAGGTCCGGACCGGAAATCGGACCGGAAAAAATTCGAAGGGTCGGACCGGAGACCGGAACGGTTTGGTCCGGTTCGGTCCGGTCCGGTCCAAAAACCCGATTTTTTACCTTAAATTTAAAAAAATTGGACCGAACCGGACCGGACCGGATCCAAATTTTTTGTTTCGGTCCGGACCGGAACCCGGACCGGTTGGTTCCGGTCCGGACCGGACCGGGTTATGCTCACCCCTAGTGAAGAGAAAGAGGGTGACAGGGGAGGGAGAGAGGTTGGGCATGGTGTGGGAATGTTTAGAGGTGTGATTAGTGGCCTAATGGGTAATAGTGGGTAGTGGACGGAAAATTAAGAGTAGTAATGGCAAGTTAAGAAAAGTATTGGCACTTGGGCAACTTTCCTAGTTTTTCAATGACATTGTACCAATTCGAATTTATCAAATGGCATAAAAAATATTGTAACTTTTTATTGGCATGCAAGCAAATCACATTTTATATATTGAATACATATACGAATATTGTTTTTTTCATTTTTATGATATATAACCATATTCGGGGTTAAACGGATGCAGACAGCAATCGAATACGGATATTTATTGGATATTATGTTTTTTACTTATAAATTTATGAAAAATCTTGAAATTAATAATTCGAATACGAATCAGATATTGTCTTATACACTCTTATCTTCATCACTATCATATACGATATCACATTTAAATAAATTCTATCTTTATTATTTAGTGCTTATATCCTACTAAATGGACTTGAATATGTTGGTCGAAACGGATATTATTTGAACAACTATCACCCCTAGGTGTATATACACCTTAATGGGCATGCTATGGTATGTTTGGGTACTGATAGATTTTTTTTCTCTCTTAGAACATAGGCAATATGTATTTCTAAGATGATAAATAATACATCATGACAGATGCCGGGAATTCTATCAGGGGCAAATTTGAAAAGAAAAACTTAAGATAACAACGTAAAAACTCTACAATTAAATTTATAAGTTTATTGAAATATATAAATCTTGATATAAACATTAAAAAATCAACACCTGACCAATTTCACTTACAGTTTTTCATCTTCTAAAGTTGTACTAAAGCGTGTCACAAATTATACACCCTAAAAATTCTTTACTTTCTAAATTGGATTTATCGATCATTATTCATCAATATCGATGCATATTTTTTGTGGTCCTTTGGTATAATATAAATTTCCCTTAATACAGCTGATGTAACAATCATTCATAAGTTTATATCATATGTTTACCACGATTCTCTCGTTATAATAGCTATGTCATGCAAGACGAATGCAACTATTTCCTACAACTATGAATTAGGTGTGTAACACTAACCATTACACATGTATGACTAGGATTATTATCATACAAAAAATCATTAAAAATAAAAATTATTCTAAAGTTTAGCTGTAGAAAAAATAAAGAAAAATAACAAAAAATGATTAAAAATGAAAACATTCAAACCTTAAAAAATATATAATCAATAATAGGTGTCATTGTCTCAGGACTTCCACACATAAATGGTAGGAGTTCTCGACATTATTTTCTGTGATTTATTTACTCGAACGGACATGCTTTTTCGCAACCGCTGAAGGAAATAAGCTACCCGTAGGCATATGGCTTTCTTGCCTTTAGGAAACCTGTGAAATTACTAGAATTTATTGGTTGGCGAGGGCTTAGTTTTCCATGGAGGAAGTGGTATATTCTTGCAATAGACATTGTAGTTTTAGGATCGAAAGTCAAAAGTTAGAAATATTACTTTGAGGGTTGTTTCCATGAAAATAAGGAAACGTTTGAACCAACTAAAGATAAGGTCGAACCAAACGGCTACAACTTAAGTTAACTATCGAACTAAAACTAGGAGTGGTCGACCGTTTTGAGGGTTTTGACCAGGTTAAAGGTCAATTGGTCGAACACAAGAAAAGATTCATCCGACCAAAAATAACAGGGACTTTGGGCGCACAAGTTTGTCTACATCCGGTCGATCGTTTACTTGGAAATGTTCGACCGGTTGCCAAATACAGAATAGAGGTTAGATGTATATATACGAATATGACCGTTGGAGAATACAACAAGTATAACAGTCGTCCTAAAAATATGGGTATATCGGTCGACCGAAAGATCATAATTGGTCGACCGGTGGAACTGGTAAATCCACTTTTGGTGAACCGGTTAACTGGTAGAAATGGTCGAATGGAAAACTCATTTCGGTCGACCGTTCTGCACAGACAAGTTAGGTTAGTTTGAGTGATTTTCCGACTTAGGTTTGAGTGATCTATTGAAGTCCAAATGATGTGAAATTTGGTGTGTGACTTATACAAGGAACCTAGTGTGTTTGTGAATAGGTTACAACTCTTGTATACTAAAGTTCACATAATTCCTAGGACTCAAATAAAAGTAAAATTACATGTTCTCAATTAGCTTGGTTATAAGTCTTGACTTCATTCCATTTTTCCTTGACTCTTGATCACCTGTACATATTTTAATAATACAACATATATTCTATGTGTAATGTGTGCTACACTACATTTGATTATGATTACGATTATGTTAGTTAAATCATCAAAATATAGATTAAGACAAAAAAACAACAAACTTGTGTATCTACTTAGTTTGCTAATCGAGAATGAAAAATGTAGTCGTGTGTAATTTACAAGATACATCAAGCCACCTATTATTAGAGAATATCTCAATTGTGAAGTTGATACACCACTCTTGTCTTGTAGAGAGGTTTGAAAGAAAATTGTTGGGTTTTCTCGGATCTGCAATTTGTATAGCAGTTCTCAAGATTTTTCTCAACATAATGAGATTAAGATATAGTGAAACCCTCAATTGATAAAGGCAATTTGAGTCCCAAGATCATATTTGCAATACTCATATCCTTCATTTCAAACTTACTACACAAGGACTTAGTTTCATCAATCATTTCCTTGTTTGAACCAAACATCATTATGTCATTGACATATAAGCACAATGCAATCTAGACGTCATTTTAACTTTACTGTAGACACACATATCAAACTCACTGATAGAAAAACCAAGTGATATGACAACTTCGTCAACTTTTTCCATGCATGCTTTAGGGGCTTGCTTAATTTCATAAAGCTACTTAACTAATTTGCAAACTTTGTTCTTGCTACCAGAAGCTATAAATCATTTAGGTTGATCTATATAAATCTCTTCTTCAAGATTGCCATGAATTAAAGCATACTGTAAAGTATTCAAGATCAACGACAATATAGAAGTGTGGCTCACGACAATATGAGATATTATTGAAGTATCATAACCTTTACTCCAACTATCGGCTTAACCATACACTATAGCAGAACATGCCTTCGATGACAAAACATATTTGTCGATGAAGATGCCTATCTGTCGGTGTAGATAAGCATCGACGGATATACCTACTGTCGGTGTTGCTTGTGTTGGTGTTTACTTTTATTGATGGATGTTCCGACAGAATACTGTCATCGGTGTTAATTTTGGCGTGGAATTTGCCACCAAATATTATCGTCTGGTTTTGTCGGAGCGAAGAACACTGAAGGATATTGTAGGATACATCGACTAATACCACTTACCCAGTATCACCAACGGATAGCAACTTCCACCAAAGGATACATACCGTCGGACGTTTTTGTGGGTAACCTACATTGAAAAATAAGTATCGTCGATGTACGTTACCCAACAAATGTCGGAACTTACACTGACAGATAAGTTCTATCGGTGTAAGTCCTATATAGAAATAAGCAATAGTTTTTATATATTCATCCACAAACATATAACCAGAAGACCTAACATATTCAAACAATAAGCACATTCATTACGAAGACCAAAGCCGGCCAGCAACATCGTGCTAAAACGTTGTAACTATATTGAAAGTGAAGTTTTAAATTTACAAAGTATCAAACAATTTGATAAAAGTAGACAAACCTTAGGTCGTCAAACCTTCGGTGCCTACTTCGCCCGATGGTCCGTATCGTCGTCTCGTTGTGGTGGCAGTGGTGGTGTACAAATGGATAAGATATTAATATCCTACCGTTACAATACATTATATTGTAAGATGAGACTTAATATAAACCTATTAAATGTAAAACACATTACTGAATTATGATCGCAATACCTGAGTGTTATAACCCCTTCTCCATTAAAAAGTCGATGGTCGACTACAAGGTTGTGATCTTGCATTCTACTTTGGATAACTCGTTACTCACTCGCTTTAACTCCTTATTCTCTCGAACACTCTGCCCAACCTCAGATCTACCTTTCAGCTCTGCTTGGGATGGTGTCCCACGAGGTTCATACATGTTTGTATAGGTGATGATACTGGAGTACATCCGCACACATCTGTGCCCGTCAAGTTAGTGTTCAATTCAAATCAATAATAATATCATTTAAGTACATATGAAATAGTATCACTGTAAAGACCTAGTGAGAGAGAGAGAGAGAGAGAGGTATGGGGTGGAAGTATGGTTGGAGGTATGGGGTGGAAGTATGGTTAGGGTGTAGTTGAGGTGTGGGATTTTTGGTTTAAAAACCACCCAACCCATCTCTTTCTTCTTCTTCTTCTTTTCTCTCCATTTTCTTCCCCACTCACCACTCCCTCACTTTCTTCCCTTGTTCCGGCGACCAGAAGGTGGAGAGGATCTCCGGCAGCGTGGTGGAGACGCGCACGAGGAAGTATCGTGCGGAGGTGCGGAGGTGGGCACGTGAGGAGGTTTCCGGAGACAGCGTTGCGCGAGCGAGGCTCCGGCGGGTCTTCGTCGTCTTGAGAGGTATGCCAAGTCTTCATAGTAACTCCCCAAGAGGTGTGGGAGTGTAGGGGGTGGCGTTGGTGTTGTTTCCCCGGTGAAAACCCGACTGGACAGTGGTTGAAGACGCTCTGTTCGGTCGACCGATTGAGAGTTCGGTCGACCGGACGACGTCTAAATGATGCATGTCCAGAGGGAAAATGTATGGTCCGGTCGACCGGTGGTTGGGTCGGTCGACCGATATTTGTAAATAATAACTTACTGCCCGAAAACGGTCGAACGACGTCTGTGTGACGGTCGACCGTTTATGCCAAATTTTAGCGGGAATCTAAGGGTTATATTAGCCGGTCGACCGGTGGTTATTCGGTCGACCGAATCCCAGTAGATAGGTTAGACAGACCTTCGGCCGACCGAGTGTGTGTCTCGGTCGACCGAACTGCACAAAGTCAGTCAAGAGCATTGACCATCTAAACGGTCAACCGCTCTGGATCCGGTCGACCGACCGCGTGCAGTTTTCCTGTAGTGAAGTGCATGTTGATCCGGTCGACCGGAAGAGTTTCGGTCAACCGAATACAGTGGGGAGGATTCTTGCAGACTTTCTTATCGGTTGAACGGACCCTGGTTCGACCGACAGGATATATATGTATATAAAATGTATAGCGTAGACCTTCCAAACGGTCGACCACTAGATTGATCTTGTTCGACCGGTGGGTCTGATGTACCAAAAAAGAACAAAGATGTGGCATGACAACAGTTAATGGTACTATTACATACATACTTAAGTTCTATTATTGTTGATTTGAATTGAATACTAATTCGATTTTTTTACAGACACATTGGGCAGTTCCTGAGGGGTTCAAAGTGAAGATTATGAGGTCTTTAAACACAAAATGGAAAGAAAACAAGTACCAGTTGTACCTTGGTATGACCGATTTGGAGACGAGGGAGGCGAGATTGGTTGCCAGACCGCCACATATTTCCGTTGAGGATTGGTTCACTCTGTTGGACTACTGGTTCAATGAGACGTTCAAGGTATATTTATAATATTTTTAGTTAATCTATATTCAATGGATAGAAAAACCAACAATTGTGTATTTTGTGTGATGCAGAAGAAGAGCAATACCAACAAAAAAACATGGCAAATTTTATCATACCACATCAGTGTGATACGAAGAGCGATTAGGGAGAAGATGGTAATATTTTATTTCCAATTCGAAATTTTCTTATAGATGCAATACATTTTTTATATAAATTAACAAAAAAAATGTTTTCAATTGTATTGCAGATTGCGAAAAACATAGACGCTCTTGAGCCTACTCGTACAAGTATATGTACATTCGACTGCATGAGAAGAATAACCCAGAAGCAATGTTTGTCATTGTGAATTTAAGATTATTATTAGTTTTCAATTATTTTATGTTGTTTGATTGCATTATTTATAATTTCTGATATTTTCTTCTTGCATGAAAGATTAGAGGCTTTACGATGACCAAGTGAGACGATCTTCCAGGACTCTATCACTTCGATGGTTGCCGTCGAGGATCCGGTAGGGATTCTTCTGGGCGACGGACACAAACGTGTGAGGATATACTCCAATCTCGTCCCCTCCGCAGACATATACGGACCTATCGGGATGCCATCCCAAGTAGAGCTTAATGGTAGATCAGAAGAGCAAAGTGTCCAAGAGAGCCAAGATTTAAAGCGAGTGAGTAGCGAGCTAGTGGAGGCAAAAGGCAAGCTTGCGACCATGTAGTCGGTCGTCGACTATTTGATGGTGAAGGGAGTTATAACAACATGTATTGTAATCGTAATTTAGTAATGTGTATTACATTTGGTAGGTTTATATGTACTATCCTCTTAATGCATAATGTATTGTAACGTGCAGGATATTAATATCAAATCCTTTTGCACACCACAACCGCTACCAAGACGAGATGAGGATCATGGACCATCTGACAGAGCAAGCATCAAAGGTTTGGCGGCGTAGTTTTGTATTGTTTGTCTACTTTTACCAATTTCAAACTTAGTTTTCTACTTTGTGAATTGAAAACTTGAATTTCAATATTGTTATAACGTTTTGTATGCATTTGTTATTGTTTGTGGATGAATGCATATATGACTTTTGTAGACATATGTTTGTGAATAAATGGATGAATGTGTTGTGGATGAATGCATATATTACTTTTGTAGATACATGTTTGTGGACGAATGCTTGAATGTGTTGTGGATGAATTATGAAAATTATTATTTCTTTTAAGCAGGGAAATCGAAACCCGGAACGATCATATAGACTTATCTGGGTTCTGGACAAGTCTTGCACCAACGGTACTTATCCATCGATGTACGTTTTGACGTTGATCAGGTAACATACACCGATGGTACCTATTCGTCAGTGTATGTTCTGATGTTTGTTGGATAACCGACACCGACAGTACATATATGTCGGTGTAGGTTGCCCATATAATACACCAACAAAATGGATTCGTCGGTGTAGGTCTCCCTCCGTCGGAAGAAGTACTATTCCGTGTCTTTAACACCAATGAATGTATTCGTCGGTGTAGAGCAGCGACAAATATCCAACGACCTTTATTTGTCAGAATTTTTTCCGGTGTACTTAAACAATGAGGCAGGTTTCACCGTTGGCAGCTATATCGGTCAGTGTTCACCTCTACCGACGGATAGGGACATACACTGATGGATCAATACCGTCAGTCAAACCATGTTATGTTGTAGTGATTCATCAACAATGGTGGTGTTATTTAACACCCAATTGTGAGTTTTCTCTATATGAACAACGTCTAGAACAATTATTCGACCCTTACCTAAGGGTCTTTCACCTCCATCATTCCTCGAAGGTCTATTAAAAACTATCTCTATACTTTTCAAATACCTAGAGCAAAAGGTAGTGCACTCCTCGCCCTATTTACCTTCAGTGATCAATACTTTAGGTCTATTTTTTTCGAACATAAGATTTCAACCTATTTATATATCTTCCGAATGGTACATCCAACGATAGTACATCAGACCTACCAATCGTGCCTCCCATGCTAGGTGAACAGGTAAATGCAGCACAACATCAAAAAAACTTTGTGGAAATATCATCTTCAATGAGCATAAAGTAATACCAATGTTCCTTTCTAGATGTTTGAAATCTTCATGATGTTTACTTTCAAACACAAAGTGCGGAAAAATTGACTTAGGTTAATGACTGCTTCTCGCACTTCTTCAACTCCATGACTCTTTCTTATGGACATGGGTAACAACTTTTACATTTAAAGGTGATGATCATGACTCTTTAATGAGCTAATCTTTCACTTCTTTGCGTTTACGTAGCGCGATATGTTGGATGAATACCTATCAAAGAACCTTCATTGAATGAAGAACACTACAAAAAAGTTTTCTTCTCACTAACTCTCATCTAGAAAGAAGCTAGATAGATCGTCTTGCCGTCTGCACTACGATCGATATGTAGTTACCTTCTTATACTCATTTCTTCTAAGTCTCTTCTTCAATTTTCATTATCTTTGCTTTCTTTTGTGTCAATATTGTCTTCAACTAACTGTCACACACAATCCGTTTAGTGCATCACATCAAAATTGTGTCAAACTATAAGATCTTTCCAATATGGTAGCTGGAAAAATATACTTCTCTTCCAGTTAATTGTCGTCACCCAAAGAACAATTTTGCAAATTTTCTAGAACATCTTCCCCAGATTTGTATTGTGGTGGACCCTAGTGTTCTCTTTGTCATTTAATGCTCTCTTATTTCTCCTCCAAGGGTGATCTTTATCAAGCCACCGATAGTGACCTAAGTAACAATTCTTTCCACTATGCTTTAGATAAAATGAATGAGTATCTTATATACAATGGATAAACCATATACCCTCTAGTCATCCAACCACTCAAATCACCATATGTATGGAAGTCATTTATTGTCCACCACAAGGCAGCTATCAGCATGAAACATGACTGAGTGTAAACATCATAAGTATCCAAACCCTCTTTCAAAAGTTCTTTCATCTCTTTGTTAAGTGGTTGCAAACAAACATCTAGCTTGTTGCCAGAATGACCGGGTATGATGAGCGACAACATAAAGAATTGGTGCTTCATACTCATCAACCACGGGATATTATAACGCATGAGCATGATAGACCATATATTATGTTGCGTCTAACTAAATGACTGAAACACATATACGGCCAACCCTAACCTCACATTTCTTATTTCTGAAACGAAAGACGGATATTTGTTGTCAAACTTAGCCCAACACTCCAAATTAGCCAGATGACGCAATTTCCCGTTTCTTTCTCGTTCATCCGCATGTCATCTCATTGACTTAGCAATACTAGCAGTAAGATATAACCTGCGAAGCCTTGGTTTGAGCGGCAAGTGTTGCAGACTGTTACCCCCGCACTGTTACCCAATGAGATTCACTGCACACGGAACATGAATCGACATTCTCGTTCTCTTTCTTGTACAATGTGCAATGATTCTTCACATATTAATATTTTCATAATGAAACCCCAAGTTGGCAACCAAATTCTTCGTCTCATATGTATCATTTGATATACAAGCTCTCTCAGGAAATAATTCTATTTGGTACCCTAACCACTTATCAAACAAAGTGTGCGACCATCTACTCATGCACTTCAGGTGAAATGCTCTGATGACGTTTGCATCCGGGATACAATTGATCTTCGTCTTTCATTTAGTCAAGAAACTTCTGAGCATATGGTGTGATCCCCGTTCTCGATGAATCGACTGTGGCGTTACCATCTTCGACCACATCATGTATCATCCCCTCTATGTCATCAACACCATCATATTCTAACTATTTGTATGTTTGTTTTGCTACCACTATCGTGACTACTTGGGCGCTCAAACTTGTAACATTTTTCCCGTGAAATTCCACTATTCGTAATTACCAGCAAAGTCATTTACGATGAGAACATTGATGATGTCGTTTATCATATTTCACTTATTGTTACAATATTTTTTGCATGGGCATAAGATCTTCCCATCACAAATGTATTAGTTTTGGGGACCAAATGCAACGTTCACGAATGACTTCAGATTCTTAGTGAATGTTTGACTAATTCTCTTGTCATACATATAACTTTTGTCTGAGTCCATGATTCCATTGTTTTAAAATGGAAAAAACATGTTAAACTGAAAATATCGTGTTATTAATCACAATTTGGATTATAATTTTTTAAAATATCTCGACAGAACCTCACCTAGAAATTTGATATGAAAAAAATATCTACAAATCCCTCAATTTACTAGAAAAATTCCACATTTACAATGTCCATTGTATTTCACAGTCATATCATGTATATTATTCTCCATTGTACACACAAACATTCCAAACACCAAACATTCGTTTAATGTATACTATTCTCCACTATATCACATAAACACTACAACCGTAAAAAAATACAACTCAATTGAATCCCAACTTTTCCGCTTTCTCACACCACCTAAACCAAACCAACAAAAACCAATCAAATTCAACTCAATCCAACTAGCATATCCAACTCAATTAAACTAACACATTCAACTTAATCAAACTAGCACATTCAACTTAATCAAACTAACACATCCAACTATATTCAATTCACCTAAATCTAACATAATCAACAAACCACAATCCAACTAACAAATCGAATTCAATCAAATTAAACAATCCAATAAAATCCAAATAACCAATCTAACACAATTCAACTAACAAATCCAACTAACAAATCCAACTCATTAAAACCAACACAATCCAACTAATGAATCGAAGTCAATCCAATACAATCCAACTAACCAATCTAACACAATTCAGGGAACAAATCCAACTAACTAAAATCCAACAAAAACCAACTAACGAATCAAAGTCAATCCAATTAACCAATCCAATAAAATCCAAACCACTTCCAGCTAACCAAATCCAATTTCGATTAATCTAACCATGTCTAATCCACTGCAAACCACTAGAAGCACACCAAACCTTAAAAGTCACTTAAACCACTTCAAACCCTAACTCGTTTAAACGTAATATAATATATATTTTTAAATTTCAGCATAACATTCCTTATATTTTCAATAATGATTTTTTTTGAGGTTCTGTATTGACAAGAAAAAAACATAAACTTTTTAACATCCATCACATTGCACATTCATACGTTCTTATATGTGTAGTTTTTGTTTCTCATTATGCAAGTTGCAAGTCCAGTTTATTGTAGTTTCTTACCATTTTAGTTCTACCTATTTTGTACGACTTTGACATATATTTAATTGTTAGTTTTATGCCTTGAAAACCACAAACCGTTGACTAATGGGCAAACCGACGATCGATTATTGGGCGACAATAAATGTTGGGTTTTCTGGACTGGCAAAAAAGGCCGACCTATTTTGTCAAGACATATTCGTTTTGAAGTTACTAGAATTTCAAGTTAGGTTGACTGATTGATAAATGATCAAGCGTTTCAAGGCGACGACAACGTATTAAGGGCTATTTTTGACATTGTTTCTCCATCACTTATGTGTTCTAAGCACTAGTATATATCCCTTTACCCTCTAAGGTTTTGAGTGTGGAAACCACTACCCAAAGGTGAGTGAGAGCCACCACCAAGTATGGTCTCCTTCCTCTTATCACCTCCACAAATCCACTCAGAGTGGATTCCTATCTCATGAAACATCTTCTTAGAGCTGCCTAGTGTGGATCACATAGCTCAAGGAGTCGATAAGTTGAGGAAGTTATTGGAGCCATCAAAAGAGGATTTGAGATGTTGAAGAAGACCAATGGAGGTGAGAGATTCTACCTTATACTTCGTATCCGTGATCTCTATGTTGCTTGAAGATTGAAGATTCAAGATGTACGTGATTTGATATATACTCTCGTCTATTTATCATCTTATTTGGAGATTAGATTAGTCATCTTGCTAAGCTTAAAGTTTGTTGATTGTGAGTTCATTGTACTCGGAAGTATAACCATCCAGAGCTCTGATCTAGTTCCTAGCAATTATCTTCATGTTATGGTTCGTTGTCTGTATCGTCGTTTACACCATAGTGAAGCTCAGTCGTCTCCGCCTATTGTTTTTCTTGATTTGGGTTTCCACGTATATATTGGTGTTTTGGTTGATTACTTGTGGTTTGCTTTAGATATTTTATTGATTTGGTTCATGCATGCTAGGTGTTTGTGAGTTTTTCCACACTCAGTCGTCATCGCTCACGCTCTATGACTCGGGCAAACTATCGTTCCAATTTTCCCAACATTAATTCTTTCCATTATTGCTCCATTAAACCTTTAATTAATTACATGCCTTTTTCTTTTCTACCAAAGTGTTATCATCAATTTTACGAATGTCCATGCGGGGTGGTTGTAAACAATAACCGATTTCATGAAGGAAAATTTTAATTTAATAAATAACAGGATCACATTAGTAGAAATAAAGTGCAACTGGAGGTTATCACAAGGATAATGTCAATAAAAGAAAATAACAATAACTGTAATAGGTCCGAGTCCTTACAATAACAAAATGAGATGCAGTGAGAGGGACTAAATTAAAACAAAATAAATAGTAATAAGAATAGAAATTTAAAAACTTCAATTCTTTATATAAGAATCCTAGCAGTTGAGTTGTTTCTATCGTTTCTTATAACCATCTAGAAAAATAATCCTTAGATCACTGATAACTACTTGCTTCATTATTCACTTAAACTCACTATATTAAACACCGACACCGACACTTGATAAAGAGGACTATATTAAACTTCTACTTAAGAAGATTATTTTAACTGCAGTGACTACAATTCAATATTTAGTACTATTTAATAAATTTATACCATAACTGAATAATTCAGTGCAAAATATTATTAATTATCAATTCCTTAACACCACAACTCGATATTTTGGGAAACAAAGCATAATCACGTTTCTTTTTAGACATCATGAATGAATTTACTATTTTGTGCAACGCAGAAGAATGGCACCACTATATATCTATGTTTTAAGTGTGAAACTAAACAAGAAGGGCTCAAACCAAGTCTAAAGGAGAGAACATACAACAAACACTACCCGACCACGTTTAACTATCAACAACATTCAGGATTTCTAATATTCACCAATCTTAAGTTAACATATCAAGTTGAAATATTGTATACAATTCAGAATTTGGAATGATGTTCCAGCCAAACTGCCAACTAGCCGAGTTGCAATAGTTAGGTTGGGCATTAATTTGGTTTCAGTTGTTAGTTAGCTCGGTTGTAAAAGGGTTGAGTTTTGAGTTGGTTTGTTGGGTAATTAGGTTAGGTATACGAGAGTTTTTGCTCCACACCCATACATCTTAATGCTTTCCTCCGGGTAGAGTTGTGGTAACTTCGTTCTTGATGGGTTTTTTTTATGATAGACCTCAATTTATGGTTGTAAACATCATGACCAATTCTCAATTTTCATGACTATAAAAATAAAGGTCAAATTGAAGTGATTGTTTCCCGACTTGATTTAAATTATTTATGTTATTGGTTTTTAGGGTCAATTACATTTTGTCCTCTTAAATTATGTATTGATATCATTTTATCCCTCTGAACTTTCAAAGTTGACAGTTACTCGCTTGAATTTTCGTTTTGTAACACTTTGCCCCCTTGAGTTTTACAAATTCATTATTTACACACATTAACATTTTTTGTATTTTTTTGCGTTGTATCCGTAATACATTCCTAAATTTATATTTACGCGAAAGTTCGGATCGAAATGAATGTCAGATTTAGCTGGAATTTGGGTCGGATTGTACCTAATGAAAATTTAAAGTTCATGGGACAAAGTGTTACAAAACGAAAGTTCAGAGGGAATAACTATCAACTTTGAAAGTTCAATGTTGTAAAGTGATATTAAGACATAGTTTAGAGAGACAAACTGTAATTAACCTTGGTTTTACAAGTGATGAGAATGATTGTTTGAAAATAGTTTCGACGGAATCTTTCACCCTTTGGCTGCCGTTTATGATCTTATAATTCAGTTACAATCTGCATCCATCGAATTTGATTATTTTGTTTCTATTTGCAGCAAACTACTGCATCAGCTGCATGCCGTAGTAATTCTATGACATGAAAGTAAGATAGTTGAAGCGTGTGAAGATTCTGTTTCGACGACCGTGGTGCTTGTGGGGGACACTTGAAGTCATGGCCTTGAATTCATTTCGCTTTACTGATATATTTGTGAAACAGGGTAGTGAAAAGAACATGTTTTGTTTTGAACTTTAACGATTTATGGGTAAGGTTTAGGCGTTTAGCAAATTAGCATTGAGGTAGATAAAATGCAGAACTGTTGCTTGTATTATTTTTTTTGTTCTAATAAACTGTAAGCCTGTAACTGATGTTGTAGACATTGCGGTAGTACTAGACATGTGTGAAATTGGAAACCAAGTTTGATCTTCGGAAGTTATAGAACCCTCTTTTCATTATAAAAATAACACAAACATTCTGAGTTATCAGACCCTGCAACTACTAACACTTCAAGATGCTCCTAATCCATCTCTCTACACACAACAATTCAAACCCACCACCAAATCACATTCAACAACACTAAGTATCATCTGCTCAAAACACCAAACAACCACAACAAAAAGGAAAAAAAACAATGCCCTCCTTCAAGACGACACCTTCTTCTTTCCGGTCGCCCCATCATGACAACTCATTGAAATATGCAGCAAAAGGTCGGCCACCCGCCTAGCGGTCGGACGATCACCCGCCACGGTTTGGGTGCATTGTAGAGCCACGTTGAGCACCTCAAACATGGCAGCCTCCTCGTGGGGAGCAAGTGGCTTTAAGGAGGAGTCAAGCAGCTTCTCGCAGTCGGGGGCTGGTAGGGAGATGTGGGATTGCACCCATTTCACCATGTCCATGTTCTCCCCAAAGGTGGAGTCCATCGGCATATGGCCCGTGACTAGTTCCATTAGAACTATGCCCATGCTGTACACGTCGCTCTTCTCTGTTGCTTTCATGGTGTAGGCGTACTCTGCATCACAAAGGGTGGAGGGAGATCAGTTAGGATTTCATATATGAAAGTTGTGAAAAAAAATGTTAAGATAGAGAAAGAAATAACAAATCTAAATCATAAAGACAGTGATTTGTTTGTGATGTAATTATGGTTGAACGATTAGTTTAAAAGACAACTTCAGCTAAATGTTGTCGAAATTCTGCTGTGATGATTCTTCTATGTTAGGGACTACAAAAAAGAATCCTGAGACGAGTAATTTTTTTGTTTTCTACAAATTTCACAAGGTTGCTTAAATAGATTACTTGAAAAAGGTGGTTTAGAGTATGTAAATGACATGACACAAGGAACCGACGCATGGAATTGTAGATGAAAGTTGAATGCAGACATTACGAAATAAACTACTTTAGAGATTATAAAACATCTTGGAATCTGCAAATTTTAAAGCTTAAAAAGAAAATCATAAGAGGAACACCCAACCAAAGACAAGTTCAATATTTATCCTTGCATGAATTATATTCTGAGCAGGTAAATTAGGAAGTACTGAACATGTTTCCACACAGAAAAGACTTACCGGGAGCAATGTAGCCATAAGATCCGGCGAACCAGGCGGTGGACTCCGACAACCCACCGGCATCCCCAACGACCGACTTGGCCAATCCAAAATCACCAAGATGAGCTTCCATATCACCATCCAACAGCACATTGCTAGACTTAATATCCCTATGCACAATCATAGGCACACAATCATGGTGCAAATACTCAACACCTCTAACCAACCCCATAGCAATTCTCATCCTCAAGTCCCATCCCAACTCCTTCCTCCTCTTCTCCCCGACAACAGGCTTATGCAGCCAATCCCACACGCTGCCATTTTCCATGTACTCGTATACGATCAAACTACTCGAACCCGAGCCGGAGTTCAAACACCCCAACAACTTAACCAAGTGCCGGTGTCGTATCCGGCCGAGCGTCTTAACTTCTCGCATGAAACATTTGTCAGTGATTAAATCCTGGCTACAATTACGGCTCATGTTTTTCACAGCTACTATTTCTCCGGAATTGAGCTCGGCTTTGTAGACCTTCCCGGACCCTCCGGATCCGATTACGAAGTCGTCGTCGAGGTTGTTGGTTGCTTTCATAAGTGTCTCCCATTTGAACTCTCGTCGGGATTGCGCTTTCATGATCAAATTCCGCTGCTGCGACTGCGAGGAGTTGGTCGAGTAGCCGCAATTCACGGCCTGGTTTTTCCTCCAGAGGTGGCGCCTGCGGCGGAGGAGGATCACCAAGCCGGCGATTAGGAGGAGCACGATGAGAGTCACCGTGGCGGAGATCACCGCTACGGATGCGATGCTGAGGATCGACTCCCGGCGCCGGAGGGCGGAGGAATTGCAGAGAGGGAGCGGTTTGCCGCAGAGGTTTTCGTTGCCGGAGAAGGACTGGGGTGGGAAGTGCGAGAGCTGTTCGATTAAATGCCCGTTTAGGAAGTTGTTGGAGAGGTCGAGGCGGATGAGGCTTTTCATCGATCCGATTTGCGGCGGGATCGGTCCGGAGAGGGAGTTGTTGGAGAGGTTGAGGTCTTCCAGTTTCGAGAGCGATTGGAGTGATGGCGGGATTGGGCCGGAGAGGTTGTTGTTGCTTAGGTCTAGTATGCTCTGGAGCTCGTGGAGTTGCGAGAGCGCGATCGGGATGTTACCGGAGAAAGCGTTTTTGGATAGGTCAAGGGTGTAGAGTTTGGTCAATTTCCCGAGGGAATTCGGGATTGGGCCGGAGAATTGGTTGGAGGAGAGGCCGAGCACGGTAAGGAATTGCAAGTTGCCAATGTTAGTGGAGAGAGTGCCGTTTAAGAAGTTGTCGTCGAGAGAGAGGATGAGAAGGGTTGAGATGTTGAAGAGCGCGGCCGGGAGTGGGCCGTAGAAGTTGTTGGACGCGAGGTTGATCTCTCCTAACTTCGGGAAGCTACCGAGCCAATCGGGGATCGGTCCAGTGAGGCGGTTGTTGTTGAGGTTAATGTGGGTGAGATTTCGGCAGGAAGAGAGATTCTGGGGCATTTCCCCGTCGAGCTTGTTGCTCGAGAGGTCGAGAAGTTGGAGGCTTTTTATTCTCCTCAATGCCGAGGGAATTCGCCCGGTGAATCGGTTGTGACCCAGACGGACTCTGTCGAGCAAAGGTGAGTTCCCCATTTCGTCGGGAATCACTGATTCGAACATGTTGTTGGTGACGTCGAAGGAAAGAAGCTTCGTCGTGGCGCCACACAACGGGAGGATGCTTCCGCTCAACTTGTTGTTGGAAAGATTCACTCTTGTAAGATTCCGGCAGTTGACCATTCCGTCCGGAATGGGCCCTGTCAGTGTGTTGTTGTAAAGCATGAACTGCTCCAGCGCTTGTAACAATCGGAACGTCCTTGGTATCCCTCCGGTGAGCAAGTTGTCCGCCAAATCGAGAATTTTAAGCTTCCGGCAATTACCCAATGTCGCTGGAATCTCCCCGGTGAGGCTGTTCTGCCTTAAATGCAGAAAATCAAGGTTCCTTAGCCGGCCCATTGTGATCGGGATGCTCCCCGAGAATTGATTACCGAATAAATCGATCTCCTGAAGGCTCGAACAGTTGCCCAATTCCACCGGAATCTCGCCCGATAGCTCGTTTTCGTAAAGATAGAGCACTTCCAGCTTACCCAATTTTCCGATTTCTATAGGCAATTTTCCGGTGAGGTGGTTGTGGTAGAGTGTCAGCATTCGAAGCTCCCCGAGGTTGCCCAGCTCGCCCGGGATTGAACCCGTCAAGCTGTTATTGTTAAGCAAAAGATTGGTAAGTCCATCAATCCGTCCAAGCTCGACCGGAACATCTCCAGAAAAGCTGTTGTTGGACAAATCCAACTCCTTCAAAACCTTGCAGTTCACCAACTCAGTTGGAATTTTCCCTTTGAGTTGGTTGGTAGACAGAAACAAGTGCTCCAAATTGGTTGCATTGGAACAAATATTACCCGGAACCTCACCGGACAGATTGTTCCTCTCCAAAACCATGAAAACAAGGTCACTTAATTGGCCAAACTCGGTCGGAATCGTCCCAGCCAATCGGTTTCCCGACAAGTCCAGAGTCTTGAGGCTGCTAAGCTTCCCCAATGACTCCGGAATCTCCCCTGCGATGTTGTTCCCCATGAGATTAAGATAAACAAGCTGACTCAGCCTCCCAAGCTCGCTCGGGATCACTCCGGTTATCGAATTGTTCGCCAAATTCAAAGTTTGGAGCTCTCCCAACAACCCAATTTCCTTGGGGATCTCACCGGAAAGCGAATTGGCAGCAAGCGACAACACCACAAGGTTCGAACAATTCCCGAGCTCCGCCGGAATCGCTCCTTGGAGGCAATTATTCTGCAAAACAACATTCTGCACCATCACCAACTCACCCAGTTGCCTCGGTATTTCTCCGGAGAGATTACAAGCTGCCAGCCCAAGCGTCGTGAGATTCCGAAGCCCACCCAACGTATCCGGAATTCTCCCTGAGATCCCCGCGTTGTCCCCGATACGCATAACACGCAGCGCAGACAACAACCCCATCTCCGGGGAAATTTCACCAGATAGTTGGTTTGAGTACAGCAACAGAGTGGTTAAAGAACCGAGATTTGATAGCTCAGGTGGTATCGAACCGGTGAGCTGGTTCGACGAAAGATCGAGAACCTCCAGTCTTGATAGCCGCCCGAGCAACGGAGAAATCGAACCGGTTAGATAAGACGAAGACAAATTAAAGACAACCACTTCTCCGGTCGGGGAGCACTGGATTCCGGTCCACGAACAATAACCCGGATTGTCATCAGTCCAATTACTCAAAACACCTGAAGGATCATCCACAAATGACCTCTTAACCTCCAAAAGAGTTGCAAGGCTAAGAGAGTCCCCCAAAGAGTTGGTCTCAGCAATGTCACTTTCAAGTGAAGAACAAAAGGTGGGGAGAACCAAAAGCGTAAGCAGAATTGCAACTGGGAACATCAACATGCTGCCATTACCATTCCTGTCCATCTCCAAAACCTGCTAGTTCAAAGTGGAAAGGTGTTGGGGGAGTGTTGGAAGGGAGAACAACCATTTAAGGGTTGGAAGTTGGGAAGAGAGTAGAAGGGTGTGTGTTTGATGTTGGTCTTGGGAAGAGAAGGTGAATATATATATTTTTTGATAAACAAGAGAAGATGAATATGTGTGTGCATGTGTTGCATGGGGTGGAACTTTGGTTGGTTCAATGTAGTTTTCTTGGAGGGAGGGGAGAAGTAAATGGAGGGAGAGGGCAGATGGGATTGGGGTGTGTGGAAGTTTTCATTGAGGTGTGGTTAGGATGGGAAGAGAGGAGAGGGAAAGGGTTGGGACTTGGGGTTGTTGGTAATCTATGGAGATCTTTTTAGGTTCTGTTTAGAGATTAGATTGTGTTAGAAAGTGATTTTTTGGGGTTAAAAGGTGGTGGCAGTTTTGGTTGAATATCCCTTAAAACCCTCTCTTAAAATTCACATGGATTTTAAAACAAGTATCTGTAAAAAAGCATAACCAATAATATGTTATTACTGCATTTACTTTTTGTATCCAAACTGGCCCAAATCATTATTAGGTGATGGTAATGACGTAAGCTCGAACTCCACCCTAGTAAACAAGTGATTAGTGAGATGTATATGCACAGTAGATTTTAATAAATCAACCCACCGTTTATTACTACTATTGCAACTTATAAAAAAATCCTATAACTGTGCAACACATACTAGCCCACTCTTACTGTAAAACTTAGTTGAACGAATTTAAGACTTAAGTCAACGATTATTGGGAGAAGAGCTCACATGTTCGAGATTTGCTTCATTTGCACTTAATAAATTTCTTGTACAGTAAATTGGGACTTGGGAGCAATCGGAGGAGTTGGAAAGTTTGCATGGGATGGTGATGGATGGTTACCTCACAAAGGCAGTGTCGAGCGCAGTAGTGGACCAGGTGAAGTGAGAAGGAGCAAATTATAGAGGGGTTGGGGAATTAAGACTCATGTCAGGTTTTGGTGGTACCCATTAAATGCCAATCAAAGCTACTTCCTGAACAACTACAGCAACCCATCCCACCTCCACAGTCTACATGTATTTTAATATTTTGAATCGAATATTTCAAGGTGTATTTTGCAATTATATCCTTCATGATTCATGTTATGGTATTCTTGTAACTGTCTCAATCTGTTGCGGAATAGATTTTACTATTGAGGCTATGCGTTAGATTTAGTTGGATGTTGCAGATTTGCAAGTTCCAGATTTTCAATACAAGTATTCAAGATATATAGCTTTATAAAATTCCAATAAAGGTTTTCTTATAAACGTGTAAATGCAACTTTCGTTTGTATTTGTAACCTTTTGGTATAATAAATTCAGAGATGGAAAAAGATTATTTATTGTGTCTCTGTGTATTATTGTTGTTTCTACAACGTGTATATTCGTAGAATCAATTGTTTATAATGATGTTCTAGTTCAATTTTTTGTAGTAAGTAACCTTAATTTCTTTATTAACCTTGAGTTATCCTCTTGTCATTCACTTGCACGACAAGAAAACGATGTTAAGGAGATGGTGTTGGATATGTTCCAATAAGTATCTCCTACTTTGTCGTTTCGTCATTCTTCTTTACTAGCATTCTGTACATCAAAACACATTGAAATTTAATCTCTTATTTTATCTACTTTAAGATTAAGTTTACGCCAATTATACATCATAATATTCTCGTCGTTTAGAGATAAATCAATGGATATGAATCTACAAATAATAAGTGCCCAGCGTGCTTGGCCAAGATCCGCCTCAGGCAAGGTCGCGGCCGTGTGGTTCGCTCGAATGGTGACCCCTGGGGGACCAGCCTCGTCGGAGGACGCAGTAAGTGGGTCCCAAAGCATTGGGATGGGTCTATTAGCAGTGCGGTCTACCAAAGTTTTCCTAGCTTGCTTGAGCCTCGAGGTTTTCCTATCCAAGATTCAACAAAAACAAAACAAGTACTGTTAAGCACATAAATTTTATTGTTTGAGATCTTTATAAAGACCCCGGAATTTCGTTTCTTCCATAGAGACCATAAGGAGACATTTATTTAACATGTTCCATTCCATTGTCCCTAAATCCATATGATTTTGAATTAGCTTTCTGAATTGAACATTGTTTGGAAAATGATGCCGAGCACAAAAGTTAGAAGGTTTGAAAAGAACCCTTCACGGTTTCTTGAATACGTGTTGTGATTGCCTCAACCACAAAAGATGGTTGTTGGGTTCCCATTTGTAAGCCAGCATACATTATTCTCTCCCTTCCACCTGACCACACCCATCATATTTAGGGCTATATCTTACAAAACTGTCTCTACCTTGCATTTTTATTTATGTATGCATTTGGTCGATCTTGCGAATCTTGACCATTGCGGCATGAACTTAACAAGAAATCTTGGAGAGACATGACAATAGAAATTAAGCAAAATACTATGTTTTATTGAATTTTAAAGATTTTATGTATTATTAGGTAATTAAATAACTGTAAACACAAGTAAGTTTCAACATAAATATCAAAAAAATGGATTATGGCGGCTTAACAACTACTGAGAGTCGAACCCCAATCAAAGTCGTATGCTATCTCGTTCATCTATCTCTACCTTTTGAATTCAATTATATTTTATAATACGATTTTTGGCAGTCAAGTGAGAAAAGGAAGTTGTTAACTTCACAGTGTCATGTACATTTTGGACGTTAGGTATAATCACTAGATTGTAACTACAAGTAGGAGTAGAACATTGAAGTCACTTATGCGCATCTTAAGCTATATGTTTCTAACTAAACCTAATTGTTAGGATGTCATTTTGATAGGATCATCAAACCCGTATGCAACATAAAACCATCATTACCACCAGAACATATAGCTGACCTAATCAAACCTCTTTAACATCGATGATGACTTCAATCTTTTTAAATGGTTAACAAACTATCGCTCATCTATATTTTACAAAATGTATTCTAATTAGACCTAAATATAAATTTGTAGAAGTTGTACATGTGATATGATACACTGACTTACATAGTATGAATACACTTGTTATCATAACCTAAGTAGTGCATGGGACACTACAAAAAAAAAGCTAGTTGGAAATGTTTTCCATAATTCAAAAAGAAATCAAATATATTCTTCGTGTTGCCTTATTACTTCTTAAATTTGGATTACTTCTTAAAATTGGGAATGCATTTGACATAATGATCATTAATCTTTTCAAAATTTATTTCCTACGTTAGAATCGAATCATCTGAATCTATTTGACTTCATCTATGTGTCGGGCTGAACACATTCAATTTTCTTGACGACATGATCTCATCTAGACTTCAACCTCCGATATCATGTTCATATCGTAAGTTTGACCGATGCAATCATGTCTATCTTTTGTCCATCTTGGTATCCAAATAATTCTTGCCAACACTAAAAACAACACAAAAAAATTAATATCTTATGTCACGGGCAAGTGTAACCAAAGTCAAACTGATCCAAATCTCCGAATCCATCCTGCACATAAAACAACCTTCCAACCGACCCTCTTCTCTTTTCAAACCCAATACCATTTCTTTATTCCTTATACCTCCAAAATATAAAACCATTAATAATCACAAACCTTTTTATGTGCTTTCAAACTAATACGCAAAGAAGGCAATTGGGGTTGAGCAACCAAACCCGAGTTTGTATTCTGATAAATTAGAATAGTTTTTGAGGTTGAGAGGCTTTTAAGTCACACCACCACCTCATCTTATTTGGCACCTTCCTCTATCCATTCCACTTGGTAACCTATTGCACGCACCTTGTCTACTCTTTGTTAATTGCTCAATGATTTGGATAAACATCTTTTTTGGTTGTTTGGAATGGGTTTTTTATGTCTAGGGTTTAAGCCTAAAGTGGTGACATTTGGTGGACCAACCCCAGACCAACTTTGATATTTGTTTAGATTCATTTTACCTTCCCAGGTAGGTAACTTGTGAGTTTCACGCAACTTCACCTTTCTGAAGTACATCGACAATGATTGAGGGATGGTGGGGTAAAAAATTATTTAGGGACTTTTTGTCATTTTTTAAATTAATAAATGAAAAGTTACAATTTTTTCGGGTAAGTTACCGTTTGTTCCTTAAACCATGTATTGTTATCATTTTACATCTATAACTCTAAGTCATAGCAATGCCCACCTTCCTCCCGAATTTTCGATTCATAACACAACCTCTCTCTCTCCATTGAGAATTCCTTCGTTTTCATCACATTCCCGTTATTTTTGTCTTGTTTGTCATGAATACTCTTAATTGTAATTTTATGATAACATTTGGCCTAAGGTTGCGTTTGGATGAAGCTCCCAGATATGAGCTTGTGGTGGGAAGTCCGTTTTTGAAAATGTGGATCCAGGAAAGCTTCTTCCTCAGAGGTTGAGAGTTGTTTGGATGGAAAAAAGGCTTCCGAGAGTTCCATATGTCTTGTCGAAGTAAATTCCCAAATTACTCTAAGCTTTGATTAAATAAAAGTTTATGCAGATATATGCTGAAAATAAATGAGAGTAAAATCGTTACAAAAATTCAACAAGTTGAGGAATTAGCAGAAGCTCACCCCCAACTTCTCCTTGCTATACAAATTGCTACATTGAAATCCGCGATGAGAGTTGAGATTTTCAGCACCCACAACATGTTTGGATGTTGTTGACTTGCTATACAAATTGTAGCAGCTTCCAAAGCAAGAGCAGCTGCCAGAAGCTGCATCCAAACACAGTAGTTGAATTCATATTCGAGTCAAATGTATAACCAATCCGATATAAATCCGAGCCAAATACAATATTCTATTTAATTAGGATTTCACCACAAAGTTTTTATTAAAAGTATTCCTAGTAAACAACGCAAAAAGATTAAAAAGATAACATTAATGAATATGTAAAAAAAGATAGATTCCCAAGGGGGAGATGGAGCAAAATTACGAATCAAAAGTTTGAAAGGTGATTGTTATTGATTAGGGTTGTGTTTTTTACATTTTTATATATCCAACTAAAATAAAACGGTAGATCCGGATCCGGATAACAAGTGGTATGAATGACAATTCAATCATGATTTCATATAATCAGCATGAACCAGAATATAAAGTTGGTTCGAATACATTAATTACATGGACTCTTAGTTGCTTGAATTAGATTGCACACTAAACGTGGTTAACCCGAGTTGATGTGGTAGGGTTGAACCACTACATGAGACTCAGATTTGTGAACAAGGCTCGAATCCAATTTATGAGCACAAGTGCATCCTGTACCACTTTTGATGTCACACTCATACCAACATCAATTTAATTAGCTCACATGGATAGATAGATCAATTTACTCACGCTTCGTCATGGGCAACCAGATCAAATTGTTCAAGTGTGGCATGGTTGCTAACAAAATTATGTATATTTGTTATGTTTACGTAAGCTCTGAAATAACTAATTATATTGGAGCTTCATAAAATTTAAAGGGGACCTTCAACCCTCACATTTGCTCACCCTAATCCGCCTCTCTTCCACTTAAGCACAACATTTCAATTTTCAAAGCTCGGATGAGTAAACTAACTTTCGCCATTTATTAAACCCAAATTGACGTGGGATGTAACAAAAACATTTAACTTCTAATCGCAACTTATCGATCGACATGTCACACAATTTTTACATATGGTTAGGAGAATGCGACGTAGGTTAAATACCCATCCTATGATTAAGTTGTAACAATACGTAGATAGTAGAATATAATTACGTGAATTGTTAATTTAATAATTAAAAGTAACCATAACAATTATAAAAAAAGAGTAGTTATAGACGGACGCGCGCGTCACGGACGCGCCTTACGTGGATCTGTACAACTCAGATATTTTTCTTTGAGTCAGCGTCCAGTCAGCGAAATTTCTCTTCGCGCGTTTTGGTCTTTTTAAAAAACGCCGGTTCTTTAAGTTGAACGATTCATTTCCCAATACACAGATAAGACAGTATGCAGACCCTAGGACATCGTGCAGTCTCATTATTCGTGCAGAGCCCACACTTATCATAATAAAATATTTGTTTTTAAGTTTTACGTTGGATCAACTTAATTTGTCTAGCTTACTTTATGTGTGTGTGCAGTTTACATTATGTGTTTGTCCTGTTTACGTTATGTGTCTGTCCGGAATAAGTGTATATTGTTGTACGGAATAAGTGTATTTGCAGTCCGGAATAAGTGTATTTGTTGTCCGGAATAAGTGTATTTGCAGTCCGGAATAAGAAGAAAATGTGACCAGAAACGGAACAGAAAGTTTGTCCGGAATAAGTGTATTTGCTGTCCGGAATAAGTGTATTTGTTGTCCGGAATAAGTGTATTTGTTGTCCGGTTTAAGAATAAAGTGTGTCCAGAAACGGAACATAAAGTTTGTCCGGAATAAGTGGACTTGTTGTCCAGAATAAGTGTATTTGTTGTCCGGAATAAGTGTATTTGCAGTCCGGAATAAGTGTATTTGCAGTCCGGAATAATATATGGCTTCATTATTGTCGGAATAAACGAATCAATATATGGAATGCAATAATATGATGTCGAAACAAAAAAATATATGGAATTCAATATCACGTCCCCCGCAGGGGCTGCCGCCCCCTGCCACCCCCGCACAAACTCAACAAATCTCTCACTGTATATTTTACCCCACAAGAATTACGTTTAGGAAAAAAATAGCATCTCAGATTTCCATTACAAACACAAACACACACAAATTACAAAAATAATATATATTTTCCCAGTAAATCGGAAAGAAGATGTAAGACTTAAACATGACTGTCTCATTCACGCTGCTTACGTTGTCAAGAACCTTCGGAGTCGGCATCAGACGCTTCTTCGACGTAATATCTTACTCGAAATGGTGATTTATTACGGAGAGATGTACAACATAAACCGAACAGACGTAAGTCTTCACCACGGAGCGTTGACAAGAACATCGGGAAGTCTTCGCACCGTCCCATTCACGCTGCTTACGTTGTGAAGAATCCTGGGAATCGGCATCAGACGCTTCTTCGAAATGGTGATTTATTCTGGAGAGAAAGAATGAAGAAGAAAGAAAGAGTGTCATCATATTTGTATTTGGGTGGAGAGAGAGAACGTGCTGAGTTGAAACGTATTTAATGTGATTTGAGTGGTCATCAGGAAGAAAAAATAAAAAAACATTCACGCTTTGGCCACGTAAGGGCTGACATGAATGTCCACGTAGAACGCGTTTGTGACGCGCTGCGTTCAACAAACATTTCCCATAAAAAAAACATATCTCATGCAAATTTTCCTCCATCGTGGTGAGAAAAGAAGATTGAGTTCAACCGTACGAACAATTGGAACGTTCACATGCCGAAGTATTAATGCCAACATGCCTGTCCTTACTCGTGAGTAGAAGTGAGAATGTAGATCAATTCCCGTGTCATCACTCATCATCGCTTGAAAAATAGCTACGAGACTTGAGATCGTGTCACCAAACAAGACACGTCCACAGTTGTTTGCATGATTCATGCATACGACAGACACGTCCAATACTGTAGCTAATCGGATATCGTCAACTGCTACCATTGACTTCAGAGGCTTTTAAGTTTGAATCGATTGATTCCACTTTCTTGTGGTGTATCCATACGTCATTGTCATCAAGTTGGTCACGTTGAGATTGTATGTGGGGTTTTATATGTGATTTTGGATTTGTAGGGTTTTGTATTTTATACGTTGATTTAAATTATTGGAGCATTTTGGTGGGACTAAGCCAGTAAGGCTTTGATATTGGGTGAACTGTACTTTGTCCTATCATCGTTTTACACGTTGGCATATTATGTCTTAATTTTTAAAACGTTATAATTTGTCTCTCTTGTCTCTTTGCTACTTTTGATAAGTCTTCGAATGATCAAAATCGGAAAATCTAAAGTTACCATTAATTTTTTTCAAAAAATATTAAAAATAACTTCACAAACTATATTGTTTATTTTTAACATTAATATGTTTTACATGTTTATTTTTTCAAATTTTTTGGGGATAACTATCCATATTGGGTAGAAGGTAGTTTTGTCATTTTTAGAGTCAAAACTAGCAAAGATGGTAAAATACTAATAAGTGAAAGGACAAAGGACAAAATGCAACATTTTAAAGGTAAATCACTACTAGAAAAATTGGTTACACTGGCGGATAGTTATTTGTTGGTGCAACATCCATCAGTGTACGTACGTATCCACCGACGGACCTCTTTATAATCACCAACAGATTAACTCTGCCGGACATAATTTGTGTTTCTTTTCGTCAAATCAGGAACATACACCGACATATAGGTACCATCAGGAACATACACCGACATATAGGTACCATCAGTGTATGTTTCTGAAAAGGTTGACAACGGGAAAATAATATTTTTGGCACCAAGACCATAATTGATATGTCTGTCGGTCTTTACATACAAACATACACTGACGAATATATTTTGTTGGTGTATTGTTCGAAAATGGACATTTACTGACATAATCCCCATGTATACACTGACGATTAATGTGAACATTCATTGACGACTAAGACCATCTGCAACCATGACCAGAGTCAACCCGGTCATGAGCTTTCTATCTTTTCTCTCTCTCTTCCACATCAACTTTCTTTTTCATCCTCATAAGCTTTCTCTCTCCCAAACCTACTTTTTCCTCATTCCAACACTATTCACATCTTCACCACAACCCATCTCTCTCCTCCACATATTAAATCTTAATAATACCCTAAATCATTTAAACCCAATTATATACACACAAATATAAAAGCAAAAAAAAGATTAAAAAATAAAAACCAATAGGGACGCGCCGCGCACCAGTGAGGGGCTGACGACCCCGTTACGGATGCTCTAAGTTCCGTCGGTGAATCTTTATATCACTAGCTCGAGTCGGACTACCCCTCCACTCTCTTCTCCCCTAAATTCTTTATCAAACCAAACCAACAACAACGCTGCACCGCTGCCTTGAATGCCACCTTTCCTCCCTCCTCACCATTGCCTCCCCAACACGATGTCAAATATCATGCGCTGCCTCCCTTGACGCCGTTGCCTCACCTCTTCGGTAGTGTTTCCCTCTACTACCCCGCCAATCTCACTGATTGCGACCTCCCCTCACCAGCTCTCACCGACCACCACCGCCCCCAACCTCTTCCTCTTTCCCACCACCCCGTTGTAGGATCATTATGGGTCCTAATTCTAATCACTTTTAGGGTTAATTAACCTCTACTTGCTTAATCAAAGATGCATCTGAAATAATCAAACAAAAGCAAGTAAAGACAAGAAATTCAGCAAACCACAAAAGGCACTCGAAGATTTTATAGAGATTCGGCCTCCCGCATACTTCATCTCTTGCAAGCTCCGCTCGATCTCCCTCGAGCTTCGCCTACGTCTTCACTATCAATCTCGTTCCGGGATGATATTAAGCCTTTTATACCACAAGCTCCGCGAACAACCTCGCTTGCTTGATTTCTTCCTCTCACAATCCGAGAGGGAACACTTTGGTCTTTCACCAAAATCATTGCTTCTTGATAGGAAAATGAGTGGAACAATCACTCTCTAACTTGAGCACACTTATGATATGACAATGATCTAAAGTGTGGAAGTTTGACTTGAAGAGTAGGATTGAGGAATTTGGAGCTTGGGATTTTCTCTTAGATGTATGGGACAAAATTGGAGTGTAAGAGTTGTTAAATTGTGTCTTGATAACATCTATTTATAAGCTCTTAAGGAGTTATAGCCATTATGATTAACAAGGTAAGTGTTTGTGTAAGAAACACAAAACAGAAATCTGCAACACACAATCCAGGACAAGTTCGGTCGACCGGACGAGTTAAACAGTCGACCGGTAGGCAGTTGAGAACGTGGAACGGTCGACCGAGCAGGGAACAATCGAACGAATATAGGCTATGACTTAGGTTCACTTAAGTTATCGGTCGACCGAAAAGGTGAAACAGTCAACCGAAATCTTATAGGCACTGTGGGGTTTTATGTTCGGTCGAACAAAGTGTTTTGGACGATCGACCAAAAATCGACAAGCACTCTGGGGTTCGTGAGAAAGTGCCCTAACAGTCGACCGGGGTCTAGGAATCGGTCGACCGGAACCTAAGTTGATTTTGGGGTTTGTTTAATTTTATACGAATACGACAGTTGGTGTAATATGTCAAGTCTAATAGTCAAATGACACGTGTAGACGGTCAACCGAGAAGTTCTGAACGGTCGACTGATCGGGCTGTTAAATTCACTATTTGTTAAAAGATCAATCGGTCGACCGAAGGCAATTCAGTCGACCCAATTGGTACAGGAAGTTCTTGTTTATGTTTAGTGAATGTCGGTCTAGGTTTGTGTGACTTATTGAAGTCCAAATGATCTGAGATTTTGCGTGTGACTTCTATAAGGAACCTAGTGTGTGCTTAAGTAGTTTTTAACTCTTGTATACTCAAGTACACATAGTTCCTAAGACTCAAAAGAAAATATACATTACATGTCTTCAATAGCTTGATTACATGTCTTGACTTGAATTCTTTTCTTCCTTGATTCTTGACCACTTGTAGAAATTAGCACAATACAATATATATATGTCATGCATAATGTGTGCTACTCTATATTGATTATAATTAAGATTAGGTTGATTAAATCATCAAAATATAGATTAAGGCCAAAAAGCAAACACCCTGTATCCCTCCTCTCCGACCGGTCACCATCCCCACCCCTGACCAACCATGTCCCCTCACCACCACCAGACCACCCACCTCCACCTCCACCACCACCACCTACCTCCACCTCTTTTAGGTTTTTTTATTTAAATCATGTAATTAGTTTTATTAGTAATTAGATTAGAATGTGATTTTATAGATTTTGTTAATTATATTTTATCAATTAATTACTTAGATTTTGTTATTGGTCTGAATTATTGTTTCGAGTTGAGTTATTGCAAATGTTCTATTTTATGTCGAGAGTGATATCAAGCGTATATAGATCCATTGTGAATGAGAAATGAAAGAAATTCAATTGTATCAATTTGCCCTGTCAAATTGCAAATACTTAGGGGGGGTTTGTGCAGTCGGATTCTGAGGGAATCCGACGGAAACGGAATTTGGATTCCGGTTGACTCCGGAAAGGGGGTTGTTTGTGCACGGAGACATGAATTTCGTTGAATTCTGTGATATGTATAATTTTTTTTTTGAGTTTTCCGTCACTTTGAGGTCGGAAATCCACAGAAACCAAATTTTTTCGGTCGACCGTCAAACATTCGGTCCACCGAAATGATTGTAACCGATGACCGAACATATTTTGGTCCACCGAATTCGTAACTAAAATAACCCGTTCGGATGACCGAACTTAGTTCGGTCTTTCGTTTATGTTCACTCGGAGAAGTCTCTTTTCGGTCGACCGAAACTAGTTCGGTCGTCCGTTTTCCTTATCCAAACTGTTGGATTTTTTACATTGTGTTTGGTTTTTATTTTTAGTCCAAACCGAAGACCCCCGACCGACCCGTCGCAGTGGACATAAGAAGTATGAGCAAACAACAGAAATCCTTCTTCCCCAAATCACTTCCCAACGCATGCACAAACAACAAAATTCAGTCAAAGGGAAACTGTTTTCCACTTGATTTTGTTTTTTTCCTTTACTTTCCTGTTGAATCCGAAAATCACTTTCCGTCACTTTCCACACTACTAACACCCCCTTAATATCAAATGTGTTTGCAAATGTAAAATGTTTTTTGAACTAATAAGTTGATAGCGTTAATCAGAATTCCAAGACACTCTCCAAAGCTAAGTTACACCATTGTTGCATCAGGATCAGAATCTTAATCAATTAAAACTACTGGCATTGGTACTGAGTTAGACTCCTGATCAGAAAGCTGAGGTAAAGATAGCAAGAAATTTGTGATATTATTTCTGAAATGTAAAACAAGGGATTGAGTAAAAAAGTGTCAAGAGCAATCGATGCAAAAGACTGTGGGGGTCGATTCCTTGCATGATAATCATGTCAATAATGACATGAAATGGTTTCCTAACTAAATGTAAATTAGTTAGAATTTCAGTAAGTTAGAATGTCACTTTTTATTCCTTTTAGACTTTTAGTAGATGTTATGTTTAAAATATTGATTTTTAAGAGACAAGTTGAGGAGATAAGTGAAGTTAAACACAAATTTTATCCTGAACGGCTAAACATCGCCCCAAAATTACTTAAATCGCCCCTTGAAATTACCAAATTGCCCTTCCTCCTATTTTTGCTTATATATCTCACAATTTCACTCTTTTTTCAAAACTTTCTCTTCCTATACCTACTACACAAGATTACGAATGTCTCGGAGGCCAGGGAAGCAGCCAGCAGTTCCCCCGGTGTACCCGTATGAGGTAACATTACGTTATTTATTTGTTTTTTTTAAAAAAAAAAAAAAAAAGTCGTCGGCGTCCGAGGGAGACGCCCCCCGCATGGGGCGGGCGTCCGAGGAAGCCGCTCCCCCCATAGGGGGAGCGGCTTCCTCGGACGCCCGCCCCATGCGGGGGGCGTCTCCCTCGGACGCCGACCCGTAGTGGGAGACGTCTGCGGAAGACGTCTCCCCGATGGGGGAGACGTCTTCCGAAGACGTCTCCCCGTAAGAGGAGGCGTCTCCGACAGACGCCTCCACCTTGTGGGAGGCGTCTCTCGCAGACGCCTCCTCCTTTTTTGTTTTTTTAATTAATAAATATCATAATTACTTTAATAAATAGTGATAAATCAAAAAAATTAATTTAACAAATTCTTATTAAGTTTAACATTTGTGATATTTAGTTTTAACAAATTTTGATTTAGTTTAACAATTGTTTTAATTTAGTTTAACAAATTTTGATTTAGTTTAACAATTTTGATAATTTAGTTTAACAAATTTTGATTTAGTTTAACAATTTTGATAAATATGATAATTTAGTTTAACAAATTTAACAAATTTGTATTTAAAATTTCAATTAACAGTCATCGGGTCACAGTGGAGGGAAAGGCAAGTCGATACCATTACACGCCTTCCGTTCTTTAGTTGATGATTCAGCACCGCGTCATCCACGTAGACGGGGGATATCTGCTTCGGTCAGGAGGGAGAGGGAGGCATTACGTCATCGTGAGGAGGAGGATGATTCCTTCGATGATGAGCATGTGGATAGTTTCGACGACGAGAGCGACGATGATGGCCCGTATGAGTTAGTGCGGCCGGAGGTGGAGAGGCAGGGGGATTATAGCGGAGGACGTGGTCGAGCGGGTACTTCTACTTCCGCCGGATGGATGGTGCGGAAGGGTAGGGGTGGGAGGTTTACGACCGGGGATTCGAGCTCGTGCACTGTTGATCCCCGCGCTCAGAAGAAGAAGAGGGTCCAGGACGATTCTTGGATCGTGAGCAGTATGACGCCTGGTGGTCCTTTAGATGGGAGCGTCATTCCTAGTTTCTGGGGTCACATTGCTAGACGGATCTGGGACGGAGAGGATCGGAAGGTTCTGAAGTGCCATAATCGGCACAGAGCCTGTACAGCACTACAGGGTTGGCGGTCTACACTGAGTGCTGATATCAGAGAGGAGATTAGTGCCACGCATTTGGGGCACTTACCGTACAGCATGTTCCCTTATCTCGACATGCCTTTGATTTCGGCGTTTGTGGAGCGGTGGCAGCCTGACACCAACACTTTCCACATGCCTTTCGGAGAGATGACGATCATGCTTCACGATGTTTTCCAGATCCTGCGCATTCCTGTGGATGGTCGTCTGGTTAGTGCTCAGGGGTCGACGTCTGAGCTGAGGTGTTATGTGGCAGAGTTGCTTGGTGTCACACCTGATGGTCTGGCGAGAGATACAGCTTTATGGAGTGGTGGTGGTGTCGGCATCGACTCCCTTGAGGACCTATGCAGACGGGCACGACCTCCGCGGGCCGATGATACACAGTTGACGGCGTACCTATTCTTGATGCTCGGAGCCGTCTTGTTTGTCGACAAGAGTGGTTGTCGGATCAGACCACGCGATCTACTGGAGGCTAGGGACCCGGAGACCGTTCGTGAGTACTCGTGGGGGTCAGCGACGTTGGCATACCTGTACCGGCAGCTTGGGATAGCTAGCCGTGCGGATTGTTCTGGGATTGCAGGTTGTCTTACGCTGCTGCAGGCGTGGATATACGAGTACTTTCCTGCATTCCGCCCGCATCGTGAGTGGAAGATTATCGACGAGGGTCATCCACGTTCGGGTATGTGGGCTGTCCGGAGCGAGGACAAGAGCGATGGACGATTGCGTTCCATCCGCGCACGGCTTGATCAGATGACTGCATCAGAGGTATCAAACTTTACACCATTTATTTAATTTTAAGATGTATTATTATTAATGTGTTAAACTTTAGGTGGAGTGGTTACCCTATGGTCCTGACCCAGCAGCGGATGTCCCGAGGACTTTATTGATGGGTCTTATTCGTTATCGGGATATCATAGAGCCTTATATGCCCGATCGGGTCTTGCGTCAGTTAGGATATGTTCAGGTGATCCCGGTTGACATTCCGACACCAGAGCATGCGGTGCGGTCTGCGACAGCAGCGACGTACGACGTCAGGTTCCCCGCTTCGACAGCGGAATCGACTTGGCGGACATTTCCGAGATCATGCAGATTGTTCCTTGGCGACTTCAGACGTAGTCGCGACCCCTCCGAGTGTGATGCACGTTATCTTGATTGGTTCGGTAGTTACTCACATCCTATCATCGTCCGTGGTGCCTCCCGGAGAGCAGATCGACCACCAGATAGGACGTGTGGCGATCTGGTAATTTTTTCATTTTATCTATATTTATTTGTACCGTATAATTTGTTAATGTACGCTAATGTTATTGTTATGTGCAGTGGATGGGTAAGATGATATGGGCTGTAGACCCAATCTTGCAGATGAGGGATGAGCTGCCAGACGATGCCAGAGCTGCATGCGGAGATTTGGATGAGATCATACACTCGTGGCATACTCAGTTAGGCATCTCCGACCATGATTCGGATGATGAGTAGGTTGATCTGTTGTACCGTACTCTTAGTATTTGCATTTATATTTGTTTATCTGTTGTACGCTTAGTATTTGTGTTTGCTTATCTGTGGTACGCTTAGTATTTGCATTTATATTTGTTTATCTGTTGTACGCTTATTGTTTGTATTTGTGTTTTGCTTATCTGTTGTACGCTTATTATTTGTATTTGTGTTTGATAACCTGTCGTACTATTATATATAATGCAAATAAAGCAAACATATCAAAACATATTACATAATAAAGCAACACTATATAATGTACAAACATATCAAAACATATTACATAATTATACAAACATATCAAAACATATTACATAATTGTTGCCAATATGCTATCCTATTTTGGTACTCCAGCTCCCATCCAATAACACTCTCATCTCGTATTTGATACCACAGAGTCGCTATAGGAGGTACGGGGAATCCCTCATTCAATTCCAAACGAATGTAATGAGCGTAACTCCCTAAATGAGCAATAATCAACTCTCTGCACGGTCTCGTCACGGTAGGCGGACTCTCCCAAGGTAGAACTGTAAGACATGGGTACAACGAACCATCATTTCTGAGAGAGAAGAACATAACTGCACACTTGTAAAAATTTGCAATGGGAAACAAGTCCGTCCACGTCTCCATATAGTGATTCTCGCCACAAGGTCCCCCGCCCCAATTAATCCGGTGACGAGCCTCCGCCACACCGTCGTAGTATACGTGCTCATAAAAAGATGGGTTCGCAGCTATCTCATTTGAAATCGAACGACGGGCGAGTTGCCAATTGTCTTCACCTCCGTGGAAAACATCGGCGACACATCGAAATCCACAGTTTCCATCAGCACGTACATCATTCCACTGGTGTAGGAATGGCATAATGATTCCTGGAATTCTATCTCCATATGGGAAGTCGTCTACGTCAGCCCGGCCAGTCACTACAATATGAACAAAAAATACAGTTACATATAATAACAAAAGATACATATTTACTGAAATAAATAACAAAATTATAATAATAATAAATATAGGGATGGTATACCTGATCCTCCCCTCACAGACGAAGAACCAGAAGATCGACCACGACCTTTGCTTCCACTACCGGAAGAACGACCACGACCTCTACTCCCACTACCTGAAGATCGACCACTACCTCGCTCTGCATACTCAAACGCACTAGGGTCCCGTCGTGTCGACTTTCCCCTTGGTCGACCTCGTAGCTTTGTTATTACTGCAGGCTCTTTCAAATTCGAATGTTCGGGGTGTAGCTGCTCGAATAAAACCCGAGAGGCAGATCGAATTACGGTAGGGTCACTTCCTGCAATCTCATCAACCAGACTGCGAAAATGTTCGGCGTCTTGAGCTGCCTGAGACACAAACTCTGCGTTCCCGGCTCCTTCCCCAATGACAAGTGTCCTCCAGAACGGATGAATCTGCTCTAAGTAAATTCCGTTTTCTGATTCAAGACATCCACGGATGGTACATGCGCAAGGTATCCCATGAGAAGTCAGAAAAGCGCACTCGCAACGATATTCAACTTCATCATCTAACTGTTGCATTCTCTTCACCTCCTGACTCAGCAACTGCAAACAGTGATGCGAAACTCTAACATTTATGTGACGATATAGAGCATGTCCGAAATTAGTCAAATTTCGCCGTCTCGAGTCTTCAAGAAAGTTTCGAATATTCGTCAGCTGCATTTCAGTAGCCGCGTTGACGCGCTCGAAAAGAGTGTCCAGAGCTGCAGTCGATGTAGAAATCCACTCTTTTAGAGCCGAATGAGCACTTTCGACCCTACAATTCGTGGTGTTCCCAAAATGAAGGACTTTGTTCGTCCAATTCAGCACAAACTTTTCTTTATGCACCAACCACGTGGTGTCCAGATACTCCGTGATAGCCGGCCACGATATATACAAATCTTTCAGAGCATACACAGCTCTATCATACTCGGCTTCTGAAGTAGAAAGCATGATCTTCCTCCATCTTCCACGCCTCAAAGTCTCTGCCATCTCCTTATTCTTGCCGAATACGTGGTATGCGTAATTCAATACGTCTTTGTTGATGTGCCATGTGCAGAGTAAATGAGCAGAGTCAGGAAAAACCTCTCTCACTGGTCGCATAAGGCCTAACTCCCAGTCTGTTATTATTGCAGTCGGGCTGACAGTCCCCAATAACAGATCTCTCAACTTCTCCATCACCCACAAATAACTGGAGTAAGATTCATCCATCAAAATCGCATATCCAATAAGGAAATTCATGTTTGCTGGTGTGACCCCAATCATTTCGAACAAAGGCATCTTATACTTGTTCGTCTTGTAAGTCGAATCCATGCAGATAACGAAAGGATATGTCCGCAACAACTGGACTGACGTCGGATGTGCCAAAAAAGCGTGAGTGACGACATCAGTTTCTGGATCCGCCATAATCCAATGTAAGTACTCACACTGCACTGCTTGGTAGAGAAACTGCTGGACGGGATTCCGATCTTCAGATTTTGTCCTCCTCATGTAATCTCTGAAATTATAAATATGCCTTTGATTTGGATTGTCCTCCGGGAATTTTTCTTTTACTGCCTTCAAGATGTTCCGTGGTTTTGCTTGCGCCTCTGTCATATCACGAACAATCTTCTTCGCCCCAGAACTTAGACCACTAATTTGACGATGACCCTCTGGATAAACTGCCAGTCTGTGGTTGTGATGTCCGTGAGCACTATTAAAAACCACAACCCATCCATCACGATCCCGTCGCTCCACCACTTTTATTAAGAAACGGCAACCGCAACCCTTTCTTTTGGTGTTTCTTCGAAGTGCAGTATCCATATCCCGAGACTCCATTTGATTTCGCCGGTCGCATCTCAAATAACAATCCATCCGACTATCTGATCTTGTTTTGTACGACGACACGACCAAAAAAAACCCAGCTCCGATAGCTACTTGTTTGACCCATTTACATGCTTCATCGATTGTTGCAAAGATTTGTGTAGTTTGAAATAACTCACTGTAATCCACTCCATCACCACCGAAATCTGGAACCTACAAAAATAAAATCGAAATTAAAAAAATAAAAAAATAAAATCGAAATTAAAAAATTTAAAAAATAAAGTCGAAATTAAAAAAACAAAATCGAAATCAAAAAAAAAAAAAAAGGCGTCTGTATTAGACGCCTACCCCATGGATGGGGCGTCTGTGTTAAACGCCTTCCCCAACGGTAAGGCGTCTGCGTAGGACGCCTTGCCGTAGGGTAGGGCGTCTACTACAGACGCCTTACCCATGGGGAGGACGTCTACATAAGACGCCTCTCCCATTGTGTAGGCATCTGCGTTAGACGCCTCGGCCATGGGGAGGGCGTCCTACGCAGACGCCCTCACCATGGGGGAGGCGTCTAATGCAGACGCTCGGCCCAAAATTTGCCCCGCGCCAGGCTTACCTCACCCGATGTATCACCCTCGTCAGACATTTTCGTGGTGTTTTTACTGATAAATTATGAATATACAAGACCATAGGCCTTATTTATAGACACGGGACGATATGGGTATTAAATATATTGTTAAGGGCAATTTGGTAATTTCAAGGGGCGATTTAAGTAGTTTTGGGGCGACGTTTAGTAGTTCCCATTTTATCAAATATAAGTTTAAAATTATTTTCAAGTAAAGAATGTCCATCAGCTATGAGCCTTGACATTCCCACTCAAAGTGCAAATATTATCTAAACCTATGGAATATAAAATCAAAGACAAATATGGAAGGTGGCGGTTGAGTACGAAGCATCCGAAGTTACCGAGTGAAAGTTGGTTGAACATGACTTGTGCTGGAAAAGATAGCTAGTCAAACGATTATCGTTGACCCTCTTAATTAAGTGATGATATTAGTGGGTCTCTTGATAAAGAAAAATTATAATGTGCACAATGCAACTTGAGTTAAGTTACATAGTTATGATTAGCTTAAAGAGATCAAGAAATGAATATAATATAAAGGTGACACATTTCTATTTTGTATATGTTCTTAATATCATGAGGCAAGGGACGGACACAAGTGGTGCACTTACATCACTAAATGGATCGTGTTTTGGTTCGGGTGGAATAAAGACATCTATGCTAATTGAGTAACTATAATGTGTAACTAGATACCACTTATAGTTTGAGATATTAAGTTTTTAATATCCTAGCCAATTTGACTTAGATCCTCCTATAGGTCACACATAAAACTGGGAAATAAGAGGGTTGATTTTAAGTTCATATGATGTGTCGGGTTTCATGTGAAAATATGACACATATGGTGAATTAATTAAAATCAATATGTCATGAGAATTGACATAATTAGAATCATAATAAATTCATATGAGGTGTATATATTATGGGGTGTAATAATTTAATATTACATAGGATAATATATTACATAAGATGTGAATTTGCTAAAAACCCCAAAAGATCAAATTTTGTTGGAAATAAATCCAAAATTTGACAAAGGCAAAATCAGGATCAAACACGGTGAACCGTTCATGGTTCGGTCGATCGGGGTATCTTCGGATCGGTTAACCGAATGAGGAACGTGTAAGCACAATTGGTTGACCGAAATTGTCTGGAGTGCCTGGACAATCGGGTTCGATTAACCGAGTGTGAACGGTCAACCGAGAAAGAGTATTTCGGTAGACTGAAGGTGACGCAGTTATTCGATGACTATGTCCCAGGAGAGATTCTGGTGGTTCAACGGTCGACCGAGTAAAAGACGTGGTTCGTCCGAATTTTTCCAGGGAATTTTTCTCATGCAGATTCGATCGACCGTCTGGCTTACGGTGCACCGAACACGTGTTAAAACCGAGTGGTTCAGTTGACCGAGTAATTCTCGGTTCACTGAACAGAACGATTCTGCCTGAATTATTAAGAGACTAATTAAATCATGGGTGGATTAATTCCAGATTAATTAAAACGTTTTTAGGGTGCTTATGTAGCAATTAGAGATTAATATTAGGAGAGAAAAAGCAAGAGATCATGACTAATGAATAGTTCTTGATAAGGATGTTTTGAGAGCCTATAAAAGGACCTCTCCTCGTACTTGTTTATGTTAATGCAAAAATTATTTCTCTCATTAATCTCCCCTCTAATCACCACGAAATTCTCTTAGTAATTTTGAGTTTAGGAGATAAAAATCTCAGGAGCTCAAAGAGGGGTTATTATCTAGATTCTAAACCTTATTAGAGATTGATTGACTAACTTCTTTCTCTCTAATCTTGTTTAGAGTTTGGTGAACACTCAGAGGCAAATCCGTGGACGATTCAACGGGCAACACGACTCCGGATCTTCAAAAAGGTTTTAGAGAACCTTTAGGTATGATTCTACATTTGTGGTTTATTTTAATAAATGTAGGGTCGCATGATATTAGAATAAAACACAAAGTTATGTACATAAAATTATTGAAAGTATGAAATCGATCTTGTATGTTGTATTAATGTTTTTTAAATACATACATACATAGGGACACAAAATCCTACAGTGAGTACGGTAAAAAAATCTTGTATAAGACATAGTCGAATTAGACGATATTAATCTGGTAGATTTTGTTAGACTTGATTTCAAACCGTTGGTGAAGTAATACATTTTTTTACATCTACGACCACGAATGTAACGACGAACCACATGATTGAAATAGTTGATTTGTAATTCATAAATTTATTATGTAATTGATGATAAATTACATTAGTTCATAATTCAGGTATGACTAGACATTAGTTTTCATCGATAGATAGTGTACTTGGGGGAGGTGGTGATGGGCGTAAATCGACGACGTCATTAGGATGATGCCTCAACAGTAGATACCCCTGGAGTCAACGACGGTACAGTCGATCCTTCCCAAAGTGGGGATGTTCCTAGCACTTCAGCCTCTGGTAATAAAAGATAATTAGAATACAATATTTTCCTGATTTGAAATGCTAAGTTATCCTTTGTATACGTGCATCCAGCACGAGCAATGGTCGTGGTTACATACGACTTCTGGAGGATTGGAACTCGATAGTTCTTGCGGAGATCAAGTTTACATCGGAGGGCGTCCCGAATGGAAAACGCAAAACGCTTTCAGAACTTCATCCTGGCGATATCCTAGAGGACACATGTACCTCCTCTGCGTTATTGGAACTGAAGGTTTGTGCCAAAGAGTGACAAATAAGTGGCATCAAAGCAGTTAACGGTAATATTACATACGTACTTAAGTTATATTATTATTAATTTCAATTTTACAGTAATCAGATTTTTTTCTTAGGCACATGTACGGTTCTGGAGGGGTTTAGAGCCTAGAATATGACGTCTCTGAACAAAAAAATGGAAGGAAAAAAGTACCATTTGTACCTTGGTGTGGCAAACTTGGATATGAGAGATTGACAGCTAGATCGTCACATATTTCAATTGAGGGATTGGTCCACTCTTCTGGAAGTGCAGCGAGACGTTCAAGGTACATTTATAATATATTTTAATTAATTTATAGTCAATGTATGAAAATAATAATAATTTTGTATCTTTCGTGATGGAGAAGAATAGCGAGACAACTAAAAAACTAGTGTGGTACAAAGTCTGTTGTGCGACATAGGGAGAAGATGGTAATATTTAATTTCAATTAGTAAATTCTTATAGATTCAATACAATTTTTATATAAACTTACATTTTTTTTATTTTTAATGGTATTGCAGATTGTGGAAAACCCAAACGCTCCCGAGCCTACTGGTATAGATATGTACATTTGGTTGCATGTCAATAAGAACCCAAAAGAAAATTTATCATTGTTTATATTCACATTAGTTTTCAATTGCATCTGTTATTGGGTTGCATTCATTTATAATAACTGATATTTTCTGCTTGCAGAAAAGATTAAAGTCTCTACGAGGACTGGGTGAGACAAGCTCTCAATGCTCTATCACTTCGGTGGCTGCCACCGAGGACCCAGTCAGGAGTCTTACAGGCACAAACGAGTGAAGATGTACTCCAGTCTTGTCACCCCCATGGACATGTACGAACCTCATGGGACGTCATCCCAAGCAGAGCCCAACGCTAGATCGGAAGTTGAGCATCGTTTGTGAGAGAGTCAGGAGCTAAAGCGAGTGAGTAGCGAGCTAGCGGAGGCGAAAGTAAGCTTGCGACCATGCGGTCAACCATCGAATTTTTGATGGCAAAGCGGGTTATAAGTATTAGGTATTGTATTCGTAAATTAGTAATGTGCATTCCATTTACTACGTTTATAGGAAGTATAGTCTTAATGTATAATTTATTGTAATGTACAAATATTAATATCACATACAATTGCACACCATCGCCACCGCTAAGATGAGATGACAATTATGGACCATCAAGCAGAGCAAGCACTAGAGGTTTGATGACTTGGTGTTTGTGTTATTTGTCTACTTTTATTATTGTCGGACTTAGTTTGCTACTTTGTGAATTGAAAACTTGAATTTCAGAATAGTTACACGGTTTTGTATGCACTTGTTTATTGTTGAACGAATGTTGTGTTGTGGATGGATGCATATATCAGCTTTTCAGGTTATATGTTTGTGGATGAATGCATGAATGTGTTGTTGATCAATGATGAAAATTATTGTTTCTTTTAAGACGGGAATTCAGAACCTGGAAATAGAAAATAGGCTTTTCTGGGTTCTGGATGGAACTTACACCAACATATATGTATCTGTCAGTGTAAGTCCCGTCAATTTGTTGGATAACCTACACCGACGGTACTTATTTGTCGATGAAAGTTATCCGACAAATTCACCGATGAGACGTAACTGTCAATGTAGGTCGCTATCCATCGGTGATACTAGGGAGGAAGTATTAGTCGATATATCTTACACCAACGGATACATCCGTCAGTGTTCTTCGCTTCGACGAAAAAATGAAAAAAAATTGGCGAACAATTTCACACCAAAATTAAAGTCGATGACATTTATCCATCAGAACGTTCATCGGTGTAACTAAACACTGACGCAAGCAACACCTATGGTAGGTGTATATGTCGGTGTAGGTGGGACATACACCGATAGATAGATACCGTCGGGGGAAGATTTGTTATGCCATAGTGACCATGCTGATTGCAATTATGTTACTACATTATGGTCGAGCGTATGAGCTTTAACTCCAAGACCGCCGTTAAGCTCGTACATTTTGAAGACTTTTAGAGGCAGAAGAGCTTCTGAAGCTAAAGCTGCTAGTAGGGGTAGAACCAGAGAAGTAACATTTGTGACCCGGACTACTAAGAAGATTGAACTCCTCGGTGTTGGTGGGTAAAAAGTCTTCGTCTTAAAAGAGAAGGATGTAGCTTAAAGGTGGTCAGCTACTCATACTCAGTTATGTAGAGATTATATATAAATCTATGCATGGGAATCGACGAGACTTGTCCTTATAAGGAAAAAGGGCTATAACACTCGACCTGCGAGGCCCAGGCTAGTACGGGTGTAAACGGGTCAGGTATGGGTACAAGTATGACCATACCCGCCTAACTAAACAGGTACAAGTATGGGTATATACCCGTTTAAATATTGTTATACCCATACCCGTCCCAGACCCGTTTAATAAACGGGTATAGGGTAGGTATAACGGTTATAATTTTTGCTAACAAAATGTATACTTTTGCTAACAAAACTCAACTTGGAAGAATCTAATCATTGGATGAGAATGATTTAAGCAAAAAAGATGCAAAATTTACAATATTTAGGATTAAGATTAAGTCAAAATGATGAGAAATCACCAATTTTCTGACAAACAAGCCTCGAAACAACCATTTTTGCCAACAAAAACCTCATTTTTATTATTTTAACTATATATTATATATTAATTAAATAATTAAATAGGTAAACAGGTATGGGTAGAGGTATACCCGCACACGCCCCATTTATTAAATGGGTAAAACGGGTATGGGTAAATAAGTATAATTTTTTAAATGGGTACGAAACCATACCTGTACTCGCTTATTAAACCCGTTTACCCGCCCCAGTTACACCCCTACATGCTAGCATCCATCCACAGCGCTATAGTTGGTCATGAGTACATAATTGGCCTTTAATAACTCTCCATACAACTTTCACATGTCTTGGGACTCGGTGTCGGTGCCAAATCAAATTCGCCCAACCCTTTCCTCTTTATACTCCATCTCACCCTCCCGTGCTAACGGACGAAGTGTGGTTTTTCAAAAAAGGTATGATAAACGAAAATGAGTGTCGTGGTGGTGGTGCGAGATGACGATTTCTCATATCATATAGAGAGAGGAATAAAGGTGCAGATCTATTGATTGACCATAGATGCAAACTAATCGACCGGGAGCAAAAAGAATACCAATAGTTGGACGAGCGAAATGTGTCATGGAGTTCAGAATATCCCGAATGAGAGTGAAGACAATAATTGAGAATTCATTATCAAAACTTCCTTTGTAGTACCCTACAACCAACTGATCCAGATAAGTGTCATCGACAACATTGTCTCTTTCTGTATGCATTGTGAACACGGATTTTGAGCGTCTTATCTTCTTTCTCTGGAGAATCCCAAATCGCTCCTGGGGAAATCCCTCCAAAAATACTTAAATACATCTAAAATACCTTTAAAAATATCTTAAAAAATTAAAAATATATAAAATTAACAGGCTCGGGGGCCTTGCCGATAGTGAATAGTGCAAAGTGTTAGCGAGTAAAAGGATACGAAGACAAAGTGTAATTAACTATATGATATATTTGCCGTTAGAACCACTTTCTAATAGAGTTGGTAATGCTTAAGTAATGTCAATACTCAATGGTTATTTGCTTAAGTGCACTTGCAATAGCTTGATATTGTAGTTATGCACTTGAGTTTGAGTATTTACTTGGGAGCACTTGTGAAACTTACAAAATTAGTTTGGTACATATGTAAACACGTGGGTCCCACTCCCGATTGGTGCTCCATTAGTTTTATCTTATTGAATATTTTGCATATGGACCCATCTGGGAATATTATATTCTAGTTAGTTCATTTAACTTTGTTTAAATCGGTACTACAATGGAATTAATCAAATTTAAGCTCATTCCCGATATTAGCAACAATAAAATTCCAAATAATTTTTACAATTATTTTTCAAGTTTTTTGTTTAATTCCAAACCATGAAAACAAGTAAATATTTAACCAAGTTAAACAAGAGTTTTATTGAATTAATTGACTTGCTTGGTGCATCTTCACCTTCCTTATCCACTCTCCTTAAACTCACACAAAGAAAGAAACAAAAATCCAAAGCACAAATAAACATGGGAATTGGGCCGGCACAACCCATCATGCCAGCGGGCCGGTTCGTGCCGGACACGACCCGTTTTGACAAATACTGGCCACCGTGTCGAGACGGGCCGGATTGTGCCGACACGACACGGTTCCCACCTTTAAGCACTAATATCCAAAGTCCCAACTCGACTCCAAATTCAACGCCTTCATCACCGTTGGCGACCTTGCCGCCGACATCGTCACCAATCCCCCGTACCCTAACCTTTCTTCTCCTCACCTCCATTGTCTCACCTCTTCATCCTCACCTTCGTCTCCACCACCACGCCATCCCATCCATGTAATGACCCCTCCTCCTCTTCTTAACTAACCCCCCTTATCCTCCCTCGCCTACCTCCTTCCATGCTCGGACCCCGACCACCTACTCACTAGTGCAGAATTGGCTTTACTCGTCCCCAAATAGACGTCGGCCGTTACAACCACCAACGTCTAGTGTGGAGAGGACAGAATAGACGTCGGTTGTAATGGAAGACGACGTCTATGTGACATTTTAGACGTCGGGTTTTGGAATAACACGTTTGGCCGACGTCTATACCTTATAGACGTCGACCTATAGACGTCGGTTGTTTGTTTACCTTTTATATTCGACATCTATAGGGTATAGACGTCTCCCTATAGACGTCGGACGTAATGGACGATCGACGTCTATACTCCATCCACATAGACGTCGAGGTATAGACGTCGGTGTTATATAACATCCGACGTCTATAGGTCTTAAAGAAATCGGACAGACGGTTTTCTTTCATTCATTTCAAACGAAACCCACCCAAACCCTAGCCGTCCCGCGACCGAACTCTCCTCCGCGACCAACCTCCGACCGATCCGCACCGTCTCCGGCACCGCAGCGAGCTCCCAAACTCTCCTCCACATCTCCGACCCTCTTCTCCTTCTTCCCCCGTCTTCCTTCGTCTCTCTCCACATGTAAGTTAGTGTGAAAATATTTGATGGAAATGATAAAATATTCATGTTCGTTTCAACAACTCATGTTACGTTTCATTTACTAGACAAATCTTGAATGAAATTCACTATTTTTATGATGTTCCAAAATGTGATATCATAATACGATAACATTACCATATTACTTGACACAGTTCATATCGGTTCAACAACTTGTATTATATTTCATTATGTCTCACGCAGGAAGCTTACATTTGCAAAAATAAACTTCGAACTTACTTTGAACTTTCTGGTCTTATGTGAATGAACACAAACATGCCTAACAATTGATTCATAGACGCACAAATTGATTTTGTCTCTCACTTTTTAGATTGAAAAATGTCGTTTAAAAGTATGGTAAATGAGAACTATTAGAATTTAGAACAGTACCGGTTCCTTCATCTAAAAAAAGTGGAAGAAAGTGTGTTTGCATGTCATTATGTTTATTACAAAAGCATACCTAAACAAAAATGTTTAGAAATAATAATATCCCATTAGACGATAATTCCGGAATTATATATGTGTAGTTTTCTATGGGTTTGCATAAAAAGTGTCCAAATTAGAATAAATCTTTAGTTTAGTGAGTTCATACATTTATTTGTGTTTATTTATGTTTTGTCTAGTTAAATGTTTATTTATGCTGAAAAAAACTTACTTTGTTTAGTTAAATGTTCAATTTATAATAACTCATTGCCCCCCTTAAACAACTTGTCCTTTAATAACCCAAAGCAAAAGATTAGACAATATTTGTTAAGTCATTCATCATATAGGATTTGCATGCATTGTATTTTTCGATTATTTACGATTTCTGTCGTAGATTGCTGGCGTAAGGTACGTACTATCTTTCACTCATCATTCATTAGAAAGCACGCATTAGTTAGTAGGACTTGCATTGGAACAAGAGTGAGGTGAGTGTTTGTTTGGTGTGTTGTTTGTTAGATTAAGGTATGAAAAACACTTAGGGGGCAGTCACCTATAGGAGATGAGGTGGGGGATTTCATCACCCTTTCCTTGGCCCAGAAACCACTTAATAAAAGAGCCTTAATAAAATCAATTAGACGTTGGCCCCTAGGATTTTCGGACGCATTAAGGAGAGGAAACCGTTTAAGACCGTTATGGCCTGAATGTCGTTGCCCATCTAGTCTCCCTGAGATTTTAAGAACCTCCGGGTTCTTGATTTCCTATAGATTAGTGGTCCTCGATGTTTAAGACTGTTTCGGCCTGAACGTCGTTGCCCATCTAGTCTCCCTGAGATATTAGGGACCTCCGGGTTCTTGATTTCCTACAGACTAGTGGTCCTCGGTGGGACCTCGAAGTTAGACGTCGTCTATTACTAAGGACCTATAGTGGACTTTAGGTTTGTTTTGGCCTTGATTGTTTAGTTAGATTTCTAACCTTCCTTATTCCACGCTAGATTAAGGACTTCATCTCTTCTCCTCTGAGTCATTCTTTTCTCATCTTAATGTCTCCGAATCTTCTCATCTACAAACACATTCTTTTAAATTGAAATTTTATTTATTTTCTTCAATAATAACTATCATTTTTGCTTCTATTTAGATTGAAATGGATCGAGAGTGGATAGTTTCAAACAGATTGAGTGATGAGTATGAGAACGGAGTGAATATGTTCTTAGAGGTTGCCAAAAAACATTCTAAGAAAATGAAAGACAACGACATGGCGTATTGTCCGTGCAATAAGTGTCATAATATGTCAGTGTTGACTTTTCGGAAAATGAAAGATCATTTGTTTGAGAAAGGTTTCGACCCAAATTACAGACGGTGGATATGGCACGGCGAAAATGAATCATGTAGTCGTTCCAAGAATGATGGAGAAGATGTTAGTGTGGAAGATCACTTAGAGGAAATGGTTCAGGATATGGCTGAAAAGTTTTCGTCCAACCCCGATTTACTTGGTAATTTGTTGAGTGACAATGAGAAGTCGTTGTATAAGAATTGTACCAAATTCACTAGATTGTCAGCGGTGTTGAAGTTGTACAATTTAAAAGCTGGAAATGGTTGGTCCGATGTGAGTTTCACATCAATGTTGAAGTTAGTGAAAGAGATGCTTCCAGATGATAATGAGTTGCCAGATAGAACTTATGATGCAAAGAAAGTGTTGTGCCCTATGGGAATGGAATATAGGAAGATACACGCATGGCCGAATGATTGTATATTGTATAGGGGTGAGTTTGAAAACTTACATTCTTGTCCCAGGTGTAATGTTTCAAGATACAAAATGAAACGTAGTGGACCAAACCACAATGAAGAGGCTGATGAGATGAAAATCAAAGGACCTCCTGCTAAGATTTTGTGGTATCTTCCGATAATACCAAGGCTTAAACGTTTGTTTGCGGGTAAAGAGGATTCCAAGAATATGACATGGCATGCTGATCGTGAGAAACCAAATGATCAGTTGCTACATCACCCTGCAGATTCACCTCAGTGGAAAAAAAATAAATGTCGACTTTCCTGTGTTTGGTGAAGAATCGAGGAATGTACGACTTGGGCTCTGTACTGACGGAATGAATCCTTTCGGTAGTTTGAGTAGCATTCACAGTTCTTGGCCCGTTCTGCTTGTAATTTACAATCTGCCCCTGTAGTTATGCATGAAACGCAAATATATCATGTTGTCCTTAATGATTTCTGGTCCGAAACAACCTGGAAACGACATCGATGTGTATTTAAGACCTTTAATTGATGACCTAAAGAAATTGTGGGATGACGGAGAGTCAGTTTTTTATTCTTATCGTCAGGAGTCGTTCGTAATGCGGGCAATGATATTTTGCACGATTAATGACTTTCCAGCTTATGGTAATCTGTCTGGATATTCAGTCAAAGGTCATAAAGCTTGTCCAATTTGCGAGGAAAATACATGTTCTTTGCAACTAGTTAATGGTTCTAAGACTGTCTATCTCGGTCATCAGAGATTTTTGCCGAACTCTCATCCTTATCGTAGGTTGAAGAAGGCATTTAACGGAAAACAGGAGTTTCAGAATCCGCCAGTTGAAATCAGCGTCGAAAAGGTGTATGAACGTGTAAGGAACATTGAATGTGAATTTGGAAAACCGTACAAACGAGCAAACGACAAAAGTAGTTGGAAAAAAAGATCAATATTTTTTGATCTCCCTTACTGGAAAACTTTAGAAGTTAGACATTGTATTGATGTGATGCACGTAGAGAAAAATGTTTGTGATAGTCTTGTTGGCACTCTGTTGAACATACCTGGTAAAACCAAAGATGGATATAATGCAAGACTTGATCTTGTTGATATTGGTATACGAGCAATGTTGGCACCAGAGAAGAAAGGAGATCGGAATTACTTACCTCCAGCTAGTTATACATTGTCTAGAAATGAGAAAAGAATTCTCTGTCAGTGTTTGCACGATGTAAGGGTTCCACAAGGTTATTCTTCAAATATCAGTAATCTTGTTGTTATGAAGGATTTGAAACTTGTGGGGATGAAGTCTCACGATTGTCACACTTTAATGCAGCAGTTGTTACCTGTAGCACTGAGATCCATATTACCGAAAGATGTTAGACAAGCAATAATAAAGTTGTGTTCCTTTTTCAATAAGATTTGCAGTAAAGTGGTCGATCCTGTGCAGTTAGACAAGTTACAGAATGAAATTGTGGTCACATTATGTCAGTTGGAGATGTTCTTCCCCCCGGCTTTTTTCGACATTATGATTCATCTTGTTATTCATTTGGTTAGAGAAGTTAAATTGTGCGGACCAGTTTTCTTAAGGTGGATGTATCCTTTCGAGCGTTATATGAAAGTGTTGAAAGGTTATTGCAAAAATTGCCAAAGACCAGATGCTAGTATTGTTGAAGGATACATAGCTGAGGAGGTTATCGAGTTTTGCACTGGATACCTAGCAAACACCAAAACTGTTGGACTTCCGAAGAATCGTCATGATAAACGTGCCGATGGTAAAGGGACACGTGGGATGAAAATGTTAAATCCAAATGGTGATGACTTAATGACAGCATATTTTTATGTGTTGTGTAATTCGAATGAAGTTCAACCATACCTAAATGAACACATGAAGTTTCTAAAGGAAAGAAATCCTTTGTGGAGTGATCAACAAGTAATTAATAGTCACAATAAGAATTTCATCTCTTGGTTCAAAAATCTAGCATACAAGCGTGATGTTTCTGAGACAATACAATGGTTGGCTTACGGTCCACATTCTGTTGTTATAAGTTACAGTGGTTATGATATCAATGGATATTCTTTCTACACAGTTTGTGAAGATGCGAAAAGTGCTGTTCAGAACAGTGGTGTCACCTTAATAGCAGAGTCTTTGCATTTGTCTAGTTCTAAAGACAAGAATCCTGTATACGCCGACATGTCCTATTACGGTGTAATTGAAGATATATGGGAGCTAGACTTTGTTAAATTCAAAGTACCTATATTTAGATGCAAGTGGGCTAATAATAAAACAGGAGTTCGAGTGGATGACTATGGCTTCACTTTAATTGATTTTTCAAAACAAGGGTATAAAGGAGAACCTTTTATTCTAGCTTCCCAAGCGAAACAAGTCTTCTATGTGGTTGATTCGTGTGATAAGAAATGGACAGTAATTTTGGAAGGGAAGAAAAATATTGTATCAGATGATAGTCTGATCGAGTATGAAGAGACACCACCTTTCTCTAAGCAAGCACCTGAGTTGAACTCAGTAGATGAAGAAATAAATGTTGAGACTTGTATGTTTAGAGATGACCACGGTTAAGGTATATGGATTGAAAATCCATTAAGGAAAAAAAATAGTAAAGGTGCAAATTTTCTGTTGTAACACATTGTAATAGACATTTAATCCATGTCTTTACGTTATTTAATTACTTGAATTTATCTTTTATAGTATAATGGCTCCGAAAAAGAAACTCACTTCCTCCGAGTCTGAAGGTTCGAAGACATACAATACACGAGGTCCTTGTCTCATGAAAGAATTCGTGGGCAGAAGAACTAGAGACGGTAGAGTTCCAATCCAGTTTGATGACCGTCTTGAGCCCTTAGGCATGCTGTCTGATAATTGGAAAAGTTTTCTGGGTAGCTTAGCGAGGGCCAAAGTTGACATTTGTTTATCCAGTTGGGCTGATGTAGATGAGAAGTTGAAGGACACAATATGGGATAATGTGCAGGTAATGTTTCCATTATAGATTTCTATAGTTTTAGTTGAACTTTTGATATATATAAAGTTAACGTGTTGTAGGAATCTTTTGAGTTCCAATCCACTGACAAGTTGAAGAAGAAGTGGATGACATACATGTCAGTTCGTTGGAGGGATTTCAAAACAAATTTAACGAACAAGTACATATTCGGAGACTACCAGGATAGAAATCCATGCGATGTCTATAACTTTATCACTCCGAATCAATGGGAGCTATTCAGAAAATCCAGAGATAGCCCGGAGTTTGAGGTATACTAAGTTTAATTTATAATATAGTAACTGAGTTTCAAAACAAACTTGTTAGTTATTGATTTTAGTGACAATCTAATAAACTTGATTTTAGGCCATCCGAGCAAAAAACCAAAAGATTAGATCTTCTAACAAGTATACCCATCGTATGTCTCGAGCGGGGTACCAGAAGTTGATGGCTGAAAAAATTGATCAGAAGAGACAGGAGGCAATTGACTCCGGTATGAGTGAGGAGCAAGCAAGTAACCTATCTCCTCCTTCTCCCGTAGCTCGTTGTGATTCTTGGAAGAGAGCGAGAGTAAACTCCAGAGGGGAGTACGTCACAGACGAGTCGCAAGCTATCGGCTTGAAGATAGTAAGTTGCATCACTTATATATATGTTATTAATTCAGAATCATTAATTTTATATTGCTCAAATGATAGTAAATATTGTTTTAAACTTAGGACTCTCTGAAGTTGAGAGAATCTCAAGGCGAATTTGCTTCCGATGGTCGGAATGATATTCTACGCGAGGCCTTGGGAAACGACGAACACCCCGGTCGTGTGCGAGGGGTAGGGAGTAGAGTTGGACTTCGACAATATTATGGGAATACTCAACGGTCTACTTCGACGAGTGGTCATACCAAATGCCAGCAAGAGATCGCAGATTTGAAGAAATCTTTGCAACTTCTTACGGAGAGATTGGATCGTGATTTGCCTACTTCTCCTACCCGTCGTAAGACCGGTTCTTCCGCGGAGACTACTCCAGTTCCGCCAGTGTTCCACCCTCATCGACATGATGATTTCGTGTCTCATTCTCGAGAATTGGCCCTCATCGACAGTCCCTCGTTTGGAAAGTTCGCGGATGGATCTAGATGTGCTTTATTTGTCGAAGACCCTGATCGAAGATTGGTGGGACACGGGAAAGTTTATAACATCTCCAGACACCACTTCACAGAGGTAGGAGAGGGAGAATTGAAGGTTGCAGTTGAGAGTTGCTTAGATCCTGGTGCTTTTGTGCCATTTCCGGAAGAAGAGATTGTTACTCTCGGCGATGCTATCGGTGGGTTCGTGCGTTGACCTAGTTATTTAGTAGAGCTAAACGACAAACATGAGGTATAGTTTAACTTTGAAAGACTTTAAACTTCAAATTTGTTAATAATTGTATTTTAACGGTTCTATACATCTTTGTAAGGTGTCAAGCCCCCGGAGCAAAGGGTCAAACAACCAATCTCCGATCAACATTAATTCGCTTCCAAGTAGGTGCAAAATGTTGTATCAATGTATGGTAGGTAGGGAAGCACAATCCCTAAGTACCTTGGACTTGGAGGGGGATAAAGGGTTGCCTACCGCTTTGTACGTCACCAAAGAGGATATCATGCAGTTCATGGCGATGGATTCGTTGTGTATCATGATTATCGACGTGCAAGTGAAGTAAGTGTTTTTTTGTATACAATGAAAAGTATTGAATAATTTTATCAAAACTATAATAAATTATAATTTTTATACTTGTAGACATCTTTACGACGCCAGAAGGTCAATATTTCCCGAGGATCAAGTATTTGGATTTATCAGTCCATCTACATATATATACGGGAATGATGATAAATCGGGTCAACTTGGGACATTCTTTAAAGAAGAAGACAAAAGATATTATCTGCTCCCTTATCATGAGAGGTAAACTTTGTAATTCAAAGTGAAATTTTATTTTGTAATAAGCTTCTAATTATATATATAACAGGGCTCATTGGATGTTTGTCGTTGTATGCCCCACGACTAATTCGGCATATTGGTTTGATCCGTTGGGGTCGAATAAACCAAGGGACTCAATAAAGAAACTTCTAAATATGTAAGTTCGTTTAGTTGTCAAAAAAGTAATTCTTGGATTTTTATTAGTATTATTGAATGATATTTTCACTTGTGCTACTCAGGGCCATTAAGGTTTACAGAGCTTTAGGTGGTAGTAGAACAACCACAAAATCTGGAATAACATGGCATGGAATGAGAGTACGTTCTTTCCCATTTTTGTTAATTAAGTTAGGAACAAATATTTAGCGAATTCCTATGTTTGTAGTACCGGAAGCAGGTTGGAAATACGGAATGCGGTTACTACGTGATGAGATACATGGAGGAAATCCTCGATGTGGTAACTCAAGACGTATGTCTAACCGAGGTAATGTAGATCGTTATTCAATTGTATATTCAATTGTAGTTTCAATATTTAGTTATTAATATTGAAACACACTTGTATTTTTTTGATAGGTTTTTCCAAAAATTAGTGATCCATTCTCGCAACAGGAGCTCGATGAAACTCGCGACCGATGGGCTCGCTATTTCATCAGAAACATGCTGACGAACTAAGAGGTTCTACTGCCAATTGTATTTTTTGTAATTTAGTTAACAAGTGCACTTGTATTACAAACATACACTTTATGCCTTAATATAATCGCCTTAATTTTAGAATGAATTAATTGCAAGTGTGTTGAATGTCAATTGTGTGGTTGTATTTTTGTGTTTGTGTTTGTGCATAGCTTGTGGATGTATGCTTGTGAATGTCAATTGTATGGATGTATGTGGGATGTATATGGATGTATGTGGATGAAATTTATAGGTGAACGAATTTGGTGCAATTGTATGTACACGACGACGATGACTAAACACAATTTCGTCGGATCCTATTTATTTTTTTTGTCCAGGTTTGGGAATAGACGTCGGCTGTCTCTATAAGCCGACGTCTATTCCTCTAAAGAAAGGAATAGACGTCGGCTTTCTATGTAATCCGACGTCTAAACCTAAAGTATAGGCGTCGTATGTTAGTTACCCGACGTCTATCCCTAAAGTATAGGCGTCGTATGTTAGTTAACCGACGTGTATACCTAAAGTATAGGCGTCGTATGTTAATTAACCGACGTCTATACATTAATGAATACACGTCGGAGTCTAATTAAGGCTGACGTCTATTGGTTAGGTATAGACGTCGGCTATAAGACGGTCGACGTCTATGTATAGACGACGCACACATATACGTCGGATAGGGGTGTGCTTATATCCGACGTGTATAAGCCCAAACATCCGACGGATATTCCCTTTTCTGTAGTAGTGACTCTTCCTCCATCTACCTCCCTACAACCTCGACCTCCTCCGGCCTTTGAGGAGGGGATTTCAGACGAGAAGATGTCAGGGTTGTTGGGATAGTGTTTGTGTTTCGATACGTTTGTGGAAAATATTAAACAGTTTTCCAAAAAAAATATTAGTATTATTTGGAAGTTGAAACGATGTTTATATTGAAAAAAGATTGATTTTGGTTAATTTCATTTTAATTTCGATATAACCAAAGTTAAAGGAACTAAGTTGAATATAATATTCTCAGTTGGGTTCATATGCAAAATATTCAATTATTATAATATAAAAACTAAGGGAGCACCAACTTGAAGTGGAACCTACGTGTTTACAGGAGTAACAAACTAATTTTGTAAGTTAACAAGTACATCTAAGTAAATACTAAAAACGTAAGCGTATAACTTCAATATCAACCTTTTGCAAGTGAAACTAAGCAAATGACCCAAACTAAAAAGATGTTGTACTTGTGTCTCACGAATATAGTTTACTAAAAGTTGTAAATGAAATTACATGATACGTACTGCCTACTACGGATTAAGTATAAGATAGAATCAATCAATTATATAGTTTAAAAATGTATGTATTAATAAATCTATATTAGTTCTTTGATATAATTTATTACCCTTGAAAATGTATGTATTAATAGGTCTGGAGCGAGGGTGGTCATACCCCCCGGTTGTGCACGTCGGACCAGGTGGTTGTGGTGTCCAGGTATGCGTTCCCTTATAGTTAGTTATTAGGATGTCAATGTTGTTATGTAGATCTAAATGGAAACATAGATAATTTGGGGTTTTTTGTGTGGGTAAATATAAATCCCGATTATATGTTAGATCACTTTTCTTGTTGGTTCTAGTTTTGCAACTTGGTTCTTGGTTTGCAGTGGGAATTGGTTTGTTTTGAAGTTGTGGTCAACTATAAGTAGATTGTGGTTGTGTTCACGTTTGATTAGGGTGAAGTAGGGGTTTGAGGAAGTTTTGCTTTGTTGGAGGGTAGTTTAGGGGATTTGGTCTGATAAGACGAATGGGGATCCAGAGAGGTTCTCGGCATCCAAATATTTTCGATTTCCTACCAAAATCTTTTGGATCTAAAATCCTAAGAATTGACTTCCTACTAAAAGCTAACATATATGGTAACCCCGTCCAAACGGGGCCTACATTTTAATTAGAGATCGTTGTAGAATAAGATAAATGCATGGGGCAGTTCATCACGTAATTCACGTAAGCAACTTCTGACCTTTCAACTTGGGTGATATTTTCACAAGATTAGTATAAACTTCCAATGATCAAAGGAGAAACTAATCAAACCATAGACTTCGTGTCTATCTGATAATAGTCATACGTTGGAGAATTTAAGATTTTTTCCTGAATTATAAGTTAAAAAGTCCATTCACTTATCATTAATTGATTTTAAGTTAGATACTTACATTTGTATATGGTATCGAAGTCTTAAAAGCTCAACGACTGAGTTGACACATTCACCCATGTTGTTGTCATGCGTAGACGAAGGAAAAAATTATCTCGATCATACATGCAAGGAAGTGTTAGAGAATAGTTACGTATTGGAGAATTTAAAAACTTTCTCCAACCAAGACGGAGGCGTAAATCATATGGGAAATGTTTGTTGAACGCTTCGCGTCACGGACGCTGCAAACCCAGTCAGCAGAATGGCTGATGTGGGCAACCCAGTCAGCAGACGCGGCTGAGTTCGCTCTCTCCCCAGAAACAATTTCTTTGTTTAGTTTATTCCTCGTTTCGTACAAATTTCGCCATCCCTCGCCATCCCTCGCCATCCCTCATTAATGCGTCTCAAATCACTCCATTCTTTCATCATGTTGGCGCTCCTACACTCCACCTTCGTCCTCCTGTTTCTTCCCTTCTCTTTATTAAATTCATTTTTTTCCGGACACACACATCATTCATTTTCTTTAGTTTCTGGACAAGCACGTAACTTATTCCGGACACAGTTACTATTTATTCCGGACAGTTGGAATACTTATTCCGGACAGACGGAACACTTATTCCGGACAGACGAACTACTTACTCCTGATTTTTTGTTGCTGTTGTTTTATTTTCCCGATGCGTCCACCATCGCATTTAATGCTTTTCAAATCAGCACGTCCTCCGTCTTCTTTCTTATTGTTTGGCGCGTCACGGAGATACAAATATGAGTGTCTAGGTTATTCCGATCCTACGAACCATTCCTTCTTCTCTCCTTCCTCCATTTTTGTTGTACTGTAATGGCACTCGTAAATGTGTCCTCACAGCCGGCTCATGCCTCCAACGTCCCTCAAGTGATGATGAATTTTCCTTCCTTCGAAGAAGCCAAAGCATTTTACGTTTCATACGCCGATTCCTGTGGTTTTGGTGTGAAGATAAGGCAATCTCATTACGGTCATGGTGTTGTAATACGGGCCACTCTTACTTGCTCAAAGGAAGGTAATGCTCCCGGAAACCAAGGTGAAGGTAAACCGAAACATAGGTTATCCGGTAGGGTCGAATGCACTGCGCGGATTAGGGTCTCCGGTAATCCATCCAGAGGCTACGTAATTAACTACGTAGATCTCGAACATAATCACGCCATGCTGTCGGAAGACCAGATGCGCTTCCTCCGACAAAAATGATCCGTCCCGGAGTCCGCCAGAGCACGCATTTCGTGCAATGATGCTGCCGGTATATCTGCCGCCAAGACCATGCAATCTTTTGTGGTCGAAGCTGGAGGTCACGATAAATTGTCTTTCAACGAGCGGGACCTAAGGTTATTTATTCTCCACTTAACCTGGTTGAAGTTACGCATTTAGCTTTGTCATAAAAATTATGTTTCGCAGGAATGTTGTGAACGAGGTTAGAAACCTCAAAATGGGACCAGGAGATGCGCAAGCTATCCAAGATTATTTCATCAGGATGCAGAAGAATGATTCCCGCTTCTTTTACGTAATGGATATGGACGACGAAGGCAGACTACGAAATGTGTTCTGGGCCGACAGTCGTTCTCGAGCTGCTTACTCTTACTTTGGAGATGCAATATGTTTTGATACAACATACATAACAAACAAGTATGACATGCCTTTTGCCCCATTTGTGGGGGTAGATCACCACTACCAGTCCGTCCTACTCGGTTGCGCACTCCTCTCTTCCGAGACGACACAAAATTACATTTGGTTGTTCCAAACATGGTTGACGTGCATGAACGGTACGTGTTTTATTTTGTCCGGCTTTGTCCATTTTACGTTGTGTGCCTGTCCGGTTACTCCCTTACGTCTGTCCGTTTTACGTCTTTTGCTCGTCCGGTTTATCCTTTACGTCTGTCCGGTTTACGTATTTTGCTCGTCCGGTTTATCCCTTACGTCTGTCCTGTTTACGTCTTTTGCTCGTCCTGTTTATCCCTTACGTCTGTCCGGTTTACGTCTTTTGCTCGTCCGTTTTATCCCTTACGTCTGTCCGGTTTACGTATTTTGCTCGTCCGGTTTATCCCTTACGTCTGTCCGGTTTACGTTTTTTGCGCGTCCGGTTTATCCCTTACGTCTGTCCGGTTTACCCTTGACGCCTGTCCGGTTTACGTCTTTTGCTCGTCCGGTTTATCCCTTACGTCTGTCCGGTTTACGTCTTTTGCTCGTCCGGTTTATCCCTTACGTCTGTCCGGTTTACGTTATTTCTGTCCGGATTAACATATGTTTTTATCTTGATCGCGTTGTGTGCAGATACAAGCCCCCCGGCGATCATAACAGACCAATGTGGCGCCATAGCTTCGGCTGTGAGGATTGTGTTCCCTGAAGCGCGGCACAGATTTTGTATATGGCACATAATGAATAAGGCCCCTGTGAAGCTGCCCAAGAAGTACCGGGAGCATCCGTTGTTTGACCTCAACAACTGTATATTCGATTCCAAGACTCCGGCAGAATTCGAGCGGAATTGGCAGGGATTTCTAGATGATTTCGAGTTGCACGACAATAATTAGCTCCGATCCATTTATGCAATTCGAGAGCACTGGGTACCTGCATTTTCGCGGGATTGTTTTTCCGTCGGAATGGCATCAACCCAGAGAAGTGAGGGTATGAACGCCTTCTTCGATAAGTACCTCACATCAAGGACGACACTTAAGCAGTTCGTTCAACAATACGAACTCGCACTACGCCACAAGTATGAGAAGGAAGCTCAGTCTGATTTCGATTGTCAGCATAAGGCTCCGCAATTGATTTCGAAATATCCATTCGAGAGGCAATTGAGCGAGTTGTATACGGTGGGTGTCTTCAAGAAGGTGCAGTTAGAAATTGGGAAGATGATGTACTGCGACATCAAGGATGAGTTCAACGAGGACGACACATTGCACTTGAACGTGACCGAACATGTATTGACACATATCCTCCCATTGTCGAAACGGTTCACAGTGCAAATTAGAGATGAGAAGTGGGTATGCGATTGCAGAATGTTTGATCACGTCGGTATCCTATGTTGTCACGTTTATGTTGTTATTGCCTGAATACGTCCAAACGCGTTGCTCCCCGAGTCTTACATCGTCCACCGATGGAGGAAGGATATCCGAAGGAGCTATGGAGTCAAGTTTCCTCTTCAAAGCGGCATAACGGTGAACGATGCGCTTCGTCGCCACGACGACATAATGGGTCGTGTGCTTTGGATCGCCGAGGCCGCTTTCGACTCAAACGATAGATATCTTCAGGCGGTAGAGGCACTTGAGTTGCTTAAGGAACGTATGCAACGACCTGATCCTTTGTTCGCTGGTACATCCGTTCTCAATCCGGATAAGACAATACGGAAAGGCAGACTGCCGAGCAAACGACGGATTTCTTTGTCTGAGAAAATAATTAAAAGCAACGTTAAGAAAATCAACAGGAAGAAGACTCTACCCCCGTTACACCCTGCAGCACCCAAACCGGGGGATCACGATTTCGATGACTGGGACATGAATTTGCATTACGAGGGAGTTCCTCCTTGATTATTGTATTTGTCCTTGGTTGGAATTATTCCTATGTAATTTTGTTGAAAGTCATTGTATGTAATTTTGTTGAAAGTCATTGTATGTAATTTTGTTGAAAGTCATTGTATGTAATTTTGTTGAAAGTCATTGTATTATTGCATAAGATTCAACCCTTTCTTTGCTTGATCGTTTGTGAATTAATTTCTCATGGCGACAAATATATTAAGTAATTTTGGTTTGTTGTATGTCTGTCCGGAATACGTAATTAGGCCGTCCGGATTACATTGTTTGTCTGTCCGGATTACGTTATATATCCGTCCGGAATAAGTTTTATTTATTTCCGGATTAAGTTAACAGTATGTCCGGTTTATGTTTTATTTATGTCCGGATTAAGTGACCAGTATGTCCAGTATTTAACAGTAAGTGTATTTGTTTTCCGGAATAAGTGTATTTGTTGTCCGGTTTTAAGACTAAAGTGTGTGCCGAAACGGAACAAGAAGTTTGTCCGGAATAAGTGTATTTGCTGTCCGGAATAAGTGTATTTGTTGTCCCGAATAAGCGTATTTGTTGTCCGGAATAAATGTATTTGTTGTCCGGTTTAAGAATAAAGTGTGTCCGGAATAAGTGTATTTTCTGTCCGTAATAAGTGTACTTGCTGTCCGGAATAAGTGTATTTGCTGTCCGGAATAAGTGTATTTGTTGTCCGGTTTAAGACTAAAGTGTGTCCCGAAACGGAACAAAAAGTTTGTCCGGAATAAGTGTATTTGCTGTCCGGAATAAGTGTATTTGGTGTCCGGAATAAGCGTATTTGTTGTCCGGAATAAATGTATTTGTTGTCCGGTTTAAGAATAAAGTGTGTCCGGAATAAGTGTACTTGCTGTCCGGAATAAGTGTACTTGCTGTCCGGAATAAGTGTACTTGCTGTCCGGAATAAGAATAAAGTGTGTCCCGAAACGGAACAAAAAGTTTGTCCGGAATAAGTGTATTTGCTGTCCGGAATAAGTGTATTTGTTGTCCGGAATAAGCGTATTTGTTGTCCGGAATAAATGTATTTGTTGTCCGGTTTAAGAATAAAGTGTGTCCGGAATAAGTGTATTTGCTGTCCGGAATAAGTGTACTTGCTGTCCGGAATAAGTGTATTTGCTGTCCGGAATAAGAATAAAGTGTGTCCCGAAACGGAACAAAAAGTTTTTCCGGAATAAGTGTATTTGCTGTCCGGAATAAGTGTATTTGTTATCCGGAATAAGCGTATTTGTTGTCCGGAATAAATGTATTTGTTGTCCGGTTTAAGAATAAAGTGTGTCCGGAATAAGTGTATTTGCTGTCCGGAATAAGTGTATTTGCTGTCCGGAATAAGAATAAAGTGTGTCCCGAAACGGAACAAAAAATTTGTCCGGAATAAGTGTATTTGCTGTCCAGAATAAGTGTATTTGTTGTCCGGAATAAGTGTATTTGTTGTCCGGTTTAAGAATAAAGTGTGTCCCGAAACGGAACAAAAAGTTTGTCCGGAATAAGTGTATTTCCTGTCCGGAATAAGTGTATTTGCTGTCCGGCATAAGTGTATTTGCTGTCCGGAATATGTGTATTTGTTGTCCGGAATATGTGTATTTGTTGTTCGGAATAAGTGTATTTTCTGTCCGGAATAAGTGTATTTGTTGTTCGGAGTAAGTGTATTTGTTGTCCGGTTTAAGAATAAATTTTGTCCACAAACGGAACATTAATTTTTCCGGAATAAGTGTATTTGCTGTCCGGTATAAGTGTATTTGTTGTCCGGAATTAGTGTATTTGCTGTCCGGAATAGGTGTATTTGTTGTCCGGTTTAAGAGTATTGATAATTTATACATGTCCTTGTATTGATAATTTAACCCAACACCAAATGTCTTTGTATTGATAAATCATTCAAATAGTCTATGTAATTTTAATATGTATACATGTATAACTTTGTAAAAAAAATTAAAACATCCAGAGTCGTTTATTGTTGATCGCACATCCCAGAGTCTTCGAGTAAGAAATTGGCCAAATCGCCTCTAAAACGGTGAAGAACCTTGCTCTGCTTCGGCTGAGTCGGATCAGCATTCTCCATCAAACGCTTGATCCAGTACAAAACGTATGGCCCGCAGTCGTTACTCCCCGCTAGCTGTCGTTGGCTACCCTTCCTGTCAACTCTCAGTGGCCATTCGACCGCCAAAAACCCTCGCCAGAATCCCGCTATCTTAGACGCGGTGCATTCATGAGTTCCGACTAAACGGTTAGGATTTTCACCTCTTTTCAGCGTGCGGGAGATGCTGTTGTACTGAATGAACTCTGATCGAGGTCCGTGGGCAACGAACAGAGTCCAGTGGCCGGACAAACAGCATGGCTGTGCGATGACGACTTCCTCCACATTAAGTCCTTCTATTTTTGGGAGTAAATAATCTTTCCTTATATCTTCTCCCTGTCCCTCCACAATCATTTCCGATTCGAAGGTTGATAAGCAGACCACCTTTTTTTGCCCTCCTCTTCTGACGAGTACCTCAATTAGGCCGTCAAGAGTTTCGTTGGTGATTTCTGTGCCTCGCGAAATTATTTCCTTGAGATCACCCCTGCTGATAATGCTGAGAACCCCCCTCCAGATAATATCTTTTGCTTCTCGCTCGGGAGCCGTTGCATTCAATAAACGATGTACCTCATCATTGGTCAGCGTTCTCAAGGCGGTCTCATCCACATCTGGCCTCGTGGACGAAACATGGGCGGCCAGTTCATCTTTCGCTGTTTCTTCACTGGCTTCTTCGGGCCCTTTTGTTTTTGTGGTCGCTTCTTCGGCCTCCTTTATTTCTTCTTGTTTTTCTGCGGCAATCTTCTGTGCCTCATCTTGGCCAGATTTGCTTTGCGCTTCGTCTATGTGTTCTGTGCGCAAGCGTGGTTTAATAGTCCGCATTTTTTGAGGGTGCAAAAGCGGAAGCGCAACCCCAGCCTTCCTCTTTCTTTCCTCCTGTCTCCTCATAACTTCCTCCTTCCTTTCTTCCTCCTTCCTCTTCTCTCCCTCTTCCTCCCTCCGCTTATTTCTCTCTTCCTCCTCCCTCTTTTCCCCCTCTTCCTCCTTCCTCTTCTTCCTGTCTTCCTCCTCCCTCTTCTTCCTCTCTTCCTCCCTCCGCCTTTTTCTCTCTTCCTCCTTCCTCGTCTTCCTCTCTTCCTCCTCCCTCTTATTCCTCTCATCCTCCTCCTCCCTCCTCTTTTTTCTCTCTTCCTCCTTCCTCTTCCTCCTCCCTCTTATTCCTCTCATCCTCCTCCCTCCTCTTCTTCTCATCCTCCTCCTCCCTTCTCTTCCTCTCTTCCTCCTCCCTCCTCTTCCTCTCTTCCTCCTCCCTCTTATGCTTCTCATCCTCCTCCCTCTTCTTCTTCTCATCCTCCTCCCTCTTATTCCTCTCATTCTCCTCCCTCTTCTTCTTCTCTTCCTCCTCCCTCTTCTCCCTCTCTTCCTCGTTCCTCTTCTTCCTTTCTTCCTCCTCTCTCTTCTCCCTCTCTTCCTCCTCTCTCTTCTCCCTCTCCTCCGCCTCCCTCTTACTTCTCTCTTCCTCCTCCCTCTTTTCCCTCTCCTCCGCCTCCCTCTTATTTCTCTCTTCCTCCTCCCTCTCTTCCCTCTCCTCCGCCTCCCTCTTATTTCTCTCTTCCTCCTCCCTCTTTTCCCTCTCTTCCTCCTCCCCACGGACTCTCAGCTCACGACACTCTTCTTGAGAGATCCGGAGTTCTTCCTCCAGGTTGTTAATTTTAACGGTCGCCTCCCTAAGTGCTGCTTCGGCTCGCAGCCATTTCGTCTTCACCTCACTAAGTTCCAACTCTTGTAGCAGTGGGTCACATGGAATGCTGCATTCACTGAGTTGTATCCTTGGTAGAGTGGATGTTGAAGGTGTTTCCTTCGAGGCGACTGTTGCTTCTGCAGGAGTTGAAGGTGTTTCCTTCGCTGCGGGAGTTGCTGCTGCAGGAGGAAATTGATCCTTTGACAACAGTGAATGCTCCCGTGCACTGAGTTTTGGGGTGCCCTTCAACTCAAATTGGCCCGAGTATATCCGGGACAAGTTGATGCCTCGATCTTCCCATTTTCTAAGGATTTGGCGTCTGCTAAACATTTCGGTCCAACACTTGAACCGTGGAAATGCTGACCGGGGATCCCCCAATTTGAACTTCTCGCAAAGCCACACCTGAAAACAGGAATGAGTTAAAAAACAGAAACATAACATCCCCAGGACAGTCTCATAACGTTAATCAGAAAGACCAAACACTAATTCCGGACAGCACTACTCTTATTCTGGACAGACACAACTCTTATTCCGGACAGACACAACTCTTATTCCGGACAGACACAACTCTTATTCCGGACAGACGCAGACGTATTCCGGACATACAAGTTACTTATTCCGGACAGACACAAGACGTATTCCGGACAGACAAGACACTCATTCCGGACACATACAGGACTATTCCGGACTGGCAACACACTTATTCCGGACAGGCAACACACTTATTCCGGACAGAGACAACACTCATTCCGGACAACCTCAAGACACTTATTCCGGACAGAGACAACACTATTGAGGACAGACACAAAACTTATCCCGGATAGACACAAGACTTATTCCGGACAGAGACAACACTATTCAGGACAGACACAAGACTTATCCCGGACAGACACAAGACTTATTCCGGACAGACAAGACAATCATTCCGGACACATACAGGACTATTCCGGACAGGAAACACACTTATTCCGGACATAAACCAACACTACTCCGGACTGACACAACACTCATTCCGGACAACCACAAGACACTTATTCCGGACAACCTCAAGACACTTATTCCGGACAGAGACAACACTATTCAGGACAGACACAAGACGTATTCCGGACAGGCAAGACAATCATTCCGGACACATACAGGACTATTCCGGACAGGCAACACACTTATTCCGGACATAAACCAACACTACTCCGGACTGACGCAACACTCATTCCGGACCAAGATGCTTACTTGTAATACGGCAACGCAACCAGACACGTAGCCCTGCTTCATAGAGAAGTTCGCTGACGATCTCCTCCTCGAGAGGTCCCGTTGGGCTTCCTCCAGGCCTTCAACCAAGAAAGTGTGAACCGCATTTGCCCACGCATATCTCTTGAGGCGCTTGAGGTTCTTAAGGTGTTTCGTGTACCACGCTTTAGTTCGCAGTGATCCATCGAAGAACAAAAAATGATTGAAAATCATAGAAATAAGGAGTCGGACGTGCTCCTCCTCCTCGCCCATCTTGCTCGTGGCGGTAAGATGACCCAGTAGCTGGGTGTTGTCGAGGTTAACCCCGTCACGTTTCTCTACGTACATGGCATCCATATCCACTCTCTGCCCATGTACTCTTAGTCCAAGTAGAAGGGCGACGTCTTCTACCGTAAATGGGACCACCCCAGTGGCTATTCTCAGACCGACTTCATTAGCGTCGAAGTGTTCGACGAACCAACCCAGTATCTCGTTGTCAGTTGTCACGTGAGGAAAGCTGAGGAAGTGACCGAAAGGCGTCCGTTGGAAGACATTTTTCTCCTCCTCCTTCATCCGGTCGAACTGCTTGTGAAGGGCCGCGAAACCGCACTTGGTTTCGCGGAAGTAGTACGTGCTTCCCTTAAACCACACAAAAAAATTGTTAGAGGCCAATAATGAACCTTAAAATGAACCAGAAAGAACATGGTTGACAAAACACCTGCGCGGCTACAATTTCAGGAGCAATGGAGGTTTCAGGTAGAGAAGGATCCATTTTCGCCTTGTCTTGGTTTTCGTTACTGGAATGGAAAGGTTTTGGAGGAATGAAGGTTTTGGATGAGCGTATGGAAAGGAACTCCGGGTGAAATGGGGAAAGTTACTCGAATGCTGTACCGCCGCTACTGATGTACGTGAAGTCGAACCGTCTAATCGTTATTTAGGGAAATGAACCGTCGCACGGAAATGAACCGTCGCACCCAACAAATCGTGATTTAGGGAAATGAACCGTCGCACCCAACAATTCGTAATTTTCATTTCCCCGCGCAGAAGTTTTGGTTGACTGGACGCTGAACTGGCAGCTGACGTGTTATTCCACGTAGGACGCGTCACGGACGCTCGCGTCCGTATATAACTATTCAAATCATATAACCTTCTAAGTGAATCGAAGGTGCAAACGAAATATCTGAAAATTAAAACATGATGTCGGATGGGGATATAAAACATGAAATATTTTAGGATACTAGATGTGAAGGACCCAAATTCGGCCCTGGAAATCATCGAGTTATCTTTTTATGAAAAACAAATTATCAGAATTTGAAATTGATGACGTCGATGCACCGTCACAATCAGTCCAGGAGTTGGTGGAACTATTGGACGAAGTCATGGTAGGCTGTTCCTTCAAATCACCGTAGAGAACCAATAAATAATTATGGTAGATCTGCCAGAGCATACATTTTGGTTAGGAAGGTTATGTGATTATCTCCAACGACTAATGGATTGGTCGGGTAGTGTTTGGAGTCATTCGTTGTGCCAAGGATGGATCAACATCGACGTACCCACTTCCATCTTCTTTTAGCTGTAATTAAATTATTGAGAGTACCAACCAGAGTTGCTTTTCCAGGCGGAAGGAATACAATTCCATTCTACCAATTATTTATTTTTCTACCAAGGAGTGATTCGTTTGCGGATAAATATAGCCAGGAAGTGGGAATTTGACTTCAGAATGAATTTCGATGATTGGTTTATACGAAAACTTAATAAAGTTTTAGAAGTTCAGTTCAAGAATTTCACAACTTTATAAATTTGTAATTTGTTTCTCTGAAATCTAAGAAAGTTATGGAGCAAGATAGTAGAAGTTTTTCACTTACTTCGAACCAATCACAACTTAAGCTTCAAATTACACGACCAAAAAAGCAAACGTAGAATAAGATGTATCCAAAAAAACATTGAAATGAATGAAAACTGAAAAGCATATATTTACCATTGGACAGGTAATATGACGTATATCCAATCCGCCCCATTTAAGGACTTGCTATCCGATTCCAAATTGGAGTCACGATGGCTTAAAGTTGTGGAAAGTGGAAGAGTGAAGGATGAAATCCCGATATACGGAACGTTGTCAATTGTCATTATGTTGAGTTAACGAAATGTTAAGGTTGTCAATGGAATCCATATTCCACCTCCGATTGGTTCTGGTTAGGATTGAATTTACGTTTAAGTTTTTGGACCTGCTAACTCGTGAATCTCTCAGCTCGTCGCCATAATGAGTCTTGTGATCAAGCCCCAGTTGAACTTGCCAAAATATAATAATAATAATGATTATTATGATTATTATTATAACATATTAAAACTATTATACATACATATGTTTGTGATTAGCAATTTATTATTAATGTCATGTAAGTAGGAGTGCAAATGAGCCGAGTTCGAGTGAACCAAAACAACTCCTTGAAACTCAAACCGAGTCAGAGAACCCATGCTTGAACTCGACTCGTGTTGAGCTCACGAGCCACTCGGCTCGACTCGTTAGCTCAGGATCACGAGCTGCTTGACCCGACTCGCAAGTTTAAGCAAGTCCTGGAAATCCCATCCAGTTTTAAATAAAAAAATTGATTTAAAAAACAAGCAACTGACACGCCTTGGTTATAATAACCTTACTAGTTGTATCATCGCCCCAAGCACAAACATACTCTTCATAGTCCCATCTCCTCTCCTTTTATAGCACCTTCTAATGACACAATCCAAACTTTCCCCGGACTAAATATCATCCAATTACCTCCCTAATAACTATACATAATATAATGAATTGGGCTTTTCTTGCTCAACGATTCTACATTTAGCCCAACAGATAGTCCAGTAATCCTTATTTATATATGGGCTTCTATTCGGCTTTAGTTTTTGGCAACATACAATGCTTGGATGGGCTTTAAACAAAGAAAATGTAGGAAATGATGTCAGCTTCTTAGATTAACTTAGATAGATATGATTTAGGTGCTCATGTATTGTCTCCCAAGTTGTGAAAGTATTTGTATTACAAAAATGTACATATAGGCTAGTCTTCGTGAATTGATTTTAAGGCTTTTGAGAATATCAATTATAACAAGGTGATTTGTTTGGGTGCAATAGATGTGTATTGAATTCGAGCGAACATACAAGCAAACATGGACAAAGAAAGTGATGTCTTATTTATAAAGATGTATGTATAGGGATGTATGCTGGTATGCGTATATACGAGCAACCGAGTCGAGCAAGTGAGCGATCTAACAAGCGAGCAGGATTTTGCTCAGCTCGACTTATTTATTTTCCCAAGCGGATTTTTTTGGCTCATACTCGACTCGTTAACAATCGTGCCGAACTATTGAGAGAGCGAAATCAAGCGAGTTGCGAACGAGTTAGCGAGCACGAGCTGAAGCTTACAGCCTTACATGTGAGATTTGGGCTTTATTTATGCTGTTGTAATAGCGATTACTATTTATGTTTACATATTTAGGAATCATTATCTTTTTAGGTTTAATTTGTGCTGATTTGTCTAAGAAAATGATCACAATTTTTTTTATAAGGTGATCCGTCTAACCGCATATCCACCTTGTCCACCCACAAAGGAGGCGGGGCGGCCTTCAACTATAAGATCACCAACAATTTACATAGCATTTCAGCCATCTACATTAAGAAAACATTTTAGCCATCTGTCACTCCCCAAAACTAAATGTCTTTTTTTACATAATTAGGTGGTTTCGTCGTCCGTCCCATAAGTAAATTTGTAAATGTCAATACAGACCAACTACCGGTCTCTATTACTAGAAATAAAATATATCTGGATCAAGTTTCAAACTCCCACCAACAATCACCTAATCAAAATTTGGGATAACTGACTGCATGTTCAAAATCCCAACAATAGCAAAGTGCTTAAGGTTTCCTTCTCCATCTCTTGGGATTAATTGTAAATTTCTACATTTACTCTATTAAATACTTAAATAAATTATTATTTTTAAATAGCCCAACAACTAAGAGCACCAGTAACGGGTCGTCCCGCCTGACAACCCTGGTGACCTGGTCGTTTGGACGACCAAGTCGACGACCCAATTGTCACTGTTCACGCATGCATGTGTGATTTTTTGTTTTGTTTTGATTTTTTTAAAAATTTAGTTTTAATGTTTTTTTAAATTATTATTTTTTGAAAATATGTTTTCTAATTTTTTTATTTTTTAAGAATTTTTTAATTTTTTTCCAAGATCGACCTTGAACGTAGAGGAAAGAGATTAGTTGTAGTTAAAAAGTAAATAGTATAGAAAAGAGAAGAAAATAAATTAGGAAGATAGAAAACTGATGTGGATGAGAAAGAAAATTGACGTGGAAGAGAAAGAAAGAGAAATTTCATGACTAGGTCGTCCAAATCATGATTAAAGATGATCTAAAATAACGCAGGCACAAAGGGGTCAAAACATTGTACATCCACAACGTCAACTATGCAGGCAAAACAATATCTTGAAATCATACGGCAAAGCATGTTTTCACAGAAGCTGGACAAAAATCTGGAACAAGCAAAGGAGAACAAATTATCGATTGGCAGGCAATATTTTAGCACAAACATTTAAATGCCTGTAGCATTCTTAATTATTTGCAGTAACATAACTGTAAAAAACCAGTCCGATTATCTGTTTGAACAACAAGAAGTTTCGCAATACTTCTACAGCATAAAGCTTCAAGAGTTTTCTGCACCATACACAGCAACACACCATGCAACGCATGGATCTTTCGGTCTGTTTCGGTAATTGAGAACTCAGTCTTCATTATCTGCAATGAAAGAACAATATTTAGCAACAACTTGTCTGGATGTAAATGAGAAATGAATCCATGTTTTAACACAAATGTTTAACCCTAAGATTCTCTGCAAGAACTGTTACAAAAGTTTAGAGGTTTCGCATTTTGGAGCCTTTTTCCTCCACTTCGGCGACCAAAACAACCCAGTTATATATAGCACTTCTTTCTGATCTTCAGTTTTCCACTTCCATGGCACTAATTACACCCACAAAGATTCCCCCCAACAATACTACAATACCACATATATTCACCTCTAATTTTAGGAAGAAGAATGGGGCATGACATCAAATATCAATGTATGACAAGAATGTGCTTACTAATTTGATAAAGTATGAAAACATCCTATATTCTGCAAGCGAAAGATAAAAGTTTTTTTTTAATTTAAAAAGTAAACATTTTTTGTCTCTATCAATATCACTCCTACATCCAAAGACTTCTCTCAAGAAACACTAATAAATTTCACAATACCTCTAATGTGTGAAAACATGTTACCTATATGCTATAGGATCCCTCTCATCTCATCAATCAGATACCAAAAAAACATGTGAATTTATGGAAGGCTTGGAAGCTTGTTTAGCAGTGCATTTTGATGGCAATAAACAATTAACTTGTGTTAGATGCAATAAGGAGAGACATCTAGAGTATCTTTATTTAACTTCTACAGATTAATTTCCTTAGAATCTTGAAATTTTTCAATAAATGAACCAAATATGTGTCACAACACTGATTCCAGGAATAACACCATAAAGCATTTGCCTTTACATCTTTCTATCTCTGTCTTGAAGAATCCCTTGTATGTGAATCCTTAGGGAATACAATTTAGTCAACACTCCAAACATGGATTTGACATTGTTTTAGCATTTAGAGCGGTGATCATCAACTACTATTCTGTTTGATTGACTACCAATCATATTTCTTCATCTCCTAGCTGTGTCAAAGTGTACTAATTGTAGGTATTACCATGAAGTATAATAACTTAGCTCAAGATTGACAAGTGTTGCACCTTATAAATAGAAGTGAAATAAAGTAACAAGTGAAACAACATATATTAGTATTAGTAGATTTTCATAAAAAGTAAAAACAGAGTGAAAATGCTGATGAAAAGCTCCTCAACATCAGCCCTTAAGGACAAATATGAGCCCTAAATAACAAAATGAAAGGTTATATCAGGACAAAGATAGGAAAAAAGATACAGAGGGAGGACAAGAAATGGGATGGAGAACAAATTGTCAATGGGGGATGACGGAGGCAGCTCAGGCAGGTGCATGACCATTACTAAAGAAGAATAGAGAAAGGAAGAACCATAATGATTGTTGACCCGGAACTAGAATGGTGCCATGAGTCGGAATAGTTAATGTGGGTGGGGTATCAGGTGAAAATGGCTCAATGAACAATAGGGCGTGAGTTGTGAGATTTTCTTTTTTACCTTGTTTTGCTGTAAATATATTTGTTTTGCAAGGCCATCTACGTTAAAAAAAATTATACTAGAATTGGGTTCTTTTATAGAGAATAAATACCTTCTTATGGCAGCAATCTGCAAATCATTTTATGGTAAGTCTAGAACTAGTACAAAGCATAACGACAATATAAGGATTTCATGATGCAAGAACTGTCCAATTAATTGTTAAGGATATGAACAGTCATGGTAGTATGTGTTTTAGAAGAAAACAAAAAAACGTGGGCTGACTTTCGAATACATATGATAGATAGAGCCCTTTCAAAAACATACTAGGTACGTCAACACATGCATATGATACGTAGACGGTAGATCCCTTTTCCTAGTACGTACATGTAGACACACAAACAGCTTTATATATTAAAAAATCGAAGAAAATGTTGAAATTGTTACTGTACCAATAACAAAACAAGCAAAACATAGTATGGTCTATTGCAAAGACAATGATTCAAGGAGGGTAAGGTCTCAAGTATCATGATGGAATAGATATACTCATATACAAATAACCTCAAAATTGCTTGACCTTAAGATCCTCATTTTGTTTTGAAATTTGAACATAAGTTTTTTTAAAAAAATTTACTCCTACAAGGCCACTGAACGTGAAGCTCCCATAGACTCGTTGTCACTACGTGATTTTGCACAAATAAATCCTAGAAAAGCTAAACACTAGATAAATGGGAGAAATATGTATCCTTGGGCAAATTTGACGGTACAAATGCATGTAAGTAAATTAGACTATAAAAGCCATACGTGTCACCAAGACAAGAGAAATAATCTTCGGAATGAGGGTTTCTTAATTCAATAAATATTCAAACTTGTTCAAATGCTAAAGGATATACTATTTTCTTTGAAAAATGATTTCAACATATATGATTCTTTTGACATTTTCTCATCTATCCCCTCTTATAAAAAAGAATATGACTTCTCTTCTGTCCGTCATCTACATTTCTTCTTCCCATTTTACCCTTCAAACTTCTACTTTCCCACGCTATCCCAAGACATTCAGAACATTTCCACCGCGTCCCTCTCTCCTTCGTCACTTATCCCACATCGAAAGCCCTATTTAGAACCCAAAACCTTAGATACCTTCGGCAGCAGCAAGAACCACCAAAATTCAACCAATCACCTTTCTTCATTCAACCGAAGCCTACACCTTCTCCCAAAAATGGTGGCGAAGGAATATGCTTGTTATACCCTTCGCCGACTTGCCGTCGAAACCAATGAACCACTCTTTAATTGCCAGAATCTTCTTCGAACAACAAGACCAACTCCCCAGATTTCACAATTGGCTCACCAAAACCCTAGCCAATCCTATGTCGTCTTTGATGGCGGTGGTTGATCAGCTCCCATGCTGCAAACATCGAGCTGTAAATATGCCACCACTTCCGCCTTTAGCAATTTAGGTACATGTTTATTGGGGTAGGTCCTTATAGAAAATGATTTCCCATATGAATTTGCTTAATACCATAACATTTCACAAGGTGAGTAATTTTGTTTAAAGAACGTTTATCTTCAGGAGTAGTGTTGCAAAATATTGTCTACGGATTGATAAATGATGATACTTATTGACTTTTGTTTTTCCCATTTCCGAAGCTCGAAAGTTGATGATTATTGTGTATAACTGTGATATGTGGTTGTTATGTGAACGAAATCATGATTTGGGATTTCACCTAGTTTGTAAGGACTCTTGAGGATTTCGACCACTTGAATTTTGAGATTTCACAAAATTTCTAAGCACCATTGCGGATTCAAACTCCTCTAGATTTTCAACTCCCCCAATTTTTGTTCTTATAAATAACGACCCCCATACCTAAATTCCTAACACTTACCCTGCATTAGTGGGACGAAACCCACTCAATGAGGCAACAAAAAGGAACCAATTTCTTCTTCTTCTGATCTCACGACTCAATTGACATTGCTACAACACATCTTCAGGGTCCATTTAGTCTCCACCAACTCATCCAAAATCCAAATCCAAAATACACAAAAAAACAAAACAAAAGAAAAGGGGCAAAAACAAACACGAACCGAAGTATCTCCTCTCGTTGGCAGCCTTGGCCTTCTGGATCATCTTGCCGAGGTCGTCGTGGAGCGTGGCGTTCCAGCTGACGAGCTGGTTGACGAAGACGCTCCCCACTCCCATCGCCACCACGTGCTCCCACGGATCTGCGCCCCAAATCAAACACAACCACATCAGTCAGTCAATCGATCGATCCCAAACGGCTACGAATCGACACGAGGAATCGCGTACGTCTCATGAGGGGGAGCTTCCGGAGGGCGTTAGAGTAGAGCATGTTTCCCAGCCCTAGGAGGGCCCCGATCGCCGTCTCCGTTAGCGGCATCTTCGCTTTCTCTCTCTCCTCCAAATCGAAAACAAACAAAACAAACCCTTTTGCTTTGGTTTGGTTGGGCTTGTGAAGGGTTGGTGTCGATGGGTTGGGATTGGGGTCGTGGGTGGGCTGGACCGAGGTGGGCTTCAGATCCGGTTAGTGGATGTTCTACGGAAAACAAGAATAAACCCATCGGTATGGGTGTGTTACCCTCAACGTATGTAAAAACAAGAAGTATTTTGTTTAACAAAGAGAACAAAAGCAATACAACTTGGGAAAAAGCATAACAGCACATCCCACGTGGTGGTGTAGGGCTGTGCATTCGGTCCGGACTGAATTTTTATTCGGCATCCGGACCGAAGACCGGACCGGACCAGACCGGACCGGACCGAACTGGTCTGAACCGAAAATCGGACCGGACCGGTTGGATTCGGTCCGGTCCAAGACTGGTTTTTAACCTTAAAAATTAAAAAAAAAACCGGATCGGACCGGACCGGTCCGAAACCGAATTTCCAAAATTCTCCGGACCGGAACCCGGACCGGTTGATTCCGGTCCGGTCCGGTTGATCAGACCAACCCGGTTTCTGCTCAGCCCGATGGTGGTGTGTGGCCGAAGACATCTGGTCATAAACCACCACCACAAAATATAGAACTGATCAAGTCAGGTTGGGTTCGATTCTAGATTAGAACTAAACAACCCAACACGTGTGCATTCCTACGAGATGGTGTGGATGGGTCGAACATGATTGAATTTGTTTGAGATTGAGTTTGGCTCGTTGAGCTCATCAGATGTACATGTAGTCTCGGTGGCGACCGTAAAAGACAAATATGATATTTTATTTGCTTCGTGAATGTGAACACAAATTTGGATTTTCGTCCCTTTCAGGTTTTGAATTTGCTTAGTTAGCTATATAGTTGTTTGTATTTTGCCCCTTCCGAATATTTTAATTTTGTAACATAATTTGTTACACACCAGTTTGGATTTTGCCCTCCCTTGGATTTTGAATTTTGTATGGTCAGTTATAGACTAATTTGGAATTTGCCCTAATCTCTCACACCTTCAATTTTGGGTGATGTATTTTGTAAAGCAAAAAATTATAATTAATTAAATTTGGGCCAATGACATTAATGGTCGAGGAAAAAAAAACCCATCAACAAACCTATTTTGTTCTTTGCATTTAATGCAACTCACATGGATCTTGAAATAAGATAATTCCGGATGTTGGGAGATCTACGAGTAGTTGATATTCTTCTGATTAGCACCCGATTCTTCTGACTCAAAGGGAACGTAATTATAATAAAAGTTACGCCAAGATGTCGTAAAAGGGGAAAAATCAAATTAATATTAAAAAAAAAATCCATTTTAGAGTTGCATGAGAAATATTTCTCAAACTAGACCTGCTGCCACCTAGGTCATGTTTTTCAATGTATACATACACTGAGTTCTGTAGGAATAAAATTCTTTATAGAACTCAACATCTGCCACATCGAGTTCTAACACTAAAAAAATTTGGTGCACACCTAGGATGGTACCTTAGGGTTGAAATTGAACTCGGGACATGCAACGTCGTGTTCAGTTTGAATGAACTCAGCACTGACATTGTCGAGTTTAGTTTGATTGAACTCGGCACGGGCAATACCGAGTTCCATTTCGAGTTTAATTTGAACTCAACAATTGCAATGTCGTGTTCAATTCATTAGAACTCGGGAAGCCTAACGCCGCGTTCTAACACATTGAAAATTTGGAAAATGTCGAATGTGAAGTATGCAACTAACAATGAACTCAGTCGTTGCAACGTCGAGTTCTTTTCAATGAACTCGACAACGCAAACGCCGAGTTCACTCAAACAGATTTGGTGTTAAAATCATTCATTTGTTGATAAGTTGTTTCCTGTTAAAAAATTCAAACATTTCAGATGAAGCACAAACAAGAAAGAAGCATTCATGGAAAGCACAAACACAAATTAAACATCTGATTGTTTTTTCCCATTCAATCGTACATAACAAATAGTTTGACAGTAAATGTTTTTGTTCGCAACAACTATCTTAAATGACCCTGGAACCTCTTCTTCTTTGGACTTGCATGAACACGTCCTTTACCATGGCCACGACGACCACCTCGTTTGACATTTGCAGCCTCTCATGTTTCCTGAGTCAGACCCCCATCTCCACATTCTGGAGTAGCTCGAATAATAGTATCATCTTCTCCCTCTTCCATCCGATTTTGACTCAACTGTAGTGTAGGGTTAGGGACACTAAAACTGAAGGTAATGTGTTCTACAACTTTTACTTTTAAATGTCAATTATTATGAATTGAATGAGAAAATCGTTTTGTTCCTTGTTTATGTTATTCGTCTTTTAGAAGTGTTAAGGAAGAGGCTCTTGGTCCTTAACCGTAGAGCTCTAAAAGATATTGGTTTACATAAAACAAAAGATATTCACAATTATGGTAATTAACATGGGACATTAATTACCGGGTTAAGATTGTCGTGTTGGTCATAGATCATTGTAGCTCTACAAGTGAGTGACAACACGGGTATGCAAAAGAGGAAAATATTACTTTTGTATACTGAATAGACCTAATAAGTAAAATATTATAGAAATGTGTTTCTGTGTCATTAATATTTTACTGTGTCCTTGATCCTTTGATATGAGACTTATATCCGATCGCTTAAGGAGTTCTTAATTAGACTAGTGTCTTGAGCTATCGATGAGTGTAGTGTAAAGGCATTAGTTGGTTAAGTACAACTTTTGTTGGAGAAGATAGCTAGTCAAAAGATTATCATTGCCCCTCTTAATTGAGTAATGATATTAATGGGCCCCTTGATAAAGCAAAGTTATAATGTGCACAATGTGATTTGAGTTAAGTCACATATTTATAACTAGCTTAAAGAGATCAAGAAATGAATACTAATATACAAAGATGACACAATACTACTTTGTATGTATTCTTAATATCATGAGGCAAGGGACGGACACAAGTGGTGCACTCCATCACTAATTGGATCGGGTTTTGGTTCGAGCTGAATTAAGACATCTAGCTAATTGAGAACTATAATGTGTAGCTAGATACCGCTTATAATTTGTGATGTTAAGCTATTAATATCACTGCCAATTTATCTTAGATCCTCCCATAGGTCACACCATAAAACTGGGAAACAAGAAGGTGAATTTATGTTCATATGATGTATCGAGTTTCGTATACATGTGGTGAATCGATAAAATCATTATGTCATGAAAATGACATATTTAGAATCATGAATTTATATATGAGATGTAAATATATCATGGGGTGTGATTGTTTGATATTACATATGATGATATATTGCATAGGATATATAAATTAGCTATAACCCCAAAGATCGAATTTTGTTGGGAATTAATCCAAAATTCGATAAGGCAAATTAATTAATTAAATTTGCTAAAACCCCAAATACGAATTTTGTTGGGAATTAAACCAAAATTCGATAAAGGCAAATTAATTAAATTTCCTAAAACAAAAAAAAACGAATTTTGTTGGGAATTAATCCAAAATTCGATAAAGGCAAATTAATTAAGGAATTATTGATCGTGGTTTTGACTTGGTCAATTATGATTAAATTTGGATGTGGATTAATAAATTTAATATTGAGAATTGGTCTTAAGAGAGAAAAACATGGAAGAATGGGTCAATGCATAGCCCATGATGTGGAAATTAAAGGAGTCTATAAATAAGCCTAATTTCCTTCATTAAAAATAAATATATGCAAAATTCTCTCTCTCTCTCTCTGACCATCCCAATTAATCCATCCGAAATTCCTTAGTTAATTTGAGTTTTTGGAGAGTAAAATCTCAGGAAAGAAAAAGGGGGTTATTTGCTAGATTCTAAACCCGTTTGGAGATTAATTGACTAGCTCATTTCTCTCCAACCTTGTTTAGAGTTTGGTGAACACTCGGAGGCAATCCACCGGGCGATTCGACCGGCAACGCGACTCCGGATCTTCAAGAGGTTTTAGAGAACCTCTAGGTATGATTCTAATTGCAATTGTTTGTTTGTTCTAATGCATGTTAAATAATTAGGACAAACAAATGCATGTCTATATGAAAATCGAAGAAAATATGAATGTTTCGATCCTATATGTTTATAAAATTTCGAAAAATATATACATACTATAGGACACGAAATCCAACAGTGGTATCAGAGCTTTTGATTCATATTATCTTTGATTTAGACTATAAAATCAATCTAGGCTACCATCTAGAATCAAAACAATTCAGTTTTGTGTCTTTTTCGAGTTTTTCGATGTTTTGTTGATAAAATTCTAATAAATTCGTTTTGATGGTTTTATATGTTTTAAAACATCACACATGATTGTTAGAATTGAAATTTAGACATTTGTCTAATTTATAGAATTTTCGTTTTATTTTAAATGATTATTTTATAAAGGAATCAACAAAGTCGAAAAGGACTAATGTTCATCTTTCCTTTTGGAAATTGGATGAACGGCGGTTCAAAATAATTAATTTTGAACTATGGATGCATGAAAATCATTTTAATGGATTTTAAATGATTTTTCTAGAATTGTTTGATTTTAGATGCTTGATAATCTAGATTAAATAGTTTAGATTGGACATGCGTGTATGCGTTGCTCGAGTTGTTTTTGCAGGAATTGTGAGTTTATATGTTCCAAATCAGCAACTATGAATGTTTATAATTGTTATAATACAGGGGCTTATTTATGTAAAAGCCAAATTCTCTATTTCCATCTTTTAGATAAATTGCATATGCATATGAGAGGTTTTTACATAGGACTTGCACTAGTCGATTTTTATCGAATGTGAGGAGCATGTTTATTTTCTGTAAAATCTACATCTCCGGTGCAAGAGGAAGTCGCCGTTGTAGCGCATCGATCGAGGATCAAGGATCGAAGGGAACATATAAACTCACACGATATGGATTGTGTGAATGTTTAATTTCTGTTTTTTTTATTTCTGCTATGCATGTGATGAATATGGTGAATGTTAGGATGTGTATGAATATTAATATGCATGATAACCTAAAATTCCAAATCACATGTAAATATATGAAATTGTCCAACAAAAATTAAGAATAATTTCCTTCTTATTTCATCCACTAGCAGCCATTGATCGAGGGATACTCTGCTCGCCCTTAGCGGGAGATAGCTCCCTCCATCTTTGGGAATAGTGGGAGATATAATGGTTGTCTGTTGTTGTGCCACAATTAAATGTATGAGGTGTGATTCACCGTAGTGAACCCCGAGTATGTTTAGTTGTGAATACAATGGATAAACGTATCTCGTATCAAATGAAAATAAGTTTTCTTAACATTACCTAGAGCCCTCGCTCGGTTTTGGGAAAAAGTTTTTCTTACGAGGATAGGTTGCATTCCCTCATAATTAAAACGACAAGAATCACAAAAGTTTGAAGATGCTAATATTGCTAAAATTCAAAAAGGTTGTGATTAGAAAATGTTTTTTTACCTTGATATTGTAATGTATTCGATAGCCCTTAGCTAGTCTATATTACAATTGATAGGATCTTCGATTGTTGCATTTATGGGCAAAGATTTTAATTTGCAACATTTACATTTATATATTCGATATATGTATGCATGTGTATTAAAACATAAAATTGGCATTAAAATCCTGTATGATTTATTTTGTAGAAAAATGTCGAACATCCAACCTATCGTACGATCCATGATAGAAAAACACCCTTTAGCAAATGATGGCTCAAACTTCATTAGTTGGCAGCTCAAACTTCATTAGTTGGCAACTCAAACTCAACATCGTGTTAAAGTTTGAGAAACTATCTCACATTTTTGAAGGTCCAATCCCAAAGTGGAATGAGAGATTAACCGATGAAGAGAAAGAGGCTAAAGCCAAGTGGGAAGACCAAGAGAACCAAGTTCACGGTCTTATGCTAGCATCCATGGGTGACTCGCTTCAAGCGAAATACTTGGATTCAAAACCCAAGAAGATCATGGAGGCTCTATCAAAGATGTTCATGGATAGTGCCCGAAAGGAGCGCTATAAGACCACCATCGCACTCACAAGGTGCCATATGGCGGAGGGAACATCGGTATCTGTGCATTTTCTCACGATGTAAGGATACCTTGAGAAGTTGGCAAAGCTCTCTTCACCAATGCCCGAGGACATTGCTGAAGATATGATTCTTGGCTCTCTAGCCCCGTCCTTTAAGGACTTTGTGATGCACTACCACATGCGTGAAAAAGGGGTGAGTCTTGAGGAGCTTCACAACGCTCTCAAAACTGCTGAAGTTGATATGGGCAAGGGTAGGGACAAGCAAGTCCTTGCCATCCATGGAAGGAGCCAAAAGATTGGTAAAGGAAAGGGCAAATCTACTAAAAGTGGTTCAATCAAGAGCAAGGGAGTAGGAGGTGCTCATAAGAGTGCCTCGAGGGGGAAATCTCAGAAATCTCCAACTCCTAATACAGAGTGCTTTCACTGCGGTGAAAAAGGACACATCCAGCCAAATTGCCCTAAGTACAAGGAAGACCTTGACAATGGAGTGATTGAACGTCGGCGCCCCAAAAAGGCCAAATGTATATTTGTTATTGAAATAAATTTAGCCACCTCTGTCCAGGATTGGGTAATTGATACCGGATCTTGTGCTCACATAGTTTCTAATGTGCGGCTACTCATGGATAGGAAGGAACTCGTACGGAACGAGATTGAATTGAAGGTCGGAAATGGTGCGAACGTGTCTGCGGTTGCACAAGGTTCTGTGGTGCTTCAATTGTGTAGTGGTTTAAATTTATGTCTAAAGAATGTTTATTATGTACCTTCGATTAGCAAGAATATTATTTCTGTATCATGTTTGGATATGGATAATTTCAATATAAATGTTTCAAATTCTTGTTTGTCTATATCGAAGAATGATGTTTTCTATGCAAATGCATTCATAAGGAATGGTCTCTATTTGCTTGATATATTTAGAATCATGAATTTATATATGAGATGTAAATATATCATGGGGTGTGATTGTTTGATATTACATATGATGATATATTGCATATGATATATAAATTAGCTATAACCCCAAGGATCCAATTTTGTTGGGAATTAATCCAAAATTCGATAAGACAAATTAATTAATTAAATTTGCTAAAACCCCAAATACGAATTTTGTTGGGAATTAAACCAAAATTCGATAAAGGCAAATTAATTAAATTTCCTAAAACAAAAAAAAACGAATTTTGTTGGGAATTAATCCAAAATTCGATAAAGGCAAATTAATTAAGGAATTATTGATCATGGTTTTGACTTGGTCAATTATGATTAAATTTGGATGTGGATTAATAAATTTAATATTGAGAATTGGTCTTAAGAGAGAAAAACATGGAAGAATGGGTCAATGCATAGCCCATGATGTGGAAATTAAAGGAGCCTATAAATAGGCCTAATTTCCTTCATTAAAAATAAATATATGCAAAATTCTCTCTCTCTCTCTAACCACCCCAATTAATCCATCCGAAATTCCTTAGTTAATTTGAGTTTTTGGAGAGTAAAATCTCAGGAAAGAAAAAGAGGGTTATTAGCTAGATTCTAAACCCGTTTGGAGATTGATTGGCTAGCTCCTTTCTCTCCAACCTTGTTTAGAGTTTGGTGAACACTCGGAGGCAATCCACCGGGCGATTCGACCGGCAACGTGACTCCGGATCTTCAAGAGGTTTTAGAGAAACTCTAGGTATGATTCTAATTGCAATTGTTTGTTTGTTCTAATGCATGTTAAATAATTAGGACAAACAAATGCATGTCTATATGAAAATCGAAGAAAATATGAATGTTTCGATCCTATATGTTTATAAAATTTCGAAAAATATATACATACTATAGGGCACGAAATCCAACAAAAACATCCTAGGAAACCCTTCATCTTATCCTTCAACTTTGCAGAGAGTGACAAGCATTCCTTATCATCTTTAGTAACTTCATGAATTTTGTATAGTTCCTCATGAAACTCGTAAACTTTATGGACTTGTAGCAAAAGTAAACTTGATGGACCATATAGAAAAAGATACACTTGTTAAACATCAAACACAAGTATCAAATATTGCAAAACGAAAATTGAACTCATACCATTTCTCGTTCTCTACCCATTTGTGGTCTATACGTCATTGGTTGAGAGACCGCTAGTGTTGTGTACAATCTAACATATTGTGATGGACGCTGAAACTATACATGGTCTCTTTTATGTGACCAATGCTAATGGAAAGAATTTGTTGTTTGCATCGGTGCATGCCACAACTATGAACAACATTCATATATTTCCTATAGAGGTGCATTCCATCAACACTAATAACTAGTTTGCGAAATACAATCCAGTAATAGAAGGTCTGAAGTCCTAGAAAATACAATTAAACATCTCCTTTTCAGGATTTACTCTCTCCGCCAGTATTTTGACCAAGATTCCCGGATTGGTTGGACAAAGTACGACAAAAATCTTTCCAAATCCTTAAAACTCTCCTCTTCGGCACCATAAATTATATTTAATGCTTTCTCCTGACATACCATGCTTTACTGTAACAAATTTCTAGTGAGTATTTTGTTTTCACTCTCTCCACTATCTTACCAGGTGTGATTGTGAAATTTGGTTCTAACAGAATTCATGATTAGGTCACAAATAATGATGCGCTTCATTATTTATTGTCATTCAACAACATCGGATTGTAACAAGTGTGTTCCGCCTGGTAAGTTCGCCTTGTGGAATAGACACATGCAAGCTCCATTGATAGTTATCCCGATCACGACGAAGACAACGCACAGTGTAGTGTTTCTTCAAAGAAACAACTATATACTGAACATATTTCTTTATGTACATGTCATGATTGTAAAGCATGCACCAAATCATCTTTCGTTGAGAAGTATATTTCTCCCAGAGAGAACGTCCATCTTGGGTCATCCAGCCAGTTCGTGAGACATTGTTCACACGATCAAAGAGTGGGTGTTCATGACTAAATTCTGAATCCAACTCTTATCTTTGAAAATATCAGGGAGTTCATTGAAAGTAGGAATTATGTCATCATTAATAACTGCATCATCAACAATGTCGTTGTCTTCCTCGTTTATTGATTGTCCCATTGTATATATGACCTCTTAGGTATTAGGAACTATTTTAGTTCCAGAAACATCTTCGGGTTCATCCTCTTCTGGAAAAAGTGTGCTATAATCCCCTAAATCCCCAGTCTCTTTCTCTACATCATATGTACCTCCTCTTCATGGTAATCTTCGAACGGACTTTTAACTTTTGGCAGATGGTACCGAATCGAGTCAAGTAGTGTTTAACCAAGGCCAAGAGAGAGATATGAAGTTGACATTCCAACTCTGTCAGGACACACATGATTTCTGTGGTGCATGGTCTCCAGTTAAGATAAACCAAGATGGAGATTTGTGCAGTTTGAAGGAATGCCACCAACATCTTCACGCCATTAACTGCCCATATAGAAGCCCTGAGACTGGAATAAAGAAACTTCATGGTAGACCGAAACTTTGGTAGAAAGATTTAGATTTATATTCAAATCTATTTCACTGTTCCACTCGCTTGACCTAGTTGTATCATAATCCCGAACATGATGGTTGGTTGTTAGCGTAGGGTCGAGCATTCAGGGTTATGAATCTATATACATTCAAACCACCTACATTTGTTTGAATAGTCAATCATTCCATAATCCGACTTATTGTCGGTTAATGGAGTATATGTCCAATCATTGTTTAAAGGCAACTTGACTGTCAATTTCACATCAAACATACTCTCGAAATAGCAACATTGATTAGTAGCACATCATATTTCGTACTCATGCTATATATCATTTGTTTTACCCCAATTTTGTGCTACTCAAGTGTTTGTTATTATATTTTAAGTATTAGGTAATAAAGAAGAGAAGAGAAGAGAAAAATGACTGAAACGTAAGAAGGAAGGACTTAAATGAAGCACAATGGACCTATCTGTCAGACATAATGACTCATCAGCAAGATAAGACCTGAACGTAAGCCCGGATGGACCAAATAGCAAACTGAGAAACTTTACACAATCATGAAGAGTATTTTGGCAATTAGATTTGGGTCCAGACTCAAACAACCGATCAGGGTGTAGGATTTCAAGCCCCTATGTATGTATATATTTTAAAATTGTCACACATGCATACATGATCAATTTCCATATTTCGACGATTTCATGTACATTATTTTATATTTATTCTAATATCATGTAATCTACATATATATTAAAATAAATAGAAGGAAATCATACCCCAAAGGTTCTCTAAAACCTTTATGAAGATCCGGAGTTACGTTGCCCGTTGAATCGTCCACCGATTCGCCTCCAAGTGTTCACCAAACTCTAAACAAGATTAGAGAGAAATGAGCTATCCAATCAATCTTTAAATCAAGGTTAGAACCTAGCTAATAACCCCTCTAAAGCTCCCTGAGAATTTAATCTCCAAAAGTTTAAATAATTAAGAGAAATTCAGATGGATTAGTGGGGAGGTTAGGGAGAGAGATTTTTGCTTTCACATGAAACAAGTAGGGAGAAGAGACCTATTTATAGACTCTCTCAACACCCACATTATAGGTTATCCACTAACTCATGATCTCTTGCTTTTATCTCCCTTAAACCAATACAAATTGACACATAATCATCATCATTAACATTTGACCACAATTGGAATAAATCCAACTCATGATCAACATTAATCCCTTAATTAATTCTGGAAAAATTGTGCTCACCGGTCAACCGATTGGCAATTAATCGTGGTTTCGGTTGGACCATGAAACCAGGAGGTCGACCCATCACACGCTACCAAAGCTACTGTGATTTTTTGGTCGAACATAATGCATAAACGGTCGACCGATTCAACACGAGAAACGACTACTGTAAGTTTTCGGTCGAACTGAGCTACAAGTCGGTCGACTGATTGTCACCAAGAAGAATTTGCGGAAGATCCTGGAAGTTTTCGGTCGAACTAGGACTTCTACCGGTCAACCGAACAATCCCAAAATAGTTGCTGGATTTGTTCGGTCGACCAATGTGTCCTTTTGGTCAACTGTTCACATACGCAACGACTACTGTGAATTTCCGGTCAACCGGTCTCTGACAGTGTTCGACCGTTTTGTCTAATTTTTGCCTTTATCAAAATTTGGATTTATATCCAACAAAATTTGATCTTTGGGGGTTTTTAGCAAATTCACATATCATGTAACATATTATCATATGTAATGTCAAAACATTACACCTCATAATACACACATATCATATGAATTCATTTATGATTCTAACTGTCATTTTTCACAACATATTGATTTTATTGGGTCACAACATGTATGTTATTTCACATGAAACCCGATGCATCATATGATCTATCATTTAACCAACTATTGTCTTTATCACTATACTTATTGATAGATTTTGATGATAATCAAATTAAACACTTCTCATGTGAAAAAAACATAAGTCTCATATCTTAGGATTCCAGACAGTGAAACATTAATGACACATAACACAATTTCATAATGTTTCACTTGCTAGGTCTATTCAATATAGAAATATAACCATTTTCCTCTTTTATATACTCGTGTCGTTAAATATTTGTAGAGCTTACAATACTCTTTAACCAACACGATAATCTTATCTCGGTAATTAATGTTCCATGTCAATTACCATGGTTGTGAATTACTTTTGATTTATGTAAACCATTATCTTTTAGAGCTCTACAGTTAAAGACCAAGATCATTTTCCTTAACACTTCTAAAACACGGATACATTAATCAAGGAACAAAATGTTTGCACATTCAATTCATAATAATTGACATATAAAAGTAAACTTTTAGAACACATTCCCTTCATAGGGTGCACCCCACGTGAAGAATTGAAGCATTTAATAAGACATCCGAAACTGGATCGAATCAGACCAAAATGACCGTCAATTGACGACCGCAGACCTCCAATTGCCAGTCCAGTTTGGTCAAGATCTAACCCAAATTCTCGTGGTTATGTATTATGTTGTTGATGTCCATTTTAGACATGTTTCAATAGTCTCACACCGGGAGATTGTCCCCAGTTGTCTTTTTCATGTCTATAAATAGAATTCTTCTTTCTCCTGTATCCTACTCATTGTTTTATGGTCATTATCTCTACTTGGAGTAAGTCTTTGAAGGAAACTCAATGTAGAGAGGATGCCACTTTGTAATGTGAGTCATGTAAATAAAATATTATCTTCTTAGTGAGATATTGTTTCCTTAGTCTTGCATGTTTTGTTTCCTTAAATCTTAATATAATTAGTTACCTTAATGAGTAGAGAGTAGATCCACCCCATTTGGGGCGGAGCTGATGTAGAGTATGTGATGTATTAGTGATGAGTTCTTTTATTTATGTCATTGCATGTGCTTAATGTAGATGTATATTCGTAGTATGGTTAAACTTGTATTAGATGTGATGATGTCCACACTAGGTACATCTCATGCTAGCTTTAGAGTTTATCTTGTTGCTTTTAATGGTTTTGTGGAAATGACTTGTTATGTATGAATGCTTGATTAGTAGAGAATGCATGAATGTATTAAGTTTTATGAAGGGGTTAATTGATGTTCTAATGTCCACAACCTTTAGGGTTGTCTCTTTGTGCATTTCGTTGTTTCTATGTACGTGCTTCTATGTAGGTGCCTCTAAGACCTTGTACATATTTTTCGTTTTAGACAAAATGAATAAAGAGAAATTGATTGTGTTGAGAGGACAAAAGAAACGTGTAAGTTCTTTTTATAACATTTGCTGGTGATATCGTTTGTAACTGTCTTGAAGGCATACAACTTAAAATAGAAAGAAATCGAGAAGTAGCTTGGGTGGTTGTCAAAATTAATGGTCCCTAAATTATAAAAAAAAGGTTGGTAGATATAGTCCAAGAAACGATTGTACCTATTTTTACCTAAATTCTTTTTTTTGAAGGAGCTATAAGTTGTTACATGCTACTTTCATATAATAAATGTGTTGTAGAATTTTTAGTATCTATTTTTTGCACTACAATATTAAGGTGCGATTAGAAATTTTGATATTTTTGGAAAATAAGAATGAGAAATCTTCACTCAAACTAATACAATGATATCTCAATGTTTCCATTTAGATTAACTTATAGTGTTTTGACTCGATGAATTTTTGATGTGATAAAGTATTATAACCAATAACAAGACGACATTAACTATAAAAAATCAATTAACCCGGATAGGTTTGCATAAGTCGTCGAATCTCTACGTTAAATTTTAATTGTGTTGTTGATGTATTTCGTATATTTATTAAACACACGGCAGCGAAGAATACACGACGACCTATTCTGTGTGGAGTGATGGGTTTGAAGAAGAAGTAGGTATTTGATGAGAAGTTGTGGATTTGATGGTTGAAGCGGTGGGTTCGAAGGAGCACGACCGAAATCTAGGTTGTGTCTCTTTGCCTTGCCAACATAAAAGGGAAAGGAGATGAAGGGCTGAGATTAAAATAAATAACGCATCATAATAAGGAAATCAATATTAAATTCTAGTATGAGTGGATGGATGGGATGAAGAAGGACCAGGAAAAAACGATTATTTACGGGAAACCATATTATGTATAATACTATAGATTTCATCCTACATATATATATTATCATCCTACATATTTTATGTCAATTCAAGTGCACAACTACAATGATATATGCAACCCAAATAATAATGCTTGCACATTTAAATTTATATTGGAATATGATGAACCAATCAAAATGAAAAAAATTTAGAAATTTTGAAAAATTAAAACCAACCATAAAAACATCCATAACCAAATCCTAAATCAACGAAATCATACAAATCTAACCTAAAACAACAATAATCATCATCCTATACACAAATAAGGAAGCAAAAATGGGAAAACGAAAAAAGGCTAGAGTTTCCTTAAAATCGCCAGACAACAATTCGGGGGGAAGAAGGGGTTTTATCGTGTGGTCTTTATAGCCCGACGTGTCCGATGCCAAGTACACTTTTTTTTTAAAAATGGACTCGGCTTTCTGGATGTCGAGTTCAATATTACAAAGTCGGTGACACAGACGTCGCGTTCAATATGACTTTTTAGATTGGGAACTGATAGTGTATGTTTAGGCCTATGTGGCTGAAATTACACCAAAAAACTCGACATCCATAAGGCTGAGTTCTGTTTTATAAACTCGACAGTGCAAGTGTTGAGTTCAATTTGGAGTCCAAGCTGGCAGTGCACCCTTGTGGGTGCTCGAAAATTGCTAAGTGTTAGAAGTCGGCATAGTAAGTGCCAAAATCTATCAAATGAATTTGGTGTTGCAAGCGTCGAGTTCAATTTGGATTCAAACTGACAGTGCACCCTACTACGTGTTTGCCAATTTTTTCTAAGTGTTAGAACTCAACATTGGTGATGCCGAATTCTATAAAGAATTCTATTCCTACATAACGAAACGTCTGAGACGTCAAGTTCTGCATACACTAAAAAAACGACCCGCCACCACCACGTGTCACGACATGGTAGTTGTGAGTCTAGTTTGAGAAATACTTCTTATAATAGATTTTTTTTAATTGTTAATTTGAAATTTTTTCCTAAAAAATTACGTTACAATAAAATCATATAATAATTAAGAAGTCACTTACTCTACCCAACAACATTATAAAGAAATTGATCTTTCATGCTATTATATCATGAAGAGGGTCCACTATCTTTAATGTTTGGTAACATCAATTTATCCTTGCTAATTACGTACATTTTAAACTTGAAATGGAAAATCCAAACCGAAGACATAGATGTAACTAGGACTCGTACTATACATATGTGTTGAAAATCAAAAAATTAGAAGTCATTTAAGATAAGGTCAAGAAATGAAAAAATAAATCTATGACATTCGTCAAAAAATCCGATTTCTTGATCTCAATCAAATGACTCTCATCTTTTTTGTTTTTCAGCAAACATAGATAATATGAGTCCTATATTGAGATCTAGAGTTTTAATTTTTCATTTAAAGTTTAAAATTTATATTATGAGCACGAGTAAATTGATGTCGATAGAAATTAAGCTTAGCAAGTCCCTCTCAAATCATACCACGAATAAACCAAATTAATTAAGCAAGTCCCAGATGACAAAACAAGATATATAAGAAAATACAAGACGCCGGTGACTAGCTCCTTTTCTTTTAACTGACGAATACGATTTATCAACCATAAAAGTGTATTATCCTCTCTAATCATCAGAATCCCCACGTAAGACTAACCCTTCGACATTCGCATCATAAAAAGTCTTCTTTCATAGACTTAAGGTGTAAACAAAAGATTTATCACAACCATTTCTAACCTAACCCATCTGTCCTTTGCAAACCACCATCATGATTTAGACAAAGGAAATTATTACAATAGCCGCCAAAAATTAGTTCATTACAAGAATCTCTTCTTTTCTTCCAACCTTTAGCTTGCTCATATTATAATCAAAAATTGTAGTTTAGGTTACCCTAACCATGAAGCTATTTGATGGGCATGCATGATATTGGTCATTAGTTCTAAAGACATATATGATAACGTAGAGAAACTTCTCAATGTGTGTGGAAGGACTAGTCTCCGTCTAATGAATAACAACTCCATAAACAAAAACAGCCTTGGTGGTTACTCAAATCCAGCCTTTGTCTTTAAAGAAGGGTGAGGGTAAAGCAAATGAGTGGTGTCGGTTGATAAGGTGTCGGTGGAATAAAGATCGAACTAGTGGGTTTCATAGTGTTATTTGATTTGTTCTTGCGCTTGCATACATATTGTGTGATCATTCACTTTTGATTTGGGTTTCATTATGTTACTACACTTCTTCTTGTTCAATGGTTTTCGAAAGATTATTTCACAGAACAAGAGTATTTCTTATAGAAAAATGATTTATGGCCGTTCTCGAGCATGCTCTTTTGTGACGCTGCTGACCTGGACAAGTTCAGCTCATTAGTAGATTTTGGGATTTTTTATTTTTCCTTGGCTCTCTGCCCAAGAAACTCTCATTTAAAGCTTCTCACTAAAAATGTAATAACCCTAACCTTGATTTAGGTTCTAATGGTGATTAGGTTGCTAATTGGAGGGTTTGCATGGGAGTTGGGGGAAGGAATAGTGGAGGCATGGGTGGTGACGTGAAGGAGGGATGGGCTGTGGAGTAGAGTGGCGGGTGCTGATGTTGTTGTTGTTGCCGTTGGTGTGGGTTTTGGAGAAAGGATGAAGCACACCTCTCTCTCTCTCACGTTCTCTCATTTTCCTTTCTTCTTCTTCTTCTTCTTCTTCTTCCTCTCTTCATTCTTCTCCCCACCCATTTCTTCCCCTCCTGTTGTGCTCGAGCTCTGGTGGAGAAGGCAAACGTGCGGGGCGTGGTGTGGTGCGAGGAGGACGCACGTGAGGTCGCGGTGTCGAGGTGCCGTCGTGTGAGCTCCGGTGAAATTCGTTGTTCGTCGCAAGGTATGCCAAGTTCTTGCATTAGAGGCCTATAGTGATCACCCACGTTGGGGTGATGTTTTGGTAGGTCGCGGGAGGTCGAAGACCTCGCCGACGACGAGTTTGGGCGTCAAAACCTCGGCTGGCGCGAGGTTGAAGACATCTGTCGGTCGACCGGGTCCCTTGGACGGTCGACCGAATGTAGTGTTATTTGTCTGTCTGTTGTGTTTCGGTTGACCGGTTCCCTTGTTCGGTCGACCAGGACTTAAGTGTACCGGTAGGATGCTAGTGTTTTCGGTCGACCGTTGATGACATAGAAAATATTAAGTTGACCCTGTAGGTTTTCGGTCGACCGAGACCCCTGAGTCGGTCGACCGATAGATTGGATTTTGATGTTGACCAGACTCCGGATTTTGACCTCGTTTGGTCGACCTGTTTTAGACCTTCGGTAGACCGTTTGGAAATATTGTGTTGCGCAAATAGTTCGACCGTTGCAGACTCTTCGGTCGACCGATTCCCTTGTGGAAGCGGTCGACCGAGCTGTCACTTTCGGTCGACCGATTTCCCTTGTGGAAGCGGTCGACCGGTTGTCACAGCGGTCGACCGATTCCCTTGAGGAAACGATCGACCAAGTGTCTCTTTCGGTCGACCGTTTTTGCACAGGACAGAATTCCTGGTTCCGCTTAGGATGCCAATTTTGTCCACGGAAACCCGTGTCCTCGCCTTGTGCGTGAGCCGGGAGGTGACGGTGGGCGCGTTATGCGTGCCTGCCCAGGGACCGTCGTATGGAAGAGTGTCCGGAACGCGTCACCTCCATGTATGGATCATGACTATATCTGGTGGATCGTTTGACTCGCGTTAGAGTAGTAGCCTGAGGGATTGCGGATCCCATTGCTTCAGCAACACGCAACTGCTGACGGGTGCAGTGACTACCGGCCGATGGCTACGGAGGCACAGTGACTACCGGCCAGGATTGACGACGGAGGTCCAGAGAGGTACCAGCCTATTGATGGCGACGGAGGTCGCGACCCTGCTCGTTTGGAGCCGGAGTTGGTGTTGCACGTGGAGCTCGTTGACCCTGCGGACTTTGGTTCGAATCTGTCGATTGTCTGGCCTTTGTGTGGCAGATATGTTCGACTGACCTTGATGGCAGTGATTGCACGTGCCGTGCGGCCTGTGTGGCGGCGGTAGGGCCCCTCTGCGGCCTGTGTGGCGGCAGGGAGGATCGCGCGTGACCTGTGTGGTTGCGGCGATGGACTGCCGATGATGTGTTCCGGCAGGTAGCTCGACAGGACACCTATCGAGTGATATCCCGTGCGGTCTGTGTGGCGCTGGTTGATGGACCGACCTGAGCGACGGCTCCGTTGGTGTGGTGGTGGACCACGATGTTTTCAGATCTGATTCTACCTGCGCGGAAGTGCGAACGCCTCCTCACCGATCCCTTGGCTTGTGTAGTCGCGTGTGGGGATGTGTTGCGTACTGTCCGTTAGACCGTATGTGCCTACGGTAGGTCTCTACGGGAACCCGTTGTTGGACCGTGCGGCCTGTGTGGCGGCGGTGTTATTTGACCGTGTGGCCTGTGTGGTACCGGTGGTTGTTGGACCGTGCGGCCTGTGTGGCGACGGCGATGTTGCAGACCGTGGGGCCTGTGTGGCAGCGGTGGCGATTGTAGACCGCAGGGCCTGTGTGGCAGCGGGAACGATCACGGGACGGATGTCCGGGTTGGCCCTTGGTGGCAATGTTGTTTTACTGCTTTGTATTCCATGCCATGCTATACTAGTATGTTAGGGCATATAGGTGAGCTTGTCATACGGGGTTCCTTGTGGAAACTCAGGCATTGTTGTTATGATTATTTTCAGGACCGCGTTAGGTTCCGGCGGGTGGTGACCGAGGGGGATTGCACTTTGGTACTGGATCCTGTCGTCTACCTACTTTAGGTTGTCGTGATTACATGTACCTTGTGTTTTGTGTTATGATGTAATCACTCTTTTGACAAACTCGTATTGTATTATGGTGCACCAGATGTATTTCGGTATTTGTTTCAGTAATGTCCCCACTCTTGATGGTTTTATTCTCGTGATTCCTTTGGTTTTAAAAGTTTAAATTTTCCGCTGTTCGGGGATGTTACAAAAAACTTCTCAAATCATACATTTTGGCGCTCTATCCCATCTTCCTATAGTCATCTATCCTATGACAGTCCACAGAATGACAACCCTTTGTCTTCCTTTCTCTTTCGTGTCTTCTTTCTTCCTTTTGATCGTATGTTTCTCTCTACTCTCAACTGCAATGGAAATTGTATCTATGTCTTCCCAAGAAGACATGCCGTTAAACGTTCCTCAGGAGAAGATGTGTTTTTGTTCTTTCAAAGAATCAAACTCGGGAGTGCGTCTCCAGGAATCCTAGTTGTTTTAGATGGTGATAGATGTGGGAGGAAACGGAGAAGGAGAGCGGGGTAGTGGTGGGCTCAGAGATGGTGAGGGGATCGAGGGGATTTTGGGGAGTGGTGTCGATGTGGGAGGTTTGGACTCAAGTTTGAAAGAACAGACTCGTGGTGCTCCATTTATGGAGATGGAGAAACCAGTTGCCCAATAATTCCAAGAGAAATACAAGATGCTAGAATGTGTTGAGTGATGTCGTCCTGAGTTTGGAAGAAACGCTTGTAAAGGATTGGACACACTTGGAATAATTATGTATTTTGTAGCCTTTTTGCAAGAGTTATTAATGATTTGTTATTTTTTGCATCAACATTATGTTTGTAATGTTTATGTTCAAGAGTTATCTATCTCAATAACGCTTTGTTGAATATTTTGACTTTGGAAAAAAATTCAAAATAATTATAAAAAAGAAATTGGAAGAATATATATAAGACTGTAAAACTTATTTGACAAAATATGAGATAGATAAACAACACATGTGATTCCATTTTTATTAAATGAAAAATGTCATCCTTCAATGAAAATGACATCTTCCTTAAATAGAAATGGTTTATGAGATACCATTTTCACCTACGATGAGAAAATAGCCGCCAGCGACCCTCCTCCTCCTCCCACCTCTAAATCACTCCTCATTCCTCCCTCTCTAAACCACCTCAGATCACCCTATTCATCACAATTCCGACCACCAAAAACTCATCACAGATCCGTCCATCCAAAACTAAAACCAAAACCAAAATTCCCAAAACATCATTGGCATTTCGGCCTTAGACCCAAAACTCTGACCTCTATTATTGGCCTTCCGGCCTGAGACTCAAAAAACCATCCATGTTCCCGAGAGGGGGCTGACGCACGAAGCGACATCCAGCCCTCTCCATGGCCTCAGAAGGAGCGGCGCCCCAAAGTCTCACCACCCAATCCTTAACGGGATGAATTACCTATCATGGGCACGATCGGTCACTTATGCATTGCATACATTGCATCATATGTCTTTCATTTAGATTAATTTTATATCAATAAATGCTACTAAGGTATGTGTTTAGTCTGATTTACAGAATACAGGGACCTGAATGCAAATTACCCATATCCCGAGCATAAACGCGTGCAAGAGACTCATTTCTATCATAAAGACCAAGCTCAAGATTATCGGGTTTCAAATGGAAATGCATCCAAACATAAAATCATTCAAGACCTAATTACAAAAAGGACAAGGACTTAAGCACAAAAGTAGCCAGGCACTTAATTGCAAAAAGCCAAGGACCTATTTGCAAATTACGAATAGCTTTTATTATTATGGAGAAAGTCTAAAGAAAAATCAATGTGAATCTCCAAATATATAAAGAAATAAAGTCAGAGCTCAAAAGAAAGGAAAGAATCAATCCAGACGCGCAAAGGATATTGAAATCATACCATAAAGACACAGGAAAAATCCAGATTAAATCGGAGCTAAAAAGGTGGTGAATTCGCCACACCTTATGTACAAAATGCGGCAAATCCACCGCACCTTATGTACAAAATGCGGCGGGCGGCAAATCCGCCGCACAAAATTAGATTCATGCTCTAAAAGTTTTACCGGTTGCGTGTTGACGCGTGTACTTTCCTATTTTATACCTAAGTCCCTTGTATCGGCTATAAATAACCCTGAAACGATGTTGTAGAGGATCTTCTTAATTTTAACCTTAGTTTTTAATTCTTAGTCTTAGTTTTTGTTCCATATTTTAGTAATAAAATTCTGTTCTTTTATTTTGTTTTTAGTTTTCTTTTGTAATTCCTCTAGGACCCCTTCTCCTTCCCTCCATCTATGAGTTTCTAACTCTCTCCAAAGGGTGGAGGTGACGGATTTAGGGTGATGAGAAGAGAATAAAGTTATTATTTTAATTTCGTGATTAGTATATTTTGATTACTTGAGTTTGTGTTAAATCATTTATCATGTAATGCTTGTAACTAATATGATTTATTATAAGTTTCTGAATTCTCTAATCTAAACCCGATATCTAAACCTCCACCCAACGGAATTCACCATCTTTGATCTTATTTTAGTTTTAATTGTTCATGTTTCTTGCTTTAGATAATTAAAAAAAACCAAAAATCTCAAAACCAACTTATTTCTCCCTCTTCCTTTCCCTTAATCGAAAATCACAAAAATAACAAGATCTCTCCCTCCTTGTGTTCGACCCGTACTTGCCACGTCTTCATTGATGCCATGCACTTGTGGTATAAATTTAATTCCCATCAGTCACCTTGTCCGTCAGTGGCAAGGGAAAACTTGGACACATCACAGGCCACACAAAAAAACCAACCACCGACGACAACAAATCGAGGAGTGGCAGACCGCCGATCACCTCGCAATAACGTGGGTTCTCAACTTCATGCAACCACAGATTGCGGAGTTGTTCATCTACTCCAACTCGGCCATGGAGCTCTTGGACACCATCCATGGCCTATATGGTAAACAACAAAAGTTTGCCTACATTTTAAAGTCAAACAAGAACTCACACAAATGAAGCAAGGGAAGAAGATGGTCACCGAATAACTCAGTGCTCTCAAAATTCGGTGGGATGAACTCAGAATCTATGAACCGCCGACCACAGATCCCAAATTCATCAAGAAGAGCATCGAACAAAATTGGTCTACCTGTTTCTGGTGGGACTCGACTTAAGCTACGAGACCCTAAAGTCTCAGATCTTGCTATCATCGGAGCTACCATCCCTCAGCAAAATAATTGAAATGGTTTAATTGGAGGAAACCCGAAGACAAGCCATGCCACAAACTACAAACAATGGAAACCAAGCATTCGCCGCCGCGCACAACCGAAACCAAACCACAAAAACAAAAAATCAATTCGGGAAACGGAAAGATGAACATTGTGATAACTGTAAAAAAGCAAGGAAATAACCGCCGCTAGTGTTGGTTCCTCTACCCGTACCTCCAGCCACCAAAGGATGGACACTGAGACAGAATGGGAAATGACAGAGGTAACTCTAGCGGCGGCGACTACAGAACAGATAACAACCCAAACCCTAACTTCGAAAACGAAAACCAGAAATGGCCACAAGTCGGGTCATCCTTCGGAAGTTGGGGTTTTGTATTCAAAACCCACGTGGATCATCAAATACCTGATTACAGGGGTGGGTCGGGCGGACATATGTATTCTCTGGATTCGAATTTCCATGCTGGTATACACACAGGTGCGGGGTAGAATATTGTTGTGGTTCGCGGGCCTAGTTATGAGCCTGGTTCGGTCCAAAAGGAGTTGGGCCACGTTCTTGCAGACCTAAACAACCTCCTGCAAATCTCTGGTCAAAATTCAACTCAGACAGGTAATGCTTCAGGTATAAATCCATTTGCCAACATTACAAACTTCACTTATACTCCAAATTCTTGGATTATTTACACCGGCACTACAGATCACATGACTATAAATATAAATCTTTTGCAAAATATACACTATAACACAAACAGAAATAAATTTATCACTGTTGCTATTGGAAATCAAGTTAAAATCGCTGGCCCTGGACATTCCATGTTACTAAATGACACATCTGAAAATATTCTATATGTCTCAGAATTTACATCTAACCTTCTTTCTATAGCACAGATCACTCGAAATTTGAATTGCAATATGATTTTTACACCTTTCAATGTGTTATTTCAGGACCGAACATCAGGGAAGATGATTGGTAGAGGCTCGCTTGTTAATGACTTATATATTTTAGACACAAATAATTATTTATTTGCAAATAATGTGTCCCTTCAGATGCCAAACATTTGGCACAAACGCATGGGGACACATCTTTTCCCATTTTAAAACAATTACTTACTAGTCTACATTTGAATATTGATATATGTTGTGAGACATGTCACCTAGCGAAACAGACCAGGTTGCCCTTCCATTCTTCGACGATAAAGACAAGAAAACCTCTAGAGATGATACACTCCAACAACTGGGGACCAACCCCAGTTAAATCTTATAATGGCTTTAAATATTTCATTATTTTTATCGATGATTTTTCTCGTACAATTGGTTATACTTGCTAAAATCTAATTTTGATGTTTTTTTGTTTTTTGTGAGTATATTGGCTTGCTATAAAATATGTACGACACTAAGATTAAAATTATTTGGTCTGATAATGGTTCTTAATACACCAGTAACATATTTCAAAAAAAATTGAAAGAAAAATGCATTTTTCATCAAACTACATGCATTAACACTGCTGAACAAAATGGTATTTCTGAAAGAAAAATCGTCACCTCTTGAATGTTACTAGGTCCCTTTTATTTCAAACTCATGTGCCCAATTTTTGTTGGTTTGAAGCTATTCTAACGGTTGTATATCTTATCAATCGACTCCCTACTCCTGTCATACAAAATAGACAACCTCTAGAAATCCTTAACGGTAGACGAAGGAGTATTCATCACCTTAAACTTTTTGGTTGTACTTGCTATGTTCATAAAAAATGAATTGATAAGTTGGATTTCCTCTCTATGAAAACCGTTTTCTTTAGGTAATCCTTTCAAAATAAAGGGTGCAAATGCTATGATCCTCTGAATTGCAAAATTTACATTTCTAGAGTTTCTTTTTTTGAAAATGAATCTTACTTCCAATCTTCAAACACTAATCCCCTAGGTGAGACACCTCCTCTCCCTACCGTTGACATGTTTGATTTATCTCATTCTCTTGAGGAAAATCTTGTTCCTCAAGCCGGGGAAGACAAACATATTACAAGTACCACAAGTGAGCATAATGTCAAACACGATGTGACTCCCACCAGAAGGTCTACACGATCCACCCGTACTCCGACTCATCTTCAAGAATTCATCACTTACAATGCAACTTATCCCATCTAGCATTATATTTCCTACAATACCGTAACACCCTCTTATCATTCGTTTCTGAATGAAATTGATAACTTTAGTGACCGACCTCCTACCATGAAACCCTTAGAAACCCCAATTGGGTTAAAGCCATGGAAGATGAACTAGAAGCACTAGAAAAAAAATCAAACTTGGACTCTGGTCCCTTCATAACCCGGAATCAAACCTGTAGGATGTAAATGGGTATACAAAATTAAGTACAATAGTAACGGTTCCATTGACATATACAAGGCTAGACTTGTTGCTAAATGATATACCCAAACCTATGGACTCGATTACCTAGAAACCTTTGCCCCTGTAGCTAAAATGAACATGGTAAGAGTCATTCTTTCCATTGTTGTTAATTATGGGTGGAATCTCTATTAGATGGATGTTCAGAACGCCTTCCTTCAAGGATCCCTGGAAGAAGAAGTCTACATGACTCCTCTTCCACGGTATAACTCCCTTCACAACTAGATATGCAAACTCCACAAATCAATCTACGGATTGAAATAGTCTCCCAGAGCAGGGTACGCAAAACTCAGTCACTCTCTCCTTTAATTTGGTTTTACTAAATGTTTTGTTGATGCATCCATGTTTATCATGCATTCTAACGATATCACCATCATTGTTCTTGTATATGTAAATGGCATCATCATCACTGGAAATAGTAATACCAAGATCGACATTGTGAAATCTTATCTAAAAAGCAAATTTGACATCGAAGATCTAAGAGTCTTGAAATACTTTTTAGGCATTGAAATTGCACACTCTGAGAAAGGTTTGGTTTAATCCCAAAAGAAATATGTTCTAGACCTCCTTAAAGAAACTGGTAAATTAGGGTCAAAATCTACCAACACCCCCATCGAGACCAATCAAAAGATTGGACTTACCGATGGGGAACCTCTTCATGACATAGTGCAATTCCAACAATTAGTAGGAAAACTCATTTACCTCATTGTCACCAGATCTGACATAACTTATGTCGTTAGCACAATAAGCCAGTTCACGCATGCTACCCACACACATCACTTTGACATTGTAGACAAGGTCCTTAGATATTTAAAGAAAACACCACGACAATGGATATGGATGAAAAGAAACAATTCTAATTCAATCACTAACCTAGTGAATTAACATGAGCATAAACAAGTTGGTTATTAAGAACCTAAACAAACATGAGAAGTGTTTAAAAGTTGTGGCAAAACTCATTAAGTTAAGTATTCTACTTTAAACAAACAAGCATATATTCACAATCATCACATATTGCATAAGATAGCATTCATTCTCATTCTTCATACATGTATACACATCATCTCCACCTCCAATGGGGATGAAACTATTCACTACACATTAAGCTAACAATTATACTAAGAAAGAAAGACATTCTTGTTGTGAAACATCATGGATGCTTCACCTTCTCCTCCCATAACTCCATCAACCTCTCACATTCCCATTACTCTTGTAAAATACACCCTTTCATTTTCCTCCTATAGCCTATAAATAGGAGATCATTGTAAGATCATTGATATACTTTTGGTGATGATGAAATACTACAAATATTCTCCCCCAAATCTTTTATCTTCTTTGTTCCATGTATATTTATTTTATAACACGTTATCAGCACGAGAGTTTCTTGTATGATCGACCGGAGCATGAGCTGATTATAATCATGGTAATTTCTCAACAAAAAATGTTATTATTTTGAGATTTTATATATTTCAGTGTTTTATCATGCATGCTTTTGTTTATGCAAGTAATTGATGATTTCTGAATAGTATTGACAATTAGTCATGACACACATCAATATTTTATTTGGAATATTTCTTGCTCACAATAGTATTCATGTTATATGTAAATCTACGATTGTACTTTAGAATTTTCTATTCTTGATTCCCTTAATGAAAAAGAGAGAGTTAATTAGGACTTTATAATTCATGTATTTTTAAAGGTTTCTTCACGTGTCTCAATAAATCAAGAAATCCATTTTCAGTTTGCTCGTTGTAGATCCACGAGTTTATGAGTACATGTACATCTTATTTGCACCTTAATTTGAATAATATTCAAGGTAGCTATTTTAAATCATTATTTTACATAGCTTTAGTTCTTCACTTGGTGTATATCAATATATGTCGTCAAAGATCAATTTTATCGGTGCATGGTTTCAAATCTCAGTTTTCTTTAGTTTTGATGCCTCTAGTGCATAATATATTGGTATTACAATATTATAATATAATCTCAGAGTTCTTAAGTTTACAAATGAGAAAACTTTCTAATTCTTCTTTGATGTTGTATTTCTCCAATCTAACTCTGATTTGAGTGTTTAAAACTCCATTTTTTGGTTACAACGTGGTCATTGAATTATATACTTATTTTGTTTATAAGTTTTTTTTTTAAAATTGTAATACCTGCGGGCTGCTTAAATATTATGTTCCCAAAAAGAAATATTATTAATTGCAATTGACATTAAACGGATTTCATTATGATATTAATCAAAATATGGAAGGATGAAATTTTTTGGAGACTTTGAAACTCGATTTGAAATATGAGTGTGAATCATATTTGGGTTTAATGTTCTTATAAATCTAAAATATTTATAATGCGCTAAAAAAGGGGAAATGAGTTCTAACTCATGTGGCTTTTTATAGATTCACTTGCTTGATATTTACAATGTATATGAGTTTAAAAAGGGGGTAATAAGTTGCATGTACCAATTATACTTAATGATTATATGTTATGACTTTTAACTTTATACTTGACATCTTGGATAAGAATGACGTCTTATCATGGATTATGGATGTTGAACCCAACTCATTGTCTTTTAAAATATCAATGACTAGAGAGAAAAAAAGGGCATCAAATCAAGATAAAGAGGAGGTTGTAATTTTCTTTTACTATCCTATTTGTTAAATGATATAAAAGTATTATATTTAATCTCATGTCTATTTTTGTGGTTGGACAAAACATCAAGTTATTGATCAAAATTCCATGATTTCTCGATCCAATGAAGCATGAAAATAAATAGTTACATATTTAGTAGTGCTTCTAAAATTGAATGATATATATCTCATGCAACTTTGTATTGATTCACTTGCTTAGTATAAGTTATACGAATTCTTAGTATCATGTTGATTAAAAGAGTATTTGTAAAGTGGTTCAAACATGCGATTATTACTTGTTAATTTTCATGCATCACATGCTCATTCACAACTATTACAAGAATTCATCTCGTGAGTACATAATATTCATTTTGATAGATGTATATATATAATAAAATGTACTATATTATAGTGGAATTCAAATTACCAAGTTACAAGTGATTATTGTTATTGAAAATGATATGTATTGGCCCAGAAGGTGAATATATCTTGTGATCATTGTTATTGAAAATGATATGTATTGGCCCAGAAGGTGAATATATCTTGTGATCATTGTTATTGAAAATGATATGCATTTGCCCAGAAGACGAATATCTTAATATTCATAAAATGCTACTATACAAAGATTTAGAGATTATTCATTTAAAGAGGGTTATGAAATTCTATGATAATCCCTGAAGGATTCATATGGTCATCTAAACAACGTGCAAATATCTAATTGAGTAAAAATGCACGTCGATCTCTAAATCAATCCCTATGACCAGAAGTTCATAGATATTTAGAGATAAATAGTAAAAGAAGAAGAAAAAAAATTATTGATCACTTTACAAATTAATGACCCAATACTCTTTTGGGTTATGCATCACCGATTATTGAAGGTCATGAGAGTTGTTGGAAAATCACGATACATTTCTTGGTGTGTCGGAAACACACATTACAAAGTATCGTGAAAACAAGAGCATAAGCAGTGCACTAAATTTTGTGCAAATAAGAAGTATGAAATAAAGATGACATCAAAGAGATGAAACTTGCCCAGAAGTGCCTAATAAAATCATCTCTTATATTAATTAAGGATGTCATCATTGATATTGTGTTTGTAAAGCTTTAGATAAATTTGTTGACTTCTATCACGACCAAAATGAGGTCAAATTTGTCGACCGATTTGCACAACAAAATGAGAGTCCCTCTATTTTTAAAATATCTCTCAATATTGATCATTATGGAATCTTAGAATTTATACATTATACATTAATGTGCATATATACCTGCTAATATTATTCATTAATTTTTATGGTTGATATACATCATGTTATGAATCTTCCCCTAGTTTACTTCTACAATAATGAATAAAATGTTTCCCTCCTGCGATTTAAATCTCCTGAAGGGCTAAGTTTTATTGTCCAATCCAATAATCATATATAAATGATATACATTTTCTGGCATTAGGGGGAGACGATAGAAACTTAAAGAATGTCAAGAAAATGTATTATATTGAACCTGAAGTTCATAAGAGAATATACGTACAAGTATGATTGAACCTGAAGTTCATAAAATCATTATCTTGCAATATTTAGCAAGTAATTGTCATACATTTGTATCGATCACAAAAAGTAACTACGCCTTATATTACTATACATAGACCATATAATATAAAGTGAAGATCTCCACATGATAAAATATATTTAAGCTCAACCAACGCCAGAAGCGTAGACCATAACATATATTATTTGTGGAAATAAAATAAAAGTTAGTAACTCTCATTGCACCTCCTGAAGAGGTTATTCCTGAAGAATATAAACCCGTAAAAATACATGCAGCTGCTAAACAAAAGATTAATGAAATTATGGGGATACAGAACGGTCAAATCCTAAAATTTTGGGAAAGGATGAGGATTTGATTATTATTGACGTAAAACATGCAATCAACTATATATGTTGATACGAGAGATATTAAATAATTATTAAAATTATTGTCGACAATTCATTCGCCTTCTTAATAGCATGCTATCTGAAGAAAAGAAAAATGAATCCAAAACCTATGCTATTATAAGAATTCCAGAAGCATTCGTATTTGATATAAACAAAAGAAGGCGAACAATATATAATAAACTCGCTGAATAAATATACTATTTGGACCTGTAGTCCTGATTTCTGAAATTATATCCCTGAAGGATAAAAATAGAAATCAGAAAAACATGTGATACATTATAAAGTGAGGAGTAATATAAGGGTATTTGCAGGACCCAACATCCATCGTGATGTTACTCATTCTCTCGTAATATTGATAATAAGTTCTGTTACATGATCAATATGATATGCATATAAGATATGTTGTGACTTTAAAATTTTATAAGTCACTTAATATTGGTACTTATATGAGAGTCCCTGAAGGACTAATATGACAAAATATATTATATGATGACAAGAATCAAAATATGCACTATACAATTTTTGAAAAGATCACTATATAAAGAAACAAGTAAGAGTGTGCATATAACCTCTTCAATCAAAGTCATCATGAAGAATGATGTGAAGTTGATCTTAGTCATCCATATGTTTCATCCAATAACAAAAGTTATTGTTATTTATTATATTTATAACATGCTTGATGTCATAGGACCTCCATCAGAGTTTTTGAAAACTCATGAAATATTTAATGGACATTTTTTGGAATAAATGACCAGAGAAAACTCAATTATTTTTTGACCTGAAGTTTGAACATTCTCTGGAAGAGAATTTTTACAATGATTCAATTGTAGAAAGTGAATATTGTAGAAAAAATATATTCTACTTAATACTCACATTGAAATGACACTAAGAAAGGACATCTATTGTATATCAACAAATATCCAATTGTAATAGGACCTGATGTTCCTTATCAAAATGTGATGAACATTTTCTTATAACTTGAAACCTCACAAGGTTTACAGTAAATGTTTTATCTAAGCATAATGTTCATCTGAAAACATTTAGATGACGTTCAAGGATCTACCAATTTCTAGTCATGCGATAAAGATTTACGTTAGCAATGTTTCTTATATGTCTGATCCACATCAATTACCATCACAAAATTTTGGTGTCATTGCGTGGAGTCATTACAATTTTATGCAAGTTGGTGAATCAGTTATTGATTCTTACATTCTCGTATCGCTAGGACATCAATATAATTATGAGACATCTTTAAATTGTCCATAAGTAATATCTTTTGAGGTAACTTATTCATATTAAAAGTTACCACAATTTGTATTACTCCCAGCATATTATTTGAGAAAAATTGCACAAACATATTTCACAATCTTATTATCTAAGTGAAATATAGTAAATATTCATTAAATCCGTTAAACTATCATGTATTTGTTTATTGAATCCTCATGCAATTTTGTGTTTAAGGACTTCGTAAAATATATTCGTAAGTTTGGTAAACTACGAATAAGGGGATGCGGATTTGTATTTATCGTCCCTGAAGGACGGATATCCCTGAAGGATAAAGCCCAAAAGGCTTGTAGCACTCTTTTTCCCTTTTTCCAATTTTTGTCCTAAAAGGTTTTATTGGTTAAAGGTTTTTAATGAGGCAACTTGTGCAATTTTGTTAGCGTATGTTATGCACTCTTTTCCTTAGCTACTTTTTCCCACAGGGTTTTGTAGCAAGGTTTTTAACGAGGCATAAACATAACGCATATTATATAAGGGAGTGTTAAATGTATGTTGAATTGAGGGGGAGAATTATACGATGCACTCTTTCTTTTTTCCTTCACCAAGCTTTGTCCCACAGGGTTTTACTTGCCAAAGTTTTTAATGAGGCAGACTAATCAAATGACAACTGATCAGATCCAATCAAGCGAGAATTTGGCGGATTTATTTACAAAGTCCTTGGCCACAAAAGTCTTTAAGAAGCTTGTCTTTAAATTTGGTGTTCGTCGTTTGAAGAATATATGTTGAAGTGAGGGGGAGCATCATACGCGCTGCACTCTTTTTTCCTTCACCAAGTTTTTATCCCATTGGGTTTTTCTTGATAAGGTTTTTAATGAGGCAGCATCCCTAGCGTATAAAGGTGAAGATCCAAGGGGGAGTGTTGTGAAACATCATGGATGCTTCACCTTCTCCTCCCATAACTCCATCAACCTCTCACATTCCCATTACTCTTGTAACATACACCCTTTCATTTTCCTCCTATAGCCTATAAATAGGAGATCATTGTAAGACCATTGATATACTTTTGGTGATGATGAAATACTACAAATATTCTCCCCCAAATCTTTTATCTTCTTTGTTCCATGTATATTTATTTTATAACAATTCTAACTAATTATACTAAGATTAAGAAAATAAAACTAAGCTAAACATGCAAGCATTCAAAAGAGACAACATTAAACTAACAAGAAATTATTTTATTAATGACTCACATTACAAGCAGTGTTCCATCCACTTGAGTTTTGCACTAAAGGCTTACTCCAAGTAGAGAGAATTGTTGACTTTTTGGCCTTAATCTATGTTTTGATGATTTAATCAACATAATCTTAATTATAATCATGTAGAGTAGCACACATATTGCATTGCATACATATTGCTTTGTGTTAACCTCTACAGGTGATCAAGACTCAAGGAAGAAAGGAAAATCAAGTCAAGACATGTAATCAAGCTCTTTTGAAGACATGTATTTTGTATTTTCTTTGAGTCTTAGGAACATGTGTAAATTGAGCATACTTGAGCTAAAATCAACTTAAACACACACTAGGTTCCTTATAGAAGTCACACACGAAATTTCACATAATTTGGACTTCAATAGATCACCCAAACTTAGACCGGAAAACACTAAACCTGAACCCTAAGAGTCTGCCCACATTCGGTCGACCGCAACAGGCCGTTCGGTCGACCGAATGATCAATCATATTGTTTGTGTTTTCACTGCCTGGTTTCGGTCGACCGCACCTTCTCTTTCGGTCGACCGTTTGAACTTAATTTTCCGACCGTTAGTTTTGTCGTATATACCCAACGGTCGTATTCGTATTAAACCAATTATACCCCAAATACATTTCATGTATCGGTCGACCGAGGACCATGATCGGTCGACTGAATGTCCATCTCTTGACAAACCCCAAGTGCCTGTTGAAAATCGGTCGACAACTAGACCTGTTTCGGTCGACCGAATATGTAATTGTTTGTCAACCCCAAAGTGCCTGGTACAAATCGGTCGACCGTTTCCTGTTAGGTGTTCGACCGATAACTTAAGTGTACCTAAGTCGTAGCATTGGACGGTCGACCGTTTCCTTACCGGTCGACCGAACTTTGTGCAAAACTGCCAAACGGTCGACCGTTCTTCCCGTTTCGGTCGACCGAATTTACTCTGAATTGGGTCCTGCAGATTTCTGTTTTGTGTATCACACATCAACTCACACCCAATCAATCCCAACGGCTCTATTTTCTCTAAGGCTTATAAATAGAGTTGTAAAACACATTTTAACACAACTCTCTCACTACAAACTTGTCCCAAACACTAGAGAGAATCTCAAACACTCAAAGTCTCAAATTTCCACACTTAGAATCAATTTCAATCTCATTCAAGTGTGCTCAAGTTTAGAGAGTGTGTTCCACTCAAGATTTCGTTTGTTCAAGAAGCAAGGACTTCGGTGAAAGCCCAAAGTGTTCCTCTCGGATTGTGAGAGAAGAAAGTCAAGCTCGCGAGGTTGTTCGCGGAGCTTGTTTTGTAAAAGGCGTTCTCTCCCGGCCCGGAACAGGGAGTGGATAGTGAAGACGCGAGCGGAGCTCGAAGTGTCGAGCGGAGCTTGCAAGAGGGGACGTAGGCGGTGGCCGAACCTCTGTAAAAACCCCCGGCGTCCATTGTGGTTTGCTTATTTCTTACTTGCTCGTTTAGTTGTTTAAATTCCGCTGCATATAACTTGATCGATAAAACGAGTAGGTAATTAGTTTAAAAGTGATTAGCATAGCCGACCCATACGATCCAACATTTGGTTTCAGAGTCTTGTGCGCTAAATCATCTACTTCATCGTATTTTTAGCATGGCTAGCACATCTAATCATGTAGAGGGATTATGCACCACTAGACATTCTTTGCTTAATGGGTCAAATTATGATTATTTGAAGAATATGATGAAGATTTTCCTAATTTCTATTGACTTTAAGTATAGGATGTTTCTCCAAAATCCATTCACACCCCCAAATGAAGATGAATTAGATTCAGTCACTAGGCCCAAAATGAAAGAAATTGAGATAAACTCAAAAATTATGAACATTCTATATTGTGGGTTAAATGAGGGTGAATACAATAGAATTAGGGGCTGTGTTAGTGCATATGAAATTTGGCATAAACTTCAAATGCATCATGAAGGGGATAGCAAAACTAAGGAAACCCGCATTAGTCTCCTCATGCATAAATATGAAATATTTTCTATGCGAATCGGTGAGAATATAAGCGAAATGAACACTCGCTTCACCGATATCACTAACTCTCTTTTGGTTCTTGGAAGAAAAATCAATGAAGGAGAGATGACAATGAAGTTCCTCCGGTCACTTAGCATCGATTGGGAAGATAAAATTGTCGCAATTGAAGAGGCGCATGATCTTTCTAAATTAAAGATGGAGGAACTTGTTGGAAATCTCATGGCTTATGAGCTCCAAATTAACCATCAGAAGGAGAAGGAAGCCTCCAAGAACAAAATCACCTTGGGATTACATGCAAATATTGACCAACCAAGGAGAAGTGTAGAAGATGAGGACATCGAAGTCCTAGCAAAAGACTTCTTCAAATACCTCAAGAAGGATAAAGGAGAAAAGAGTGAAAGAAGAGGTAGAAGAAGTGAGAAAAGAGAAAAGGAGAAGGAGAAGGAAGAGAGTGAAAATGAGAGAAAAGAAGCGGAGAAGAAGGAGAGAATGGAGAGGAGAAGAGAAAAGGAGAAGAGCAAGAGAAGAGAAAGGAAAGAGGAAGCACACAAGGCTACATGGGATGATTCTTCATCACCATCATAATCGTCGTCTTCCTTGCAAAGTCGAAAAGAGGTGGCTCACTCATGCTTCATGGCTATTGAAGATGATCAAAGTGAGGTAGAATCTAACTCTTGCTCTAATAATTCATGCTCAACTAAGTCATATTATAGTGATAGCTCACATTCTAGTGTTAATGAAGAAACTTATACACATGATGGGTGATGCATTGCATACATTGCATCATATGTCTTTCATTTAGATTGATTTTATATCAATAAATGCTACTAAGGTATGTGTTTAGTCCTATTTACAGAATACAGGGACCTGAATGCAAATTACCCACATCCCGAGCATAAACGCGTGCAAAAGACTCATTTCTATCATAAAGACCAAGCTCAAGATTATCGGGTTTCAAATGGAAATGTATCCAAGCATAAAAGCATTTAAGATCTAATTACAAAAAGAAGTCAAGGACCTAATTGCAATTCACAAGTTATTATGGAGAAAATCTAAAGAAAAATCAATGTAGATCTCCAAATATATAAATGAATTAATCCGGAGCTCAAAAGAATGGAAAGAATCAATCCAGATGCGCAGAGGAGGATCAAATCATACCATAAACATTCAGCTAAAATCCAGATTTAATCCGAGCAATATATGCGGCGTTTCCGTCGCAAATTACACTTACCATGCGGCGATTGCGCCACCCCAGAGACGATCCGCGTCTCCGAATTTCGCCCAGTCGTGCCTCGCCACGTGTAATTTCCTATTATATACCTAGGTCCCTTGTATCGGCTATAAATAGCCCTGAAACGATGTTGCCCTTGGTCCCTTAGCTTATGTTCTAGTTTTTATTCCTTAGTTTAATAAATTTCTGTTGTTTTATTTCTTGTTTTTAGTTTTCTTTTGTAATTCCTCTAGGACCCCTTCTCCTTCCTCCAATCCATGAGTTTCTAACTCTTTCCAAAGTGTGGAGGTGACGGATTTAGGGTGAAGAGAAGACGAATAAATGTTATTATTTTAATTTCGTGATTAGTATATTTTGATTACTTGAGTTTATGTTAAATCATTTATCATGTAATGCTTCATAACTAACATGATTTATTATAAGTTTCTGAATTCTCTAATCTACACCCTAAATCTAAACCTCCACCCAACGGAATTCACCTTTTTGTTCTTGTTTTAGTTTTAATTGTTCTTGTTTCTTGCTTTAGATAATAAAAACCAAAAATCTCAAAAACCCAATTTATTCTTCTCTCCTTCTTTCCCCCAATTGAAATCACACTAATAACAAATCTCTCCCTCCTTGTGTTCGACCCGTATTTGCCACGTCTTCATTGACGTCGTGCACTTGCGGTATAAATAAAATTCGCATCAAGTTTTTGGCGCCGTTGCCGGGGAGGCGACGCAGATTTTGTTTTTTTTTTGTTGATTTTGATTTTATTCTGTTTATCTTGTGCGCGATCTAAGTATTTGGATTTGTGTTTCAGGAGACAACAGAGTGCGAGGAGAAATCCGAGCACATTTGGAGCTAAACAAGCGGCGAAATCGCCGCACCTAAAGAACAACTTGCGGCGAATCCGCCGCACACTTGAAGCATCTGGGCTTCAACTTTTTCTGGGACGCGACTCATCTCTGGGTGGACGCGTGGAGCTACTGAAATTTCGAGAGCGGGCGGCGAACCCGACTGAGCATTGCGTAGGTAACCTTTGTTGCCTTTTTCCTCGTAATTTCTATTTTCAGAAAATTTCCTTTTATTAGAATTGCACATGTTAGGGCAAAAATTCCATAATTGGCAATAATTCAACTCTGACCTAAAATTGGCAAAATTAGAAAGGTCTTAGTGCATGCATCATCTAGTGTTTTGTATGCATTATTTTTGCTAAATTCTTGCAAATCAATTTCTGTTGAAGAGTGCTCGAATCAAGGTACATATCGTGGTTTTCATCGATTGCATTTAAGCATATAATCTAGTTTGCATACAACCTTGCAATTGCCCCCCTCTAAAGACCATTGTTTGACTATCTTTGCTAGATCTAAGTTAAACTATCTTAAGGGCAACTCCGTAGGCAAAGATACGGTGGGGATTTCATCACCCTTCCGTGGCCCACAAATCACAATCCTAAAGTGTCACCCAAGCCTTAAATTAAAATCAACTAGACATTGACCCCTAAGGACTCTGACTCATTTAAGGAGAATAATTGGTTTGACTTGCTATGACCTGAAGCCGATTGAATTTAATTTGGTGTCTAGAAAGTGTTTTTGTGTTGACGTAAGTCTTCCATGCGAAGTGGTTGTCTAATTGGCACCGACTCTGTCGGAAGCGCCCCCAATAGCTATACACGGCATGACCAAGTTGGTTTGATTAGTGAGGGAGGTGAATCAAGCGAATCAATTCGACTCAACCAGTTAGGAGTCGTCTAGATCTAAGCGACACTAGGTCTAGGATTGTTTGAACCGTGCTTTCTTAGGAATTTTCTGACCAACCCTCTTTCTATCTTTAGAGTTAGGTTTCCCTTCTCATCTTAGTCTTCTTTCTCTTCTCACCTAAATTCTCTAGATTAGGATTCCTTTCTCATCTTTCCCCATCCTATTGTTTGTTTCCCTTTTGAAAAAAACATAAAAAATATATAAAAACAAAAAAACGAAAAAAAAATAAATTGTAATTAATTCTTGAAATTAAATTTGGAATTTAAATTTGGAATTTGAATTCAAAAATTGATTCAACCTGGTGCACTCAGATTTGGATTCGGGACTTGAGTAATCGACTCTCGCGAGTTTTATCTAGATTCCAGTCTGGAACTTAGCCCCAATCCATCTGTTGCACCACCTCACCCAGATCCAATGGGTGAGAACGTAGTGGACCCACCTGTTGTGCAACCTATAACTCTGAGGGATCGATGCTATCCAGCGATGGTTGCTCAGCCATCGTGCATCGTTATGCCCACAATACCGGGTCGCGACTTCGAACTTAAGGCACAATACATGAGTATGTTGCCTAAGTTCACCTCTAGGGAAGACCCATATCTCTTCCTTAGAGAATTTGAGGAAATCTGCTCTCTTATGCAATACCAGCATATCCCTGAGGAGGCAGTGCGTCTGAAATTCGTGCCTCTAGCACTAAAGGACGACGCTAAGAAATGACTATATAGTCTACCCGAAAGATCTATTAGGAGTTGGGCTGAGTTTGTTCAAGTATTCCTGAAAAAATATTTCCCCAACCATAAGACTATGAGGATTAGGAATGAAATTGTTGCATTCGTTCAGTCTGAGAGCGAGCCATTCTATTCCTATCTAGAAAGATTTAAAAGCGTACTGACCCAATGCCCTCATCATGGAATTCCAAGATGACAATTATGCCAAATTATTTATGAGGGATTGACACCCACATCTAGGGTTATGGTAGAATCCGTAAGCCAAGGGAACTTCATGTCGAAAAATGAAAATGATGCCTGGACTTTTCTTGAGGATTTAGCTGAAAACAGTATGCAATGGGACAATGCTAGAACACCGCTTAACCCGAGTATTGGATCTAGAATAGCAAGTCAACCTAAACCAGGTGTCTTAGCTGTAGATGCCAACATAGCGGCTGAAGCAAAACTAGCTACCCTTATGCGCAGAATGGAAACCCGGTAACTTGAGTCTACCAGCTCGGGATTATCGACCAAACTCGCTACATGAATGCAAAAGGGTAAAAGTGTCAAAAAGCAAATGTGTTGAATCACAGAAGAAAAGAAAAGAAAAAATAATAATAATACTCAAGGCCCAAAGCTAAAAGAATGATCCATGCCATGGTTGATCCGAATGATACTTCACCACCAGAGGAGGCGTGCAAAATAATTCAAGTGATAAACATGTGTAGAAGGGTTAGTGGTGTGAATGTTGGAGGAACAAAGACCAAGTCATATTTTTAATGAGTTAGATTTATATAATGAGCATGCAAAAATTCTTAGTGAGATGTATAAGGTTGAGGTAGGGATATTGAGAACTATTAATGAAACGTTGATTTAGGATTTTGTGGGTATATCCGCTGAAAACCCTCAGGAGACAACACTCCTCCTCCTAGGAAACTTGGAGGTTTAAAGGCTTGTTGCACATGCTAAGTGCAACCGTGATTCCTACGAAAGTGAGTTAGGATTTCCCTGTTTTCATTTTTCTTATATTTTGTTTTGCTAGGGACTAGCAAAATCTAGGTGTGGGGGTATTTGATGCATTGCATACATTGCATCATATGTCTTTCATTTAGATTACTTTTACATCAATAAATGCTACTAAGGTATGTGTTAAGTCTTATTTACAGAATACAGGGACCTGAATGCAATTTACCCACATCCCGAGCATAAACGCGTACAAAAGACTCGTTTCTATCATAAAGACCAAGTTCAAGTTTATCGGGTTTCAAATGGAAATGTATCCAAGCATAAAAGCATTCAAGACCTAATTACGAAAAGAACAAGGACTTAAGCACAAAAGTAGCCGGGGACTTAATTGCAAAAAAGTCAAGGACCTAATTGCAAATCACGAGTAGCTTTTATTATTATGGAGAAAATATAAAGAAAAATCAATGTGGATCTCCAAATATATGAAAAAATTAATTCGGATCTCCAAAGATATGCAAGAATCAATCCAGACACGCAAATGACATTGAAATCATACCATAAACACACAGGAAAAATCTGGGTCGATTCTGAGCCAAAAAGGTGGCGATTCCGCCGCACCTCAAGAGCAAATTGCGGCGAATCCGCCGCACCAAATTAGATTCATACTCTAAAAATTTTACCGGTTGCGTGTTGACGCGTGTACTTTCTTATTTCATGCTTAGGTCCCTTGTATCGGCTATAAATAGCCCCGAGAACGATGTTGTGAGGAGTTCTTCCTTTTGTTCCATAATTTAGCAATAAAATTATGTTTCTTTTATTTTATGTTTTTAATTTTCTTTTCTTATTTTCTCTAGGACTCCTTCTCCCTCCCTCCATCTATGAGTTTCTAACTCTTTCCAAAGGGTGGGGGTGACGGATTTAGGGTGATGAGAAGAGAAGATGTTATTATTTTAATTTCGTATTAGTATGTTTTGATTACTTGAGTTTATGTTAAACCATTTATCATGTAATGCTTTATAACTAATATGATTTATTATAAGTTTCAGAATTCTCTAATCTAAACCCGATATCTAAACCTCCACCCAACGGAATTCACCATCTTTGTTCTTGTTTTAGTTTTATTTGTTCATGTTTCTTGCTTTAGATAATTAAAACCCAAAAATCTCAAAACCAACCTTATTATTGTTCTCTCTCTCTCTAATCGAAAATCCAAAAAATAACAATATCTCTCCCTCCTTGTGTTCGACCCGTATTTGCCACGTCTTCATTGACACCGTGCACTTGCGGTATAAATAAAATTCTCACCAATGCCAACATAGCGGCTGAAGCAAAACTAGCTACCCTTATGCGCAGAATGGAAAGTTTAGAGCTACAAACCCAAACCCGAGTGAATCAAGCCTCATCTATCCCTTGCTCTAGATGTGGTCAGACCGGTCATGTAATGGAGGATTGTGCGAACTGGGAACAAGTTAATGCCATGTATAGCCATGCTAGAAATGACCCATACGCATCAACCTATAACTCGGGTTGGCGTAATAATTCAAATTTCTCATCAAGCCAACAAGGTCAACCTCCTAGACAACAACCAAACCCGTATAACCAAAATAATACATCATCTGGGTTTAGTAACAATAACGATCATGAGGTTAGGTTGACAAGCTTGGAAAATTTGATGAAAACCTTTATACAAACAACCAACCAGACCTTCCAAAGGCTAGAGACACAAGTCAGCCAACTAGCACAAATAGTAGGTGAAAGAGAAAAGGGTCGGTTTCCAAGTCAACCTGAGGTGAACCCTAGATCTAATAATTCATATCAATCCTATCAAGCACCTTCAGGAAATAACAACCCTAGACCGGTTCAAATGGTTAATGAGGAAGGACCGTTCCAACAAATAAATGCAGTAGTATCATTACGGTCCAGAAGACAGATTGATAATAATGTGATAAATCCTAGAACGTCTAATCAATCTAGCCATCAAGCTACCACATATGACCTAACCATTGAACCCGACGTCCAATCTGAAACGCCCAACCCACCTACTCAACCTGAACCCATAGCTCAACCTGAACCTGAGCGAGTCTATGTTCCGGAAAGCCCCATTCCCCAATAGACTCAAAAAGAACTCAAGTGCACAAATAGAGAAAATCTTGGAAGTATTTAAGCAAGTTAAGGTGAACATTCCACTCTTAGACATGATTCAACAAATACCTGCTTATGCTAAATTCTTAAAAGATCTGTGAACTAAAAAGCGAAAAACGAACGTACCAAAGAAGGCATTCTTAACTGCAAACATAAGCTATATCCTGTCAAACTCGTCTCCTATAAAATATAAGGGTCCTGGATGTCCCACAATTTCATGTGCAATAGGAGATACTTTTATCAACAAAGCCCTTCTAGACCTTGGTGCTAGTGTTAACCTACTCCCGTACTCTGTCTATGAGCAAATGAACCTTGGTCCACTAAAACCCTCTAAGACAACCCTTCAATTTGTTGATTGCTCTATTAAGAAACCAAAAGGTATAGTAGAGGATGTTTTGATCAAGGTTGGTGACTTCATTTACCCTGTGGATTTTGTCGTACTAGATACCGCACCTGTTGTAAATCCTAATCGACAAATCCCTGTAATTCTAGGCAGACCCTTTTTAGCCACTTCTGAAGCATTGATAAACTGTCGAAATGGGCTCATGCAATTATCTTTTGGGAACTTAAAAGCTGAATTTAATACCTTTCATATTGATAGTGAGCCAGAAATAATATGCAATCAAAGTGATGTTGTGATGAAATCGCGTATCTATAAGATGTCTGAATCATCACAAAATCAAAAAGGAAGTAAGAAAAAGGGGAAGAATTCATCTACACACCCACCATCACTCGAGCAAATAAGAGAACTAATTTATGTGAGGGGTGTGAAACCTGTGACTCAGGACTCTCATTGCAACATGGGGAACAATTCAACTGGATACATGCACCAATATGGTGTCATTCAATCCAGTTCTGACTATGGTTGACTTTGAGCAAATTCCATCCTTCCACCGCAGTTCTTCAAGGTAATAAGTGCATTTGCTTTTTGCATACATTGAGGACAATGCATGATTTAGGTGTGGGGGTGTTTATATATATATTTATCTATATATCTGTCTTTTAAAAGAAAAAACTCAATGTTTCATAACATAGCTTAAGATTGAACTACTAAAACCCGAGTACAAATTGCATTGAATTTTTGTTCCTTATTATATAGTTCTGCTTGTAGAAACTATGACATAAATCTAAGTTCCAAAGAAATAACTCATTTCCCTTTAAGATATGTATGCACTTAAATTGGATGAATCAAATCTTTGAAGTGGTTGATAAAAAGCAGAGGTTGAGGAAAATATACCGGGAAGTGTGGACTTCTAATAGCAATTAAGCCTTGAGGAAAATAAAAGTAAAAATAAAAGAATAAAGTGAGGAAAGCATATTTTGCAAAATGATTACAAAAGCCCAAGCCTTTGAGTCACTGGTTCGTAGGGGTATCTTGAAACCCGGTAACTTGAGTATGCCAGCTCGGGATTATCGACCAAACTCGTTACACGAATGCAAAAAGGGTAAAAGTGTCAAAAAGCAAATGTGTTGAATCAAGGAAGAAAAAGAAAAAAAATACTCAAGGCCCAAAGCTAAAAGAATGATCCATGCCATGGTTGATCCAAATGATACTTCACCACCAGAGGAGGCGTGCAAAATAATTTAAGTGATATCATGTGTAGAAGGGTTAGTGGTGTGAATGTTGGAGGAACAAAGACCAAGTCATATTTTTAATGAGTTAGATTTATATAATAAGCATGGAAGAATTCTCAGTGAGTTGTATAAGGTTGAGGTAGGGATATTGAGAGCTATTAATGAAATGTTGATTTAAGACTTTGTGGGTGTGTCAATTGAAAACCCTCACGAGACAAAACTCGTCCTCTAAGGAAACTTGGAGGTTTAACGGCTCGTTGCACATGCTAAGTGCAACCGTGATTCCTACGAAAGTGAGTTAGGATTTCCCTGTTTTCATTTTCCTTATATTCTGTTTTGCTATGGACTAGCAAAATCTAGGTGTGGGGGTATTTGATGCATTGCATACATTGCATCATATGTCTTTCATTTAGATTGATTTTATATCAATAAATGCTACTAAGGTATGTGTTTCGTCCTATTTACAGAATACAGGGACCTGAATGTAAATTACCCACATCCCGAGCATAAACGCGTGCAAAAGACTCATTTCTATCATAAAGACCAAGCTCAAGATTATCGGGTTTCAAATGGAAATGTATCCAAGCATAAAAGCATTCAAGATCTAATTACAAAAAGAAGCCAAGGACCTAATTGCAATTCACGAGTTATTATGGAGAAAATCTAACGAAAAATCAATGTAGATCTCCAAATATATAAAGGAATTAATCCGGAGCTCAAAAGAATGGAAAGAATCAATCCAGACGCGCAAAGGAGGATCAAATCATACCATAAACATTCAGCTAAAATCCAGATTTAATCCGAGCAATATATGCGGCGTTTCCGCCGCAAATTATACTTACCATGCGGCGATTGCGCCGCCCCAGAGTCGATCCGCGTCTCCGAATTTCGCCCAGTCGTGTCTCGCCACTTGTAATTTCCTATTATATACCTAGGTCCCTTGTATCGGCTATAAATAGCCCTGAAACGATGTTGTCCTTGGTCCCTTAGCTTATATTCTAGTTTTTATTCCTTAGTTTAATAAATTTTTGTTGTTTTATTTCTTGTTTTTAGTTTTCTTTTGTAATTCCTCTAGGACCCCTTCTCCGTCCTCCCATCCATGAGTTTCTAACTCTTTCCAAAGGGTGGAGGTGACGGATTTAGGGTGAAGAGAAGACGAATAAATGTTATTATTTTAATTTCGTGATTAGTATATTTTGATTACTTGAGTTTATGTTAAATCATTTATCATGTAATGCTTCATAACTAACATGATTTATTATAAGTTTCTAAATTCTCTAATCTAAACCCTAAATCTAAACCTCCACCCAACGGAATTCACCTCTTTGTTCTTGTTTTAGTTTTAATTGTTCTTGTTTCTTGCTTTAGATAATAAAAACCAAAAATCTCAAAAACTCAATTTATTCTTCTCTCCTTCTTTCCCCCAATCGAAATCACACTAATAACAAATCTCTCCCTCCTTGTGTTCGACCCGTATTTGTCACGTCTTCAATGACGTCGTGCACTTGCGGTATAAATAAAATTCACATCAATGAACTTCAAAATGCATTTCATGACTTAGTTAAACAATATGAGATCATTTGTGATAAAAATAAGAATGCTAGAAAGATAATCAAAGATCTCCAAAGCCAAATTGAAACATGCATGAATGAGAAAAATGAGGTGGTTGCTAAACTAAAAAACTATGCATCAAATTTTGATAAATTAAAAGCAACACCTATAGATTGTGAACAACTAGATCTTCAAGCTTGCGATGTGCAATTAAGAAAAGATTTAGAAAGATTCACAAATGGAACTAAGATGCTTAACATGCTTTTAGGTAGTCAAAGACAATCTTTGCAAAAACATGGTTTAGGATACAATGCTAAATTGAAAAACCATGTATCTCACACTACATTAAATGGAAAGCACTTAGTTGTAAACCATAGTTCCTCAAGTGTGTGGGCTCCTAGAACCAAAATGGTTTGGGTTCCCAAAGCTAACATTCAAGGATCCAAAGTTGTTTGGGTACCGAAATCTACACTTGTAGGTGCTTGAGGAGGAATCGGTGGTGACCGGGTGAGCTCATGAGTCAAATTCAAATCTGGTTGCATCACCAAATGAGATTGGAACCAATTCAAGCTTCAAGTTGGTATAATTTCTCATCCTATAAACTTTTCAATCAAATTGGTTCAAGTCTAGTTTTTATATGCTTAATTGACATATCAAATACCCATTCATTGCAAATCTTAAATGTTTTAATAACATCCATTGTATTAGAGTCAAATTATCTAAATGGATGTAAAAAGGGGAAATGAAAACATCACATGCTTAATTGAAATATTTACTTGATGTTAATAGGGGAGCAATAAAATTGAACTTTATTGTAAAGTCATATTCATATCGATAGGGGGAGCTTTTTGAATATCATTTCTTTAGAGTAATGAATTGCAAAATTTAAGGGGGAGCAACTTCATTACAAGACATCCTCATTAACCTTCAAATTATGAAATTGTGTTATTAATATCAATTTTTTGATGGATGTCAAAGGGGGAGAAATAATTAAAGGGGTAACTTGGAATTTTGTAATAAAATTGAACAAAACCTATGCACATCCATAGGGGGAGCATCAATATGCATAGTTTACATATACAAATTCCATGTATTAAGATATAGGTTGTCATCATCAAAAAGGGGGAGATTGTTGGCTTTTTTGCCTTAATCTATGTTTTGATGATTTAATCAACCTAATCTTAATTATAATCATGTAGAGTAGAACACATATTGCATTGCATACATATTGCTTTGTGCTAACCTCTACAGGTGATCAAGACTCAAGGAAGAAAGGAAAATCAAGTCAAGACATGTAATCAAGCTCTTTTGAAGACATGTATTTTGTATTTTCTTTGAGTCTTAGGAACATGTGTAAATTGAGCATATTTGAGCTAAAATCAACTTAAACACACACTAGGTTCCTTATAGAAGTCACACACGAAATTTCACATAATTTGGACTTCAATAGATCACCCAAACTTAGACCGGAAAACACTAAACCTGAACCCTAAGAGTCTGCCCACATTCGGTCGACCGCAACAGGCCGTTCAGTCGACCGAATGATCAATCATGTTGTTTGTGTTTTCACTGCCTGGTTTCGGTCGACCACACCTTCTCTTTCGGTCGACCGTTTGAACTTAATTTTCCGACCGTTAGTTTTGTCGTATATACCCAACGGTCGTATTCGTATTAAACCAATTATACCCCAAATACATTTCATGTATCGGTCGACCGAGGACCATGATCGGTCGACCGAATGTCCATCTCTTGACAAACCCCAAGTGCCTGTTGAAAATCGGTCGACAACTAGACCTGTTTCGGTCGACCGAATATGTAATTGTTTGTCAACCCCAAAGTGTCTGGTACAAATCGGTCGACCGTTTCCTGTTAGGTGTTCGACCGATAACTTAAGTGTACCTAAGTCGTAGCGTTGGGCGGTCGACCGTTTCCTTACCGGTCGACCGAACTTTGTGCAAAACTGTCAAACGGTCGACCGTTCTTCCTGTTTCGGTCGACTGAATTTACTCTGAATTGGGTCCTGCAGATTTCTGTTTTGTGTATCACACATCAACTCACACCCAATCAATCCCAACGGCTCTATTCTCTCTAAGGCTTATAAATAGAGTTGTAAAACACATTTTAACACAACTCTCCCACTACAAACTTGTCCCAAACACTATAGAGAATCCCAAACACTCAAAGCCTCAAATTTCCACACTTAGAATCAATTTCAATCTCATTCAAGTGTGCTCAAGTTTAGAGAGTGTGTTCCACTCAAGATTTCGTTTGTTCAAGAAGCAAGGACTTCGGTGAAAGCCCGAAGTGTTCCTCTCGGATTGTGAGAGAAGAAAGTCAAGCTCGCGAGGTTGTTCGCGGAGCTTGTTTTGTAAAAGGCGTTCTCTCCCGGCCCGGAACAGGGAGTGGATAGTGAAGACGCGAGCGGAGCTCGAAGTGTCGAGCGGAGCTTGCAAGAGAGGACGTAGGCGGTGGCCGAACCTCTGTAAAAACTCCCGGCGTCTATTGTGGTTTGCTTATTTATTACTTGCTCGTTTAGTTGTTTAAATTCCGCTGCATATAACTCGATCGATAAAACGAGTAGGTAATTAGTTTAAAAGTGATTAGCATAGCCCACCCATACGATCCAACAAGAATGACCACCAATCCACTGGTGGTTTACAAAGAAAGAATAGGAGTTCTATTTATAGACATGAAAAAGACAATTGTGGACAATCCACCAGTGTGAGACTAATGAAACTTCTACAAATAGACAAAAACGATATACCCAATATCCAGACCAAAGGGGGTCGGATTTGGGCCATAGTGGACCGCCAATTGGTGGTCACAAAGTGACCGATCCGGTGAAGCCACCACCCAGCTGGTCCTTGCCCTGCCGGTCGGCTAGGCCACCATCCGGCAGATCCTCCCTCATAGCGGGCATCCTGCCGGCCAATGCTCGTCGCTCGCGAGGCCTCCGGCCTGCCGGCAGTGAGCTACCTCCTGACACACATGGGTGAGTTAAACTATAACTTGGCATACATTTTCTCAAGATCGATCGCCGGAGTTTGCCAGCAACCACCTCCAGTCACCAACATTGCACCTCCGGCAGAACCAAGACGCACGACCACTTCCTTCGCCTTACACTACGTTGGCCTCACTTTTTCAAGCAACATACCACCACCGCCAACCACACCCTTGTCGATGCCCTTGCTTGCTGACCACCACCGCTGAACGGAGCTCCCGACAGTAGAGAGGGAGGAGAGGAGATGTCGGATGGGAGAGGAGGTGGTGGAGTTGGGAGAGAAAATGAGAGTGAGATGTGAGAGTGTGTTTTCTTCTCTTCAACCAAATACCACCAACTCAACCACATGGTCACTCATGCCTACATCACTCCCACCCATTCCTATCCCAAAGTCAAAGCACACCCCACCATACCCCCACATGCCTCTTCATGCCATACCAAGTCAAACAAATCCTTAGCTGTAATCCAACACATTAAGCATGCTTAATTTTATCCTATTCATGATTAACCACTTAATCTAAGGTTAGGATCTAACAACTGAGGTGGCTCAGACATTAACTGTCATCATGGCTTTAAGGAAACGACGCATCCACACCAATGACCATATTCATCAAACGAAACATATCAAGCACATATCTCATCAAGGCAGCAAGCATTCCATACAAGCATCATAGTTAAATGTAATAGGCAATCCTTAATTCTCCTCCAACAACTATTGTACTTAGTGGCGGAGCCACGTAGATGGCAGGTGGGGCACCTGCCCCACCTAGATATTGGAGAGAAAAAAATTCAAAATTTTTTTATTCAATTTTTTTTATTGAATCCCACATATTTAAGTGTAATATAATTGTTTAACTGTGTAGTATCTTGAAGTTGGCGGTATAATTGTTTAATTGTGGTTAAATTTGGGATTTTGGAGGAACTAAGATAATATTTTGACGAAAATTGATTTTAGAGTCAATTTAATTCAGTTTAGGGTCTTTGAAGTTCTTTTGAACAACTACATTTAGAAGATAAGCTATAATCTTTTGGACTTATAGTGTTACGTAAGTTTGATAAATTTTTAGTCGAAAAATGAACATTGCATGGATTTTAGTTAGGTGTTCGGGATGTTTGGGATTTAACTATTTTTTATTATTATGTGCGATCTTACTTTTCTAGTATAGTTATGTTTATTGACATGTTACATCTCTCACTTTGATACTATCGAGATTGTTTGTTGGTTGAAAATAGAATTAAAAATTAAAATAAATTAGCATTTATAGGAAACTTATTCATCAAAGTCATTCTATAAATAAGAATCATATAATGAATAATATATCTTAAGCTTGCAATTTCATAAACGAAAATAGCAATGAGCATAAATAGTAACAATTATTACAAAATTCTTTTACTATAATTTTAGGTTATACTTGTACTCTATTTTGTTCCATCTATTTGTCTAGATTTTATCGATTTTAAACTTAAGAACGAACATAACCAATAAATCTCCCCAAACCACCTGCTTTGTGTTGGAGACTTCGGGCTGTGATAATCCTGGACTCTTCTCAGATCGTGTACGAATCACTTTCCGAACAAGATTATTCGACCCTTTTACACTGCCCGGGTTGCACGAATACCTTGCTGGGATAATCCTGAGAAGGAACAATCTCGTTCAGGCAATATGAACTTCGATCAGAAAGGTCGAGAAGGAGTATGAATTTTTTTTCTCTTTGTTTTGAGTACCGAATCCCTCTTATAATGAGATAATCGAAAAACAGAATGGCGGTTGGGCGGTTACACAAACACCTTTTGGGTTGGTATTATCCACTCAAACGGAAATACATAAAATCCAATAAAATTAATATGGATCTTTCGTCAAGTGGTCAGCCAAGTTTTGTTGCGACCGAACAAACTCAATGGATATTACCCCATTCATGATTAGCTCCCTAATCATACTATGTCTAACACCCAAGTGTCTAGACTTGCCATTGTAGATTTGACTATAGGCTTTAGCCAAGGTGGCAGCACTATCACAACGGATAGAAATTGGTGATATTGGTTTAGACCATATCGAAATCTCATACACTATGTTCCTTAGCCATTCCGCTTCTTTACCAGCGGCGGCTAATGCTACAAACTCAGATTCCATGGTGGAGCTAGTTATACATGTTTGCTTCTTGGAAGCCCATGAAATGGCACCTCCCCCAAGCAAGAAAACCCATCCACTTGTAGAAGATGAGTCTTCAACATTGTTTATCCAACTAGCATCCGAATAACCCTCTAGCACCGAAGGAAATCCCATATATGATAAACCATTCATCATAGTACCTTTTAAGTACTTGAATACCCTTGTTATAGAATGTCAATGATGTCTACTAGGGTTACTAGTGAATCTGCTTAACTTACCAACCGCATAAGCAATATCCGGTCTAGTGCTAGTCATAGCATACATCAAACAGCCTATGGCTTTTGAGTATTCAAGCTGATCCACAGGTTTCCCTGTATTAGGCATAAGCTTCTCTTCCATATCCATGGGAGTGCTAAGCGGGATCCCAGCCAGGGGCTCTGCCCCTTGGACCCCGCAGGGGCTCCGCCCCTCGACCCCGCGAGGGGGCTGCGCCCCCCTCGACCCCTGCTTCATATTCGTGGTCGATAAACCGTTAGCTCAACAAGCGTGCACTCCGCACTACCCAAACTCGTTTCCGAGCCTAACAATAAATCGCATCGGTCTCAAGTAAATCACATTACGACTAAAATGAATCGATGACACTAAAATCACCAACATATCCCCCCCATTTTAGTGTAATCCTTGATCTACTCAGTATATATAAAGTAATAATATATACAAGTGTATAATACACAAACATTACGATCAAACAAATGCATAAATGAAAATGTCTTGCGATTGAATTTTCATTTTAGTATAATACACATTCCAAATACTCGAGAATCAGGGTGTCATAACGATTGAACCCGTCAACCCATTTGAATACCTGAAGATATCATACACAAATGTTTCTACAACACTCTACTATTCATACTTGACACTATACAAGCCATGTGTCCTTATCCATTCATAAGCATATAGGAAGCAAAGTCCAAGCTTCTTGAAGCGGCAAAACTCCATGCTCATATAGGTGGTCCTTTTAGTCTTGCACCTGCATTTGCAATTTGTCAAAAGAACCATTAAGAAGATATACTTCAACCTAACATCACTTGCAGGTCTGAGCACATACCTTGGGAAGTCATTTTGTGCTCCAATCTCTAACTATGGTCTTTCCACATTGAATTCAGCTCCTAACGTTGTATTAGAAGGGAATTGGGTATACCACAGCTAGTAGATTTAGATGGACTTTAATCCCATGCCAATCACCGACTTAATTACTAAGTCTCTTCCTAACCCTTTCGTCAAGTGGTCAGCCAAGTTTTGTTGCGACCGAACAAACTCAATGGATATTACCCCATTCATGATTAGCTCCCTAATCATACTATGTCTAACACCCAAGTGTCTAGACTTGCCATTGTAGATTTGACTATAGGCTTTAGCCAAGGTGGCAGTACTATCACAACGGATAGAAATTGGTGATATTGGTTTAGACCATATCGGAATCTCATACACTAAGTTCCTTTGCCATTTCGCTTCTTTACCAGCGGCGGCTATTGCTACAAACTCAGATTCCATGGTGGAGCTAGTTATACATGTTTGCTTCTTGGAAGCCCATGAAATGGCACCTCCCCCAAGCAAGAAAACCCATCCACTTGTAGAAGATGAGTCTTCAACATTGTTTATCCAACTAGCATCCGAATAACCATCTAGCACCGAAGGAAATCCCATATATGATAAACCATACATCATAGTACCTTTTAAGTACTTGAATACCCTTGTTATAGCATGCCAATGATGTCTACTAGGGTTACTAGTGAATCTGCTTAACTTACCAACCACATAAGCAATATCCGATCTAGTGCTAGTCATAGCATACATCAAATAGCCTATGCTTTTGAGTATTCAAGCTGATCCACATGTTTCCCTGTATTAGGCATAAGCTTCTCTTCCATATCCATGGGAGTGCTAAGCGGGATCCCAGCCAGGGGCTCTGCCCCTTGGACCCCGCAGGGGCTCCGCCCCTCGACCCCGCGAGGGGGCTGCGCCCCCCTCGACCCCTGCTTCATATTCGTGGTCGATAAACCGTTAGCTCAACAAGCGTGCACTCCGCACTACCCAAACTCGTTTCCGAGCCTAACAATAAATCGCATCGGTCTCAAGTAAATCACATTACGACTAAAATGAATCGATGACACTAAAATCACCAACATATCCCCCCCATTTTAGTGTAATCCTTGATCTACTCAGTATATATAAAGTAATAATATATACAAGTGTATAATACACAAACATTACGATCAAACAAATGCATAAATGAAAATGTCTTGCGATTGAATTTTCATTTTAGTATAATACACATTCCAAATACTCGAGAATCAGGGTGTCATAACGATTGAACCCGTCAACCCATTTGAATACCTGAAGATATCATACACAAATGTTTCTACAACACTCTACTATTCATACTTGACACTATACAAGCCATGTGTCCTTATCCATTCATAAGCATATAGGAAGCAAAGTCCAAGCTTCTTGAAGCGGCAAAACTCCATGCTCATATAGGTGGTCCTTTTAGTCTTGCACCTGCATTTGCAATTTGTCAAAAGAACCATTAAGAAGATATACTTCAACCTAACATCACTTGCAGGTCTGAGCACATACCTTGGGAAGTCATTTTGTGCTCCAATCTCTAACTATGGTCTTTCCACATTGAATTCAGCTCCTAACGTTGTATTAGAAGGGAATTGGGTATACCACAGCTAGTAGATTTAGATGGACTTTAATCCCATCCCAATCACCGACTTAATTACTAAGTCTCTTCCTAACCCTTTCGTCAAGTGGTCAGCCAAGTTTTGTTGCGACCGAACAAACTCAATGGATATTACCCCATTCATGATTAGCTCCCTAATCATACTATGTCTAACACCCAAGTGTCTAAACTTGCCATTGTAGATTTGACTATAGGCTTTAGCCAAGGTGGCAGCACTATCACAACGGATAGAAATTGGTGATATTGGTTTAGACCATATCGGAATCTCATACACTAAGTTCCTTAGCCATTCCGGTTCTTTACCAGCGGCGGCTAATGCTACAAACTCAGATTCCATGGTGGAGCTAGTTATACATGTTTGCTTCTTGGAAGCCCATGAAATGGCACCTCCCCCAAGCAAGAAAACTCATCCACTTGTAGAAGATGAGTCTTCAACATTGTTTATCCAACTAGCATCCGAATAACCCTCTAGCACCGAAGGAAATCCCATATATGATAAACCATACATCATAGTACCTTTTAAGTACTTGAATACCCTTGTTATAGCATGCCAATGATGTCTACTAGGGTTACTAGTGAATCTGCTTAACTTACCAACCGCATAAGCAATATCCGGTCTAGTGCTAGTTGATTGATCTCGTTTTATATTTAACCGCAAGTGCACGGCCGCGTTGAAGCGGTGGCAAATACGGGTCGTCCACTGGGAGGTGTGTCGACACTTGGTTTGTGCGAAGGCGAGAGGTAAAGAAAGGGAAGAGAAGGGTTGGTTACACTAAACTACACTAAGATGCAAATGGAAATGGAAAAGAAGCAAGAAAAACTAAACCCCAAAGGGGGTAGAGAAATAATGTGAACATAAAGAAGTGTGTGTTCATTAAGCTCCTCACAACATGTAGTGCATGAAATCATAAAACTACATCCAACTTTGCCTCCACATGAATTAAGATAAGACTACATCATTAAAACATACAAGACAATAATTGGAATGAAGCTACATGAACTCAAGTATAAAGACTATACCCTACTATGCCTCCACATGAATTAAGATTTCACTACATCATTAAAACATACAAGACATTAGCTAAGGTAAAGGCAACAAGAGCTCATACACTACAACTTGTGTTTCCAATATTAACTTCATCCATATCCTAACCTTATCATTCCCCATAAAATAGGTCCACTAATCAAAGCATAAGCTAAGCTTCATTCAAGAGCATTAGCATATCAAAGATAAGAGTGGAGACCCATTAGATGGTTATGGAAATCATATAAAGCTCAAGGGATAAAAATAACACACACTTAATACACTACATAATTATATCACATATTTCTCCACCCCCAAATGGGGATGGAACTACTCACTACTCATTACACTACTGATTAGACTAAGTAAAGAAAACATTTAACTAAGATACTAAAATTACTAAACAAGAGATTAAACAAAGTAAAGCAACCCACACAAAACAAGCAACATAACAAAACAAGATTGAAAGAAACAAATAAACTTTTATTAACAATGACTCACATTGAAGGTAGCATTCATCTCCACCTTGAGTTTTTGCTTCAAGGCTTACTCCTTAGTAGAGAGAATGCCACCAAGCAATGGGTGATTACAATGGAAGGTGAAGAGTTCTATTTATAGGCATGGAAAAAGCTAATCCGGGACAATCCCCCGATGTGGGACTAAACCAATACCAAAAATACACTAAGCATACACTAATACACGTGCTACAGAAAACTAAACGGATTCTGGGCCATCTGGACCGCCAATTGGCGGTTCCAGACCGCCAATTGGCGGTCTATATGGTTTAGATCCGTTTGGTTTTCTTTGTGGGCTTGCTTGAAGTGTTTGTTGGTCTTGGATGCATCTGGTTGGTTTGTTGGAGGTCCGACCCGAATCGAATTGCTAAAATACTCCCCATGATGGTGTGAAGTATTCTGTTTTGCTCTTAGGTCCTTCTGTCTTGCATTCAGGTCCTTCTCCCTTGCATCTTGGTCCCCAGATCTCACAATTCAGTCCTTTTTCCCAGCTTTTGGGTCCTTTTATGCTTCATCTCTTCAAACCTATTTATTCCTGAAAACTAAACATAAAACTCGTCACGTAGCATTGCTTAGGTGTAAGATAATAGATATAAGGTACAAATATAAGCATGAAATGATGTCAATCACTAGTCATAGCATACATCAAACAGCCTATGGCTTTTGAGTATTCAAGCTGATCCACAGGTTTCCCTGTATTAGGCATAAGCTTCTCTTCCATATCCATGGGAGTGCTAAGCGGGATCCCAGCCAGGGGCTCTGCCCCTTGGACTCCGCAGGGGCTCCGCCCCTCGACCCCGCGAGGGGGCTGCGCCCCCCTCGACCCCTACTTCATATTCGTGGTCGATAAACCGTTAGCTCAACAAGCGTGCACTCCGCACTACCCAAACTCGTTTCCGAGCCTAACAATAAATCGCATCGGTCTCAAGTAAATCACATTACGACTAAAATGAATCGATGACACTAAAATCACCAACATATCCCCCCCATTTTAGTGTAATCCTTGATCTACTCAGTATATATAAAGTAATAATATATACAAGTGTATAATACACAAACATTACGATCAAACAAATGCATAAATGAAAATGTCTTGCGATTGAATTTTCATTTTAGTATAATACACATTCCAAATACTCGAGAATCGGGGTGTCATAACGATTGAACCCGTCAACCCATTTGAATACGTGAAGATATCATACACAAATGTTTCTACAACACTCTACTATTCATACTTGACACTATACAAGCCATGTGTCCTTATCCATTCATAAGCATATAGGAAGCAAAGTCCAAGCTTCTTGAAGCGGCAAAACTCCATGCTCATATAGGTGGTCCTTTTAGTCTTGCACCTGCATTTGCAATTTGTCAAAAGAACCATTAAGAAGATATACTTCAACCTAACATCACTTGCAGGTCTGAGCACATACCTTGGGAAGTCATTTTGTGCTCCAATCTCTAACTATTGTCTTTCCACATTGAATTCAGCTCCTAACGTTGTATTAGAAGGGAATTGGGTATACCACAGCTAGTAGATTTAGATGGACTTTAATCCCATCCCAATCACCGACTTAATTACTAAGTCTCTTCCTAACCCTTTCGTCAAGTGGTCAGCCAAGTTTTGTTGCGACCGAACAAACTCAATGGATATTACCCCATTCATGATTAGCTCCCTAATCATACTATGTCTAACACCCAAGTGTCTAGACTTGCCATTGTAGATTTGACTATAGGCTTTAGCCAAGGTGGCAGCACTATCACAACGGATAGAAATTGGTGATATTGGTTTAGACCATATCGGAATCTCATACACTAAGGGGGTGTTAGTGGCGCGGAAAACTCAGGAAAGTGATTTTCGGAGTCAACGGGAAAGCAGAGGAAAACGGAATCCAGTGGAAAACAGTTTCCTGATGCATTGCATACATTGCATCATATGTCTTTCATTTAGATTACTTTTACATCAATAAATGCTACTAAGGTATGTGTTTAGTCTGATTTACATATTACAGGGACCTGAATGCAATTTACCCACATCCCGAGCATAAACGCATGCAAACGACTCATTTCTATCATAAAGACCAAGTTCAAGATTATCGGGTTACGAATGGAAATGTATCCAAGCATAAAAGCATTCAAGTCCTAATTGCAAAAAGAACAAGGACTTAAGCACAAAAGTAACCGGGGACTTAACTGCAAAAAGTCAAGGACCTAATTGCAAATCACGAGTAGCTTTTATTCTCTTGGAGAAAATATATAGAAAAATCAATGTATATCTCCAAATATGTGAAGGAATTAATCCGGAGTTCAAAAGAATGGAAAGAATCAATCCAGACGCGCAAAGAAGGATCAAATCATACCATAAACATTCAAGCAAAATCCGGACAAAATCATGCCTGATTGTGTGGCGTTTCCGCCGCACCACACATACAATATGCGGCGTTTCCGCCGCCCAAGCATCGATCCGTGTGCTCCAATTTCGTCCAGTCGTGTCTGGACACGTGTACTTTCCAATATTATACCTAGATCCCTTGTAGCAACTATAAATAGATCCGAGAACGATGTTAGAAGGGTCCTTAGTCTTTGGTGTTGTTTTTATTTCTTAATCTTAGTTTTGTATTCTTCTTTTCATTAATAAAATTCTATCTTTTATTTCTTACTTTTAGTTTTCTTTTGTAATGTCTCAAGGACCCCTTCTTCCTCCCTTCATGAGTTTCTAACTCTTTCCAAAGGGTGGAGGTGACGGATTTAGGGTGATGAGAAGAGAAGATGTTATTATTTTAATTTCGTATTAGTCTATTTTGATTACTTGAGTTTATGTTAAATCATTTATCATGTAATGCTTCATAACTAATATGATTTATTATAAGTTTCTGAATTCTCTAATCTAAACCTTAAATCTAAACCTCCACCCAACGGAATTCACTTCTTTGTTCTTGCTTTAGTTTTAATTGTTTTTGTTTCTTGCTTTAGATAATTAAATCAAAAATCCCAAAAACCCAAATTAATTCTTCTCTCCTTCTTTCCCCCAATCGAAATAACAAAAATAACGAAATCTCTCCCTCCTTGTGTTCGACCCGTATTTGCCACGTCTTCATTGACACCGTGCACTTGCGGTATAAATAAAATTCTCATCAAGTTTTTGGCGCCGTTGTCGGGGAGGCGACGCAGATTTTGTTTTCTTTTGTTGATTTCGATTTTATCCTGTTTATCTTGTGCGCGATCTAAGTATTTGGATTTGTGTTTCAGGAGACAACAGAGTGCGCGGCGAAATCCGAGCACATTCTGAGCTAAACGAGCGGCGAAATCGCCGCACCTATAGAGCAATTTGCGGCGAATCCGCCGCACACTTGGAGCTTCTGGGCTTCAAACTTTTCTGGGACGCGACTCATCTCTGGGTGGACGCGTGAAGCTACTGAAATTTCGAGAGCGGGCGGTGAACCCGACTGAGCATTGCATAGGTAACCTTTGTTGCCTCTTTTCCTCGTAATTTCTATTTTCAAAAAAAAAATCTTTTTATTAGAATTGCACGTGTTAGGGCAAAAAAATATATCCATAATTGGCAATAATTCAACTCTGACCTAAAATTGGCAAAATTAGAAGGACTTAGTGCATGCATCATATAATATTTTGTTTGCATTATTCTTGCTAAATTCTTGCAAATTAATTCTTGTTGAAGAGTGCTGGAGGCAAGGTACGTATCGTGTTTTAACGATTGCATTTAAGCATATAATTTAGTTTGCATACAACCTTGCAATTGCCCCCCTCTAAAGACTATTGTTTGACTATCTTTGCTAGATTTAAGTTAAACTACCTTAAGGGCAACTCCGTAGGAAAAGATACGGTGGGGATTTCATCACCCTTCCGTGGCCCACAAATCACAATCCTAAAGTGTCACCCAAGCATTAAAATTTAAAATCAATTAGACATTGGCCCCTAAGGACTCGGACTCAATTAAGGAGAAGAATTGGTTTGACTTGCTATGACCTGAAGCTGATCGAATTCAATTTGGTGTCTAGAAAGTGTTTTTGTGTTGACGAGAGTCTTCCAAGCGAAGTGGTTGTCTAATTGGCACCGACTCTGTCGGAAGCGCCCCCACTAGCTATACACTACCTGGCCAATTTGGTTTGATTAGTGAGGGAGGTGAATCAAGCGAATCAATTCGACTCAACCAGTTAGGAGTCGTCTAGATCTAAGTGACATTAGGTCTAGGATTGTTTGAACCGTGCTTGTTTGGGAAACCTCTGACCGACCTTCTTTTCTACCTTTAGAGTTAAGTTTCCCTTCTCTTGTGAGTCATCTTCTTCTCACCTACTTATACGTTCTAGTCTCCTCCCCTTTGCATTCTCTATTAGCATTTTAGGGTCGAGTCGAGAACTTGTGCTTGCTTAGCCTCCTAAGGGTAAGAGTACTTGACTCAAGAGTGTTTTGTTGGATGGTTACATGAGCAACCATCCATATCAATGTTGGGACCAGGACAATGCTTCCTGGTATTCTAAAGCCATGCAGGCTGGGGTGGCTCAGACTAACACCCCATATGATTGGGACAATCCTAATTGTATGACTGAGCAATCTTCATATTGGGGTAACATGAGAGAGGCACCGACTGCTAGACCACAATCTAGTTATGTTGGATCATATGCTAGTCAACGAACTGACACATCACAACAAACTTTTGCCTCCTTCATGCGTTGGGCTGACAACATGAGTGCACCGGTGGCTCCAGTAGCCGTATCGTGCGACTGTTGCGGGTTGAGTGGTCATGTTAACAGGGAATGTCCTTATGTTCCCCCAGAGCCTGAGTATGAGCATACCTTTTCCCAGAATGCTCGATATGACCGTTACACTTCCGCATATAACCCAAGAGTGATGGATTCGTGGGGAAACAATTCATATCCAAATTCTTATACGTCATTTTCGCCCCAATATCCTTCTCCCGAATACCCAGAACTCTACCAACAACCCACTTCAAATCATTGGACTTATCCTCAGTCTACCAACACCCAACCTAAAAATGTCCCGAATTCTGACTCGAACCTCATAGCTGACCACATACCTGATACCTTGGAACAAGCTTTCCATACGTTCATGACAACTACTCAACAGTCCGTAGACAATATGATATTACAATTGAGTCAACTGTCGCAGCAATTAAGTGAGGAAAGTAACTTTTCGTGTCAACATGAGGATTCGATTTATATGGACCAATTTCATTATGAGTCGGCACAAGATTGTGCCCTATCTTCTTGTCCCGTGGCCCTTGAACCACATGATCTTCATGTTGCATCTCTTAAGGACTCACCTCTGGTGGAGCAAGATCTCCCTAGTACCCTCAATTTCAAACAACCTGATGAGAGTGTGCCTCTCACCATTGTTCCTGATCATCTTGGAAATGATGGAACATTGATGCATTGCATACATTGCATCATATGTCTTTCATTTAGATTACTTTTATATCAATAAATGCTACTAAGGTATGTGTTTAGTCGTATTTACAGAATACAGGGACCTGGATGCAAATTACCCACATTCCGAGCATAAACGCGTGCAAAAGATTCATTTCTATCATAAAGACCGAGTTCAAGTTTATCGGGTTTCAAATAGAAATGCATCCAAGCATAAAAGCATTCAAGGAGCTAATTGCAAAAAGGTCAAGGACTTAATTGCAAAATGCCAAGGACCTAATTGCAAAATAAAAGGACCAAGTTATTGTGTGGAGAAAGTCAAAAGAAAAATCAAATATAAATCTCCAACAATGGAAGGAATTAATCCGGAGCTCAAAAGAATGGAAACAAATCATCCAGACGCGCAAATAAAGATCAAATCATACCATAAACACACAGGAAAAATCCGGGTCGATTCTGAGCCAAAAAGGTGGCGATTCCGCCGCACCTCAAGAGCAAATTGCGGCGAATCCGCCGCACCAAAATAGATTCATGCTCTAAATATTTTACCGGTTGCGTGTTGACGCGTGTACTTTCTTATTTCATGCTTAGGTCCCTTGTATCGGCTATAAATAGCCCCGAGAACGATGTTGTGAGGAGTTCTTCCTTTTGTTCCATAATTTAGCAATAAAATTCTGTTTCTTTTATTTTATGTTTTTAGTTTTCTTTTAATGTCTCTAGGATCCCTTCTTCTTCCTCCCTCCATGAGTTTCTAACTCTTTCCAAAGGGTGGAGGTGATGGAATTAGGGGTAGAGAAGATGAATGCATGTTATTGTTTTAAGTTCGTGATTAGTATATTTTGATTACTTGAGTTTATGTTAAATCATTTATCTTGTAATGCTTCATAACTAACATGATTTATTTCAAGTTTCTCCATTCTCCAATCTACACCTAAGTCTAGACCTCCACCCGACGGAATTCTCCATCTTTATTCTTGTTTTTTTTTGTTTTAATTGTTCTTGTTTCTTGCTTTAGATAATTAAATCAAAAACCTCAAAAACCCAAATTAATTCTTCTGTTCTCTCTCTCTCTAATCGAAAATAAAAAAAAATAACAATATCTCTCCCTCCTTGTGTTCGACCCGTATTTGCCACGTCTTCATTGACACCGTGCACTTGCGGTATAAATAAAATCTTCATCAAGTTTTTGGCGCCGTTGCCGGGGAGGCGACGAAGATTTCGTTTGTTTTTGTATTTTCGATTTTTTTCTGTTTATCGTGTGCGCGATCTAACTATTTGGATTTGCGTTTCAGGAGACGACAGAGCTTGCGGTGAAATCTCACCGCATTCTGAACCAAGTGGGAGGCGGAATCGCCGCACCAACAAGGTAAAGTGCGGCGGAAACGCCGCACAGGGTTGGAATCTGGTCTTCAATTTTCTGGGGCATCGTCGACATCTCTGGGTGGTCGCATTGAGCTACTGGAATCTCCGAGAGCGGGCGGCGAACCCGACTGAGCATTGCGGAGGTAACATTTCTTGCCTTTCTCGTAAAATCTGAATAGTTGAAAAGTTTCCTTTCGTAGAATTGCACGTGTTAGGGTTAAATTCCATAATTGGCAATAATTCAACTCTGACCTAAAATTGGCAAAATTAGAAAGACCTTAGTGCATGCATCATATAATGTTTTGCTTGCATTATTCTTGCAAATTAATACTTGTTGAAGATTGCTGGAGGCAAGGTACGTATCGAGGTTTTTATTGATTGCATTAGAGCATATAATTTAGTTGCATACAACCTTGCAATTGCCCCATTAAAAGGACCATTGTTTGACTATCTTTGCTAGATTTAAGTTAAACTATCTTAAGGGCAACTCCGTAGGAAAAGATACGGTGGGGATTTCATCACCCTCCCGTAGCCCACAAACCACAATCCTGAAGTGTCGCCTAAGCCTAAAATTTAAAATCAATTAGACATTGGCCCCTAAGGACTCAGACTCAATTAAGGAGAAGAATTGGTTTGACTTGCTATGACCTGAAGCTGATCGAATTCAATTTGGTGTCTAGAAAGTGTTTTTGTGTCGACGAAAGTCTTCCAAGCGACGTGGTTGTCTAATTGGCACCGACTCTGTCGGAAGCGCCCCCACTAGCTATACACTAACTGGCCAACTTGGTTTGATTGGTGAGGGAGGTGAATCAAGCAAATCAATTCGACTCAACCAGTTAGGAGTCGTCTAGATCTAAGTGACACTAGGTCTAGGATTGTTTTGACCGTGCTTGTTCAGGAAATTTCTGACCAACCCTCTTTTCTATCTTTAGAGTTAAGTTTCCTTTCTCATCTGAGTCTTCTTTCTCTTCTCACCTAAATTCTCTAGATTAGGATTCCTTTCTCATCCTGCCCCATTCTATTGTTTGTTTCCCTTTTGAAAAAAAAAACATAAAAAAAACGAAAAAAAAAAAAAAATTGTAATTAATTCTTGAAATTAAATTTGGAATTTAAATTTGGAATTTGAATTCAAAAATTGATTCAACCCGGTGCACTCAGATTTGGATTCGGGACTTGAGTAATCGACTCTCACGAGTTCATCTAGATTCCAGTCTGGAACTTAACCCCAATCCACCTGTTGCACCACCTCACCCGGATCTAATGGGTGAGAACGTAGTGGACCCGCCTGTTGCGCAACCTATAACTCTGAGGGATCGGTGCTACCCAACGATGGCTGCTCAGCCATCGTGCATCGTCATGCCCACCATACCGGGTCGCGACTTCGAACTTAAGGCACAATACATGAGTATGCTGCCTAAGTTCACCTCTAGGGAAGACCCATATCTCTTCCTTAGAGAATTTGAAGAAATCTGCTCTCTTATGCAATACCAGCATATCCCTGAAGAGACAGTGCGTCTGAAATTCGTGCCTCTAGCACTGAAGGACGACGCTAAGAAATGGCTATATAGTCTAGCCGAAAGATCTATTAGAAGTTGGGCCGAATTTGTTCAAGTTTTCCTAAAAAAATATTTCCCCAACCATAAGACTATGAAGATTAGGAATGAAATTGTTGCATTCGTTCAGTCTGAGAGCGAGCCGTTCTATTCCTATCTTGAGAGATTTAAGAGTGTCTTGACCCAATGCCCTCATCACGGAATTCCGAAGTGGCAATTATGCCAAATTATTTATGAGGGATTGACACCCACATCTAGGGTTATGCTAGAATCTGTGAGCCAAGGGAACTTTATGTCCAAAAATGAAAATGATGCCTGGACTTTTCTTGAGGATTTAGCTGAAAATAGTATGCAATGGGATAATGCTAGAACACCCATCAACCCGAGTATTGGATCTAGAATAGCGAGTCAACCCCGACCAGGTGTCTTAGCTATAGATGCCAACATAGTGGCTGAGGCAAAACTAGCCACCCTTATGCGCAGAATGGAAAGTTTAGAGCTGCAAAATCAATCCCGAATGAATCAACCCTTGTCTATCCCCTGCTCTAGATGTGGTCAGACTGGTCATTTAATGGAGGACTGTGTGGACCTGGAACATGTTAATGCCACATTTAACAATTCTAGAAATGATCCTTACGCATCAACCTATAACCCAGGTTGGCGTAATCATCCCAATTTTTCGTGGACCCAACAAAGACAACCTCCTAGACAACAACCAACCCCATATAACCAAAATAATACATCATCTGGGGGTAATAACAATGGAAATCATGAGGTTAGGTTGACAAAATTAGAAAATTTAATGACAACTTTTATACAAACAACCAACCAATCATTCCAAAGGCTAGAGACACAGGTCAGCCAATTAGCACAGATAATAGGTGAAAGAGAAAAGGGCCAATTTCCAAGTCAACCTGAGGTGAACCCAAGAACTAATAATCAATATCAATCTTATCAACCACCTTCAGGAAATAACAACCCTAGACCGGTTCAAATGGTTAATGAGGAAGGACCGTTCCAACAAATCAATGCTGTAGTATCATTACGGTCCGGAAGACAAATTGACAATAATGTGGTAAACCCTAGAATGACTAATCAATCTAGCCATCAAGCACCCACATATGACTTGACCATTGAACCCGACGTCCAAATTGAAAAGCCCAATCCACCTACCCAACCTGAACCTGTAGCTCAACCTGAACCTGAGCGAGTCTATGTGCCTAAAGCCCCATTTCCCAATAGACTCAAAAAGAACTCTAGTGCACAAATAGAGAAAATCTTGGAAGTATTTAAGCAAGTTAAGGTAAACATTCCACTCTTAGACATGATTCAACAAATACCTGCTTATGCTAAATTCTTAAAAGATTTGTGCACTAAGAAGAGAAAAACGAATGTACCAAAGAAGGCATTTTTAACTGCAAACATATGCTCAATTCTTTCCAACACATCTCCTATAAAATATAAGGACCCGGGGTGTCCCACAATTTCATGTTCAATAGGAGATACGTTTATCAATAAAGCCCTTCTAGACCATGGTGCAAGCGTTAACTTGCTCCCATTTTCTGTCTACGAGCAACTCAACCTTGGTCCACTGAAACCCTCTAGGACAACCCTCCAATTCGCTGATTGTTCTGTTAAGAAACCGAGAGGTATAGTAGAGGACGTTTTGATTAAGGTTGGTGACTTCATTTATCCAGTGGATTTTGTCGTACTTGATACTGAACCTGTTGTAAATCCTAATCGACAAATCCCTGTAATTTTAGGTAGACCCTTTTTAGCCACTTCGGAAGCATTAATAAACTGTCGAAATGGGCTCATGCAATTATCCTTCGGGAACTTAAAAGCAGAATTTAATATCTTCCATATTGATAATGAGCCAGAAATAATATGCAACCCAAGTGATGTTGTGATGAGAGCACGTATTTATCAGAATTCTGAATCAAATAAATCATCACATAAGCAAAAAGGAAGTAAGAAAAAAGGGAGTGATTCATTTACTCAACCACCATCACTCGAGCAAATAAGCGAACCAATTCAAGTGAGAAGAGTGGAATCTTTTCCTCAAGTCAACATGGGGAACAATTCAACTGGATACATGCACCAACACGGTGTCATTCAATCCAGTTCTGATTATGGTTGACTTTGAGCAAACTCAACCCCTCTACCGCAAGCCGACGCAGGTAATAAGTGCATTTATTGTATCTGTGCATACATTGAGGACAATGCATGATTTAGGTGTAGGGGGGTGTTTATATATGTACATATTTATCTATTTGATTTTCTGTTCTGCGTTATTTTTAAAAAAAAAATTCAATATTCTATGACATAGCTTAAGATTGAACTGCCAAAACCCGTGTACAAATTGCATTAAGTTTTTGTTCCTTATTATATAGTTCTGCTTGTAGAAATTATGACATAAATCTAAGTTCCAAAGAAATAACCCATGACCCTTGTAAGACATGTATGCACTTAAATTGGATGAATCAAATCTTTGAAGTGGTTGATAAAAAGCAGAGGTTGAGGAAAATATACCGGGAAGTGTGGACTTCTAATAGCAATTAAGCCTTGAGGAAAATAAAAATAAAAATAAAGGAATAAAGTGAGGAAAGCATATTCTGCAAAATGATTACAAAAGCCCAAGTCTTTGAGTCACTGGTCCGTAGGGGTATCTTGAAACCCGGTAACTTGAGTCTTCCAGCTCGGGATTATCGACCAAACTCGCTACACGAATGCAAAAAGGGTATAAGTGTCAAAGCAAATGTGTTGAATCACGGAAAAAGAAAAAAAATACTTTAAGATACTCAAGGCCCAAAGCTAAAAGAATGATCCATGCCATGGTTGATCCAAATGATACTTCACCACCAGAGGAGGCGTGCAAAATAATTCAAGTGATAAACATGTGTAGAAGGGTTAGTGGTGTGAATGTTGGAGGAATAAAGACCAAGTCAAACTTTTTATAAGTTAGAATTGTATAATGAGCATGCAAGAATTCTAAGTGAGATGTATAAGGTTGAGGTAGAAATATTAAGAGCTATTAATGGAATGTTGAATTAAGACTTTGTGGGTGTGTCAACTGAAAACCCTCACGAGACAAAACTCGTCCTCTAAGGCAACTTGGAGGTTTAAAGGCTTGTTGCACATGCTAAGTGCAACCGTGATTCCTACGAAAGTGAGTTAGGATTTCCCTGTTTTCATTTTCTTATATTTTGCTTTGCTAGGGACTAGCAAAATCTAGGTGTGGGGGTATTTGATGCATTGCATACATTGCATCATATGTCTTTCATTTAGATTACTTTTATATCAATAAATGCTACTAAGGTATGTGTTTAGTCGTATTTACAGAATACAGGGACCTGGATGCAAATTACCCACATTCCGAGCATAAACGCGTGCAAAAGATTCATTTCTATCATAAAGACCGAGTTCAAGTTTATCGGGTTTCAAATAGAAATGCATCCAAGCATAAAAGCATTCAAGGAGCTAATTGCAAAAAGGTCAAGGACTTAATTGCAAAATGCCAAGGACCTAATTGCAAAATAAAAGGACCACGATATTGTGTGGAGAAAGTCAAAAGAAGAATCAAATATAAATCTCCAACAATGGAAGGAATTAATCCGGAGCTCAAAAGAATGGAAACAAATCATCCAGACGCGCAAATAAAGATCAAATCATACCATAAACACACAGGAAAAATCCGGGTCGATTCTGAGCCAAAAAGGTGGCGATTCCGCCGCACCTCAAGAGCAAATTGTGGCGAATCCGCCGCACCAAAATAGATTCATGCTCTAAATATTTTACCGGTTGCGTGTTGACGCGTGTACTTTCTTATTTCATGCTTAGGTCCCTTGTATCGGCTATAAATAGCCCCGAGAACGATGTTGTGAGGAGTTCTTCCTTTTGTTCCATAATTTAGCAATAAAATTCTGTTTCTTTTATTTTATGTTTTTAGTTTTCTTTTAATGTCTCTAGGATCCCTTCTTCTTCCTCCCTCCATGAGTTTCTAACTCTTTCCAAAGGGTGGAGGTGATGGAATTAGGGGTAGAGAAGATGAATGCATGTTATTGTTTTAAGTTCGTGATTAGTATATTTTGATTACTTGAGTTTATGTTAAATCATTTATCTTGTAATGCTTCATAACTAACATGATTTATTTCAAGTTTCTCCATTCTCCAATCTACACCTAAGTCTAGACCTCCACCCGACGGAATTCTCCATCTTTATTCTTGTTTTTTTTTGTTTTAATTGTTCTTGTTTCTTGCTTTAGATAATTAAATCAAAAACCTCAAAAACCCAAATTAATTCTTCTGTTCTCTCTCTCTCTAATCGAAAATAAAAAAAAATAACAATATCTCTCCCTCCTTGTGTTCGACCCGTATTTGCCACGTCTTCATTGACACCGTGCACTTGCGGTATAAATAAAATCTTCATCAAACATCAAATAACTACATAGCTAATGAGGGTATTAGAAGTTCCTTAGAAGATACCGTGGGTATGAGACCCACTTTTTGTTCGCCTGGTGTGTCGGACATGCCTAACAAGGTTCTTGACCTCGTTCCGACACACCAGCCAGTTGGTTGGAGAGTTTGGATTGATGATCATAACTTCAACACCGCAACGAGAGAAACTCCTCTTCCGTTGCCCCTTAATTCCCAAACTCTCGAGAGGTTCAAGCTCTTTCAGTTTGATCCTTTGAATGAGACGCCTTTGCGTCCAATTCATGAACCTCTCAATTCATCTAGCGCTTTTTGTGAAGGCGGCCCACACATGCATTTTCTGGCCCCACGTGGTGTCATGTTTCCTTTTCAGGTGCACTGACCCACTCTTGAAGTTTCCATTTGATGTCTCTTGACAAATGAAGATGAGAACTTATGTTTGTACATAGTTATATATATAATAAATAAATAAATAAAAAACAATTGTTGTATTTATCCCTTCTTTAGTATCTCACAGGTTTTTGAGGGAATTCGGGTTTTTGTCCATCAACAGAGCCATGAACTTTCCTTTGTACTTCACGTTGGTGAGATCTTTCCTTTTTTATGCATAAATCCATGTAGTATCTTGCTCACATTCATTGAGGACAATGCATGATTTAGGTGTGGGGGTGTTTATGTATATATTTATCTATATATTCTGTCTTTTATTAAAAAAAAATTAATGTTTCATGACATAGCTTAAGATTGAACTGCTAAAACCCGTGTACAAATTGCATTGAGTTTTTGTTCCTTATTATATAGTTCTGCTTGTAGAAATTGTGACATAAATCTAAGTTCCAAAGAAATAACCCATTGCCCTTTAAGACATGTATGCACTTAAATTGGATGAATCAAATCTATGAAGTGGTTGATAAAAAGCAGAGGTTGAGGAAAATATACCGGGAAGTGTGGGCTTCTAATAGAAATTAAGTCTTGAGGAAAATAAAAATAAGAATAAAGGAATAAAGTGAAGAAAACACATTTTGCAAAATGATTACAAAAGCCCAAGCCTTTGAGTCACTGGTCCGTAGGGGTATCTTGAAACCCGGTAACTTGAGTCTACCAGCTCGGGATTATCGACCAAACTCGCTACACGAATGCAAAAGGGTAAAAGTGTCAAAAAGCAAATGTGTTGAATCACGGAAGAAAAGAAAAGAAAAAAATAATAATACTCAAGGCCCAAAGCTAAAAGAATGATCCATGCCATGGTTGATCCGAATGATACTTCACCACCAGAGGAGGCGTGCAAAATAATTCAAGTGATAAACATGTGTAGAAGGGTTAGTGGTGTGAATGTTGGAGGAACAAAGACCAAGTCATATTTTTAATGAGTTAGATTTATATAATGCGCATGCAAGAATTCTCAGTGAGATGTATATGGTTGAGGTAGGGATATTGAGAACTATTAATGAAATGTTGATTCAGGATTTTGTGGGTATATCCGCTGAAAACCCTCAGGAGACAACACTCCTCCTCCTAGGAAACTTGGAGGTTTAAAGGCTTGTTGCACATGATAAGTGCAACCGTGATTCCTACGAAAGTGAGTTAGGATTTCCCTGTTTTCATTTTTCTTATATTCTGTTTTGCTAGGGACTAGCAAAATCTAGGTGTGGGGGTATTTGATGCATTGCATACATTGCATCATATGTCTTTCATTTAGATTACTTTTACATCAATAAATGCTACTAAGGTATGTGTTTAGTCTGATTTACAGATTACAGGGACCTGAATGCAATTTACCCACATCCCGAGCATAAACGCATGCAAAAGACTCATTTCTATCATAAAGACCAAGTTCAAGATTATCGGGTTACGAATGGAAATGTATCCAAGCATAAAAGCATTCAAGTCCTAATTGCAAAAAGAACAAGGACTTAAGCACAAAAGTAACCGGGGACTTAACTGCAAAAAGTCAAGGACCTAATTGCAAATCACGAGTAGCTTTTATTCTCTTGGAGAAAATATATAGAAAAATCAATGTATATCTCCAAATATGTGAAGGAATTAATCCGGAGTTCAAAAGAATGGAAAGAATCAATCCAGACGCGCAAAGAAGGATCAAATCATACCATAAACATTCAAGCAAAATCCGGACAAAATCATGCCTGATTGTGTGGCGTTTCCGCCGCACCACACATACAATATGCGGCGTTTCCGCCGCCCAAGCATCGATCCGTGTGCTCCAATTTCGTCCAGTCGTGTCTGGACACGTGTACTTTCCAATATTATACCTAGATCCCTTGTAGCAACTATAAATAGACCCGAGAACGATGTTAGAAGGGTCCTTAGTCTTTGGTGTTGTTTTTATTTCTTAATCTTAGTTTTGTATTCTTCTTTTCATTAATAAAATTCTATCTTTTATTTCTTACTTTTAGTTTTCTTTTGTAATGTCTCAAGGACCCCTTCTTCCTCCCTTCATGAGTTTCTAACTCTTTCCAAAGGGTGGAGGTGACGGATTTAGGGTGATGAGAAGAGAAGATGTTATTATTTTAATTTCGTATTAGTCTATTTTGATTACTTGAGTTTATGTTAAATCATTTATCATGTAATGCTTCATAACTAATATGATTTATTATAAGTTTCTGAATTCTCTAATCTAAACCTTAAATCTAAACCTCCACCCAACGGAATTCACTTCTTTGTTCTTGCTTTAGTTTTAATTGTTTTTGTTTCTTGCTTTAGATAATTAAATCAAAAATCCCAAAAACCCAAATTAATTCTTCTCTCCTTCTTTCCCCCAATCGAAATAACAAAAATAACGAAATCTCTCCCTCCTTGTGTTCGACCCGTATTTGCCACGTCTTCATTGACACCGTGCACTTGCGGTATAAATAAAATTCTCATCATTTCCCTTTGACTGAATTCTGTTGTTTGTGCCTGCGTCGGAAAACAGTTTGGATTAGAAAAACGGACGACCGAACTAGTTTCGGTCGACCGAAATGCGACTTCCTCAGAGTGAACGTAAACGGAAGACCGAACTAAGTTCGGTCGTCCGAACGGGACATTCTAGTTACGAATTCGGTAGACCGAAATATGTTCGGTCGTCCGTTATATTCATTTTCGGTGAACCGAATGTTTGACGGTCGACCGAAAAAATTCGGTTTCCGTGGCTTTCCGACCTCAAAGTGACGGAAAACTCAAAGAAAATTTTATACATACCACAGAATCCGACGGAATCCGACGGAATCCGTGTTTTCGTGCACAAACGCCCCATTTCCGGAGTCAACCGGAATCCAAATTCTGTTTCCGCCAGATTCCCTCGCAATCCATGTGCACAAACCCCCCCTAAGTTCCTTAGCCATTCCGCTTCTTTACCAGCGGCGGCTAATGCTACAAACTCAGATTCCATGGTGGAGCTAGTTATACATGTTTGCTTCTTGAAAGCCCATGAAATGGCACCTCCCCCAAGCAAGAAAACCCATCCACTTGTAGAAGATGAGTCTTCAACATTGTTTATCCAACTAGCATCCGAATAACCCTCTAGCACCGAAGGAAATCCCATATATGATAAACCATACATCATAGTACCTTTTAAGTACTTGAATACCCTTGTTATAGCATGCCAATGATGTCTACTAGGGTTACTAGTGAATCTGCTTAACTTACCAACCGCATAAGCAATATCCGGTCTAGTGCTAGTCATAGCATCCATCAAACAGCCTATGGCTTTTGAGTATTCAAGCTGATCTACAGGTTTCCCTGTATTAGGCATAAGCTTCTCTTCCATATCCATGGGAGTGCTAAGCGGGATCCCAGCCAGGGGCTCTGCCCCTTGGACTCCGCAGGGGCTCCGCCCCTTGACCCCGCGAGGGGGCTGCGCCCCCCTCGACCCCTGCTTCATATTCGTGGTCGATAAACCGTTAGCTCAACAAGCGTGCACTCCGCACTACCCAAACTCGTTTCCGAGCCTAACAATAAATCGCATCGGTCTCAAGTAAATCACATTACGACTAAAATAAATCGATGACACTAAAATCACCAACATATCCCCCCCATTTTAATGTAATCCTTGATCTACTCAGTATATATAAAGTAATAATATATACAAGTGTATAATACACAAACATTACGATCAAACAAATGCATAAATGAAAATGTCTTGCGATTGAATTTTCATTTTAGTATAATACACATTCCAAATACTCGAGAATCGGGGTGTCATAACGATTGAACCCGTCAACCCATTTGAATACGTGAAGATATCATACACAAATGTTTCTACAACACTCTACTATTCATACTTGACACTATACAAGCCATGTGTCCTTATCCATTCATAAGCATATAGGAAGCAAAGTCCAAGCTTCTTGAAGCGGCAAAACTCCATGCTCATATAGGTGGTCCTTTTAGTCTTGCACCTGCATTTGCAATTTGTCAAAAGAACCATTAAGAAGATATACTTCAACCTAACATCACTTGCAGGTCTGAGCACATACCTTGGGAAGTCATTTTGTGCTCCAATCTCTAACTATGGTCTTTCCACATTGAATTCAGCTCCTAATGTTGTATTAGAAGGGAATTGGGTATACCACAGCTAGTAGATTTAGATGGACTTTAATCCCATCCCAATCACCGACTTAATTACTAAGTCTCTTCCTAACCCTTTCGTCAAGTGGTCAGCCAAGTTTTGTTGCGACCGAACAAACTCAATGGATATTACCCCATTCATGATTAGCTCCCTAATCATACTATGTCTAACACCCAAGTGTCTAGACTTGCCATTGTAGATTTGACTATAGGCTTTAGCCAAGGTGGCAGCACTATCACAACGGATAGAAATTGGTGATATTGGTTTAGACCATATCGGAATCTCATACACTAAGTTCCTTAGCCATTCCGCTTCTTTACCAGCGGCGGCTAATGCTACAAACTCAGATTCCATGGTGGAGCTAGTTATACATGTTTGCTTCTTGGAAGCCCATGAAATGGCACCTCCCCCATGCAAGAAAACCCATCCACTTGTAGAAGATGAGTCTTCAACATTGTTTATCGAACTAGCATCCGAATAATCCTCTAGCACCGAAGGAAATCCCATATATGATATACCATACATCATAGTACCTTTTAAGTACTTGAATACCCTTGTTATAGCATGTCAATGATGTCTACTAGGGTTACTAGTGAATCTGCTTAACTTACCAACCGCATAAGCAATATCCGGTCTAGTGCTAGTCATAGCATACATCAAACAGCCTATGGCTTTTGAGTATTCAAGCTGATCCACAGGTTTCCCTGTATTAGGCATAAGCTTCTCTTCCATATCCATGGGAGTGCTAAGCGGGATCCCAGCCAGGGGCTCTGCCCCTTGGACCCCGCAGGGGCTCCGCCCCTCGACCCCTGCTTCATATTCGTGGTCGATAAACCGTTAGCTCAACAAGCATGCACTCCGCACTACCCAAACTCGTTTCCGAGCCTAACAATAAATCGCATCGGTCTCAAGTAAATCACATTACGACTAAAATGAATCGATGACACTAAAATCACCAACATATCCCCCCCATTTTAGTGTAATCCTTGATCTACTCAGTATATATAAAGTAATAATATATACAAGTGTATAATACACAAACATTACGATCAAACAAATGCATAAATGAAAATGTCTTGCGATTGAATTTTCATTTTAGTATAATACACATTCCAAATACTCGAGAATCGGGGTGTCATAACGATTGAACCCATCAACCCATTTGAATACGTGAAGATATCATACACAAATGTTCCTACAACACTCTACTATTCATACTTGACACTATACAAGCCATGTGTCCTTATCCATTCATAAGCATATAGGAAGCAAAGTCCAAGCTTCTTGAAGCGGCAAAACTCCATGCTCATATAGGTGGTCCTTTTAGTCTTGCACCTGCATTTGCAATTTGTCAAAAGAACCATTAAGAAGATATACTTCAACCTAACATCACTTGCAGGTCTGAGCACATACCTTGGGAAGTCATTTTGTGCTCCAATCTCTAACTATGGTCTTTCCACATTGAATTCAGCTCCTAACGTTGTATTAGAAGGGAATTGGGTATACCACAGCTAGTAGATTTAGATGGACTTTAATCCCATCCCAATCACCGACTTAATTACTAAGTCTCTTCCTAACCCTTTCGTCAAGTGGTCAGCCAAGTTTTGTTGCGACCGAACAAACTCAATGGATATTACCCCATTCATGATTAGCTCCCTAATCATACTATGTCTAACACCCAAGTGTCTAGACTTGCCATTGTAGATTTGACTATAGGCTTTAGCCAAGGTGGCAGCACTATCACAACGGATAGAAATTGGTGATATTGGTTTAGACCATATCGGAATCTCATACACTAAGTTCCTTAGCCATTCCGCTTCTTTACCAGCGGCGGCTAATGCTACAAACTCAGATTCCATGGTGGAGCTAGTTATACATGTTTGCTTCTTGGAAGCCCATGAAATGGCACCTCCCCCAAGCAAGAAAACCCATCCACTTGTAGAAGATGAGTCTTCAACATTGTTTACCCAACTAGCATCCGAATAACCCTTTAGCACCGAAGGAAATCCCATATATGATAAACCATACATCATAGTACCTTTTAAGTACTTGAATACCCTTGTTATAGCATGCCAATGATGTCTACTAGGGTTACTAGTGAATCTGCTTAACTTACCAACCGCATAAGCAATATCCGGTCTAGTGCTAGTCATAGCATACATCAAACAGCCTATGGCTTTTGAGTATTCAAGCTGATCCACAGGTTTCCCTGTATTAGGCATAAGCTTCTCTTCCATATCCATGGGAGTGCTAAGCGGGATCCCAGCCAGGGGCTCCGCCCCTCGACCCCGCGAGGGGGCTGCGCCCCCCTCGACCCCTGCTTCATATTCGTGGTCGATAAACCGTTAGCTCAACAAGCGTGCACTCCGCACTACCCAAACTCGTTTCCAAGCCTAACAATAAATCGCATCGGTCTCAAGTAAATCACATTACGACTAAAATGAATCGATGACACTAAAATCACCAACATATCCCCCCCTATTTTAGTGTAATCCTTGATCTACTCAGTATATATAAAGTAATAATATATACAAGTGTATAATACACAAACATTACGATCAAACAAATGCATAAATGAAAATGTCTTGCGATTGAATTTTCATTTTAGTATAATACACATTCCAAATACTCGAGAATCGGGGTGTCATAACGATTGAACCCGTCAACCCATTTGAATACCTGAAGATATCATACACAAATGTTTCTACAACACTCTACTATTCATACTTGACACTATACAAGCCATGTGTCCTTATCCATTCATAAGCATATAGGAAGCAAAGTCCAAGCTTCTTGAAGCGGCAAAACTCCATGCTCATATAGATGGTCCTTTTAGTCTTGCACCTGCATTTGCAATTTGTCAAAAGAACCATTAAGAAGATATACTTCAACCTAACATCACTTGCATGTCTGAGCACATACCTTGGGAAGTCATTTTGTGCTCCAATCTCTAACTATGGTCTTTCCACATTGAATTCAGCTCCTAACGTTGTATTAGAAGGGAATTGGGTATACCACAGCTAGTAGATTTAGATGGACTTTAATCCCATCCCAATCACCGACTTAATTACTAAGTCTCTTCCTAACCCTTTCGTCAAGTGGTCAGCCAAGTTTTGTTGCGACCGAACAAACTCAATGGATATTACCCCATTCATGATTAGCTCCCTAATCATACTATGTCTAACACCCAAGTGTCTAGACTTGCCATTGTAGATTTGACTATAGGCTTTAGCCAAGGTGGCAGCACTATCACAACGGATAGAAATTGGTGATATTGGTTTAGACCATATCGGAATCTCATACACTAAGTTCCTTAGCCATTCCGCTTCTTTACCAGCGGCGGCTAATGCTACAAACTCAGATTCCATGGTGGAGCTAGTTATACATGTTTGCTTCTTGGAAGCCCATGAAATGGCACCTCCCCCAAGCAAGAAAACCCATCCACTTGTAGTAGATGAGTCTTCAACATTGTTTATCCAACTAGCATCCGAATAACCCTCTAGCACCGAAGGAAATCCCATATATGATAAACCATACATCATAGTACCTTTTAAGTACTTGAATACCCTTGTTATAGCATGCCAATGATGTCTACTAGGGTTACTAGTGAATCTGCTTAACTTACCAACCGCATAAGCAATATCCGGTCTAGTGCTAGTCATAGCATACATCAAACAGCCAATGGCTTTTGAGTATTCAAGCTGATCCACAGGTTTCCCTGTATTAGGCATAAGCTTCTCTTCCATATCCATGGGAGTGCTAAGCGGGATCCCAGCCAGGGGCTCTGCCCCTTGGACCCCGCAGGGGCTCCGCCCCTCGACCCCGCGAGGGGGCTGCACCCCCCTCGACCCCTGCTTCATATTCGTGGTCGATAAACCGTTAGCTCAACAAGCGTGCACTCCGCACTACCCAAACTCGTTTCCGAGCCTAACAATAAATCGCATCGGTCTCAAGTAAATCACATTACGACTAAAATGAATCGATGACACTAAAATCACCAACATATCCCCCCCATTTTAGTGTAATCCTTGATCTACTCAGTATATATAAAGTAATAATATATACAAGTGTATAATACACAAACATTACGATCAAACAAATGCATAAATGAAAATGTCTTGCGATTGAATTTTCATTTTAGTATAATACACATTCCAAATACTCGAGAATCGGGGTGTCATAACGATTGAACCCGTCAACCCATTTGAATACGTGAAGATATCATACACAAATGTTTCTACAACACTCTACTATTCATACTTGACACTATACAAGCCATGTGTCCTTATCCATTCATAAGCATATAGGAAGCAAAGTCCAAGCTTCTTGAAGCGGCAAAACTCCATGCTCATATAGGTGGTCCTTTTAGTCTTGCACCTGCATTTGCAATTTGTCAAAAGAACCATTAAGAAGATATACTTCAACCTAACATCACTTGCAGGTCTGAGCACATACCTTGGGAAGTCATTTTGTGCTCCAATCTCTAACTATGGTCTTTCCACATTGAATTCAACTCCTAACGTTGTATTAGAAGGGAATTGGGTATACCACAGCTAGTAGATTTAGATAGACTTTAATCCCATCCCAATCACCGACTTAATTACTAAGTCTCTTCCTAACCCTTTCGTCAAGTGGTCAGCCAAGTTTTGTTGCGACCGAACAAACTCAATGGATATTACCCCATTCATGATTAGCTCCCTAATCATACTATGTCTAACACCCAAGTGTCTAGACTTGCCATTGTAGATTTGACTATAGGCTTTAGCCAAGGTGGCAGCACTATCACAACGGATAGAAATTGGTGATATTGGTTTAGACCATATCGGAATCTCATACACTAAGTTCCTTAGCCATTCCGCTTCTTTACCAGCGGCGGCTAATGCTACAAACTCAGATTCCATGGTGGAGCTAGTTATACATGTTTGCTTCTTGGAAGCCCATGAAATGGCACCTCCCCCAAGCAAGAAAACCCATCCACTTGTAGTAGATGAGTCTTCAACATTGTTTATCCAACTAGCATCCGAATAACCCTCTAGCACCGAAGGAAATCCCATATATGATAAACCATACATCATAGTACCTTTTAAGTACTTGAATACCCTTGTTATAGCATGCCAATGATGTCTACTAGGGTTACTAGTGAATCTGCTTAACTTACCAACCGCATAAGCAATATCCGGTCTAGTGCTAGTCATAGCATACATCAAACAGCCAATGGCTTTTGAGTATTCAAGCTGATCCACAGGTTTCCCTGTATTAGGCATAAGCTTCTCTTCCATATCCATGGGAGTGCTAAGCGGGATCCCAGCCAGGGGCTCTGCCCCTTGGACCCCGCAGGGGCTCCGCCCCTCGACCCCGCGAGGGGGCTGCGCCCCCCTCGACCCCTGCTTCATATTCGTGGTCGATAAACCGTTAGCTCAACAAGCGTGCACTCCGCACTACCCAAACTCGTTTCCGAGCCTAACAATAAATCGCATCGGTCTCAAGTAAATCACATTACGACTAAAATGAATCGATGACACTAAAATCACCAAAACTTTGTGTTTGGATATTGGAATTTGTGTAGTAAGAATAAAATCAATTTAACAGTTGTGTCGTGTTTTATGGTTGTAAAAAGTTCTTTTGGGTGTTTGAATTTTAACGTATCTAGGTTTGGAAAAATGTTAAAAATGTGAAGAATAATTTCATATATTTTTTAATTTAATTAATTAATTTAAAGTACATCTTAAATGGATCCTTTAAAAAAATTGACCAATGTGGAGAGTCTGCCCCACCCAAAAAAAAGTCTGGATCCGCCCCTGATTGTACTCATAATATATATACCCCTTCCATATGTAACACGATTTTCACAATAATATAATACAAAATATACAAAAATTTAATATAAGTCGAAGGAGAATGTGATCTGAACGACGACGAACCTCCAAGGAGAAAAAATGGTTCGGCCGCAGGGACTAGTGAGGTTTACTTTCGAAATTAACCCTTGAAGGTTGGAACGGAGCTATAGGTAGGAGATTGGAGCTTGGACGGGAGCTAAAGCGTATTCAAATCTGAAGTCATCTCCGTCTGATGCTTGGAATGGTGATTTACACCAGACCAGGAAGATTAGAGTACTCATTCATAATGTATCTTACTGGTGCAATCCGTATTCACATTACGTGACTAATCTCTGCATCCTGTAATAACATATATGCGTCGATCCAATTTTTAGAATATTATAATCAAATATGGGGATATGTGGGTCAGACAATCTGCAGGTGAGGTGTTACATTCACAATGTACGTAGTAACGTAAAATAGTGAAAATCATGATCAACATTTTTTTTATGATGATGATCAATAAAAAATCGACTAAAATTTGCGTACACCTACCCTATGTGACATTTGATGTGAAGCCTTGGAATTTTAGTTTTCCAGTGACGACATAAATACTAACAAGTAACAACTTGGACTGGTCGGGCCAAATAAAGACTTAATGTTGGAATAAGTGAGAATTTACTTTTTACGTTGGTGTCTTGCAACATACAATGTGGATGATAGAAATTTTATATAACGTTTGTATTTTCTTGGGTTGAGAAAACTACTAGAGTACTTGAAGTGTTTTTTTGGTACGAATTGTTTAAGTGAAAGAAGATGATGTTTACTTTAATTTGTTCCTTGAAGTATATAAAAAACTTATTTGTTCCGTTAGACTTGTCCAGCGAAGTCAGGACTTTGAGAGAGATTTTCCGCAAATATTCAAGAATTTAAGGTGATTCGTTGTAACGTGAACACGTCCTGTGATTTTACTTGATTTGACATTTTCTTGCTGGAGAGAGGAAGTAGTAGGTTTTACTTTCACGTCCTAGTCCTAGTCCTAACCCTGCGATACTTCTCCAGCAAATTATAATTGTTACGTGGTTTCTTAATTCAAGAGTAAATTATAATTTTCTTCCACGATTATGTTTGAAGTAACATCTTGATATCCTAAACTTTAAAACATCACACTCACACCATGATATGTGTAATACTTTGACATTATTTTCATTATAAAATTATTATTTTTCAATATATTCATCATATTTTTTCAAATTTTTTCGTATTGTTGTCAAACATATTTATAATGTATTCTATTGGTAAAGTTTGAATTAAATCAGATGTTAAATTTACTCGAATTGGAACTGATTGATTCAAAATCCAACTCAAATTTGAAGTAGATTCAACTTTTGATTTAATTAGAATTTTAGTACAATGATAGATAAGAAGTATCTTTAGCAAACAATACAAAAAAATTTGAGAAAAACGATGAATATGTTGATAAATAATAATTTTTTGGTGGAAAGGTGATTAAAGTGTTGGACAAATCAAAATTTAAGGGACGCTTTGAAGTTCAGATGAACAAGTGTTAGTCAACCACAATTGATGGGCAAACTGTAATTACCCTTTTTTCAAACTTCTTCCATTCTCTAATCTAATTATATCCAAGTCATGTGAAGTATAGTTGACAGTTCCATCTAATTATATCCAAGTCATGTTACATGTACATGCATGATTTAAAGTTGGGTTAATCACAATTACCTCTCCTAAAATATCCCTTGTATCACTTATACCCCTCAACTTTAAAGGTCACACTTAGACCCCCTCAACTATGATAACTCTCTCTTCTTAACTAAGTTAAGAAATTTGAGGAAATGACTATCCTACCCCTGATTTAATTTGAAAGACTTTTAATTGGAAACTCAATTGCATTGACCAAATTACATTTGATTTAAGACCCTAAATTAACAAAACCTCAAAATATTAACAACCAATATCATTAACGACATCATTCATAACAAACAAAAATAACAATCAACATTGTCAATAACAAACAAAAACAAACAGAGCATCAATACCACAAGAATACATTAACAACAAAATAAACTCGGAAGAATAGCACCACGAACAACATCGCCACCACCAATAGCAACATTACAGTCCTTGGAAGATGACCCAAGAAGGTTAGTTGAAGGTGATCTCATACTTGGACGAAGGTGTTGGCTCGATGTGTGGGTCGCCCCCAAAGGTAGCGATGAAACGTGAGAGGCTAGCAATGGGTGGGGTGTTGTTGATGGAATTGGGCAGTAAGGTTTGAAATTTTAGGGTTGGGAAGTCCTTATTAGGGTTTGGAAATTGGGAATGAGGTTAAGGGTGTTTTGGGTACTTTAGATACATAATTTATTGCATTACATGATCACCTACCCATTAAGATCAACGGAGTTATTGACAAAATGGTGTTTTTGTTACTCAAAGTATATTTTAGGGTAGTAAGTGTGATCTTTTAAAGTTGAGAGGGTGTACGTGATACAAATGTATAGTGCTGGGGAGGTAACTGTAATTAACCCTTCAAAGTTGTAGCTATTCTCCTGGAGGTTGCATTTTTTTAATTTAGTTAACGTACTTCACGTATGATTTTATTTATTGTGAAGTTAAGAATTTACCAACTAAACTGGAACTTGTTTGGATGCCATTTTTATTTTATTTTGAAAATTTTAAGGATATCAATTAAAAGCCATGAAAAAATTAAACCCAAAATCAAAAAAATCCGAAACTTTAATGACGGAATCAATTTAGTCTCATTGTCACAAAAAATTATTAGAATGGAAAAATGTAGTAAAACGTTATTGTTACGTGGGTTCTCCGTTGAATGGAAGTATTTTGTTAAGTTTGCTTTTCCAAAAACTTTGGCATGCAAAAATCATATTTCAAAGAATCAGAGTTTGACTATAATTACAATCCCAACATCTCCCAAATGCAACAAAATGGAATCACCCAAAATGGAATTGAAGCAGGAACTAGGTGTCTTTTCGAAGTCTAAACATGTATGGTATTTTTAGAAAATATTTGTGCATTGTTTCCTATTTTTCCCGATTTTTCCTGATTTTTTATCTATTTTATAAAAATTAATTGAATTATAATAAAAAATTACCGCCCATACCTGGGCGGTCGCACAACCGCCTAGGCGAACGCCCAGGCGACCGGACGCCTCCGGTCGCCTAGGCGGTACCTGAACATTGATCCAAAGTGAATAGAATCACTAAACGATGTACTTCCAGTCACATCCTTTCATGTATGAAGTGTTTTAGAAATAAATAAATATTCATTCTCAACAAAAAAAATAGTTTATCTACTTTTTCTATTTAGAGGATTATTGAGACTTTGTCGACAATAAGTTTGTTGAGTTCATGCCTGTTATGGAATCAAAGAGCAGATAGTATCTGATGTTAAAGATAATAGGATCGTGTATGACTCTAACTAATCTAATCAATTTCGTTTAATCTCTACTAACCATGGAGCGGAATAAAAATTTAAAGACAAGTAGAGAAAAACGAACTACAAGGAAAATGGGTTTTATAGAGGTTCGATCTCCCGTCTACTTCTTCTCTTGCAAGCTCCGTTCGACTCCGCGAGCTCCGTCTACGTCTTCACTAACTACTCCCCGTTCCGGGCCGGGAGAGAACACATTTACAATTCAAGCTTGTAAACACCCTCACCAAGCTTGGATCATCCTCTCACAATCCGAGAGGGATGCTTCGGGCTTTCATCGAAACATTTTCATCTTTTCACAATGAAAGTGACTAAGTATTCAACACTCTCTAACTTGATCACATTTTAAGTATGATTGAAATTTGATCAAAGTGGTGGAAGCTTAAGCTTGAGTGTGAGATTTGAGATTTCTTGATTGGGAGAAATCTCTCTAGATATGTAGAGCAATTTGAAGTGTGAGAGATGTGTAAATAAGGTGTATGAACATCTATTTATAAGTTTCTAGAGAGATATAGTCGTTGGGAAGAATTGGGAATCAGAAATGAAGTTTTGCAATTCTGTCCCTCAACGGTCGACCGAATCGGGTGAAACAGTCGACCGTTTCCTTAAGTATAAGGAAACGTTCTAACCATATTTAAGCTTCAATCAAACCTATTTGGTTTATGACTTAAGTGATCAGTCGACCAAAAAATGGGTCGGTTGACCAAAATCAGGATTTTGGCAAGGTTAAAGGATATATCGGTTGACCACAAAAGGAAGGATAAGTCGACCGAAAATGACATGCACTTTTGGTGTCTCAAAATGTTTATATTTGGTCGGTCATTTCTAGGTCCACGGTCGACCGGTGATCAAATGTATTTTGGGGGTTAGATAAAAAAAATACGAATACGATCATTGAAGAATACAACAAGGTTACCGGTTGTCTAGAAAATACGGGTGATCGGTCGACCAGAAGGTCAAAATCAGTCGACCGAACTAAGACTAAATTTGCACAAGACAACCGGTCGACCGTCTTAAATCATCAAAACGTAGATTAATGTCAAAAAACCAACAAAAGAAAATGTCTATAAATTTTATACAACTATAAAAGAGCACATCGTGTAACGTCCCCGAAAATAACGGAAATTTAAACGAATATTTCAAAGAACAAGAAGCCCAGAAAATGCGTGATCATTACCCAAAAATAATCAGAATGTGCACCGTTACACAGAGTTTCAAAAGATTACATCGAATACAAAGGAGGTACGAGATACATATATTTTATAATAACCTATGAGATAAGGCTAGAGGATCTGACTCGAGGTGCAATCGTCCTCGGTCACCACCCACTCAGTGCTGCCTACGGCCTGAAAATGCAAACATGATACAATGCCTGAGTTTTCATAACGAAAACCCCATATGCCAAGCCCCCTACATATACATGAATTATAAGATGCATGACCTATCATACTAGTATGACATGACATGAAGAATACAATATCCCTATTTAGGAACATAAAGGACAACAATCTCATCAACATCAATGGGTCCCCCAAGGGACATACCGTAGCCACATGCGGTCTTACGGAGGTATGCAACTAATCCTCACTTCAAACTATACTAACATGAGGGTTCAGTGAGAGTCGCACGCACATCCACGTCATAGATATAGATCTGATCTCGTGCGCCAACGAAACACCCGTCGGAGTCGTCGCTCACTCGATGGTCAACTCACATGGCTATGCCCAACCAAACTACTCGCTGGAATACATTATCAGGCAGTCATTCCCGTCGCCGTCAAGGTCGCACAGTCATCTCCACCGCCACATAGGCTGATCGGTCAACTCACCTGGCTGTCCCACAACCAAGCTACATGTCGGACTAATCGTCAGACAGTCATCTCTGTTACCATTAAGGCAGGGTGATCACCTCCGTCGCCATCAAGGTCGGCAGTCACATTGCCCCCACGAAGCTGTGTAACAACGTAATACATTGAGATCCACGATCCCTTAGGTCTTCTACCTAGTGTGACTCCATGAATGCACATGCCATACAAACTCATAAACATTAGACAACACGTGTATCGAGTATCTACACTCTCTTGCTCGGCGGTCCCTGGGCAGGTGCGCTCACCACACCAACTATCACCCCGCAGCTCCCGCATAAGACGAGGACATGGGTTTCCGAGGAAATGAGCATAACACAATACACAAGGCAAAATGCAGAACATGGAACAAACGGTCGACCAGAAGTGGCACACCGTTCAATCGTTTCCTTATGAACAGTGAAACGTTCGAACAACCAGCACACTTCGGTCGTACATTTTGAGCCTAAACATTCGGTCGGACCCATGGTCACAGGCGGTCGGCCGTTTAGAGGGTCTAGGCCAGGGTCAAAACTGTTGGCTTTTTGGCATTAATCCTTGTTTTGATGATTTAATCAACCTAATCTTAATCATAAGTAATGTAGAGTAGCACACATATTGCATTGCATATATATTGCATGTGCTAACCTCTACAGGTGATCAAGACTCATGGAAGGAAGGAAATCAAGTCAAGATTTGTAATAAAGCTATATGAAAACTTGTAATCTTAATTTTATTTTGAGTCTTAAGAACATGTGTAAATTGAGCATACAAGAGTTAAAAACCAATCACTTTCACACTAGGTTCCTTGTAGGAGTCACACACAAAATCTCATATCATTTGGACTCCATTAGATCACCCAAACCTTAGTCGGAAATCACTTAAAACCTAAATCCAAAATTCCTGTGTGAAACCGGTCGACCGAACCAGTTCTCAGTTCGACCGGTTTATAACAGACTCTCCACAGTGATTTTACCAAACTCTACCGGTCGACCGGTTCTACCTTTTCGGTCGACCGATCCCGGATTTTAATATGGCCGTTTTCCTTGTCGTATTCCTATAACGATCATATTCGTATAAAACAAACTTAACCCCAAAATACATTCGGTAATCGGTCGAACGACGCCCTTGATTCGGTCGACCGGTTGAACATAAACAAAATTCCCTGCTATCGGTCGACACTTCTTCGTTCGACCGTTTCACCTTTGTCTCAACCGAATCCCCTAAACGGTCGACCGCCCCATACTTTGGTTCGATCGTTTAACTTAAGTAGAGTTAAGTTCTAGCGTATTTGTCCGACCGAGTATTCTTTTGTTCGACCGTTCTCCTTGAAATCAAGTGAACGGTCGATCAGTTTAGTAGTTTCGGTCGACCGGTTCTGGACAGATTTGCAGCCCGATTTTCTGCCTTGTGTATCTTGCACAAAACCCAATCAAATCTTGTCCAAACGGCTAGAAATCTTTAGGAGCTTATAAATAGAGGATCAAGACATGTTGTTAACACAACTCTCCAACTTCCATTTGTCCAATTCATTAGAGAGAAGCTCTCAATCCTTAAAGCTCCCAATTTCACTCCACAAGCCTATATCCACACTTAGTGATCATATACTCATCCTACTCAAAGTGTGCTCAATTAGAGAGTGAATCCCACTCAGTTACAAGTGTTGTCAAAAGAAGCAAGGACTTCAGTGAAAGCCCGAAGTGTCCCTCTCGGATTGTGAGAGGAAGAATTCAAGCAAGTGAGGGTTGTTCGCATTGCTTGTGGTGTAAAGGCGTTCTCTCCCGGCCCGGAACGGGGAGTGGATAGTGAAGACGTAGGCGGAGCTCGCGGAGTCGAGCGGAGCTTACAAGAGAGGACTAGGACCCGGGTGGGGTACCGAACCTCTATAAAAACGTCGTGTCTCTTTGTGGTTTGCATTTTCTGTTAATTTCCCTACTTGTTTTTAAATTTGTTTCCGCTGCGTTTATTGTTTGATTAGTTAGGGATTGGCTTAATAGTGATTAGTGGACCCATAACCCACACGATCCTACAAAAACACCACTACGCGGTAACCGGTAGAACGTAACAAGAAAACCGTTTGACCGAAAATATCAGTAACTTCACAAGTTCGGAAACTCTACAACCGGTCGAACAAAAATATGTGGGCGGTCAACCATTTTGATGGTCTTGGCCCAAAAATAAACTAATCAAACAATGTAACGGTCGAACGGAAAATGAGTCCCGTTCGACCAATAATAAAAAGACTTCTCCCGCCCAACAATTATGCACAAGCGGTCGACCGCCCTTAGGCATCGTTCAACCGATGTTGGTCAAAGTCAAAGAATTACACTACGACCGGTCGACCGCCAACAAGCCTTGATCGACTGTTCTATGGTAATTGTGTGGCCACGCCAGGCAATGCCTAGGCGATACTTCGTCGCCTCTCGTCGCCGATGAGGTCTCCGGCCTCCGACGATGAGCCAAAACCCTCACACGTCTTGTGTGAGCAAACTAACAAACTTGGCATACCTTTTCTTGTCTCCGCTAGCTCAGCCACCTCCAAACCCACCTATGGTTGCTTCGAAGAATGCTCCTCTGTCGCCGACCGAACTCAACACTAAAGCTCCTCCTTGAGTCGTTTCGCAATTCCACCTTCGACGCCTCCGGTAGCTCCTTCGGTCACCGGGAAAAAAAGGAAGAGGGGGAGAGGGAGTTGCAGTGAGGGAGAAGGGGAGTGAAAAGAATAGAAGGGTGGGTGTTTCCCTCTTAAATAGGCAAAACTCATACCCTCCTAATCAAATCAACCCACACCCCTCAACCATACTTCCCATGCCTAACCCATACCCCCATCCAATCATGCACCCATTAGCCTCTAATCATCCCCTCTAAACATGCTTACCCATCTAAGAAAAGGATGAGGGTCTAACACATCGCACATAATGAATTCACTAAGTATACTAGTGTACACAAAATGGCAAACAGTATTATAGCTAAATTTTTCTGTAGGAAGGAACAAAAAGTTGAATTAGGTTGAGGGTTGAAGTTCCCTTTGTAAAACATTTACAGATTTATGTGTTCCCCGTGGTTTTTATGCTTTGTCGAGGGAGGTTTCTTTCTTTGGATGCTCGCAGATTTACAGATTTACAGATGATCTAGAGTTGGATTTGCCATTCTTTTAAATAAATAAAATTTTTCACCTCCCTATCCAATTTTAATCTTAATCCTAGCTACGTTTGTGATTTGCATTAAAAAAAGGAGAAAGTAGAAGTCAAGCCCTAAAAGTTAAGTTACCTAATTTTTTGTTGAGGGAACTCAAGGAACATTATAAATAATGAAAAAGTTTTGAAATTGAAGAATATACATAAAAGTATATTTAATTTCACTGTATTGGAGAACTTAACACCATTTTGGAGCGAAAAATGAAAAACAATACACCATAGATAGTTTGAAGATCTAGGAGACATACATACATTAACCTTAACAAAGTTGATATTGTTTTATCATTCTTAATAAATCAAAGCAATTTCAAACATCATATGCTTTAAAGGAGAACACAACATTAAGAAAGAAACATATTATAATTGTTGCAAAAGTTGGTCTCGTGTTCTCATACGAAATGACTTTCAAATTCTATGATTGTCGACTTACAATGACAACTTTTGTCATAGATCAAGATATATAGTCTGAATTTTCCATTTAGAGATTACTTTAATTTATCAATAGACGTAAGTTAATATTAAAATATTTCAAGGATAGTTGATCCATTTACTAATTCAAAATATGTATAATGTATCTAATGCTCCCCTCTAAAGTACTAATAAAGCCCTCCAATGTTTTTCACTTTCAATATTGTTATCTTTCTTCCCCTCCTTCATGCTTTAGATCCATCTATATTTTCTAAATAGTGGTAATGAAGTTGTAGAAGCCCTATTGACACTTCATCTAGGTTAAATATGCAAGTTTTAATATGAAATTTTGTAGGTGATTCCGTAAGCAAAAACTCCACCAAACATTCATTCCTGAAAATTCTCTAGGACCGTGAGAGGGAGTTTCGACGTCAAAAACACTTTATCCTATGTGGCATGCCATGTTGGAAGAGAGAAGTTTATTGAGATTCTTGATTAATCTCCACCACACAATGTTTGTTTTTAAAATTGTTGTCAAAGATTATTTACAGTTTAACCCCTCTCTTTGTTTTTAATATGTTACATCTCTTCACCTCAATTTTTATAAACAAAGTATTTAGAGATCCCTAAAGTTTTTTCCAAGATGTAAGTTTAGATTTAGAAACATCTCATCAAACCGATGAATTTAAGTACTATTTTCGGTATATTTCGATCACCTTTTATTTTGGTCATTTTTCTATATAAGGACTACGTAGGAACTTCATACCCAACCATAATGTATTGAACAATAACCACATGACCCCAGTGTCGACAAACGAACAAGTCATCGTCTCTTAACGAACGTACTTCCTACTCGTGTGGTTAAGCGATTCTAGAAATTCATTGTCATAAGGGATAAAGAATCCAACGTAGAATCACAACATTGTCATCAAATTCATGCCCCTTTCGGCTAATACTCGGGTCAAATGATACTAGAATTCAATTAGCATATGTGACTCGATAAAGAATCACAATACCTTCGCCAAATCTATGCTCCTAAAAATTTATACTAAGGTCAAAGGATACTAAAACCCAAGTAGCATAAGTGATCTCACGAAGAATCTCAAAATCGACATGTTAATGTGATGTGAAAAATTTAAGGTGTGCACAAGAAATTCATAAGAAAATGTCTAAACCACAAGGTATTAACCAATAGCCACACATTTTGGATGTTCAACAAATAAGTCCTCATCCCTTAGTAAATGGACTCCATGCTCGTGTAATGAGAATCAAAATGCATTTAATAATAACCACATGGCCTTGGTGTCCATCAAATAGGTCACTGTCCATTAACGAATAGACTTCATGCTTGTGTGGTGAAACGATTCTAGAACCCAATTAGCCCAAGTGACCTGATGAATAATCACAACATCATTGTCAAATCCATGCTCCTTTCAACTATTGCTCGGGTCAAAGGATACTAGAATTTAATTAGCATACGTGACACAAAAAAGAATCACGAGACCTTCGTAAAATCTATGCTCTTAAAACTAATACTACGGTCAAAGCTAGGTGACCTCATGAAGAATCTAAAAAACGACGTGCTAATGCGATGTAGGAACTTAAGGTGTGCACAAGAAATACATAAGAAAAGTTCCAAACCACAATGTATTTACCAATTGCCACACGATTCAGATGTCCAACGAGTAGGTCTTCGTCCCTTAACAAATAAACTACAAGCTCGTATGGTTAGAATCAGAAGGTATTGACCTATGTCCACACGACCCAAATGTCCAACAAATAAGTTCTCGTCCCATAATGAATGGACTCCATGCTCGTGTGGTGAAATAATTCTAGAACCCAATTAGCATAAGGGATATGACAAAGAATCACAACATCGTCACCAAATCCATGTTTTTAACAACTAATGCTCAAGTTAAATGATACATACAACCCAATTAGAAAACGTGACTCATGAAGAATTCCAAAATCGACGTGTTAATGTAATGCGTGAACTTAAGGTGCGCATAAGAACTACATAAGAAAGGGTACAGAACACAAAGTATTGACCAATAGCCACATGATCTGAATGTTTAACCAATGGGTCCTCTTCCATTACGAATGGACTCTATGCTCATGTGGTTATATGACTAAGTGACTCGACGAAACCTTATCGATTTTAAATGTGCTAATGTAAAAAGAAAAGTGAGCATTTGTCGATTTATAATGTCAATTGTAATGATACAAAAGTCGTGTTTTTAATTTACAACGCCCTGATATAGAAGTATAGGGTCGTGTTATTGATTACTAGGTCCGCGTGTAAGAGTATAAATCACAGTCATTGATTATGTTTAGAAGGTACATACCACAAATCAGAAAATCATCATCATCAGATTGAAACTGTGTTCATAGATAACCAAATAAAGAAAAATGATGATCTCAAACATTACTCGAACATAGCGAATATGGTACCATTACGTGTAAATGTACCTAAAAATCAAGCATCTATAGAAAATTAAGAATCAATGTTTGAAAAATCTAGGAATTTATTTAATATTTCAACCTAAAGATCAAGCATCTTTAGAAAATTAACAGTTGATGTTTAAAAAACCATGTATGTTTTAAACATAAAGTGAGTTCTTCTGTCAATGTAGCACAAACCCTTTCTCAAACCCATTGCCCCTTGACGAATTGTTTTCTGGTGCTTGAGTGAAGAAGAAGGTGGTACACCAAAACACGTAATCATATGTTCTCAACTTCAACAATTCTTGATTCTACAATTCGGAAAACTCCACATGATTGGAGCACTTGTATGTTTCATACATGTCCATCTCATGGGAGGCCAAAGTTGAATAGTACATTTCCATGGGAAGAGCCTCCAACAAGAAACGTAGAGTGTATCGGATAAGTTATTGACAAACAGACCTCACGTCTGCTTTTTATCTCTTGGCACATAGAAAAGGGAGTTTTAAATTCTTGGACAATGGCCACCCAAAAAAATATTGGACAATTGTAATATTTAGAGATAAGTGTGTATTTCATGTTGTGCTCTAATTTGTGTGAAAAATCTATGCAAATGGAGAAGTGAAGTTACCAGGGAAAAAATGCAAAGAATTGTTTGATGATTGGTTTAGAGGAGTTTTTGTGAATTTATACTTCTTATTATAAGTGAGCTCTGATTTGTTCCAGTGAAAAGAAGCCCAAACAAAAATTAATGTTACAGGAATCGAAAACAATTTATGACTTCTCGTCCTACTTCAACATATAGTTATGGAACTAATCAATCAACTTCTAAGTTACACTTCAACTGATCAGAAGATCGTTTGCTTAAATCAGCTACACACTAGAGATTAAATATTTGCCAACGGTTTCTTGTTGGAATGAAACACTGATTAATTGCAACATAAATCAACAAATAGAAACGCAAGAGTATGAAAAGTTCCATAAAGGTTTGGAAATGCACTAAGCAGCTCGAGCTATAGTAATCATACATAAGCATTAAGCAGCTCGAGCTATAGTAATCACTAGCATTCGACCGATGCGTTGCACGGTTGTTACAAATGAAATAGTAAATAAGTACAATTATTATCCTAAAGATAAAATGTTTTTCATTTTATCTTCATTTTTTATATTTTAAAAACCTTTTGTTTTCTATCTACATTTTAGGCTCATGTAATTGGCCGTATATGCACATCTGCCTTTGAACTTCAAAATATATAAAATTACTCATCAATATTTGGTTTATTTAAACCATTCCAACTAACTTCTATGTCGCACAATCGACGTTATTATATATGATTTGCATGATAGACATCTTTACATTTCGAATATCTTTCTCTTGCAATTCGTTTACTTAAAGACTAATATTTTCTTCAAATTAGACAACTCAATCAATATTATGTAAAAAGATCTATCTACACCAAGCAAAAAAAAAAGGTTTTGTAGCTCATAACTATTATCGAAGTGGATTTGAAAATCATTATTTATGAATAGATGCTAAATCCTACCCCTAACATCCTTTGTCAAATCAAACATCCTTTTATTCTTATTAGTTGCAAAAGATCTAAGGGGTGACATTATGTGCAAAAGATCCAATTGTTGATATCAACAAGGGACCGGGAAAAGAACTGCTTTTCGGATGACACGTGTAAGAACATGATTGGGTGGACGGACCAGATTTTATAGCTATCGTATATACTATTTGGATTAGATATGGACATGTGAACATTATCCCAATGTCATATAAATGAAAATTTATCTACAATTATATAGCTATTTAATTAGTCACTTTTGTTGTTAAGTGCTCATCTACCAAAACCTATACAATATTGATTAATTAATACAAGATAAATTACAGACCTTTTGGTGTACATTGAAGTATGTCAAGACTATCTAAGTCAAGATTAGTCGTGATCCTAACTGGCATGGAGAAGCATAACTAATTAGGATGCGATCATGTCTTATTATTCACTTGTATCACAAGCTTCAAGGTTTCTGCGTTACCAATAGACATAATTCCTTGTGTTTAGGTGTACCCTAATCCTGCTTACTCTTTGTTTGTTTAGTGCAACATTTTACAAATAAAGTTTTTATTGCAAAGACTTGAACTACTTCCATTTAATTAAGTGATGATATATATCGTTCTTTTAGGAGGCAAGAGTGTATATGACGATTTTACAGTTTGCAAACTTCTAAGGAAATTTTGTTAGAAAGTCACTGTCCTTGGTCCATCAAGAAGAGCTGTAAAATCTTGACATTCAAGAATTTGATCGATTCAAAAAGAAAAAACAATATGAATTTTATGATTGAGAAATCATAGATTGAAAATATAAATTGACATCAAAATAAATTCCAATAATTTGGTGACTTCAGTCCCAACTGAATAAGTACGAGTTTCATACTATCATAGCATTGTTCAGAAAGACTGAAGGAATATTATTTTAATGTTCTTTTGAGTGCAGTCCTTTTTTTCTTCTGAAGAACCTTCTCATGGGTCTATAAGTGAGATTTTCGACTAAGTACGTCTTAGTTAATTAGTGATGACTAAAAGATAGTGTTGATTTAGTTTAGCCATGTCATTAACTTGTACAAATCCCTATGCTAATGAATACGTTATGTTGGGAGACTTTCCGATTGATATACATCATCAAGCAAGCTATACACTGAAGGAAATGTGTTCTAAAAGTCTTACTTTTAAATGTCAATATTTATGAATTGAATGAGAAATCATTTTGTTCCTGTTTATGTTATTCGTCCTTTAGAAGTGTTAAGGAAGAGACTCTTGGTCCTTAACCGTAGAGCTCTAAAAGATATTGGTTTACATAAAACAAAATATATTCGCAATCATGGTAATTAACATGGAACATTAATTACCGAGTTAAGATTGTCGTGTTGGTCATAGATCATTATAGCTCTACAAGTGAGTGACAACACGGGTATGCAAAAGAGGAAAATATTACTTTTGTATACTGAATAGACCTAATAAGTAAAATATTATAGAAATGTGTTTCTGTGTCATTAATATTTTACTGTGTCTTTGGTCCTTTGATATGAGACTTATATCTAATCACTTAAGGAATACTTAATTAGATCAGTGTCTTGAACTATCGATCAGTGTAGTGTAAAGGCATTGGTTGGTTAAGTACAACTTTTGTTGGAGAAGATAGTTAGTCAAAAGACTATCATTGCCCCTCTTAATTGAGTGATGATATTAGTGGGCCCCTTGATAAAGCAAAGTTATAATGTGCACAATGTGATTTGAGTTAAGTCACATATTTATAACTAGCTTAAAGAGATCAAGAAATGAATACTAATACAAAGATGACACAATACTACTTTGTGTGTATTCTTAATATCATGAGGCAAGGGACGGACACAAGTGGTGCACTCCATCACTAAGTGCATCGGGTTTTGGTTCGAGTGGAATTAAGACATCTGACTAATTGGGAGCTATAATGTGTAGCTAGATACCGCTTATAGCTTGTGATATTAAGCTCTTAATATCACTGCCAACTTAGTTTAGATCCTCCCATAGGTCACACCACAAAACTGGGAAACAAGAAATGAGGATTTTGAGTTCATAGGATTTGTCGGGTTTCATGTAGAAAATATGACACATGGGGTGAACAAGCAAAATCAAAATTATGTTGTGATTTATAACATAATTAGAATCTAAATTAAATTCATATGTGATGTAAATATTATGGGGTGTAATGATTGATCATTACATAGGATAATATGTTACATAAGTTGTGAATTTATTACTAATCCCGAAATGTCAAATTTTGTAGGGGTTAAACCGAAATTTGACAAGTCTGCAAAATAGTGCACAAACGGTCGACCGGTTGGAAGTAAACGGTCGACCAATCGGTGCACGGTCGACCGGTGGTGTCCGGTCGACAGAACGCGTCTCGACCGATAACAGGTGAATTTCGTCTGTTCGAACGGTCGACCGAATGTGATCGGTCGGTCGACCGAACATTGCGATGAAATACTCTACTGTTGAGAACGGTCGACCGAGTCTCGGACGGTCGACCGAAATCGGGTTTGAGCGGTCGACCGGACCTCGCAAACGGTCGACCGAGCAGACGGTTTTATGCAGAATTAATTTAAGAATTAATTAGATCATGCATGGAATTGGTCGATAATTGATTTAATTCGTGGCTAATATTATTTATTAATAAATAATGGATGGTTAGATGGAATTTTGCATGGGATCATGGGCAAGAGGTTGCACATGAATAGGTAATTTGGAGAGAACCTATAAATACAAGGTTATCTTATTACCTCCTTAATGAATTCATTATTTTTCTTATGCAAAATCTCTCTCCATAATTCTCCACGAAAATTCCTTAATTCTTAAGTTTAGTTTTAGTTCTTCAGAGGTCATCTTCTAAAGGGAACTAAAGAGGGGTTAGTAATTAGATTCTAAACCCTATCGGAGATTGAGAGACTAGCTTCCCTCTCTCCGATCTTGTTTAGAGTTTGGTGAATACTCGGAGGCATCCGGCGCGGCGAGAAGCATCCCCAACGTCTCCGAATCTTCAAGAAGTTTTTGAGAACTTCTAGGTATGAATTTCGGAGCCCTTGTTTGTTTTAATAGAGTTTTTGAAACTAGTTTGTTAAAACAAACCGATGCATGCAATAAATTCTAGAAAATTGAAAATTGATCCTTATTATACATAAAATTTTCGAAAATATATATGTATAATTAAACATGAAATCCTACATACACAGCGTACGCGTGTTGTTTTTGGTTGGGGATTACTTGTGTTGTATCGCTTAATTATGTTGTAACTATTAGGGTGCCCTTGGAATGAAGCTAAAAATAAAAAAAGGAGAAAATTTTTGGAGTAATAATTATGAGAGTAATCATTTAGGAAAGTAATAATATCATTTCCTCGGGTTTGGTATGTCAAGGAAAAACTTCATAGAGTAATAATCTCAAAACATAAGAAAACCCAACACAAACCGACAAAATTTGTACAAATCAGGTGAGATTTTATTTGAGTTATTTGCTTGGGTGCCACCAATAAACAACTAAATTGGCTTTATGTCACCTAGTTTTGACTATTTGGCATAATACCATAGAAAAATCAAACTATTTATCTTAATGTCATAAGAAAACAAAATATTTACCTTTATGCTATTCCGTCATGAAATCGTTAACTTTTCTGTTAACGTCCGTTAAGTATATTAATATTTAATGGAAATTTTGCAGATTCACCCTGAATAAACCAAAAATTCATAAAATTCATTATATGTTTTGTAAAAATTACAAAAATAATTCAATTTTTTTTCTATTCCCCGTAACACGTTTTACCATTACATGTGTTGTAAAAATCATAAAACTATTATTTATTTTTAATATTTTAGTAGAAGATTCTGATACTTGATAAAAGTTTTTTTATGCAAATTATGCAAAAAAATAATATTTTTGGAAAAACACATTTTATATAAAAAATAAATTTTTATTAGACAAATGATTTTTTTAATAAAAAATAATTATTTATTTTGTATTTTTAAAATTAAAAATTTATCGAATTTCGTTAGTGTAGTAATCGAGTCAATAAATTTACTAAAATATTAAAAATAAATAATATTTTTATGATTTTTACAACACATATAATGGTAAAGGGTGTTAGGGGTGTATAGATAAATTTTTTGAATAATTTTTTGTAATTTTGACAACACATATAATGAATTTTATGAATTTTTGGTTCATTGAGGGTGAATCTGCAAAATTTTCATTAAATATTAATATACTCAACGGACGTTAACATAAAAATTAACGGTTTACCAAGGGAATGGCATAAAGGTAAATATTTTGTTTTTTATGGCATTAAGATAAATAGTTTGATTTTTCTATAGCATTAGGCCAAATAGTCAAAACCAGGTAGCATAAAGCCAATTTAGTTGTTTCTTGGTGACACCCAAGCAAATAACCCATTTTATTTTTAGTCATCCTACACTATATTTTTACCAAATAGTTTTTAACTCACAGAAGACGAGGGGAATTGATTACCCCCATGTGGGGGTAATAAATTCTCTCACCCTAACTTTTTACTCATTCCAAGTATGCTCGAGGGTGTGAAAAAATAAGGTGAAAAATGAAACCCTTAATTTTTCACCCCTGTTACCCTCATATTGAGCACACCTTTAGTTAGGATGTGCTTGAAATGAGGGTAAAAATTAAAGGGAGAAAAAATCTAGAGTAATAATTATGAGAGTATTCTTTTAAGAGAATAATAATTCTTTTTCCTTATGTTTGGTATGTCAAGGAAAATTTTCATAAAGAATTAATCTCAAAACATGAGAAAACCCGACCTAACAAAATTAGTACAAATTGAATGAGATTTCATCTTTAGTTGACATACAATATATTTTTATAGATGTGTTAACAAAAATTCCATAACTTTTACCCCACAGTGGAGGAGGGAAATGGATTACCATCATATGAGGCTAATAAATTCCCCCACAATAATCTTTCCCCCCATTCGAAGCATGTTTGAAGGGGATGAAAAATTACCTCAATTTTTCACCCCTTATTACACCCATACCAAGCGCATCCTTAGGGTTAATTAAAGTTTGCTCTCCTAAAATTTGTCTTTATTTTACTTTGCTTTCTTGTATTTTAAAACATGACAATCGTCCTTCCCATACTTTCTTTTGCTTTAGAAATTGATTAGTTTTTCACACATTCATCGGTGAAGTTTAAGAATTCATTAGTTTTTTGGGTGCTAAGTTGAAGTTAATGCTGATGGACGGATTGTCAAGAGGGTATTCCCGATGGAGCATGTGTCAACAATACCAAGATTTTGGCGTCAAATTGAACTTCATGCCGACAACATATTTGTCTGCAATGTATTCTCAACGAATTGTTCATCATGAAGAACATTCTTGACGAAATTAAGGGTTATTCTCGACGAATTAGCCAATTTTTTTGTAGTGACTTTTTTTTAATATTTTTTATCAAGCACTCATAATCCTACCTTTATATTAAAGTTAAGATCAAATAAGAAGATAGATTTGGTTAGTATTGGGATTAGATTTAGTACCAAATTGGCCCAAATTCGAACAAAATATGAGTTTCACGTGATTTGAAATTTAACTTAAAGTCAGCATACTAAGAGTATGTTTAGAAAACGAAACAAAAATAAAAATATAACAACGTATAGATAACTAATAGATTCTTAAATGAAATAAAATGATACAAAACATAAGTACCAGGGGAAGATAGGTGATTGTCATGTACGTTTCATAGAGGACTGGTGACAAGAGGATGGTTAACGAACTTGGTATGGGTAACCCCCACTTAAGAGGTTGGTTGACAAACCAAAATTTTCAAATAGTGGAAAAATTAACCTTAACGTGTCTAATTAACTAGGTGGCACTAATACAAACTTGGGTTATGCACTTCATTTTCTACGCTAGCTGGTTCTCTAGAAGGTCAATTCCGTACTAGTGTAGGAACACGATAAGTTAGTGAGTTTAACCCGCCGCACATCCAAGCTGACTACTTTCTGTACTCCTCTCTAGTTCCATACGTATGTGAAACTGAGAATAGTCTTCAATCATGACATTTTTCATGTAAGTAGTTATTTCAATATTACCTAAAATTAGCTTACCAAATGGCTAAAATTATGATATCGTTATACCTTAATCTGCACACTTCTAGTGTGGATTTTAGTGGGGATAGAGAAGAGAATTTAGGTGTCTAGCCATGCTCCGGAAGTACATATTAAAATAAACTACACACGATTTTAAATAATCTCATAAAAAATCTTAAATCCTTCCAAACATGGATGTGGTATCGATTGTGCTGACCTCACGGTTCGCAACATATAAAGCACAATACAATTGTAAAATAGAGGAATTTTGCACCTATGTTCTGCAATTATATCCCATTTACATCTGCTGCCTCCAAATTATATCATATTGTAAATGACATTATATTCCAAATAGTATAATTGAAAGTAACTGTAAATACTTCTTAGCTCTAATGTCAAAGTGAGATACTTAAAGTTATGGATGCAAATTTGATCCAAATAGTGCGTATTGATCAAAACATTATAATAATAAGAATAATAGTGAAAGAGATTTTTTTTTATAATACCATCAGAGTCAAGAAGAAAGTTTTCTTTGCATTAGAAATTATTAGATTAGATGTCATATTTAGTTTAATTGACTATCCAGGTTAATATACTTAACTCTTCTACGTGGTTGGTATGGTTTGTAGTTGATATTGTCTTGTTTTTTGATGCATATATAGAGAGAGGGACAAGGACAGTCTCTTACGCAATGATTCCAATGTTTGCCTGTTCTCCTTATCACTTAACTTGTCAATCTTTGGCAATGAAATTGGTGGTCATACATGTTGTTCTCCTTTTATTTTACATGACCTCCAAGAAGCTTCTTGCATGCAATAAAACCATATTTGGTCAAGTAAATCTATATGTTGGAATCAATTTAAAGTTTTCAAAGTTTGTCCACATCAACTACATGGCTTAAATACACATTTTATACATGTACACTAGTTTAACGTGGATAGATACAGTCTTCATAAGAAATTCCTAAACATCATTGAACTAATAATTCAATAACATACTTGCAAAACTATTTTATATGTATAATTAGAAAAGAAAAGGAATGTCTCAAGCCTTAGTTTCTCAAATTATTGATAAATGGATCACCCAAAGAATAAGCATCCCTTAAGAAGTGTGAAGCACATGTATCTTCCCTTACCAAGTGTTGAATAACAAATTAAACCCTTAGTATCACAAAAGAACCAACAGGAGAAAATAATCTTTGTCATTACCATCAAGACACTCATAACACTGTGGAGCCCATCATGAGTAAACCCTAAGTAAAACCATCATCTTCAAACAAGATGATCCAAATCATCCAACATACACACACTGATAGATACGTATGCATGGTTCATTTGTGCATGTCCGAGACCATCTATATATTAGTGCCATGGGAGTGTGACATCAAACATGTGTATTGGGGGGTGTCATTTGTACTATATGACTTGGTAAAGGAAACACACTAGTGAGTGCAAAGAATGGGTCATCACTGTTGCACCAAGCAAAAGGTGAAGAGAGGGCTTTGGTCTCCTGACGAAGATGAGAAGCTAGTTAGATACATCACCACCCATGGCCATGCATGCTGGAGCTCCATCCCTAAACAAGCAGGTAGGTGATTTATCTCTCTAGATTTATCTGAATAATTATCTCTCTAGATCTACTGATGTGATATATATGTACAATTTTAGGTTTACAAAGGTGTGGGAAGAGTTGTAGGCTAAGATGGATCAATTACTTGAGGCCTGACTTGAGGAGAGGTTCCTTCACTGCCCATGAAGAGAGGCTTATAATTGATGTTCACAGAATCCTTGGCAACAGGTACCACTACCACTCAAACCCTAATTTTCTTTTTCTTTACATTCAATTGTTTCAAAAAGAAATAAAATTTAAGCCCAATTGTATATGCATCCACATGATTGGCATTTCATGATAATTTTTAAAATTTAACCCTAATTAATTTTGATTTTGATTCTAATACAGATGGGCTCAAATAGCAAAACATTTGCCAGGAAGAACAGACAATGAGGTGAAGAACTTTTGGAACTCATGCATCAAGAAGAAGCTTATTGCACAAGGGTTGGATCCAAAGACCCACAACCTTTTGCCTTCTTCAAGAAATTCCACCACCACAAATGGCGCCAACACCAGCAATCCTAGTCATGTGTCTCAATTCCAGCCAACCACCACCACCCCATTCACCATTAGCACCAACATGAAGAGCTCCATGGATGTCACCCACCCACCATTCCTTACATTACCCCCTTCAAAGCCTACTCCACTACATGACTCAATTCCAGACCCTAATTTCCAACAAGACCCCTTAGACCATCTTGTCAGCCTCAAAGACCAACAAAACCCATCACATTTGTTGATGGGTGTGGCAAATAATAGGTCGTCTTCATCTTCTTCTCTAGACAACATACTTGTTTCCCCTTTCAATGAGGGTTCCATGTGGGACATTAGTGGAACACAACCCTTGGATCCATTAAAGCAAAATGGAGTGGTCCAAGAGCATGATGATGATTTCATGTTTTGCAAAATGGACTTCCTTGGCTCGGCTACTGTGGATCAAAGATGTCAAGAGTTTAATATCCCATTCAATGGTTCGAGCTTTGATCTCGACCTTATGGAGTCAACATTCATGCCTTGCGGAGGAGGGTTTTCCAATAATGGGAGCTCCATGGAAGACCAAGTGCAATGGGACTATTAGGTTGCACTCTTGGTCTCTAAATTGCATGCAGCACTGGAACTCATTAGTCCAATGCAAGTTGGTTCTGTACGTTCCACCCTTCCTCAATCATAATATCAGTCCAGGTGAAGCGAGCAAGTACTATTGCAACTGGTAATGTTCTAATAACTGCCTTCGATTGAAAGTGTGATGAGTACACATAATAATTGGTAGTGTTGGTCTTTCTTGGGTCTCCTTTATGTAAACCTTTTTGTTGTTGAAAACTTGATTTATAGAATTTATATTATAACTATAAGATTTATTAATCTCATAAGTCATCATATTATGTATCTTGCTTTCTTCTTCAATCATTTTCGTGCAGCGGAAAGGTTTCCATCACTATTTGGTGTCCCCTACAAGTTTAATGCATGCTGTGTTTATTTCTCTAAAAATTCGTTTTACTACTAGTCCTACTTAAAAAGTATAATCTCTAACTGTCAATATTGACATTTCATTCCTTGGAGAAGATATATATCTTTTTCTTTCGGCGAAAACAATTGCGTACATAATATTATTTCCTGTAGATATGCAACTATGTTAAATTCTTTGCACGATCGTTATATTCTTAAAAAATGATTAGTTATTTGACTACTAAAATTGAAAGTGTTAATTAAAGCTTCACCTCCTTTTCCGAACTATACTTTAATTTCACTTAAATCTCTAAACTTTAATACACGACATTCATTATTCTTATCATTTTGTTATACTTACTGCCTGAATTTAGGAATTCATTATTTTACACTCATTCATCATTCTTTCGTGTTGTTTGCCTAATATACCCTTAATCTTAACTTTATAATTAATTTCAAATCAAATATGAGGTTACATTTGGTTAGAATTTGATTGGACTAATAGTCAAAATCAGATCCAAATTTGAACAAGATCTGACATCCGTTTTGATATGAACTTTAACACAAAGTTTGGAGTCTGAGTCTATTATGTTTATAACACCGAAAATTCGAAAAATAATAGTGAATATGTGAAAAATTAATAGATTTTTAAAATTATGGATGACAAAATGTTACAAAACTAAAGTACAAAATGGTGATCAACCTGTTTTCAAGCTTAGGAGGGCAAGGTAAAATTGGGACATAATTGAAATGGGTTGTAATTAACCTAAAATTAAAACATGAATTAAATGTTATCATAGTACGACATCTTAAACAATTTGTGATTATGAAGTTCTAACGTGCTTTGGCGACCAAGTAATTGAAACTCAATTTCACTTTCTTAAACACGTAGGTGAAACATGTAATGAAAGCATATCGATGCATAAGTGTACATGGCGCAATTTCTTGTGATGCAAGGGGTTTCTATGCAAAAATCTCTTTTTGACAGAAAATTTGTGTGTGAAATTATCTTTAGCTTAAATCTGGTGACGTAGAGCCAGTGAAGTTGGCAAGTGAATAGAACAGATTTGTTGCTACTCTTGGAAAGCGCAACATGTTTCTCCTTCTTTGTAGTCTTTCACAAATATGGTTTATTCCCATGTGGTTAATATTCAGGACGTAGTTTGGCTTAAAAATTAAGCTGATTGGAAATTTATTGTGCATAAGAACAAGGAAGAGAGACTGTTCTCAAATCAAATCAAGACTCAAAACTAGCGGTGGGTGGTAAAATTCTCTTTTTCACTAGTGAAATGGTTGCTTCATACATAATTACGTTAACCCTAGCTAGTTATATCAAATGCCAATACGCATTTGTTAGATACATCTTCAATTTTGACTATTTTAAAGTCGAAATTCTACAAATTAAGGTGGTATAGAGTAGTATAACATAGTGGTTCTAGTTGGTTCATGCAGTAGTTAAGCGAACCATTGAAGGCTTCAATGGAGTATGGAAATGGTGCAAGTCATGTATGGGACCATACACCTTTGTAGAACTGTCCCAACATATAAAAAAAGTTGAGAAAAAAAACGAAGGAATTAAAGATGGCTATAGTTGTCATACATATTAATTTACACCACGTTTTACAACTAAAATCATTAGTTATTGGTGCATGTGACAGTGACACGATAAAATGGAATCAACCTGGAAAGAAATAGAGGTGGACAAAGAACCGAAGTGATAATGGAATGGAATTATTGTTCCGTTCTTATATCTGTCAAACAAACATATCGATTGTTTGATATTAAGGCATTCAGGCTTCCATTTTTATTTTTATTTTGGAAGGTATTTCGGGCTTGGAATTTATTAAATCATATATAGAACCGGCTATATGGGTTTGGATTAGTTGTACGTGTATCGTACAAGATCGGCTCGAAAGTTTTAGGGGTTTGTATTTATGATATATATTGTTGGTGGCTTGGTGCATATGGTTTGTGAAATTGGATAACCTCTCTATTCCTAACATTTCCTTATTTTATTAATTACGTAAGGTATTTCTTGAGTAATTTTAAATTGTTGTGAAATTAATTATCGTTGGCCTCACAACACATAAACTTCACTAATCATAGTTGTGAATAATAGCACATTGGCGTAACTAAGTCACGCATGTGGGCTCTTCTATCACCTACAATTTAACTTTTGGGTGATGATCATGTACGTCCACTTATTTCTTATTTCGACATGGTATTACAACCGATAGTTTTATCGTGGACCCACATCACTCAGTCTGTTGCAATGCAAAAACTGGATTGTACTAATAATTTACTAGTCATGTGACCTCATATAGTAAGATACAGTGCCCAACTGATAATATTTTTTGAAAGGATGCTATATTATGTTAAATAAGGATTGGCTATATATGAAATATAGAGAGAGTCCATACTAATAATTTAAGCGGACAGAAAAAAATGTCCACAATTAACTTATTTCATCGTCGATCAAGTGTACAATAAAAAAACAAGGAGTTGTGCAGTTTCAAGCCTTCAATTGAAGCAATGTTTTTTCTTAGAAAAATGTTTCTTCTAACTTGGAGCAATGTTTGTTTATTAAGATTAACAATTCACCTTGCCAAAGGCCAAACTTATTGTTTTTAATCAATATGCAATAAACGTGAAGAGTGGGAAAGTGAAGTTGCCATACTTCCATGTGTAACAATTCTTGGTATCCATAGACTCTTCACGTGGTCAGTTGCATGTAACCGTAGAAAAATTAAAAAATAGAACACACTTGACTTGGTTTATCTAATTAATGAATCACTAATTATTCTGGAAACTAAGAGTATTGAACATATAATTACGAATTTAGCTCCAATATTATAATAACGAGTTGCATTAGTTTAGTGGTAGTACAACTTACAACATAAAATCTATGTGTTTAACTTGTGGATGTTTTTACCGCTTGTTATTTTCTTCTTCGTTATCCGTGATCGATTGTTTTCACCAACTTGAATTAATTTGTAAATATATATGTATTGGAATACATAAAGACAAAGGTAGAAATGAAAATAAAGATAGATCGAATGCTCATATTGTTGTTCCTCACACCAATATGGTGTGTGATGCTGGGGTTTTTCGCGGGGCGGGTTTGACCTGTCCTGCGTGGGACAGGTTGCGGTGGAATTTTTCTCTACCCGCAACCTATTAACCCGTAACCCGTTAACCCGTAAGACTAAACATGGCGGGTTGCGATTGATGTGTAACCCGCTTCGTTAACCCATTTACCCGTTACAATATAATTAAAAAAATAAACATATTTAAGTATTTCTTACTTTCATATCCTCATCCCATTTCATCGCTTGGAGTGAGAATCTGCTTGGAAGTTAATGAACTTATTGATTTGTTTTTTAGTTTAATCTCTTGTATTCCTCTACTACAACACAAGTAGTCTCTGTTGGTAATACTTAATTTTTCTGAAGTGTAATAATTTTTAATTATTAATTAATGTGTTATTGAAAATATTCATATTCAAAACTCAATGTCTTGCAATCCTAAAGATTAATCCTAAATTCTTGAACGTAAGATTATTGTTCTCTTACATTGAACAATTAGGATAAATATTCTGAATGTGTAATTTGGTTTGTTGGTTGTAATTTGGATGAAGAAATCAATTTGAGTTGACTTTGAAATCAATACATTCCGCCCACTTAACCCCCGCCCCACCTAACCTGCTCTTAAGTGGGACGGGTAGCGGTCAATTTGTTTTTACCCGTCCCACCATGTTTGCCCACCTAATTTTGGCAGGACAAGTTGCGGGCGGAGCCAAACCCGTCCCGTCCCGTCCCGTCCCGTCCCGTCCCGTCCCTTTTGCAGTACCATGTGATGCTTCCTTTTTATAACGAAGTAAAGTGGAATATTCCTGATACATTAGGCTACACACCAATGTGGATAAGGATAGATTAAAGAGAAAATTAAATAATGAGAACTATGACTGGGCTAATAATGAGGCCCATGAATAACTCATGATTGGGCTTGATAATATGACTGTTTAGGGCAATCTATTGTCCTAGAAAACAAATGAAGTGTGAAAATGGTGCATGCCTATAAGGATAGATTGAGATTGTTGCGAAAACGATGTGTAACCAAATGCTTGGTCAATTTTTGAAGATTTTGATAAGGTTATACAGTGTTATTGGTTTACGAACATCAGTCTAAGAACGTGGAATAGCATTTTGGTGTTGGGTCATACAATAATAAATATATGTACGTTGGAAGTGAGAAGCCATACAATAATAAATAGATACTCAGATTTTTTAATGATTTCATATGGTCTCGTGGAAAGCCGATGGAAATCTCGTCAAATACGCACTCCAATCAATAATGGAAAACGAACTTTAATTCCCCATTGCTTTAATCCTATTTACTTCCGTGAATGCAAAAGTATTGTCTAAAAAATACACTACCTCAAGCTTGTCTGAGAAGCACGGACATGATTACCATTATTTGAGGGTAATGGACTAAATGCAAGGTTGTTCACCCAAATGATTGTTTTTAATCTTTGTACGTACAGTGTAAGTTTGAAGAAACCGTATTTTGAAAACTACTTGGATTTTGAGATCTCGCGTATATGTAAAAATCTTCTTTGATTCCGATCACCTCACTAATTTGTTTTCTTGTTCACATTCCAGCCCGATCGTCTTAAGTTGAGTTCCATACACAACACCTTCTATACTGCAACTTGAACTGAGGGTCAATTGGTTTTGAATTCTTAAGAATCAATTCCAGGTGCAAGTAGCCGTGGAATCTGCTTCGAGGTAACTAAAATCAGTTTTTGTTTCTGATTTCGCAAAGAGAAAGAAACGTGAGACTACAAATTTTGATGGAAAATCTAATTCTATATTATTATTTAGAGTCAGAGTCGAGTCGAGTTAAAATTTCGAGTCTTACATATTATTATTATTAAATCTCATAAAATTAATGCAAATTGAACAATAAAAATTTTAAATTAAGTTCGAGTATCAATTTTATCAAACAATGTTGGGATGCAAAATCAACCCTAAAGGAGAAAACTTTGGAAGAATTCAAACCGGCGGGGTTCGACCCCTAAGAACTGCTCCATAGTCAACCTGAGCAAACCCCAACCACCTTTTCCACTTATGGGCCCCACCACGAACCTAACAACCGCAATTCAAACGGCGACCACCGCCGCGGAATCCCTAACCCTCTACAAGCTCCTCCTCCGGCGCCACACCCCGCCGCCTTCCGCCGCCGTCTCTCTCCTCCTCTCCGCCACCCCCTCCACCCTTCCCTCCCTCCACGCCCACCTCCTCAAGTCCAACCTCCTCTCCCACGCCTACGTCGCCACCACTCTCCTCTCCCGCTATGCCCTCCCCGACGCCCCTGCCCTCTTCCAAGACATACCCGAAGCCGCCAGGACGGTTGTTACCTGGAACGTGGTGCTCACTGGGTACTTGAGGAAAGGGGAGGTGCGGAGGGCCATGGAGGTGTTTGAGGAAATGCCCGAGAGGGATGTGGCGTCGTGGTCGGCGGTCATTGGGGGGCTCATGAGAACAGGGGAGTGTGGGAGGGCGATGGGTTTTTTTAGGGAGATGACGTGGTGCTCCGGGTGTGGGCCGGATGGGATTACTATTATCTCCTTGCTTTCAGGTGTGCTTGAGAATTTAAATTTTTTATTGTAACGTTTAATGGATACATAAATAATGGCTGTGTGACTGTCTTACTTAGAGAAAAGTCTCATGTCAGATAATTTTGGGGCCTCTAAGGTTTATAATATTTTGGATCACTCCACTCGCACTTCTATAATATATAACATGCATTCTTGTGTAAGTTCGTCTAGACATTTTAGTGTCTTTCTCTAAGTAAAAAATAATTGTTGGCTACTGTAATAGGTTTTGATAAATGTGGATTGTGTGAACTACGTCAAGCCGTTGTTGGCGAGCCCAATAGACTCTGGTAATACAAAGCTAGTGTTAAATTGTGACTGTCTATTGTGGAGTTAAATGTTTGATTTTTCATGTATAAGCTGTAGTGTGTTGTGGTCCTGTTTATTTGTCGAATCTTTTCTTGGCCATTTTATACTCTTTCTTCTTGTATCGATAAACGAGTTAATAATTTACCAAAATAATTATTTTGAGAACTCAGTGGTATTCATGACAAGGTGACAGGAATTGTGAGCTTTACTTTTAGGTAAGTACGACAAGTTTGGGTGAAGGCACAGTTTAAAGGAATGCTATTTTACTATTAAGATACAGTTAGAGAGGATGAAGTATATTTTGGTAGATGTTATCATGGTTATATCATGGTTGGTTTGGTTGTGATGGTGTATGGTTGCAAGTAACTAAGGCTAGTCGATTTTTGTGTTGGTTAAGGATATTATAGCTATTTGTTACAACAAAGGTGAGTATCCACATGATTTCTCTTAATGTAGGCAGAGATTGCAGCTTTTCATAATACATGAGACCTGATGTTTTAAACATTTATTGACATGGTAAGACTAACGTGTCATATTTATGCGTAGTTATAATAAGATCTGATATTAATTCGACTGTAAATCCATGATTGTTAAATCACAGAACAAGATTGTGCTGACATGACTGAATTGCCACTCCTTGCTCAGGTTTTGCAGTTATGGGCTCCATGGCATTGTTGGGGAAATCATTGCATGCTTATTGCATTAGAAACGAATTGGGGATGTCCATAGCTTTGGGGACTGCATTTGTGGATATGTATGGGAAAAATGGATGTCTTACGAGTGCCTTGGCACTATTCAAGAGAATGCCTGAGCGCAATGTGGCATCCTGGACAGCGATGATTTGTGGCTTGGCATTGCATGGGCGAGGGGAGGAGGCAATTACTTTGTTCGAGGAGATGAAACGAGCGGGTGTAAGGCCTAATGAGATAACTTTCACAAGCCTTCTAAGTGCATGTTGCCACTCGGGTCTAGTCAAGGAGGCCAAGAAGGCATTCAGTGATATGACGAATGAGTTTGGGTTGCAGCCAAGCATTCACCACTACGGGTGTTTGGTGGATGTGTTGGGCAAGGCTGGATTTCTCGAGGAGGCACTTGAAGTGATCAAGAGTATGAAAATTGAACCTAATGTTGTAGTATGGACTTCTCTTTTGACGGCTTGCAAGGTGCACAAAGACTATGAATTTTTCGCAAAGAAGGTTAGGGAACAAATTGTAAAGTTGGTGATGGTGGGTAGTGATGATGGTGGTTTGTATAGTCTTGTTGCGGATATGTATGCAATGGGGAGAAAATGGAATGACGTTGAGCAAGTTAGAGAGTTGATGGAGATGAGGAATGTGAAGAAAAGGAGAGGCTCAAGCTTCGTCGGGATGGAAGAACAAAGATTCATCAAAGGAGTTACAAAGTCATCATTTTAGGATTAGGTAATTTTCTCCACGGCAAAAGGCAAGAATGCCGATCTACTGGAATTCGGAAACAATTTTTGTTTGAAGATGGTAAAAGACTCTTAACGCTTCGAGCGATAGCAAGGAGACTGTACAACTAACTCAGAAATGGTCCTAGACGAGGAATGATGGATGCAGGGGCAAATGGTGGTAAAATTTAATTAAATTTTTGCTAATATTGGCGAATCAACACCAATGACAGATATGTATAGCCGTAACTTATGATTGTAAGGTCTACTTTTGCTTTGTTAAAAAAAGGTATATTATGCTGTGGAACATGAATGGCAAATTTTGTTAGCTTACACTAGCGTTACCGTTTAATTTTTCCACTGAAAATATGGATGAAGGAGCCCTAATGAAGTGCTTGTCCTTAATTCCTATGTTTGTGGCAAACCAGATACAGTACGGCCGGCCGGTCATTTGTTGTAGAATCCTTTTTTGTAACAGGAGGATTCCATAATTGCTTTACCTAGTTGTAAACAGAAGCACATTTCCAATATCTACCTTCTATAACGGAGTGATTTTGCTTTATTTACAAAACATGTAATATATGCAACATGCATCTTTGGTAGAAAAGTTTCGAGCTATTGGTGTGTGATCACTCGGCCTTCTTTTATTTAGAAGATCACCATCTTGAGTGGACACTAAAAACATGGTTTGACAGCAAATTCCACTTGAGTCCATCAAAGAAATACAACTGATTTGCTGTAATAGAAGTAGATCTAGTCTTGGTAATAAATTAAGAAGCATGAAAAAGGATTTCCCTTGGACAAGCAAACCATGCAGAAAGCGCAAAAAAGGCATTGGAAACGTTCTGCTCTTGTATAGTACTAAACATGTTACAACAAAGGAACAGACGAAAATAAAGCATTTCCAATTCTACAAGATCAGACGAACAAAAAGGTGATTGGACAGGTTGGAAAATCACCACTTAGCAAGAAAATTTCTACTTGTTCTGAAGTTCAAATGCCTACAGGATTGCACACACTAATAAGCACCCCAAGATCATTAGTCATAAGGAATTTGGATATAAGCTGCATCACAAACAAAAGGAACATCGGCATACATGCCACCAAGAGCACAGCGCATGCATTCAAGCACTGTGAAGAGATATGCAAAGCATAATGAAGTCCAGAAGTGCATTCCAATCTTACCCCAGTACACAGACAATGGCATCCAACGGCTCACGGTCCCAAAAACCTGGAGGGTAATCTCAAGAAGCATACCCATGACAACATGAAAGCGGAAGAAATGAGGCCATTCCTTCTTTCTCACTATGCCAAGGTAGGCTGCAAAGAAGTAAGCCATCAGAAACCAAGAAGGCAGCTTTCCGATGAATCCAAGAAATGGGTATGTAATGAACTCAAAATCTTCCAAAAATGGGTGGAGATTGTAGGCTGTCTCAGCATACATCCAGGTTTCGTGGAGAGGCATAAGATATGGAATGCAAGCTAAGGTCCTCCACCACCACTTGGGCTTTTTGGTCATTGGTGGGTAACGGAAGCTGTAGGGCACATCCTTTGAAGCTTTTGGCACAAATGAAGTTGTCTTCTCCCTTCTTGGAAGAGCTGGAATAACAGAAGCAAGGGTTCCGCATTCTCCATTCAATAGGGAAGCACGCGAAGCTGACAAATGAGAACCTAGTCGCCCTGAAGGGAAATAACCAGCAAGTATTTGGAAACTAAGAATGGCTCCATTGATCAATGCAAAATGACCAAAGATTAAGTTTCGGACCTTTTGGCTGAATGAATTCGGATTGTGGTAAAAATAAATATAATGTGTATTAGATCTCAAAGTACATTATATACAAGCTATAGTATTATTTGTATTAAGAATTCAAATTTAAGAATCAGTTTCCAGATCCGATAAATAAATAAATAATAAATCAGTTTCCAGATCCCTTTTTCCTGTTTTTAAGTTTTGATTAGTAATCAAGTCTAATAGTAGGAGGTAACATATATAATGTATATGGCTTCATCAAGGTAGTAAGGATCTAAAGTATACAAGCAATAGTATTAGTTCAACTTTAAAAAGAAACAGTTTTTGGATCCCTTTTTCCAGTTCAAGTAACATAATTCCATTAGTGGGAAGATCCTGATTTTATCCTGAAAATGACTGATAGGAACATCTGATAACGGCACCACAACGACTTCCAATTTTCATATGGATATCATTTTATTCTTTTTTCTTTTTTGAATGGTTTAATAAGGATCTCTTCTGCTAAAGTGGTTGCGCAGCAATAAGGTTAGTAATAACATGAGCCTGCAGGTTCTTAACCTTGACATGTACGTCTACCTATCTAAAGTATACATCATATCATAGCCACATGATGTTTTGCATAACTAGATAACATGATCACACACCTAACAAACATAAGTTCACAATTACTCAATCTTTTTTTATCAGTACAATTACTCAATCTCAAGCAAAGACTACTATCATCATCTAAAATGCTCGTAAAAAGAAGTTTGACCTCCAAATATCAAGGTTCCCATTCTTGGATGAGCCCCATGGGAGAATGTAATCTTTGATGGAGTTGCAAGAGCAGGCAAACACGCAACATGGGCAGCCAATATAATATTCGGTGCAGCCTTGTATGGTGAAGTTTTTAAGGCCATTTCAGTGATCCCCTATCTTACTGAAAAACCATCTGACATGAAAGCCTACCTACAATTAGGACAATGTTAAAGTTAAGAAACCAAATAGATTATCAGTTCATCACTACTTGAAGCTTAAAATTGTGAACCACAATGAAGAAAAGGACAGGAACATTGAACTTTAAACCAAAGCTGCAAAACAACGTAAACTATCCTGTTATATACCATCGTGGTGGAGGGAGAAAGGTGAAAATTAAACCAAATGGCAAAAGCATTTTGCTAGAGTGCACAAGCAAAAGGAATTTGGGTCAGGTTTGGACCAAACCAAGGTTTAAACCCTAACCTTCACATCCTTTTCCCAAACCCTCACCCACTCCATCAAACACCATCCCTCCTCCAGCCGTCAAGGGAGGATGTAGTTTCACGGTTAGGGTTATGTTAGAGTAGAGAGTGGAGGAATGATTATTATTATTTTGATAGTAACATTGAGAAAAAGAGACAGAGACGTGAAAGGAAGGCAATTTGGGGCCGAAGTGGAAAGAGATGGGAGTTACCGGAGTGTCGCCGGAGACGGTGGGAAGATTGCTTTGGCGCTGGCGCTTCAGGGTTGAGATGACATTTTTAGGAAGAGGATAAAGTTGGATTATCGTGGGCCGTTATGGGCCGTCTTGTTTCTTAAATGGGCCTCCAAATTATTTGAAATAAATAAACAATACAAGCTTGAAAATGTTTCACCAACTTCTTGTTAAGACTGTTACTGTTAGGGTGTGCTCAAAATCCGACAAATTTAACCACTTTCGCATTTGAAATTTAAACTATTGTTTTAAAAAGCATATGTATATTTGTATCCAAATCACAATTTAATGGTATGTTAGTGGCATGGAGAGTTCCGAAAAATGATTTTTGGAGTCAAAACGGTAAAAAAACATAATTCAGTAGAAAGTTATTTCGTTTTGACTGAATTTTGTTTGGATAAATACTTTTCGGATGATTTGTATACCAAACACGGATGACCGAAGAAAGGTCGGTGGACCGAAATAAGAATCCCAGTGAATTTCTCTGAGCAGACGTGAATGGATGACCAAATATTTTTCAATCGCCCGAATTGATGATTTTAGTTAAGAATTTCAGTAGACCAAAATGTGTTTGGTCGTCTGTTAAATTAATTTCGATAGACCGAATGATTGACGGTCGATCACGTACGTTCAGTTTACGAAAAATGATTCTAGTTTCTCCCACATGCACAAACAACACCCTCAACCGAATCTCGTTTCTTTTCCATTATTTTTCCTGAATTTCAGTGCACAAACCACCCCTAGATATCCAAAGTTTGACCAAGCAAATATGGGTGTTGCTCTATCCACTCTGCATTCCGTAATCGGTAATCCAACATCCGTATGTGAATCACTGCGATCGATAATCCATTAGTTAGGAATATGTGATTAACACCACAGTATATTCTTTTGAAATAAGATGGAAGAATATGAGTTGAATTTTAGCGTGGAGCAGTGGTAATTCAATTTGACTTGGATATGTGAATGTAGGTACCGATGGTTAATTTTTGTGTTTTCAGAACAATCCAATTTTGACTTGTTATTCTTATCGTATGGGTGCCGCCAATGCACTTATTTTTAGTTGGAGGATTTAGTTAATAATCACGTGTCAAGGATTATTAGAGGTTATTACCGATTCGCGTTGCTCCTTGCAAGTTGATTCTTGATCAAATGTGATACACGTTTGCATGTGCGAATGCAAGACAAGTGATCTTAACGGTGGGGGCATCCAACCCGGACGTGCCACGAATGCAAGACAAGTGATCTTAACGGTTGATTCATGATTACAAATGTGTTTAATTTCACATTCCGATGAGATCATGCAAACTATATCCTTATCTACATTTGCATTTGAATTATTATATGTAATAAAGCACCCCAAAAAAATTACAATAACTCAAAAGTTTCTCAATATTCACTCCCATTTTGGAACAAGTTCCTTCGTTTTCGGCAGGTTTCTCAATAATCAAACCTGAGGAGTAAATGGAAGAAGAAAAAGCTCATTATCAGGATTACAAAGGAAATAGGAAACACCATTTGATAGCCGTGGAATTAGCAAACACCATAAAATTGGAAATGGGAATCTGAACAAGATCTAGTCTAGTCTAGTCTCAGATCCAGCCAGGAGAAGAAAAGAAAACAACCTACAAGCACAAATCCATCATAAAAAAACCTATAAGTTAAGTTTTCATTGGAAACCACAACGCTCAATAGATCTCGCATCGAAAGAGAGAAAAAACCCATTCGAAGCGTAACGGGACAGGGAGTCTAGATCCAGCGTCGGAAGGAGGAGATCGTACCTGGAGGAGAGGAGAGGAGAAACCCTAGATCGGATATGATATTGTGATGTGGGATGGATGGAAATATGGAGTTGAGACAACCCTGGGACAGCTCGCAGAAGGCCTTTGTGTTTACGGAGAGGCGAGGCACGACCGCAGGGAGGAGGGAGAGGACGCAGCCGCGGATGGAGTTTGTGTTGTGTGACTGTAGGTCTAGGGTTAATAGTTTAGGATAGTTTATACACTTGGGTAATTTATATAAAAAAACCTAACTTGTATAAATATATATTTCATTAATTTAAGAGAATAACTATATATATAATACGGATACGAATACGGATGTTGTACTACGGAAATTAGATCCTGGATCAGATATTATATGGATCGATGTACCAATAACTATATTCGCTCCACAACCTTACAGATCGGATACTGATTGACATCATTTCATGCTTATATTTGTACCTTATATCCATTATCTTACACATAAGCAATGCTACGTGACGAGTTTTATGTTTGAATTTCAGAAATAAAGAGGTTTGAAGAGAAGAGCCATGAAAGGACCCAAAAGCAGGAAAAAAAGACTTAATTGTGAGACCTGGGGACTAAGATGCAAGGGAGAAGGACCTGATCGTAAGACCGAAGGACCTAAAGAGCAAAACAGGAAACTCTACACCATCATGTGGAGTATTTTGGCAATTCGATTCGGGTCGGAGCTCCAACAAACCAAGTAGATGCATCCAAGACCAAGAAATACTTCAAGCAAAGCCCACATCGAAAACCAAACGGATCTAAAGCATATAGACCGCCAATTGGCGGTCCAGATAGCCCAGGATCTGTTTAGTTTTCTGTAGCACGTGTATTAGTGTATGCTTAGTCTATTTTTGGTGTTGGTTAGTCCCACATCGGGGGATTGTCCCGGATTAGCTTTTTCCATGCCTATAAATAGAACTCTTCACCTTCCATTGTAATCACCCATTGCTTGGTGACATTCTCTCTACTAAGGAGTGAGCCTTGAAGCAAAAACTCAAGGTGGAGAAGAATGCTACCTTCAATGTGAGTCATTTGTTAATAAAATAATTATTCTAGTTTCTTTTAATCTTGTCTTTTAATTTGTGCATGTTTGTTTAATCTTTCCTTTCGTTTTAAGCTTCTTTAATACTTCTTGCTTTCTTAGTTAACTTTCAATTCAGTATTATGCTTTCTTTTGTTAATATAGTTAGTGTAATGAGTAGTGAGTAGTTCCATCCCCATTTGGGGGGGTGGAGAAATATGTGATATAATCATGTAGTGTATTAAGTGTGTGCTATCTTTATCCCTTGAGCTTTATATGATTTCCATAACCATCTAATGAGTTTTCACTCTTATCTTTGATATGCTAATGCTCTTGAATGAAGCTTAGCTTATGCTTTGATTAGTGGACCTATTTTATGGGGAATGATAAGGTTAGGATATGGATGAAGTTAATATTGGAAACACAATTTGTAGTGTATGTGCTATTGTTGCCTTTACCTTAGCTAATGTCTTGTATGTTTTAATGATGTAGTCTTATCTTAATTCATGTGGAGGCATAGTAGGGTCTAGTCTTTATACTTGAGTTCAGTTAACTTCATTCCAATTATTGTCTTGTATGTTTTAATGATGTAGTCTTATCTTCATTCATGTGGAGGCAAAGTTGGATGTAGTTTTATGATTTCATGCACTACATGTTGTGAGGAGCTTAATTGAACACACACACATACATCTTCATATTTACATTATTTCTCTACCCCTTATTGGGCTTAGTTTTATTCTTACCTTCATTTCCTTTTTGCATCTTAGTGTAGTTTAGTGTAACCAACCTTTCTCTCCTTCGTTTTACCTCTCGCCTTCGAACAAACCAATCGTCGACACACCTCCTAGTGGACGACCCGTATTTGCCACCGTTTCAACGCGGCCGTGCACTTGCGGTTAATATAAAACGATCAATCAGATACGAATACGGTCTTACGAATATTTTTTCTCAGATCGAATGTCCAAATTCGAATACGGATATAGACAGATGTTCGGATATTTGAATATCCACTGACACCCCTAATGAAACCACATATGATACTTTGCATTTACAATAGTAGCGGTAGAGTGACACCTTGAACGTGGTGGGGGCGGAGTTTGCATACACCAAAATGGAAAGCGTTGGAAGCGGAGGCCAAGCAGCAAGATACGACTTCAAAGTAAACTCGATAACCCACCCGCTGACAGGGAACAATATCGTGGCAACGTAGACCTAAGTGGGTTTATTGGATCATGGGGAACCATCACAAGTACGACCGGCCCCTCTTTGAACGAGAATGTCGTGTCGTCCAGCGGAGCTTAGAAGAAGGTGGGTGACTCGGAGCCTCAAAGAAGGTGACTCGCACTCCACTCGCCGCCAATGTGGAAGGATGCCGCCGAAAAGAATGGAAGGCTACTTCACTCTGCTGGATGGGTCGGATCCCAGTGGATAAGCTCCCCCTTCTTTACTCGATCATTCCCGCCGGGTAGGCCTGCATCAATCATCGCTCAGTCTTTCTATTCGAGGGCCACCAAGGAAGGGAGCTTCGCTTGCATGCAAGGCGCTCCGCTGCTGGTTCTTGTTGAACAGATTCGAACCCGGATTTAATTAAGCCGATCGTATTCTATAAAATAAAGCTTCCCTACAGTTGACGGTCCTAGTTTTGGGATAGGGTTCGCGGATTGTACGCGTTGGTTCAATGCCGATCAGAAACGGCGATAGATAACCAGATGAGCAATCAGCCGACGATTGGATTTCGTGGAAAACTGGTCATTGAGGAATACGGACGAGCAACTAACACTCCTTTCCCCGCTCCGTGATCCATAAATAGCGCTCGTGGGCTGAACAACACTTCCGGCCCTGGCGACTGGTCGCAGGAAGAGGAACCATCTCAGGACGAATTAGCCTGGTTCTTTATATCAAGACTGATCTTGAAAATGAAACTTTCCCAAAAGGAGCAACCACCACAGACTGAACATCTCAGGCATTGGCGAGAATTTCGCCCGCTGGAGGCATCGTCGTATGCTCGACATGTTTTGCCCTGGTGTAGGTACCAGAGTACTTCTATGGCCGATCTGTCACCCATACATTCTGAGCTTGGCCCCCCCCCCCCCCCCCCCCCCCGGTCCTAGTTTGTGATAAATTACTTGCTAATGGACCTGAAATGGAAACAACTAAATTGCGAAACTATGCGTTCACTTTTCCCAGCTTTATGGAGGTTTTCACCCATCAGCGGACCTAACGCACCAAGGGCACTAACCTTTAGTGATGAGCCTTAAATTGGTGCTATTTTCACGCTCTTGTGGTCGAGAGGTCCAAGAAAACCCATCTAAAAGAGCCACTGCCCTCCGCCGAAGAAAATCCCGAGAAAGAAGAACTAGACTGTAAACCTTACAAAGATGCATGAGAGTTATAAATTAGTGCATCTTGTGGGGTTTGTTAAAGAAAGGCTCGAACAACATTTTTGAGCTTTCTGTGGTCTGTGGTGCGAATGCTGTTAATACGCGCAAAGAGCTTTGGCGTGCTTTGGAGGATGTACGTCCTTCTATTGATACCCCGTGGCTTGTTTTGGGCGATTTTAGGTGATTCGGATGTGATACGATGTGATTTATTGTCCAGGATTGCACGGTGAATCTATGAGCGACTCGGGAGAGTGAGCTAGAAGAGAAGTTGGTGTACTTTTTCAACACGGCTGACCTTCAACAACTAACCTGCTCAGGCTCCTTTCGGAGCAAGAGGATGCGCGTACACTAGCTAGCAAGCGCCACTCCATAGTTGTTAATGAGTTGCGCGTGTAGGCATTAGCCGATCGATTCCCTTGCTTGTTCACGAAGGCGTGTAGGCGTTAGCCGAAGCAAGCCAGCAACTTATAGCAGCGTTGTCCGAACTCTTTGCCTTGACAACCGAGCAGGGCTTGACACCTTTCTTTCAAGTATATCTTCCCCCTGTCCTCAACAAAAAAATATCCTTTTGTGGTTTTTTATTTTGGTACCGACTCTACTATATTTTATTCGGGGAGTAGAGCGTGCCCATGATTCTGCTACAACTACTATATTTTGACTTATTGCCCGTCGTTATCAAACAAGAATGGATAAGAGGCTCGTGGGATTGACATGATAAGGTAAGTATGGCTATATTGTCACCGATGAATGTATTGCTCCTTGGCACGCAACAACAACAATGATGGGTTGGATATTCCACCGTTCAAACTCTAGGATACGACATGTAAATGCTTCCAGCAGACCAGTCTCCCTTGCGAACCCAGTGGCGGTAGCTATAGAGGCAAACCAAGCATTGCTCAGAAACTCCTACGCCATAACTCATCGTGGTGTTGTGGTGTCGTTAGGTGTTTGGGAACATGGTTTTATGCGTTTTGGACTTCATGTGAATAAGTACAAATGCAACTCAGGTCTAACACAACAAAATTTGAGTTGGAGGTTGGGATTTGGATATGCGTTTTCGACAAAACAATTACATAGGATTTTAAGTTCTGCAGACAGCTCAATGGACCTAGCTGTTTGTAAAACGCAAGTGGACCTAAAATAATTTCGAGTTTTACCTATCGCCCAATAAATGTAATTACACTTTCATATCCTTCATTATTTACCTTAGGCTTATCATTACTTGGTAGATCTACCCATAAATTATTGTCTTGTATGGTTGTACCCAACCACATCGTTATCATGTATTTTTCCATGCCATAATTATATATTGTACTTTATACATGCCATTGTTTATTTATGTTACCCTGCCACCGTTTAATAGTTTAAAAAACCGCAAGTTCACGACATCGGTGAAGACGTGACGAATACGGGTCGATCTGCGGGGAGGTGAGTAGATTCTAGTTTTAACGAAATCAAGTGGCAGAAAGAGGGGAGCAGGAATTCATTACACTAACTAAACTACACTAAGCTAGCGCGAAACAATCAAAGAAGATGAAAGTATGAGACGAAATAAAACTAAACTAAATGTCTAATAAAAGGAAGCTGGAAATTAGGAAGAGAGACCCCTAAGGGGTGGAGTGAGTGCACACATGCAATAAGATGGGGAAGAATGCATCAATATGCACAAATGTAAGTAGTGTTTTCATGTATAAGAAGTGTCTAATCATTATGACAAAACATATCAATCCAATCACTACCTAGTTGATTAACATTCACATACACAAGTTGATTATTTCAGAACCTAAACAAGTATGAGAGGTGCCTAATAGTTGTGACAAAACCCATCAAGTGAAGTGTTCTACTCTAAAAAAACAAGCATACATTCACATTTATCAACACATTTCAAAATAAGTCATTCATTTTCATTCTTTATTGCATGTATAAACATCATCTCCACCCCCAAAGGGGAATGAAACTACTCACACATTATTATACTAACATGCATATTAAGGAAATAGAACATGTTAATTAATTCTATGACTAAAAAAAACAAAGTTAACTAAGCATGCAAGAATTGAAAAAAGACAATATGAAAAACTAACAAAACATCTTTTATTACTCACTCGCACTACAAGTAGTCTCTCTCCACTAGAGTTTTGCCCCAAGGCTTTACTCCTAGTAGAGATGATGGTCACCAAGAGAGGATATGTATACAAAGGAAGGTGAAGAGTTCTATTTATAGGCATGGAAAAAGTTAATCTGGGACAATCCCCCGGTATGGGACTAAAAACATACCAAATATGGACTAAATACAACCTAATCTAACACCCGACCAAGGCATGTGTGTTCTGAAGCAATCTTGACCGCGGATTGGCGGTCTGGGATCGCCATTTAGTGGTCTGGGATCGCCAATTAGCGATCTGTATTTGTCTGATCAGGTCTGGATTTGTTTGACTTGGTTTTAGCTTAATTTGTTGGTGTTTGATGAATCCGATTTGGTTGTTGATGGTTGGTCCCAGATTTAATTGCGAAAATACTCCTCAATAAGGTGTGGAGCTTCTTAATTTGTTCATTGGTCCTTTTGGTTTTACATCCGGGTCCTTCTCTCTTTCATCCCAGTCCGTAAGTCTTGCAACTTAGTCATTTTCCTTGCTTTTGAGTCCTTTTTTTGAATCTCTTCTTCTCAAACCTATTTATTCCTAACATAAACTCGTTACATAGCATTGCTTAGGATAAAAATAAAGGATATAAGACACAAATATATGCATGATATGATATCAATCAAATACCCTCACACCTAACTTTTGCTAGTCCCGAGCAAAACAAAGAAAAGAAAAATGAAAGAAAGACAAAGGCATACGTAAAACAAGAAAATCCTAACTCACTTTCGTAGGAATCACAGTTGCACTTAGCTTGTGCAACAAAGCCGTTAAACCTCCCTGTCGCCAAGGAGGATGAGTGTTGTCTCCTGAGAGTTTTCAGCGGATACACCCAACAAATCCGAACATAGATGCATTATTCAACCTAGGAACACAACTCGCTAGACTCATTTTCGTCGATTATTTGACGCGGTAATTCTACAGGGTGACTCTATATACGTAAACATATATTCCACACACCTAGCCTAAGGAACCATTCGTGAAAGTTAAAGTTATGTACAATGTACATTCGTGAAAGCCTAATGAACAATACAACACAATAGTAGATTATGTTTTGGAAATAGGAAACAAGTCCACCACGGTAGTTGCAACTTCCAAATAGGAAACATGTCCACCTTTGAAGGACTGAAGTCATCACTGAAAGCTTATGTTTGTTTGAATGCAGAGCATGGAGGTAAGTGGATTATCAAGATACTTATTCTGATGCAGTATGTGTTTTTTGTTTTAGACTCTTTGCTCACTGTTTACAAAGTAGTTGTGCAAATTATCTCAAATATTCTTCTTTCTTAAGTTGGAATAAGCATGAGTAGAATATTTAAACTAAAGTTATAACCTTTTGAACATCAAACTTTTATTATTTTTTCATGTACTTATGATTTACTAGTGGGTGTTACTAAATACCACTGAATTTCCAACATAATCATGACAAAAGGTTACCACGGGCTGAATTTGGGAATTTAGTCTAGTTTGTAAAGCATTTTGGATTCCAATACTTATATCGTTAATATTTTTTGATTCCAACTGGTAACCATTTTAACAAATAAACCAATCAACCAAAACCACAACAATTAGAACCACAAACTCAAATCCTCAAAACTTCAAATTGCAAACTCAGTTGTAAAATAAAATGAACCAAACAAATATTAATTTAGACATCAAGTTGGCAACACATCTAAACATTAATTGTTAAAAAATGACCACAAAAATTATCATCATTCGGTTGTTTACCAAACGCTGTAGAAAGAATGAAATTTTTTATATTGATCAATAAAGAAGTCACATGTCAATTTCAACTCTTCATGTAAATTAATAGATCTTATCATCATAAATTTACCACTTAAATTCATGTAGTAACCTTGTGATTGGAAGTACGTTATTCTATCGGTGAAGTGTGTGAATCTAATCTTTCATAATCTTTAGGAAAGGATACTGAATCTTAAACATTGATGTTCTGATTAGGATAATGTTGCTTAAAAGGCTAGAAGTGAATAAATACCCTTCGGAGATTCCATTTTCAACAAGAAGCCATGTTTGTTCATAGTTACTAGTCAAATAAACCAAATCATAACGGACACCAAATCCACCACAATGAGCAACTCAAACTGGTAACCATTACAACTAAAATGCTCAAACATCAAATCAAATCAATAAATCACCAAACTCGAACAACTAACCAAACCAAGCTATAATCAAAATCCAATAACCATCAGAAACAACCTCAAACACAAATCATGAGATATATCTTGAGACAACATCTAGTACGCAACACTACTTGCCGGTGAAGGATAACCCCCAAACACAATATTAGTTGGTGGTTTTGGATCCACGATCCAAACCCTAACTGTAACATCCTCAAATACAACGGAAAAATTTAAAATTTTCTAAACAACAATCAACAGAGGATATTACTCAAACACAAGAAAGACGGTGCACCAACATATATAATATGTAGATATCCGAATGTTTCCCAAAAGAGTGATTACATCAAAAGGCTAAACAATAAATACAAGTAATCACTCGACCTCAAATGAGAGAAAGCAGGATCAGGTAGCAGTGCTCCTCTCCTCGGTCACCACCCCACCTAACGCCGGTCACGACCTGAAAGTAAACATGCAACAATGCCCGAGTTTCCAGAAGGAAACCCCGTATGCCCAACTCTACAATGTATGAAATGACAAATACCCTAGCGTGCAATTCTACTAACAAGAAAAACATCACAAGCAGGCTGGGCTCCAGGGCTCTTTCACCCAACCACAACACACACCACAGTCACGAGGCTCCATGACTCTTTCACCCAACCACCGCAACACACACTCGTCGCCAAGCTGGGCTCCAGGCCTTTTTCAGCCAACCTTAGCTACCACGACACGACCAAGGACTCCAGGCCTTTTTCAGCCAACCCAAACGTCCAAGGGCTCTAGGCCTTTTTCAGCCAACCCTTACACACGCGGTCCCTGCTCAGGCTCCAGGCTTTTTTCAGCCAACCTGAACGCACTACGAAGCTCCAGTGCTTTTTCACCCAACCCCGCACAGACTAGCTGGGCTCCAGGGCTCTTTCACCCAACCACAACTCTCACACAGTTACGGGGCTCCAGTGCTCTTTCACCCAACCACTGCAACACCACATTTTCTAAGCTGGGCTCCAGGGCTTTTTCTCCCAACCCAAGCTCTCACACAATTACGGGGCTCCAAAGCTCTTTCACCCAACCACCGCAACACTCGTGCACCCTAGCACACTTGCCGGAAGAACATCGGCACCACAACTCGCCCCACACGGACAACCACAACAGCCGCACCTCCATAGTGCAAAACTGGACACAAACGGTCGACCGAACCAAAAGTCCCGGTCGACCGATTCATGCAAACACAGGGCAATCACCTCTACCGACACTCCATCTGAGCTGTCCATCTCATCTCCTCCTAATCACTACCTAAAACATCACCAACACTCAATTAGGATTAGGATCAGGATCCCACACTAACCCCAAACACTGTAAAAGGAAACTTACATTGACAACAAGGTCGTGAAGGCGGGAATCAGAGGGCGGCGACGTCGGAAATGATGACGAGTCCGAGGCAACGAAGGACCGACGAGCTGAGGAGGAAATCATCAGAGTGGTAGGAGATGGATGCTGGTGACATGGGATTCGAAGACTGGAGTGGGCGGCGACATAGCACCGGGAGTGAGCTACCAGAGTATTGGAGGTTGTAGTATCGGAGCCGGAGTAGGCAGCGACAGAGGTCAACCAGCGACTGTGTTTTCAGAAGATAATGGATTGAGCACAAAAAATGAAGATCACCTGCAATTACAAAGAAGATAAGTGAGAGAGAGGGTGTGGGACAGTGTTTCGAAATGCGGCCGCATTTGCAGATGTGGGGTCAATATGCGGACGATGCGGTTGCATATACTTTTACATATTAAAACGTAGACAAGAATAATCCATACCTGATGACGGAACACAACATATGACAATGCAAAGACAACAACCATGAACGGAAGAAGTATCGGTGTAACAACAGAATAAACGAAACCAAGCAGAAAATATAGTTGTATCCGAGGTTCAGAAGAAGCAAAAGTAAGGCTTCCAGGATCCATCGCATCTTGTCTGTCCAGGTAAGTTTTGACTAGCGTCATATTCTTTATGTGATAAAAAATCAATGGCTTCAACCTCACAATCTCTGCAGCAATTCCAGCCCAACCATCTACTATGATAAATGTGATGAAAAATGTAGCCTTCATGGGAATAGATTGGCCAACTGTGGCAGGTAGTCTGCGAAACAAAAAAATTATCCTTTACATCTAACACTTGTGAGCAAACACAATTTGTGAATTTAAAGTGTCAAACCAATGACAAATTGTGGAGTTTTTTTAGAAAATTTAGAGGTTGGTGTAATAATACCCGTTATACCTATCTCGTACCCGTTTATTAAACGGGTATGAGGCTGGTACGGGTAAACGGGTATATATCCGTACCCGTACCCGTTTAGTTAGGCAGATATGAATACGGGTATGACCATATCCGTCCCGTTTACACTCCTATCAAAATCCGACAAATTTGACCACATTCGCATTTGTAATTTAAACTATTATTTAAAAAACCATCTGTATTATTTAAACTATTATTAATATCTAAAGTTTGGCCAAGCGAATATGGATGTTGCTCTATCCACTCTGCACTCGGTAATCGGTAATCCAACATTCGCATGTGAATCGCTCTGCTATCGGTAATCCATTAGTAAAGAATATGTGATTAACAGCACAGTATATTCTCTTGAAATAAGATAGAAGAATATGAGTTGGGATTTAACGTGGAGTAGTGGTTAATTTAATTTGACTTGAATATGTGAATGTAGGTACTGATGGTTAATTTTTGTGTTTTTAGAACAATCCAATTTTGACTTGCTATTCTTATCGTATGTGCCAATGCACTTTTTTTTATAGTTGGAGGATTTAATTAATGATCATGTGTCAAGGATTGTTAGAGGTTATTACCGATTCACGTTGCTCCTTTCAGTTGATTTTTGATCAAATGTAATACACGTTTGTGTATGTGCGAATGCAACAGAGGACAAGTGATCTCACAAGTCTTAATGTCGTGACACGACCACTGAACAATTCTTGGTCCTTCTCTATTATGTGCACAAACACAATAGAATTACAATGATTATTAGAAGAAAAGTTATTAAGTGGGTTGGGCTTTATTTTCCAATTTTCTCCATTTAATGATTACAAATATGTGTTTTCACATTCCTGTGTAGGACTGTGCATCAATCCAAACCGAACCCGGTCAATCTCCAGGGTGCGGACCGAAGACCGGACTGGTCGGATCTGGGTTTGGACCGGACCGATCACGACTGGTCCTCAAGCACCGGGAAACGACATCGATGTATACCTACCACTGTTAATTGAGTAGTCAAAACATTATGGAATGATGGAGGTTCCACATATGATGCAGATTTGAAAAATAATTTCAAGATGCATGCGACTGTAATGTGGACAATAATGACTTTTCTGCATTTACTGATCTTTTTGGTTGAAGTAAGAAAGGAAAATTGCTTGTTCGGCGTGTAATAATGAGACATACAATATTCGATTGAAGCATGAACGGAAATAATCCTTCATGGGCCACCAAAGATGGCTTCCGGAAGATCATCGTTGGTGCCGTGATATGAATTTTTTTGAGGGAAACCATCGTTAACACGTGAAGATCGGACACTGATGGAGCACCACTTGGGGCATGGAGAATCCCTTTTTTAGATCGAGATTTGTTGGAGAAAGCTCATCCTTATCTAGATATTTTGACATCGTATCTAGATTTTCATTGGAAGAATTATCTTCTATTGACCAATACTTGAATCATCATCGACTTAAAAAGATGCACAATAATATGTTCGAGAGCTGGTTTTGTGATTTTATGAATCATATGCTTGTTCAAGAGAGTTCAGATGTTAATGAGGACTTGAAATGGTTAGCAATAGGTCAAACGACTAATGTTACATCTTATGATGGATATCGTGTGAATGAATATAAGTTTCATACCAAAAAACTCAAGAGTACAAGAAGAACCCAACATAATGGCATTATCATGTTAGATGAAACATCAAGTTATTCGAGTAATAGGGATCGAAATCCTATATTTCATGTCATTACATATTATGGTACTTTGCATGAAGTGATTGAGTTATCCTATGGCCCGAGCTTGAAGATAATGTTGTTTAAATGCATATGGTTTGATAAGTCAGGAAAGGATAAGATACAAGTTGATAAAATGATTTTACTTCCATTAACATGGCTCGAACGAAGCACGTACAAGAAAGATCCAATCATTTTAGCATGTCATACAGAACAATACTTTTATGTTCAAGATCTAGTTGAGTCTAATTGGCACGTTGTATTGAAATATTGACCTAAGAGATTTCTTTGATGATTATGTAGTGTTTTAATTGTATATGCTATATGTATATGTTTTCTTTAAAAAATAATTAGTTTGGAACATTTATAATTCTAAAATACTAATTTTATTTTTATATTATACATGCATGCCTCCCCGTAGGCACGTTGTTTGGCCTCGACAGGCAGAAGATGAACCACAACCACTCAATCCACATCGTCATATCATTAAGGTTGTTGTTAGGTCTCATGAAATGGAGGGTATACCAACAGAGATGAGTCGTGAACTGGATATGAGAGAAGAAGGCAGTCAGCGTCATGGCCACGTTCAAGCACGTATCATCGACGACGTTGAAGGTAACAATGTTTTAAATTTGACATTTATATTGAATTTCATATAAATTTCCTAAAAACATTATTCTTGTTTGCAAACTGATGAGGGTGAGACTTCTAAGAAGTGAAGTCAAGGGTCACCTAGAGGTGTTGATCTTGTTCCCTATGTTGGTCATCGGTTCCAAATTCAATGGAATGAAGACTTTGTTCCAGTTGGCCTTTGTAGGGAAAAGTAGAAAAAACACAACATTGGCATTGTTGGGCAAATAGCCTGAGTTGTGGCCACAAAATATGAAGACGGCACATCAGATTCGTCAATCATTTGTCGACTCGAGGGATATTCTTCTGGTACGTCTTCGTTTATTATTTATCGTGTTTTAGATTTAATACTTGAATGTTATGCTTATTAATAAATGATTATATGTTATTTGTAGGATCATTTTATTTCACTAATTGTGTAAATGCATGATACTATTGTTTAAATAAAATCGATGGTTTCCTCAGAGATTACCGATATTCGGTCAAAAAGAAATACTACACCTTCTTCGACACAAATAAAGAGTGGATTGCTTTTGTTCTCGAAGGAAGATCCTAGGGATCGCACATACCAATTCCTCATGTAGTGGATGAATGGAACACCGAAACTGTGAAGATATAAATTTTTAGGTCTTCAAACATTTTTTTGTTTGCGTGTAATATCAATGCTTATGTTTAAATGTTTTTCGTTCAATTGCTATTGCAAGAAGATGAACCACAAGACAATATCTAAATTCTTCGACAACTAAACAAACCTTCATGCAAGTTTTAATGTTGTATAGTTGTTTTGATATTTGTGTTTCAATCTGTATTTATTAAAATGTCGTTTGACTTATTAATTGTTTGAATCTTTAGAATAATTAGATGGATGAAAACAAAATCATGATACCTCTCGCCAAACTTGAAAAGATAGCTCTTTGTTATACGAATGAACCACGAATGGTATGTTTGAACATTTTAAAAGACACAATTAAGTTTTACCTTTATCTTTTGAATAATATTATTAAATGTTCGAAATGTTGTAGGTTTAGATACACGAATTAGCTAGCCAAAAATAGACACAACAAACATTAACCCAAGAGTGTGGTGAGTGTTCGAAGCGGAAGGCTCGTGATGTGATTAAAGAGGGGGAAATATAAGAAATATTAGGGAAAGAGAAGATGAATCGAGTGCACTAAACTGTCATTGGAGCCTACAAGATAGGCAAAACATCAACGAGTCGACATATAAGTGTTCGCATCGAGCATCTTCAAACCAATGTTTCGCAATCCGTATTGCTTGTAAGTGTGTAGTTATAAACCACACTTGCGGTTTATAATTGAATCAAGTTTTTGGAGATATGCTTTGGTGTTTCAATTCTTCACGTGGGATGCACTCGGATAAGTTAGTGGAGTCTGGGCCCGAATCTAATTGCCAAAATACTCCTCATGATGGTGTGAAGTTTCTCGGTTTGATATTTTGTCCCTCCAGGCTTACATCTAGGTCATTCCCTCTTGCAGATGGGTCCTTGTGCATGACAGAGATGTCCATTTTGCTTTATTTAAGTCATTTCTTCTTACGTTTTAGTCTTTTTTTCTCTTCCCTTTTCTTCTTTATTACTTAATACCTAAAATATAACAACAAACACTCGAGTAGCATAATATTGGGGGTAAAATTAAGGATATAAGCATGAATAAGATGCATGATATGCTACTAATCAAATACCCCCACACTTAACTTTTGTTAGTCTCGAGCAAAACAAAGAAAAAGAAAAATGAAAGAAAGTAAAACATACGAAAAACAGGAAAATCATAACTCACTTTTGTAAGAATCACAGTTGCACTTAGCACATGCAATAAACCGTTAAACCCCCTTGTCGCCAAGGACGAGGAGTTGTGTATCCTGAGGGTTTTCAGCGGATATACCCACAAAATCCGAACATTGATGCATTATTCAACCTAGAAACAAGACTCGATGAACCTACTTTTGTTGATCATTGGATACGGTAATACTACGAGCCGACTCTATATATGCATTTAGTCGACACACCTAGCCTAGGGAACCGTTCGTGTAAGTTAATTAAGGACTTAAATGAAAGACATGGGCAACCTTAACATCCTCAAGTGATACAAAGTGTAAAGTCCATTAAGGTTCTTATTTGTATTACTCTTTTTTTCTTTTTCTTTTCATTGCATTTTTTCTTTTTGTTTTACTAGTTAGTGTTTAATTGTCCCAGTGTCAAGTTTCGTGCATCATTTCCTATGAGGACTTACACTATCACGTACACCTTCCCCCAAATCTCCACACAGGGCGATCCTTACTACCCGTGTAACGGGATTTCGATCGATGCATCCCAAGTCAGATGACTTGAAAGCATCAGGCTCTAAGTCCCCTCAGACCTACTTTTCCGAGTGATAGAAGTCATGTGAGAAGAGAGAACACCCTACTCATTTATTTCTTATCTACACATGAACCAAAACCCCTACACTTAAGGTTTCACAACAGGAGTTTAAGGGTCCCGGGCTACGTCAAACTTCCTTATACTAACAAGCAGAAATTATTTGACTCACTAGGTTCATGGTGGACTTCTTTGTTTGTTTGACTACTAAAACCCTATGATTACTCTTACCCGAGGGAAAACCGGGGTGCATCCTTACTACTAGATAAGACCCAAAGTTGGTGTACTAGATATCCTAATGTATCATGTTCAAGTCAATTTCGAGAGTTTCATTTTCACTTTGCCTCTCAACGATTTTACACATGCTAAATACACGCAAAACCCAAAAAATATTTTCTTGCGCAAACACATGAATATTTTGAAAGAAATGAAAATTTTAAAGCACTAGGCAAGCAAAAGAAGACAAGTCACCCAAGGATCATGGCAAGCAGATATATCGATATTAAATGCAACACACTAACACGACCCTAACATTGCAAACAAAAGAAAACAAAAGAAAAGGAGAAAGACTTGACTATGTACGCACGTAAAACACCCCCACACTTACTTCATGCATTGTCCTCAATGAATGTGAGCATAATACTACATGGATTTATGCATGAAAAAGGAAATATCTTACCAACATGAAACACAAAGGGAAGTTCATGGTTATGTGGATGGACATATACCATAATTCCCGAAAACCTGTGAGATACTTTAGAAGGGAGACAAATACATTAAAAAATATGACCCAAATACACAAGGGTTGGGGCCCACAACAATCATTGCTCACTCTTGGAGTCTTTTTTCTTTATTTTTCTCATCTTTTTCTAGTCTTTTTTTCTTTTTTTCTTAGAAATACATACATTAATGGGCTCACACCTTCATTTGTCAAGGGACATCAAATGAGACCCGCCATCTCTCGAGCCTAGAACGCACTTGCATGAGCTCGTAACATGAGAATTGTTGAGAGGTTTTATGAACCAAGGATGATGGTCTATGCCTCTCAAAATCGGGGTCTGTGAAAGGAAATGGAAACAAATATGTTTCAATTCTGCGACAAAGCTGATGGGTGCACTGGGATCATTTCATCCACACAAAGTGACACCCTGGACTCATTATCCAGATTGCAAAGTCCAAAAACAGAATTGCTTGAGCACCTGACACCCTTGTAAGCATTGTGGTTGTTTGATGCCTCGTGCGAATGAGGAAGATAGGAGGCATGAATGAGCGATGAATCTCTATATGGTTGTTTAAAGTGTAGGGTATCAAGTGGTTGATTCTTAACCCACATTGGGTCCTCAACAGATATATAGTGAAGAGTAGGTGACCTAGAGGCAACAAAAATGGTATCTTGTGGTTCAAGAGCCACATGATCAAAATGATGTGGCATAAAGGCTACATCCTCAAAATGATGTGGCTCAAAGGCCACATGGTCACAAGATAAGACACCTTCTTGTGCCAGCCCAGTTGAAAAATCTTCACCACCAACACGATCTCCATCAAACAACTCTCTGAAATTCTTAAAGGTGCCTTCGACTTCGTTCTCATATGTGCCCTGGATAAGATTGACCTCTACAGGATCATCAAAGGCACCTGGCTTCTTTCCGATGATTAAGATGCTGAAATCAGTGCACTGACTACCATATGTCAAGCACATCAAACCATTACGACAATTGATCAAGGCATTGGAAGTCACCCCAAAATAATAGGAATTTGTCCAAGTGAGTTTGGCACACGTTCAGTATACAAAACAAAGAAGTCGACTGGATAAATGAACACTCACTTTGATAACAACATCTTCCACCACGCCCCTTGATGCATTGCATACATTGCATCATATGTCTTTCATTTAGATTACTTTTACATCAATAAATGCTACTAAGGTATGTGTTTAGTCTTATTTACAGAATACAGGGACCTGAATGCAATTTACCCACATCCCGAGCATAAACGCGTGCAAAAGACTCATTTCTATCATAAAGACCAAGCTCAAGATTATCGAGTTTCAAATGGAAATGTATCCAAGCATAAAAACATTCAAGACCTAATTACAAAAAAGAACAAGGACTTGAGCACAAAAGTAGCCGGGGACTTAATTGAAAAAAGACAAGGACCTAATTGCAAATCACGAGTAGTTTTTATTATCTTGGAGAAAATCTAAAGAAAAATCAATGTGGATCTCCAAATATATGAAGGAATTAATCCGGAGCTCAAAAGAATGAAAAGAATCAATCCAGACGCGCAAAGGAGGATCAAATCATACCATAAACACACAGCAAAAATCCGGATTAAATCAGAGGAGATTATGCGGCGAAATCGCCACATATTACATGCATTATGCGGTGGAAACGCCGCCCCCTTGGCGATCCGTGTGCTCAAATTTTGTCCAGTCGTGTCTAGACACGTGTACTCTCCAATTCTATACTTAAGTCTCTTGTAACAACTATAAATAGCCCCGAGAACGATGTTAAAAAGGTCCTTGGCCTTAGACCTAGTTTTTAGTTCTTGTTTTTATTTGTAGTCTTTTCTTTGGAGTAATAAAATTCTGTCTTTTATTTCTTGTTTTTAGTTTTCTTTTGTAATTCCTCTAGGATCCCTTCTCCTCCTTTCCATCCATGAGTTTCTAACTCTTTCCAAAGGGTGGAGGTGACGGATTTAGGGTGAAGAGAAGAAGAATAAAAGTTATTATTTTAATTTCGTGTTAGTATATTTTGATTACTTGAGTTTATGTTAAATCATTTATCATGTAAAGCTTTATAACTAATATGATTTATTATAAGTTTCTGAATTCTCTAATCTAAACCCAATACCTAAACCTCCACCCAACGGAATTCACCATCTTTGTTCTTGCTTTAGTTTTATTTGTTCATGTTTCATGCTTTAGGAAATTAAAAATCAAAAATCTCAAAACCCAATTTATTTCTTCTCTCATTCTTCCCCTTAATCGAAAATCACACAAATAACAAGATCTCTCCCTCCTTGTGTTCGACCCGTATTTGCCACGTCTTCATTGACACCGTGCACTTGCAGTATACATTTAATTCTCATCACCCCTCGGTTTATTCATTGACCTATCAGCCAGTTGAAGAGTGATTTTTGTTTGTTTGAGGTCTCCAAGATCAAGGTGGACGTAGACAGAATACGACAAAAGATTGAGAGATGCACCTAGATCCAATAAAGCTCGATGTATTGGCACATCACCAATCACACAAGAAATAGTAGGACAACTACGATCATTGTATTTGACTAGTTTGGGTTGTGCCAACAATGAACTCACATTGGCCATAAGAAAAGCTCTCTTGGGAACATTGGTTTTTCTCTTGTTTGTGCATAAATCCTTGAGAACCATGTCATAAGGTGGCATCTTCTGAATCACATCCAATAATGGAATGTTCACCTTAACTTACCGAAAGATCTCAAGCATTTTGTCGTATTGATCTGAACTTTTCTTTTTAAGGCGCTCAGGGAATGACACATTCGGGGCGTAAAGGTCTTTTGAAGGAACCTCAACATTCTGTTCTATAGAAACATGAGTGAGGACCTCAGAATCAGATTCTTTCCACACATGATGAAACAAGGGGACCTCAGGGTTCGGCCCCATTGTCAAAATAAACGTAGAAGGAACCTCATGATCAAGCTCTTTCCTGGAAGTATTTGTTGAGAGAACCTCAGGATATGGCTCCCTCATAGATGTGGGTATCACCGCCGGTCTGGTGACACCAAGAGACGATGATTGCAAGGAAGGCAACCCAATGTGGTTGTCCACCTCCTTACCGGACCTCAAAGTATGAATCACATTAACATGATGGGTGAGTTTAGAGGTAGCCTGAGGTACTAGTGGCCTTCTTTGAGATTGGGTACCCCAGGGATTCACCTAGGGTTGACTAAGAAATTGTCCCTTCTCATCATTGAGCTGATTGGCCAACTAGCTGACTTGCATTTCCAAAGTTTTAAACCAACTTTGCATGCTCTACATGAACGTTTGAAGGGATTGATCAAGAGAGAGGTCCTTAGGGTCAACCTGCTGGGGAAGTGGAGTTTGGTTAGAATAACCCGCTGGTGAGGCCTGAGGAGGTTGGTGAGTAGGGGGATGAGATCTTTGATATGGGGGTTGGTAGGTCGCCAATGGGCGTAGAGGGTGATAAGGTGGGGGTTAAAGTTGAGCGTGTGAGCTCTTACCATGGCCCCCACTAGGCCCCCAAGAGAAGTTAGAGTGGTTTCATCATTCCGGGTTGTAGGAGTGACTGTACGGGTCGTTATGAGCCTCTGTTAATACATCGCATTTGCATGCTCAGTGTCACTTAGAGAGTAAGCACATTCCAAGTCGCTATGTCCCGTAAGTCCACACCTACTACACGTAAGAGTAGCGATCTGAGCTACAAAAGTTTGGTCCAACTCGAAACTCTCAATCCTACGCATGAGAGCAACCATTTTTGCCTCAGACGCGATAGTTGACTCAACTTGGTAGGATCTAGCTCGACCAGAGACCTGGCGGTTGGTGGATCTCTCATGGTGTCTCACGCCTTATCGATGGGTTTCATTTGGAAATCACCCTAACACATCGACTCCAACAATGTGCGAGTGTTGTAGTTGTGGCCCTCATAAACAATCTGGCACAACTACGACAACTCAAATCCATGATGAGAACACTGCAAGAGAAGGTCCTTGAACCTCTCAAAGAAAGTATGAAATGATTCGGTCTTAGTCTGGTACATTTGATGTATCTGGTACCGTATCTGTTGAGTCTTCCTTTGAGGGAAGATTTTCTTCAGAAAAATGGTCATCAAGTCATCCTAAGACCGATCGAGTTTGTCGGGAGGCTATACATCAATTTCTTCTCGTTATCCTTCAACACGAAAAAAAATCATCCTCAAACGGATAGAATCTCTCTACATGATTAGATGTTGAAGTCATGAAATACGGTTAAGTATATAAAATTTAGCACATATGCTCTGATACCAAATGTAGGATCGATGTGGCTCTTAATTTTCTAATCAATTTAAGTTAATCTCTACTTAAGATAAAAATATGAGCAGCGAAAACAATTTAAACAACACAAGTAGAGAAAAACAAAGCTAGGAAGAAAGAAATGCAAACCACAATGAAGACGGTAGATTATTATAGAGGTTCGGCCTCCTGCCTACTTCATCTCTTGCAAGCTCCGCTCAACTCCGCGAGCTCCGTCTACGTCTTCACTATCCGCTCCCCGTTCCGGGCCAGAAGACAACACCCTTACACAACAAGTCTTGCGAACACCCTCACAAACTTGGATTCCTCCTCTCACAACCCGAGAGGGAATACTTCGGGCTTTCATCGAGATACTTGCTTCTTGAACAACAATGTGAGTTGAACAACACTCTCTAACTTGAGCACACTTTGAGTGAATTAGAAATTGATGACTCAAGTGTGAAGTTTAGGCTTGGAGAGTATAGGTTTGGGGAATTGAAAGCTTGGGAGTTTCTCTTAGATGTATGTGACAATGAGAAGTGTAAGAGTTGATCAATTAAGTCTTGGTAAAATTTTGATGATGACTTAGTTGAGCATGAGTTAGAGGATACCTCACTTCCTTCATCTTGAATGGCCATGTAGCACATATGGGCGAATTCCTTTGTTGATGAAGGTGATATTGAAAGGGATGAAGATGATGATGATGAGATGACGAATTGTCCCATGTAGCCTTGTGAGTTTCCATCCTCTTTTATTTTCTCTTGCTCCTCTCATTTTCTCTCATTCTCTCCCTTCTCTCATTTTTCTTCTCCTTTTCTTTTCTCTCATTCTCACTCTCCTCCTCCTTTTGCTTTTCTTTCTTCGCACTTTTTCTACCTCTTCTTTCCTTTATTTCTCCTTTGTCTTTCTTGAGGTATTTGAAGAAATCTTGTGCAAGAACCTCAATGTCCTCATCTTCTATTCTTCTCCTTGGTTTTTCGAATTCCACCATTGAATGCAAGGCCAAGGTAGGGTTCTTCTTCGAGGCTTCTTTCTCCTTTAGATGGCTTATTTGGAGCTCAAAATCCACGAGGTTTCCAATTAGCTCCTCCATCTTTAGTTGGGAAATGTCATGTGTTTCTTCAATTCCAACCACCTTATCTTCCCATTCGTTGTTGAGAGACCGGAGGAACTTTCTCGCCATTTCTCCTTCATTGATCTTTCTTCCAAGCACACAAAGAGAGCTAGTGATATTGGTGAAGCGAGTGTTCATCTCGCTTATGTTTTCACCGGGTAGCATAGAAAAAAATTCATATTTATGCATAAGAAGACTAATACATGTTTCTTTAGGTTTACTATCTCCCTCATGATGCATTTGTAGCCTATGCCAAATCTCATATGCACTTTCACAAGCCCTAATCCTATTTTATTCTCTCTCATTTAGGCCACAATACAAGATGTTCATAATTTTTGAGTTCATCTCAACTTCTTTCATTTTGACCCTAGATAATGTGGCTAATTCTTCTTCTTTAGGAGGGGTATATGAGGTTTGAACAAATATTCAATACTTAAGGTCACTAGAGATCAAAAATATCTTCATTCTATTCTTCCAATAGTCATAATTCGACTCATTAAGCAAATGAGGCCTAGTGGTGTATACCGCCTCTACATGATTAGATGTTGAAGTCATGCTAAAAGACGGTTGAGTGTATGAAATTTAGCACCTATGCTCTGATACCAAATGTAGTATAGATGTGGCTCTTAATTTTCTAATCAATTTAAGTTAATATCTACTTAATATAAAAATATGAGCAGCGAAAACAATTTAAACAAACAAGTAGAGAAAAACAAAGCTAGGAAGAAAGAAATGCAAACCACAATGAAGACGGTAGATTATTATAGAGTTTCGGCCTCCCGCCTACTTCATCTCTTGCAAGCTCCGCTCGACTCCGCGAGCTCCGCCTACGTCTTCACTATCCGCTCCCCGTTCCGGGCCGGAAGACAACGCCCTTACACAATAAGTCTTGCGAACAACCTCACAAACTTGGATTCCTCCTCTCACAACCCGAGAGGGAATACTTCGGGCTTTCATCGAGATACTTGCTTCTTGAACAAAAATGTGAGTTGAACAACACTCTCTAACTTGAGCACACTTTGAGTGAATTAGAAATTGATGACTCAAGTGTGAAGTTTAGGCTTGGAGAGTATAGGTTTGGGGAATTGAAAGCTTGGGAGTTTCTCTTAGATGTATGTGACAATGAGAAGTGTAAGAGTTGATCAATTAAGTTTTGGTAACATCTACTTATAAGCTTCTAAGGTGTTATAGCCGTTTTGACATAATTAGAAGATGTTTGTGTACGAACCACAAAATAGAAAAGTTCAGAACACTGTTTGGGACATATTCGGTCGACCGAATCGGGCTTAGTGGTCGACCGTTTCCATAAAGGTGTGGAAACGTTCAAACTGAATCAAGAACGGTAGAACCAAATTGGCTATAACTTAAGTTCACTTAAGTAAACGGTCGAACAAAATCGAGGGTCGGTCGACCATTCCGGGAGATTTGGCCTGACAAAAGATATACAGTCGAACTTAAGGAATGGTCTTGTTCGAATGAAAATTAACATGCACTTTGGGATACAAGAGAAGTCTACGTTCGGTTGACCGGGGACTAGGGAACGGTCGACCGAAAATTTCCAGTAAGTTCTGGATGACCAAAAGTGCTTCATCCGGTCGACCGCTAGGCAGGCATCGGTCGACCGGTGGCCAAGGAATTTTCCAGTTTTGGAAAACTCGACCGTTGTATAAAGCAACAAGTCTAAAGGTCAAATGACACGTGTAGACGGTCAAACAAAATGGTACAACCGGTTGACCGGTACAACACTATAGGCTAACAGAAATAACTGATCCAATCGGTCGAACGGATAACAGGTTCGGTCGATCGATTGGCACAGGCAGTTTAGGTTTAAGTTTAAGTGTTTTCCGATCTAAGTTCGAGCAACATATTGAAGTCAAATTGATTTGAGATTTTGTGTGTGACTTTTACAAGAAATCAAGTGTGTGTGATTAGTTATTTACTCTAGTATGCTCAAGTACACAAAGTTCCTTAGACTCAATTAAGAGTAAAATTACATGTCTTCAAAAGCTTGATTACATGTCTTGACTTGAATTTCTTTCTTCCTTGAGTCTTGATCACCTGTAGAAGTTAGCACAAGACAATATATATGCTATGCATAATGTGTGCTACTCTATTTTGGATTGTGATTAAGATTAGGTTGATTAAATCATCTAAACGTGGGTTAAGGCCTAAAGCCAACATAAGTGTCCTGAAATAAAACAACACTAAAAACAAAAGATCAAATCCACTCGAATCATCCAAACCAGAATATAGACAGAGCACCTCCCTGGAAACGACGCCACAAACTTGATTTATTCAGTTATAAACCACAAGTGCACGACCACGATGAAGCGATGGCAAGTACGGGCCGAGTCCACATGGATGTGTGTCAACTCTGGTTTTTTGAAATTGAGTGAAAAATAAAGGGGAGAAGAAATTGATTAAACTAAGCTACACTAAACTAGCAAGCAACAAACAAGGAAGATGAAAGAACGGGAAGAATTGAAAGTAAAATATGTAACTATAAAAGAAAGCTGGAGTTCAGGAAGAGAAATCCCTAAGGGGTGGAGTGTGTGTACAAATATAATAAAGTGGTGAATGATGCATTCAATAAGGCACAAGTGTAGGTTGTGTTTTCATGCATAGGAAGTACCTAATGGTTGTGGCAAAACTTATCATTCCAATCACTAACCTAGTTGATTAACATGACCATAAACAAGTTGGTTATTAAGAACCTAAACAAGCATGGGAAGTACCTAATGATTATGGCAAAACACAAGTATTCTCTTTTAAACAAACAAACATACATTCACATTCATCACATATTGCATAAGATAGCATTCATTCTCATTCTTCATTACATGTATAAACATCATCTCCACCCCTAAAGGGGCATGTAACAACTCAGTACACATTAAGCTAACTATTGAATTAAGGAAAGAAGATATTCTACTAATTTTACTAAGATTAAGAGAACTAAACTAAGTTAAACATGAAAACATTAAAAGAGACAACATGAGAACAAACTAAGAAAAAATCTTTTATTAATAGCTCACATTCCAAGCAGCATTCTTCTCCACTTGAGTTTTGCTCCAAGGCTTTACTCCAAGTAGAGAGAATGACCACCAAGAAATGCTTAGATTACAAAGGAGGAGGAAGAGTTCTATTTATAGACATGAAAAAGACAACTACGCACAATCCCCCGATGTGGGACTAATGAAACTTCTATAATGGATAAAAAACATAATAAACAACCACGAGAAGCCGAGTCGGATCCGGATTAAAAGGGACCACTAATTGGTGGTCACTTTTTCTCGGATCTGATCTGATTTCAAAGATAGGCTTTAGTGCTTCAATTCTTCACGTGGGGTGCACTCGAATCGGTTAGTGGAGTCTGGGCCAGAATCTAATTGCCAAAATACTCCTCGTGATGGTGTGAAGTTTCTTGGTTTGCTATTTTGTCCCTCCAGGCTTACATCCAGGTCCCTGCCTCTTGCAGATGGGTCATTGTGCATGACAGAGAGGTTCATTTTGCTTCATTTAAGTTATTTCTTCTTATGTTTCAGTCATTTTTCTCTTCTCTTCTTTATTATCTAATACCTGAAATATAATAACAAACACTCGAGTAGCACAATATGGGGTAAAATTAAGGATATATAACATGAATATGATGCAAGATATGCTACTAATCAATTCACATCGAGCATCTTCAAACCAATGTTTCGCAATCCATATTGCTTGTAAGTGTATAGTTAACTTCGTAGGTTTATTTTACATGTACAATACATGTAAAACAATATTAAATTGAATCGTAGGAAGAGCACGAGAAGTTGAAGGCTCAAGTCGCAAAGTTGATGGCAACCCAATTTAGAGAAGATTTGGTATATGTATGATTAATTTGTAGTTGGCATATTTAATTTCCTAAAATAATATATATTTTTGGGATTGTTGAAATAATCAAAATTCATATTTTTGAAAGAGTGCTGACATTGATAACTCTTCCCAGAATGACGACAACCCATCGATGGATATGACTTCTAAGCCTTAGTTGGTACACTTTTGTTGGTTTTTATTTTTGTGTTTAGTGTTACTTATGAATGTATGTGAATAATATACAATGTCTTTCGTATGACTTGTGAATAATATATGTTGTCTTTCTTTAGTTATAGATTCTAATCAGTATCATTGTTAATGTAGACTAGTACCAGTTGAAATGAACTTTTATTGTAGGTTGTATAAACTCGATATGGGTTATCTTTAATTTCTAACAACTTTTTTTTTGTAGTAGGCACTACTATTGCCGATGGAAAGGCCTGCAGATTTCGTGCCGGTGGAAATTTTGTCGCGCTTAGCATCCTACTACCGACATAATGTCTGTCGGCGGGGGAGTATTGTGCACCTTTTTGGGCGCAAAAAGTTGGACATCCTGATGATATTTCTGTCAGCATTGTTCTGCCTGATGCGGCTGTTACTGAAGGACACGCAACGTACCCATGTTGCCGACAGAACCATCCATCGGCAAAGGCCACATTTGTTGTAGTGCATGATCGAGCATGATCATGTTGTATGCGACATTCAACCACATGATCCACTTTTCCAGATAACACCTCGGGACGCATGGTATGACACATACATGTGCTTTTTTCTGAGTTTTTGTATGGTGGGGCCCAACATTTGAGTAAAATGAAAGTATGTTTTCTAATCAATTTTTCTTATAAAATAAAGGTTTTTTTTTATTGGATGCCACTTTAAAACACTATATTTTCATTTTTGTCATCGTTCTATCACTATTTCTATAGGTGCCACTACAAAACTAGAATCACTCCATAGATGTCATTAAGTTTTTGCAATGCCACTCTGTTACTCACCCGGCGTTGAGGTTATCAATTTTTTGTTACACGAGGACAAGTGTTTTATTCCCATTTGCTCATTTTCAATAGTCAGATTATTTTTGTTTTGTATCCAGGAATGACACTTACTCATTTCATTAGTTGTTAAAGTGAGATTTGGTTAACTAAACTCTCAACCAACAAACCAGACCCCAATTCCCACCCGACACACCCTAATTCCCCAAAATTTTCCCCAACCTCCCTCTCCCACTAGACAAACCCTAACTCCCATTCCAAGTCATCTTTACTGATTTGGTCGTCTCCCCTCCCCTCCACATTTTTAAATCACGACCACCCCTAGTCCTAACTTTGATCAACTAACCCTGTTTTCCTCTCTGACGTTTGTATTCTGTCCCTGCCGTGACCCATTGGCAACTCGGTTGAGGTTGAAGTGTCAGGTTGGCTTTTGGAGGGTGTGGAGCACGATAAGGTCGTTGCGCAAGTCCACTAACTTGAAGCGTAGGTTAAAAGGTACGAGTCCTAAATTTGTGTATTTTGTTGTTGTAGTTAATGGTTGAATGTTGCTGGTTAGTGGTTCAACATAGATTGCATGTTGTGGTTAGTGTTTTTGTAATATGGCTTACTGGTTCAATCTAGGTTGCATGTTGTTAGATTGCACGAAATTAGGAACATTTTGGATATGTGGTTTTTTTTTGTTATTTGAAGATGGCTTAGTAGGTGAATGTTGCTTAAATGGTGTGGTTACTGGTTGAATGTCGCTTATATGTGGTGGTTAGTTTTTTTTTGAAGAATGCATAGTAGTTGAATGTTTCTTGTGTGTTGATTTGATTTTTTCATACCACGCTTCGTAGTTGAATGCTTATTGGTTACTGGTAGAATGTTGCTTATATGTAGTGGTTAGTGTTTTTGGTTTAATTTGTTGATTTTTGATTTGTTGATTAGTGTTGTTTTGTTATTTGTTACAGCTAGGGGACTCCAAAACGTTACATTTTTTGCATTTTCAGAGGGGATGAAATGGGTAAATAGGAAGAGTAGGGCAATTCCACGAAATTTGTAAAAGTTGGGCAAGTATTAGTAGTAGATTACCCCTTTAAACTATGAAGTGGCGAGGTTTTGTATTACAACACACATGAAGTAGGGGTCAGATGACCGAATGTGCTTCATTTACAAGGTTCCTGGGTTTCAAAGGTATGAATTTAAGGGACTTACGTGTGATGAGGATGTGGCTGAGGTTGTTACATACCCCCAACCCAATGAGAGAAATAGAAATATTTGTTAGTTTGGACCATCATGTTGTACCCCTTTCCACACTATTCCCTGGAGAACCATCTACTAAGCCTACTGAAAACTTTAACAGTCAACCTCCAACACACCTATCTCCAACACACTAAAATCCAACAAGTGGTACTCCAACACAACAATCTCCAACACACCACAATCATCAATACCCAAATCACCACATGTTAGAAAGATTTGTGCCAAGAAGACTCCAGTTAAGAAACCCAAATCACCAAACCCAACACAGTCCACTGGTTTTATGGAATCAGCTCATGTAAGTAGCCCTACTCTAAAGCCTAACACAGTGAGGCCTAGTAGGATCCCAATACCAAACAAACAAGCTCTAGATGCAGTTAAACAACCACATTTTCAGAGGGGAGGAAATGGGCAAATAGGAAGAGTGAAGGTGATGATTCAGATGAGGATTTGCACTACACTTTACAGTCTGATGAGGAAGACTATGTTCCTGAGGAAGAAGAAAATAGTGATGATGAGAGTTGTGATGTTGAAGATGAGGATGAACTAGATGTTGTGCTTGTGGAGGATGGTCCTACAACTGTTGATGTTGACATGATGATACCTATTTTTAGCAATGGCAAGAAGTTCCCCAAGATAGATGCTTTCAAATTCTCACTTAACCAGTACTCCATCTTGCATGAAAGTTCTATTAATTTCTACGAGAGTGATCCATCTAGGGTAATAGCCAACTGTGTTGATCCTAACTGCAATTGGAGGTGTCATGCATCAAAAATTAACGAGGACTTAGTGTTCCAAATAAGTACCTTAAATGATGACCATAGTTGCTCAAGTGTTAAAAAAGTAGCCTAAAAATAGGCCAATAACAAGTGGATTGCAGATCACTGCTACAAATGGCTGCTAGTAGATGGAAATTTGCGAGTTAAGCATATCTGAGACAGATTGACAAAGATGTTTCAAGTTGAAGCACCCTATAGTAGAATATGGAGAGGTAGAGAGCTTGCTCTTAAGAATATCCATAGACATACGTAACAACAATTTGAGTTGCTTCCTAATTTTATTTCCAAGCTGCATACTAGGAATCCAGATTCTATCCTCAAACTAGAGGTGGCCAAAGATAACAAGTTCTTGAGGTTGTTTATATGTCTTGGTACTTATAGGAATGGTTTTTTTCAGGACTGTAGGCCAGTTATAGGTCTTGATAGGTGTTATTTGAAGAATAAGTTTAGAGGTGCATGTCTGTCACCAGTGGGAGTAGATGACAACAACGAGATTTTAACTCTAGCATTCAGTGTGGTACATATTGAAAATGAATCAAACTGGATGTGGTTTTGCATTTTTTTGAAACAAGCAATTGGAGAAGTAAATGGCCTTGTACTGCTTAGTGATAGGTGTAAGTGTAGTATCGTGTATGACCCTAAATATCTAATCAATTTTACGCTAAATATCAACTTAAACAATCAAGATGTGCAGCGGAAACAATTCAAACAATGTAGAGACAAGCAAGCACACAACTAGACAAGGCGATTTTTATAGAGGTTCGGCCTCCCACCTACTTCCTCTCTTATAAGGATCGCTCGACTCCTCGAGCGCCGCCTACGTCTTCACTATCATTCTCGTTCCGGGCCGAGATTAAGCATTTACAAAATAAACTCGCGAACAATCCTCGCCGAGCTCGATTTCTTCCTCTCACAACCCGAGAGGGAACACTTCCGGCTTTCACCGAAGTCCATACTTCTTCAAACAACAAAGTTGAGTGGAACACACTCTCTAACTTGAGCACACTTTGAGTAGGATTTGGATATGATCAAATGTATGGAAGTTTAAAGATTAGAGTGTGTGATTTGGAGGTTTTGGGATTGTGAGACTTCGCTAATGTATGGGACAATTGTGTGTGGGAGAGTTATCTTAAAAATGTTTAATCCTCTATTTATAAGCTCCTAAGGTGTTATAGCCATTGTGAGTAAGTGTGGTAAGAGGTTGTGCAAGAAACACAAAATAGAAAACTACAACACACTATTCTGGGTAAGTTCGGTCGACCGAAATGGGTGCACTGGTCGATCGTTTCCATAAAGTTTTGGAAACGTTCGAACCAAATCAAGAACAGTCGAATCGAATAGGCTATAATTTAAGTTAACAGTTGAACAAATAGGTTTGGTCGGTTGACCGGAAATTACCAGGCTCTATGGAATTGTCAAAATGTTCAGTTTCGGTCGACCGAAACACGGTCGACCGGTGGTCACTTGTATTATTAGGGTATGGATAAAAATGTGAATACGACCGTTGGTATAATACGACAAGTCAAAATGTCTAATGACACGTGTAGACAGTCGACTGAAAAAGTTCACGGTCGATCGGTCAAGCGTTTAAATCACTATCTGATAATTGATCATTCGGTCAAATGGAGGTGGTTCGGTCGACCGAGTTTGCACAGGCAGAACTGGTTTTGGTTTAGTGATTTCCGGTCTAAGTTTGAGTGACCTATTTAAGTCCAATTGACCTAAGATTTTTTGTGTGACTTCTATGAAGAACTTAGTGTCTATGTGAATGGATTTTTACTCTTGTATGTTCAAGATTACATAGATTTCTAAGACTCAAAAGAAATATAAAATTACATGTCTTCGATAGCTTGATTACATGTCCTCACTTGAATTATTTTCTTTCTTGAGTCTTGATCACCTATAGATGTTTGCACAAAGCACTATATATGCTATGCAATATGTGTGCTACATTACATTTGATTGTGACTAAGATTATGAAATCATCAAAACATAGATTAAGGCCAAAAAGCCAACAATCTCTACCTTTTTGATGATGACAACCTATATCTTAATACTTGAAATGTCTAGATGTAAACTATGCATATAAATGCTCCCCTTATGTGCATAGTTTTTGTTTAATTTTAAGCAAATTTGAAATTACCCCTCACATTCTCTCCCCTTTTGACATCTATAAAAAATAAGATTTAACATTGAAATTTTAAAATGTCTTGTAATGAAGTTGCTCCCCCTTAATTTTGCACTTCATTACTCTTCCTAGATAAAGATCTTCATTAAGCTCCCCCTATCAAAATGAATAGGTCTATTAAGCTCAATTTTCTCCCCTTTTTGACATCCATTTAAAACATGTGACAATAAAGCCTAGGATGTGATTTTCCCAAAGTTTATAAGATATGCATGCCATGAATGATATAAATTAGGCAAAAGATTTATTTTTCTCCCCCTTAATGAGTTACATTTGAGCTCATCCTAATTGACCAATGCAAGTGATAAAAGATATGCCAATTAATCATTCAAATTTCATATTGGAACCAAATATTCTAAGCTTAGGAGGATAAATTAATGTTACCTAATTTTTATTCCTCAAATATGGTTTCAATTCTCTTTTTGATAGTGCAACCGGCTTTGAATTTCAACTTTCCAAGCTTGCCCGGTCACTACCAATCTCCCATCCTTCTTCAAGTACCTACAAGTGTAGATTTAGGTACCCAAACAACTTTGGGTCCTTAAACATTAGCTTTGGGAACCCAAATCATTTTGATTTTGGGAGCCCACACACATAAGGAACTTTGATTAACAAACAAATGCTTGCCATTTAAAGTAGTGTGAGATACATGTTTTTTTCAATTTAGCATTTTATCCTAAGCCATGTTTATCTAATGATTGTCTTTGACTCCCATCATTCTTCAAGTACCTACAAGTTTAGATTTAGGTACCCAAGCATTTTGGTTCCATTTGTGAACTTTAATAGATCTTTTCTTAATTGTTCATTAGAAGATCTAAGATCGAGTTGTTGAACATCAATAGGTGTTGCATTTAGATTACCAAGTTCTAATGCATGTTCTTCATGTCTAGCAATCACCTTGTTCTTTTCATTCATGATTATTTCAATTTGGCTTTGGAGATCATTGATAGTTTTTCTAGCATTCTTATTTTTTTCACAAATGATCTCATATTGTTTAACTAAATCATGAAATGCATTTTGAAGCTCATCATGTGTATATGAATCATCATTAGCATTAGATTTTGAGCTATCACTGGAGTATGATTTAGTAGAACAAGAAATTGATCTAGTAGAGCAAGAGTTAGAGTCTACCTCACTTTGTTCATCCTCAATAGCCATGAAGCATGAGTGAACAACTTCTCTTCTACTTTGCAAGGAGGAGGTTGACGATGATGGTGATGAAGAGTCATCACAAGCTTTATGAGCTTCCTCCTTCCTTTCTCTTCACTTGCTCTTCTCCTTTTCTCTTGTCCTCTCCCTTCTCTCCTTTTTCTCCTCCCTTTCTCTTCTCTTATTTTCACACTCCTCCTTCTCCTTTTCTCTCTTCTCACTTCTTCTTCCTCTTCTTTCTCTCATTTCTTCCTTATCATTCTTAAGGAATTTGAAGAAGTCTTGAGCAAGGACTTCAATGTCCTCATTCTCCTCTCTTCTCCTTGGCTCAATGGATTTTACATGTAATGCCAAGGTTGGTTTGTTCTTGGAGGCTTCTTTCTCCCTGCAATGGTTGATTTGAAGCTCATAAGCCATGATATTTCCAATTAGCTCCTCCATCTTTAGTTGGGATAGGTCATGTGTTTCTTCAATTGCAACCACCTTCTCTTCTCAATCGTTGCTTAGAGACCGGAGAACATCCTGAAGGGAATGTGTTCTAAAAGTTTTACTTTTAAATGTCAATTATTATGAATTGAATGAGAAATCATTTTGTTCCTTGTTTATGTTATTCGTCTTTTAGAAGTGTTAAGGAAGATGCTCTTGGTCCTTAACCGTAGAGCTATAAAAGATATTGGTTTACATAAAACAAAAGATATTCGCAATCATGGTAATTAACATGGGACATTAATTACCGAGTTAAGATTGTTGTGTTGGTCATGGATCATTGTAGTTCTACAAGTGAGTGACGACACAGGTATGCAAAAGAGGAAAATATTACTTTTGTATACTGAATAGACCTAATAAGTAAAATATTATAGAAATGTGTTTCTGTGTCATTAATATTTTACTGTGTCTTCGGTCCTTTGATATGAGACTTATATCCGATCGCTTAAGGAGTTCTTAATTAGACTAGTGTCTTGAGCTATCGATGAGTGTAGTGTAAATGCATTAGTTGGTTAAGCATAACTTTCGTTGGAGAAGATAGTTAGTCAAAAGATTATCATTGCCCTCTTAATTGAGTGATGATATTAGTGGGCTCCTTGATAAAGCCAAGTTATAATGTGCACAATGTGATTTGAGTTAAGTCACATATTTATAACTAGCTTAAAGAGATCAAGAAATGAATACTAATACAAAGATGACACAATACTACTTTGTATGTATTCTTAATATCATGTGGCAAGGGACGGACACAAGTGATGCACTCCATCACTAAATGGATCGGGTTTTGGTTCGAGTGGAATTAAGACATCTAACTAATTGGGAGCTATAATGTGTAGCTAGATACCGCTTATAGCTTGTGATATTAAGCTCTTAATATCACTGCCAACTTAGTCTAGATCCTCCCATAGGTCACACCGCAAAAACCGGGAAACAAGAAGCTTGATTTTTGGTTCATATGATGAGTCGGGTTTCCTATAGGAAATATGACTCATGTGGTGAACGAGTAAAATCAATTATGTTGCATATAACATAATTAGAATCATGATAAATTCATATGAGATGCATATATTATGGGGTGCAATAATTTATTATTGCATAGGATAATATATTGCATAAGTTGTGAATTTGCTAAAACCCCAAAAGTTCAAATTTTGTTGGAAATAAATCCAAAATTTGAAAAAGGCAAAATCGGGTAGAAGTTCGGTAATCTGTTATGTTTCGGTCGACCGAAGGATCTATGGATCGGTCAACCGAACGTGGAACGGATAGTCGTAGCTGATTGACCGAACTTGACCAAAGTGCCTGGATCTTTGGTACGGTGTACCGAACCAGAAACGGTCGACCGAACAATGTCAAGTTCCGATATTTTCGGTTAACCGAATAGCACTCGGTCTTGGACGAGAATTAGTCCGATCGGTTAAGGAGAATTTTTCTCCTTAAGATTCGATCAACCGTCGCGTACTCGGTTAAACAATCGTGACATATTCGGTTAACCGAGTGGGACTCGGTAAACCGAAGCACGATCGATTTTCTGCCTTTGATAATTAAGAGATTAATTTGATCGATGGTTAGATTAGCTCCAAACTTGGTCAAACGTTTTATGGATGCATGTAATGCATTTTGGAATTAGTTTGTGAGAGAAAATGTCAAGAATTCGTGGCTTAAGAATAGCTATGATTGAGAGTAAGATAGGAGCCTATAAATAGGTCCTTATTCTCCTCAATTGACATAAGTTGTTTCTAATTATTTTCTCTCCAAAAATTCACCACAAAAATCCACGAAAATTCTCTTAGTTTTCTAAGTCTTTGAAGGAGAAATCTCAGAGGCTAAGGAAGGGGTTTGTAGCTAGATTCTAAGCTTGTTTGGAGATTGATTGGCTCGCTCCTTTCTCTCCAACCTTGTTTAGGGTTTCGGTGAACACTCGGAGGCATCCGGGGCAACGAGAAGCGACGATTGGCTTCCTCAACGTCTCTGAAACGTCAAGAAGTTTTTGAGAACTTCTAGGTATGAATTTCGGAGTCCCTTTGTGTTTGTTTTAATAACTTTTTGAAACTAGTTGTTAAAACAAACCGATGCATGCATAAAATAAATCGAAGAAAATTGTAATAGATCCTTATTATACATGAAAATTCGAAATATATATATATATATATATATAATTAAACATGAAATCCTACAGTGGTATCAGAGCTTAGGGTACACTTTTCTCATGATTTATGGCTGTAAACGAATTTAGTTTACCATCTAGGATTTAAACAATTCGATTTACCATTTTTTCGGTCTATGGATGTTTGTTGATGTAATTCTCCATAATAATTCGTTCTGAATGTTTTAAGTGTTTAAAACATTCCATGTAATTATTAGAATTAAGATTTAGACATTTGTCTAACTTGCAATAATTTCGTTTTAAGTATAAACGATTATTTTGTAAGAGAATAAACAAAACCGAAAAACTGCGATTCATCTTTCCATTGGAAATCGGATGGACAGTGGTTCATAATTAATTTTTGAACTATAGATGCATGAAAAATATTTTTAATGGATTTCAAAATGTTTTTCAAAGAATTGTTTGGGATTCTAGATGTTTGATAAACTAGGTTGGATAGTTTATAGCGATATTGCGTGCATGGATGCTCGAGTTGTCTTTGCAGGAATTGTGGGTTTATATGTTCCAAATCAGCAATTATGAATGTATGTAATCATTATTATACAGGGGCTTATGTATGTAAAAGCCAAAATTCTCTCTCTTTCCGTCTTTTAGATAGTTGCATTTGCATATGAGAGGTTTTTACATAGGACTTGCACTAGTCGGTTTTTATCGAATGTGAGGAGCATGTTTATTTTCTGTAAAATCTACATCTCCGGTGCAAGAGGAAGTCGTCGCTGTAGTGCATCGGTCGAGGATCGAAGATCAGGGATCGAGGATCGAGGATCGAAGGGAACATATAAACTCACACGATGTGGATTGTGTGAATGTTTAATTTCTGTTTTTATCTTGCTATGCATATGATGAATGTGTTGAATGTTAGGATGTGTATGATTAATAATATGCATGATAACCTAAAATTCTAAATCACATGTTAAATTGTCCAAACAAAAATTAAGAATAAATTTCCTTCTTATTTCATCCACTAGCAGCCATTGATCGAGGGATACTCTGCTCGCCCTTAGCGGGAGATAGCTCCCTCCATCTTTGGGAATAGTGGGAGATATAATGGTTGTCTGTTGTTGTGCCACAATTAAATATATGAGGTGTGTTTCACCCTAGTGAGCCCCAAGTATGTTTAGTTGTGAATACAATGGATAAACGTATCTCGTATCAAATGAAAATAAGTTTTCTTAACATTACCTAGAGCCCTCGCTCGGTTTTGGGAAAAAGTTTTTCTTACGAGGATAGGTCGCATTCCCTCATAATTAAAACGACAAGAATCACAAGAGTTTGAAGATGCTAAATGTTGCCAAAATTCAAAAAGGTTGTGATTAGAAAATGTTTTCTTACCTTGATATTGTAATGTATTCGATAGCCCTTAGCTAGTCTATATTACGATTGATGGGATCTTGGATTGTTGCATTTATGGGAATTTTTTTTTATTTGCAACATTTACATTTATATTCAATATATGTATGCATGTGTATTAAAACATAAAATTGGCATTAAAATCCTATATGATTTATTTTGCAGAAAAATGTCGAACATCCAACCTATCGTACGATCCATGATAGAAAAACACCCTTTAGCAAATGATGGCTCAAACTTCATTAGTTGGCAACTCAAACTCAACATCGTGTTAAAGTTTGAGAAACTATCTCACATTTTGGAAGGTCCAATCCCAAAGTGGAATGAGAGATTAACCGATGAAGAGAAAGAGGCTAAAGCCAAGTGGGAAGACCAAGAGAACCAAGTTCACGGTCTTATGTTAGCATCCATGGGTGACTCGCTTCAAACGAAATACTTGGATTCAAAACCCAAGAAGACCATGGAGGCTTTATCAAAGATGTTCATGGATAGTGCCCGAAAGGAGCGCTATAAGACCACCATCGCACTCACTATGTGCCATATGGCGAAGGGAACATCGGTATCTATGCATTTTCTCACGATGCAAGGATACCTTGAGAAGTTGGCAAAGCTCTCTTCACCAATGCCTGAGGACATTGCTGAAGATATGATTCTTGGCTCTCTAGCCCCGTCTTTTAAGGACTTTGTGATGCACTATCACGTGCGTGAAAAAGGGGTGAGTCTTGAGGAGCTTCACAACGCTCTCAAAACTGCTGAAGTTGACATGGGCAAGGGTAGGGACAAGCAAGTCCTTGCCGTCCATGGGAGGAGCCAAAAGATTGGTAAAGGAAAGGGCAAATCTACCAAAAGTGGTTCAATCAAGAGCAAGGGAGTAGGAGGTGCTCATAAGAGTGCCTCGAGGGGGAAATCTCAGAAATCTCCAACTCCTAATACGGAGTGCTTTCACTGCGGTGAAAAAGGACACATCCGGCCAAATTGCCCCAAGTACAAGGAAGACCTTGACAACGGAGTGATTGAACGTTGGCGCCCCAAAAAGGCAAAAGGTATATTTGTTATTGAAATAAATTTAGCCACCTCTGTCCAGGATTGGGTAATTGATACCGGATCTTGTGCTCACATAGTTTCTACTGTGCAGCTACTCATGGATAGGAAGGAACTCGTAAGGAACGAGGTAGAATTGAACGTCGGAAATAGTGCGAACGTGTCTGCGGTTGCACAAGGTTCTGTGGTGCTTCAATTATGAAGTGGTTTAAATTTATGTCTAAAGAATGTTTATTATGTACCTTCGATTAGCAAGAATATTATTTCTGTATCATGTCTGGATATGGATAATTTTAATATAAATATTTCAAATTCTTGTTTGTCTATATCGAAGAAAGGTGTTTTCTATGCAAATGCGTTCATAAGGAATGGTCTCTATTTGCTTGAATTGGATAATAAACAAATCTTTAATGTCAATAACAAAAGACTTAAGACCACTCACGACAATGATACTCTCTTGTGGCACTATCGTCTTGGTCACATAAATGAAAAGCGCATCAAGAAATTGCAAGAAGCTAACCTTCTTGGTCTACTTGATTTTAAATCATTGGAGACGTGCCAACCACGTCTAATGCTTGAAAATGACAAAATTGACTTGCTAAAGAAACTAGATGAATCATATCTTGAAAGCAAGAAAATTTTAAATGACTTGAATTGCATGAATGAAAAAGTTGCAAATTTAGAGATTCACATGCTTAACATGAATGAAAAGCATAATTCTATGATTAAAAACCGATCCATTAACTTACTCAAGGGTTCGGTCGACCGATACACCTTTCGGTCGACCGTTTCTGGACAGATTTCTGAATCCGATTTTCTGTTTTGTGTATCTTGCACCAAACCCATCAAATCTTGTCCAAACAGCTAGAAATCTTTAGGAGCTTATAAATAGAGGTTCACACTTAGTTTTCCACAAGATTTCACAACTCCAAAGTGTCAAACGTATAGTGAGATTTTCCACAACCTCCAAGCTCCAAATTAGCCATCCAAAGCCTAATTTCCACATCATTCATCATACAATCATCTAGCAATTGTTGTGCTCAATTAGAGAGTGAGTTCCACTCAAGTTACCACTGTTGTCAAGTGAGCAAGGGTCTTGGTGAAATCCCAAGACAAAGAAGCAAGGACTTCGGTGAAAGCCCGAAGTGATTCTCTCGGTTTGTGAGCGGTGGCGCCAAGCTCGGCGAGGGTTGTTCGCGAGCTTGAAGACTTGTAAAAGGCGTTGCTCCCGGCCCGGAACGGGGAGGCATAATGAAGACGCAAGAGGGGCTCGAACGGAGATTCGAGAGGGGCATGCAAAAGAGGATGTAGGCGCAGTCGAACCTCTATAAACCCGACGCGTCTTTGTGGTTTGCATGTCATTTCCCTACTAGTCTTTAAATTGTTTCCGCTGCGTTTATTGTTTGATTAGTTAGGGATTAGCTTAATAGTGATTAGTGGACCCATAACCCACACGATCCTACATTTGGTATCAGAGCCTCGTTCGTTAATTTTGTTCTTAACCGATAAATTAACATGACTCTTAATGCATCCACACCTTTAGAATCATGTAAACCACCTTACTTTGATGGTAATAACTTTAGTTCATGGAAATCTAAAATGTCATCATTTATTAAATCCATGAACATTAACATATGGTTTATGATTCAAACTCCATATGAATCACCTAGATGTCATATTAGTAAATGGAGTTTAGAAGATGAGAAAAATGCATCCCTAAATGCTAAAGCTATGAATGTCATATTTTGTGCATTAGGAGATGAACTTTTTAATCTTGTTTGCTCATGTGATAGTGCTCATTCTATATGGCAAACATTAGAAAGGAATTTTGGTGAAAAAGATTCACCATCCGGGGAGAAAGGAGCAACCACTCCGAATGATGTAGCTCGAGCAAAGAAAATGGAGATTAACTCAACATCTTCATCATCATCAAGCTCATCCGATGGAGAAAGTGAAGATGAGGTATCTTCTAGTTATTCTTCAAGTAGTAGTTCAAAAGATAATGCCTATGATTTTAATGAACTACAAAATGCATTTCAAAGATTATTTGAAAAATATAAAGAACTTCACAAGACTAATCAAGTAGCGAATGAGCAAATCCATGATCTTAAATGTCAAAATGCATCTATCTTAGATGATAAAGTTGATTTGCTTGCTAAAATTGAAGTTCTAACTTTAGAGAATGCATGCTTGAAGGAAGCAAATTTAAATGTTAAAACTACCTCATCAAATGCAATTGAAAGTCATATGCTTGAAAATGACAAAATTGACTTGCTAAAGAAACTAGATGAATCATATCTTGAAAGCAAGAAAATTTTAAATGACTTGAATTGCATGAATGAAAAAGTTGCAAATTTAGAGATTCACATGCTTAACATGAATGAAAAGCATAATTCTATGATTAAAAATCTAAATTGCTTAAATGAATCTCTAGCAACTAAAAACAGTGAACTTAATGCCTTAAATGAAAATTTGTCAAATAAATTGCATAAGTTCACACATGGCAACACAAGTAATTATTATGTTAAGAACTTTCCTGTTCAAAACAATTATTATCATCATAATGCCATCAAGAGAAAAACTAGTGTAGAGGTACCAAAATCAACTTGAATTTGGGTACCAAAAACTAAACTTAATGGACCCAAGCAAAAATGGGTACCAAAGTCTACACTTGTAGGAGCTTGAGGAGGAAATTGGTGGTGACCGGGTGAGCTCAAAAGTTAAATTCAAATGCGGTTGCATTACCAAATGAGATTGGAGCTATTCAAGATTCAAGTTTGGTATAAATTTCTATCTTTGAAATTTCTGAAAATATTAGCTCTATTGTAGTTTTATATGCTTAATTGTCATATCCTTAGTATTCAATTCATTGAAAATCATTAACTCTATTCATTGCAAATCAATTATCACATCCATTGATTTTAATTGTCAAATTTTAAATGGATGTTAGAATAAGGCTTAAGTTGAAACTTAAATGAAATTAACTTGAATCATATTCATAGTTTTCATCTAGCCTTATTGATAGGGGGAGTTTAAATGTTATATCTTTTAGAGTAATGAAGTGCAAAATTTAGGGGGAGCAACTTCATTACAAGACATCCAAAATTCTATGCTTAAAGTCATAATTGTTATTGTTTTTGATGGATGTCAAAGGGGGAGAGATAATTAAGGGGATAACTTGGAATTTGGCATAAAATTGAACAAAAACTATGCACATCCATAGGGGGAGCATTAATATGCATAGTTTACATATACAAATTCCATGTATTTAGATAGAATTAAGATATAGGTTGCCATCATCAAAAAGGAGGAGATTGTTGGTTTTTTGGCCTTAATCTATGTTTTGATGATTTAATTAACCTAATCTTAATTATGATCATGTAGAGTAGCACACATATTGCATTGCATATATATTGCTTTGTGCTAACCTCTACAGGTGATCAAGACTCAAGAAAGAAGAAAAATCAAGTCAAGACATTTAATCAAGTTAGGATTGAAGACATGTAATTTTACCTTTCTTTGAGTATTAGGAACTTATGTGAATTGAGCATAACTTAAGCTAATATGCATGCATTCACACACTAGGTTCTTTGTAGGAGTCACACACAAAATATCATATCATTTGGACTTCATTAGATCACCTAAACACCTAAAACATTGGTCGCCAGTCTGCCTGAGTTCGGTCGACCGTTCACCTTTCGGTCGACCGGTTATACACAATATTTGTTATACCAGACCAATCAGTTCAACCGATCACACTTCTGTTTAACCGTTTACCCCTACTTGTTCGGTCGACCGGTAGACCTTCGGTCAACCGTTTCGTTTGCTATTTCTGGTAAAAATACGACCGTTATATTTGTCGTATTATACAACGGTCGTATACACATTTTTCTCTTAATACACCCCCAAATACTTTTGAACCGGTCGAACAAAATACCTTGTTCGGTCGACCGTTCTATTAGGTAAAATCTACCTGCTATCGGTCGACACAAGTTTAGTTCAACCGATCGAGTTTTCCCTCTACCGAACCCTGTAGTTCAGTCGACCGGTACCTTCGGTCGACCGTTGACTTATAGAACTTAAGTGTTAGGTCGACCAGTACCTATGTTCGGTCAACCGATCCATTAACTTACTCAAGGGTTCGGTCGACCGATACACCTTTCGGTCGACCGTTTCTGGACAAATTTCTGAATCCGATTTTCTGTTTTGTGTATCTTGCACAAAACCCAATCAAATCTTGTCCAAACGGCTAGAAATCTTTAGGAACTTATAAATAGAGGTTCACACTTAGTTTTCCACAAGATTTCACAACTCCAAAGTGTCAAACGTATAGTGAGATTTTCCACAACCTCCAAGCTCCAAATTAGTCATCCAAAGCCTAATTTCCACATCATTCATCATACAATCATCTAGCAATTGTTGTGCTCAATTAGAGAGTGAGTTCCACTCAAGTTACCACTGTTGTAAAGTGAGCAAGGGTCTTGGTGAAAGCCCAAGACAAAGAAGCAAGGACTTTGGTGAAAGCCCGAAGTGATTCTCTCGGTTTGTGAGAGGTGGCGCCAAGCTCGGCGAGGGTTGTTCGCGAGCTTGAAGACTTGTAAAAGGCGTTGCTCCCGGCCCGGAACGGGGAGGCATTGTGAAGACGCAAGAGGGGCTCGAACGGATATTCGAGAGGGGCTTGCAAAAGAGGATGTAGGCGCGGCCGAACCTCTATAAACCCGACGCGTCTTTGTGGTTTGCATGTCATTTCCCTACTAGTCTTTAAATTGTTTCCGCTTCGTTTATTGTTTGATTAGTTAGGGATTAGCTTAATAGTGATTAGTAGACCCATAACCCACATGATCCTACAGTAGTCTATGCCAAATCTCTTATGCACTTTCACAACCTCTAATCCTATTGTATTCTCCCTTATTAAAGCCACAATAAAGGATATTCATGATAGTTGAGTTCATTTCATATTCCTTTGGGGGATATTCATGATAGTTTTAGCCCTAGTTAAGAGGCTAGTTCTTCTTCATTTGGGGGGTGTATGGATTTTGGAGGAAGATCCAAAACTTAAGGTCACTAGATACTAAGAAAATTTTCATTATATTCTTCCAATAATAATAGTTTGACCCATTAACTAATGGAGGCCTAGTTGTGCACAATCCTTCTATATGATTAGATGAAGTAGATGTCATGCTAAAATACGGTTAAGTATAAGAAATTTAGCACATATGCTCTAATACCAAATGTAGGATCGTGTATGAACTTAATTATCTAATCAATTTTACGCTAAATCTCTACTTAAACAATCAAGATGTGTGATGAGAATTTAATTTATACCGCAAGTGCACGACGTCAATGAAGATGTGACAAGTACGGGTCGAACACAAGGAGAGAGAGATATTGTTATTTTTGTGATTTTCGATTAAGGAAAGAAAGAGAAATAAGGTTGGTTTGAGATTTTGGATTTTTAATTTTCTAAAGCAAGAACAACAAAACAAACTAAGAATAATGCAAATATGGATGAGAGTCCAGCGGGTGGGGGTTTAGATATCGGGTTTTGTTTAGAGAAATCTGAAACTTATAATAAATCACATTAGTTATAAAGCATTACATGATAAATGACTCAACATAAACTCAAGTAATCAAAATATACTAACACGAAATTAAAATAATAACATCATTCTTCTTCTCGTCACCCTAAATCCGTCACCCCCACCCTTTGGAGAGAGTTAGAAACTCATGGATGGAGGGAAGGAGAAGGGGTCCTAGAGAAACTACAAAAGAAAACTAAAAACACGAAATAAACCAACAAAATTTTATTGCTAAAGAATGGAAAAACAAGTCGTCCCCTTTTACAACATCGTTTCGGGGCAATTTATAACCGATACAAGGGACCCAAGTACGAAATAGGAAAGTACATGCGTCATGACACGACTGGACAAAATCCGGGGGCACAGATCGAAAGGGGTGCGGCGTTTTTGCCGCAAATCACATGTAATGGGCGGCGGAATCGCCGCAATTTTGGCTCAGATTTAATCCGGATTTTTCCTGTGTGTTTATGGTATGATTTAAATTTCCTTTGCGCGTCCGGATTGATTTCTTTCCTTTCTTTTGAGCTCCGAATTAATTCTTCATATATTGGAGATCCAAATTGATTTTTCTTTAGAACTTCTCCAAAATAATATTTTGGTACTTGTAATTTACAGTCGGGTCCTCGGCCTTTTGCAATTAAGTCCCTGACTACTTTTGTGCTTAGGTCCTTGGCCTTTTTGTAATTAGGTCTTTGAATGCTTTTATGCTTGGATGAACTTCAATTTGAACCCCGATAATCTTGAACTTGGTCTTTATGACAGAAATGAGTCTCTTGCACGCGTTTATGCTCGAGATATGGGTAATTTGCATTCAGGTCCCTATATTTTGTAAATAAGACTAAACACATACCTTAGTAGCATTTATTGATATAAAGTTAATCTAAATGAACGACATATGATGCAATGTATGCAATGCATCAATGTGCAGTGGAAACGATTTAAACAATGTAGAGACAAGCAAGCAAACCACATAAGTAGACAAGGCGATTTTTATAGAGGTTAGGCATCTCGCCTACTTCCTCTCTTGCAAGATCTGTTCGACTTCGCGAGCTCCGCCTACGTCTTCACTATCAATCTTGTTCCGGGCCGAGATTAAGCATTTACACCACAAACTCGCAAACAATCTTCGCCGAGCTCGATTTCTTCCTCTCACAACCCGAAAGGGAACACTTCAGGCTTTCACCGAAGTCCTTGCTTCTTCAAACAACAAAGTTGAGTGGAACACACTCTCTAACTTGAGCACACTTTGAGTAGGATTTGGATATGATCAAATATGTGGAAGTTTAAGGCTTTGAGTGTGTGATTTGGAGCTTTTGGGATTGTGGGATTTCTCTCTAATGTATGTGACAATTGTGTGTGGGAGAGTTGTCTTAACAAAGTGTTCAATCCTCTATTTATAAGCTCTTAAGATGTTATAGTTGTTGGGGGGTAAGTGTGGTAAGAAGTTGTACAAGAAACACAAAATACAAAACTACAGTACATTGTTCTGGGTAAGTTTGGTCGACCGAAACGGGTGCACTGGTTGATCGTTTCCATAAAGTTTTGGAAACGTTCGAATCAAATCAAGAACGGTCGAACCGAATAGGCTATAACTTAAGTTAATGGTCGAAAAAATAGGTTTGGTCGGTCAACCGGAAATTACCAAGCTCTATGGGGTTGTTAAAACGTTCAAGTTCGGTCGACCGGTGGTCACTTGTATTTTTGGGGTATGGATAAAAATGTGAATACGATCGTTGGTATAATACGACAAGTCTAACGGTCAAATAACTCATGTAGACGGTCGACCAAAAAAGGTCACGGTCGACCAGTCGAGCGTTTAAATCACTATTGGATAATTGATCATTCGGTCGAATGGTGGTGGTTCGGTCGACCAAAATTGCACAGGCAGTTTTGGTTTTGGTTTAGTGATTTCCGGTCTAAGTTTGGGTGACCTATTGAAGTCCAATTGATCTAAGATTTTGTGTGTGACTTCTATGATGAACCTAGTGTCTATCTGAATGGATTTTGACTTTTGTATGCTCAAGGTTACATAGATTCCTAAGACTCAAAGAAATAAAAAAATTACATGTCTTCGATAGCTTAATTACATGTCTTGACTTGGATTCCTTTCTGCCTTGAGTCTTGATCACCTGTAGATGTTAGCACAAAACATTATATATGTTATGCAATATGTGTGTTATACTACATTTGATTTTGATTAAGATTAGGTTGATTAAATCATCAAAACATAGATTAAGGCCAAAAAGACAACATTAAGGGTTTAGAAATAGTCATTATTGATTACTTCCTCAGTGTGAGCATAGGACATGAATGATGCATCTTTACAAAAATTTCAGGTGGCATTTTGGGGTGATTCAATGATTGATTTTGTGTAGGGTGCTGCCAGAGCATACACAACATATGATTTTTGTAGGCAAATGGGGGAGTTGTAGTTGGCAAATTCATATGCATATGAGGGGCTCACTAACGTTAAGTTGAAGGAGAAATGTCGGGTTATATCTCAGTTTGGAGTGAGTGTCGAGTGTGACAGTGTGACTAACAACAATTTAGAGAGTTTCAATTACTGGATATCTGATCCAAGACATAAGCTAGCTATAATGTTTGTTGACATAGTAAGACCAAGGTTCAGAAATGCGGGATGCGGATTCGATGCGGCGAGGCACCGCATCTTGCTTATGCGAGAGGTTTGCGATTTAATAATTTAATAATATAATATAGATATATTAATTATAAATTATATACATGTAACTAAAAATTTAGGTAAAATTTTGAATAATTTCTTACATCAATAATTCGATATTAAACAAATCATAGTAAAAAAACAAAAAATATGGTTTTTTGAGATACGCTGAATATACGGCCGCATTCCCCATATATGCGGTCAAGGATGCAGATTGCATCATGGAGGTACGATGTGCATCTCCCCCGTATCAGCGTATACGGGCACATCGGGCCTCATTCCTGAACACTGAGTAAGATAGAAGATCATGAAGCTATTTTATCAGAGGGAGAAGAAATCAAAAGGTTGAGAGGACATTTTGGTTCCTTATGCAAGGACATGCCTAAGTAAGAAATGTAGGGGCAGGTGGGTATGTGGTGCACAGGTCCACTGATATGAGGGTAGAAGTCCATAGCCCCACAAGGAGATGCATTGTTGAGCTAGACGTAGGGGCATGCACATGCAGGAAGTGACAACTTATTGGACTACCATGCAACAACATTCATACGCACAATTAGGCAGGTGGTTTGGGATCACTTTGTGCATCCATGGTACTACACTAACAAGTACAAGCTAGCTTATTTTGGCAGAATATATCAACTCCCAGACAAAAGGCAATGAAAATGTCTAAGTCCGGCCAAGGATCTTAGTGAAAGCACAAGATGCAGTTAAACCACCATGTAGGCCAAGGAAGAAGAGAATGAAGCCTGCTGATGAGTCCAACAGAATCACAAGAGCACATATGCAAGAGATGGAATGGATTGGGTCATCAAGCAAGAACATGTAAGGAACCAATACATGGTTCCCGACCGGCATCAACAAGGTACTTCCATATTCATATGTAAACTTTCATAAGACATCATTTCAATTATTTGTAAACTTTCATATTCATATGCATCTATACTGATTACTCTCAACTATTTTAGTAGTACTTCAACACAACCTACAACCACCTCCATCAAAAGCACGAGCAAGACCAAAAGAAAGAAAATGTAAGTTTGAAGTTCTTTTAATTGATCAAATATGTTATCTAACTTGTTTACTTCAAATTATTATATATCCTTTTATGAATTAATAGGAATAAACCTCCCACTAATGCACCAACACCAACTACAGCTCAACAAGCAAGCCCGTCTATTTTAGGTACACCTATTGCACCTCCACATTCATTCCCCTCTCATGCACCAACACACACTTCAACTCCACAGCCAGCACAACCATGCTCCTCTGATGCAGCTCATGAAACCCCACATCCATCAAGAGCATCCACTCAAATACAAGAAGACATGTTAAGAACTCCTAACTTTGAGATGATGAAAACATATAAAGGCTTGATGAAGTTGGCTACTCAGAAAAGTATGTGTTATTTGCAATAGTTGAGATGTAAATTTTGGTTCACTTTGAATCATGACTCATGTGGTCTGTAGTTCAGATTTTTTTAGTATAGTTCACATGTGAGCACTTATGAACAAGTTAATTTAACGTATTTGACATTGCACTTTTCAATATCAAATGAAATTTGAATGAAGTAAATTGCTAGATCTGAATCTCTTTTACATTGTAGAGTTAGGGGTTACAGAATTGCAAGTTACAACTACAATTCTTGCACCAATATATTGCACAAGTTGAACACAACAATCAACACAAAATAACCAATTAAAACTTCATAAGATTGGGTTTAAAGTGACATCCAAGCAAAAAAAACTAAAATAAAAGTTATAAAAAATTAAAAATCACCAAAAAAAATTATCTTTGGGTTTTGTTATTGTACACTTCGCGGTGACCAAATTGACAATATTCACCTGGGTTTTTGGTATTGTCGGATATGCACCTGTAAGTTGAGTATATTTGCTCATATGCACCTCTGTCGTTAGTAGGTTACATTTCGTCACTATTTCCGTCCAACGACATTAGACAATTTAAAAATTAAACCTCATAAAATCTAAATATTCTTAATATTTAAAAAACATAAAAACCAAATCCCTCTCTCCTCCTCCGTGACCAACCCACCAACCAAACCACTCTATTATTTCCTCTCTTATCTCATCCTCGTATTTAGTAAAGCGATTGTTACTGATGGCCTAATTAGTTTATGCTCTACCTCCACACTTTAAAGTGCGTGGGAAGCATGTGCTATAAATTATTCTATAAAAGAAAGACATGAAAAGTAGAAAATCCAGCGTGTAGGCAGATCCTGACACATCATCTCCAGACGTGATCCTTCAACGGCACTCCATTCCTTTCCGGATTCGCTCCCCACTTCCCATTCCCACCGCTCCCTTCATCCCCAACTCAATTACTCCCTCACATCTTCATCTTCCAAACCCCACTTCCCCTACACCTACACCTACACACACACACACTTCCCTAAATATAAACCCAATTAATAAACTAACCCAACCAAACCACTTTCCACTCAACAGTCCACACAACAACAAGAAGAATGGGCAAAAACAAAGACAGAGACACGAACCCAAAGACAACAAACTCGAACACGAACCAAACGAACAAGATGTTTGTCGGAATAGTGTGGAGTTGCGCCGACACAAAGCTCCTCCTCACCTCCCTCTTCTTCCTCTGCTCCATCGCCACGCTCCTCCAACTCCTCCCTTCCTCCTCCCACCTCACCACTATCCACCTCTTCGCTTGCCCAAACACGACCACCACCACCACCACCACCCCACCTCCCTCCCACTACCACCCTTCTCCAACCGACCAAACCACCGAAGGTGGCGTAGTCAAGCGGGCTTTCAACCCGGTCGGGTCCGCGGCGTACTTGTTCATCCAGATGGGCGCGTACAGAGGTGGAGCTAACAGTTTTGCGGTCGTTGGGCTCGCGTCGAAGCCGGTTCACGTTTACGCCAACCCGGGGTTCGAGTGCGAGTGGGTTGGCGGTGGGAATGTTACCGTTGCGGGGGTCAAGATTCTGCCTGATTGGGGATATGGCAGAGTTTATACGGTTGTCGTTGTTAATTGCATGTTTCCGGTCGCCGTCGGTCGGGGTGGTGAGGGTGGACGGCTTCTTCTACGGGTGTCAACCGGTGGGGGTCATGACAGGTTAGTTTGGGTTGTGATGTTATATCGAATTGGTGTCCAGTGGAGTATGACTTAATTTCAGTCTTTCAAATTGTTTTTGTTTTAGATGTAGGTGTTTCTAGTTATATAAATATTCATTTGATTTGAGGCATGTCCTTTTGGTTTCTAAATTCTAAAAGTAAGTAAATGTTGTAAGAAACGTATTTAATGGAAATTCATGTTCCAAACCTGGTTTCTAATTATTGGAATTTTCAAATTACAATGTCCAAAACTTGCGTTTTCCATATTTGTTTACTTAAGGTGAAAATTAGCATGTTTAGCATCAAAGCATATGTATGCGTGATGGTTAGAAGCTCAAGATATATAGATCATGTAGCAATTTTTTTATTTTTATAGAATTATTCTGAATTTAGCATATAGTTGCTTCAATGAATTAATAATTGAGATATCTACTTGTTCGTTTTTGTAACAGAGCTGTTGAGGTTGTGGAGGAAATAGAGGCACTAGTAGAAGCTCCGAGAACGGTTGATTTTGCGGTCTTCACTGCTCTACCGAAGTACGAGTACCTCTATTGTGGGTCGTCTCTTTATGGGAATTTGAGTCCTCAAAGAGTAAGGGAATGGTTGGCTTACCATGTAAGATTATTCGGTCCACGGTCCCATTTCGTGTTTCACGACGCCGGAGGGGTCCATCCTGGAGTTATGGAAGTGCTTAAGCCGTGGATGGAGAAAGGGTACGTGACAGTTCAGGATATCAGGGAACAGGAGAGGTTCGATGGCTATTACCACAACCAATTTTTGGTGATCAATGATTGCTTGCATCGCTATAAATTCGCCACGAAGTGGATGTTTTTCTTTGATGTAGATGAGTTCATTTATGTCGCCCCAAAGACAACATTGCGTTCTTTGCTCACGGAGCTTAAGGATTTTACGCAATTCACGATTGAGCAGATGCCGATGTCGAGCAAGCTTTGCCTCACCAGAGACTTGGGTAGAAATTCGAGGTAATAAATCAACATCTGTTCTTCCAAATCTGATCAATACACTTTTGCGATATGCTCTTTCAAATAGAAACATTCAAATTTAGGCTAAAACTGAATAATTCTGTAGTTTCACTTGACCATCTTAGTTCAGTAAATTTTTAGTTACCATCTTAGTTCTTCCAACTTCCATGTTCTTTGGATGATGATTTTACACAATCGGCTTAAGAAAGCTACATTAAGATGAGAACTATTTATTTACAATACAAGCAAGAATTTCCCCCCTTTAGATTATTCCTATTATTCTTCTTGTCCCTAATATCCTATTCTTTATTACAATTTGTGAATGTTGTCTTCATGTTGGTATAAATTCTATTTGTACCATCTCTGTCAGATTTTTCTCTTTGATTTTTTTTCTTCTTATGTGTCTTCAATTTTAATTGACCATTTTTATTACTGAACGTTTTCTGGTTATTTCATACCTAAAGAATGCATCAACTTTTGTAATCAAAATTTTGTCCAAAAGAGAAGATGCAACTTTCATGCATTAGAAGTTTAGATTTACAGAGACATATGAGGTGTTGAGATCTGAAACACATGCTGTCATGATTCATGTCTGCAAAATTTCAGGATGTGGGCTCTAGAAAAGCTGGTATACAGGGATGTAAAACGCTTTACACGGAGAGACCGCAAGTATGCAGTGCAACCGCGAAATGTTTTGGCAACCGGCGTTCACATGTCGCAAAATGTTGTAGGAAAGACCCTCCATCGGACTGACCGACGCATCAAATATTTCCATTATCATGGGACGATTGCCAACCGCGGCGAGCCTTGTAGAGAATTCGTCGACGGTGCAAACTTAACCTATGAAAACACACCTTTTGTGCTCGATACCACCCTCCGCTCAGTCGCAGGTTCTGTCAAGAGATTTGAGCTGAAAACCATCGGATCAATTTTGCAGCGCACTCACCAGTGACATTGAGGTTTGAGCATAAACACATGTTATGAACATGAAATGCTTGAATCTAGTACAGAAACATATGTTATTCTTTTCTTGTAGTTAGCTGATTGTGATTGCTCTATTTTTCTCTTCTTAATGTATATGAAATTATACAGGCTAGTGGGCATCAAAGATTGATTGTGGACCATCATTATTTGTTCTTTTCTGGCTGTTTCTGCCAGCTTCCAATGTTTGTTTTCATGTGTACTAATGGTGCACGGTTGGTGTTTTCATCTTCTGAATATGTTAAATGTTTGGGTTATTTGCATACATACCCATAAAAATTAATTTTTTATTACGTACAATTTTGCCTTTGAAATGACTAAACATGAAGTAAATACTAAATATGAGACGTCATAAGTGGTAGTCTGTGGAGCGAAAAGTTGTTACCTTACCTTCGACTATAGAGTTGAGACCGATTGATACAAGAATGTAGAGATCTTTCCTTAGCGATTGAAAAAAAAGTATAAATTTCTCAGACTTGGTCTTAGGTGTAACTCTTAAGTAAAATTGCACCCAAAAAGTATAACTAAATGTGATGTCTAATGGCACCAATCCTTATCGATCATGTAATTGTAACACCACACATAATATTTGCATTGGTATGACATGTTCCTGTGGAGAGCCTTTACGGACCAAAGAATCCTAATTATTGAGCAGAGGTGGTGGTGGGGTTTGCATATATAGAGGCCACTTTCTTTATTTATGCTGTCTCATTTGTTTGGTGGGGATAATGTAGTTCTTGGAATAGCTCTAGTTGGTGACTCAATGAATTAGAGGTGGGCATCTGCACAAGAATGAATTTGGTGGGTTGTAAAAGTTTCTTTGGGAATATATTATATTAATTTATTCGAAAGAGTATATTAGTTTATTCCACAGAAGACAATAATTGGGTAGTGTGGGGGCGTGGGGCCTCATCGAGAAGATTGTCCTCGTATGACTAATAATGCTATGTTTATACCACTTAATTACTTTACACTTGGGTTAAAGTGATCACATAGGCGCACACAAGGTAGATGGGATAATAAAAAAGAAAAGCATGTTGACTGTGTTTTGTTGGCTCGACTCAATATCGGTAAAGAAGAAAATTGCTTTGTTTTCTTATCTGTTAATGGCATCGTCTGGAAGCTTAGAGAGGTTAATCAATCGGGCTACAGTTCGGAACTCAAATGTTTTCTCTGGAACATTAGATTGTTATTTCTCTTTATTAGTTAGAATAATCCAAAAATTCTTCTGATAATGTTTGTTCCACTAGATGTCTACTGTGACGAATGCAATCAACTAACAAACCTCATCATGTCTATAGCACTAATTGGACAAATGAATCATTCCCTAGAAAAAGACGATTTTTTCATTTGACGCCGTGTTGAATGGACATCCATACATAATTTTGAAAACTATAATTTTCATAATTCATAAAAAAATAAACAAAAAAGTCGTTTTCCACCTCCCATCATCAGTTCCGGTTTTTGGGGCTTTGGCTCGAATTCGACTATTTCAGTAGGTGATTGACATCATTTCATGTTTATATTTGTATCTTATATCCATTATCTTACACCTAAGCAACACTACGTGATGAGTTTTATGTTTGAATTTCAGAAATAAAGAGGTTTGAAGAGAGGAGCCATGAAAGGACCCAAAAGTAGGAAAAATGACTTAATTGTGAGACCTGGGGACTGAGATGCAAAAGAGAAGGACCAGAACGTAAGACCGAAGGACCTAAGAGCAAAATAGAAAACTCCACACCATCATGGGGAGTATTTTGGCAATTCGATTCGGGTCGGAGCTCCAATAAACAAAGTAGATGCATCCAAGACCAAGAAATACTTCAAGCAAAACCCAACACGAAATCCAAATGGATCTAGAGCTTATAGACCGCTAATTGGCGGTCCAGATAGCTCTCGATCCGCTAAGATTTGGGGAGCACGTGTATTTGTGTATGCTTACTCTATTTTTGGTAGTTGTTTAGTCCCATATCGGGGGATTGTCCCGGATTAGCTTTTTTCATGCCTATAAATAGAACTCTTCACCTTCCATTGTAACTACCCATTGCTTGGTGGCATTCTCTCTACTAAGGAGTGAGCCTTGAAGCAAAAACTCAAGGTGGAGAAGAATGCTACCTTCAATGTGAGTCATTGTTAATAAAATAATTGTTCTAGTTTCTTTTAATCTTGTCTTTTAATTTGTGCATGCTTGTTTAGTGTTTCCTTTCCTTTTAAGTTTATGTAGTATTTCTTGCTTGCTTAGTGTAGTTTCATTTCAGTATTATGCTTCATTTTGTTAATATAGTTAGTGTAATGAGTAGTGAGTAGTTCCATCCCCATTTGGGGGGTGGAGAAATATGTGATATGATCATGTAGTGTATTAAGTGTGTGTTATCTTAATTCCTTGAGCTTTATATGATTTCCATAATCATCTAATGGGTTTTCACTCTTATCTTTGATATGCTAATGCTCTTGAATGAAGTTTAGCTTATGCTTTGATTAGTTGACCTATTTTATGGGGAATGATAATGTTAGGTATGGATGGAATTAATACTGGAAACACCACAAGTTGTAGTGTATGTACTATTGTTGCCCTTACATTGGTTAATGTCATGTATGTTTTAATGATATAGTCTTATCTTAATTCATGTGGAGGCATAGTAGGGTCTAGTCTTTATACTTGAGTTCATTTAGCTTTATTCCACTTATTGTCTTGTATGTTTTAATGATGTGATCTAATCTTAGTTCATGTGGAGGCAAAGTTGGATTTAGTTTTATGATTTCATGCACTACATGTTGTGAGGAGCTTAATTGAACACACACACACACATATCTTTATATTCACATTATTTCTCTACCCCCTATGGGGTTTAGTTTTATTGCTTATCTTTCATTTCCTTTTGCATTCTAGTGTAATTTAGTGTAATCAATCTTTCTCTCCTTTCTTTACCACTCGCATTCGCACAAACCAAACGTCGACACACATCCCAGTGGACGACCCGTATTTTCCACCGCTTCAACGCGGCCGTGCACTTGCAGTTTAATATAAAACGACTCAATCAAGTTTTTGGTGTCGTTGCCGGGGAGGTGCTCTGTCTAGACCTTGGTTTGGACGATTCGAGTGGTTTTTAATTTTTTGTTTTCAGTTTTCTTAATTTCAGGGATCCTAGAGATCACGGGGAGGCTACTGGACGAGTTGGAGCAGAAGAACTTCAACAAGGACCGCCAATCAGCGGTCTTGGACTGCGAATTGGCGGCCTGGTGAGTGTTTTTGGCTCTCAATTTTCTTCTGGTAGTTGATGCTTTCACTTTAGTTATCTGGGAGCACTATTTTGCATGCTATGATTTCTAGTTTTCTCCCATATTTAATTTCAATTCCTTTTAATCAACTTGAACCATAAAACTCAAAGCAAAAGATTAGACTTCTTGCCATCTAGGTCATGCATCATTTGTAGACCTTGCATGCATTTGTCTTTTCTTTGCTTTACATTTTGTTGTTGATTGCTGGCGTGAGGTACGTGCACCAAAATCTCTCATTCATGCATGTTTCAATCATGCATTAGTTAGTAAGGTGCATCGGGACAAGAGTGAGTCGAGCGTTTGATTGGAGTGTTGATTGCTAGATCTAGGATCAAAACGCTACTAAGGAGGTGTTGTCCCATAAAAGATAAGGTGGGGGATTTCATCACCCTTTCCTTGGCCCAAAAATCACTCTTAATCAAGCCTTAACTAAAAGCAAGTAGACATTGGCCCTAGGATTTCGGACGCACTAGGAGAATAATTTAGTTAAGACCTCCATGTCCTGATCGGCATTGCCTACCTTGTCGATAGTATGAGGTACTAGATCTCCGGATCTGGTATCACTTGCTGGGCATTGTGGTCCTCGTTGTAGGGAGGTGAGGCGTGTCGAGGCTAGTGACCTTGAAGTTAGGCGTCGTCTAGCCTAAGGACCCATTGCCTTACATTGTTTGAGCCGTGCTTGCTAGTTAGGCTTCTACCTGATCTCATTACCACGCTAGCTCTAGGATTCTTCCCTTCTCCTCTGAGTCATCATCTTCTCACCTTCTTCTACGTTACAGTCTCCTCCCCTTTACACTCTCTGGTAGCGTTTTAGGGTCGAGTCGAGCACTTTTTGCGAGCTTGGCCTCGTGGTGGTGAGAGTGATCGACTCGAGAGTTATTTGTTGAGATGGATGGTTACATGGGCGACCATCCATATCATTGTTGGGACCAGGACAATTCTTCCTGGTATTCTGGACCCATGCAACCTGGGATGGCTCAGACTAACACCCCGTATGGTTGGGACAATCTTAATTGTGTGACTGAGCAATCTTCATATTGGGGTAGTATGAGAGAGGCACGAACTACTAGACCACCATCTAGTTACGTCGGAGCATATGCTGGTCAACAAACTGAGACATTACAACAAACTTTGGCCTCTTTCATGCGTATGGCAGACGACATGAGTGCACCGGTGGCTCCAGTAGCCGTACCGTGCGACTGTTGTGGGTTGAGTGGTCATGTTATCGGGGAATGTCCTTATGTTCCCCCTGAGCCTGAGTATGAGCATACCTTTTCCCAAAATGCTCAATATGACCATTACGCATCCGCGTACAACCCGAGAGTGATGGATTCGTGGGGAGACAATTCATATCCAAATTCTTATACTTCATTTTCACCCCAGTATCCTCCTCCCGAATACCCAGAATTCTACCAACACCCACTTCAAATCATTGGACTCATTCTCAACCCATCAACACCAACCCCAAAATTTCCCAAGCTCTGACTTGGACCTCATAGTTCACCGCATACCTGATTCCTTGAAACAAACTTTCCTTACGTTCATGGAAACCACTCAACAGTCCATAAGAAATATGGCACTGCAAGTGAGTCAAATGTCACAGCAATTACGTGAACGTGAGGAGAGTAACTTTTCTTGTCAACATGAGGATTCATCTTTTGATATCGAACCACCACCACCACATCCACAAATTCAAAGCACAATCTTTCAAAGTCAAACTCCTAGTCAGTTTGAGGGACTTGGGGTTTCAATTCACGATCACTTGGTGGACGATTCGATCCCAGTTGAGAATAACATGGACCGGCTTCATTACGAGTCGGCACATGATTGTGCCTTACCTTTTTGTCCCGTGGCCCTAGAGCCACATGATCTTCATGTTGTGCCTCTGAAGGACTCACCTCTGGTGGAGCAAGAGCTCCCTAGTACCCTCAATTTCAAACAACCTGATGAGAGTTTGCCTCTCACTATTGTTCCTGATCATCTTGGAAATGATGGAACATCAAACAACTACATTGCTCATGAGGGTATTAGGAGTTCTTTGGAGGATACCTTGGGTATGAGACCCACTTTTTGTTCGCCTGGTGTGTCGGACATGCCTAACGAGGTTCTTGACCTCGTTCCGACGCACCAGCTTGTTTGTTGGAGAGTCTGGATTGACGATCATAACTTCAGCAGCGCAACGGGAGAAACTCTTCTTCCGTTGCCCCTTATTTCCCAAACTCTTGAGAGGTTCAAGCTCTTTCAGTTTGATCCTTTGAATGAGACGTCTTTGTGTCCAATTTATGAACCTCTCATTTCATCTTGTGCTCTTTGTGAAGGGGGCCCACGCATGAGTATTCCGGCCCCGCGTGGTGTCATGTTCCCTTTCCAAGTGCATTGACCCACTCTTGCGGTTCCCATTTGATGTCTTTTGACAAATGAAGATGAGAACTTATGTTTGTACATAGTTTTAAAAAAAAAGTACAATAAAAGACTCCTTCAGTGAGCATCGATTGTTGTGGGATTCAACCCTTGTGTATTTGGGCTCCATTTCTTTCACGTATTTGTATCCTTTTTTTAGCATCTCACAGGTTTTGAGGGAATTCGGGTTTGTATCCATCAACATGACCTTGAACTTCCCTTTGTACTTCATGTTGGTGAGATCTCTCCTTTTTCATGCATAAATTCATGTAGTATCTTACTCACATTCATTGAGGACAATGCATGAAGTAGGTGTGGGGGGTGTTTTACGTGTGTACATAGTTGAGTCTTTTTCCTTTGATTTTATTTTCTTTTGTGTGCATTATTAGGGTCATGTTAGTGTGATGCATTTAATATCGATATATGTGCTTCCATAATCCTTGGGTGACTTGTCTTCTTTTGCTTGCCTAATGCTTCAAAATTTTCATATTTCTTTCAAAATCTTCATGTGTTTGCGAAAGAAAATGTTTTGTGGGTTTTGTGTGTGTTTAGCATATGCAAAACCGTTGAGAGGCAAAGTAAAAAAGAAAGCTCCCAAAATTGTCTTGAACTTGATGAATTAGGATATCTAGTACAGTGGCTTTAGGATTTATCGAGTCGTTAGGATGCACCCCAATTTTCCCTTGGGGGTGAGTAATCATAGGGTTTCAGTGCTCAAACATTTAATGAAGTCCACCCTGAACCTAATGAGTCAATAATCTGTGTCTGTTAACTTAAGGAAGTTTGTTGTTGTTAAGGACCCCTTAAATCTTGTTGTAAGACATTAAGTGTAGGGGTTTTGGTTCATGTGTAGATAAAAAATAAGTGAGTAGGTGTTCTCTTTTCTCACACGGCTCCTATCACTCGGGAAAGTAGGTCTGAGGGGACTTTGTGCCTGGTGCTTTCGAGTCATCTGACTTGGGATGAGCCGACCGAACTCTCGTTACACGGGTGATAGGGATTGCCCTATGTGGAGATTTGGGGAAAGGTGTACGTGATAGTGTAAGTCCTCATGGGCAATGATGCACAAAACCTGGCCCTTGGAGAATGAAGCTCAAACTAATAAAAAGAAAAGAAAAAAAATGAGAAAAAAAACAAAAAGAAAAAATGCAAATAAGAACCTTAATGGACTTTACACTTTGTATCACTTGAGGATGTTGAGGTTGTCCATGTCTTTCACTTAATTCCTTATTTAACTTGCACGAATTGTTCATTAGATTAGGTGTGTAGACTGATTACCTATATAGAGTCGGCCCATAGGATTACCGCGTCCAATGATCGACAAAATTTGTCCAACGAGTCGAGTGTCTAGATTGAATAATGCATCTTGTTCGGATTTTGTGGGTATATCCGATGAAAACCCTCAGGAGACAACACTCCTCCTCCTTGGCAACAAAGAGGTTTAACGGATTGTTGCACGTGCTAAGTGCAACCGTGATTCCTACGAAAGTAAGTTAGGATTTCTTATTCCTCGTTTGCTTTTCTCTTTCTTTGTTTTACTCGGGACTAGCAAAAACTTAGGTGTGGGGGTATTTGATTGACATCATTTCATGCTTATATTTGCATATTATATGCATTATCTTACACCTAAGCAATGCTACGTGACAAGTTTTATGTTTGAATTTCAGAAATAAAGAGGTTTGAAGAGAAGAGCCATGAAAGGACCCAAAAGTAGGAAAAATGACTTAATTGTGAGACCTGGGGACTGAGATGCAAAGGAGAATGACCAGAAAGTAAGACTGAAGGACCTAAGAGCAAAACAGAAAACTCTACACCATCAAGGGGAGTATTTTGGCAATTCGATTCGGGTCGGAGCTCCAATAAACAAAGTAGATGCATCCAAGACCAAGAAATACTTCAAGTAAAACCCAACACGAAATCCAAATGGATCTGGAGCTTATAGACCGCTAATTGGCGGTTCAGATAGCTCTGGATCCGCTAAGATTTGTGGAGCACGTGTATTTGTGTATGCTTAGTCTATTTTTGGTAGTTATTTAGTCCTACATCGGGGGATCGTCCCGGATTAGCTTTTTCCATGCCTATAAATAGAACTTTTCACCTTCCATTGTAACTACACATTGCTTGGTGGCATTCTCTCTACTAAGGAGTGAGCCTTGAAGCAAAAACTCAAGGTGGAGAAGAATGCTACCTTCAATGTGAGTCATTATTAATAAAATAATTGTTCTAGTTTCTTTTAATCTTGTCTTTTAATTTGTGCATGCTTGTTTAGTGTTTCCTTTCCTTTTAAGTTTATTTAGTATTTCTTGCTTTCTTAGTGTAGTTTCATTTCAGTATTATGCTTCATTTTGTTAATATAGTTAGTGTAATGAGTAGTGAGTAGTTCCATCCCCATTTGGGGGGTGAAGAAATATGTGATATGATCATGTAGTGTATTAAGTGTGTATTATCTTAATTCCTTGAGCTTTATATGATTTCCATAATCATCTAATGGGTTTTCACTCTTATCTTTGATATGCTAATGCTCTTGAATGAAGTTTAGCTTATGCTTTGATTAGTGGACCTATTTTATGGGGAATGATAATGTTAGGTATGGATGGAATTAATATTGGAAACACCACAAATTGTAGTGTATGTACTCTTGTTGCCTTTACATTGGTTAATGTCTTGTATGTTTTAATGATATAGTCTTATCTTAATTCATGTGGAGGCATAGTAGGGTCTAGTCTTTATACTTGAGTTCATTTAGCTTTATTCCACTTATTGTCTTGTATGTTTTAATGATGTGATCTAATCTTAGTTCATGTGGAGGCAAAGTTGGATTTAGTTTTATGATTTCATGGACTACATGTTGTGAGGAGCTTAATTGAACACACACACACACACATCATTATATTCACATTATTTCTCTACCCCCTATGGGGTTTAGTTTTATTGCTTATCTTTCATTTCCTTTTGCATTCTAGTGTAATTTAGTGTAATCAATCTTTCTCTCCTTTCTTTACCACTCGCCTTCGTACAAACCAAATGTCGACACACATCCCAGTGGACGACCCGTATTTGCTTGGTGGCATTCTCTCTACTAAGGAGTGAGCCTTGAAGCAAAAACTCAAGGTGGAGAAGAATGCTACCTTCAATGTGAGTCATTGTTAATAAAATAATTGTTCTAGTTTCTTTTAATCTTGTCTTTTAATTTGTGCATGCTTGTTTAGTCTTTCCTTTCCTTTTAAGTTTATTTAGTATTTCTTGCTTGATTAGTGTAGTTTCATTCAGTATTATGCTTCATTTTGTTAATATAGTTAGTGTAATGAGTAGTGAGTAGTTCCATCCCTATTCAGGAGGTGGACAAATATGTGATATGATCATGTAGTGTATTAAGTGTGTGTTATCTTAATCCCTTGAGCTTTATATGATTTCCATAATCATCTAATGAGTTTTCACTCTTATCTTTGATATGCTAATGCTCTTGAATGAAGTTTAGCTTATGCTTTGATTAGTGGACCTATTTTATGGGGGATGATAATGTTAGGATATGGATGGAATTAATACTGGAAACACCACAAGTTGTAGTGTATGTACTCTTGTTGCCTTTACCTTGGTTAATGTCTTGTATGGTTTAATGATATAGTCTTATCTTAATTCATGTGGAGGCATAGTAGGGTCTAGTCTTTATACTTGAGTTCATTTAGCTTCATTTCACTTATTGTCTTGTATGTTTTAATGATGTGATCTAATCTTAATTCATGTGGAGGCAAAGTTGGATTTAGTTTTATGATTTCATGCACTACATGTTGTGAGGAGCTTAATTGAACACACATCTTTATATTCACATTATTTCTCTACCCCCTATGGGGTTTAGTTTTATTGCTTATCTTTCATTTCCTTTTGCATTCTAGTGTAATTTAGTGTATTCAATCTTTCTCTCCTTTCTTTACCACTCGCCTTCGCACAAACCAAACGTCGACACACCTCCCAGTGGACGACCCATATTTGTCACCGCTTCAACGCGGTCGTGCACTTGAGGTTTAATATAAAACGAATCAAACTTTAGGCTCCACGTGGGTTTTATTTGATTCCTCTAATGAAAAAGTGTAAATTGAATGAAAAAGAGCTAAAGAAGCATGACACATGTTTGATGAATTCAAGCTTTGTTGTGAAATTTTGTTTAAAACCCAAATCTGTCGATTGATTTTCAGGGTGGTCGATCGATCCAAGGCTATCGTGTTTTTTCATAGAATTTCCAACATGATTCTCTTTTCATAATAAAGTATAAGCATATATTACATCTATAAGTCAATAACAATGATTTATATCCCGAAGCACTTGGGTTGGATTATAACCGTCATTTGTAAAGTTAAATGCCACCAACATTCTGGTGTAAGTTTCACTTGACCACTTCCTCCTAAGTTGATCTTGGTTGGCCCATGTATGTTTTCTCTATATATAAGTCAAATTAAAGTGCAATTCAAATAACTATTAGCGGTTCACATAACCCTTAAAAATATTTGAATCGTTGAAGCGCATTTAATCTATCATTCATGTCCCATTCTAAATACTAAAACTTCGGGTAAAATTTCATGTGAAGGCCACTTGTCCTTTCTACCTCATTATTAGTTATCTTGCCCATCCAGTAATCCCCGTGTTGTTGTACCACAAGGCCACAACAGTTCTCGGTCCACCGTTCAGCTTCACGATAAACAATTATTTAGATGTACAAAACGTTGATATGTTTGTTACGTTATGGTCATTGTCATAACGATTTAAATTCTATTAATCATCATTCACTAGTGCAGAATAGGCTTTACTCGTCACCAAATAGACATCGGCCGTTATAACCACCGACGTCTAGTGGGGAGAGGACCGAATGGACGTCGGTCCTTAGCGAGACTGACGTCTATTTTGTACTATATACGTCGGGTGTAGGAATACCAGGTTTAGTCGACGTCTATAGGGTATAGACGTCGGATATAGATGTCGGTTGTTTGAGTACCGTGTGAATCCGACGTCTATAGGGTATAGACGTCTACCTGTAGACGTCGGCTGTTATATACAGTGGACGTCTATACCCCATGCATTTAGACATCGAGTTATAGACGTCGGTGTTATATAACATCTGACGTCTATAGGTCTTAAAGAAATTGAACAGGCGTGTTTTCTTTCATTCATTTCAGATGAAACCCACCCAAACCCTAGCCGTCCCGCGACCGAACTCTCCTCCACGACCGATCTCCGACCGATCCGCACCGTCTCCGGCACCGTAGCGAGCTCCCAAGCTCTCCTCCACTTCTCCGGCCCTCTTCTCCTTCTTCCTCCGTCTTCCTGCGTCTCTCTCCACATGTAAGTTTTAAGTTCGTTTTTTGTTGTTTAAGTTCATCTTCCCCCGTCCTCCGTTTTTCTCCACATATTATTTCTAAGTTAGCCTCAACGGTCTACTTCGTCGACTTCGACAATTTTATGGGAAGACTCAACGGTCTACTTCGTCGACTGGTCATACCAAATGCCAGCAAGAGATCACAGATTTGAAGAATACGTTGCACCTTGTTTTGGAGAGATTGGATTGTTTGCCTACTTCTCCTACCCGTCGTAAGACTAGTTCTTCCGCGGAGACTACTCCAGTTCCGCCAGAGTTCCACCCTGATCGACAAGATGATTCCGTGTCTCATTCTCGAGAATTAGCCCTCGTCGACGGTCCCTCGTTTGGAAAGTTCGCGGATGGATCTAGATGTGCTTTATTTGTCGAAGACCCTGATCGAAGATTGGTGGGACACGAGAAAGTTTATAACATCTCCAAACACCACTTCACAGAGGTAGGAGAGGGAGAATTGAAGGTTGCAGTTGAGACTTGCTTAGATCCTGGTGCTTTGTGTCATTTCCGGAAGAAGAGATTGTTACTCTCGGCGATGCTATCGGTGGGTTCGTGCGGTGACCTAGTTACTTAGTAGAGCTAAACGACAAACATGAGGTATAGTTTAACTTTGAAAGACTTTAAACTTCAAATTTGTTAACAATTGTATTTTAACAGTTGTATACATATCTGTAAGGTGTCAAGCCCCCGGAGCAAAGAGTCAAACAACCAATCTCCGATCAGCATTAATTCACTTCCAAGTAGGTGCAAAATATTGTATCAATGTATGGTAGGTAGGGAAGCACAATCCTTAAGTACCTGGGAGTTGGAGGGGGATAAAGGGTTGCCTCCTGCTTTGTACGTCACCAAAGAGGATATCATGCAGTTCATGGTGATGGATTCGTTGTGTATCATGATTATCGACGTGCAAGTGAAGTAAGTGTTTTTTGTAGGATTTCTAGTTTAATTGTACATATATATTTTCGAAATTTTTATGCACAATAAGGATCAATTACAAATTTTGTATGATTTGTTTCATGCATGCATCAGTTTGTTTCAATAACTAGTTTTAAAACTTTATTAAAACAAACATGAGACTCCGAAATTCATACCTAGAAGTTCTCTAAAACTTCTTGAAGATCCGGAGATGTTGAGGATGTTTGTCGCTGCGCCGGATGCCTCCGAGAATTCACCAAACTCTAAACAAGATTGGAGAGAGAAGAGCTAGCGTCTCAATCTCGAATAGGGTTTAGAATCTAACTACTAACCCCTCTTTAGTTCCCTTGAGAAGGAGATCTCTGAAAACTAAAACTAAACTCAAGAATTAATGGAATCTCGTGGAGAATTATGGAGAGAGATGTTTGCACAGGAGAATAATGAATTAAATTGATTAGGTAATGAGATAAACTTGTATTTATAAGTTCTCTCCAAATTAACTATTCATGTGCAACCACTTGCCCATGATTTCATGCAAACTTCCATCTAACCATCCATTATTTGCTAACAAATAATCTTAGCCACGAATTAAATCAGTTATGGACCAATTCCATGCATGATCTAATTAATTCTTAAATTAATTCTGCAGAAAACCGTCTGGACCGGTTGACCGTTTGAACCAAGTTTAGGTCGACCGTTCGCAACAATAAAATATTTCATCGCAAGTTTCGGTCGATACATGTCCGGTCGACCGTGCACCAACCGGTCGACCGTTTACTGTTGTTCGGTCGACTGTTGAGCATTGTTCTGCTGATTGGTCAAATTTCGGTTTTACCCCTACAAAATTTGACATTTCGGGATTTGTAGTAAATTCACAACTAATGTAACATATTATTCTATGTAACGATAAATCATTACACCCCATAATATTTACGTCACATTTGAATTTAATTTAGATTCTAATTATGTTATTAATCATAACATAATTTTGATTTTGCTTGTTCACCCCATGTGTCATATTTTCCACATGAAACCCGACACATTATGAACTCAAAATCCCCATTTCTTGTTTTCCAGTTTTGTGGTGTGACCTATGGGAGGATCTAAACTTAGTTGGCAGTGATATTAAGAACTTAATACCACAAGCTATAAGCGGTATCTAGCTACACATTATAGCTCCCAATTAGTTAGATGTCTTAATTCCACTTGAACCAAAACCCGATCCGTCTAGTGATGGAGTGAAGCACTTGTGTCCGTCCCTTACCTCGTGATATTAAGAATACACACAAAGTAGTATTGTGTCATCTTTGTATTAGTATTCATTTATTGATCACTTTAAGCTAGTTACAAATATGTGACTTAACTCAAATCACATTGTGCTCATTATAACTTAGCTTTATCAATGAGCCTACTAATATCATCACTCAATTAAGAGGGGCAATGATAATCTTTTGACTAACTATCTTCTCCAACAAAAGTCATACTTAACCAACTAATGTCTTTACACTACACTCATCGATAGCTCAAGACACTAGTCTAATTAAGCAATTCTTAAGTGATCAGATATAAGTCTCATATCAAAGGATTAAAGACACAGTAAAACATTAATGAAACAGAAAACACAATTCTATAATGTTTTACTTATTAGGTCTATTAAGTATACAAAAGTAATATTTTCCTCTTTTGCGTACCCGTCTTGTCACACTTATTAGGTCTATTAAGTCTTTAGCCGACTTTGTGGGTGTGTCAACTGAAAACCCTCACGAGATGAAACTCGTCCTCTAAGGAAACTTGGGGGTTTAAAGGCTTGTTGCACGTGCTAAGTGCAACCGTGATTCCTATGAAAGTGAGTTAGGATTTCCCTGTTTTCAGTTTCTCCTATATTCTGTTTTGCTAGGGACTAGCAAAATCTAGGTGTGGGGGTATTTGATGCATTGCATACATCGCATCATATGTCTTTCATTTAGATTAATTTTATATCAATAAATGCTACTAAGGTATGTGTTTAGTCTTATTTACAGAATACAGGGACCTGAATGAAAATTACCCATATCCCGAGCATAAATGCGTGCAAGAGACTCATTCCTGTCATAAAGACCAAGTTCAAGATTATCGGGTTTCAAATGGAAATGCATCCAAGCATAAAAGCATTCAAGACCTAATTACAAAAAGGACAAGGACTTAAGCACAAAAGTAGACAATGACTTAATTGCAAAAAGCCAAGGACCTAATTGCAAATTACGAGTAGATTTTATTATCATGGAGAAAATCTAAAGAAAAATCAATGTGGATCTCCAAATATATAAAGAAATAAAGTCGGAGCTCAAAAGAAAGGAAAGAATCAATCCAGACGCGCAAAGGATATTGAAATCATACCATAAACACACAGGAAAATCCAGATTAAATCGGAGCTAAAAAGGTGGCGAATCCGCCGCACCTTATGTACAAAATGCGGCGAATCCTCCGCACCTTCTATACAAGGTGCGGCGAATCCATGCGGCGAATCCGCCGCATTTTGTACATAATTAGATCCATGCTCTAAAATTTTTATCGGTTGTGTGTTGACGCGTGTACTTTCCTATTTTATACCTAAGTCCCTTGTATCGGCTATAAATAGCCCTGAAACGATGTTGTAGAGGATCTTCTTAGTTTTATGTTCTTAGTTTATATTCTTAATTTTAGTCATTGGTCTTTAGTTCTTGTTTTGTTCCATAATTTAGCAATAAAATTCTGTTCTTTTATTTCTTATTTTTTTAGTTTTCTTTTGTAGTTTCTCTAGGACCCCTTCTCCTTCCCTCCATCCATGAGTTTCTAACTCTCTCCAAAGGGTGGGGGTGACGGATTTAGGGTGATGAGAAGAAGAATCAAGTTATTATTTTAATTTCGTGTTAGTATATTTTGATTACTTGAGTTTATGTTGAGTCATTTATCATGTAATGCTTTATATAACTAATGTGATTTATTATAAGTTTCAGAATTCTCTAATCAAAACACGAAATCTAAACCTCCACCCGCTGGACTCCCATCTATATTTGTTTTCTTCTTAGTTTTGTTTTGTTGTTCTTGCTTTAGATAATTAAAAAACCAAAAAAATCTCAAACCTTATTATTGTTCTCTCTCTCTCTCTAATCGAAAATACAAAAATAACAATATCCCTCCCTCCTTGTGTTCGACCCGTACTTGCCACCGCTTCATCGCGGCCGTGCACTTGCGGTATAAATTTAATTCTCATCATGCACGTTAAGACTTCTGGAGTTGCACACCCATACTCATTGGCACACTGTCCTTTTTGGAGTTGTTCATCTTGAACCTTTCCAAGACCTTGTCAATGTATGTACGTTGACTTAGGCCAATGAGTCTACGGGATTTATCTCGATATATCTTGATTCCCAAGATGTATTGAGCCTCACCCATATCTTTCATTGAAAATGCAGATTTCAATGAACTTCTCGTTTGCTCAAGCAAAGGAATATGATTGCCCATAAGCAATATGTCATCGACATATAAGATTAGGAATACTACATGACTCCCACTAACCTTCTTGTATATACAAGGTTCTTCCTTACTTTGAATGAAGTAAAGCTTCTTCACTTCCTCGTCAAAGCATTTGTTCCAACTCCTTGATGCTTGCTTCAATCCATAAATGGATCTTTGAAGCTTGCATACCTTCTCGCTATTCTTTGGATCTTCAAAACCTTGAGGTTGTACCATGTACACATCCTCCTCCAAGTTCCCATTAAGGAACGCCGTTTTGACATCCATTTGCCATATTTCATATTCATGAAATGCAGCAATAGCGAGTATCATCCGAATAGACTTGAACATGGCAACTGGTGAAAAAGTTTCATCATAGTCAATTCCTTGAACTTGAGTGAAACCCTTCGCTACAAGTCTCGCTTTGTAGGTTGTCAAGTTCTCATCCATGTCCATCTTCCTCTTGAAAACTCATTTATTTTGAATGGCCTTTTTCCTTTGAGGAAGGTCAACCAAGTTCCACACTTGATTATCATACATGGATTCTATTTCGGATTCCATGGCCTTAAGCCATAGTTTGGAGTCTTCCCTTTCCATCGCTTCTTGGAAGGTCAAGGGATCATTGGTATCAAGTACCATGATTTCATGAAGTCCCAAATACAAGTCGGGTTTCTTCCTTTCCCTCGTTGACCTTCTTAGTTCTTTTGGTTCTTCTCGTGTCTCTCGAACTTCTTCCACAATTTCTTGAGGAGTGGGTTCACGTTCAACTCTTGAACGTACATTAGGTGGGGATGTTTGAGATTCTCTCACAATTTCTTGCGAGGGTCTCTCACTCACGCTCCCACTAACCAAAGGAATCTCGGTTGGGCCTTCATGATCTTGAATGTCATCATTCATGTCATGATCTTGTGGAGTATCTTTAGTTTCCTCAAGCACAACCGTACTCCCACTACTTTTTACTCTTTCCAGAAATTCCTTTTCCAGGAATGTGGCATCCCTCTCTACAATCACTCGATTGGAGGTGATATGTCAAAAGTAGTATCCTCTTGTCTCACGAGGATAACCAATAAAGAAGCACTTATCCGCTTTTGGTTGAAGTTTGGTCGACATCAATTTCTTGACGTAAGTCTCACAACCCCAAATCTTGAGAAAATTGAGCTTAGGTGTTTTACCACTCCATAGCTCATAAGAAGTTTTATCCACGGATTTGGATAGAACATTATTTAGTGTGTAAGCCGCAGTTTGTAGTGCATAACTCTAAAAGTAAAGAGGTAATTCCGCATGACTCATCATTGACCGAACCATGTGGAGCAATGTCCTATTCGTCCTTTCGGATACCCCATTCTACTGAGGTGTACCGGGAGGGGTGGAGCAATGTCCTATTCGTCCTTTCGGAGCTAAAAAGGTGGCGTATCCGCCGCACATAATTAGATCCATGCTCTAAAATTTTTATCGGTTGTGTGTTGACGCGTGTACTTTCCTATTTATACCTAAGTCCCTTGTATCGGCTATAAATAGCACTGAAACGTTGTTGTAGAGGATCTTCTTAGTTTTATGTTCTTAGTTTATATTCTTAATTTTAGTCCTTGGTCTTTAGTTCTTGTTTTGTTCCATAATTTAGCAATAAAATTCTGTTCTTTTATTTCTTATTTTTTTAGTTTTCTTTTGTAGTTTCTCTAGGACCCCTTCTCCTTCCCTCCATCCATGAGTTTCTAACTCTCTCCAAAGGGTGGGGGTGACGGATTTAGGGTGATGAGAAGAAGAATCAAGTTATTATTTTAATTTCGTGTTAGTATATTTTGATTACTTGAGTTTATGTTGAGTCATTTATCATGTAATGCTTTATATAACTAATGTGATTTATTATAAGTTTCAGAATTCTCTAATCAAAACACGAAATCTAAACCTCCACCCGCTGGACTCCCATCTATATTTGTTTTCTTCTTAGTTTTGTTTTGTTGTTCTTGCTTTAGATAATTAAAAAACCAAAAAAATCTCAAACCTTATTATTGTTCTCTCTCTCTCTCTAATCGAAAATACAAAAATAACAATATCCCTCCCTCCTTGTGTTCGACCCGTACTTGCCACCGCTTCATCGCGGCCGTGCACTTGCGGTATAAATTTAATTCTCATCAAGTTTTTGGAGCCGTTGCCGGGGAGGCGACGACGATTTTTGTTTATTTTAGTGATTTCAATTTTTTCTGTTTATCGTGTGCGCGCTCTAACTATTTGGATTTGCGTTTCAGGAGACAACAGAGTGCGCGGCGAAATCCGGGCACATTTGGGGCTAAAAGGGCGGCGAAATTGCCGCATATCAAGCACAACTTGCGGCGGATCCGCCGCACACCTGAAGCATCTGATCTTCAAATTTTTCTGGGACGCGACTCATCTCTGGGTGGACGTGTAGAGCATCTGGGAATTTTCGAGAGCGGGTGGCGAACCCGTTTGAGCATTACGGAGGTAACTTTTCTTGCCTTTCTCGTAAAATCTTAATTTTTGAAAAGTTCCTTTTCGTAGAATTGCACGTGTTAGGAAAAAATTCCATAATTGGCAATAATTCAACTCTGACCTAAAAATTGGCAAAATTAGAAGGACTTAGTGCATGCATCATATAATGTTTTGTTTGCATTATTCTTGCTAAATTCTTGCAAATTATTTTTATTGTTGAAGAGTGCTGGAGTCAAGGTACGTATCACGTTTTAACGATTGCATTTAAGAATATAATTTAGTTTGCATACAACCTTGCAATTGCCCCCAATTAAAGACCAATGTTTGACTATCTTTGCTAGATTTAAGTTAAACTATCTTAAGGGTAACTCCGTAGGAAAAGATAGGGTGGGGATTTCATCACCCTTCCGTGGCCCACAAATCACAATCCTAAAGTGTCACCCAAGCTTTAAAATTAAAATCAATTAGACATTGGCCCCTAAGGACTCAGACTCAATTAAGGAGAAGATTGGTTTGACTTGCTATGACCTGAAGCTGATCGAATTTAATTTGGTGTCTAGAAAGTGTTTTGTGTTGACGAAAGTCTTCCAAGCGAAGTGGTTGTCTAATTGGCACCGACTCTGTCGGAAGCGCCCCCACCAGCTATACACGGTCTGGCCAAGTTGGTTTGAATAGTGAGGGAGGTGAATCAAACAAATCAATTCGACTCAACCAGTTAGGAGTCGTCTAGATTTAAGCGACACTAGGTCTAGGATTGTTTGAACCGTGCTTGTTCAGGAAATTTCTGACCAACCCTCTAATATATCTTTTAGAGTTAAGTTTCTCTTCTCCTCTGAGTCATCTTCTTCTCACCTTATTCTACGTTATAGTCTCCTCCCCTTTACACTCTCTGGTAGCGTTTTTAGGGTCGAGTCGAGCACTTTTTACGAGTTTAGCCTCGTGGTGGTGAGAGTGGTCGACTCTAGAGCTCTTTGTGAAGATGGAAGGTTACATGGGCGACTATCCATATCATTATTGGAACCAGAACAATTCGTCCTGGTATTCCGGACCCATGCAACCTGGGGTGGCTCAGACTAACACCCCATATGGTTGGGACAATCCTAATTGTGTGGCTGAGCAATCTTCATATTAGGGTAACATGAGAGTGGCACCAACTGCTAGACCACAATCTAGTTATGTCGGATCATATGCTGGTCAACAAACTGAGACATTACAACAAACTTTTGCCTCCTTCATGCGTAGGACAGACAACATGAGTGCACCGGTGGCTCCAGTAGCCGTACCATGCGACTGTTGTGGGTTGAGTGGTCATGTTATCAGGGAATGTCCTTATGCTCCCCCAGAGCCTGAGTATGAGCATACCTTTTCCCAAAACGCTCAATATGACTATTACGCATCCGCGTACAACCCGAGAGTGATGGATTCGTGGAGAGACAATTCATATCCAAATTCTTATACTTCATTTTCACCTCAGTATCCTCCTCCCGAATACCCAGAGTCCTACCAACACTCCACTCCAAACCATTGGACTTACTCTCACCCCATCAACACCCAACCTAAAAATTTCTCAAGCTCTGACTTGAACCTCATAGTTGACCGCATACCTGATTCCCTGGAACAAACTTTCCTTACGTTCATGGAAACCACTCAACAGTCCATACAAAATATGGCACTGCAAGTGAGTCAAATGTCGCAGCAATTACGTGAACGTGAGGAGAGTAACTTTTCTTGTCAACATGAGGATTCATCTTTTGATATCGAACCACCACCACCACATCCACAAATTCAAAGCACAATCTTTCAAAGTCAAACTCCTAGTCAGTTTGAGGGACTTGGGGTTTCAATTCACGATCACTTGGTGGACGATTCGATCCCAATTGAGAATAACATGGACCGGCTTCATTACGAGTCGGCACATGATTGTGCCTTACCTTTTTGTCCCGTGGCCCTAGAGCCACATGATCTTCATGTTGTGCCTCTTAAGGACTCACCTCTGGTGGAGCAAGAGCTCCCTAGCACCCTCAATTTCAAACAACCTGATGAGAGTTTGCCTCTCACTATTGTTCCTGATCATCTTGGAAATGATGGAACATCAAATGACTACATTGCTCATGAGGGTATTAGGAGTTCCTTGGAGGATACATTGGGTATGAGACCCATTTTTTGTTCTCCTGGTGAGTCGGACTTGCCTGACAAGGCTCTTGACCTCGCTCCGACGCACCAGCCAGTTGGTTGGAGAGTTTGGATTGACGATCATAACTTCAGCACCGCAACGGGAGAAACTCTTCTTCCGTTGCCCCTTATTTCCCAAACTCTCGAGAGGTTCAAGCTCTTTCAGTGTGATCCTTTGAATTAGACGCATTTGCGTCCAATTTATGAACCTCTCATTTCATCTTGTGCTCTTTGTGAAGGTGGCCCACACATGAATATTCTGGCCCCACGTGGTGTCATGTTCCCTTTCCAAGTGCACTGACCCACTCTTGAGGTTTCCATTTGATGTCTTTTGACAAATGAAGATGGGAACTTATGTTTGTACATAGTTATATATATAAAATATATATATATATATATATATAAAAAGGAAAAAAAGAAAAGTACAGTAAAAGACTCCTTCAGTGAGCATCGATTGTTGTGAGCCCCAACCATTGTGTATTTGGGCATCATTGCGTTCACATATTTATCCCTTCTTTAGCATCTCACAGGTTTTGAGGGAATTCGGGTTTTGCCCATCAACCGAGCCATGAACTTTCCTTTGTACTTCACGTTGGTGAGATCTTTCCTTTTTCATACATAAATCCATGTAGTATCTTGCTCACATTCATTGAGGACAATGCATGATTTAGGTGTAGGGGGTGTTTATCTATCTTTATATTCTGTTCTTTAAAATAAATAAATAAATAAATCAATGTTCCATGACATAGCTTAAGATTGAACTGCCAAAACCCGTGTACAAAATGCATTGAGTTTTTGTTCCTTATTATATAGTTCTGCTTGTAGAAATTATGACATAAATCTAAGTTCCAAATAAATAACCCATTGCCCTTTAAGACATGTATGCACTTGAATTGGATGAATCAAATCTTTGAAGTGGTTGATAAAAAGCAGAGGTTGAGGAAAATATACCGGGAAGTGTGGACTTCTAATAGCAATTAAGCCTTGAGGAAAATAAAAGTGGAAATAAAAAAGCACATCTTGCAAAATGATTACAAAAGCCCAAGCCTTCGAGTCACTGGTCCGTAGGGGTATCTTGAAACCCGGTAACTTGAGTCTGCCAGCTCGGGATTATCGACCAAACTCGCTACACGAATGCAAAAAAGGGTAAAAGTGTCAGAAAAAGCAAATGTGTTGAATCATGGAAAAAGAAAAAAATACTCAAGGCCCAAAGCTAAAAGAATGATCCATTCCATGGTTGATCCGAATGATACTTCACCACCAGAGGAGGCGTGCAAAATAATTTAAGTGATATCATGTGTAGAAGGGTTAGTGGTGTGAATATTGGAGGAATAAAGACCAAGTCAAAAAATTTATGAGTTAGACTTGTATAATGAGCATGCAAGAATTCTAAGTGAGATGTATATGGTTGAGGTGGAGATATTGCTATTAATGGAATGTTGAATTAAGACTTGGTGGGTGTGTCAACTGAAAACCCTCACGAGATGAAACTCGTCCTCTAAGGAAACTTGGGGGTTTAAAGGCTTGTTGCACGTGCTAAGTGCAACCGTGATTCCTACGAGATTGGATTGTTTGCCTACTTCTACTACCCGTCGTAAGACTAGTTCTTCCGCGGAGACTACTCCAGTTCCGCCAGTGTTCCACCTTGATCGACAATATGATTCCGTGTCTCATTCTCGAGAATTGGCCCTCGTCGACGGTCCCTCGTTTGGAAAGTTCGCGGATGGATCTAAATGTGCTTTATTTGTCGAAGACCCTGATCGAAGATTGGTGGGACACGGGAAAGTTTATAACATCTCCAGATACCACTTCACAGAGGTAGGAGAGGGAGAATTGAAGGTTGCAGTTGAGAGTTGCTTAGATCCTGGTGCTTTTGTGTCATTTCCGGAAGAAGAGTTTGTTACTCTCGGCGATGCTATCGGTGGGTTCGTGCGGTGGCCTAGTTATTTAGTAGAGCTAAACGACAAACATTAGGTATAGTTTAACTTTGAAAGACTTTAAACTTCAAATTTGTTAACAATTGTATTTTAACAGTTGTATACATATCTGTAAGGTGTCAAGCCCCTGGAGCAAAGAGTCAAACAACCAATCTCCGATCAACATTAATTTGCTTCCAAGTAGGTGCAAAATATTGTATCAATGTATGGTAGGTAGGGAAGCACAACCCTTAAGTACCTGGGAGTTGGAGGGGGATAAAGGGTTGCCTCCCGCTTTGTACGTCACCAAAGAGGATATCATGCAGTTCATGGCGATGGATTCGTTGTGTATCATGATTATCGACGTGCAAGTGAAGTAAGTGTTTTTTGTAGGATTTCTAGTTTAATTGTACATATATATATTTGAAATTTTTATGCACAATAAGGATTAATTACAAAGTTTCTATGATTTGTTTCATGCATGCATCGGATTGTTTCAATAACTAGTCTCAAAACTTTATCAAAACAAACATGGGACTCCAAAATTCATACCTAGAAGTTCTCTAAAACTTCTTGAAGATCCGGAGATGTTGAGGATGTTTGTCGCTGCGCCGGATGCCTCCGAGAATTCACCAAACTGTAAACAAGATTGGAGAGAGAAGAGCTAGTCTCTCAATCTCCAATAGGGTTTAGAATCTAACTACTAACCCCTCTTTAGTTCCCTTGAGAAGGAGATCTCTGAAAACTAAAACTAAACTCAAGAATTAATGGAATCTCGTGGAGAATTATGGAGACAGATGTTTGCACAAGAGAATAATGAATTAAATTGATTAGGTAATGAGATAAACTTGTATTTATAAGTTCTCTCCGAATTACCTATTCATGTGCAACCACTTGCCCATGATTTCATGCAAACTTCCATCTAACCATCCATTATTTGCTAACAAATAATCTTAGCCACGAATTAAATCAGTTATGGACCAATTCCTTGCATGATCTAATTAATTCTTAAATTAATTCTGCAGAAAACCGTCTGGACCGGTCAACCGTTTGAACCAAGTTTTGGTCGACCGTTCGCAACAATAAAATATTTGATCGCAATGTTCGGTCGACCGACCGATAGATTCGATCGACCGTTTCGAACAGATGAAAATTCCCTGTTATCGGTTGATACGTGTCCGGTCTACCGTGCACCAACCGGTCGACCGTTTACTGTTGTTCGGTCGACCATTGAGCATTGTTCTGCTGATTGGTCAAATTTTGGTTTTACCCCTACAAAATTTGACATTTCGGGATTAGTAGTAAATTCACAACTTATGTAACATATTATTCTATGTCATGATAAATCATTTCACCCCATAATATTTACATCACATAAGAATTTAATTTATATTCTAATTATGTTATTAATCATAACATAATTTTGATTTTGCTTGTTCACCCCATGTATCATATTTTCGACATGAAACCCGACACATCTTATGAACTCAAAATCCCCATTTCTTGTTTCCCAGTTTTGTGGTGTGACCTATGGGAGGATCTAAACTAAGTTGACAGTGATATTAAGAGCTTAATACCACAAGCTATAAGCGGTATCTAGCTACACATTATAGCTCCCAATTAGTTAGATGTCTTAATTCCACTCGAACCAAAACCAGATCCGTCTAGTGATGGAGTGCACCACTTGTGTCCGTCCATTGCCTCATGATATTAAGAATACACACAAAGTAGTATTGTGTCATCTTTGTATTAGTATTCATTTCTTGATCTCTTTAAGCTAGTTACAAATATGTGACTTAACTCAAATCACATTGTGCACATTATAACTTTGCTTTATCAAGGGGCCCACTAATATCATCACTCAATTAAGAGGGGCAATGATAATCTTTTGACTAACTATCTTCTCCAACAAAAGTCATACTTAACCAACTAATGCATTTACACTACACTCATCGATAGCTCAAGACACTAGTCTAATTAAGCAATTCTTAAGTGATCGGATATAAGTCTCATATCAAAGGACCAAAGACACAGTAAAACATTAATGACACAGAAAACACAATTCTATAATGTTTTACTTATTAGGTCTATTCAGTATACAAAAGTAATATTTTCCTCTTTTGCGTACCCGTGTTGTCACTCACTTGTAGAGCTACAATGATCTATGACCAACACGACAATCTTAACTCGGTAATTAATGTCTCATGTTAATTACCATGATTGCGAATATCTTTTATTTTATGTAAAACAATATCTTTTAGAGCTCTACGGTTAAGGACCAAGAGTCTCTTCCTTAACACTTCTAAGAGACGAATAACATAAACAAGGAACAAAATGATTTCCCATTCAATTCCTAATAATTGACATTTAAAAGTAAAACTTTTAGAACACATTCCCTTCATTTTTTTGTATACAATGAAAAGTATTGAATAATTTTATCAAAACTGTAATAAATTATAATTTTTATACTTGTAGACATCTTTACGACGCCAGAAGGTCAATCTTTCCCGAGGATCAAGTATTTGGATTTATCAGTCCATCTACATATATATACGGAAATGACGATAAATCGGGTCAACTTGGGACATTCTTTAAAGAAGAAGACAAAAGTTATTATCTGCTCCCTTATCATGAGAGGTAAACTTTGTAATTCAAAGTCAAATTTTATTTTGTAATAAGCTTCTAATTATATATATAACAGGGATCATTGGATGCTTGTCGTTGTATGACCCACGACTAATTCGGCATATTGGTTTGATCCGTTGGGGTCGAATAAACCAAGGGACTCAATAAAGAAACTTCTAAATATGTAAGTTCGTTTGTCGTGAATAAAGTAATTCGTGGATTTTTATTAGTATTATTGAATGATATTTTAACTTGTGCTACTCAAGGCAATTAAGGTTTGCAGAGCTTTAGGTGGTAGGAGAACAACCACAAAAGCAGGAATAACATGACATGGAATGAGAGTACGTTCTATCCCATTTTTGTTAATTAAGTTAGGAACAAATATTTAGCGAATTCCTATGTTTGTAGTACTAGAAGAATGTTGGAAATACGGAATGCGGTTACTACGTGATGAGATACATGGAGGAAATCCTCGAATTGGCAACTCAAGACGTATGCCTATCCGAGGTAGTGTAGATCGTTATTCAATTGTATAGTTGTGTAGTTTCAATATTTAGTTATTAATATTCAACACACTTGTATTTTTTTGATAAGTTTTCCCAAAAAGTAGTGATCCCTTCTCGCAACAGGAGCTCGATGAAACTCGCGACCGATGGGCTCGCTATTTCATCAGAAACATGCTGACGAACTAAGAGGTTCTCCTGCCAATAGTATTTTTTGTAATTTAGTTAACAAGTGCACTTGTATTACAAACCTACACTTTATGCCTTAATATAATCGCCTTAATTTTAGAATGAATTAATTGCAAGTGTGTTGAATGTCAATTGTGTATGCTTTGTATGTTTGTCCATGTATGGTTGTATGTTTGTGAAATTTGTGTTTGTGCTTGTATGTAGTGGATGAAATTGTGAGTATTTGTGAACAAATTTATAGGTGAACGAATTTGGTGCAGTTGTATGTACACGAATACGATGACTAAAAACAATTTCGTCGGATGCTATTTTTTTGTCCAGGTTTAGGAATAGACGACGGCTGTTTGTATTAGCCGACGTCTATTCCTCTGAAGAAAGGAATAGACGTCGGCTTTATGTGGAATCCGACGTATATGCATTAGGAATGGACGTCGCATGTTAGTTCACCGACGTCTATCTCTAAAGAATATACGTCGTCTGTTATATCACAGACGTCTATCCCTAAAGAATATACGTCGTCTGTTATATCACCGACGTCTATCCCTAACGAATAGACGTCGGGTGTTGTATAGACCGACGTCTATGCGTTAACGAATAAACGTCGGCTTCCACGTATAGCCGACGTATATTCTTTCGGTATAGACGACGCACACATAGACGTCAGATCGGGGAGTGCTTATATCCGACGTATATATTCCCGTACATACGACGTATATTCCCTTTTCTGTAATAGTGATTATTAGTGGTCGTAGTAGTTTTTAGGTTAAATATGAAAGATTGTTCGTATACATTTTGAGTTTGAACCTCAATTTTCTTTACAGATGAGTGGTCATGGGATTCGTTAATCTTCTTGATTTAAAACCTGCGTTCTTACTTGTAGTATTGCAAATTAATATGAGCTACTGTAGAAGACCGGATAATTTGATTTTCAAGAAAATGTATATGGTGGACTACCAAAGCAACTAGAAATTTTGATGAAACTGCCTAAGTTACTGGATCAAATATATTAGTAGGAATTTTGAAGAACGGTCGTTCGCTTGTCCAAGCACTGTCGCAAAACAAAATTTTCATAGGCAAGATACGCTTTTTTCAAAGTGGACCTTTTATTGTCATTTTTTCCTTTTAATATCTAACTTGTGTTTAGTCCAATCTCTACATTCATATCATTCTTTTTGGCAAATCAGGTTGAAAATATTTTGAGAATATTTCAGGAATATTATACACGGAAACAAAATGAAAAATGATTTGTTATAAAAAAGAAAATCAATTATAGTGAATTTTGTGGGTCAACTGATTGGCAACTGGTTGAAGTGTGGCTTGAAAACCTATCTAAGTCTGTCGACCAATTGGCAACCGGATGGTTGTTTCCTGTTCATCAAAGTCTGGTGCAAAGCTGACTGGATTCATGTATTCGGGCCTCCGTTCAACTTTTGGACCTCTGAAACCCAATTGGACAGTATCGGCTCTTAGGATAACTGCATTCTTACGTGTGGATGTTTGTTTGACCTTTGGACATTCGAGACCAAGTTTTGGACAACCGCCACACTTTCGGTCGTCAGAGACCCGGTTGACAAATATGCTTCATGCCTGATTGAACTCACAAGTTGAGTCTATTTCTTAGCAAACGGTCAACCGTTTCCGGGCAACGACATAAATTACTAATGACTTTTTTAAGTATTCTACTACACATCTTGTGTGCCCTAAAATTTTAGTACATATACCTCTTTTCTCTCTAGGTTTGGGTGTGAGACTCCATTTTCGGAGCCACAAAATATGAGTGTGAGCCACCACCAAATATATATGGTCTCCATCCTCCTTTGAAGTCAGCGTCTCTTTAGAGCCACCTAGAGTGAATTCCTATCTCAAAGAGCTATCGAGAGAAGAACTTCTTGAAGTCATCAAGTGAGAAAATTTGAGAGGTTGTGGTTCATCCCTTTACTCAGCATTTATAATCTCTATTGTTGTTTGAATATAAGATATTCAAGAGGATATGATTCGATGTCAACTGGCGCTCCTTGGAGGTTCTACAATCTGAGCCTCATTCGAGAGAGACGATATTCAGTTACTATATGTGATCCTTATATGTTGTATTCTTCCCCCAAGCTCTTTCATATTATTGGATTAATTACTAGCCTATGTTCTCGTTTGTGTATTCTCTATTATGGAGATTAGGTTAGTGACCTTGTTATGCTTAGGGTTTTTCGATTGAGGGTTTTATTGTAATCGGATGTGTAACCATCCAGAGTCCCAATCTAGTTTCGAGTTTTATCTCCATGTTGTAGTCCGTCGCCATTGTATTACCATTGATATATGAATGCTAGGTGTTTCTAAAATTGCCTAACTTAGCTTCCAGTGGATTTTCCACACGCACCGATGCTTCTACATTCATGACTCAGTATACCGCTATGGTTTTCATTGATCCTAGCAGAACTATTTAAGCATTTGTATAAAGGTATGCTAGTGTGAATAATTCTAATTGGATTAATCCAAGGCATCTCAACAGATGTCTTGTGTAATGTCTCAAAACAGTGGAAAATTTAAACAAATATCACAAGGAATAAGACTAGAAAGAGCGAGAACATTACTCATAAAATACTCAAAAGGTGCACAATTACATAGGAGTTTTCAAAAGGTAAGACTACATCAGAGTAGGGAACATCATAATCCAGTTTGGTCGGTCCGAATTTGGTGTCGGTCCAGGTTTCCGTCCGTATCCGGTCGGTCCGGTCTTCGGTCTAGTACTTGGCGACGGACTGGGTTCCGGTCCAAAACTAATCAAACTCTGGGCACAATACTTAAGTCACGACGGTCGAACAAAAGATCATGGGCAGTCGACCGTTTAGAAGGTCTAGGCCTATTAAAGGCAAAACACTCGGGCAACGGTCGAACGACATAGGGGTCTCGTCCAATCGAAAATAACAGGGACCTTCTACGTTCCACAAAACTACAATAGGACGATCGAAACATAAGTCGGTCGAACATCAAACAAGGTACACTTAAATTACCGATCGGATAAGAGTCTTTGGCGGTCGACCGATTAAAAGGTCAATGCCCAAGTAAGGTCAAAACTACAGGGCAACAGTCGAACGCACAAAAAACTCGTTCGACCAAAAATAACACTGTCTTCCCATGACCAACAATTCGATACAACCGGTCGACCACCAAAAGGCATCATTCGATCGGTGTTGGACAAAACCTTGCATTTACACTATGATCGGTCGACCGACAAATGCATCGGTCGACCAGTATATGACAAACACTTGCTTGTCCCTCGTGACCGACGACACCTCCGGCGACGATCATGACCACTCACACACTTTGTGTGAGCACATATATAGAACTTGGTGTTGGCATTTTGGCCTTAATCTGTGTTTCGATGATTTAATCAACCTAATCTTAATCACAATCAAATGTAGTGCATCACACATAATGCATATAGAATATATTGTATTGTGCTAACATCTATAGGTGATCATGACTCAAAGAAGAATGTAATTGAAGTCAAGACATGTAATTTGCCTTTATTTTGAGTCGTAGGAACTTGTGTAATCTTGAGCATACAAGAGCTAAAACATAGCCACATACACACTAGGTTCCTTGTAGAAGTCACACACAAAATTTCACATCAATTGGACTTCAAAAGACCACCCAGACTTAGACTGGAAAATCACCTAAACCTAATCTGCCTATGCGCAACGGTCGACCGAACTCAGTTCTCAGTTCGACCGTTTCAATCAGTTATCATACAGTGTTTTTTCCTAACTCCTTTGGTCGATTGATTGGACCTTTTCGGTCGACCGATCCCGTATTTTTCGGATAACTGTTAACCTTATCGTATTATACCAAATGTCGTATTAGTATTTTTTCTAACCCCCTAAAAACTGTTGATCTCTAGTCGACTGTGGACCTTGAACCGGTCGACTGAATATTAACCTTTCGAAACACCAAAAGTTCATGTTTTCGGTCGATACACCCTTTGTTCGACCGATCATATTTTTACCCTATACAAATCTCCTTATTCGGTCGATCGTCCCATGTTTGGTTGATCATTCACTTAAGTCACAGACCAATTGAGTTCGACCGAAGCTTAGACTTGTTCAATTGTTTCCTTACTTAAGGAGCCGGTCGACCGACTTCCCCGTTTCAGTCAATCTGTGAGTGACAGAATTGTTGAACCTTGATTTTTGTTTGTGTGTTCTTCACACAAATCAATTATTCCCCAAAGGCTTATAAATAGAAGACCAAACATATTTTTTAGACAACTCTCTCATTCCAAATTATCTCATACACTAGAGACACCTCTCACAATCCTAAAAGTTCCAAAACATACACTCCAACCCTAAACTTTCACATCTTTGATCAATTCAACATTATACTCAGTGTGCTCAAGCTAGAGAGTGTTGTTCACTCAATTTCTTTTGTTCAAAAGAGTAAAGGTTCCGGTGAAAGCCCAAAGCATCCTTCGGATTGCGAGGGTTGTTCGCTAGTTTGAAGATTATAAATGTGTTGTCTCCCGGCCCGGAACGGAGAACGGATAGTGAAGTCGTGAGCGAAGCTCGAAATGTCGAGCGGAACTTGCAAGAGAGATATAGGCGGGTGACCGAACCTTTGTAAAAATTCTCGTATCCATTGTGGTTTGCTTATTATTTCCCTACTTGGTTTAAATTGTTTCCATTGCACGTCTTGTTTGTTTAAGTAGGGATTAAGCGTAATTTGATTAGATAATTAGGGGTCATTACGATCCAACACTTCGCATACCTTTTTCGCTTCGTCTCTACGTCGTCATGCCTCGAAGCTGCACACATCCACTCTTGTCATGCCGCGTTTTGCCTCCACCACCGTGCCTCCTGTCACACTTCCTCGTATCGTCGAAAATGGAGGGAACGAGGAAGAGAAAGATGGGGTGAGAGAATGGAGTCGAGGAAGGAAAATAGGAGAAGATGGGTGCTTCTCCTTAAATAAGCACCACCCTTCCCCACGGCATGCAAGTTCATGCCTCACCCATCCTCCTACATCATCGACCCTAAACTACCCCCATCACCTAAAGTCAAAGCACATATTAACCCCACAATTAGCCTAACTAAAAAGGATTTGGATCTAACATATTGTCCCCTTCATCAATAACAAAATTCAAAAACTCATTTTTTTCAACTTTATTATTACAAGACTTCATATCTATGTGCATTTTTGCCACCTAGGCTTCGAATTTGATTATGAACGCGTTGAGAGTATAATGGGAAGGATATTATCATATATTTCCGCCACTTAAGATATTTTTCACTATTTGAACTTAAAAAACAACATAAAAAATGATTTGGCTTCTTAAATTTTAAACTTAACAACAACAAATTTTGGGTTTACTTTTTAAGCTAACGTTCGCAGTTGTGATGACTATGACTGCTCTAAACTAGATCAAAGAATTTGCTTATATCCTAATTAAAATGTTAACCAAACATCTTTAAAAACCCGTAAGTTTTAAGTTTGATGTGAGAAAAATATTGAAAAGAAAGTTAAAAATGCACTGGTGTTTCAGTTTTTCATAACCTCTTGGATCTCTACCGGCCAAAACAAATAATTAGAGAGCTTCCAAAACCAAGAAAGTCGCAACTAGAAAATCTAGAGGATGGTATCAACGAAGCTAGTCCCATTAGTAGATTTTTAACATTAAAAATAGCAAGATTGGATATCACGCTGAAGCATCGTGTGTGCAGTTTCAGTGGATAAAAAAACTTTCAAAACAAGTAGAAAATCGTACAATTTATCATTGCAACATAAATTAATTAAAACCGAAAAATCCAAATTGGAAACATTTTCAATTCTTTCTCATCTTCCTTTTTTTGCATGTAAAAGAACGGTCACCTTGGTGCCACCAAAAGTATGTTGCAAAAGAAAATAATTACAACGTATAGAGCTGTTGGCCGCACGACACAGCACAACTCAATAGGAACGTGAAAATATAACACAGCACAACGCAATCAATTCAACATCGGTTCCTACACCAATACGATTTACAACGCGTCAATCAAAAATCTCTGAGGTCATCTTCCATATTGCACAACTTATTTCCTACTAGACCCCAAAAAACACACATGAGACATGTGCAATAAATTTAATTTGTGTCTACCATCTACCATTCAAATTATTGGAACAAACAAGGACCCAACAATCTCCTTGTTACGTTCATGCAAACATCTTTTCAGGAACAATAATCATATAAATATGGTCACCCAAACACCAAAGTCAGCATCACAACATGGCAGCCAAGGGCAGTTTGGTAGTGGGTCTGTTCCTTCTCCTCTCTTGCATGCATCATGATGATTTGATTGCCTTCCCCCACATGACCCCAATGTCAAGGAGATCCACAGCTTTTGCTTTCCCCAAAAGAGATTTCTTAACATGGTTGTTAAATGTTCTCATGTTTTCCAGTGCATTCTTGCAACATAGTCTACATTGGCAAGTTAATTCTTTCCCACTAGAATTGTGTTATCTGTTAGGTGAAGTGTCACTTGTTGTCGTTATGGAAAACGATAAGAGATCAACACCTTCTCCTAGTAAGCTAATTACTCCGGCCTCTTTATGTAAAGTCCCGAGCCCAAACAGTGCTTACCCGGCCGAACACGGTGCGTTAAGATACGATCTACGATTCTGATTGCTGCGCACTCTGATATATATATCCATCTGATAGACCAATAAATAATCTGAAAAATATAATCAACAAATTGTGAGTTCGACAACCCGCAAGTACCAATTATCAATCAAACAAAATCATAATCATGTGGAAACTGATACAGAATATGTCATTTAGTCAATGAGTACAATCAAAAGACATGCATCACAAATAATATGCATGCATAACAATCTGGAATCCCCATTCGGATTCGACCACATCATGTGCTTCTGAAATCTATCAACCAATCAGACGCACACCTGGTAGCTCCACACTAACGACAGGTAGCCCTTTCCCCTCTCGGGTGGCTCTACGCTGCCCGCTAGGTAGTTCTATTCTAAGTGACTCAGCCAGAAACATACATACAACCACATAACATGTCGAATGAAACGCCACCATACAATCATATGCATATCAATGAATTCAATACCGATACTCAGCATGCATGCAACTACGGATATCAAGAGAGACATACATGATATGAAACTGAATAACAACGAATCAGTACTTGCATCAAAATCTCCATCTTTTTCTTCTCTATCTTCTTCTCAAAATTTCATCTCTAGACTCAACTTCATCGTTCACACCTCACTTATATATATATAGTCACATTTTAACCTCTCACCTCTTCAACCTCAGATCAGCTTCCAACATCTTATTCTCTTGTCATCACCTCACCACCAATGCATCCCACATGTCACCTCTTCTACACACCCCAACCAACCTTTCCTTCCACAAAAGGTCAAGTACCCCCTAATCCTCCTCTAATCCAATTAGTTTTTCTAATTATAATTTAAGGTTCTTACAACCCACTCTCCTTAAAGAAATTTCGTGCTCGAAATTTAAATTCAACATCATAAAACTCTCACACATCTAAAATAGTTTGATCCAAATCCAATCATGTCAAGATTTATTCCCAAATTTAAATTCAATTTTGTCCAAATCAAAACAAAATTTTCAATCCAACTCTCATTAAATCTAAAATTCATCTCCACTATTTCATAATTTGGATAGCAAAGCCAACCAAGTCGAAATTCACATTTTGAACCCAAATCCAATAACTATAAATTCATATTCAAATCCATAGTCGATACTTCTAAATCCAAATTCTCAAATTTCAATCCAATAAAAAAATTCTATTTCAAATCCGATTCCGACTATTACTGAGGATCGTGATGCTCCGATACCATTTGTAAAGCCACGAGCCCGAACATGTTCTTACACATCCAAACTCGGTGTGTTATGATACAATTCTGACTGCTGCGCACTCTGATATTTATATCCATCTGATAGACCAATAAATAATCTGAAAAATATAATCAACAAATTGTGAGTTCGACAACCCGCAAGTACCAATTATCAATCAAACAAAATCATAATCATGTGGAAACTGATACAGAATATGTCATTCAGTCAATGAGCACAATCAAAAGACATGCATCACAAATAATATGCATGCATAACAATCTGGAATCCCCATTCGGATTCGAGCACATCATGTGCTTCTGAAATCTATCAACCAATCAGACGCACACCTGGTAGCTCCACACTAACGACAGGTAGCCCTTTCCTCTCTCGGGTGGCTCTACGCTGCCCGCTAGGTAGTTCTATTCTAAGTGACTCAGCCAGAAACATACATACAACCACATAACATGTCGAATGAAATGCCACCATACAATCATATGCATATCAATGAATTCAATACCGATACTCAGCATGCATGCAACTACGGATATCAAGAGAGACATACATGATATGAAACTGAATAACAACGAATCAGTACTTGCATCAAAATCTCCATCTTTTTCTTCTCTATCTTCTTCTCAAAATTTCATCTCTAGACTCAACTTCATCGTTCACACCTCACTTATATATATATATAGTCACATTTTAACCTCTCACCTCTTCAACCTCAGATCAGCTTCCAACATCTTATTCTCTTGTCATCACCTCACCACCAATGCATCCCACATGTCACCTCTTCTACACACCCCAACCAACCTTTCCTTCCACAAAAGGTCAAGTACCCCCTAATCCTCCTCTAATCCAATTAGTTTTTCTAATTATGATTTAAGGATCTTACAACCCACTCCCCTTAAAGAAATTTCGTGCTCGAAATTTAAATTCAACATCATAAAACTCTCACACATCTAAAATAGTTTGATCCAAATCCAATCATGTCAAGATTTATTCCCAAATTTAAATTCAATTTTGTCCAAATCAAAACAAAATTTTCAATCCAACTCTCATTAAATCTAAAATTCATCTCCACTATTTCATAATTTGGATAGCAAAGCCAACCAAGTCGAAATTCACATTTTGAACCCAAATCCAATAACTATAAATTCACATTCAAATCAATAGTCGATACTTCTAAATCCAAATTCTCAAATTCCAATCCAATAAAAAAATTCTATTTCAAATCTGATTCTGACTATTTCTGAGGACCGTAATGCTCTCATACCATTTGTAAAGCCCTGAGCCCGAACATGTCCTTACACATCCGAACTCGGTGCGTTATGATACGATTCCGACTGCTGCGCACTCTGATATTTATATCCATCTGATAGACCTATAAATAATCTGAAAAATATAATCAACAAATTGTGAGCTCCACATCCCGCAAGTACCAATTATCAATCAAACAAAATCATAATCATGTGGAAACTGACACGGAATATGACATTCAGTCAATGAGCACAATCAAAAGACATGCATCATAAATAATATGCATGCATAACAATCTGGAACCCCCATTCGGATTCGATCACATCATGTGCTTCTGAAATCTATCAACCAATCAGACGCACACCTGGTAGCTCCACACTAACGACAGGTAGTCCTTTCCTCTCTCGGGTGGCTCTACACTGCCCGCTAGGTAGTTCTTTCCTAAGTGGCTCAGCCAGAAACATACATACAGCCACATGACATGTCGACTGAAACACCACCATACAATCATATGCATATCAATGAATTCAATATTGATACTCGGCATGCATGCAACTACGGATATCAAGAGAGACATACATGATATGAAACTGAAGAACAACGAATCAGTACTTGCATCAAAATCTCCATCTTTTTCTTCTCTATCTTCTTCTCAAAATTTCATCTCTAGACTCAACTTCGTCTTTCACACCTCACTTATATATATAGTCACATTTTAACCTCTCACCTCTTCAACCTCAGATCAGCTACCAAAATCTTATTCTCTAGTCGTCACCTCACCACCAATGCATCCCACATGCCACCTCTTCTACACACCCTAACCAACCTTTCTTTCCACGAAAGGTAAAGTACCCCCTAATCGTCCTCTAATCCAATTAGCTCTTCTAATTATGATTTAAGGTTCTTACACTCTACGTATTGTCTCTACATTTATAGCACTGACGACCGATGGAATTTGTCGTCCATCTAGCCGGTCATACGAACAATATAATACTTCGTTTTCAATAGTCTCATGTTTGTGGGATGTAATTTCGTTTTCAATAGTCTCATGTTCGTGGGATGTAACTTTTAAGCATGGCTATGGTCATGTAGTCGATGCTTCTCCTCCCTTTTATAACCTAAAAATTGAAAAACGATATATCTAACGATTCTTCACACATCTATTGATGCACATGTCTGTTGGAGAAATGTCTATTTTCTTGTATTGTGGGTAGGGGTGCACATGGGTCGGGTTGGGTCGGGTTTGGGCCTCAACCCGACCCAACCTGAAATTTTCGGGTTGGGAAAAAACCCAATCCAACCCGAACCCGAACCGGTTTGGGTTCAACCCAACCCGACCCAAAATTTTCGGGTTGGGTCGGGTTGGATCGGATTGAACCCGAATTCGAAAATTTTCTTCCAAATTTGGTCGGGTTCGGTCGAGCGGTGCTTAAACGGTCGACCGGTGGCTTGAAAACTCGAAATGTTCGGGTTGGAAACGGTCGACTGAGTGATGTTCGGTCGACCGGTTTATTTGGGAAAAAATAAAAAAATTTAAAAAAAAATAAAAAAAAATAAAAAATCGGGTTCCGGTTGGGTTGGGTCAACCCGACCCCCTCAACCCGACCCGAAAATTCGGGTTTTTGATTTTCCCAACCCGACCTGAACCTCTCCCCAACCCGACCCAACCCGACCCGACCAGTCGGGTTCGGGTTGGGTTTCGGGTTGAACCCATCCCATGTGCACCCCTAATTGTGGGTATGGTCCAGTTAAGTTAATAAGTTATGTTACTTTACCTACCTAGATTTGTTTACGATATATCACCTTCTAGTCTAGGTTGCACTTGGATTGAAGGTAATTATTATAAGAAAAGGGTTCAGGGATAACTATTATGGAGTAAATTTCTAGAGAGGTTAATAATTCGTCTAGTATAAGTTTGGTATGTTAAAGGGAATTTTTAATAGACAAAATAATATTAGATCTAGAAAAATCTAACTTGACCCAACTAAATTGGTACTAATTTGACTATTTTCAATTTTAGTCAACTCTTAGGTTGTGGAATAAGCAGGACGCGCTTTAAATATAAATAAGAGTCACACATCAGTCTTCCTAAACGCAATCATAACGTTAATTAAGCTCCAAATGTTTTTGGCCTTATAAGCAACCACGACTTGTGTTAGTTAATTGTGTATACAAACATGGATGAGTAAAAGCATACAGATAGTGGCATGTAGATCATGAAAAATATACATCTCATGAAAAAAATCCATGAGACGTGGAGCTCACAAACATATATATTTCGTATACGTACCCCTCAAGCTTTTTTTTTTGGATTTATAAGCACATTGAAACACAAGAATGTTTTAAGTACTAACCGATTCTACCTTGCAAAACTAGTCCAAATGCAGAAACAGAAGTTCACAAACATGGATAGCTCAAGGAAATCTAACCTCAGACATGCATGGTAGCTGATAAATCTAACCAAGACACCTTACAAATATATCTTTGTGGAACTATTATCTTCGAAACAATAGAAAATTTTGAGTACATCAAACCTGTGCATCGAGATATTCGCTAAGGTCTACCGGTAGGACGGAGTTTAGCTCCCTCTCATTCTCTTCTCTCTCTACCACCGTGTAGTTCCCCAATCTTCCCTTTGTTCTGTTATTATTGCGTGATGCAGCTTCTTTTGCCTTGGACGTACCGGGAATCCCCAAGCAGAAGGTACTACAGCATTTGAACTTCTCTTCTTTGTCGTGACGCCTCAAAGCATAACCATAATCAAGTGAAATCTCATCTTCTTGTACCTGTGGTATTAAGCCTTTGACTTGTTTCAGGTTTAGAGACTCTAGGTCAACGGGTGGTGCTGATGATCTCCCTTCTCCAACCGACTTGCTTCTCGTCAAGCTCGCCTCCCTACGTAGCATTTCTACCCTGTTTGCACCGTAACCATATTTGGTGGCAGCGCAGGCATAGATCACCAAAATAAGTTTTGTCGGTGGTGGGTAATGGTGGTAGAAGCCCCTCAAAGAGGACTTCTTTGAAGGCCCTTGGGTGGCTAAAAACAGCTAGTGATGATCACTGTTATCAGTTCTATTTGATCATATGACTCATATTATGTAAGCCATGAACCTTAGATCTTTGAAATCTATTGCTAAGAACAACTTAGTTTATAGAGCTGAAGAAACAAATCATGATAAATAGTAGGAACATGTCTGCACGCCTTCAAGCTCAACCAAGAACATGTCCTCACGTCAGGAAGTGCGTGGTACGTCATTAACATTTCAAATACTTTTTTAAGTAACTAATCTCAGTCATACTGAACGTTCTCAAGCATGAAAGAAACAGCTATATTATCAAAATATTACAAACGAGTTCGTGATTCAGATCTGCATGTGAAAATATTAGAAAAGAATATCACGTAGGTATCATCCTTAGGCCAAATAATGTTGGTGCATCAAATGGTGGTGCGCACATTCTAACTGAAAGTAGCATGATTCATTTATTAAATTCAATATGTGCAATCATAAAAGGTCAACCTAAAACATAATAATATACAGTGGTCAACATAACGAACACAGATTTTGACTTTGATTGGACAAATTATCACTGTGTATTGATAAGTTTGAGCTTGATATATACAAATAAACTAATTAAATGTGGAAGGAGAGGAGGAAAAACATTACTGAAGGGAATTGTAGAATAATATGAGCACAACAGAGACACCAATGATGACTGGCAAAGCAGTTACCAAGTATAGAGCACCATATCCCTGCATAATTTGGAGATTTTCAGCATTCAGTGTGCACGACGTGTTACCCTCTACTGTAACATTAGTTCTCTCTAAACATAATTAAACCATCAAACACTTGATGACTACTTAAGGTGGAGTAACCTATCAACATGAAGAGAAAATCCACATAATAGGCTACTGATATAAAACAAGATATTTTTTGGAGCCTTAATTTTTTTTAATCTTTCTTAAGGAAAAGCACCAAACTAACGTACCACAACAGAAGGCACTTCAACTTCATCAGTCTCTTCCTCATCATCGATTTCAGCAGCTGTATCCCAGTCAATGTTGAGTCTCTTAGCAGCTTCTTTTGGATCAATACCGGTGTCTGTAGCTTTTGCATATAACGATTTTCTTGGCTTACTTTTTTTGGCTTCAGCCTATTTAAATAGGACAGAAACAGAAGCCGTCAAAATCAATGTACAAGAGCAATGGAAGATAGAAGTTTGTTCTATATATGTTTCATGCATTACAAACAACTTCTGCTTTGGTAAATCACTCACATTAAAATTGTCTAAATATTTACCACCATATCTCTAGAATCTACAATTTCCTATGTCTTTGTAACTTTTACTTGATAGATAATAACATATACACAAACCAGGTCAGATAATGTATTTAGAAATAAACTGATGTATTACTAGCTTAACTTCAAAGAAAGAAATGCATACAGAAACGATCACTTAAGTATTCTAAGTTTCTAACATTCAAATCAAATAAAGATTCATATAAATATTGGTAAATAGTTTAACTGATGATATTTTTTATTGGTTTCTAAATAAAGAGACAAATTAGAAGTGTGTGATTGGTTTGTCAAACGTTCCGGAACTCAAATACTTGACTTCAAAATGTATACATACAATAGTTTCTCCTACTCCAATCAAACAATCAGAAGTCATGGAATTCTACAAGTACCAAAGTAGATAAGATCTCTCACTTCAAACTAATTATGATCAACCCGCTTATTGTTGAGCTCCTAAAGCAAAAAAAATCCTAGAGATCATGGACCTCCTTCAAACTAATCACATCTGTAACATGGAATTGCCGACCTACTACACTAGTGTAAGGTCCTTAAAACAAAACCAAACAAAAAAATAACAATTTTTGTTGCAACTGGGGTGGTGCTAAGGACTCAAGTGAAGGGGTTGAAATTTTTTAAAGGTGATCAATTTTCTGTTTGTTTGTTTGATTTAGAGTTTGACTAGTTGTTTTTCCTATAAGTGAGTAAATAGACACTATTAGGGGTGAGCATATACCGGTCCGGTCCTGTTTTTTGGACCGGTCCGGGTTCTGGTCCGGACCCAGGTGAAAATTCTGTTCCAGTCTGGGGTTTTTTTATAATTTTTAAGGCAAAAATTCGGTCCTGGACCGGACCAGACCGAATCCAACTGGTCCGGTCTGGTCTCCGGTCCGAACCGGAGGCACAGTCCTAGTCACTATTCTACTAGACTAATTGGCCAAAATCTCATTTAAGTATCTTTAATTGGTATTCGGAAAATACAGGGGAGCTTAAATCTAATTCAAGAATCCAGTGGAGTTTGAAATTTAAAGGGGTCAAAAATCTAACTATGTTGTACTTGGCACCGCCCTTGTTGCAAGGTTTTGTTGCGTGGATTTCTAAACATGTGAGGAGTAACAACTTATCATGCATGGTTCAAATTAGATAACCGTTGTTCTTTAGTTACGCCAAAAAACGAACACAATCCTACATCGTCAATTCATAAGCAATGTGAATATTTGGAGAAGATAGTCTTTGTGATTGTTGACCATATATTGCAATATATCAAGAGAACCATTTGTATTGTCCTATTGTATTTTGTGAATACAATGAAAGGATTTTTTTATGATATGAATTGACAAGGCAAAGAAAAACTTGTATGTTAAAATGAAATGTAGATTAGTTGTAAAACTGTAGACCAATATTGACGCACCGTTCTCAAATCTAAGCTCGTAGGACCTTTTAATTTCATACAAAGGCATGTAGGTAAATAAGTTGTAATCCGAATAGCTTCTACATACCTCAAGATTAGGCCACTGTAACATTTCTTCTGCTAGTAATCTGAGGGCCACACGGTTCTTTGGGATCCTTCCCTCGTGAACCTACAAGCAAGACCAATTTAGGAAAATCAAATTTACGAAGTGAAAACCAAAAATAGTTATATTAGAAAAGATGAAAATCTCATATGAATAACAGGACAACTCAAGCCAACATGTGACAGAAGAATTTTTTGTAAAAATTTGAAGCTCACTCCCAAATTAATTATCTCAGTTGGATGTCTTTGTAAAACTAAAGATTAGCAAAAACATAACTAAAAGAGAGAAATGACAAAGATCACTTTAAGATTTATCTTCCCTATTCACTATTTTAAATATAATCATTCTAAATTTTGCAAGTATTAAAGTAGACAAACATATTTGTTTTGGAAGCATCTTATCTTGGACATACTTCTTCAAGAGCCTCAGCAAGATCCTCCCTTGTCACTTCATCATCATCTATACCTAGTAATCTTTTGCGCTCAGCTTCTCTAAGATCCTCAATCATGACCGTCAATTTAATCTGAAACAGTACCAATGGCATGGTATAAAAATGGTATAAAAATGTACTTATGAAGTAATCAAGAGAGGAATGAGCAAAATTGAATTTACAGCTTAACTAGTGAAGGCTATATGTACAGCTATCATCGACAAAACTATGTTCCATTTTTAAAAAAGTATGTCAAAACATTAACTAGATTTAAGAATTATTAATATTGTTACAACTTCTGATCAGATGAAAAATGTCAAAGCCCTATTATAAGATTCAGCTTTTGGAACACACCAAAAAGAGCTCAACAGTTCTATATTTGTGCCAAAGTCAAAATCTCACAAATTAAGATCAAAGATTGACCAAACCATGTGAATCTGTGTATTTACTGTAGGCAATACAGTAATACATATTGTATAACCTAAAAAAGGTTATATTTATTTTTATAAACACGTATAAATACATAACTTGTATAAATACGAGTGTCATACAAATCCATAAAGCTCACGTGCAATGCGCATGCTCCTCTGCTAACGATACAAGATATTCAGATATGGCAACCCCATATTCAGATATGGAGAGGAGTTGGTTTAATGGTGGCTCAACTCGTATTTACACTAGTTCTGTCATGATCAAGAATCCTAAGTAAATGTCTAAAACTAAGTAAAATGATCTGATTATCAAATCTTATACTATTGATGAAGCTGAAAAAGCAGAACCCAACATCATTTGCTAGTTTCTTTGAGCCATTTTAGGAGACTCAATATCAGTGATTGAATTAGTAAACTTCATAGCTTCGTGAATTCAAATTTTGATGGAAAAAAATTACGGCTGCTTTCTAGACAAATAGACCACTAATATTTCGTATTTAGAGTAGAGACACTAACAGTTTAATCATGATGAATGATACTACATTTAAACAATACCATTTGCAAGTTTCTTATACTACATTTAAATATATCCAAAAGTATCTTCGAGATATCCGTAATTTTTCAAATTCAAAATCAGAATTGCTCAAATTAGAATGCTGGAAATGAAGTAGCAGATATCTGATACACGTATTACGAGCACAAATTATTCCAATAAAAATCATCATTCAGTAGATTAAAGCAGAGAAACAAAAATAAAGAATGAAAAGGGAATCCAAAAGCACTGACTGACCTCCCCAAACATCATGTCCCTGTTCTTCTTGAGAACCTCCAACACCTACAAATTAACCCAAAATAAAATAAAATAAAATTCAACCCAAAACCCAAAAAAAGATCCCCAAAACGAAGCATTTCAATTACTCTGTTGATCTGTGCCATGTACTCCAAGTCCTCCGGACTCGCCTCCACCTCCTCCTCTTCCCCCTCAACAGCTCTCACCTCCGCCGTCTCCTCTCTCCCGGCGAGAAGCGGGACACCGAGGCGGCGACGGAGACGGATGCGAGGGGTGGAGGAGGAGGGAAGGGGAAGGGGAGTGAGGCGGTGGTGGTGGTGGTGGAGAAGTGGAGGTTTTATTGGGAGGAAGTGGAGCTGCAAAGCCATTTGTGGTCAAGGTGGGGGTTTTAATGGCGGATGGAGTGGTGGAGTTGGAGAAGAGTGGATGGCTGTTCACCGTATCTGATATTCTGAATATCTTCTATGGTTAGTAGAGAAGCATGATCGTTGCACGTGACTACGTTTCACTTCGTAATCAGTCAATCGGTCGTGTTTACATTTCGTGTCTAACAATCGTGTATTTTCATACATGTTATATTTACCGTATTTTGAAATATATATACTTTTTTAAGATTGTTTGCGGTTAAATACAATGATATATTGATGGTTCATATCTTTAGAAGTCTTAATAGCTATTTTCATGTTAAAAATAATGGGTTTGACAACAAAATATCCTTAGACCATCACTAACCATGACCTGGACGACCTGGTCATCAACTCTCTCTCTCTTCAAAATCAGCTTTCTCTTTCCTCAACCCACATTCTTCTCTTTCCTACACTATTCATCTCTTAACCACAACCCACAACAACCTACCTCTCTCATCCACATCATTTCGGGGTCCATTTTGATAAAAATTTAAAAAATATAAAAAAAATTCTAAAAAATCAAAACAATTATAAAACGTATTTTCGGAAAAAAAAATTTAAAAAAAACTCAAACAAAAAATTAAAAAAATCAAAACAAAAACAAAAAAAATTCAAAAAATCAAAATATAATAAAATATTTGATGACCGGGTCGTCGACCCGGTCGTTCAAACGACCGGGTCGACGACCCGATCATCTGCAACCGAAGTTTTTTCTGCTAAAAAAATAATTTTTTATTCACGACCTTCGGACGACCTTCGGATGACCGAAGTTCTTCTGCGTTAAGGGATGCTCTTAACGTCTCTATTTCGTGTAAATCATTTATTTTTCCCGTGTAAGTCGTGTCTAATCGTGTCGTTTTATATCATGTGTTTTTTAAAGCAAAATAAAATTTTATTTATTAATTGGTGTATGTGAACACATAGTTGAAGATACAAAAGATTATCAAGGAACTAAGATCATCCGCAGCAATGACCTAGGTCATCCTCTCTCTCTTTTTTCTCTCTCTGTCACGTCATCATGACCTAACCACTTAGACAATCCGTAACCATGACCTCCACGACCTAGTCATCAGTTTTCTCTCTCGCATCCACATTAGCTTCCTTTCTCATCCACATCAGTTTTCTCTCTCCCCAATTCACTTTCTTCTTTTCCTACACTATTCACTTCTTAACCACGATCCACCACAACTCATCTCTCTCCTCCACATCATTTCGGGGTCAATCTTGGAAAAAATTCTAAAAAATCAAAAAACAATTAGAAAACATATTTTAAAAAAAGATTAAAACTAATTTTAAAACAAAAAAACAAAAAAAAGTTTGAAAAACGTGCTAAAAGAGACGACCAGGTTGACGACCCGACCAGGTCGTCACGACCGAGCCGTCGCTCCCTGGTGAGGGGCGACGACCGGGTCGTCGGGGTCGTCCTAGATGGGCAACCCCCGTTAATAGTTCTCTTTATTTCTCTATTATTGACACGTGTTCTCTACGTCTTTATGCATTGCCTCCTGGTGTTGTGCAAATAACCTATCCTTGGGAGTTTGTGGAAGCGGGATGGACCTCATGAATTCTGCCCACTGCGGGTAGATATCACCTGTAAGATAATATCTCATATCATATTGACAATCATTCATCTCGTACTAGACAGGAGGCGCACGTCCTTTGAACACGTCATTAAAAAAAGAGATCGTTGAAGTACGTTGATATCTTTACTTGGGTCGGGAATGCCAAAAAACTATGCGATATCCAAAGGTCGTACGACGCTAGGCCCTCTAACACAATTGTTGTTTTGCCGCTCCGACCTTTGTATTGTCCCTTCTAAGCTACTGGACAAATTTTCCACTCCTAGTGCATACAATCGATGCTCCACATCATGCCCGGAAAGCCACGTTGCGCACCAACGTGAAGTAGTCTTGCCATGTCTTCTGGAGTGGGTCTTCTCAGGTATTCAGCATCGAAGTTGGCTATCACTCCTTCTACGAACTTCTGGAGAGTCATCCTTGTCGTCGCCTCACTAAGGTGTAGGTACTCGTCAACGGCATCGCCTACAACGTTGTTGGCTAACATTCGCAGATGTGCAGTGGTTTTTTGTAGTCTTGATATGCTCATTCGACCCGCCGCATCTACTCTTGGTTGAAAGAAGACGTCAAAATTCTCAATGGCACCCGTGATACGCAGAAATACATGCTTCCTTATTCTGAATCTTCTTCTGAAAATACGAGGACCATACACAGGATTTTCAGCAAAATAATCAGAAATAAGATAACGGTAACCTTCTTCCCGATCTCTATCGGGGTTTTGGGTCGTAGCACGTCGTCACCTTGGAGCCTCACGACTCCGCCCACGAGTCACCCCACGCTCAAGCTCTTCTAGTGCTTCTGTGCTTACTTGCCTCCAAAGCTCGTCAAAGGCATCGTCAGAGGAGGAGGAGGAGGAGGAGTAGGTCGCTCGGTATCTCAAATTAGAGTTCATTGAATTAGATATGTTTGACGAGATATGCTTTACCACTTCCTTACTTATAATATCGATCTGAGAATCTACAGTACGCTCGTGATGCCTTATCTTGTCAATCTGACAATCAACAGTACGCACGTGATGACTTATCTTGTCGGATTGACAATCTATAGTACGCGCGTGATACCTTTACTCTGACCGAATTCAAATCTTGTCTGGGAATATAATTATCTTCAAAACATTTTGGGAAATATAATTATCTTCCTTTGAATTTCTTTTAAGTAAAATTCAATAAATACTCACTAATTTACAAAATAATACTCCAAATCATAACCGTAAACCTGATTATTATCAAAATATAAAATACAACTACTTAACCCCTAATTATTTATCAATATATAAACCCTTAATTATTAAAACAAAACCAAAAAAAAAAACAAAACAAAACCAAAACCAAAACAAAATCAAAACAAAACAAAATTCCAGCCAAACGGGTTGTGCCAAGTGGCACGACCCGGTCGTGCCACGACCGGGTCAGTCATCCGTGGTCGTGTGGGGTCATCCACGGGGGATGACCCTGTTAAGGGTGCTCTAAGGAAAGGCATTTTGTGCTGAAACTAAGCAAATTACAAAATTAGTTTGTCTACGGAACAAAATTAGTGTGTTACTTATGTCATATCAATTTCTTCATAAATTATCATAACTAACCTATACAACAACAAAATCAATTTTCTGTATCTAATCGTGTTATTGTTTTTTGTTGTGTAAAAAACTGATTGGCCCATTTCAAGAACGAGACGTTAGAGTTGTAATTGGAAAAGGAAAATGATTGTTGGAGGTGCGCCCTTCACCTTCCCTCTCGCTCCGGTCGACCGTCCGACCATTCCGGCTGCCAAACTCCCATTTTTCTTCCATCTCTCGAACCCCCTTGCCTTCCTACACCCATTCCAGACGTCTCCCACTTCTCTTCTCCTATAGGTCGCTCAAAGATGTCCATATCCAAGAAACGTACTACTCCAGAGGTGGTTACCGAGCGTCGCACCAAGAAGAAACAAGACTCTCAACTCTCGTCCTCTCGTACTCTGGCTCCTCCGGTTCAACATTTGCTTCAATTCTTTCCGGTTGATGATGACGCTAAAAAGGCGTGGGATGAAGTCTTCTCGGTTGCTAACTTCATCCCGTGTAGCAAGGTTGAGGTAGCCGACTTTGAAACTTGTCTTTATAATCCTTTTTAGATGCAAACAAACTCACTTTCTCTCACACTATTCTTGCATGTAAACCCTATTATCCTTTTTTTGTGCAACAATTTTATTGCAATCTTAGAAAAGTCCCTCATAGGCATGTCTTAACTACCTTAATCAATGAGATTGAATATAGGATCACACCCAAATTGTTGTCTATAACTCTAGGTTTTGAGTTGAGGGGAATAAATATTTATCGTGACTTTCCTCAAGGTGCTCTACCCCATACCAATATAGAGAAAATTGTTGATGAGTTATATGTCATTCCTCCTCCTCGGGTAAACGGTCGTTTCAAACACAATGCTTCTCTTTTACACCCTCTACCCAGGATTCTTTCCCAAATCGTATCTTACAACCTCTATCTAAATTTTGGTCACCGTAATGAGGTATCTAATTTGGCTTTTACGTGCATCTATTGCATTTATAAGAAAGTTTTGGTAGATTGGCCTAGTTTCATGATCTCGCACATGTGTCATCGTTGCGGATCGTATCTTCCCTACCCGATGTGGCTTTCTGTGCAATTTGAAAATGGAATATCGATGTCGATGCTTTTCCCTCTTTGGTCTACAAATTTCCTTTCTGTAAGACCGCCCTTTCCAAAATGAAATCCATTCCTCTTCCTTCGCCCCTCATTCCTCTGCTGAGGTCTCTGCTGAAAATTCCGAAGAAGAAGAAGAAGAGGTATCTGAAGATCCGAGGTGGATGCCTCGTTCTGTCCCTCGTGATTCTAGCTCTTGATGGGGTGAGGGAGACTCCGCTGCATGGTCTCAAGGGCAGTGGTCCTCTTCCACTTCCATTGATCTTCATCGATTTTCAGCAACTATCTGATCAGGTTCATGCTTTTGAGGCCTCCACTTCTGCTCGGTTTGATGCATTTGAGGTGTCTTCTACTGCTCATATAGATGCGTTTGAGCCCTCCACATCTGCTCAGCTCGGTCGTATTGAAGCTTCTCTTGATTCTCTCTCCTCGCTGCTGCGTGATCAGAGGCTTGGGTGATTCAGTGTTGGTTTTGTGGAGCGTGTGTGTTGTTTTCTTTGAACTTCGGTTTATGATGTTGTTGCTTCAAACATTTGCTTATTGTTGTATTTTGCTTTGAACCTATTGTACTATTTGCTTTCAAAGTTGCCTTTGATGTTTGTTTTGGATTCTAAGTTGAATGCATGGTATATTGTTGTCTCTCCTTTTTTGGCTTAATATTTTTGCTTCTGTTACTCTATCTTATGATTATGCTTAAATTGTTTATCATATTGTCTCATGAGACTTTTTGATTATACCATAGATGGAGAAATAAATACATGCTTATAGATAGGGGGAGCTTTAGATATTGATTGTTAATGATAAAAAAATTAAATTTAAACATGTATTTAGATTGATAAATTATCACAAAAAATGGGGAGATTGTTGGCTTTTTAGCTAATAATCGTTAATCCATTTTGATAATTAATCAACATATCAATAAAAACATGTATCAATTAAAATATCATTACTTGCATATACGTGTATTATCTACCATTTCAGGAATCAAGTTTGAGTTGAATTAAAGATGAAGATTGAAGCGTAGCTAGGTTTAAATTCCATGTATTTAGGTTACAAAAGTAACTTGACACTTGAAATCTTTGATTCGTTGCATTGCATAACACTTAGAATACCTATAGAAGTCTCACACAACATTACAACTATCTTAGACTTCAATAGAAAATCATCGAAACTCATTTGAATATTAGAGCAGGAAATCTGCACTCAAACGGTCGACCGGTAGAACCATTTGGTTCGACCGAATTTCAACAGACCTTCCCGGGATACTTAATCTGTCCAAAACGGTCAACCAATATACATTTCCCGTTCGACCGTGCCTTCTATTTGGTTTGCCTATCTGAAATCGGTCGACCGAATTATACATTTTGTTCGACCGTTTCTTCAATCCTCTTTGACTGTCTGAAATCAGTCGACCGAAACACTTGTTTTGTTCGACCGTCTCACCTTGTCGAGTGATAGGAATTAGTTTATCCTAAACAAATCCTTCAAACTATTAGTTGTCGACACGTGTCCAGTTAGTGAGACCTTAGTCGACCGAAACTTCGTATTCGTTCGACCGATTGTATTTCCGTATTTGTATTAAATATGACCGTTATTACTCCAATGGTCATATACACATTTTCTCAACTAACCATATTTTGGATTTGGTCTTCCGGTCGACCGAATGCTCCTTAACGGTCGATCGAGTCTTGATTACTTCCCAGACCCATTCTTACTAGGCATTTTTGGTCGAACCATCAACTCATTCCGTTCGACCGATTACACTTGTTTTATTCCTGTCTAAAATCCAACATGACAAACGGTCGACCTAAACGCTACTCACGGTCGACCGATACTTATATCTTTTCCAGATCTTGCCTTATTGTTCATTTTCGGTCAAACTGGTATTCTAAATCGTTCGACCGATCACTTAAGTTCTAGCCAAATTGGATCAACAGTTTGCGTCTTCGCTCGACCGAACCTTGCACTGTTTCATTCCAGTCGACCGTGTTACACGATCCGGTCGACCGTTCGTCTCCAGAAATGTGTCCTGTCACTTCCTGAATTGTGTTTTCTTGCACATCTTTTCACCATTTCAATCCCAATGGATAGAACTAGTTTAGAGCTTATAAATAGAGTTGAGAACACTCATACAAGGTTACCCAATCTTTGTCCAAGTTCAAATCTCATTACTACTCTCAATTTGCTTTAAACACTTGTGCTCACATCTTCTCACTTGAAATCACCATCCTTTGATTGCATCATTCATTTCAAGTGCTCAAGATTAGTTGCTGAAGTATTAGTCTTCAGGAGTTGTACAAAGCTTCCAAAGTGAAGCTTTTCTCGGATTGTAAGAATGTGGTCCAAGCTAGGCGAGGGTGTTCGCAAAGCTTGTGGTGTAAAGGCGTGATCTCGGCCCACAACGGAGATCGGATTAGTGGAGGACGCAAAGTTGCTCGAGTAAGAGCAATTCGTAAGAGAGGACTAGGATTCAGTGGTTGGATCCAAACCCTTATACTTTTGGAGTTGCGGTTTGTTGTTCTCTCTTTCATATTCATTGTCTTCTCTTTTAATTTGGCATAGTTCCTTTAAAAACCTTAATTAGTGTATTCACCCCCCCCCCCCTTTAGACTAAGTTTAGGGGCTAGTAGATCCTACAGTCGGGACCCAAGTGTCTTTGAGTATGCTGAGCGAGGTAGTGGTCGGTCTTCCAGTAGTAGGAGCAGTGGTCGTGGTCGGTCTTTCAATTCGTCTCGATCGTCCGTAACCACGGGCGCATGATCTGGTATGACGATATGTTTGTTGTTACTATTATTACTTAGTTATTTGTTGTTATTCATATATATACTGAATTGCTATTTTTCCATCTTATAGTGTCCGGACGGATTGACGTCGATAACTTCTCATATGTTGATAGACTGTCAGGAATCAGTTTACCATTTCTAGAGAGGTGGAATGACGTACGTGTTGATGGCAACTTTGGATTTCGATGTGTTGGCGATGTCTTCCATGGTGGTCAAGACAATTGGTTGTACGTCCGTAGTGCGATTTCTAATGAGATAGGTGTACATCCTATTTATGAGAATGTCTATTACGGCAATGTGGTACAAGCTCGTCAACGAATTGATTGGGGCGGTGGACCTTGTGGCGAGGATCATTATATGGAGGTTTGGTCCGACTTGTTCCCGATTGCAAATTTTTACAAGTGCGCAGTTATGTATTTCTCAGTGGGAACGGATGGTTCGTTGTACCCGTGTCTTACTGTGCTACCTTGGGAGAGTCCGTCTGACATGACGAGGCCAGTCAGAGAGTTGGGCATTGCTTATTTAGGGACTTACAGGCATTTTATTTGCTTGGAATTAACCAAGGGATTCCCAGTACCTCCTATAGCGACCCTGTGGTTTCAAATGCGAGATGAGAGTGTTGCTGGATGGGAGGCAGAGTACGAAAGTAGAAGGGCGTACTAGGATTGGTTACGTAGTATATTTTGATTGTAATTTGTAATGCATTTGTAATATATAATATATCGTGTATTTGTATTTATATCGTGTTGTTTTTTATCATATTTTACATTTAAATTACATTACATATACCAAACAGGTCTACAATATGCTCGTGAGAAATAAATAATAAAAGTACAACAGATAAACAAATAAGGAGAAAATATGTTCGTCAAAATAAATAATACGAGTACAACAGATAAGCAAATACCAACAAATGTAGTAACATTTCAACATATAATAAAATAAATAATGTGCAAGCTAACTACAACTCATCATCTGAATCCTGGTCTGAAATGCCCAACTGACTGTGCCACACCTCAACGAGGTCGTCCAAATCTGTACATGCAGCTCTCGTCTCCTCGTTTGGCATCTGGTCTCTATATCGCAAGAACGGTTGCGTAACCTGTATCGCCCTACTCATCCATTTTATGTAACATAAAAATTAGTGTACATTAACAATAAAAACAAAATATACATTACAAATAAAAAATAAATTAGATAAACTTACCGCATCGCCACATGTCCTATCTAGTGGTCTCTCCGGTCTCGAAATGGTACCACGAACGATAACGGGATGTGAGCATCTATCAAACCACTGCAAATAATCTGCATCACAAGTGGAGGGATCGCAACTATGCCTCAGATAGTCCAGGTGAAATCGTCCTACTCTCGGAAATGTCCTTCAAACCGATTCCGCGCTCGAAGCGTTGTGCCTGACGTCGTACGTCGTCGCAATCGCAGACTGTACTGCATGCTCTGGTGGTCGTCCCCGTCTGCAACAGTCGTCCACAGCGTCTATGCTAACAGTACCGCCACTCCACAATGAGTTATCCCACCCAAGACCATCGAGGCTCACCCTGAGCAACTCTGATACATACATCTTTAGCTCAGACGTCGGTGCCTGAGCACTGACCATACGACCCTCAACAGGAATGCACAGAATCTGGAAGACGTCATGCAACATGATCGTCATCTCTCCAAAAGGCAAGTGGAAAGTGTTGGTGTCAGGTTGTCATCGCTCCACGAAGGCCGAAATCAACGCCATGTCAAGGCAAGAGAACATGTTGTACGACAAGTGACTCAATCCACTATCACTAATGGTCGCTTTCATATTATCAGTCATCATTGAACGTCAAGCCTACAATGTCGTACAGGATCTGTGCCGATTATGGCACTTCAAAACCTTCCGATCCTTGCCCGCCCAAATACGTCTAGAGATGTGGCCTCCGAAACTCGGAATTGTAGGATCGTATGGGTTATGGGTCCACAATACTAATCACAATTAATCCTAATTGCCTACTCATTTGATCTATCAAAGATATGTGCAGCGGAATTTAAACTAAACAAGAAAGTAAAAGGAAGATAATGCAAACCACGATGGACACGGGGGTTTTACAGAGGTTCGGCCACCGCCTACGTCCTCTCTTGCATGCTTCGCTCGACATTTTGAGTTCCGCTCATGACTTCACTATCCACTCCCCGTTCCGGGCCGGAAGAGAACGCCTTTTACAAATCAAGCACCGCGAACACCCTCGCTTGCTTGACTTTCTTCTCTCACAATCCGAGAGGAACACTTCGGGCTTTCACCGAAGTCCTTGCTTCTTCACAAACGAAAACTTGAGTGGAATACACTCTCTAACTTGAGCACACTTAGCTTATGTTGTGGAATTGATCTTAAGTGTGGAAATTGGAGGCTTGGAGTGTTTTGGGATTCTCTCTAACGTATTGGACAAGTAGTAGTGGGAGAGTTGTGTAAAAATGTGTTTTACAACTCTTTATATTGGCATTAGAGAGAATAAATCCGTTGGGGTTGATTGGGTGAGTGTTGGTGTAGGATACACAAAACAGAAACTCACAGGACCCAATTCTGAGTTAATTCGGTCGACCGGATCGGTCTGAACGGTCGATCGTTTGGCAGTCTTGAACTCTGTTCGGTCGACCGGTTAGGTAACGGTCGACCGCCCAACGCTACGACTTAGGTACACTTAAGTGAACGGTCGAACTCCAAAAAGGGTTCGGTCGACCGATTTGCACCAGACACTTTGGGGTTGACAAACAATGATCAATTCGGTCGACCGAGCTAAGGTCTAGCGGTCGACCGAATTTGTCCAGGAGATTCGGGTTTGTCAAGAGACAGATATTCGGTCGACCGATCAAGGTCCTCGGTCGACCGATACATGAAATGTATTTGGGGTATATTTGGTTAATACGAATACGACCGTTAGGTATAATACGACAAAATAAACGGTCGGAAAAATAAGTTCATACGGTTGACCGAAAGGGCATATACGGTCGACCGAAATTGGGCAGTGAAAACATAAACAAGATAATTGATCACTCGGTCGACCGAACGGTCTGTTACGGTCGACCAAATGTGGGCAGACTGTTAGGGTTCAGGTTTAGTGTTTTCCGGTCTAAATTTGGGTGATCTATTGAAGTCCAAATTATGTGAAAAATCGTGTGTGGCTTCTATAAGGAACCTAGTGTGTGTTTAAGTAGTTTTTAGCTCAAGTATGCTCAATTTACACATGTTCCTAAGACTCAACGAAAATACAAAATACATGTCTTCAAAAGAGTTTGATTACATGTCTTGACTTGATTTTCCTTTCTTCCTTGAGTCTTGATCACCTGTAGAGGTTAGCACAAAGAAATATATGTGCAATGAAACATGTGTGCTACTCTACATGATCATAATTAAGATTAGGTTGATTAAATTATCAAAACATAGATTAAGGCCAAAAGCCACCAGGAATGACACTGCCATCTAGAGGACCACCGGACATCATACCCATCACGATTCAAGAATCGTCCTCAACCCTCTTCTTCTTCTTAGCTCGGGTTTCTGTAGTGCACGAACGCGAATCACAGGTCACAAATTGGCCACCTCGACCCTTCCTAATGACCCACTCAGCCGAAGGACTACAATGTCGCCCCCGTCCTCGACCATACTGCTATCTCGCCTCCTCCTGCGGCTCCAAGTCATACTGACCTACATCGTCACTCTTGTCGTGACTCCCCTCCTCATCTGAATCATCCTCATCGTCGAAATAATCCTCAGGTGTCTGACGACGACGTAAAATATCTCTCTCTCCTAACTAAAGTAGAAATACCCCGTCTACGTGGATGACGGGGACTGACTCATCTGCTAAACTATGTACAACGCATAATGGAATTGATTTCCATTTTCCTCCACGGTAACCCAATGACTATTAATTCAATTTTAAAAATAAAATTTTGTTAATGGATTTACAAATTGATCGTGAAACTAATTATAATGATTAATCAATTTAACTAATTACTAAACTATTTTAACTAATTACTATACTAATTTAATTAATTATTAACTTAATAATCAATTTATTTAGCAATTATCACAAATTTTAATCAATTTAAATTTTAAAAAAAATCTGAAAAAAGGGAGGGGCGTCTGACGGAGCCCCCTTGGGGAGGCGTCTGACAAAGCCGCCTCCCCAAGGGGGAGGGGGGCTCCGGCGGGCGCCCCTAGTTGCGGTCGGGCGTCTCCCACGAACGCCCAACCCAAAAAAAAATTAAAATATACAAAAACTTATTAAGGCATTTTAACGGATTCGAGTAGATCGGGGCGTCCGCTGGCTCTTTTCCAGGCCTCCGAGACATGTTTTTGGGTGAATATGAGTGTAATATGAAGAGAGAGTATTGTTAGGAGAGTGAAATGAACAGTTATATAGTAGTTGAAATGACAGAATGACAAAATAGTAATTGGTTGGGACGATTTAAGTAATTTTCCGACGATGAATAGCAGTTCAGTTTAACTATCACTTGAGGATAACATATTTTTTTTAAGATTTATGAGTTTTCTACGTAAGATTGAAGTTTGCATAACCCATCCAAACTTCTGTTACCATTGATTTTGGGAGTTTCTAAAAACGGACTTCGTGCAAATTTTCGATTGACTATCAAATTGTGAGCTTGAACGAATTAATCGAGGAATTTCAAAACGCCAATAACACTTAAAGTACATGAATCCCCAAAAAGGATATAGTTGAGAGAGTTCAGGACCTTAGACCAATTAGTTGGCTTAATACAACACATAAGTTAATCTCTAAGACTTCGGCCTCAAGATTGAAACCAAAGCTTTCATCTGTAATCGAAATTGCTCAGAGTGCCTTTATTCAAGGGAAATAGTTCCCAGACAGCCATATTGTAGAATAAGAGACTATTAATTACATGGTCAAATCTAGGACAAAGAGTATTGTTTTTAAGAGCATCCGCAACCATAATCTTAAAAAAAATATCATCTCAATTTCTCTTTCTGCCACATCAATTTTTCTACTTCACATCATTTATCTACAATTTTTCCTCTTTCATCTTCCAAACCACGATTTTTTTAAAAGATCGTGTTGTCAAATCATTTTTTTCCTTTTCCTCCAACTCATTTCTTATCTTTTACAAGTTAATTAAATTAATAAATATATCATCATTTATGTATGAAAATCCAGAATTAAATCTCGAGAAAATAGAAATTTTGATACAATTTTTAAATTTTTTATTTAAAAATAATAATTGTTTGACAAATGGGGGTAAAATAATCTATTTATTAACTGCAAAATAGAAAATCGAGAATAAAATCTACGGAAAAAAGAAAATCCAAAATTAAATCTCCTGAAAATAGAAAATTGAGAATATAGTGAGTTGGAAAGTTGTGGTTGAAATAATAAAAACCCTTAAAAAATGGGAATTGAGAATGAATTTTTTAAGATCTTTGAAAATATTATTGTTTGAAAGGTATAATACGAGAATATAACCGTTACAACATTGATAATCGTCATGTTTGAGTTAACCACCAAAATTTATATTACAATATGGGTGTCTATTCGTAGAACATTAGGAGATAAGAATTATAATGATTTTTTTTTAAATATTACTTTTATTTTCTAAGATATCTTTATTTTAAAACAATAAAATCACTCTTTTTATTTACATGAATTCCCATCATTGTTGAAAGAATCACACAATCCACACCACTCACTGCGCAGATCGTATGTATCTTGCATTAAAGGGGAAATGTTTTTTTGGCCGCGGTGCGTCTGGGACGCCGTCTGACGTGGTCAATCTAGTCAGCAAATACCAAATAATAATTAAATCACATATTATTATTTTTTTGTGTCACATCATACACACGCGGAACTATGTGACATTTGGTTTCTATCATACATATATCCTCAAAACCTTTCATTATCCCCCCAAATCTTTCATTCTCCATCATTTTCTCCCAATGGAAGACGGGATCAATAAGACAGATGTCGAGGAGATGACGCGGGAATGAGTCTTGAGGAGGTTGGGACGCCGACGACGTTGGTTAGGACGTCACGGTGTAGTTGGTCGGTGAGGAAGAGGAGGAAGTGGTTGGCGTTGAAGTCTTTCTCGAGACGAGGAGGAGGAGGAATGTGGTTTTTTGTAGCTGATTTAAGTTTTTTGTATGATGTTTTTGGGGGAAAGTTTGGTTTTCGTGGCTGATTTAAAGTTTTTGGTTTTATTATGTGATGGATTGATCTTGGTTTTTTTGGAAACGTGGTTCTTTGTAGCTGATTTGAGTTTTTTTGTGTTGAGTTTTTGCGGATGAGGAAGAATGTGGTTCTATGATTAACATCATTTCATGCTTATATTTGTATCTTATATCCATTATCTTTCACCTAAACAATGCTACGTGACGAGTTTTATGTTTGAATTTCAGAAATAAATAGGTTTGAAGAGAAGAAGCATAAAAGGACCCAAAAACAAGGAAAATGACTGAATTGTGAGACCTGGGGACTAAGATGCAAAGGAGAAGGACCTGAACGTAAGACCAAAGGACCAAAGAGCAAAACAGAAAACTCCACACCATCATGGGGAGTATTTGGACAATTCTATTCGGGTCGGAGCTCTAACAAGTGAAGTAGATGCATCAAAGACCAACAAAGACATTCAGAAAAGCCCAGATTAAAATCCAGCCTGATCCGGACAATATAGACCGCCAATTGGTTGTCCAAGACCGCTAATTGGCGGTCTGTTTTGGCCGAAATCCGCTAAGATTTTGGTGGGTCGCGTATTAGTGTGTATTAGTCCATTTCTGGTATTTGTTTAGTCTCACATCGGAGGATTGTCCCAGATTGCCTTTTTCTATGGCTATAAATAGAACTCTTCACCTTCCATTGTAATCACTTCACATTTTGAGTGGCTATTCTTCCTACTAGAAGTGAGGCCTTGAAGCACACACTAAATTAGGCGGATGCTACTTGAATTGTGAGTCATTTTAATAAAAGTTTCTTTATTATGTTGTTTGTTTCATTAATTTCATTTCATTAATTTCATTTCATTTCTTCGCGTTATCCTTCAACGCGAAAGAAATCATCCTCAACCGGACTGAATCCTCGTCAAGTTGTTGAAGCTTGAACATAGAGTATACTTCCTCGAATTCGTGTATAAAAACATACGAATCCTCCTTATTGGCAGTAAAGGTTGGAAGCATGCTCACATATTGAGGTTTCAGCTCATAGTTGTTCGCGCGAGCAGGGGGAAGAACTATGCAAGAAGGTTTCACGACCCGAACAGGATGGGTCCGCTCCCACAAAGTCATCGGTTTATCCTGTCGAGCTAAAGGTGGTGGTGCACCAAGAACTCGATCCTGACCGAATCTCTCTTCCTCTCGAGTCAGAGGAGGAGGAGAAGGAGGTCTACGTGGAGGTGGAAACGGACCGAGGTAATCCATGTATGGAACCCGGTCTCCCCTGTCACCACGAGACGACTCGGCCTCCTCCTCCAAAGGAGCACGAGGCGGAGATGGTCGATCACTAAGACCGTCCATCTCAGAAAAATACACTCTCTCTAGTCGAGCGCTCTCACCAGAACAAGCCCAACCTCACATAAAAATGCTCGACTCAACTCTAAAAACACACAACAGGAGGTGTACTCAGAGGAGGAGACTACTCATATAGAATAGATGAGGAGATGACTCAAATGAGGAGGGAAGAATCCTTAGATCTAGCGTGGGTAATGGGATCAGGTAGAAGCCTAACTAGCAAGCACGACTCAAACAACTTAAGGCTATGGGTCCTTAGGCTAGACGACGCCTAACTTCGAGGTCACTAGCCTCGACACGCCTCACCTCCCTACAACGAGGACCACAATGCCCAGCAAGTGATACCAGATCCGGAGATCGAATACCTCCTAGTATCGACAAGGTAGGCAACGCCGATCAGGTCATGACGGTCTCAACTAGATTACTCTCCTAGTGTGTCTGCAATCCTTAGGGTCAATGTCTACTTGCTTTTAGTTAAGGCTTGATTAAGAGTGATTTTTGAGGCCAAGGAAAGGGTGATGAAACCCCCCACCTTATCTTTTATGGGACAACCCCTCCTTAGTAGTGTTTTGATCCTAGATCTAGCAATCAATCGCTCCAATAAAAACGCTCAACTCACTCTTGTCCTGATGTAACTCCTACTAACTAATGCATGGGCATACAAGATGCACGAATGAGTGTAGGAAATGCGTACCTCACGCCAGCGCTCAACAACTGAAGATAAAGCTAAAAGAAAAGACGACTATATGCCTAAGTCAAGTTCATGATGCGTGACCTAAACAAATAAGAATGTCTAATCTTTTTCTTTGGATTTTAAGGCCAAGTTGATTAATGGGGATTGGTTTAATGATCTAGGGGCAAACTAGAAGTCACAACATGCAAAATAGTGCTCCCAGATGACAAAAATGAAAGAACCAGCTACCAGAAGAAAATTGAGAGCAAGACACGCTCACCAGGCCGCCAATTGGCGGTCGCAGACCGCTGATTGGCGGTCCCTGTTGATGCTCAGGTGCTCCAACTCCTCCAGTAGCCTCCCCGTGAGCTCTAGGATCCCTGAAACTAAGAAAAGCTGAAAACAAAAAATTAAAAACCACTCGAATCGTCCAAACCAAAGACTGGACAGGGCACCTCCCTGACAACGGCGCCAAAAACTTGATTGATCATTTTATATTAAACCGCAAGTGCACTGCCGCGTTGAAGTGGTGGCAAATACGGGTCGTCCACAGGGAGGTGTGTCGATGTTTGGTTTGTGCAAAGGCGAGTGGGAAAGAAAGGGAAGAAAGATGGATTACACTACACTACACTAATCTAAACTAGTAAACTAGCAAAGCTGAAATGAAATCACCAAACAAACTATGCTAAACAACTAATGAGGAAGATAAAAACTCAGGAATGAAAACCCCTAAGGGGTGGAGTGTATGTGTGTTCACATGAAATAAGTGTGGTGGTGAATGCATGCATGCAAGAAGCTCAAGTTAGTTAGTGTTTGTTAATGCATAAGAGATACCTAATGGCGAAACCTATCATTTACAACACTAACTTAGGTGTTAATATGAGCATTGCAAGGTTGTTATTAAGAACATACAAGCATAGGAAGTACCTAACTATGGCAGAAACCATCAAGTAAAGTTCTTATTAATTCAAGCAAGCATACTAATATTTCTCACAAACAATTATATCTAGCATTCATACCATCTACATAACATGTACACACATCTACTCTACCCCCAAAAGGGGATGGAACTACTCACACATATTTAAACTAACTACTTCAACAAAATGAAGCAATATACTGAAATGAAACTACACTAATCAAGCAAGAAATATTAAGGAAGCATAAACAAAACAAGCATCAAAGTAAGCACATTAAAGGAATTAACTAAGCAAGAAATAACATGCTAATGAAAACATCTATTATTAACTCACTCAGTTACAAGCAGCCCTTCCTCCACCAGAGTTTTGCTTCAAGGATTCACTCTTAGTAGGGAAGACGGCCACAAAGAGAGAGATAAGATACATGAGAGGAGGGAGAGTTCTATTTATAGTCATAGAAAAAGGTAGTCCAGGATAATCCCCCGATGTGGGACTAAACAAATACCAAAAATAACCTAAAAACAGTAATACACACGCTCCAGAAATCTCAGCGGATCCGGGAAGATCCGGACCGCCAATTGGCGGTCTACAGGATCCGGATCTCGCTCATTTTTGTTGTGGGCTTGTCTTGATGTATTTGTTGGTCATGGATGCATGTACTTCGCTTGTTGGAGCTCCGACCCGAATAGAATTGCCAAAATATTCCCCATGATGGTGTGGAGTTTTCTGTTTTGCTCTTTGGTCCTTCGGTCTTACGTTTAGGTCCTTCTCCCTTGCATCTTAGTCCCCATGTCTCACAATTAAGTCTTTTTCCCTGCTTTTGGGTCCTTTCATGGCTCTTCTCTTCAAACCTCTTCTGAAATTCAAATGTAAAATTTGTCACGTAGCATTGCTTAGGTGTAAGATAATGGATATAAGATACAAATGTGAGCATGAAATGATGTCAATCAAATGCTTTATATTTTGATTGTGTTGATAAAACATGAATGTATGCTTGCTTGTTTAGGATAGAACTTATAACTTGATGACTTTTGCCAAAATGATTAGATACCTCTCATGCTTGTTTAAGGTTCTGAAATAACCAGCTTGTGTATGTAAATGTTAATCAACTAGGATGGTGAATGGATTGATAGGTTTTGACATAACATTTAGACACTTCCTATGCATGATAACACTACCTTTATTTGTGCTTAAAGAATGTGTTCAATACCCACATCTTTGCATGTGTGCACTCACTCCACCCCTTAGGGGTTTTCTATTTCTGAATTCCAGCACTTATTTATTTCTTAGTTTAGTTTGGTAGTTCATCGTTTATTGCTTTCGTTTGCATTTCGTACTTCGTAGTGTGGTGTAGCGTAGAGTAGGATAATCAAACTCACTTCTCCAGTTTTTCGCCACTTGATTTCTGATAAACAAGAGGCTGCTCACCTCCCTGTGGACGACCCGTATTTACCACGTCTTCACCGACACCGTGCACTTGCGGTTTAATTAAAACGTTCAACAAGTTTTTGGCGTCGTTGCCGGGGAGGGGTCAGTCCAGACTCTTGTTTAGACGATTAGAGTGGATTTAATTTGTGTTTTGTAGTTTTTCTTTGTTTCAGGAGACTTGGAGTCGCCAGGAGAGGTAGCTGGAGAAATTTGGAGGCAACCTGAACACTTTGGACCGCCAATCAGCGGTTTGAGACCGCCAATTGGTGATCTGGTGAGCCATGTTTCCCTTCTCTTTTCTTCATCTTGTTTCCATAACTGATGTAGTGATCTGGGACTTGATTGGCATGTTTTGACTTATAGTTTGTTCCCAGATCAATAATCAAACCTCCTTTAAGCAACTTGGACCCTAAAACCCAAAGCAAAAGATTAGGCATTCTTTCTTGTGTAGGTCATGCATCATGTATGTGACTTAGGCATGTAGATTGTCTTTTATTTTAGCTTTATTTTCAGTTGCTGAGTGTTGGCGTGAGGTACGCACCTTCTACTCTCATTCATGCATTTCGTATGAACATGCATTAGTTAGTAGGAAGTGCATTGAAACAAGTGTGAGTTGAGCGTTTGTTTGGAGAGCTGATTGTTAGATTAAGACTCCAAAACGCTACTAAGGAGGGGTTGTCCCATAAAAGATAAGGTGGGGGATTTCATCACCCTTTCCTTCGCCCCAAAAACCACACTAATCAAGAGCCTAATTTTAAAATCAAGTAGACATTGACCCTAAGGATTTCGAGCGCATTAGGAAAGTGATCCGGTCCCGACCATCATGACCTAATCGGCGTTGCCGACTTTGTCGATTATAGGAGAGACAAGATCTCCGGATCTTGGCGCACTTGCTGGGCTTTGTGGTCCTCTTCGTAGGAGGTGAGGCATGTTGAGGCCGTGTGACCTCGCAGTTAGGCGTCGTCTAGCTGTAAGGACCTATAGCAACCTTAGGATTGCTTGAGCCTTGTTTGCTTGTGTGCTTCTACCTGTACCCATCCGCCATAGCTTAAGGACTTCTTCCCTTTTCTCCTGAGTCATTCTTTCTCTCCTGTGTCCTCCCGTCTTCTCGTCTACGTACATTCTTTGTTAAAAAAGATTTGGTTTGTGTGTGTGCACCTTTGTGCATGCTTTCGTGGGCACGAGACGAGAGTGGTCGTTTGACGAGGCGCGTTGTCAACCCTGCTTCGGTAGTCGACTTCTCGACACCTTCCTCCTCTCGTGTCGCACGTAGTCCGGGTTCAATGGCTGCTAATTTCCGCGAGGAGGAGCAGTTGCTGTACCCACCTATTCAACATGTTCTTCATGTTGTTGCTCCCATACCTCTACGTGATCGATGCTACCCGAACCATACTGCTCTGCCCTCATGCATCGTATTGCCAGAGGCAAATGGGAACCATTTTGAGGTTAAGCCTAAGTTTATTTCCATGCTCCCTCATTTCCCTGGGAAAGGTGACCCATACATCTTTCTCAGGGAATTTGAGGAGGTATGTGCTATGTTCAAGCTGCAACAACTTAGCACAGACTCCATCCATCTTTGGCTTGTCCCCTTTGCGCTGAAGGATGATGCCAAGAAGTGGTTGTACAGCAACCAGGCGAATTCCTCAAAAAGTATTTTCCAAATCATCAGATTCAAAAATTGTGGAACGAAATCAATTCGTTCTATCAACATGAGACCAAATCATTCCATGCATACTTAGAGAGGTTCAAGGAGCTACTATCCTCATGCCCTCACCATGACATCGAGTTGTGGTGTCTGTGTCAGATTGTTTACAAGGGTCTTCACATCCCGTCCCGGACACTCCTTGAGTCCATGTGTCAAGGAGAGTTCTTAAGAAAGGATGAAAGGGAGGCATGGGCTCTCCCAGTGTTGGGTTCACTGGGAGAGTGTAAGGGAATCACCTGCATCATCCAGCATAGGAGCGAGGATCGTGAATGCAAACTCGACTAGATCGGGTGACGCATTTGCTGTCGATACCACTACAGCCACCGAGGCGCGCATGGCGGCCTTAATGCGCCGTATGGATTCGATTGAGTTCCAAAACCAACAAGGTGCACCTCACATGTCCACATCTGGTCAAGTTCCCCGTCATTCATGTGGTAGGATAGGTCATGTAGAAAGAGAGTGTGCATCCATTCCTCCTGAGATGGAACATGTCAACGCCATCTATGACAGAGCTAGGAATGACCCATACTCATCATCTTATAATCCTGGATGGAGGAACCACCCCAATTTTTCATGGAACCAAAATAATGCCCCGGGTGGTCCTTCAAACTCCTCTCGACCACCTAACCAATCATACCAACCTCCCATGCATGCACAATCTTATCAGCCACCCCAATCTCAAATCACCAATCAATCGGGTTTCCCAAATTCCAATAATATGGAAACCCGATTCAATTTGCTTGAGATCTTGAGTCGTGGACTTGAAAACTCAATGAATTTTTTTATGTCATCCACAAGTCAAGTTCTCACTTCAAATCAGCAGACCATCAAATCTCTAGAGCTTCATATGGGCCAATTGGCTCAGTCTGTACAAGAAAGAGAGAGATGGTATTTGCCTAGCTAGCCTGAGGCTAACCCCCGTATGTACTAGCAACAACACATGCAAAATGAGAATGTGGTACCTCGGGGGCGGCAAGTGAACCATGTGGAGGAACTTGTTCACCATGTCAATTCCATTGTAACCTTAAGGAATGGAAAGCATGTTGACAATGACATTTCCTTGCCACCACCACCATCTATGCAGCCCCTCAGTGGGAATGGTGGTGAAGAAGAGGCTGGCGGTGAGGGTAATACACCAACGCATTCTTCTTAGGCACCACAGAAAACCTACCTGCCAAAAGCTCTCTATCCAAGTAGGTTAACCAAAAAGCAGAGTGATACAATGGATAAGATATTAGAGGTGTTTAAGCAAGTGAATGTTAACATCCCCTTGTTGGATGTCATCCAACAAATACCTCAATATGCCAAAGTGTTGAAGGATCTCTGCACAACCAAGAGGAAGACCAATGTTCCTAAGAAAGCATTCTTGGCTGCAAATATAAGCTCACTTTTGTCCAATCCCGCCTACACAAAATACAAGGACCCTGGGTGTCCTACTATTCAGTGCACGATAGGGGACACTAGCATGAGTAATGTATTTCTTGATTTAGGATCAGCGGTCAACCTCCTCCCATTTTCTGTTTATCAATAGTTGAATTTGGGAGAATTGAAACCAACTTAGATCACCCTCCAATTGGCGGATAGATCCATTCGTATTCCAAAGGGGATTATCGAGGACGTGCTTATCAAAGTTGGAGATTTTATATTTCCAGTCGATTTTGTTGTCCTCGATACCAATCCTGTTGCGAACACCCACTCTCAAATACCTTTGATTTTGGGTAGACCATTTCTGGCAACCTCCAATGCCTTAATTAATTGTAGAAATGGTCTCATGAAGCTCTCATTCGGTAACATGAGTGTTGAGTTTCATGAGTTCAACTGTGGTAGGCAACAAGAGCCCATGGACCAACCTTTAAATCTCAATCTCATCCGCCAATTAGAGAAAGCGCCAAAAAATCAATGAACACCCCTAACACCAGTGCAACCCATTGAGAATGTTTGTGGGCCCAGCGAAAACTCATTGTCTGTCTTTGCAATGCAACAGAGTGAGCTGCCATCAAACATGAATGTCCAAAAAGAGTGTTCGTTGCATGATTCAGTTGAGATTATTAGTGAGAGTGAGACACCTCATCATATGCCTATACCAGAAGGTGTCTTTTTCTCATGTCCATTGGTCATTGAGCCATTTAAGCTTCATCTTGACTCCAACAACGACCCACCTACGACCGAGCTTATGCTTGATCTTAACGATGGTGGGAGGTCCTTGTTGGATGACTTGGGGGAAGCCCCATTCTTAGTGATGCCATCGAATGAGCTTGAGGAACTCATTCCGATGCACCCACCTATTGGTTGGAGGGTTTTGTTCGATGAGCAACTAAACCGAAGTGAGGAAACACAACTTCATTCATTCATGTTGCCCACACCCAACCAATATCATGAGGGGTTCGAGTCTTTCAGCTTTGACCTTTCACCCCTCATGACACCTCAGAGTACCAGTGAAGTTTGCCCATCTCGGCAAGTCTCTGGTCCTCATAACTTGATGTTCTCATTTGATGTTCCTTCACCAAATGATTATGAGAATATCTTTGTTGATGTATATACCTTGTAAAAAAGTGTAATAAAAGACTCCAAGAGCGAGCATTGATTGTTGTGGGCCCCAACCTTTGTGTACTTGGGGCTCATTTCTTCACGTATTTGTCTCCCTTCTTCAGTATCTCACAGGTTTTGTGGGAAGTCGGGTTTGTGTCCATCAACATAACTACGAACTTCCTTTTGCGCTTCATGTTGGTGAGATCTTTCATTTTTCATGCATAAATCCATGTAGTATCTTGCTCACATTCATTGAGGACAATGCATGAAGTAGGTGTGGGGGGGTGTTTTACGTGTGTACAAAGTCGAGTCTTTTTCCTTTGATTTTCTTTTCTTTTGTGTGTATTGATAGGGTCATGTTAGTGTGCTGCATTTAATATCGATATATCTGCTTGCCATGATCCTTGGGTGAGTTGTCTTCTTTTGCTTGCCTAGTGCTTTAAAATTTTCACATTTCTTTCAAAATCTTCATGTGTTTGCCAAAGAAAATGTTTTTGTGGGTTTTGCGTGTGTTTAGCATGTGCAATACCGTTGAGAGGCAAAGTAGAAAAGAAAGCTCCTAAAAGTGTCATGAACTTGATGCATTAGGATATCTAGTTTACTGCCTTTAGGTCTTATCGAGTCGTTAGGATGCACCTCGGTTTTCCCTTGGGGGCGTGTAATCATACGGTTTCAGCACTCAAACATTTAAAGAAGTTCACCCTGAACCTAGTGAGTCAAATAATTCGTGTCTGTTAGTATAAGGAAGTTTGTCGTAGTCAATGACCCTTAATCTCTTTTTGTGAAACTTAAGTGTAGGGGTTTTGGTTCCCGTATAGATAAATAAATAAGGGGTGTTCTCTCTTCTCGCACGACTCTTATCACTCGGGAAAGTAGGTCTGAGGGGACTTTGTGTCTGGTGCTCTCGAGTCATCTGACTTAGGATGCACCGACCGAACTTCCGTTATACGGGTGGTAGGGATCGCCCTATGTGGAGGTTTGCAGGAAGGTTTACGTGATAGTGTAAGTCCTCATAGGCAATGATGCACGAAACCTGACCCTGGGAGAATCAAACACCAACCAATAAAATGCTCCAAAGAAAAATAAAAAAAATAAAAAAAGAGTCAAATAAGAACCTTAATGGACTTTACACATTGTATGACATTCAGAAATTAAGGTTGCCCATGTCTTTCACTTAAGTCCTTAACTAACTTTCACGAATAATTCATTAGGTTAGGTGTGTGGACCGATTACATATATAGAGTCGACTCGTAGTATTACCGCGTCCCATGATCGACAAAATAAGTCCAACAAGTCGTGTAGCTAGATTGATTAATGCATCTTTGTTCGGATTATGTGGGTGTATCCGCTGAAAACCCTCAGGAGACAACACTCCTCCTCCTTGGCGACAAGGAGGTTTAACGACTTGTTGCACGTGCTAAGTGCAACCGTGATTCCTACGAAAGTGAGTTAGGATTTCTTGTTTTTCGTATGTTTTTCTCTTTCTTTGTTTTGTTCGGGACTAGCAAAAGTTAGGTTTGGGGGTATTGTGTTGTGTGGGGGTATTTTCTCTTTCTTCGTAGCTGATTTGAGTTTTTTGTGTGGTGTTTTTGGGGAAAGTTTGGTTTTCGTGACTCATTTGAAGTTTTTTGGTTTTATACCATGATTGATTGATCTTGATTTTTTTGGAAGTGTAGTTATTTGTACATGATTTGGGTTTTTTGTGTTGAGTTTTTGCGAAAAAGTTTGTTTCTTTGTGGTTGATTTAATTTTTTTGGTTTTGTTGTGTGATGAATCGATCTTGGTTTTTCGATGTTATTTTGAAAAACTTGTTTCTTTGTGGTGTTTTTGTTTAAAGTTGGTTTGTCTTTGATATTAATTTTTGGGGGCTTTTGGTTAAAACATAACATACCTTACTTATTAAAAAAGAACAAACATAACTTAAAAAGGAACAAACATAACTTAAAAAAGATGAACTAATACTTAAAAATGAAAAACATCAACTTAAAAAGGATGAAGCAATACCTAAAAAGTAACAAACATAACTTAGAAAGGACGAAGCAAAACTTAAAAAGGAAAAACAGAAACTTAAAAAAGAACAAACATAACTTAAAAAAGAACAAACATAACTTAAAAATGACGAATCAATACTTAAAAAGGAAAAATAGCAACTTAAAAAGGGTGAAGCAGTAACTAAAAAGAAACAAACATAAGTTAAAAAGGACGAAGCAAAAATTAAAAAGGAAAAATAGAAAATTAAAAAGGAAAAACAACAACTTAAAAAGGAACAAATATAACTTAAAAAGAAACAACAGAAAATTAAAAAGGAAAAATAGAAGATTAAAAAGGAAAAACTTCAACTTAAAAATGATCAAACATAACTTAAAAAGGAACAACAGAAAATTAAAAAGGAAAAACAGAAAATTAAAAAGGAATAAACAATAACTTAAAAAAGAATAAACATAAGTTAAAAAGGACGAAGCAAAAATTAAAAAGGAAAAACAGAAAATTAAAAAGGAAAAACAACAACTTAAAAATGAACAAATATAACTTAAAAAGAAACAACAGAAAATTAAAAAGAAAAAAATAGAAAATTAAAAAGGAAAAAACTTTAACTTAAAAAGGAACAAACATGACCTATAAAGGAACAACATAAAATTAAAAAGGAAAAACAGAAAATTAAAAAGGAACAAACAACAACTTAAAAAAGAACAAACATAACTTAAAAATGAACAACAGACAATTAAAAAGAAAAAATAGAAAATTAAAAAGGAAAAACAACAACTTAAAAGAACAAACATAACTTAAAAAAACAACAGACAATTAAAAAAGATGAAGCAGTAACTAAAAAGAAACAAACATAACTTAAAAATGACGAAGCAAAAATTAAAAAGGAAAACAGAAAATTAAAAAGGAAAAAAATAACTTAAAAATGAACAAACATAATGATTGACATCATTTCATGCTCATATTTGTATCTTATATCCATTATCTTTCACCTAAATAATGCTATGTTACGAGTTTTATGTTTAGTTTTCAGGAATAAATGGGTTTGAAGAGATGAAGCATAAAAGGACGCAAAAGCTGGGAAAAAGGACTGAATTGTGAGATCTGTGGACCAAGATGCAAGGAAGAAGGACCTGAATGCAAGACCGAAGGACCTAAGAGCAAAACAGAATACTCCTCACCATCATGGGGAGTATTGTGGCAATTCTATTCGGGTCGGAGCTCCAACATGCAAAATAGATGCATCAAATACCAACTTAGCCTTCCAGAAAAGCCCACAAGAAATTCCAGAGCGATCCGGACACTGTAGACCGCTAATTGGCGGTCACTTTTGGCCCAAATGCGCTCAAATTTCTCCAGCACATGTATTAGAGGATGTTTAGGCTATTTGTGGTATCTGTTTAGTCCCACATCGGGGGATTGTCCCGGATTAGCTTTTTCCATGGCTATAAATAGAACTCTTCACCTCCTATTGTAATCACTCCATATTTTAAGTGGCTATTCTTCCTACTTGAAGTGAGGCCTTGAAGCACACACTAAAGTAGGAGGATGCTACTTTTAATGTGAGTCATTTTATTAATAAAGTTTTGTGTTTCTTTCATTGTTTGTTTATGCTTCTTTTATTGTTTGTGCATGTTTTAGTTTAATCGTCTTTTATTTCTAGCTTAGTTTTAATATGCTTTCTTTGCTTAGTTTAATAATTAGTGTAATGTTTAGTGAGTAGTTTCATCCCCTTTGGGGGGTGGAGTAGATGTACATACATGCATTAGAGAATGGGATGAATGCTTTATTTCTGAAGTACCTTAACCGGACTAAAGATAAGGTTCGTGTTTATGGAAGACAAAAGAGAAAATAGCCGAGGGCTGTTTTGATGCAATTCTTATAGGAATTCTAGACAATAAGAGGTTGGAGTGATGATGCGTCATCATTATCGAAGGTGGAGGTATGAGCTAGTGTAGTTAGGAGTAATATCACTACAGCTAACTCAACCACCAACGAAAGACAAAATAAATAAATAGGTGGACACAACAGTGGCACAACTGATCCATTCAACAAACCTTCATACCAAGCTAAGAGATGAAATATATTTCGAGTCCATGGATCCGAGGGTCCATGAGGATTGGCTTGATAGGTGATTTGGGAAGGTTACCCTAGTTATTGATGTTTTATGCATTGAGAATGTATGTGAAAGAAAACTTTGATAACAAGTGGGAGATTGAAGGGAATGTGTTCTAAAAGTTTTACTTTTAAATGTCAATTATTATGAATTGAATGAGAAATCATTTTGTTCCTTGTTTATGTTATTCGTCTTTTAGAAGTGTTAAGGAAGAGGCTCTTGGTCCTTAACCGTAGAGCTCTGAAAGATATTGGTTTGCATAAAACAAAAGATATTCGCAATCATGGTAATTAACATGGGACATTAATTACCGAGTTAAGATTGTCGTGTTGGTCATAGATCATTGTAGCTCTACAAGTGAGTGACGACACGAGTATGCAAAAGAGGAAAATATTACTTTTGTATACTGAATAGACCTAATAAGTAAAATATTATAGAAATGTGTTTCTGTGTCATTAATATTTTACTGTGTCTTTGGTCCTTTGATATGAGACTTATATCTAATCACTTAAGAAATACTTAATTAGATCAGTGTCTTGAACTATCGATCAGTGTAGTGTAAAGGCATTGGTTGGTTAAGTACAACTTTTGTTGGAGAAGATAGTTAGTCAAAAGACTATCATTGCCCCTCTTAATTGAGTGATGATATTAGTGGGCCCCTTGATAAAGCAAAGTTATAATGTGCACAATGTGATTTGAGTTAAGTCACATATTTATAACTAGCTTAAAGAGATCAAGAAATGAATACTAATACAAAGATGACACAATACTACTTTGTGTGTATTCTTAATATCATGAGGCAAGGGACGGACACAAGTGGTGCACTCCATCACTAAGTGGATCGGGTTTTGGTTCGAGTGGAATTAAGACATCTAACTAATTGGGAGCTATAATGTGTAGCTAGATACCGCTTATAGCTTGTGATATTAAGCTCTTAATATCACTGTCAACTTAGTTTAGATCCTCCCATAGGTCACACCACAAAACTGGGAAACAAGAAATGGGGATTTTGAGTTCATAGGATGTGTCGGGTTTCATGTAGAAAATATGACACATGGGGTGAACAAACAAAATCAAAATTATGTTGTGATTTATAACATAATTAGAATCTAAATTAAATTCATATGTGATTTAAATATTATGGGGTGTGATGATTGATCATTACATAGGATAATATGTTACATAAGTTGTGAATTTACTACTAATCCCGAAATGTCAAATTTTGTAGGGGTTAAACCGAAATTTGACAAGTCCGCAAGACTGTGCAAACGGTCGACCGGTTAATGGATAACGGTCGACCGAAGGTGCACGGTCGACCGGACGTGTCTCGACCGATAACAGGGAATTTTCGTCTGTTCGGAACGGTCGACTGAATCTATCGGTCGGTCGACCGAACATTGCGATGAAATATTCTACGTTAAGAACGGTCGACCGAATCTCGCACGGTCGACCGAAATTGGGTTCGAGCGGTCGACCGGACCTTCGTAACGGTCGACCGGTACAGACAGTTTTATGCAGAATTAATTTAAGAATTAATTAGATCATGCATGGAATTGGTCCATAATTGATTTAATTCATGGTTAATATTATTTATTATTAAATAATGGATGGTTAGATGGAATTTTGCATGAGATCATGGGCAAGGGGTTGCACATGAATAGGTAATTTGGAGAGAACCTATAAATACAAGGTTATCTCATTACCTCCTTAATTAATTCATTATTTTTCTTATGCAAAATCTCTCTCCATAATTCTCCACGAAAATTCCTTAATTCTTAAGTTTAGTTTTAGTTCTTCAGAGGTCAACTTCTAAAGGGAACTAAAGAGGGGTTAGTAATTAGATTCTAAACCCAATCGGAGATTGAGAGACTAGCTTCCCTCTCTCCGATCTTGTTTAGAGTTTGGTGAATACTCGGAGGCATCCGGCGCAGCGAGGAGCATCCCAACGGTCTCCGAATCTTCAAGAAGTTTTAGAGAACTTCTAGGTATGAATTTCGAAGCTCCTTTATGTTTGTTTTAATAGAGTTTTTGAAACTAGTTTGTTAAAACAAACCGATGCATGCAATAGATTCTAGAAAATTGAAAATTGATCCTTATTATACATGAAAAATTCGAAAATATATATGTATAATTAAACATAAAATCCTACAGAGGAACCACCCCAATTTTTCATGGAACCAAAATAATTCCCCGGGTGGTCCTTCAAACTCCTCTAGACCACCTTACCAATCACACCAACCTCCCATGAATGCACATTCCTATCAGCCACCCCAAGCACAAACGACCAATCAATCGGGTTTCCCAAATTCCAATAATATGGAAACCCGATTCAATTCGCTTGAGACCTTGACTCGTGGACTTGAAAACTCAATGAAAAATTTTATGTCTACCACAAGTCAAGTTCTCACTTCAAATCAGCAGACCATGAAATCTCTAGAGCTTCAGATGGGCCAATTGGCTCAGTCTGTACATGAGAGAGAGAGGGTCTTTTCCTAGTCAGCCTGAGGCTAACCCCCGCATGTACCAACAACAACAAATGCAAAATGAGAGTGTGGTACCTCGGGGGAGGCAAGTGAACCATGTGGAGGAACCTGTTCACCATGTCAATTACATTGTGACCTTAAGGAATGGAAAACAGGTTGACAATCACATTTCCTTGCCACACCCACCACCATCTATGCAGCCCCTCAGTGGGAATGGTGGTGAAGAAGAAGCTGAGGGTGAGGGTAATACACCAAGGCTTCCTTCTCAGGCACCGCAGAAAACCTACCTGCCAAAAACTCCTTATCCAAGTAGGTTAACCAAAAAGCAGAGTGACAACATGGACAAGATATTAGAGGTATTTAAGCAAGTGAAGGTTAACATCCCCTTGTTGGATGTCATCCAACAAATACCTCAATATGCCAAAGTGTTGAAGGATCTCTGTACAACCAAGAGGAAGACCAATGTGCCTAAGAAAGCATTCTTGGCTGCAAATATCAGCTCACTTTTGTCCAATCCCACCTACACAAAATACAAGGACCCTGGGTGTCCTACTATTCAGTGTACGATAGGGGACACTAGACTGAGCAATGTTTTGCTTGATTTAGGATCAGCGGTCAACCTCCTCCCATTCTCTGTTTATCAACAGTTGAACTTGGGAGAATTGAAACCAACTAAGATCACCCTCCAATTGGTGGATAGATCCATTCGTATTCCCATGGGGATTATCGAGGATGTGCTTATCAAAGTTGGAGATTTTATATTTCCAGTCGATTTTGTTGTCCTCGATACCAATCCTGTTGCGAACACCCACTCTCAAATACCTTTGATTTTGGGTAGACCATTTCTGGCAACCTCCAATGCCTTGATTAATTGTAGAAATGGTATCATGAAGCTCTCATTCGGTAACATGAGTGCCGAGTTTCATGTGTTCAACTCTGGTAGGCAACAGGAACCCATGGATGAACCTTTAAATCTAAATCTCATCCGCCAATTGGAGAAAGCACCACAAAATCAACGAACACCCCTAACCCCAATGCAACCCATTGAGAATGTTCGTGGGCCCAGCGAAAACTCATTGCCTGTCTTCGCAATGCAACAGAGTGAGCTGGCCTTGAACATGAATGTCCAAAGGGAGTGTTCGTTGCATGATTCAGTTGAGAGTACTAGTGAGAGTGAGACACCTCATCATATGCCTATACCAGAAGGTGTCTCTACCTCATGTCCCATGGCCATTGAGCCATTTGAGCTTCATATTGACTCCAACAAGGACCCACCTATGACCGAGCTTATGCTTGATGATGTAAATGATGGTGGGAGGTCCTTGTTGGATGACTTGGGGAGAAACCCCATTCTTAGTGATGCAGGTCTGCTGCATCCATCGAATGAGCTTGAGGAACTCATTCCGATGCACCCGCCTATTGGTTGGAGGGTTTTCTTCGATGAGCAATTAAACCCTAGTGAGGCAACACAACTTCATTCTTTGTTGCCCACACCCGACCAATATCATGAGGGGTTCGAGCCTTTCAGCTTTGACCTTTCACCCCTCATGACACCTCAGAGTACCAGTGGAGTTTGCCCATCTCGGCAAGTCTCTGGTCCTCCTGACTTGATGTTCTCATTTGATGTTCCTTGACCAAATGATTATGAGAATATCTTGGTTGATGTATATATCTTTAAAAAAAAGAAAAAAAACAACAAAAAAACAACAAAAAAAGAAGAAGTGTGTAATAAAGGACTCCTTCAGTGAGCATCGATTGTTGTGGGCCCCAACCCTTGTGTACTTGGGCCCAATCTCTTCACGTATTTATCTCCCTTCTTCAGCTTCTCACAGGTTTTGAGGGAATTTGGGTTTGTGTCCATCAACATGACCCTGAACGTCCCTTTGTACTTCATGTTGGTGAGATCTTTCCTTTTTCATGCATGTATCCATGTAGTATCTTGTTCACATTCATTGAGGACAATGCATGAAGTAGGTGTGGGGGGTGTTTTACGTGTGTACATAGTCGAGTCTTTTTCATTTGGTTTTATTTTCTTTTGTTTGTACTGCTAGGGTCATGTTAGTGTGCCGCATTTAAAATTGATATATCTGCTTGCCATGATCCTTGGGTGACTTGTCTTCTTTTGCTTGCCGAGTGCTTTAAAGTTTTCACATTTCTTTCAAAATCTTCATGTGTTTGCGAAAGAAAATGTTTTTGTGGGTTTTGCGTGTGTTTAGCATGTGCAAAACCGTTGAGAGGCAAAGTAAAAAAGAAAGCTCCCAAAATTGTCTTGAACTTGATGCATTAGGATTTCTAGTTTATTGGCTTTAGGTCTTGTCGAGTCGTTAGGATGCACCCTGGTTTTCCCTCAGGGGGCGTGTAATCATAGGGTTTCAGTACTCAAACATTTAAAGAAGTCCACCCTGAACCTAGTAAGTCAAATAATTCGTGTCTGTTAGTATAAGGAAGTTTGTCGTAGTCAAGGGCCCTTAATCTGTTTTTGTGAAACTTAAGTGTAGGGGTTTTGGTTCCCATGTAGACAAATAAATAAGTGGTGTTCTCTCTTCTCGCACGGCTCCTATCACTCGGGAAAGTAGGTCTGAGGGGACTTTGTGCCTGGTGCTTTCGAGTCATCTGACTTGGGATGCACCGACCGAACTCCCGATACACGGGTGGTAGGGATCGCCCTATGTGGAGATTTGGGGGAAGGTGTACGTGATAGTATAAGTCCTCATAGGCAATGATGCACGAAACCTGACCCTGGGAGAATCAAACACCAACCAATAAAATGCTCCAAAGAAAAAGAAAAAAAAGAAGAAAAAAAAGAGTCAAATAAGAACCAAAATGGACTTTACACATTGTATCACATTCAGAAGTTAAGGTTGCCCATGTCTTTCACTTAAGTCTTTGACTAACTCTCACGAATAACCCATTAGGCTAGGTGTGTGGACCGATTACGTATATAGAGTCGACCCGTAGTATTACCGCGTCCCATGATCGACAAAAAAAGTCCAACGAGTCGTGTAGCTAGATTGATTAATGCATCTTGTTCGGATTTTGTGGGTACATGCGCTGAAAACCCTCAGGAGACAACACTCCTCCTCCTTGGCGACAAGGAGGTTTAACGGCTTGTTGCACGTGCTAAGTGCAACCGTGATTCCTACGAAAGTGAGTTATGATTTCTTGTTTTTTTCGTATGCTTTTCTCTTTCTTTGTTTTGCTCGGGACTAGCAAAAGTTAGGTGTGGGGGTATTTGATTGACATCATTTCATGCTCATATTTGTATCTTATATCCATTATCTTTCACCTAAATAATGCTATGTTACGAGTTTTATGTTTAGTTTTCAGGAATAAATAGGTTTGAAGAGATGAAGCATAAAAGGACCCAAAAGCTGGGAAAAAGGACTGAATTGTGAGATCTGTGGACCAAGATGCAAGGAAGAAGGACCTGAATGCAAGACCGAAGGACCTAAGAGCAAAACAGAATACTCCTCACCATCATGGGGAGTATTGTGGCAATTCTATTCGGGTCGGAGCTCCAACATGCAAAATTGATGCATCAAATACCAACTTAGCCTTCCAGAAAAGCCCACAAGGAATTCCAGAGCGATCCGGACACTGTAGACCGCTAATTGGCGGTCACTTTTGGCCCAAATGCGCTCAAATTTCTCCAGCACATGTATTAGAGGATGTTTAGGCTATTTGTGGTATCTGTTTAGTCCCACATCGGGGGATTGTCCCGGATTAGCTTTTTCCATGGCTATAAATAGAACTCTTCACCTCCTATTGTAATCACTCCATATTTTAAGTGGCTATTCTTCCTACTAGAAGTGAGGCCTTGAAGCACACACTAAAGTAGGAGGATGCTACTTTTAATGTGAGTCATTTTATCAATAAAGTTTTGTGTTTCTTTCATTGTTTGTTTATGCTTCTTTTATTGTTTGTGTATGTTTTAGTTTAATCGTCTTTTATTTCTAGCTTAGTTTTAATATGCTTTCTTTGCTTAGTTTAATAATTAGTGTAATGTTTAGTGAGTAGTTACATCCCCTTTGGGGGGTGGAGTATATGTACATACATGTATTAGAGAATGGGACGAATGCTTTATTTTTGATGTGTTGATAAAACATGAATGTATGCTTGCTTGTTTAGGATAGAATTTATAACTTGATGAGTTTTGCTAAAATGATTAGACACCTCTCAGGCTTGTTTAGGTTCTGAAATAAACAACTTGCATATGTAAATGTTAATCATCTAAGTTGGTGAATAGATTGATAGGTTTTGCCATAACATTTAGATACTTCCTATGCTTGATAAACACCACCTTCATGTGCTTAAAGAATGTATTCTACACCCACCTCTTTGCATGTGTGCACTCACTCCACCCCTTAGGGGTTTTTCCCATTTCTGTATTCCAGCATTCTTCCTTTGTTCTTAGTTTAGTTGTTATTCCATCGTTTGTTTGTTTCGTTCGCATTTCATACTTCTTAGTGTAGCGTAGTCTAGATTAGCATAAACAACTTTCTTCCCCCTATTTTTGCCACTTGATTTCGTACAAGCAAGAGGCTACTCACCTCCCTGAGGACGACCCGTACTTGCCACCGCTTCATCGCGGCCGTGCACTTGCGGTTTAAAATAAAACGTTCAACACATAACTTAAAAAGAAACAACAGAAAATTAAAAAGAAAAAACAGAAAATTAAAAAGAAAAAACAACAACTTAAAAATGAACAAACATAACTTAAAAAGGAACAACAGAAAATTAAAAAGGAAAAATAGAAAATTAAAACGGAAAATAACAACTTAAAAAGAAACAAATATAACTCAAAAAGGAACAATAGACAATTTAAATGGAAAACAGAAAATTAAAAAAGGAACAAAGCAACAACTTAAAGAGGAACAAACATCACTTAAAAAGAATGAAACAATACCTAAAAAGGAAAACAACTCTTTTGTTAAAAAGGACAGACTTAGATGTTAAAAAGGAACATGTTTTGACTTTTTAAGTTGTTGTTTTTTCTTTTTAAGTTTAACATTTTTATCACCTGCTTATATGGAGAAAAAATGACAAAAATGAACTCTTCATTTTACCTTGGTATTCGAATGTTGTATGGAGAAACCAAAAGTCACGTTGGAAAAAGTAAAAGTTGCATGGGGAAACCAAACTTTACAGTGATAAAGTAATGTTGCATGGGAAACTAAATGTTGCATGTGACCCAACATGTTATTAAATGAATTTATCTGCTGACTGGATTGCTGACTCAACTGACCACGTCAGTCGTGTCCGAGACGCACGCGACCGTGTATAATGACTCTAAAAAAATTTAATCCCACGATCGTGGGATGAGCCGGCTGAGGGTGCTCCAAGATAGATTTGAAGAAGACATTTGACAGCGTCAGGTGGAATTTTCTTTTCAAAACTCTAAACGAGATAAGAATCTCCAAATTTGTATCTTGGGTCAAGGCCTCCCCCTAGTCAGCTAGTTTCGCAATCGATATTAATGACACACCATCAAAAAAAATCACATGTCAAATGACCTTGAACAAAGGGATCACTATCCCCCTTTCTCTTCGTAATAGTGAAATTAAAATGTTCTCTAAGATGGTTCAGTTAGGTATGGGAAATGACCCGATTTCTAGAATTAGAGTTCGGTTGGTTGGTCAAATGATTACAAACATTCAATTTGCTGATGATCGATTTTTTTCTCAGAATACAACAATCAAAATATCAGCAATTTGAAAAGAATATTATGAATGTTTCAACTTCGCTCTTGCCTTCAAATAAATTTCAGGAAGCATGCATTGGCATCTTAGGTTGCGAGTCCTTTGAGATTTCATTTAAATATTTAGGATAAGACTTAAAAATACAAAGGGTACTCACACCCTTTGGCAACCAGTAATTGCTAAAGATTAGAATAAGATTGGATCGGTGGAAATGTAATTTCTTGTCAATAGGTAAATTAATATTGTTAAATTCAGTGTGGAATCAATACTTACACGGCATAACATATTTTCCAGGAACAATATGGTTACCAAAGAAGATACTTGATGTGCACTCATAAGAAACTAAGAGAAAAGAAAATAGATTTCGTTTGACTAACTATTTTCCTTGTGTTCGTGTCACTCTCCCAGAATGAAAAATAGATTTCCTTGATTTCGACGGTGTAAAAGTACCGGTACAATATAATTTTCATAGGTTTCTCACCACCCCAAATAAACCAACGGAAAACAAAAAAAATCTCTACCTTCCACCCTCCTCTCCACCACCCCATCTCCCCTTCTTCCTCTCCTATATGATAAAACCCAAACAAAATCTCCCAAACCATCCAAAGGAGGAGAAGAAGGAGGAGGAGATCAAGGCCGAGACTCTCAAGCGTACTTAGCAGATCAAGACTCTCGCCGGCGACATCCCCATCCCTCCCATCCGTGCCCTACGCAACGAATCCAAGAGTGACGAATCTGAATTGGACTGGTTCGGGGTAACTGAGGAGCTCAGGGAGTTCGTCAAGGGCATCACCATCGACACCTTCAAGGATTTCCCCATTCAAGGTCAGCTTTCGTTTCTTTTTCCGATTCTGTTGTCATTTTCGTTTGTTTTTCTGTGGAATTTTAGATATGACAGTATTTCTTTTGCAGGATTCCATGTCTTGATTGCTTAAGTTGTAATGATAAAAAAAGAAGCTACGTTGGAATGGATGAATCATGATTTCAGTTTGCTTTGGTGTTGCAATTTTCTTTATTTGTGTTGTAACTTTGTTTGTATGGTCTTTTTGTTTCTGATATCGGATTTGTTTGTAGGATTTGAGACTGTAATATACATGTTGTAGACTTGTAGGTAATTAAGCACTCTAATTTAATTTTTTAAATCATATAATTAAAATGAAAAAAATACTGAAACCATTGTTGTTTGTTTATATTTTTATTAACATGGAAGATAACTTGTTTTTATTTTCTAGTGAATTCTGGTAGTGTACACAAACAACAAAATTTTAGTTTCAACAGATTTCACGAAATGCACAAACAACAAAATTTTAGTTTCAACAGATTTCACGAAATGCACAAACAACATGAATTTGGTCAAATGGAAACAGAATTCCATTGGTTTCTGTTTTCCTTTGGTTTCCTGTTGACCACAGAATCTATTTTCTGACAATTTCTACAATTTCCTGTGTATAAACTCCTTCGAAGTAAGACCAACTCCTGAAGTTTACGCCTAGTTAACTCTAACCTGATTTGTATGCAAAAAAAGTGAAAGGGGTTTGGAGGTACTAATTTAGATATTGATTGGACTATCAAAGTTAAGATAGCATGGACGCTATTTACCAATAAAGAACATAATTGTTTGGGTGTGGTACGTCGTGTGTTGTAAATGGGGCGGGTTGGAACTCTCCCTGTGGGTTATGGAAAAAAAAGTCTACCCGCCAACCGCATAACCCATAACCCAATAACCATACCCGTATTTGACTTGTATTTAACTTTGATTTATTTTGTATTTAGTTTTAAGAACATACATCGATTGATTTTTTTTCTTGATTTTTTGTATCTAGCTTTAATCAAAATGGAAACTATTAAGAAAAATGGAATGATTTTTTGTGTGTAGCTTTGATAGGGTTGTAATTGGGGTGAGTCTGCCCCGCCGCTCTGCCCCGCCTAATGCGGGTAGCCGATAAAAAAAATTACCAGCCAAACCATCACCCGCATAACTCTCCTAATAAGCGAGGCGGGTTGCAGTTTGTTCACCACACGCCTAAATCAAATATGTTATTACTATACCCAAATTATTTTATTGTTTTACCCATAACCCACCCGACCAAGTCACCACTCACCAAACGTCCAATTTTCTGAACCCTAACCAAAAGGTAAAAACCAAACCAAAACCCACACCTCCACTCAATCAGCTCCAACGCCACCCTCATCTACGCGGCTACGCCGTCTCTAGGGGTGCACGTGGGTCAGGTTCTGGCCTAAACCCGACCCAACCTTAAAAATTCAGGTTTGGGAAAAACCGAACCCGAACCGTTTCGGGTTCAACCCAACCCGACCTGAAATTTTCAGGTTGGGTTGGGTCAGATCGGGTTGGACCCGAATTTAAATATATTTGTCATCTGTGGATCTGCAAACAAGTGCATAGCATCAAGTAGACATCTTCATAAAGTATATACTACAAAAATCGAAAGGTTCAATGCACTGTGAAGAGCCTCGAACTGAAATACCATTGTTTTGCAAAAAGTTCAAGTACCACTGATGGACTTAAAAAATCATGAGAAGCATATATGCTTGCCATCTTTGCAAAATTTTATCCATATGAAATACCATTGTTGCAAACTTGCCATTGAACATAAGAAAAAGACATACAACAACTGAAATGATAAGAAGGATTAACGTTAAAATAATTATAATATTAAAAATAGAATAAAGGAGGAAGAGGATAAGAAGTTCTAACAACATCTTCTATGGAGAAGTCCTTGGTCCAGTTGATGATAGTGTTTGACAAAACAGAAAGCTGATTGACTGGAAAAGAGAAGGTGAAGTCGGAGGGATCGACGAAGTGGGGGTCGATGGAGGGATTAATGAAGGGAGTGCGTGACCGTGTGAGGGATCAGCGGAGGGATCGACGTGACGAAGAGGGGGCGAGGAGAGGAATGGACAGGCTCTGGAATGGACGACAGGACGGGAGAGCCAAGGGTTTCGTTTGGGTTGGGTTTTGTTCCACTAGGGATGGATAGGATTAAGGGTCAGAAATCTGGACAACCCAAATTAAAAAAAAACACATTTTGGGTTCGGGTCGGGTTGGGTCAACATTTTTCACATTTTTCCAACCCAATCCAACCCAACCCAGACCCTTCCCAACCCGACCCGACCAGTCAAGTTTGGGTTGGTTTTCGGGTTCAACCTGACCCATGTGCACCCCTAACCGTCGCCCCCCACTCAGTCGCCACCTAGCCACCCTTACCAACCCCGACCACATCCCCCTCCGACCCCATCTAGTCACCAACTCTGTTAGTCTGCCACCGACTACCCAACTTGGAGTGAGTGATGAGCAGGTTCCAACACCTCACCTCACCCGGTCAACAACCCTTAACCGTGGGATCATATTTCTTTCTTCTCATCTTTTCGTTCAAAGCATTGTTTTTTACCAAACTCATGGTCATCTTCCCATCAGGAGCTGAATAGGACAAAGACATTCTGAACGTCTCCCAGGAGTCTAGTAGAGTCGCTAGCAACCACAAAGTTTAAATCTCATCCCAATCTTTATTCTCATACCTACCACCAATCTTTGTCCTCATGCCTACCAAATAATTTATAATACCAATAAGTATTGAAGTCAGTCACCATCACGATATCTCGATGCCATCACCGGCTTTATAAAAAATTATATAATTTAGTGTTCCCAATTTTACTAGCATAGCATACTACTCTTGAAGTTCGCTCCACAAAGTGCATGCATTTAATTAATCCTCAATATGATTTCTTACGTTATCATCCACTTATCGTCGAATATAACCACAAACCTGATAATGAAATAAACCTCAATTTGGATATGTCTTACACTCAGGTTTCTCATCAGCAAACACATGCAAATAATAGTCCCGAACATACAAGAGATTTCCATTTTCTCTTTCCAAATATGATAATTCGAACCATTCAAACAACCCTATCTACCCGGGTTAATTTCTATTTTTTATCAAACAATCAAAAACCTTTCATGAACAGTGGTTCTTTTGGGTTCTTCGCATAAATCACCCAAGTCCCTTGATATCTCCATGACTCCATCAAGTAGACCTTGTACCCGTACAACCCGACCTGCTCCAGGCCTAGCTTGGCCAAACGTGTCGGGCCCAAGGGCCGACACGGAACAACCTATTAATTTTTTTACTTATTTTTTAAATAACTCTAAAAATACCTAAAATTCATACAAAAATACCTAAAATACTAAATATATATAAAAGTATCAGGTCTACCATCAAGTTTAAAGTTGGGTTTAAAAATTATTACAATAAACTCATCATACTCCACTCCACAATTTTTTGTCTTGAGCTGCATTTTGAGTATGTTTTCGTTTTTCCGACGCATTAATATATATATATATATATATATATATATATATATATATATATATATATATATCATGTATCAAGATTATTAAGGTTTGAAGTAGTGCATGTGTTTCATCTCAATCCTTCTAGTTTTTCATGATGTATTCGCATCTCGTCATCTAGGTTGAAGTCGGTGATTATCCGCAACCTAACATCTTGGACACGACTGATCTAGGGTATGATACTAATTTAAGCAATCCCATAAAAAATTAGTCAATTTTGCAAGCAATACTCCATAAATTACAAATCATTAATATTATTTGGAATACTTTCTTTTCTACCATCAATAATCTAGAGAAATTAGTCGATCAAAAACAGACTCAAAAGATGATTACATACTTCAACAAAGTTTGTAGAAAAGGTAGGAGATAAGTTTTAATTGTTTCGGCAAGGAGAATATCTGAGAATTATTGTTGTAAATGGGGCGGGCGGTCACAAAAAAATGATAACTGCTACCCACCCTCCCTAAGGATGGTTAAGTAGGTTGATTCTTTAGATTTTGTATTGTTATCAATTAAACTTTCTAGAACCATAACAAATTCATATATTACCAAATGGGTGCCTCCATAACAAAAATACGTAAACATTGTCAAAAATACATAAGCATTGTCAAACTGCGTAGCAAAAACACATAACAAAAAAACGCAATTTGTATAACAAAAACACATAAATTGTTAAACATGTATTACAAAAACACATACTTGTCGTTAGATTTGTTTTATTTAGTGTTAACGTCAAACTTAAGAGTTAGGACCAGGGTAAACGTATCATAGTCTTTATCATATATAGTAATATGGTTTCCACTAGTTCTTTGTCCTTCAAATCAAATCTCAGTCATCTATTACTTTTTTCATACTTCAAAAATTTTCAAATCAATCTTAATCGTTTATCGATTAAGTTTTTTTCTCTCAAAACGATATTGACTGTATTATTTTTAGTCCTCTAAATCAATCTTACCCGTTAATTAATTAATTTTTTATATATTAAAATTGATCTTGGTTGTTTATTAAGATCACACTAAAGTTCACTAATTTCTTTTTAAATTCTCCATTTGCAGCAGTCAACTACATTTTTGACACACCCATTAACACCACTAACGCATTATTGCTTGATTTCACGGGTTTTTATTCTTATAACATCATAAATAGCATGCTTTGAAAAAAAAGTATTAGCATGCTTCCCACCAAACGGGTTTTGATTAAAATAAAATAATTAATCAAATATTATTCAAAAACATATTGACTGCGTTTTACAACAAAACTAAAATAAAAGAAACATATTATGAATTTATTAGATATCTACGAATTTAAGGTTAAAATCTTTCTAAAAATATGGATAAATAAATAATATTTTATTTATATTTCAATATAAAATCATTAATTTACTCTTATTCTAAAAACAAAAAAGAATTCGACAGAATACTAATTTATTCTACAAAAATAATTACTTATTATTTAGGTAATTTTTTTACAAAAGAGACATATTAAAGACATAGTTCATGGATGTCAACTTAGTGAATTATGTAAATTTGTAAAGAAAATTTTTCTCGGTCTAATTTGGCAAAATTGATCAAAAGGGTACAAACCCAATATTAAAAACGATGAATAAAATCCATTAAAAAGAAACGAAAACCCACACATAAAAAATAACATGAAATCCAGCAACCTCACTCAACTTCTTCAAAAAGGACGTAATTCAAACTATGTAAATAATAATTTAGAAAATAAGAAACTAAAGATATATATCACACATTTTTTTAAAGGAAGGAATTCTTATTTTATATTTTTTATAAAATTATTGAAGTCAATCAAAATCCAGTGTACCAATTATAATAAAATCCACTTATACAAATCCCTAGAGTTAACCCACCTAACCTATTACTTTCATAATTAACCACTTAATCTATTACTACTACTAGTCTACTACTACTACCTTATCACTATTAATTCGTTGAAAACAAAACTTTGAACCACGAGTACTTCTTTCCTTCCAAAGCAACTAGGTACGTGTAAACATCTATAATGCTAGGTCAAGTTTTCTCTTTTTATGGTTCTTTTTTGTGTTTTTTAATATTTTTTGTTTACCACTATTAATCATACACCAATGCTTTCTTTTAAATCTTTTTGGTAATGGACTACTATAAGATTAGGATGATTGTTTAGAGTCTGGTGAAGAAAAATTAAGGTGATTATTATTTCTCATGAACATATTCTATTTGAAATTGTTTTATTTCATATTGAATTCTATTTTTCGTCACAATTTAAAGATACTTTTATCATCAAAATTGTATACTCGTAAATAATATCCCTTTTGTGATGGAATTTTTGTATAATCGTAAATGATATCCTTTTGTGATGAAATTTTCCGGTCCTAAAGAATATACCTACACGATCAAAAGTTAAGAAGACATATAAAAACCAACAATTGATTTAACTTTTTGAATATGTTCTATTATCTATAATTGAAATTGCAGTCTACACGTAATTAACATTCAATTTTAATTTTATGATGATAGGAGTGACAACCATTATAGTCTCCACCAACTTTGATCACAATTTATTACTAATTAATTATCTCTGCCATCATATATGCTTAACTAAAGTTGTTAATATGTTAGACATGAAACTAATTTTAGCTTGCTAATTTTTACTAGCATACAATTTGAAAAATTTAAATCTTATTTTACTGTCATGTTGAATGTTTATTTAAACTTTATGCCTATTACAAGTAGGATTGTCAATTCTGGTTTGAACTCGAAATTCTACACGTTGAAGACTTGTTTCCGGTTTAGTTTGAAAATATATAAGATAAATGAAAAATTAAAAGGTGCTCGAACTCATATCGCTAAATATGTTTGCTCGATCTCGACTCGATGGCTTGATTTGGGTTTTTGATTGTTCAATTTGTATTTATTTTTTGTTATGTAGTAATTATATACAATAATACGAAAGACTCGAAATTTTAGCTCAACTTGACTCATTTATATTCCTAGTAACGAGCAATTGTTGTATATTATCATGAAATAATAAATTATAATTGCAAGTTTTTCTTCTTTATATGTTCGTACAAGGCATGATTTTATTTTTGTTAAATCGATCCATTAAACAATGAACAATCTCCAACAAACCCAACATTTTCAGATTTACCTCTTTTTAAATCCAAATTTGAAATAATTATTTTATTTTTCAATTTTTCACTGACATTTTATTTTGCTTTAAGTATTCATAACTATATATAGTTGTACGATTGAGGATTAGTATTGGCATGATGTAGTAATTCAAAAAATATATAATTTATAGATTTGCAATTCTCCAAAGAAAGATGATCTATATGACTAATTCCAGGCTCAGATCTAAAACCCATTAAAAACACTCATTGATATGGTTTTGACTGTTTAATTTTATTTTTTAGCATGGAAATTGTACATCCTGAAACAACGGAAAATCTGAAATTTTAACAATAAAAGAGATATCAAGCTGATGATCATCAAACTAGAATGTTACTCAATTAAATAATCAGTTGGTGCACCAAAGACAACAGAGTTTGTCAAAATACATGATTACATCAATACAACGGAAAGAATACAGGTAATTATGATGACCTCAAATAGACCGAAGCGGATCCTGACCCCAAAATGTGTGTGTCCGTTGTCACCACCCCTACAGAACCTACTGCGGTCCTGAAACAAGAATTAAACAACAATGCCTGAGTTTCAAATTAGGAAACCCTGTATGCCAACTCACCTATATGAATGCAACAGTACGGTAATGAACATATCATACTAATAGCATGCATGTCATCAACAACAAGAAAAACAGTTCCCCTCAAAGGGTAAAACATGATCACAGTCCTACAACAACAATAAACACCCTCTAAGGGTCAATAAGGAATCTATCCAGAAAATAACATCGGGTCTCCCTTGGAGACCTACCATAGGCACATACGGTCTTACGAACAGTACGCAGCGCACCCCGACATGCGACTAAACTAGCCAAGGGATTGATGAGGAGCGTCAGGACTTCCGCACCAAACGATGCAGATCTGAAACATCGTGGTCTACACCACACCGACGGAGTCGTCGCCCGGTCTGTCCAACAATCACTCAGTAGGTGCCCAACTGAGGTATCCTTGCCGGAACAACATCGACAACATCGCCGACACAACATCGGCGGTACAACATACGTCTGGCATAACATCGGACGACCACAAGCCGGAACATTGTCGGCAACATCATCGTCGGCACAACCTCGACGGTACAACATACGTCTAGCACAACATCGGACAGTTCCAGACTGTAGTCTGCAGGGTCATCATGCTCCAAGATCCATACATCATCATGCATTGGGATCACGATCCCTCGGGTCTACTACTCTACTGTGAGTCAAGACAGCAATACGACACACTGTAGTCTATCAACAGAGGTGGCTCGTCCCCAAGTACCCACACTCTTCCACCCGACGGTCCCTTGGCAGACGCGATCACGCACCCACCGTCACCTCCTGGCTCACGCAGTAGTTGAGGACACAAGTTTCCGTGAACAGAGTTGGCACTTCACTATGACTGAGAATTTGTTTCTGCCCACAAACGGTCGACCGAAATAGACAATCAGGTCGACCGTTCCCATGGGGTTCGGTCAACCGAATGTCTACAACGGTCGAACTCCTTGCGCATAATCTAAGTCCCAACGGTCAAACAATAGTCTAAAATTGGTCGACCGATACGTGGTCAAAATCCAGAGTCTGGTAAAAAACATACAAGACCAACGGTCGACCGAAAACTACCAGCGGCAACCTAGCAGATCTAGTCATCTATCGGTCGAACAAGTCATTAATGGTCGAACAACACATTAAGTTACTTAAGTTTCGGTCGGACCAAAATTAGGAACAATCCATCGTTTAGGTGGTCAACGTCCGGTCCGAGCGAAACATGAAGCAACGGTCGAACGGGTCAAGGGTCCCATCTGACCGAAAACTTCCAGAGGCTCCTCTGATCCCCCAGCACAAGCATGACCGGTCGACCACTACCAAGCGTCGTTCGACCGGTGTTGGTTAAGATCAAGCAAAACACTACCACTGGTCGACCATCTGGAGGAACTGGTCGACCGTTGGCCAGCAACAACCCAACCGAGCTAGGTTTATGTTGTTGCACGCTCAACGCCGGCGAGGTCTCCGACTTCTACCGACCAGCCAACCCATCACACGACTTGTGTGAGCAAAAAGAACACACTAATGAACTGGCATACCTTTCGAGTTCGACGGAGCACGCTGGAGATTACTTGGCGTCGTCACACCTCGAAACCGTACACACGTACCTCGCCCGCCGCGCTTCTCCTCCACCTCCTTGTTGCTGCACGCTGGAGCTTCCTTCGCCGGAGGACGTGAACGCTGGGGAGAGGTAGAGAATGAGTGTGAGAGAGAGAGAAAATAAAGAAAGAGAGTGTTGGTTTTCTCCTCACAGAACCCAACCCATCACCCTATCCCCTACACCCATCACACAACCACGTCGCTCACTGTTCAATACCCTCCTTCCCCATGCAAAATCTCCTCTAACCACGGGATTAGTCCTAAATAAGGTTAAAGACATAACTGAAATAATATGTCACGACTCATTTCACTTTTTGTTTGGTTTAGAACACATGGCGTTTTATTTTTATTTATTTAGTTTCCTTTTACCAACCTGTCATTATGTTTCCAATTTTTTTAATAATATTAGTGTTTAACACTACAATTTAAAATAGTATGGTTTTGACTCAACAAACTTAAGAAATTACACTATGTTATGTCTTCGATCTCACCATTCGTTATATGTTTGTTTTTTCAATATAAAAAATAATGTGATTTCCTCTAATTTTACGCTTTTGATCTTATTAGTCTATTTCTACCATCATTGGATTCATTCATCTATTTCTAATCGGCTAACCAAGAAATCAATTACAGCCTTCCACTTAATTGTTATTGAACTTAAATTGTTTTCCGAAATTCATTCAAACGTATCACCCTGGTTTCCCATATTCTTAATTACGTGTCTATTTCAAAATAACAACTAATCACCTATTGTTCTCGTCTACACGATGAATTCATCCATTCATTCTCTAACTTATACTTTTGAAAAAAAGTTCTACAAAAACACTAAGTTCTTCGATATATGTCTATGTTTTTTCATATTCCTTATTTTTTCCCAATGTCTCCTCTTGGTATTTATTCAATTAGTTTTTCTAATTCATATTTTAGCAACTATTTTATAACACTTATTCAATCTTACCTGAAGAATTTCATGATACAATTCTCTTTTAGGTCTGTTTTGTTTGATCTCCCTTAAATACATATATTATGTTAGTCTAAATTTACAATGCATTAATTAATCTTTTATTTCATGTGATTAAAAATTAAACTTATGTATTAGACATGTCACTAAATGTCCTTCCTGAATTAGTAGAAAAGGAACTTGAATTTCCTACGGAGATTTGTGGGGAAAAAGAGTAAATTGTTTCATGACCCAAAATTTCTTTCTAGCATTTTTTAGATTATGTTTTATTAGATCTTATTGAGAATCATCTTTTATTTAAACTTTATGAATATTTATATTTCTATCAAACAAATTACAAAAAGAAAGGTAATTAAGTAAAATTATTAATTTGATACATTCTTGCAACGCACGAGGTATCTCGCCGGTAAGGTATAATTTGGTTGAGTTGGGTTTGAAGTTCTTATTATTAACCTGTTAATTTATATTGGGTTTTTATACAAGGACTATGTGTTCCAAATGATGTGTCAGTCAAGTCAGCAGTCCAGTCAGCAAAATGCAATTGTCTTTTTTTCCTGAAATTAATTAAATAACATGTTTGTGTCACATGCAAATTTTACTTTTCCAATGCAACATTACTTTTAAGCATGCAACATTTGGTTTCCATATGCAACATTTACTTTCCCAACGTAACATTTGATTTTCTCATGCAACATTCGAATACAAATGTAGAATGAAGAGTTCATTTAAACGAAGAAACCATACAATATGCGTTTTGTCCTTTTAAACATATAAGTTTGTCCTTTTTAACATCTGCGGTTTTCCTTTTTAATATATGAGTTTGTCATTTTTAATGTATGACTTTGTCTTTTTTTAAGTAATGATTTGTCTTTTTTAGTTCGATTTTGTCCTTTTTAAGTAGTGGTTTGTCTTTTTTTAACAATTGGGTTGCTCTTTCTTATATTGATGAATTGTCCTTTTTAAGTAAAGGTTTATCCTTTTTAAGTATGATTTGTCCTTTTTAGTGTAGGTTTGTCCTTTTTAAGTATGATTATGTCCTTTTTAACAGTTGGGTCGATCATTCTTATATTGCTGGGTTGTCTTTTTTATGTTGAGGTTTTGTCCTTTTTAAGTAGTGGTTTGTCATATTTAAGTATGATTTTGTCTTTTTTAACAGTTGGGTTGATCCTTCTTATATTGGTGGATTGTCCTTTTTATGTTGAGGTTTTGTGTTTTCTAAGTAGTGATTTGTCATTTTTAAGTATGAGTTTCTCCATTTTATCACATGCGTTTGTCTTTTTTATCATATGAGTTTGTTCTTCTTAACAACCCAAGTTGAAATTAGCAAACAAGAACACGAAATCAAACCCAAATCCATGAAAATAAATCAGAAACTCCCAAAAAACTAATATCAAGAAAAAATAACTTTAGACAAGAACACCACAAATCAAAATAAAAAAAGAACCAAACTTTCAAGACAAACACCAACAACCCAAAAAATAAAAATTCATTACCACAACACCTCAAATTAGCTACAAAGAACCAAACTTTCCAAAATAACATCAAAAAATCAAGATTGATCGATCACTGAAAAATCAAAAACTTTAAATCAGTCACAAAGAACCAATTTTTCCCCAAAAACTCCACACAAAAAAACTCAAATCAGCTACAAAGAACCACACTTCCAAAAATTCAAGAGCGATCCATCACAGAACAAAACCAAAAACTTCAAATCAACCACAAAAAACAAAACTTTCCCCCTAAAACACTACACAGAAAACTCAAATCAGCTACAAAAAACCACATTTCTCCTCCTTCTTGCATCGGGATGGACTCCAACGTCAACCACTTCCTCCTCCTCCTCGCCGGTCAACTTCACTGTGATGTCCTACCTCCCTCAAAACCCACTCCCATGTCGACACCTCGTCAAAAGTCACGACAGGTCTTTGCACTGGGAGAAAATGATGGAGAATAGAAGGTTTTGGGGATAATGGAAGGTTTTGAGGAGATATGTATGATGGAAATCAAAAGTCACATAGTTTAGCGTGTGCGTAATGTAACACAAAATAAATAAATAATATGTAATTTAATTAATCTTTGGTTTTTACTGGCGTCTGCAACGCACTGCGTCAACAAATCGTTTTCCATTTATATTTATAACATATATATTAAAGAATAAATAAATTTTAAGCTGATGGTAAGTTAGATGGGATAAGTTGAGAGACAACTACAACCTGTTAAATCCGCCCCACACAGAATCCCGTGGACAATCAATCCCACCGTTGGTATCTATATATTTACCTTATCATCTCTGACCTCCTCTACACTCCTTTACAATGGACCATGCATGTTGGGTCCAATACCACGCACAAACTATTACATCCTAACCCCCTTGCTTATGGGTTTTATTGTGTTTAGGTGGTGGATTAGAGGAGATTGAGATGGACGGCTGAGATTGGTTTGGTTTGGGTTTAAAGGTTGGATTTCTCTCTCTCTCTCTCACTCTTTTTCCTTTCTCTCCCGAGCATTCCTCTCTCTCTCTCTCTCTCTCTCTCAATCCTTTCTCTTCCAGCCTTGGAGTCGTGGTGGAGTGGACGATCGGCAAGGCGAGGTGAAGCCCCGTTGAGTGCCCGAGTAGAGGTGATCGTGAGCGAGGAGTTCGCCGGAGGAGTAGAGGAGGCGCTCGTAGAAGAGACCTTCGTGGGTTCTTCGAAGGCTTCTTGAAGCCTTAAAGGTATGCCAAGCTTTAGTTTAATCCTCATTTCAGCCTTTGAGAGGATTGGAGTGGCCGACAGTAGGCCGAAAGGCTCATCGAGAACCTTGCAGCAGCTTTTCTGCTCTGGAACGGTCGACCGGGCGTAGTGTGATTCGGGCAAAAACCCTTGCACCGGTCGGACGATACTCTAGGAGTAGTCGACCGGCGATACATTTTACCAAGGGGAAAAGGCTTTGGGTATTTTCGGTCGAACGAGTCCCCCTTGTCGGTCGACCGAAAGCACTGTTGTAAGTCGGTTGGGGGCGTTGACCATCTAAACCGTCGATCGCTTGTTGACTTCGTCCGATCGGAACTTAAGTTAACTTAACGGTCGGTCGACCCGAAGAGTTGTTTTGGTCGACCGTGTAGTGCAGGTTGTTGGTGAGTTTTACTGGTGGAAATTGGTCGACCGTGATTTTTGGGTCGTTCGACCGTTGGTGCTTTTTTGAGCAAGAGAGGATTTTCACTGTTGGATTTCAGTCGAACGGGGCCCCTTTGCCGTTCGACCGGTTGGACGTTATTTTGGTTTTATTGCGGAATAGTGGTGGTGTTCGGTCGGCCGTTTGTGGACTTCTGTTCGACCGTTTGGCACAGTTTTGCATATGGATGCTTGTGTCGTGTGTGGTTGGATATGCCTCGAGGGCAACGGGTCCCTGGCCTCCTGGGGGCGACGGTACGGACATGCCGGCCTAAGAGAAGATCGTGGTTGTGGCTCTACGGAGCGGTGCCTTGTGTGCACGTGTGATTGTGGGGTTGGGGTGAGAGGACCCTTGAGACCCGTGGTCGATGATTTTCCGGTGGTGCCTTGTGTGCATGCGTGATTGTGAGGTTGGGCTGAGAGGACCCTTGAGACCCGTGGCCGATGTTTTCCGGCGGTGCCTTGTGTGCACGAGAGTTAGTTATGATTTTAATGCATTTTTCATTTCATGTTTCATATACACATGTTATGTTCATATTTAGGGGTTTGGCATACGGGGTTTCCCTAGGGGAAACTCAGGCACTGTTTATTTACATGTCAAGTCGTGCACGTCAGTAGGAGGTGGTGACTGCGGGCAGGAGCACCCAGACCAGATCATGTCCTTTTATCGTTCGAGGTGGATGATTTTCCCTTGTACATGTGTTGTATATCTTTTGTGTTGGGTTGTAATCATCCTTGACTCATGTATTGTATAGTTTACCGCTTTATATTATATATAGTTGTGGTTTGGTGACGACCCCGGTGTTAATTCTTTTATTTGTTTAAAGTTTTAAATTTTCCGCTGTTTCGGGGCGTTACAATTTGGTATCAGAGCTTTCGGTCCTGGTGTGCTTGTCCAATGAAACCACCTTAGAGGTCTTGCATGTAGTTGTCATTCGTCATGCATTCATTCATAATCATTAATTCATTGTCGTTTCCTGTCCTCTTGTGTAGATGCCTCTGAGACGTGTGCTGCCACCTTCACGTTATAGGGGCGCCCGTGAGGAGACTGGTAGGGAGGACAGGGAGGAGGAGAGGAGGACCCTTCTGGGGACTCTTCGTAGGCTGGGCGAGTTTCTTGAGCGCCAGTCTCCACAGTCTGAGCAAGCAGGGGCGGGGGAGTGCTGGATCGGTTTATGCGTCAGCACCCTCATTCCTTTGATGGCAGTGGTGAGCCGGAGGCAGCTGAGGATTGTGTCTTCAAGATCTGGAAGATCTTCAGGGCGATACGATGTCCTTCTGAGAGGCAGGTGGATCTGGCCACCTATGTGTTGGACGGAGAAGCGGCCAACTGGTGGAGGTCCACGTCGGCTGTTGTTTTCGAGGACAGCGAGGAGGTGGGCTGGGAGGAATTCCTCGTGGAGTTCAACCAGCAGTATTTTCCCCAGCATGCGCGGGACAGGAAAAAAAAGGAGTTCCTAGCACTTGAGCAGCGAGAGATGACGCTGACGGCTTACATTAGCAGGTTTCATGCCTTGGAGCGTTACTGCCCGGATACTTATGTGACACCGGAGCGGAGAGCTCGGAAGTTTATCCGAGGGTTGAGGCCGCAGTTCCGGTCTCATATGACCACGAGCATGCCGCAGACTTTAGTTGATGCAGTGAAGTTTGCGACGATTATGGATCAAGACTACCAGGAGACGGTAGAGGCCAGGAAGGTGCAGACGAAGGCCAGTGTACGCCCTGGATTGATAGTGGTGGATCTCACCAGTCAAGGCAGTGCAGGCAGTGTGGTAGAGTTCACCCCGGGGGCGGGTGTGGGGCACGTTCAGGTGCATGCAATGGTTGTGGCCAGATGGGTCACTTCATTTGTTCCTGCCCGAGTAGGTCAACTGGACCTAGTGGACGACCGCGTTCCTCCTCAGCTAGCGGAGTGGGACCGAGTAGACCAGCTGCACCACCTCAGCAGGGGAAGAGCGTTGGTCGTGTTTTCACCATCCAGGCAGAGGAGGCTAGAGACGCCAGTGTTGTGGTGGAAGGTACGCTTTATGTTGATGGCTTGATAGCTAGAGTGCTTTTCGATTGCAGGACCACACACTCGTTCATCTCTAAGTAGTTTGCGAGCGTGTTAGGTCGTACCCCTGCGATATTGACTGTCACTTTGGAAGTCAGCACACCCTTGGGTTTGGTGGGCATTGTGGGGAGCTTCCTGCCCGGCGCCACGGTTGCTTTGGGAGACCAGGAGTTCCCGGCAGACCTGGTCTTGTTATCGATGGTAGACTTCGATGTCATACTTGGGATGGATTGGCTGTCCCAGTACGATGTTCGATGCTTGTGCCGAGAAAAGAAGATTTTGATCTCGAGGAAAGGTCTTCCTGATTTGCTGATCAGAGGGACTAAGAGTGGAAATGGTCAGATTTTGGTTTCGACACTGAAGGCTCAAAAGATGATTCACCAGGGTTGTAGAGCGTTCTTAGCGACGCTTGTGGTACCAGACTTTGAGGTGAAGAAGTTGGAAGATATTGAGGTTGTTCAGGATTTTCCTGAGGTATTTTCTGATGAGATCACCGGGTTACCGCCTCACAGAGAGATCGAGTTTGGTATCGATCTGGTAGCAGAGACCACACCACGGTCGAAGGCTCCGTATAGGATGGCGCCTACGGAGTTAGCTGAGTTGAAGAAGCAGTTGCAGGATCTGCTAAATTCAGGTTTGATCAGGCCCAGTGTTTCACCCTAGGGAGCTCCAGTGCTCTTCGTGAAGAAGAGGGATGGCTCGCAAAGGATGTGTATTGATTATCGGATGCTGAATAAGGTTACCATTAGGAATCAGTATCATTTACCCGGGATCGAGGATCTTTTCGACCAGTTGCAGTCAGCGAAGGTCTTTTCGAAGATCGATCTGCGATCCGGTTATCATCAATTGAGAATTCAGGATGCAGATATCCAGAAGACAGCGTTCAAGACGAGGTACGGGCATTACGAGTTTTTGGTGATGTCGTTTGGACTGACGAATGCACCTGCAACATTTATGGATCTGATGAATCAGACTTTTCAGCCGTATCTCGACAGATTTTTGATTGTCTTCGTGGACGATATACTGGTATACTCACCAGACAGAGAGCAGCATCGGAAGGACCTGAGGATTGTGCTTAACATTCTGAGAGATCAACAGCTCTATGCTAAGTACAAGAAGTGTGATTTCTGGCTAGATCGGGTGGCCTTTCTGGGACATGTGGTGTCAGCAAACGGGATATCTGTGGATCCAGCGAAGGTTGAGGTCGTGACTCAGTGGAGAGCTCCGACCAGTGTGTCCGAGATCAGGAGTTTTGTGGGTTTATCAGGTTATTATCGTCGGTTTATTCAGGACTTCTACAGACTTGCTTCCCCACTGACGGCTTTGACATAAAAGGGTGTCAAGTTCGTTTGGTCCCAGAAGTGCGAGGACTATTTCCAGGAGCTGAAGAGGCGACTGACTACAACACTGATTTTGACGTTATCGAGTGGTAGCGGAGGCTATGTGATTTACAGTGACACTTCTGGCATTGGTCTGGGTTGCATGTTGATGCAGCATGGGAAAGTGGTTGCATATACTTCGAGGCAGTTGAAGGTTCATGAGAAGAATTACCCGACTCATGATCTGGAGTTGGCAGCGGTGGTCCACGCGCTGAAGACCTGAAGGCATTACCTATATGGAGAGCAGTTTGAGGTCTTCACAGATCACCAGAGTCTGAAGTATCTGTTCTCGCAGAAAGAGTTGAATATGAGGCGGCGCAGATGGCTCGAGTTCATAAAGGATTAGGACTTCACCATTTTGTATCATCCAAGGAAGGCGAATTCTGTCGCAGATGCCTTGAGTAGAAAGGTGGAGTTGTCAGCTGCTAGCTTGTGCGTTCAGGAATGGAGGTTGCTTGAGGCATTGACGGAGTGGAGACCTCTTACAGAGGGCTCTGATGGGGCAGTGATTGCGGGACTTCGAGTGGAGCCGTAGACAGTTTCGAGAGTTGTTCATGTTCAGAGAGCAGATGATGAGCTGGCCAGTCAGATGCAGTTAGCTGCTACGGACGGATCAGACTTCGATGTCGGAGTCGATGGGGGCTTGAGGTTCAGGGGTCGGATCTGGGTACCGAGAGCAGGTGATCTGAGGGATGCTATCATGGAGGAGGCAAATAGAGCCAAATATTCCATTCACCCGGGGAGTACGAAGATGTATAAGGATTTACAGCGGAGTTTTCTAGTGGAAGGGGATGAAGCGAGACATAGCGAGCTTCGTGTCCAGGTGTCTGGTTTGTCAGCAGGTGAGGATTGAGCACCAGTGGCCAGCAGGGCAGTTGCAGAGTATAGATCTGCCAGAGTGGAAGTGGGAGCACGTGACGATGGATTTTGTCACCGGTTTGCCGAAGACGAGGAGATCTCACGACGCGATTTGGGTCATAGTTGATCGATTGACCATGTCGGCGCATTTTCTGGCGATCAGGACCACCTTACCTTTGGAGGGTTTGGCGAAGCTGTACGTCGAGGAGATAGTCCAGTTACATGGTGTATCGGTGAGTATTATCTCTGATCGAGATCCGTGGTTCACCTCCAGATTTTGGGGTAGTCTGCAGAAGGCTTTGGGGACTCAGTTGAAGTTCAGCACAACTTTTCATCCGCAGACAGACGGGCAGTCAGAAAGGACTATCCAGACGCTAGAGGGTATGCTGAGAGCGTGTACTCTGGATTGGGAAGGATTTTGGGATGAACACCTGCCGTTGATCGAGTTCGCCTACAACAACAGCTACCATTCGAGCATTGGGATGGTACTGTACGAGGCTCTATACGGTCGGCCTTGTAGATCGCCGGTATGCTGGAGTGAGGTAGGCGAGAGGCAGCTGGTTGGACCAGAGATTTCTCAGATGTATGTTGATAAGGTTGGCGTAATCAGATAGAGGTTGGCGACGACTCAGAGCAGACAGAAGAGTTACGCAGATAGGCGTAGACGAGAGTTGAGATTTGAGGTGGGCGATCACGTTTTCCCGAGGATTTCACCAGCTCGTGGAGTGATGAGATTCGTGAAGAAAGGGAGGCTCAGTCCGAGGTATGTCGAACCGTTTGAGATTCTTGATCGCGTAGGAGAGGTTGCTTACTGTATTGCTTTGCCGACTCAGCTTTCGGGTATTCACAACGTTTTCCACGTTTCTATGTTGAGGAAATACGTTTCCAATCTGTCGCACGTGATTGAGATCTGTGTTCCCGAGGTCAGTCAGGACTTTTCTCTTGAAGAGAGGCCCGTGGAGATTCTAGATCGGATGGAGCACCAGCTCAGAAGGAAAACCATTCCGATGGTGAAGGTCGGGTGGCAGCACCATAGCGAGCGTGAAGCCACTTGGGAGATCGAGGACGAGGTCCGGAAGAAGTATCCGGATTTGTTCGGTGAGAATTCGGTTCTAATTTCGAGGATGAAATTCTTTAAGGAGGGTGGATTGTTACATCCTATTCCCCTTGCTTATGGGTTTTATTGTGTTTAGGTGGTGGATTAGAGGAGATTGAGATGGACGGCTGAGATTGGTTTAGTTTGGGTTTAAAGGTTGGCTTTCTCTCTCTCTCTCTCACTCTTTTTCCTTTCTCTCCCGAGCATTCCTCTCTCTCTCTCTCTCAATCCTTTCTCTTCTAGACTTGGAGTCGTGGTGGAGTGGACGATCGGCAAGGCGAGGTGAAGCCCCATTGAGTGCCGGAGTAGAGCTAAACGTGAGCGAGGAATTCGCCGGAGGAGTAGAGGAGGCGCTCGTGGAAGCGACCTTCGTGGGTTCTCCGAAGGCTGCTTCAAGCCTTAAAGGTATGCCAAGCTTTAGTTTAATCCTCATTTCAGCCTTTGAGAGGATTGGAGTGGCCGACAGTAGGCCGAAAGGCTCATCGAGAACCTTGCAGCAGCTTTTCTGATCTAGAACGGTCGACCGGGCGTAGTGTGATTCGGGCAAAAACCCTTGCACCGGTCGGACGATACTCTAGGAGTGGTCGACCGGTGATACATTTTACCAAGGGGAAAAGGTTCTGGGTGTTTTCGGTCGAACGGGTCCCCCTTGCCGGTCGACCGAAAGCACTGTTGTAAGTCGGTTGGGGGCGTTGACCATTGATTGATCGTTTTATATTAACCGCAAGTGCACAACCACGTTGAAGCAGTGGCAAATACGGGTCGTCCACTGGGAGGTGTGTCGTCGTTTGGTTTGTGCGAAGGCGAGTGGAAAGAAATGGAAGAAAGATGTATTACACTACACTAATATAAACTAGTAAACAAACAAGCTTAAATGAAATCACTAAACAACTAAGCTAAACAATTAATGAAGAAGATAAAAACACAGGAATGAAAACCCCTAAAGGGTGGAGTGTGTGTGTGTGTGCACATGAAATAAGTGTGGTGTTGAATGCATACTATAAGCTCAAGTGTGGTTAGTGTTTGTTCATGCATAAGAAGTACCTCATGACAAGACCTATCATTTACAATACTAACCTAGGTGATTAATATGAGCAATGCAAGGTTGTTATTAAGACACTTAGACAAGCATGGAGTGTACCTAAGCTATGGAAGAAACCATCAAGTAAGGTTCTTAATAATTCAAGCAAGCATACTAATATTTCTCACAAAACATTCATATTAAGCATTCATACCACCTGCATAACATGTACATACATCTACTCCACCCCCAAAGGGGATGAAACTACTCACACATATTTAAACTAACTACTCTAACAAAATGAAGCATTATACTGAAATGAAACTATACTAATCAAGTAAGAAATATTAAAGAAGCTTAAAAGGAAAAGAAAGACTAAACAAGCATGCACAAATTAAAAGACAAGATTAAAAGAAAACTAGAACAATTATTTTATTAACAATGACTCACATTGAAGGTAGCATTCTTCTCCACCTTGAGTTTTTGCTTCAAGACTCACTCCTTAGTAGAGAGAATGCCACCAAGCAATGGGTGATTACAATGGAAGGTGAAGAGTTCTATTTATACGCATGGAAAAAGCTAATCCGGGACAATCCCCCGATGTGGGACTAGACAAATACCAAAAATAGACTAAGCATACACTAACACACGTGCTCCCAAAAGTTAAGCGGATCCAGAGCTATTTGGACCGCCAATTAGCGGTTCCAGACCGCCAATTGGCGGTCTATAAGCTCCAGATCCAGTTGAGTTTTGTTGTGGGCTTTGCTTGATCTATTACTTGGTCTTGGATGTATCTACTTTGTTTATTAGAGTTCCGACCCGAATCGAATTGCCAAAATACTCCCCATGATAGTGTGGAGTTTTTTGTTTTGCTCTTAGGTCATTCTGTCTTACGTTCAGGTCCTTCTCCCTTGCATCTTAGTCCCCAGGTCTCACAATTAAGTCTTTTTTCCTACTTTTGGGTCCTTTCATGGCTCTTCTCTTCAAACATCTTTATTTCTGAAATTCAAACATAAAACTCGTTACGTAGCATTGCTTATGTGTAAGATAATGGATATAAGATACAAATATAAGCATGAAATGACGTCAATCAACCATCTAAACGGTCGACCGCTCGTTGACTTCGTCCGACCGGAACTTAAGTTAACTTAATGGCCGGTCGACCCGAAGAGTTGTTTCGGTCGACCGTGTAGTACGGGTTGTTGGTGAGTTTTACTGGTGGAAATCGGTCAACCGTGATTTTTGGGTCGTTCGACCGTTGGTGTTTTTTGAGCAAGAGAGGATTTTCACTGTTGGATTTCGGTCGAACGGGGCCCCTTTGCCGTTCGACAGGTTGGACGTTATTTCGGTTTTATTGCGGAATAGTGGTGGTGTTCGGTCGACCGATTGTGGTCTTCTGTTCGACCGTTTGGCACAGTTTTGCATATTGATGCTTGTGTCGTGTGTGGTTGGATCTGCCTCGAGGGCAATGGGTCCCCAGCCTCCTGGGGCGACGGTACGGACATGCCGACCTAAGAGGAGATCGTGGTTGTGGCTCTATGGAGCGGTGCCTTGTGTGCACGTGTGATTGTGGGGTTGGGGTGAGAGAACCCTTGAGACCCGAGGCCGATGATTTTCCGGCGGTGCCTTGTGTGCACGTGTGATTGTGGGGTTGGGGTGAGAGGACCTTGAGACCCGTGGCTGATGTTTTCTGACGGTGCCTTGTGCACGAGAGTTAATTATGATTTTAATGCATTTTTCATTTCATATTTCATATACGCATGTTATGTTCATATTTAGGGGTTTGGCATACAGGGTTTCCCTAGGGGAAACTCAGGCATTGTTTGTTTACATGTCAGGTCGTGCACGTCAGTAGGAGGTGGTGACTGCGGGCAGGAGCACCCAGACCAGATCTTGTCCTTTTATCGTTCGAGGTGGATGATTTTCCCTTGTACATGTGTTGTATATCTTTTGTGTTGGGTTGTAATCATCCTTGACTCTTGTATTGTATAGTTTACCACTTTATATTATATGTACTTGTGGTTTGGTGACGACCTCTGTGTTAATTCTTTTATCTGTTTAAAGTTTTAAATTTTCCGATATTTCAGGACGTTACAGAAACTACGTTCAATTAACACATACATACAAAACATCACAATATCAACACAAATATTTCACATCTATTGCAAACAACGTGAAGGCCTCGATTTGCTTCACTTCGATTAACGGAAAATGGCCTCCGTGAAGATTCTTCTTGCTTGGTAGATGTGTCAATTATTTTTATTATGTCCAAGATATTGTTTTCTGAAACCAGAAAATGGTATCTCACCGTATTCTTAGAGACAAAAATTGTATCCGAGATATATTTTGTATGTTGCATCACACATCATAGTTAAATAAAATGGTATCGCATTCTGGGTTATGAAAATAGTGTTTCGTATATCACTTCTATTTTTTTTCTTTTTTTCCTTCTATTTTTTTCAAAACAAAAAGAACCAATATTATTTTCTTCGTATCTTATAGTTTTCACAATACTTTTGCAAACCTTATACACTTCGAATCTTTGTTTCTTATTCTTTTCCAAACACTTCTAATATATTACAAAATCCTACCTCCCAAAACTTTAATAGTGACATTCTACAATCCAAAATCTCACTACATGATTAGCAAATCAAAGAAACCAATGTCCGGATTACAAGGAGAATCAAAATATTCAAATCATATGGGATATACACTACCTAGCTCTAAACCCCATATCTTTATTCCTACTCAAGTCATCATTAGTCATCACTACTAATTAAGTCATTAAATCCTAATTTGCCCTCAATTTTAGTCCAAGAACGTGTCCATGATATCTGAGTACATTCCCCAATCCAAGCTCCGACCATCACCGCCAGAATGGGGCCCAGTAGCCTGTCGGTCATCGGACGTCGAAGGTGCTGGTGACGTCATCCTTGCCGGCATTGTGAAGCTTCTCTTAAATTTGTTGTAATCTATTTTTCTCCCTCTGTCCGAATGACTCTAAACTCTAGTAGACCTCAGCCCCCCTCCTATCATTGGAGATGCAAACAATTATCCAAAATCTAATACGAAAGTTTGCCATTGACATAGGGAAAAAATAATAATTTCATGTACATGACATAAAAGCTTGAAGCGACATGCAAAACTCAATTTATATCATTTTTCCGACAATTACTCATCGAGTTCTTAAAACCTCAAACGACATGCAAGATATTATTAGTTTCAAAATTTGAATACCAAAGGGTACAGGAAATTAACATTTCATCTTAGTCACTTGTGCATGACTTGGTTACAGTTCTAGATCTTTTTTTTGGGGTCTACCTGTCAACCCTATGGCTTTCATGGGTGACCTTGGGTTCCTCTACTCCACCATTATTCCCAAAGAGGAGTTTGGACTCATCAGTCCTCCCAGTGAGGGCCGTGAAGAATGAGAGGCCATTGGGCCATTTCAGGTCGGAGTCGTGGTCCGGTATCATTTGGTCCATTTGGGCCCCGGTCTGGTGGGCCATTGGAAGGAAAAGGTGGGGGTTGTCTTTGCCGTTGCCGCCACGAAGGGCCATGTGGGCCGGGTTGTAGCCTTGGGAGGAGGATAGCGGTCGGTGGTGGTTCCAGTTTTGGAGGGGTTGTGGTGGCCGGTAGGGGACTTGTTTTGGCAATGTGGCAGCGGTAGATGATGATGGCGAGTTGTTTCTGTTCGAGGAGAAGAGCTGCGAGAGGTAAAAGCCAGACTGATAGCCAATAGATTCGATCATGTGCCTCATCTTCAGTACAAAGTGGAGGTCTTCTGGTATCTATGTTCAAAAAAAAAAAAACCTTGTAAATTATTGGGTCATATACTTCCAAAAAATAAACAATGAAGATTACATTGCAATGCCTTGATTTTACTAAACAAGTTACAACCTTATAAGACATATTAGTATGATTATTGAGTGAACGTATGTCTCCATCTAAAATTTGTAATAAAAAAATCATAAATTTTGAAATTATATTTACATTTGTTTAAAGTTAAAATGTCAATAAATTAATACATATCTACCCTGACTTTTATTATTCTTAATTAATGTAAATCAATAAATTTAGACAAAACTCCTTTAACCCTTTTACAAGCCATGACCTCAACATCGTCATGACTCAATGGAGCTATGACAAACCTTGCTATACTCCAGTTTGGTCAGGCAAAGGTTTGTCGAAACACAACAAGGTTTTCCAAGGCTCCAAGGAATGCGACGATGGTAGTAGTTGTGGACTTGGATATAATCAAACTCAAGTCTTAGTTGTGGCATTGATGTCAACATTATCAACGATTGTTTCGGTGAAGTGATTGTTCCATTCAATAGATTCTTGACATTGTTCAAAGTTCAGACTTCATAGTTGACATGGTGAACGAGATCTAGGACCACAAAATTAGGAAAAAATCGCGACGGATGAAGGAGGTTTAAGAGTAGAAGAAGTTTAGGGGGCTTGTAACAAAATCGTCATTTTTATTGAATTAAATATTTTAATAGTATAATTTGAAAAGAAAGGCTAAAATTACTGTAAACGCCTAAAAATGATAAAGGAAAAGGAAACGTATTGACCATATAATTTTATTTCCAAATTTTTGGTAACAGTAAAAAAAATGAGAAAATGATGCTTACTATCTTGCAGGATCCCAGTTGGAGAAGTCCATGTCCAGCTTGGATCACAGCTATGGTCTGTTATTTTCCATCCCACAAAATTGATCATCACTTGGGGAAAAGACAAAAAGAGGACAATCACAAAAAGCTGAATAGGAAGAATAATAAGGATGTGTGCATGCCTGGATTCCTGAAGCAAACTGGTCAGTCCATTCAGTGGGAATCTGCATAGCAAAGTAGAGAAAGAGAATGGTAGGTGTTAGAAAAAGGCAAAACAGGCATGATTGTTGTAGTTATTGTTGTTGGGTATGACCAAAACCCAGCATCATCACCCACAGTTGATGGTGAAGTTTCAAACTCCCCAATAGATGCCATTTTCATGGGCAGATCCAATCTAGTGCTCAGCCACTAGACTGCTGTGTTGGGTTTTTTTGCTCATGGGCATAAAGCAAAAGGAAAAGAAAAGAACAAAACCAAAATAGAGACAAATGACAAGCCGATGAGTTAGCTCAATCTCTCCGACTATTCCTTCAACCACAGCTTGCAGGATCTGATATTAGGTACGCTCGGAAAACATAAGACAAAGGTGTATATGTCACTTACTGCGTCGAAAGAGCTTTGCCAATAGTTGGAGATGTTTGGCTCGCACTCGGAAGGTTCTTTGAAGACCCATTTGTGGCACTTATCAGAGGCAACCTTCCCCATTAACCTATATATATATATATGGAGGCAAAATCAAACCAAACCAAATCATTAACAACTTGGTCAAAATCTACCGACATCAGTACTCATCATGCACGACCAAAAGCAATACCAAAGAGCAAAAAAGGGGAAGATGACTCTCTTTTTTGGGTCCTTTTGTTCCATCAAGAACCGTCTAAAACAAAACATCAAGGAATCCAAAAATAAAGTAAAAAGAAAACAAAAAAACCTAAGAAAATCCAAGGAACTAAGACTGAAGATGGAACCACATGCATGCATGCACCTACCCAGTACCCACCCTTCTCCATAATTATAAAGTTGAATGGACATCTTGCTGAAGGCCTTCCTCACTTGCTCATCTTCATCCATGTCTTCCATAATGTTTGCCCGGCAAAATCCATCTTCCCACATCAACATCCTAATTTAAATAAAAAAAACTTCACTTAACATTAACAACAAGCTCCACTTAATTAACACTTACCATATTATTGATCATTGTCAATTGTCAAAATATATACAAGCACTTACAGGCTTCCATTGTCGTCTCCGACCTTGCACCCGTTGCCTCCTCTGCACCTCCTGATTCAAATGAAATGGAGGTAAGCGTCTGGAGTGAGACATAAAAGGAGAGAAATGGAGAGAAAAGAAAAATACGGGCGAGGACGGATGGTCCAGAAGACCGAGTAGGTCCAATCAGAGTTGAGGCAAACGTTCCTTAGAGCCTCGTGGAGTGCCATCATCCCAACAGCTTCTTTGCTCCTGCTATCTCCAGCTCCTCCTGAGCCCACCATGTCTCTCTCTACCTAACTCTTCTCTCTCTCTCCCCCCCCCCCACTAAGTGTTTGTTTGTCTTGCTTACTCTTGGTTTTTAACCTTACGATAGAGTGGGAGGCAGACCCACTTCAATGGTCACTAGCAAAAGATGGAGGGGAAGGCAACGAAGGACTTTCCTTACGTGGCACAAACAAATCAATATTCACCTTACCCCCTCTCTCTCATCATCTTTTCCTGTGTACTTTTACAGTGCATATCAAAAGGTTCAAAATTGACCTAACACCCATGATTTCTCAAAAATTGTTTTGATACCTATCAAAAAGATGTAAATTGTTTTAATGCAGTTCCGTTAATGTGGACCCACTTCTGTCTGTTGCCGTTAACGGTTTCCGTTATGACGCCGTTAAATGAAATAATTAACAAATGTATTAACCCACTAATTAAGTAATTAAGAAAAATTGTTGTGGTACCCATCCTAACAATTAAAATTGGAATGCTACCCATCTAAAATATTATAATTGGTATAATACCCATGAATTTTGAAAAAAAAACATTTTATTTGTTAAAAATGTGGTAAATCCAACTTGTTACATGTTCCAACAAATAAATTGATAAATTTCGTTTAATATTTATAATTTGAAAATATCTAAATTATAATTTGAAAAATATCAAATTATAAAAATTAAACATGTTATTTGTTGGAACATGCAACAAGTTGGATTTACCACATTTTTAACAAATAAAAGATATTTTTTTTCAAACTTCATGGGTATTATACCAATTATAGTCTAATATGGGTATGGGTATAATACCCATGAATTTTGGAAAAAACATACATTTTGTTAAAAATGTGGTAAATCCAACTTGTTGCTTGTTCCAACAAATAACATGATATATTTCGTTTAATCTTTATAATTTGATATTTTTCAAATTATAAATTAGATATTTTCAAATTATAAAGATTAAATGAAATTTATCATGTTATTCGTTGGAACATGTAACAAGTTGGATTTACCACATTTTTAACAAATAAAAGGTATTTGTTTTCCAAATTCATGGGTATTATACCAATTATAATATTTTAGATGGGTAGCATACCAATTTTAATTGTTGGGATGGGTACCACAACAATTTTTCTTAATTACTTAATTGGTGGGTTAATACATTTGTTAATTATTTTATTTAACGGCGCCGTAACGGAATCCGTTAACAGCAACAGACAGAAGTGAGCCCCACATTAACGGAACTGCATTAAAACAATTTACATCTTCTTGATAGGTATCAAAACAATTTTTGAGAAATCATGGGTATTAGGCCAATTTTGAACCTTTTGATATATACTGGAGCAAAAAACCCTTATAAATTTTATAGATTACCGAGACCTGAAATTAGTATAACAGAATTTACGAGTAGTACATGCTGAATTGCTAATCGTGGTTGTGAGTTTTACTTTGGTAAATATGATTATGCAAAGCAAAATTGTCGACCAATTTTTCTTTCATATCAATTTATCAAGAATTATCCAACGGTATTTACTAATGAAATTTAAAATTTCGAAATTATAGTCGATATAACGTCTTCTCTTCTTTTCTTTCATGTGATTGCAGATTGCGTACCTAAAAGAAGACATGTAGTGAAAATTTTAGAAGTCTTATGTTAAGTAACACAAATAATGGTTAATCCGCACAATAAAAAAATAACTTTAGTCTTACCTTGCACTAATTGAAGTTTGAGAAATAATATAATTTGCTAAATCAGTTATATTAGGCAAATGAAGTGAAAAAACCCTGAAATTATAAGACTCTACGTTGAATGATTGGAATTTAAAGAAGAAACGCATTTTGCAACACGATTTCAAAACTAGTAAAAGAAATAAAGAAAAATAATTAAATCCTAACTAGAGTTTATGTTGCAGGAGTCATTTTTAGTTATTATTTACTTGTCAAAAAGTAAATCTTAATAAACGTGAAGGAACTACATGTAACATGTTGGTGGGTCAACACCAGAAAGAGGTCAAGATTAGAAAGAGTGGAGGCACTTTTGGAATCTCAACGAATTTGTGTTTTGCGGCAAGAATTGGAGAAACAACTTTGATTGTCTTGCTTTGGAGATATACATCCGAAAGGAAGGTGACTGATTGAGTTAGGATGTTTGTTTTCAGTACGTCTTTCTTGTCAAATTGCCTTTTTGTTTGGACCTACTTATGATTTCCCTTAAATTTCGTTATACTAGTTGACCATGACCAAAATATCAGTCAATAAGTACGTTTAGAGCTTCGAGTGATGATTTTTATATAAATATTATCTTTTTTTTCTTTCCCGTCAAGTTTTTCGACGTTAGAATATTTGTCTACGATATATTTGTGTCTCCTCAACTATTATCTTTAGAAAAAGATCATGCCGTCAAATTAATATAATCTCTTACCCTAAGTCATCTCTTACAATTAAAAAAATAAATATATATCATCATTTATCTTTTTGGTAATTGTTCCATTTGAATTAACTATTGAAAATCTTGTATTTTGAAAATACAATATTTATATAGCAATATGAGTATCTTTTCATACAACATGAAAAATATAAGAATAATGATGATTTTTAAAAATAATATTAATTTTATTCTATAAGATATCTCCATTGACAATGTAGACATATATTTTATCTCTACTTTTTCTTTCTTACAACATAATTTTTAATAAAATTTAAGTGGGTCCCACTAATTAAAAGAATAGAATGAGGACACATATGTCTACCCACGTTCCACACCTCACAACACGATCCTTGAGTTGAAACGCACCGATATTGGAGGAGGTGTGAAGTTAAATAATCATTTGTGGGTCTTCTTAATTACTATTTACCACTCAATCTAAATTTTTAGGTCAGTAGTTCCAAACCTTCCACTAATGAATTATTAGAAGACTGATGATGAATATTTTGTTTCCTATGATGCAATTTATATCTTCTATTAGATTAGGTCATCCACTATCCTCCTCCGTTTCTCTCTCAAAATCATCATTTCTCTTCCCGTCACGTCATCGCTCACATTAATCCACCATTTTATCCACCAAAAACCCTCAACTACCCTCTCCTATTTTTCAACAAGAAAACCATAAGTTGGATGTGAAATATGTTTTGTTGAAGAAATCAAATCGAACAGAGCTTGAACACCGAGTGCTCGAAAAGATGGTAAATTGGGCTGAAAATAATGAGTTAATGTAGGCTAACTCTTATCACTGTTGAAGTAGGTCGTATTTTCTACATTATGTGTTTTATAATTTCAGTAAGTTTGTATGGCGTACTGTATTAGTGTTGTACTTTTCTAGTAAATAAATATTTTTTTAATTTATTTACTGTATATTTATTAAAACAAATTAGAAAGCTTAATTTTTAAAAATTAAAAAATGTAAAAATAATAAAATTTTAAAACAATTAATAAAAAAAGAATTGAGCTAGTGGGCTAGGGAAACGTGGGTCCCCAACCCACTAGAAGGGGCACACCCCACCCCCGTTAAGGGGTGGAAATTGGACCTTCAATTTTTGGGCACCCGTAGTGGGTGCCCTAGGATTTCAGACTTGCTTGGGTATGTTTCTTGTTTAACATGACCCTTTGATTTTGTTTTGTGAACCCTATGCTATTGACAACCAAGTGGACAAGTTTATTCATTTATCCTTAATAATAAAAGGTAGCCTATTGGGGTTTCATCTAGCTTGCAGGAAAGAAGACAGATTCTATCTAGTTCACTGACATGATTAAGTATATTTGTATTAATCTTGCAAAAATAAAACTTCATTCATTTTTTAATATTAAAACAAGACATTTAATTTTTGTTTATAAGGGTTGAACCTGACAATTTTACACAAAACACGAAATACCATGACATGAAACGATAACAAAAGTTAGACGAGAATTTTTTTTGTAGTTCAATTAGATTAGTTATGAAATTTATGAGGAAATAACATCGTAAAATGATACGATTCGACACGAAACTAAGACATTTAAGTTTTCCATAGTCTAATTAATTGTTTTTCACTACAAAATATTGTCTAAGACGTTTGTTAGAATGAATACATCATTATATCATATAACTTGATCATTACCAATCCAATTATGACATATTTATTTCATTTTTTGTTAAATATGTCATAAAGGAAATGCATACAATTTTCTGACATGAACGTTAGAACCCTAACCCAGTTTTGGGTTAATCTCGGATCAAGAAGGTGATTAGCATGGGGTTGTGTGGTGTGCATGGGGAAGGGAAGAGAGGCGCGCACTGTTGACGTGAGGGGAGGGTGATGGTTGAGTGTGTAGGGCATTGTTGACGCATTTTGTTGGGTTTAAGTAGAGCAAACCGTTTCTCTCTCTCTCTCTCTCTTTCTCTCATTCTCTCCATTTTCTTCTTCTTCTCCTTCTTCCAGCTGAGGCGACGATCGGAGGAGGCGAGGACGTCGCGCGGGAGGAAGGTGCTCGTCCAAAGGAGGCGCGGTGCGTGCTCGAGGTATACAGGAGGCGACGTGCGTGAGCGAGCTCCGGCGGTTCGTCGTCTTTCCGTGCGGTATGTCGACTCATTAGTGTGGTTTTGTGGTTTCTAACCCTCGTGGGAGGGTTGTGTTGGTCGGATGGGGAGGTCGGAGACCTCTTCGACGTTGTTTCCGTGAGAAACCTCGGTTGGCGCGAGGTGGAAGACGACCAACGGTCGACCGGTCCCTTCGGGCGGTCGACCGAATGTAGTGTTTTACCCGACTTTAACCTTCACCGGTCGAACGATGCCTTGTGGCGGTCGACCGGTAGTGCGTATTTGCGGGTGAGGTTGGACTTTCTGTCTGTTTTCGGTCGACCGGTGCCTTGGGGTCGTTCGACCGGAACTTAAGTGTACCGATTTTTATGCATGCTTGTTCGACCGTGGTATGTTTGCGTTCGACCGATTATATGACGTAGAATACTAGGTTGACCCTGTTTGTTTTCGGTCGACCGAGACACCTGAGTCGGTCGACCGATAGATTTGAATTTATGTTGACCAGACTCCGGATTTTGACCTCGTTCGGTCGACCGGGTTTAGACCTTTGTTCGACCGTTGGGGATTGTGTTTTGAGCGCAGCGGTAGACCGTGTTAGGCGTACGGTCGACCGATTCCTTTCTGGAACCGGTCGACCGTTTGGGCCCAGGACAGAATTCCTGGTTCCCTTTTTGAATGCCAACTTTGTCCACGGAAACCCGTGTCCTCGCCTTGCGCGTGAGCCGGGAGGTGACGGTGGGCGCGTGTTGCGTGCCTGCCCATAGACCACCGTTGGGAAGAGTGTGGGTGTTCGGGACGCATCACCTCCAGGTATGGACCGTGGCTCATGTGATGGATTGATTTGACTCATTGTAGTATAGCAGGCCTGAGGGATCGCGGATCCCAATGTTTGATGTTTGTGCGGGCACACAACTGGCGTTGGGTGAGGTAACTACTGGCCTACCGGCTACGGAGGTCGCTGCCCTGTTTTTATAGCGGCGCGGTTGGTGTTTGCGGCTCATGGAGCCTGATGACCTGACAGACTTCGGTCTGGACCCGTCCGATGTTGTGTCGGACGTTGTGATGAACCACCGATGTTGTGTCGGTGATGCCGCCAAGGTTGTGCCGACGATAATGATTGTTGGGCCGAGGCTGTTCCGGCTATGTTGATTCCTCGACTAGGCACCTATCGAGATGTTGTTGTTATACCTTCCGGGCGACGACCCCGTTGGTCCCAGTGGCTCCGACCACAGAGATTTGCAGATCTGTATTCTATCGGCGCGCAGGCGTGAGAGAGGCTCCCTGCCGAACCCTTGAGTAGTGTAGCTGCGTGTGGGGGTGCGATGTCGCGTGCTGCAAGGCTGCATGTGCCTGCAGTAGGTCTCCTCGGGAGACTCGTTGTTGACTGTCGGACTGATGTCCTATGACGGTGGGCGCGTGTTGCGTGCCTGCCCATGGACCACCGTTGGGAAGAGTGTGGGTGTTCGGGACGCGTCACCTCCAGGTATGGACTGTGACTCATGTGATGGATTGATTTGACTCATTGTAGTATAGCATGCCTGAGGGATCGCGGATCCCAATGTTTGATGTTTGTGCGGGCACGCAACTGGTGTTGGGTGAGGTGACTACCGGCCTACGGGCTACGGAGGTCGCTGCCCTGCTTTTATAGCGGCGCGGTTGGTGTTTGCGACTCGTGGAGCCTGATGACCTGGCAGACTTCGATCTGGACCTGTCCGATGCTGTGTCGGACGTTGTGATGGACCACCGATGCTATGCCGGTGATGCCGCCGAGGTTGTGCCGGCGATGATGATTGTTGGGCCGAGGCTGTTCCGGCTATGTTGATTCCTCGACTAGGCACCTATCGAGATGTTGTCGTTATACCTTCCGGGCGACGGCCCCGTTGGTCCCAGTGGCTCCAACCACAGAGATTTGCAGATCTGTATTCTATCGGCGCGCAGGCGTGAGAGAGGCTCCCTGCCGAACCCTTGAGTAGTGTAGCTACGTGTGGGGGGTGCGATGTCGCGTGCTGTAAGGCTGCATGTGCCTGCAGTAGGTCTCCTCGGGAGACTCGTTGTTGACTGTCGGACTGATGTCCTGTTTTACCCTTCGGGGGAACTGTTTACTTTCTGTCGATGCCATGACATGCTACTAGTATGATAGGTTCACTTGTGTAATGCATGCATATATGTGAGTTGGCATACGGGGTTTGCTTCTGCAAACTCAGGCATTGTTGTTATATATTTTTCAGGACCGCAGTAGATCCAGTTGGGTGGTGATCGGCGGGCACGCGCATTTTGGAGTTGGATCCTCTTCTCGGACCGTTGAGGTCGACATGATTACGTTTTATCTTCTTTTGTCGTTTTGTTGTAATCATGTATCATTTTGACAAACTCTGATGTAATTTTGGTGCACCGATATTTGTTTTATGAGAAGTAACAGTCCCGTCTTTGATTATTGAGTTCCTTGTCTTGATTATGAATTTTTAAATTTCCGCTATTTCGGGATGTTATAATTTGGTGTCAGAGCGGTCGATTCCTATGCGGTTCCCAATGAAATCACCCTTGTAGTAATAGGACTCATGCATTTTATATTTTTGGCATGCGTTCATGGCTGAAGTTGGTGATTGTTTCTTCTGTCAGATGGCACCTAGGCGCGTGAGGAGTTCTCCATGCGATCGCGATCCCAGTGACGACACTTCAGGTGCTCATTGGGACAGGTTGGGCGAGTTCCTGGAGCGTCAGGCAACCCAGAGTGCGCAGGGCGGAGTGGGAGCTGAGCACGATCGGTTCATGCGCCAGCACCCACTGACTTTTGATGGCAGGAGGGCTCCGGAGGTTGCAGAGGATTGGGTCTTCAGGATGGAGAGGATCTTCCCGCTATTGGAGTAGCAGCAGAGAGGATGGTGGAGCTGGCCACCTATGTGTTCGATGGCGAGGCCGCCAACTGGTGGAGGTCCACGTCCACGGTTTTGTTTGATGACCGTGTGGATGTCAGCTGGGAGGAGTTCTTAGAGGTGTTCCATGAGCAGTACTTTCCCCAGCACGTCAGGGATCAGAAGCGGGAGGAGTTCATGTCGCTCGAGCAGAAGGAGATGACTCTGGCGAGCTACATCAGCAGGTTCAACGCCTTAGAGCGTTATTGCCAGAGATTTGTGTGACCCCAGAGCAGCGGGCGAGGAAGTTCGTGAAGGGACTGAGGCAGACGCTTCGATCTCGGGTGATCAACAGCATGCTGTGGACCCTTGCAGACGCGGTGAAGCATGCTACGATCATAGAGCAGGACCAGAGGGAGTGTCTTCAGGAGGCGAGGAATGAACCAGTGAGCACCGGTAGCCGTGTAGCCGGTCGTGGAGCGGGAAACCCGAGCAAGAGACCCAGGTTTGATGGAGGAGGAGCACGTCAGTCTGGAGCGTGCACTGACTGCGGAAGGTTTCATCCGGGACAGGAGTGTCCCCGTCGGACTGGAGCGTGTATGGGTTGCGGTCAGATGAGACATTTCGTCCGTGATTATCCTCAGAGGCAGGGAGAGCCGAGCAGGAGGCCAGGACCACCAGCAGTAGGCAGAGGCGGAGGCAACCGATCAGTTGTTTCACCAGGCCAGGGCAGGAAGACCGGGCGAGTCTTCACTATTCAGGCAGAGGAGGCGAGGGACTCCAATACCGTCATGGAAGGTACACTTTCTGTTTCTGGCTTGATTGCGCGTGTGTTGTTTGATTACGGCGCCACTCACTCCTTCATTTCGGAGAAGTTTGCTGGTGAGTTGGGTCGGACCCCTGTGCTGCTGACTGATGGTTTGGAGGTCAGCACGCCCATGGGTGAGGTGGGCACTGTGGGGAGCTTTTTCCCCGGCACCACAGTTGCTTCGGGAGACCATGATTTTCCGGCAGATCTGGTCTTGTTACCGATGGAGGATTTCGACGTCATACTGGGGATGGATTGGCTGTCATAGCACGACGTGCAGGTCTTTTACCGTGAGAAGAAGATCCCGATTTCGATGGAGGGCTTGCCAGATGTTCTGATCAGAGGTGCGAGGAGCAGAGGGGGTCGTCTAATTGTGTCTGCGGTTAAGGCACAAAGACTGATACAGCAGGGATGCAGAGCGTTTGTGGCCACGCTGGTAGTTCCTGATCCTGAGACGAGGAGGTTGGAGGATATAGAGGTAGTGCAGGAGTTCCCAGATGTGTTTCCAGCAGAGATTCCAGCAATACCGCCGCACCGAGAGATCGAGTTCAGCATCGAGTTGGTTGCGGGTACGACACCTCAGTCGAAGGAACCTTATCGTATGGTACCTTCTGAGTTGACAGAGCTGAAGAAGCAGTTGCAGGAGTTGATGGAATCCGGGTTCATTCGACCGAGTGTTTCTCCATGGGGAGCGCCTGTGCTCTTCGTGAAGAAGAAGGATGGATCGTTGCGGATGTGCATTGACTACAGGATGCTGAATAAGGTTATCGTTCGGAACCAGTACCCTTTGCCCATGATTGATGACTTGTTTGATCAGTTGCAGACGGCGAGGGTGTTCTCGAAGATCGATCTGCGTTCGGGTTATCACCAGTTGCGGATCAGGGAGGCAGATGTTCAGAAGACAGCCTTCAGGACGCGGTACGGCCACTAGGAGTTCTTGGTGATGCCATTTGGATTGACGAATGCACCTGCAGCATTCATGGATTTGATGAATAGGACCTTCCAGCCGTACCTTGACAGGTTTGTCGTGGTGTTCGTGGATGACATCTTGGTCTACTCGCCGAACAGGGAGCAGCATCGAGAGCACCTGAGGATTGTGCTTGGCATCCTGAGAGATCAGCAGCTTTATGCCAAGTACACGAAGTGTGAGTTTTGGTTGGATCAGGTGGTTTTTCTGGGACATATTATGTCAGCTGATGGGATATCGGTAGATCCGGCGAAGGTCGAGGCAGTGACTCAATGGAGAGCCCCGACGAGCGTGACGGAGATCAGGAGTTTTGTGGGACTCGCAGGGTATTACAGACGGTTTATCCAGGATTTCTCCAGACTTGCATCGCCGCTGACAGCATTGACGCAGAAGGGCGTCAAGTTTGTTTGGTCCCAGAAGTGCGAGGACAGCTTTCAGGAGCTGAAGAGGCGTCTGACGACAGCGCCGATTCTGACGCTACCGAGTGGCAGTGGAGGCTACGTGATATACAGCGATGCATCAGGGATAGGCTTGGGTTGTGTTCTGATGCTGCATGGGAAGGTGGTCGCGTACGCTTCGAGGCAGCTGAAGGTGCACGAGAAGAACTACCCTACTCACGATCTGGAGTTGGCAGCGGTAGTTCACGCATTGAAGACCTGGCGGCACTATCTGTATGGCGAGCAGTTCGAGGTCTTCACAGATCATCAGAGCCTGAATATTTGTGCTCGCAGAAGGAGCTTAATATGAGGCAGTGCAGATGGCTTGCGTTCATTAAGGACTACGACTTCACCATTTCCTATCATCTCGGGAAGGCGAATTCGGTTGCATATGCGCTGAGCAGAAAGGTGGAGGTTTCAGTTGCGAGTCTGTGCATCCAGGAGTGGAGGCTACTCGAGGCATTGTAAGAGTGGAGACCGTTCACCGAGGGTTCTGAGGGACCAGTGATTGCTGGGCTTCGGGTGGAGCCGCAGACGGTCTCACGGGTGGTTCAGGCTCAGCAGGGGGATGATGAGTTAGCTGGTCTGCTACAGTTAGCTTCCAGGGATGGATCAGACTTCAGTGTAGGGGTCGATGGTGGTTTGAGGTTCAGGAGTCGAATCTGGGTGCCGAAGTTCGATCGGCTGAGAGATGACATCATGGAGGAGGCACACAGAGCGAGATACACCATTCACCCGGGGAGCACGAAGATGTATAAGGACCTGCAGCGGATCTTCTGGTGGAAGGGCATGAAGAGGGACATCGCAGAGTTTGTGAAGCGGTGCTTGGTCTGTCAGCAGGTGAAGATTGAGCATCAGAAGCCAGCAGGACCGATGCAGTGTATTGAGCTTCCTGAGTGGAAGTGGGAGCACGTGACGATGGATTTCGTCACAGGATTGCCGAAGACGAGGAGATTCCACGACGTGACTTGGGTGATAGTCGATCGACTGACCAAGTCAGCGCATTTCTTAGCGATCAGGACCACGTTGCCTTTGGAGGGTCTAGCTAAGTTGTACGTCGAGAAGATAGTCAGGTTCCATGGAGTACCAGTGAGCATCATCTCCGATCGAGACCCTCGATTCACTTCCAGATTTTGGGGGAGTCTGCAGCAGGCTTTGGGGACACGTCTGAGGTTCAGTACAATGTTCCATCCACAGACAGATGATCAGTCAGAGAGGACGATTCAGACCTTGGAGGATATGCTGAGAGCTTGCACACTGGATTGGGCAGGGCACTGGGATGAGCACCTGTCGCTGATAGAGTTCGCCTACAACAACAGCTACCACTCGAGTATTGGGATGACACCGTATGAGGCGTTATATGGGAGGCCTTCTAGATCACCGGTATGCTGGAGTGATGTGGGCGAGAGGGAGTTAGTGGGGCCAGAGATTGTGCAGATGTACTCAGAGAAGGTTGATGTGATCAGCAGGAGGCTGGCCATAGCACAGAGCAGGCAGAAGAGTTATGCTGATCGACGCAGACGAGTGCTGAGTTTCGAGGTGGGCGACCACGTGTTTCTGAAGATATCCCCTGCCCGAAGTGTGATGAGGTTTGGGAAGAAGGGGAAGCTCAGTCCGAGATATGTTGGGCCGTTTGAGATCCTCGACCGAGTTGGAGAGGTTGCCTACCGGATTGCCTTGCCGCCGCAGTTTTCAGGTCTGCACAATGTCTTCCATGTGTCTATGCTAAGGAAGTATGTGGCAGATCCGTCGCACGTGATTGAGATAGCAGTGCCAGAGATTCAGCAGGACTTGTCGCTCGAGGAGAGACCAGTCGAGATAGTCGATCACATGGATCATAAGCTCAGGAGGAGGACCATTCTGATGGTGAAGGTCAGGTGGCAGCATCACAGTGAGCGCGAGGCCACTTGGGAGATCGAGGAGGAAGTCCGGAAGCAGTACCCGGATCTTTTCGGTGAGTAGTTGCTTTGATTTCGGGACGAAATCCTTTTAAGTTGGGTGGATTGTTAGAACTCCAACCCGGTTTTGGGTTAATCTCAGATCAAGAAGGTGATTAGCATGGGGTTGTGTGGTGTGCATGGGGAAGGGAAGAAAGGCGCGCACTGTTGATGTGAGGGGAGGGTGATGGTTGAGTGTGTAGGGCACTGTTGACGCGTTTTGTTGGGTTTAAGTAGAGCAAACTGTTTCTCTCTCTCTTTCTCTCCATTTTCTTCTTCTTCTCCTTCTTCCAGCTGAGGCGACGATCGGAGGAGGCGAGGACGTCGCGCGGGAGGATGGTGCTCGTCCAGAGGAGGCGCGACGCGTGCTCGAGGTATACCGGAGGCGACGTGCGTGAGAGAGCTCCGGCGGTTCGAAGTCTTTGCGTGAGGTATGTCGACTCATTAGTGTGGTTTCTAACCCTCGTGGGAGGGTTGTGTTGGTCGGACGGGGAGGTCGGAGACCTCTTCGGCGTTGTTTCCGTGAGAAACCTCGGCTGGCGCGAGGTGGAAGACGACCAACGGTCGACCGGTCCCTTCGGGCGGTCGACCGAATGTAGTGTTTTACCCGACTTTAACCTTCACCGGTCGAACGATGCCTTGTGGCGGTCGACCGGTAGTGCGTATTTGCGGGTGAGGTTGGACTTTCTGTCTGTTTTCGGTCGACCGGTGCCTTGGGGTCGTTCGACCGGAACTTATGTGTACCGATTTTTATGCATGCTTGTTCGACCGTGGTATGTTTGCGTTCGACCGATTATATGACGTAGAATACTAGGTTGACCCTGTCTGTTTTCGGTCGACCGAGACCCCTGAGTCGGTCGACCGATAGATTTGAATTTATGTTGACCAGACTCTGGATTTTGACCTCGTTCGGTCGACCGGTTTTAGACCTTTGTTCGACCGTTGGGGATTGTGTTTTGAGCGCAGCGGTAGACCGTGTTAGGCGTACGGTCGACCGATTTCTTTCTGGAACCGGTCGACCGAATCACCTCTTCCGGTCGACCGTTTGGGCCCAGGACAGAATTCCTGGTTCCCTTTTTGAATGCCAACTTTGTCCACGGAAACCCGTGTCCTCGCCTTGCGCGTGAGCCGGGAGGTGACGGTGGGCGCGTGTTGCGTGCCTGCCCAGGGACCACCGTTGGGAAGAGTGTGGGTGTTCGGGACGCGTCACCTCCAGGTATGGACCGTGACTCATGTGATGGATTGATTTGACTCATTGTAGTATACCATGCCTGAGGGATCGCGGATCCCAATGTTTGATGTTTGTGCGGGCACGCAACTGGTGTTGGGTGAGGTGACTACCGGCCTACGGGCGACGGAGGTCGCTGCCCTGCTTTTATAGCGGCGCGGTTGGTGTTTGCGACTCGTGGAGCCTGATGACCTGGCAGACTTCGATCTGGACCCGTCCGATGCTGTGTCGGACGTTGTGATGGACCACCGATGCTGTGCCGGTGATGCCGCCGAGGTTGTGCCGGCGATGATGATTGTTGGGCCGAGGCTGTTCCGGCTATGTTGATTCCTCGACTAGGCACCTATCGAGATGTTGTTGTTATACCTTCCGGGCAACGGCCCCGTTGGTCCCAGTGGCTCCGACCACAGAGATTTGCAGATCTGTATTCTATCGGCGCGCAGGCGTGAGAGAGGCTCCCTGCCGAACCCTTGAGTAGTGTAGCTGCGTGTGGGGGGTGCGATGTCGCGTGCTGTAAGGCTGCATGTGCCTGTAGTAGGTCTCCTCGGGAGACTCGTTGTTGACTGTCGGACTGATGTCCTGTTTTACCCTTCGGGAGAACTGTTTTACTTTCTGTCGATGCCATGACATGCTACTAGTATGATAGGTTCACTTGTGTAATGCATGCATATAGGTGAGTTGGCATACGGGGTTTGCTTCTGCAAACTCAGGCATTGTTGTTATATATTTTTCAAGACCGCAGTAGGTCCAGTTGAGTGGTGATCGGCTGACACGTGCATTTTGGAGTTGGATCCTCTTCTCGGACCGTTGAGGTCGACATGATTACGTTTTATCTTCTTTTGTCGTTTTGTTGTAATCATGTATCTTTTTGACAAACTCTGATGTAATTTTGGTACACCGTTATTTGTTTTATGAGAAGTAACAGTCCCGTCTTTGATTATTGAGTTCATTGTCTTGATTATAAATTTTTAAATTTCCGCTGTTTCGGGATGTTACAATGAAAGTACATGACACCATTGTTAGGCCTTTCCTGAACCTAAAGACATCCATACTCGGTCAGTGTTTAGAAAACCAGAAAGTGTACCTTAAGAATGTAGCAATGTTGTAATTGTATTACTTATGACATAACATCAAAAATTTGATTCTGAGTAAAAAATTAATAATTTAGAATAAGTTTCTACAAATTTAAAATCAAGCAAGATCTATATTACCGAAAAAATATATCTCTAACTTATAGCTCTTCTAATTTGATAATGAATTCTGAGCAAATAATACATTATATTAAATAAAGATTAAACTAACAATCACTATTATAATATCTTAAATTTTAAATCGTTGCAAAGTTAGTATATTATTAATGAATCATTAATTTAGCTTATAATATTTCATTCTTCAACGTCTGAATTTTGATTTTTATACACTTATCAGCAGCATGTCTACCGTATATTATTTTGCAATGCTAATTATTAAGACTTGTCAACATCTTTTCTGCCGAAATAAACAAGAATCTATAAGTTTTCACTGTTTTCTTATTTTTGAAGTAACTATTAATGTTTTTATGTAGTAAATAATCAAAGTATATTACAAATACCCGGTAATTAAATTGGTACTTTTCTGTCGCTTCTGGTAAGGCCATTCGTAACGGGGTCATGGGATGACCCACGACCCCCAATCCGGTTGTCGGCCCCTCACTGGGAACACGACGACCCGGTCAGGGTCGACCGGGTCGTGGCAAGGACTCGCCACGTGGCACGTCCCTGTTGGTTTTAATTTTTTTTGTTTTAATTTTTGTGTGTGTATATAATTGGATTGTGGTTAAAATATAAATAATGTTAGAAAGAAAAGAAAGTGGGTTGAGGAGAGAGAAAACTGATATGGAAGAAAAAAGAAGAGAGAGAAAATTCATAACCGAGTTGAATCTGATCATGGTTACTGATCGTCTAAGAAACACGTAACTGTTTACTCTATTTCCTAGGCAAAAACAATTCCTCAACATGATCACACAAATCACAAGAGTGATCTAACCTTAAACTTACCGTGTCACCATAACATAATATGGATTCTTGCATCAGACTCGGTAGTCCGTATGGTTCTTAGGGCACTACTTCTATTGATCATTACGTATAACTAATTAAAAAACACAACTACCAGTACTTAATTGCGTTTAAGAATTATAATAGTGCTATAGAGTTAGTTTGTTGTACACGCGAGGTCATTGATCAATCTTGTGAAAGGATAAAAAAGGTTACAACTAAACCAAGAGGTTAACTTTGAATGTTGTGTTTCTAAATTATTAATCCGAGTTTCGATATCTATTATTATATTAAAATGAGGACCCTATCCATTAATTGAATAATTTGATAAAAAATTAAATATTGTATACATCTCATTCTTTTGAGTTGATAGTTGAGATATTAAACAATTAATACAAGTTAATGTCACGGATGTCAAACCTCATTATCAATTGAAAGTTGTATACTGAATGCGGTACAGTGCTATTGTGCCCATTTCAAACTTGATTACCCCATTTTTAAGGGATCGACATGTTTTTTATTGTTCAAATAGTATTGCTCGATGAATACAAAACAGGGTTTGAAAAGAAACATACCTCTTCTATCTCATCTTATTCAAATAGTTACATGTTCATAAACATGTACAGTTGCATTATTTTTGCCAAATAAACTAGTTTTCACTACAAGAATTTAACGTTTTAGCCACGGTAAAAATCCGTCACTAAAGCCTATCATCCGTTGCAATATACTTTTAGCAACGGATAATTTCCGTCACTGTTTCTGCGGTCACTAAATCCAATTAGCGACGGATGTTGTGACAGATAGGAACCGTCACAACATAAATTTGGAGGGAAGAAATGGCGGGAAAAAACAAACCTTTTAGCCACGGATAATTGCCGTGGCTAAATGGTTTATTTTCCAAAAAAAAAATATAATTAACATTCAACGTATTTCTCTTTTCCTGGTACAAACTACTGATAACCAATACATTCACATATTCATCCAAAACACCACAAAGAAGTCATAAACACAATCATCCATCACACCACCACAAAGACTTAAACACAATAACATCAATGTATCAAAATTATCACAATAACCATCACATAACAAATGTATTCCTCATGTCTTGTGGGTGTTACTTTGAAAAGGAACTTAAGAATAAAATCTATCATGTCCATATCAGACAATTACATAAAACACAAACCAAATCAAGTCCACAATGGTATTATCTAAGAATACAACGGATAGAGTGAATGTATAACATACTGGAATGTCAGACTCTTCTTTGTCAGAAAAACCTTTATAACCAAATGGTATGCCAAAAATCTTTTTAACTCCATAGATTTCGAGGGTTATAACTATCTGCAACCAACAAATAAATTTTTAGAACATTAGAACATGTCTGAAATACAATATGGCAAATTAAATACAACTGACTTTGAAGATGATTTAAACCTTCCATGCTTAAAATGATGCATAATCAAAGTAAATGTATTAAATTATGAATGATAGCAAAGCACAAGCATCTCGGGATTATTTATCTTGAGATCGATCTCTAGGCAATGCAAATGATGACTAGGTCTTCCATGCAGCTTTCCACTTAATCCACATCCTAACCTCAAAATAAATATTTATTTAGAAAGAGAAGGATGCCAATATGGTTTGTTGATTTCTGTATTTATTTTACTGTCAAAACCTCCATCCTATATAATCATATGAACCACATATTATTGTTCATTTTAAATGTATGCAGTGTTTCTCTAGCGGTCGTAAAAAAAAGTGTGCTGAAAAATAAATGAGTTACAATACTTGACAGACATAATGAGTATTACATACACCTCCCCCAACACATAAAGATTGCTCCTATAAAGTTTGACAGGAAAGATTCTACTTTGTGCTTCTAACACAATCTTTATCTGTTAAGTTGACTTCTTAAAAGGGAATCAGTTTGAATCTCAATCATGTAACAAAAGCAAATACATAAATTTCAAATATGCACCAATAAAACAGAAACAATATAGAAGGATATAAAACCGCAAATCTACAAATAGAAAGAAGGTTAAATTGTTCAATACAACTTGCCGGGAAAAATGTGAACTTCCATTCACTACCATAAAAATTTAAGATCCTTATAATGGTATGGAAATATTAAAGACAAATAAGGACAAATATTATTAGCAAAAACTAATTATACCTTGTCTTTTGGTCTCTTTGCTTCTTCACTAGATGTCTTTGAAGGGCTTAAAGTCTCTTGAGAAACATTTTCTGACTGAAAATAAATAGAAGCAGTTTCAGCAACATATTATAGAAGTTTGTCGAGAATTACGTAGACACAGAGATACTATCCAGTAGATAATACCCTGGTGTCAATATTGCCTTCAATGATTCTTGATGTGCCTAGAGGTTGATTATAATCTCCTTTGATGCCTTCTCTCCACCGGTTAAAGTTGAGGTTCGGTTCATAAAAATCTATTCTTCTAGAAATCACAAACTGAGATGCTGAGGAGCTCATACTTTATCACCTGGAACTCTGAAAGGAGTTTGAACAAAGTAAAACCTACACGAATTCGAAAATATACTGGATACGTTTGTAAAACAATATGTTAAAAGTTATAAGAGGTCAGAAAGATCTTATACCTTAAGTTGAGAACAACAACTTACATCATTAATTTAACGTAGTAAAGTCAAACCTAATCAACAATAAGCCCACAAACCAAACCCAATTAAAATTTCAACAAACACCAACAAAAGAAAAGGAAAAAAGATGTTTTCTTACTTGAAACATCTTTTGTTTCAGACAAATCTCCAGCAAGTCTGAGCTTCTTCTCCTGATTCAAAAGTGACCAAAATAAACAAACTTAAGGAACTTGGGCAGCCAAATTACAACTTCAAAATAATATCAAAATAAACATACTAAAGGTGTGGATCTTCGTCCGTTCATTACAAACATAAACCCTAAATTCCAGCAAACACTTAACCATCGCAACATCCAAACTCTAATCCAACAAATACCGCAACCAACCAACCAAAATCGCATCTAACCCTAAAATCAAACCTAAACCCTAAATTCCAAAACAAAACCAAAGAAAACTTAATATGCCTAGCCGCAGGAGGAGAGGAGGGTGGGGTGTTCTTGTTGAGGTCGAGGATAGAGAAGGAGTTGCGGGTGCCAAAAAATTAGGGCAACTTTACCCAAAAATTAGGGAAGAAGGAGCCAGTGGTGGAAGAAGCAACGAGGGAGAAGGCAGTGGGCGACGCGACGACGAGGAGCGTGGTGGGAACAAGGACGGCGAGGAGTGGCGGTCGCAATGGGAGGCGGCGATTTTGGGGTTTAGGGTGGGAGGCACGTTTTGGGGATATGGTTGGGTTCGGGTGAGGAGTGAGAAGTCGGGTTTTTTTAAACATTCGGGGTTCACTTTTTCAGCCACGGGACTTATCCGTGGCTGATTCTCCCTTATTCGTTGCTGATGCATCTATTAGTGACGGATCCTACAGCCACGGAAACACCTACCGTGGCTGTAAGTCTAGTTTCTTGTAGTGTTTAACATCAGCTGACTGAGTGACTGCCTGAGAAAAATGAGCTACAAAAGTGCTGGCAACAACTTAGACCATCACTGACCATGACCTGGACGACCCGGTCATTAGTTCTCTCTCTCTCTTCAAAATTAGCTTTCTCTCTCTTCCACATCATCTTTCTCTTTCCTCAACACACATTCTTCTCTTTCATACACTATTTACCTCTTAACCACAACCCAACACAACCCACAACAACCTACCTCTCTCCTCCACATCATTTCGGGTCCATCTTGGTAAAAATAATTTTTTTTCTAAAAATCAAAACAATTATAAAACATATTTTCACAAAAAAAAACTCAAACAAAAAATTAAAAAAACAAAAAAAAACAAAAAACAAAATAAAAAATCGAAAAATAATAAAATAATGGATGACCAGGTCGTCGGCCCGGTGGTTTGAACGACCGGGTCGACGACCCGGTCATCCACGACCTCTTCACGACCGCAAATTTCACCCGTTAACAAAAAAAATTCACGGTCATGAATGACCGACCTTTTCACGACCGCAAATTTACAGCCATGAGGGATGCTCTTATAGTGAATAGATATCTTTTAAAAAAACTAACAGTGAATAGATGCTTACGCTTGCTTACAAGTGAAGGTTTTTAAGCATTGTAATTAAAACTCAGCATATAGCTCGTGATGATGGAAATGTATTATTGATCCAATTAAGTTAATTTAAGACCATTAATCTATCATCTCAGTTAGCTTAATTTATTGATATCTAGTAACGGTTAATTAGGTCGTAGAAATGACAAATTTTGAAGTCCTCTATCTTTAAGGTTTTAATTGGGTCTATGCACGGAAGGTATTCCTACCTTCTTCTCTTCTTCTTCTTTTACATTTTGAAGGAATAACAACGTGGGGTTTGAGAAAGAAATCTTGAGTATTTACAAGATTAAGAGGTACTGAGATTCCGAAGTGTGCGTGAAATATTCCTTTACAGTGGAGATATTCTATTACATGGAGTTAGTGCTGTGCAGATTTCGGTCATGTCCGGTCCGGTTTTTTGGACCGGATTGGACCGATCGATCTGGGTTCGGTCCAGACCGAATCCGATCGGTCAGGGTTTCAGTTCGTATCCCGGGACAAGTTTGGTTTTCGGTCCAGTCCGGTCCAAACTCGATCCAAAATGTAATTTTTCCCTTAAAAATCCGGTCCGATCCGGGTTTTTGGACCGGACCGATCGGTCTTCGGTCTGGACCCCAGAGAGCACCCGGGTTCGGTCCGGGTCCGGACCCCTGCATGGAGTCATTTGGTGTAGGCAATGTTTGCTAACCACGTAAAAACCTTGTGTTAATTCTCTCTCTTTGGTCTTGCAATTTGTTTGTGTTTAGGGTGAATTGCAATATCTTTACGAAACAACTGTTAACTTTATGACATTAGATTTATGACATCTGAAAGTAACTATTTCCACTAATGCTACAGAAAAATCCAAAAAATTGTTCTAATGTCATTAACTTTTTTTCAATGTCATTTTGCTAACCATCTGTACGTTAACATCCGTTAGTTTTATTAATATTTAATGGTGTTTTTTGCAGAATCACCCTAAATAAACTCAGAATTCATAAATTTCATTATATGTGTTGTAAAAATTGTAAAACAAATACTCAAATAATTTATCTATACTAACTCATATTTAACTTTCCTCTATCATCTCTTCTTTTCTCTCATTAAACATAATGACTCGGTTACTAAACTAATGAAATTCGATAATTTTTATATTTTAAATTCCAAATTTTTTTTTTATAAAGATACATTTTCTGAAAAATATTTAGCTTTATATAAATTATTTTTTCCAAAACATTTTTTTAATAAATGAATCTGATAATTGATAAAAGAATTTTTATACATAAAAATAAATATTTTTGGGAAACGTTTTGATATAAAAAATTCTAGATATTTTAGAAAGTGTATCTTTTATAAAAAATAATTAAATATTTTGCAAATTTAAAATATAAAAATTATCGGATTTCATTAGTTTAGTAAGCAAGTTGTTATGTTTAGTGAGAGAAAAAGAAGAGATGATAGAAGAAAGATGAGAGAGAGTATAGATAAATTATTTAAATACTTATTTGCAATTTTTACAACACATATAATGAAATTTAAGAATTCAAGGTTTATTCAGGGTGATTCTGAACAAATTTCATTAAATATTAATAAAACTAACGGTTGGATTGCTAACAAAATGACATTGGAAAGAAATTAAGTATATTAGAACAAATTTTTAGGTTTTTATGTGACATTAGTGAAAATATTTGCTTTCAAATGTCATAAATCCAATTTCCTTGTTTCTTGATGACACTGTTGCAATTCCCCCCTTCTTTTTATTGTGTTATTCACCTCAATCATCGGTGCAAACGGACCAAAGAAGAAGCAAATGAAATTATTTTCATATGCGTATATGTTTTGAAATACATGGAACATATGGTTTGTAGAATGCATATCCTTGAAAAAGGAATGACATGGAAATAGTTGATAGATAAAGAAACAAATATTCTATACTACAGATAAAATAGAAAATGAAATGTAGATTGACGTTAATTGCATATTCAATATTTATGTTTTCGAATTTATAACACATATGAAGTGTAATGATAAAAACTAGTAGAAACTCCGAAGAATCAAGGTACGATTCCTACTTCTACTAATTATATCAGAAAAAAACTAGAAATATTTTAAATATTTGTAACGTCTCAAAGATAATGCATATGTTACGATAATCCGCACATGATCCTTATCCATTTGCGTTCCTACGTGCAACAAAATGAATAGGACGGGTCCCATTAAAGGAAAATAATAACCATAATGGACTAAAAACAATTAAATCTATCAATGGGTTACGATACTTTATAAACTATTTTGTAACCTTACTCGATAATTTAAAACCGTTAAACGAAAATGATTAAGGTAGAGCAGAACCTTATCCAATACCTACCCATTACCCGATCAAAGAGAGGTAAACGAAACAGTTAATATTTATAACACTTAAATTTCAAACCTGCTAAAAGGATGATCGGTAACTAAACATAGTATCTTTAGAGATTAGTAAATCACAAACCATCATTAATCCAATGAATACGAAAAACATAGTCTAAGGTCCTATCCATGTAGGTGTCATATCCAAACATCAAATCAAGCGCTTCCTTGTTTGGTTTTGAGATTTGTAATATTAAGTTTTGCCTCGTAGAACACTCAAACCTAAATACTCGTGTTAGGTAGTAGTAAATAAGAAGTTGATTGGGGGGCGATTGTGATATGAAATTTACTTTTTAAAGTGCAAGTTATAAACTAAATCCTTGTCGAAAACTCAACCTCAGAAAAATATGCATGGATGGCAAAATATGAGTTTTTGAGGTTTGCAAAACTCAAAATTCATCGAAACATCAAAACTCAAGTTATCCTCACGCACACTAAATGTATTACAACCAAAAATATTTCATCAATGTCTAATGGTGGTGATCGACCTTCAGCGACAAAGTCTTCGAAGGTGTAATAATGTGGAGCTCGCAATGGTTGTGGTAATCTCTGATGGCGATTGGCGACATCTCGAAGGTGCTGCCTAGGTGGAGAAGAGAAAAAGATATATACGATGAACAATTGAGTTGCGAGGGTTTGGTGTAACTGTTGTGCCAATGACGAAATGGGTTGGAGATTGCGAAATCACTTGGTTAGGGGTAATTAATTTTATCATCAAGTTTTATGAGTTTTGAAACTGCTAATATGTATGTACAACTTTTATGATGGTTAACGATGTAAACGGGTAGAATTTTTTATTTTATTATTCTGCCCGATAAGACACTAATATAATGCCCACAAGTGAAATGATTAATTTTTTTTATAGATAAAATAACGTTTATCTTTACCTTTATCCAATGGATAGAAAAATAACAAGTAATTGTTAGTTAGTTACCACTTAATAGCCCTAGAGACCTAGAAGTTTTGTGAAATATCTATCATCGACAATGTTCATTTCCTCGCCTTTTCTTCCATTCTATTTAAGCGCACACAGAATTGATGGCATATTAAGATCGCAAAAATGATAATAGCATCTCTGACCTAGCTAGATTTGATTTCTATCCATAATTTACGTACGTAATGACTGAATATTATGGATCCGACAAGTCAACATTTCAATTCAACTTCGTAATACCACAAACAAATGTGAGGATGGATAGAAAAATTTCTCAAAATCAAAAAAATATCGTGATAATTTATTATTATTATTTATTACAGGTAAATTAGAGACAATGGACAGGAGGACATGAGCAGATTTCAATAGTTTTTAAATGAAAGAAAAACAGGCAGTGGACTGGATTGAAAGGGAAAGAAGAAACCAGCAAAGATTCCAGACCTCGGGGGGGACGCGGGGATCACGTGCGCACGTGCCGGTGCAGGAGACGGTGCATCGTAGGGCGTAAAGAAAGGCAAAGGGAAGGCAGAGTTGGTAAAATCATCACCACTAACTATGCTCTTTTAACCCCACTCCTTAAAGTAATCCCTCACTCACTCTGAAAAGATACGCTCTCTTTTTCTAATCACATTTGCTAACATGATCGAACGTACGACTTGTTGTTGCTTTATGGTGACACTTTGGGGGGTTTTCATGCAAGTCCTCGGCCTTTAGGTAATTCGGAAACGATAATGTTTGTTGTAAATGGTTTGTTAGCCTTAATTTACTGAACTGCTATTCATCGTCGGAAAACTATTTAAATCGTCCGTACAGATTACCATTTTGCCCTACTACATTTTCTACTTATATAACTCTTCATTTCACTCTCCTAACACCACTCTCTCTACATATTACTCTTATATTCACCAGAAATAATGTTTCGGAGGCCGGGAAAAGAACCAGCGGACGCCCTGGATTATTCAAATCTGATAAATTATCATGTTTAGTTTTTAAAATAAAAAAAATTGGGTCGGGTGTCCGACCGTTGGGTAGGGAGTCTCCCGCGAACGCCCCACCGAAAGGGGAGGCGTCTGCGGGAGCCGCCTCCCCAAAGGTGGAGGTGGCTCCAGAAGACGCCTCCTCGATAGATGGGGCGTCTCCGGTAGATGCCCCATATTTTATTTTTAATTTTTTTAATTATTTAAATTGATTATAATTTGTGATAATTGCAAATTAAATGGAATATTATGTTAATAATTAATTAAATTAGTTTAGTAAATCATTTATTGATTATAAATTGTGATAATTACTAAATAAAGTGACTATTAAGTTAATAATTAGTTTAATTATTTTAGTAAAGAATTATTGATTATAAATTGTGATAATTTCTAAATAAATTGATTATCAAGTTAATAATTAGTTGTGGACGATTTTAATAAAGGATTATTGATTACAAATTGTGATAATTGCTAAGTAAATTTATTATTAAGTTAATAATTAGTTTAATTATTTTAGTAAATCCATTAACAAAATTTATTTTTAAAATTGAATTAATAGTCATCGGGTTACCGTGGAGGAAAACGAAAATCAATTCCCTTAAGCGCGGTACATAGTATAGTAGATGTGTCACGTCCTCGTCATCCACGTAGACCGGGTATTTCTGCTTCAGTTAGGAGAGAGAGATCTTTTACGTCGTCGTCAGACACCTGAGGATTCTTTCGACGACGAGGATGATTCAGATGAGTTGAGGAGTTACGACGAGAGTGACGATGGGGCCGGAATGACTTGGAGCCACAGGAGGAGGCGATGCAACAGTATGGTCGAGGACGGAGGCGACATTGTAGTCCTTCGGCTGAGTGAGTCGTTAGGAAGGGTCGAAGTGGGCGGTTTGTGACCGGTGATTCGAGTTCGTGCACTACAGACGCCCAAGCTCAGAAGAAGAACATGAGTGAGGACGAGTCTTTGATCGTGACGGATATGATGCCCGGTGGTCTTCTAGATGGCAACGTCATTCTGAGTTTCGGAGGTCACATCGCCAGATGCATCTGGGATGACGAGGATTGGAAGGTTTTGAAGTGCCATAATCGGCACAGAGCTTGTATTACATTGCAGACTTGCCGTTCAACGATGACTGATGATATGACGGCGACCATTAGTGACAGTGGATTGGGTCATTTGCCGTACAATATGTTTTCCTGCATTGACATGTCGTTGATTTTGGCTTTCGTGGAGCGGTGGCTGTTCGGAGAGATGACGATCATGTTGCATGACGTCTTTCAGATTCTGCACATTCCTGTTGAGGGTCGTATGGTCAGTGCGCAGGCGCCGACGTCTGAGCTGAAGTTATTTGTATCAGAGTTGCTGGGTGTCAGCCTCGAGGGTCTTGGGCAGGATAGCTCATATTGGAGTGGCGGTGGTGTTAGTATCGAGGCTGTGGACGACTGTTGCAGACAGGGGAGACCACAACGGACTGAGGATACACAGATGATTGCCTACCACTTTTTACTGCTAGGCTGCGTCTTGTTAATCGACAAGAGCAGTTGCAGAGTCAGACCACGCGACCTATTGGAGGCGAGGGAGCCACAGACCATTGGTCAGTACTCATGGGGGTCGGTGAGTTAGCATATCTGTATCACCAGTTGGGTATATCGAGTCGTGCTGATTGTTCTGGGATTACGGGTTGTCTTACACTGGTACATGCTTGGATATATGAGTATTTTCCTGCTTTCCGTCCGCATCGGGAGTGGAAGATTATTGAGCGTGGTCATCCTCGCTCGCGTATGTGGGCTGTCCGGGCCGAGGATAAGAGCGAGGGTCGACTTCATTCTATTCGTAGACGGCTAGATCAGATGACTGCATCGCAGGTATATAATGTATATATCATTCACGTTTATTTTAATTTCAACTTTATTATTATTAACGTATAAACGTTTAGGTGAAGTGGTTGTCGTATGGTCCCGAGCCTGCTGTAGTTGTGCCGAGGACTACATTTATGAGTGTTATTCGTTATAGGGGTATCACAGAGCCTTATTTACCTGTTCGCGTGTTACGTCAGTTAGGTTACGTTCAGGTGATCCCGGTTGACATCCCGACGCCCGAGCATGCAGTACAGTCTGCGATTGCGACGACGTACGACGTCAGACATAACGTTTCGTTCGCGGAATCAGTTTGGAGGACATTTCCGAGAGTAGGACAATTTCACTTGGCCGATCTGAGTCGTAGCCGCGACCCCTACATTTGTGATGCAGATTATTTGCAGTGGTTTGATAGGTGCTTACATCCACTTATCGTATGCGGTATCATTACGAGACCGGAGACACCACTGGATAGGACATGTGTCTATGCGGTAAGTTTATCTAATTTAATTGGTATTTGTAAGGTATATTTTGTTTTTATTGTTAATGTACGCTAATTTTTATGTTACATACAGTGAATGAGTATGACGACACAGTATACGAGTCGTTCTTGCGACAGAGAGACATCATGCCGACTGAGGATACAAAACTTGCATGTACAGATTGAGATCGCCTCATCGAGGATTGGAACAACCAATTGGGCATTTCAGACCATGATTCGGATGTTGAGCTCTAGTTGACTTGCTCTTACTTTCGTTTTATTATATGTTGCACTGTTACTACATTTGTTGGTATTTGTTTATGCTTATCTATGTACTCTTATTATTTATTTCTTACGAACATATCTTCTACTTATTTATTTAACTTTCATATTTTTAGTACTTATTTCTCACGAACATATCTTCTACTTATTTCTTTAGATATCGTATTTTTAATACTTAAATTTAAAATCTGGTAAAAGAACAACACGATATAAGTACAAATACACGATATATTATACATTAACAATGCATTACAAATTACAATCAAAATGTACTACATAACCGGTGCCAATACGTCATCCTACTTTCATACTGATCCTCCCATCCAACAATACTCTCATCTCGCATTTGATACCACAAGGTCGTTATAGGAGGTACTGGGAAATCATCAGCTAATTCCAAATTAATAAAATGTCTGTAACTCCCTAAATGAGCAATGACCAACTCTCTGACAGACTTCGTCATGGCAGACAGACTATCCCAAGGTAGCACAGTAAGACACGGGAACAACGAACCATATGTTCCCATTGAGAAATACATGACCGCACACTTGTAAAAATTAGCAATCGGGAACAAGTCGGGTTGAACCTCCATATAATGATCCTCGTCACAAGCTCCCCCACCCCAATCAATTCGTTGACGAGCCTGTACCACATTGCCAAAATAGACACTCTCATAAATAGGATGTGCACCTATCTCATTAGAAATCGCACGATGGGCGTATGACTAGTTGTCTTGACCACCATGGAAGACATCGACAACACATCGAAATCCACAATTGCCATTAGCACGTACGACATTCCACCTCTCCAGAAATGGTAAAATGATTCCTGACAGTCTATCAACATATGAGAAGTTATCCACGTCAGTCCGTCCGGACACTATAAGATAGAGAAATAGCAATTCATTAAACAACAAAATTAGGAGATAATCTATTCAACCCTATCTAGATTGGTGATATATATTAAATAACAACAAATATTGTTGGATCGTGTGGGTTATGGGTCCACAATTATGACTAATATTAATTCTCTACTTGATTAAGCAATCAAATGCGTATCGGAATAAACAAACAAAAGTAGAGAAAGATAAATGCAAACCACAATGGAACACGAGGTTTTTTATAGAGGTTCGGCACCCCACCCGGGTCCTAGTCCTCTCTTGCAAGCCCCGCTCGGATCACCAAGCTCCGCTAACGACTTCACTAACCACTCCCCGTTCCGGGCCGGGAGAGAACGCCTTTACAATCTTCAAACTCGCGAACAACCCTCGCCGAGCTTGGCTCCTCCTCTCACAATCCGAGAGGGATGCTTCGGGCTTTCACCGAAACCTTTACTCTTCTTTGACAACAACAAACTTGGGTGGGACAATCACTCTCTAAACTTGAGCACACTTGAGAAAGATAAGAATTGATCTTAAGTGTGGAAATTGAGGCTTGGAGTGTTTGGAATGATCTCTCTAATGTAGGAGGCAAATATGTGTGGGAGAGTTGTGTTAAAATGTGTTTTACAACTCTTTATATATGCATTAGAGAGAATAGATCCGTTGGGGTTGATTGGGTGAGTGTTGGTGTAGGATACACAAAACAGAAACTCGCAGGACCCAATTCTGAGTTAATTCGGTCGACCGGATCGCGATAAACGGTCGACCGTTTGGCAGTTTTGAACTCAATTCGGTCGACCAGTTAGGTAACGGTCGACCGCCCAACGCTAAGACTCAGGTACACTTAAGTGATCGGTCGAACACCGAATAGGGTTCGGTCGACCGATTTGCACCAGACACTTTGGGGTTGACAAACAATGATCTATTTGGTCGACCGAGCTAAGGTCTAGCGGTCGACCGATTTCGTCCAGGAGATTTGGGTTTGTCAAGAGATTGGCATTCGGTCGACCGAGCAAGGTCCTCGGTCGACCGATACATGAAAACATATAAGGGGTATTTTTGGTTTAATACGAATACGACCGTTGGGTATATACGACAGAATTAACGGTCAGAAAAATAAGTTCACGCGGTCGACCGAAACCGGGCAGTGAAAACACAAACATGATAATTGATCCTCCGGTCGACCGAACGGTCTGTATCGGTCGACCGACAGTGGGCAGGTAGTTTGGGTTCATGTTTAGTGTTTTCCTGTCTAAGTTTGGGTGATATATTGAAGTCCAAATTATGTGAAATTTCGTGTGTGACTTCTATTAGGAACCTAGTGTGTGTTTGAGTTGATTTTAGCTCAAGTATGCTCAATTTACACAAGTTCCTAAGACTCAAAGAAAATACAAAATACATGTCTTCAAATGAGCTTGATTACATGTCATTGAGTCTTGATCACCTGTAGAGGTTAGCACAAAGAAATATACATGCAATGCAATATGTGTGTTACTCTACATGATCATAATTAAGATTAGGTTGATTAAATCATCAGAACATAAATTAAAGCCAAAAAGCCAACAATCTCCCCCTTTTTGATGATGGTAACCTATATCTTAACTATATCTTAATACATGAAATTTTTATATGTAAACTATGCATATTAATGCTCCCCCTATGGATGTGCATAGATTTTGTTCATTTAGTAATCAAATTCCAAGTTACCCCTTAATTATCTCTCCCCCTTTGACATCCATCAAAAAAATTATATTTATCAAAAAAAAATATACGATTTAAGTTCAATGTGGATGTCTTGTAATGAAGTTGCTCCCACTAAATTTTGCACTTCATTACTCTAAAAAATGATATTCAATAAGCTCCCCCTATCGATATGAATATGATTTGTCAATTAAGTTCATTTCTATTTCTCCCCTATTAACATCAATCAAATACTACAATTAAGCATGTGATGTTTTCATTTCCCCTTTTTACATCCATTTAGACAATTTGACTCTTAAAAACTATGGATGTTGTTCAAACATTTAAGATTTGCAATGAATGGGTAATCAATATGTCAATTAAGCATATAGAACCTAGACTAGAACCAATTTCATCGAAAAATTTAGAGGATATGAAATTATACCAACTTGAAGCTTGAATTGGTTCTACCCTTCATTCGGTGATGTAACCGGCTTTCAATTCGACTCTTAAGCTCTCCCGGTCACCACCGATTTCTTCCTCAAGCACCTACAAGTGTAGATTTAGGTACCCAAATAACTTTGGGTCCTTGAATGTTTGCTTTGGGAACCCAAACAATTTTGGTTTTAGGAGCCCACATACTTGAGGAACTATTCTTTACAACTAAGTGCATTCCATTTAAAGTTGTATAAGATGCATGATTTTTCAATTTAGCATTAAATCCTAAACCATGTTTTTGCAAAGATTGTCTTTGACTCCCTAATAGCATGTTAAGCATCTTAACTCCATTTGTGACCTTTTCTAGATCTTTTCTTAATTGTACATTGCAAGCATGAAAATCTAATTGTTCAACATCTATAGGTGTTGCTTTTAACTGGTCAAGAGTTGATGCATTAGTTTCAAGTTCCTCATGAGAATATGTTTCTTCTTTGGAACATGAACTATCACTAGCATATGACTTAGATGAGCAAGAATGTGATCAACTAGAGTAAGAGTTAGAAGATACTTCACTTCCTTCATCTTGAATTGCCATGTAGCACATATGTGCATATTCCTTTGTAGATGAAGGTGTCGTTGATTTGGATGATGATGAAGACGATGAATAGTCCCACGTAGCCTTGTGAGCTTCCAACCTCTTCTCCTTTCTCTTACTCCTCTCATTTTCTCTCCTTCTCTCCCTTCTCTCATTTTTCTTCTCCTTCTCTTTTCTCTCATTTTCACACTCTTCATTCTCCTTCTTCTTTTCTCTCTTTTCACTTATTCTACCTCTTCTTTCATTCTTTTCTTCGTTATCCTTCTTGAGGTATTTGAAGAAGTCTTTGGTTAGGACTTCAATGTCCTCATCTTCTACACTCCTCCTTGGTTGTTCAATATTTGCATGTAATCCCAAGGTTGGTTTGTTCTTGGAGGCTTCCTTCTCCTTTTGATGGTTAATTTGGAGCTCATAAGCCATGACATTTCCAATTAACTCCTCCATCTTGAGTTGGGAAATGTCGTGTGCTTCTTCAATTGCGACCACATTGTCTTCCCAATCGTGACTTAGCGACCGGAGGAATTTCCTTGTCATCTCTCCTTCATTTAATCTTCTTCCAAGAACCAAAAGAGAGTTAGTGATATCGGTGAAGCGAGTGTTCATTTCACTTATGTTTTCACCGACTTGCATAGAAAATATTTCATATTTTTTCATGAGGAGAGTAATGCGGCTTTCCATAGTTTTGCTATCCCCCTAATGATGCATTTGTAGTCTATGCCAAATTTCATATGCACTAACACACCCTCTTATCCTATTATACTCACCCTCATTAAGGTCACAATACAAGATGTTCATGATTTTTGAGTTCATCTCAATTTCTTTCATTTTAGGCCTACTAGTGAATCTAATTCATCTTCATTTGGGGTGTGTATGGATTTTGAAGAAACATCCAATCATTTAGGTCATTTGAAATTAGGAAGATTTTCATCCTATTTTTCCAATAATCATAGTTTGACCCATTAAGTAAAGGAGGTTTAGTGGTGCAGTAACCATTTCTAAAAATTATGGTTAAGTAAACGATTTATCTCACAAGGCTATGATACCAAATGTTGGATCGTGTGGGTTATGGGTCCACAATTATGGCTAATATTAATTCTCTACTTGATTAAGCAATCAAATGCGCAGCGGAATAAACAAACAAAAGTAGAGAAAGATAAATGCAAACCACAATGGAACACGAGGTTTTTTATAGAGGTTCGGCACCCCACCCGGGTCCTAGTCCTCTCTTGCAAGCTCCGCTCGGATCACCGAGCTCATCTCACGACTTCACTAACTACTCCCCGTTCCAGGCCGGGAGAGAACGCCTTTACAATCTTCAAACTCGCGAACAACCCTCGCCGAGCTTGACTCCTCCTCTCACAATCCGAGAGGGATGCTTCGGGCTTTCACCGAAACCTTTAATCTTCTTTGACAACAACAAACTTGAGTGGGACAATCACTCTCTAAACTTGAGCACACTTGAGAAAGATAAGAATTGATTTTAAGTGTGGAAATTGAGGCTTGAAGTGTTTGGAATGATCTCTCTAATGTAGGAGGCAAATATGTGTGGGAGAGTTGTGTTAAAATGTGTTTTACAACTCTTTATATAGGGATTAGAGAGAATAGATCCATCGGGGTTGATTGGGTGAGTGTTGGTGTAAGATACACAAAACAGAAACTCGTAGGACCCAATTCTGAGTTAATTCGGTCGACCGGATCGGGATAAACGATCGACCGTTTGGCAGTTTTGAACTCAGTTCGGTCGACCAGCTAGGTAACGGTCGATCGTGCAACGCTAAGACTCAGGTACACTTAAGTGATCGGTCGAACACCGAATAGGTTTCGGTCGACCGATTTGCACCAGACACTTTGGGGTTGACAAACAATGATCTATTCGGTCGACCGAGCTAAGGTCTAGCGGTCGACCGATTTCGTCCAGGAGATTTGGGTTTGTCAAGAGATGGATATTCGGTCGACCGAACAAGGTCCTCGGTCGACCGATACATGAAAAAGTATGTGGGGGTATTTTTGGTTTAATACGAATACGACCGTTGGGTATATACGACAAAACTAACGGTAGGAAAAATAAGTTCACACGGTCGACCGAAACCGGGCAGTGAAAACACAAACATGATAATTGATCCTCCGGTCGACCGAACGGTGTGTATCGGTCGACCGATAGTGGGCGGGTAGTTTCGCGTGTGACTTCTATAAGGAACTTAGTGTGTGTTTGAGTTGATTTTAGCTCAAGTATGCTCAATTTACACAAGTTCCTAAGACTCAAACAAAATACAAAATACATGTCTTCAAATGAGCTTGATTACATTTCCTTGAGTCTTGATCACCTATAGAGGTTAGCACAAAGTAATATACATGCAATGCAATATGTGTGTTACTCTACATGATCATAGTTAAGATTAGGTTTATTAAATCATCAAAACATAGATTAATGCCAAAAAGCCAACAAATATATCGTCATACCAGATCATGTGCCCGTGTTCACGGACGATAGAGACGAATTGGAAGACTGACCACGACCCCTGCTCCCACTACTGGTAGACCGACCACGACCTCGTTCAACATACTCAAAGGCACTAGGGTCCCGACGTGTCGACTTTCCCCTAGGTCGACCTCGTACCTTAGTATTTTTTGTGGTTCTCTATAGTTCGACTGATCGGGGTGACCTATTGGAGGCAAGGGAGCCAGATACATTAGTATTTACGGACTGATCTATCATAATCCGTCTGTGAATCAGAAACCATAACTCCCTTCCACTTTCCACGCCTAAAACTCACTCCAAACTGCTTACTCTTGCCGAATACGTGGTATGCATAGTTGTAGATGTCTTTGTTGATATGTCAGGTGCAAAGTAAATGAGCAGACTCAGGAAAAACCTCTGCTACTGGTCGCATCAGATCCATCTCCCAGTCCATTATTATTGCAGTCAGACTAACAATATTCAATAACGGAACTCGCAACCTCTCTAACACCCACCGGTAACTAGACTCGGTCTCATCATTCAAAATCGCATATCCGAAGAGGAATTTCATGTTTGTTGGAGTAACCCCAACCATCTCAAACAAAGGCATCTTGTACTTGTTCGTCTTATATGTCGAATCCATGCAGATTACGAAAGGGTATGTACGCAACAACTGAACTGAAGTTGGATGTGCCAAAAATGCGTGAGTGAGGACATTAGTTTCTTCATCTGCCACAATCCAATGCAAATAGTTATACTGCACTGCCTGACTGAGAAACTGCTGAGCGGGATTCATGTCTTAAGATTTCGTCCTCCTCATGTACTCTTTGAAGTAATAAATGTGTCTTTGATTAGGATTATCCTCCGAGAATTTCTCTTTTACTGCCAATAAAATGTTACGTGGTCTTGCTTGTGCCTCAGTCAAATCACGAACAATTTGCTTGGCCTCAGCACTAAGTCTGCTGGCCTGTCGGCGACCCTCTGAATAAACTGCAAGTGCGTGGTTGTGCTTCGCATATGTGCTATTAGAAACAACGACTCATCCATCACGATCCCGTCGCTTGACTACTTTTACCAAAAAACGACAACCGCAACCTTTTCTTTTTGTGTTCTTTCATAGTGCAATACTCGTATCACGAGAACTCATTTCATGTCTGCGATCACATCTCAGGTAACAATCGATCCGGTTATCTGCTTTTGATTTGTATGATGATATAACCAAAAAAAATCCAGCTCGTATTGCAACTTGTTTCACCAATTTACAAGCTTCCTCGATTGTTGTAAATATTTGTTTATCATCAAAAAGCTCATTGTAATCTACTCCATCACCACCAAAATCTTGCAACGGAATCTGAAAAAAATTGATATAACAGAAAAATAAAAATAAAAATAAAATAAAATGGGGCATCTGTGCCAGACGCCTCCACCAATGTTGAGGTGTCTTACCTAAACGCCTCCACGTTGGGGGAGGCGCCTCGCTAAGATGCCTCGACCATGGTGGAGGCGTCTTAGCCACACGCCTCCACCATGGTCGAGGCGTCTTAGCCAGACGTTCGAGTCGGAAAAAAATCCGTCTCCGTTACCTCGCCGAATCCAGGTGCTTCGCCAGACATTTTCGTAGTGTTGGTACTAGAAATGTGAGTAAAACTGAGTCAAAAACCTTGGTTAAAGACACGGGACGATATAGGTATTAATTGATTTGTTAAGGGCAAAAATGTAGTTTTTGGAGTGATTTAAGTGATTTTCCGGCGACGAATAGTAGCCTCTTAGTTTAGTGAGATAACATAACACAAAAGCTTTTTTTTGTTTCACGACCATAACTGGATTTTAAAATATCAGGACGCCTATCAACCCTCCCACATGAGCGAAGTGCTAGATAAGCTCGAGTTTTGGAGTCGAACTCGAGTCACATGGGAGCACGATGCAACCCCAAGCCAACTCGACTATGCTAGCACAAATTAAAATTTAGATATGATTCCTCTCTCGAGTAGTCAAAGGGTTTTGATTTGCTAATGATGAATTGCATGCTCTTCTTTAGCAAGAAATCTCATGGATTTGAATATTTGACATTTATATTAGTTTGTCGCACTGTGTAGAAAGGCAAATGTATAAACCAAGAGTGAGAAATCGAGACCATAACAACTGACCACCAACAAATGTAAAAGTACAACTAAGAGCACCCTTAACGAGTGCTCTTTGTTCGGGCGCCCTGGGCGCCCGAGCAGCCCTCCCTTAACGGGAGGGTCCCGCCCTGGGCGCCCGGGTGGGGGGCCACGTGGCCCCCCCATTGGTCCTGTTTTTTGTTTTAAAGATGAATATTATTTATATATAATTAGGATAATGTATTAATTAGGTAAATTGAATTAAATTAATTAGGTATTGAAAAATAATTGAAAAAATATTTTATGATTAATTATCTTTTTTTTATTTATTTAGTTAAAATTAAAAAAATCATAAACAAAATAAGAAATAGTAGTACAATACTCATACACTTCGGAAACAAAATACAATACAAATACAGAATACGAAATACAATAGAAACAAGGAAAGGAAAGACAATCCTCCTACGGATACGAAATTTAGACTACCAGAATACTGATAAACTACAGCAGACATATTGATATTACAAATGAAAACATGAGCACCTACAAATATCCTTGTGCTTTAGCCCACTCCTTGAGTTCAACAAGTGTTTCTTTATCGAATTCGTCCTTGTTTTCCTTCTTCATCAGAGAAAATAAGACATCAGGTTTCTTGCTGTTGAGTTCCCTTTGAAAATTTGTCTCAGCTTCGATGCGTTTCCTCTCCACCCGTTCTTCGTAACGCAAATATTTTTCCTCTTTCACTTTTGCACTATATTCAATTTGTTTCCCCAGTTCTAACATATTAGGATCAAGTTGTGCCTGAAATGGTTGTTTCCTCTTCTTTTGTTTAGCTTTTTAACACCTTCAGGACGAGGACATGTTTCGAACACCATTTCATATGTTGAAGGTGTTGCGTGACTCCTATTGTCGTCAGTGCCTTTTCTTTTCCCGCTGCTAAAACTCTTCGGACTTTCTACAACGACGTTTCCGGTGGGAAGTCCAAGCGCAACAGACTCCCATTTAGGATACATGCGTAACAAAAGCCACACATGCATGTACTGAAATTTGGCGTTGTGTGTTCGTTCATTGATGGTGTGCGCATCATGGATGACATCGTCGTCGTTGTAACCACTTCTCTTCCTCCGCACCGCCTGGTCGAAGCAACCGACCAATTGGTTCACAGATGGCGATGTACGCCTCCATCGCCCCTTCAATGATTCATCGTTACGCTCTACTGCACCTGGCTCGCCTGAGTCATTGAAGATGTGCTCCACACGTTTCCAGAAGGACATCATTTTTTGGTTTGTCCCAACCACAGGATCGCCACTTACAGCCATGTAAGCCGAGACGAGTCGTTGATCCTCTTGTGTGGACCACGATATTTGCAACCTCATCGTCGCGGTTTTGCGTGTTCCCTCACGACTTGTAGGTTGAACGACATTTTCGTCATTCACATCTGGTGTAATGCGGCTTGCATATCCACTACTTTTGCCACTTAGGAGGCGAGTATACATACCCATTGGGAATTGGGTTTGCCCTTCTTCTTGAGTTGGTGGTTGGTATTGATTGTGCGGGTAGAACCCTGGGTGTGGGAAAAATTGGTTCTGGTGGGACGGGTGGAATCCTGGTTGTGGGTTAAATTGACTTTGGTATAACGGGTGGAATCCTGGTTGTGGAACATTTTGGTAGGGGAAAAAGTGTTGTGTTGGGGGTGGACGACGTGGAGATCGTCGGTACTCTGGTGAACCATTGTCTTCTGAAGAGGACATTGTGAGATTATGGTAGAAGAAGTAAGATCGGAATAGAGGTGAGTAGAGAATTAAGGTGGTTGGGGTATATATATTCAAGTAGTCACGCGCATACTGTAGGTCCTCGATGCTTGAGAAGTCCAAGCCTCAATCCAATCGTCTCGTCTTTTGTGAGTCACGCGCAAACTGTAGGTCCTCGATGCTTGAGAAGTCCAAGCCTCGATCCAATCGTCTCATCTTTTATGAGTCACGCGCATACTGTAGGTCCTCGATGCTTGAGAAGTCCAAGCCTCGATCCAATCGTCTCGTCTTTTGTGAGTCACGCGCATACTGTAGGTCCTCGATGCCTGAGAAGCCCAAGCCTCGATCCAATCGTCTCGTCTTTTGTGAGTCACGCGCACATTGTAGGTCCTCGATGCCTGAGAAGTCCAAGCCTCGATCCAATCGTCTCGTCTTTTGTGAGTCACACGCATACTGTAGGTCCTCGATGCCTGAGAAGTCCAAGCCTCGATCCAATCGTCTCGTCTTTTGTGAGTCACGCGCATATTGTAGGTCCTCGATACAATCGTCTTGTCTTTTGCCTAGTCACGCGCATACTGTAGGTTACTTCTCACAACTATAAATGTACTCATCCTGTTGGTTCTCTCTCATTTATCTACGAACAATGTCTTCACCCGATAAGTCTTCCAGTTCGAAGTCTTCATCATCTTCAATATCCAATGACGAAGTTTACGACCAAGTGTTGAACTGCTTAACAGAGTATGTCTCCCAAGTGGTGGACCAACGTCCTAAGAGGCGCAGAATGCGAACTTCGAACCCAGATAGAGATAGGGAGCTTGGTTACAACCGTTTGATTGCCGATTATTTTTCTAACGACCCTGTTTATCCTGACAACATTTTCAAGAGAAGATTTAGGATGCGAAAGCATGTCTTTCTTGGCATTGTGAGTGCCATTGAGGTGTCTGATGCCTTCTTCCATCGTAATCCAGACGCCACCGGTAGGATGAGCATCTTTGGCCTGCAGAAATGTACTACGGCGATTCGTATGCTAGCGTACGTGTTGCGGCTGATGAGGTGGACGAATACTTGAGGCTAAGTGAATACACGGCAAGAAACGCACTTGAAAAATTCTACGATGGTGTAATTAACAACATCGGCGGTGAGTACCTCCGAAGACCTAATGCAAATGACCTAGCACGACTACTTCACGTTGGTGAGCAGCGTGGGTTCCCAAGCATGATGGGAAGTATCGATTGCATGCACTAGGTGTGGAAAAATTGCCCGATTGCTTGGATGGGCCAAAAGGGCGTAGTGGCAATGCCACTCTTGTCCTCGAGGCAATGGCGTCGGCTGACTTGTGGATATGACACTCGTTTTTTGGCACACAAGGTTCATGCAATGACTTAAATTTCCTACAACGATCTTCGGTTTTTGACGACGTAATGGAAGGACGAGCTCCACCTGTGAATTTTGAGGTAAACGGTTCTCGATATAATATGAGATATTATCTTACTGATGATATTTATCCAAAATGGGCAGCATTCATTCCGTCCATCGTTCATCCACAAACACCGAAGGAGAAGTTATTTCCTGAACGAAAAGAAGCAGCACGCAAAGATGTAGAACACGCATTTGGAGTCCTGCAAGCGCGGTTCGCGATAGTGAAGAAATCATCTCTTGCATGGAGTAAGACTGTACTTAACAAAATAATGACAGCTTACATTGTAATGCATAATATGATAGTGGAGGATGAACGTGATTCCTTCGGTAATTTTGGAGATTGGAACGAATTTGTTGAGGATAAACCTGGAAATTCTGTGAACGACGCGGTTCGGTATTCCACTGACCGTGTATTGGATGTTACCAAGTACTTGAGAAGGAGAGATCAAGTGCGTGATCGCACCACACATTTGAACCTTCAAGGCGATTTGGTCAACAATATATGGCAACACTTTGGAGGAAATACGTCTTGATGTATTTTAAGTTTAGTATTTAATGATGTATTTTTAGTTTTAGTTTTTAAATTTCCAGTTAATGTACTATGTAACATGGTTTCCTAAATTTTAATAATATTTTCGTATTTAATAATTAAATGTTAATTAAAAACGAATGAATTGTTGATATTAAATAATTACGATAATGATTATTAATATATTTTGTTGATTGTTGAAAGAGTTTTAGAGAGAAGAATAAAAATAATGACGTGGCAAAAAATACTGTAGCGTGTCTGGGTGGATTGGGTAATGATTAAGGATTTTGTAGGGGGTTGATTTGTGCTGACGTGACACAGAGAGAAACAGACGTGGCTGAGAGAAAAACCATGACGCTCGGAAACTGCACGGACGCTGTTACTGACGCTCTAATTGGACGAGGAACATGAGTGGGGGAAGGAATTTTTGCAAAAGTCAATGAGATTTGATTTATTGCATATTTAAATGTCTTAAGTAGTTAATATATGGATCGTTATACACGGACGCGGGCGTCCGTGACGCGCCCTACGTGGCACCCAAAAAGTTATCGAGTCAGCGTCTAGTCGGATTGCCATGTCACCCTTTCGAAACGCGTCTTAAATTGTGTTTTAAATTTTTTTTGACGGTTTTCGAAAAACGACGGTTGCTTTCCTGATAAGACAGCGGCAGACACCCCACGAACGACGGTTCCGATACCGAGGTAGATACCAAATATCCAGACCGAAAAAGGGAGAGTCCCGCTTTCTTTCTCGTTGGATTACCTGTGAACGGAGGAAGCGTACTTGTGAACCTATTCCGGCTTTCTTTCTTCCCCTCTAAACCATAATGGATTCTTCGACTCCTGCCGTCGATAGCGAACCTGTCCCAGAACCGGTGGGTATATATTTTTTTTCTTCCCTTGGTCGTTCTTTTTTGGATGAACTTTCGTTTTTTCAATTTTTTGTTTTAGGGAACCACCTACTACTTCCGGGAATCCCGGTGCTCCTGGACGGCCATCCGAAAGCAGTTTGACAGGATGAAGAAGGTTGGGAAGGAGGTTTTCCGGAGCACCCCTTTCGGTCACTTCCTAGACCTTCCTAACATTACTCCGGACAACGAAATAGTCGGTTGGTTCGTCGAACACTACGATGCGGAGGAGGTGGGGCTGAGAATAGGATCAGGGGTAGTTCCCTTTACACCGGAAGACGTTGCCCTAATTTTGGGCTTACGTATGCATGGGAAGGCCGTGGTGATGGAACCATTGGGTGTACAGAGGCGAGAAGGGGTGAACCTTGACAACACACAACTTATAGGTCATCTGCTGGCAAGCAGTGCCATGGGCGACACGGAGGAGTACGTTCGTCTCCTGATTTCTTTCATCTTCAACCATTTTTTGTTCTATGATGGAACACTTCGACCGAGGCAATGCTTCATGCACCATTTGAGAAACATCAGAGGCATAAACAGATACGCATGGGCAAGTGCAGTTCACGAAGCCCTGGTTGGAGGCCTGGAGAAAGCCAGCTTAGAACTGCAGGAGGGAAGAAAGGCAGGGAACTTCATTATGAGGCAGGGGAACATCGACGGTTGTGTGGCAATACTACAAGTAAGTGTTATTTGGTTTTTTTTTTGTCTGTTCGGATTAAGTGTTGTGTCTGTTCGGATTAAGTGGTGTGTCTAATCGGATTAAGTTGTGTGTCTGTTCGGATTAAGTTGTCTGTCTGTTCGGATTAAGTGTTGTGTCTGTTCGGAATATGTTGTGTGTCTGTTCGGATTAAGTTAGGTGTCTGTTCGGAATAAGTGGTGTGTCTGTTCGGATTAAGTGTTGTGTCTGTTCGGATTAAGTTGTGTCTGTTCGGATTAAGTTAGGTGTCTGTTCGGATTAAGTTAGGTGTTTGTTCGGATTAAGTTGTGGGTCTGTTCGGAATAAGTTGTCTGTATGTTCGGATTAAGTGTTGTGTCTGTTCGGAATAAGTTGTCTGTTTGTTCGGATTAAGTGTTGTGTCTGTTCGGATTAAGTGTTGTGTCTGTTCGGAATATGTTGTGGGTCTGTTCGGATTAAGTGTTGTGTCTGTTCGGATTAAGGTGTGTCTGTTCGGATTAAGTTAGGTGTCTGTTCGGATTAAGTTAGGTGTCTGTTCGGATTAACTTGTGTCTGTTAAGAATATGAACGTATGTCTGTTGAGTCGTTCTAAACAGTTGATTTTTTCCATTTGAAGGTGTGGCTTTGTGAGAAATTCAAATTGGGGGAGCCCAGAACTGGAGTTTTTCCACGAATGAGAAGTTGGACGGAAATGTTTGGGAAACGATTAACCTTGAGGAAATGGGAGGAACGTAGAATTACCCTACCTAAGATTTACAACGACGAGTTCGACCTGATGGGGGCTCCATCAATGAGTGAAAGGGAGCTGGAACTTATTAGTTTTGTTCGAACTCCTGTTCGAAAGGGCTCAGCTTCAACTAGCAGTTTGCCAAGGCTACAACTGACTGACTGCAACATTCCATGTGACCTGCTGCTCCAAAAGTTGGAGCTGAGTGAGGTGAAGACGAACTGACTTAGGGCCGAAGCTGCCCTAAAGAAGGCGACAGAAGAGGTTAACGACCTGAAGGAAGAACTGAGGATGACCAAGGAAGAGTGTGGGAGGCTGAGGCAAGAAATTATATATCTTCGAGGGACAGGGACCGGTGAAAATACTGGTGGGGAGAAAGACGAGAGTGAGGAGGAGGAAGAAGAAGAGAGGAAGAGGGAGGAGGAGAGAAAGAGAGTGGAGGAGGAAGAGAAAAAGAGGGAGGAGGAGAGGAAGAAGGAGGAGAGAAGGAGAGTGGAGAAGGAGGAAGAGAAAAAGAGGAAGGAGGAGAAGAAGAGGGAGGAGGAGAGAAAGAGAGAGGAGAAGGAGGAAAAGGAAAAGAGGGAGGAGGAGAAGAAAAGGGAGGAGGAGAGAGGGAGAGTGGAGAAGGAGGAAGAGAAAAAGAGGAAGGAGGAGAAGAAGAGGGAGGAGGAGAGAAAGAGAGAGGAGAAGGAGGAAAAGGAAAAGAGGGAGGAGGAGAAGAAAAGGGAGGAGGAGAGGAAGAGAGAGGAGGAGGAAGAGAAGAAGAGGGAGGATGATAGGAAGAAGGAAGAAGAGAGAAAGAGAGTGGAGAAGGAGGAAAAGGAAAAGAGGAAAGAAGAGAGCAAGGCACGGAAACCAAACTAGGGCGTGAAAAGACAACGCTCGACGGCCATCGTGGAGCAATAGTTGAAGGAAGATGAACATCGGGGCAAGAAGAAGAAGGTGGAAGAAGAGCAAAAGAGAAAAGAGAGAGCGGCTCAAAGGAGCCTAAAGAAAAAAAGGGAAAAAAATAGAGGATAATTATAGGTTGGTTGTCCACTTAGGAGGGACAAGGCCTGATGTTGACATGGCTGCAATGGGAAGTTTGTCAACTGATGAGGTCAACATGATATTGAACGTGACGGCAGCCAACAAGGACAATAGAGAGGTCATCTGGAGAGGCGATATGTGCAGCTTAACACGCACCGACCTGAAGGAACTTATAACGCCTGGGATGGATATTACCGACCAAACTATCGACGCTATGCTTTCGGTTCTCGAAGAAAGACGCCCAACCCAAAAAGTTTTATGCATATCAACATTCGAGTCCGGGCGAATTTTGGGTGGCCAAGGCAGAGAAATTGAAGATTTTATCCTCCCTAAAATTGAAGGTGTGTCTCCAACAGAGTCCGTAATCGCACAACCATGCTGGTCTGCAGGTCATTGGACTCTGGTGGTTGTCCACGGCCCGTCCAAGGAGATTTTGGCGTTCAACAGTATCTCTAGGGAGCTAGAGAAAGGTGAAGATCCAGAGCAGACCATAGGCGTACATGAGTGTGCAGCAGCGGATGCGGCTGAATACTGGAGGGATCTACTAAAGGTCGACTGGCCCTTGAGAATCCTCAGGAAAAATAGCCAACGACAACCACCAGGGAGCAACGATTGCGGGGCCTATGTTATATACTGGATAAGGTGCCTAATGCTAAAACTTGACCCGACGAAGGAGAAGGACCACAATAACATCCACTGTATCAGGGGTGAATTGGCGGTCATGTTACTTAGGGACCGGCGATCGTGTGTGCAGATCTGAAGTCCATATTTTTTAGTGTTTATTTGTTTACATGTACAAATTACAAACTCTTTTCTGTGTTTATTTTTTAAAAGATGTACAAATTACAAACTCTTCCCAGACAACTTATTCCGAACAGACACTCAACTTATTCCGAACAGACACACAACTTATTCCGAACATACCCACAACTTATTACGAACAGACACAACTTAATCCGAACAGACACCTAACTTAATCCGAACAGAAACACAACATATTCCGAACAGACACACAACTTAAACCGAACAGAGACAACGTATTCCGAATAGACACACAACGTATTCCGAACATACACACAACATATTCCGAACAGAAACACAATTTAAACCGAACAGACACACAATTTAAACCGAACAGACACACAACCTATTCCGAACAGACACACAACATATTCCGAACATACACTCAACGTATTCCGAACAGACAGACAACTTAATCCGAACAGACACACAACATATTCCGAACACACAGACAACATATTCCGAACAGACACAGAACGTATTCTGAACAGACACACAACGTATTCCGAACAGACACACAATGTATTCCGAACATACACACAACATATTCCGAACAGAAACACAACATATTCCGAACAGACACACAACTTAAACCGAACAGACACACAACCTATTCCGAACAGACACACAACATATTCCGAACATACACTCAACGTATTCCGAAAGACAGACAACTTAATCCGAACAGACACACAACATATTCTGAACACACAGACAACATATTCCGAACAGACACAGAACTTATTCCGAACAGACACTCAACGTATTCCGAACAGACACAACTTAAACCGAACATACACACATCATATTCCGAACAGACCCACAACTTATTCCGAACAGACACATAACTTATTCCGAACAGACACTCAACGTATTCCGAACAGACACACAACTTAAACCGAACATATACACATCATATTCCGAACAGACCCACAGACACTCAACTTATTCCGAACAGACACACAACTTAAACCGAACATACACACATCATATTCCGAACAGACCCACAACATATTCCGAACTAACCCACAACATATTACAAACAGACAAACAACATATTCCGAACAGACACAACATATTCCGAACAGACACACATCATATTCCGAACAGACCCACAACATATTCCGAACAAGGACACAGTTTTATACGAACTGAACGTGTATAACAACCATTTACAGATCCAAACAGATCAACAATTAGAAGTTTCTTGGTTTTACAAGAACTGAAAATAACAAGAAATATTAAATTAAGGAGGAAGTTCCTCGTAATACAAATTCATGTCTCAATCAGAGAAATCAGGATCCCCGGGTTTTGGTGCGACTTCGTGAAGCGACGATTTAACCTTCATCTTGAACTTTCTCTTCTCTTGTTGGGCGTGCTTTTTATGACTTTTTTTAATTATCTTCTCAGCTAAAGACACTCGACGTCTAGTCGGCGGTCTTCCTACACGTCTGACATTATCTGGATTAAGAACCGATGTACCCGCACACTCAGGTTCATCAGGTCGAACCAAGAACTGGGTAGTGTGCATACGTGCCTTAAGCATTTCAATACACTTCACGACCTCAATATACCTTTCGTGGGAAATGAAGGCTTCCTGTGCTATCCAAACGGCACGACCCATGATGTCGTCGTGACGACGAAGCGCATCCTTCTCCATTACGCCATCGTCTGGGTACATCTTATCTCGATAGCTCATTCGAATATCCTTCCGCCATCGATTAACGATGTAAGAGTCTGGGAGCAATGCATTAGGATTTAAGCGTCCAAGTACCACAAAAACGTGGCAGCATAGAAGGCCAACGTGCTGAAACATTCTACAATCACATGTGAAGTTCATGGATATGTTTTGTACTAGGAAACATTTCGACAGTAGCTGCTCACCAGCCAAAACACGTTCAGATACCTTGTACTGAAATGTGTCATTCGTATTGAACTCCTCCGTTATATCGCAGTATATCATCTTCCCAATTTCTAACTGCACTTTCTTGAAGACCCCTACCGTATACAACTCGCTCATCTGTCTCTCGAATGGATAAATTGAAACCAACTGGGGTCTCTTATGAAGACAATCAAAATCTGATTGAGCTTCTTTCTCGTACTTATGGTGGAGCGCAAGTTCGTATTGTTGAACAAACTGCTTAAGGGTGGTCTTCGAAGTAAGATACTTGTCGAAAAAGGCGTTCATACTCTCACTTCTCTGAGTAGATGCCATTCCCGCGAAAAAACTATCACCAACAAATGCAAGTATCCACGACTCTCGGATTGCATAAATCGATTTGAGCCAGCTATGGTTATACAGGTCAAAATCAAGAAGGAAACCCTGCCAATTACGATCAAATTCTGCTGGGGTTTTGGAATCATATACAATCAATTTCAGATCAAATAAAATGTGCTTCCGATACTGCGTTGGCAACTTCAAGGGAGCTTTGTTCATTATGTGCCATATACAGAATCTGTGTCTTGAATCTGGGAAGACATTCCTTACAGCAGCTGTAATGGCACCACATTGATATGTTATTATGGCTGGGGGGTATATCTGCATAAGGGGGGCAATTTAAAAGGAGTGAGTCATATATTGAAAGGTATAAAATCCTACTTTGAAAACTTTAACCGAACAGACCGACCACTTAAACCAAACAGACCCACAACTTAATCCGAACAGACAGACAACATAATCCAAACAGACAGTCCACTTATTCCGAACAGACAATCCACTTATTCCGAACAGACAGACAACTTAATCCGAACAGACCCACAACTTAAACCGAACAGTCAAACCACTTAAACCGAACAGTTCCCCACTTAAACCGAACAATTCTCCACTTAAACCGAACAGTTCCACCACTTAAACCGAACAGTTCCACCAGTTAAACCCAACAGTTCCACCACTTAAACCGAACACATAAATAGCTTAAATTGAACAGTCACACCTTACCGTTCATGCACGACAACCATGTTTGGAACAACCATATGTAATTTTCAGTGGTCTCAGAAGACAGTAAAACGCAACCGAGCAAAACTGACTCGAAATGGTGATTAACTCCTACAAATGGGGCAAAAGGCATGTCGTATTTGTTTGTAATGTAGATGGTGTCGAAACATATTGCGTCTCCAAAGTATGAATATGCAGCTCTAGAACGACAGTCAGCCCAAAACACGTTCCATAGTCTTTCTTCGTCATCCATGTCCATTACATAGAAAAACATGGAATCAATCTTCTGCATCCTAATGAAATAGTTCTGAAGAGCTTGTGCATCACCAGGTCCCATCTTTAAATTTCTGACTTCGTTTACAACATTCCTGCTCACAGAAACCACTAAAACCAGACGCAAAATGTTGAACTTCAATTATGTTAGGCAGAAAGAACACAAACCTTAAATCCCTTTCGTTGAAAGTCAATTTGTCATGACCTCCAGCCTCGACCACAAAAGATTGCATGGTCTTAGCAGTCGATATCCCAGCACTATCATTGCACGATATGCGTGCTTTGGCGGCCTCAGGGACGGTTCGTTTTTGTCTGAGAAAACGCATTTGCTCCTCTTCAAGCATGACGTGGTTATGTTTAAGATCCACAAAGTTAATGTGGTAACCCCTTTCTGGGTTTCCAGAGACCCTTATCCGAGCAGTGCATTGGACTCTACTGGATAACCTAGGCTTCAATTTTCCTTGCCCTTGGTTTGGTGGTGTTGTTCCCTCCTTAGAGCAAGTCAGCGTGACCCGTATAACAACACCACGATCGTAATGAGATTGCCTTGTCTTAACACCAAAACCACAAGAATCGGCATAAGCCACGTAAAATGTTTTGGCTTCTTCAAAAGAAGGAAAAAACATCTCCTCCTTAGGAACATTTGCCGGCTGCTCCACTTAGGGGGGCACATGAACGATTTCCATTGGAGTACAGAGGAAGGACCACAGAAGAAAAGGGAAGAAAAAGGAAGACGCATCTTGAGATGAATAACAAGTCTTCTGCTGTGTAGGAGCGCCAAAATGATGAAGGAAGGGAGTGATTTGAGACGCATTAATGAGGGATGAAGGGAGGGATGGAGAGATGTAGACATTTGTACGGATACCCAAAGTATTGAGGAATAAAGTAAAAAAAGAAACTTTTTTCTGTGCTGACATGGAGAGTGCCACGTAGGGACATGGAGAGTGTCACGTAGGGCGCGTCCGTGACGCTAGCGTCCATCTATCATTTTCCTTAATATACAGGAGTATAGAGAGCAGATTGTTAAGTGATCCAACATGTGGTTGTCACCTCACTAGCTTGTTGGTCATCTGTGCCATATGTTTTGTTTACCATTCTTGTTGAAAGGACTCGTGCTCGGTACAATTAGTGCGAAGCTACTTACCAAATGTGCATGGTTTAATACCTTTTGTGTTTACGTATGCATAATTTTTATTTTGTCCTTCGAAAGAATTCTTTCTCCTATTTTGGTTGGAGTTTATATTGGGAATTACTATTCGTCGTCCGATATTTACGTAAATCACTCGTCTCAATTATCTTTTTGTCATTCACAATTCATTTAATACTCATTATGTTCCGTAAAAAATAAAAAAAGAGACGTCTAGATAGGACACCCCATTTTTTAAATCTTGAATTTATACGGTGTATTATTGCAAATAATTTCAGGTTCCGTTCCAAGATTTCGGTGGTGATTGGTGGAAAAAAAACACAAACATAAATAAACAGGTAAACAGATCAATATCCAAAGTACAATAATAGGGTGTCGAAATAAAAAAAATGTTTGCAAAGAATGCTCCCTCTGCTCGCTCGCTCTGCGGGAGGGACTAGTGTCCCCCACAGGGGCTACCAGCCCCTGCCACTCCATTATTCTTACTCTGATTTTATTTTTCATGGTTGTTTTTTGTTGTAGTATAAAAATCCTATTAGGAACAAAAATAAGTAAAAAAAGAGAAAATTAAAATGAGAATTGACACAAATAATTTAAGTAATCTGCAGACGACGTTTAACGGTTCATATACAGCAGTTCAGTTTATTTTTTTTTAGTTTGTCTTCGCAGTTAATTTTGCAAGCTTGGTTCCGAAAATCATACACACCAAAACTTAACAGTACGAGAGGTTCTCTCACAGTCACAACAGATTGCAAAACTTAACAAACAAATGTATTAAGTTATAAATTTCTTATTTAATCAATACACGAGCGCAGGCTCATCTTCTGTCGCTTGTGTTTCACGGGTCACTACAACTAAAAAAAACACTTGTAAGTTGTAAGTCGCCAAATGTTAGATGTAATTAAAAATGACTAATGATAAACAGATCTAGCTGTCCAATCGTAGTGGAAGTTTCTGGATTGACTGCGTCACAAACTTGCAACTGTCAAAGGACATTCGTTCTAATTAATTAAGCATCTGAGATAGATGGATTATTTGCATTTTAAATCATTTCAAAAGGGCAGATAAGTTTTAGTTTGTTTAGCAGTGGTAAGCATCTGATTGTATGAGCCCCTTGTCAGACATTGCATTGGATAATGGGTGAGTTAAAATTGGTCGAACTATACATATGATCATCAAATTGAAAGAAAAAAAAACTTATTAAAATAACGTTGTGAGCTTTAACTTGAAAAAACTTATACGAAGCTTGTAAAGGTTTGTTAGCTCACCATCTCTTTCATTGCCTAGCTATTAAATAAGAGATAACACAACTCTATCTTAAAGTATTATAGGTTTTCACATCACATTATGTAAATGACACTATCATTGTAACTTCTCGGTACGCGTGATTGATATTATTCACCGTGTCTACACCGTGATTGGTTGGAGTAGGCTTGTAGGTTTGCTTGTCTTTGGATGCCCATGGTCACACTCCATCCTTACAACTCTAAAAATTAAGTAAGAAATGGTTTACCCAACACTATATGCATAGTGTTATCGACAGCCTTTTATATTTATTTAGAAGAAACTATAGAATGACTTTTCAAAAATTGTTGTATCCAAGGAGGACACAGTACTCATGAAGCGTATGAAAGTAATGGTTTATTCTTCGTATCTTAATTAAGATCATTGATAACAAAGCTTGGGTAATTCTTGAACGTCCTGTTTTTTTTCTCTGTCACGTCATATCAGCCCATATACTCCCAAATTCCGGTTAACCATGCCCTGAAACCCCCTCAAACAATCAATAAACAACCCACGTCAGTCTCTCTCATCCACGTCATTTTTTTTAAATTCTTTCACAACAAGCAACAAATTACATTAAATATTTGTTATTGTAATTACTATAATTAATTAATTAATTCGAAAATAATTAATATTTAATATTTAATCAAGAAAATATTATTTTAAATTAAGAAACCACATTAGATATTTCATTAATTGGAATCCGAAATATTAAACTAAAAAATACAAGAAGACATTGTCAATCCGCAAGCTCATCGTTATATACTGTTTAATCTTGATATTGTGGCACCATATCTAGATCTCCATTTGGAAGAAATATCTTCAAGTGAAAGGAATCTGAATCCACATCAACTAGAAAAATGCACAGTGATCTGTTTGAGACCTGGTTTTGTGATTTCGTGAATCATATGCGTGTTCAAGAGAGTCCAGATGTTACAGAAGACTTGAAATGGTTAGCAAGAGGTCCAACAAATAAGGTTACATCTTATGATGGGTATTATGTGAATGGATGCAAGTTTCATACGAAACAACTGGAGACTACACGAAGAACCCAACATAGTGGCATTACTCTGTCAGCCGTAACATCTAGTTATTCAAGTAGTAGGGATTGAAATCCCATATTTGATGTCATTACATATTATGGTACTTTGGATGAAATGATTAAGTTATCCTACGGGCCCAGGTTGAAGATAGTGTTGTTTAAATACACATAGTTTGATGAATCAGGAAGAGATGGGATAAGAGTTGATAAAAATGGTTTCACTTCCGTTAACATGTCCTGAATGAAACATGAGAAAGATCCATTTATCTTAGCATGTCACACGGAACAATGCCTCTATGTTCAAGATCCAGTTGAACCTAATTGCTTGTTGTATTGAAATATCAACCTAGAGCTTACTTTGCTGATTATGTAAATTTAATTATGTTTGTTATATGTTATATTTTTTCTTTTTGGAACAAATTGTATGATATATGTTATATCTTATATGTTATCTATTATGTTAATTAATTCATTTAAGTCCTTATGTTTGAACACATGATTGGTTTATGTTATGCAGGCATGCCTCCACGTAGGCACATGGTTCATACCCGGCTGGCTCCAGATGGAGTTGAAGATGAACAATAAGCACCCGATCCACATCGTGATATCATTTAGGTGGTGAGGCATTATCAAGTGGAGGGTATACCAGCAGAGGTTTGAAGTGAATTGGATAAGAGACCATAAGACATCAATGGTCCTCGTGGTCACTCGAGAGCACGACTTGTCGACGATGTTGAGGGTAACATTGTGTTTAATTCGACATTAATATTATTTGTTGACTTCTAATTTCATGTAAATTTAATGAATATTATGTTTTGGTTTTGTAGGAGAAATGATTGAAGCTGAGCCATCTACGAAGAGAGGTCGAGGGCCAACTAGAAGGGCTGATCTGATTCCTTATGGTGGTCATCGATTTCAAGTTCAATGGAATGGGGATTTCATCTCTATTGGACCATGCGGAGAAAAGCTGAATGCGACCTTGGCATTGTTAGCTAAGCAACCTGAGTTGTGGCCGCTACATATTAAAATGCCACGTCAAAGTCGTCAGGCATTCCTTGATTTGTGGGATCTTATTGTGGTACGTATTTGTTTATTTGTTTTAAATTTAATACATGCACGATAATATTATATACTAACAAATGTTTATATGTTATTCGTAGGATCGTTTCGATTCGAGGAATTGTATTAATGCTTGACACTACTGCTTCGATAAGATCATCGGTTTTTGAGAGATTATCGATACTCATTGAAGAGGAAGTATTACACACCTTTCGAGACTTAAGATGAGGGGCTTGAATATTTGATCTCGAAAGGTGATCTACATGTTCATCCCGACCAATTCAGCATTTAGTGTGAGGAATGGAACACTGAAAATGCAAAGGTAATAGCATTTTCGGTCTTTAAATATTTGATTTTGTAATTCTAATATCATATTTTAACCTTAAAATATTTTCATTAAATGTAGAAAAATTCCATAACAAACAATAACAATCACAGTCGCAAGAAGATGAACCACAAGACGGGATCAATTTTTTTTGCAAACGAGGCGAAACTTCATGTAAGTTTTGAGGTGTTTTAGTTGTTTTAATCTTTTTGGTTTCTAATACATAATTAGACAAACATGCCTTTTTCGTGATCTTTGTTATTGCATCCTAATTAATTAACATTGTTTAATTTGTGTTAAATAATTAGATGGATGAAAACCAAATCAGCACACCTCTCACCAAAGTTGAAAATATGGTAGGTTTTAACTTTTACTAGTTTAACCTTAGTATTAGTTTGAACTTTGAAATATTCGTAAGTCTTTGAAATCTTTTTAGCTTGAGATACAGGAATTGACACATCAAAGATTGTCTCAGGAGCAAGGTGAGTGTTTTAAGGCTCGCGAGGTGAACGAGACAAAGGTACTAGAAGAAGTCTTGGGCAAAGAGAAAACATACAGTGTTCGTGGTGCTGGTATTGGAGCCTCCAAGGCCGGCAAGACATCGAGTGGTCAACATAGCAGTGCTCACATTGACCATCTTCAGACCAAGATTTCACAATGTGTTCCAATTGTAAGTGTATACTTAAAGTCGTACATTGATGGAGACTCAATTTAGAAGATATGAGGTATATTTATGATGAATGTTTAGTTTGTTGTTTTACTTTGCTAAAATAATACCTACGTTTTGGATTTTTCAAGTAATCAAAATTTATTGTTTTTACAGAGTGATGACTTCGATACATCATCTCTGCACGAGGAAGAACCACTGATGGATCCGACTTCTTCTGAGCCGTAGTCGGGATATGTTTGTTGTTTTATATATGGTTTTTTATAACTTATGAATTATATATGAATTAGACTTAGACTTGATTTATGACTTCGACTTATAAAGTTGTACGTGATTGTATGACTTTGTTTGTTTCGTTTTGATTGTATGTGTGATTATATATATATATATGATTTCCTTTCAATTTGACAAATTATGTGATTGAATGTGAATATGTGAATGTGTGAATGTTTGAATGTATGTGATTGTGAATAGAAGTGTTTTGAATGTATCGTGGCTTGTTTGTATTGCAAGATTTTTAAACCCGATTCGGTTTGAATTGTAGCATTAACATTTTTTTGTAGCAACATTGCTGACAAACATTCTGTCGGCAATAGTTAATCTAGTTGTTATTGTCAACGAAATTTCCATCGGACATAGTTGATCTTCTTGTTATTGCTGACGGAATTTCCGTCACCACTATTGGCGATTCATTTAATTGCCCGGCGGAATTTTCGTCGGAGGAATTTTTTGGCGTGTCATATTTTGTGCAAGAAAAAAGGTTATGCTGACGGAATTTTCGTCGACTAGGAGCATGCTGATGATGAGTATTGCCGGTGGAGTTTTCCCAACGGAAATTCCGGCACATGACATTTGGCAGACGGAATAGGTGACTTTCGCCGACGGAAACGTCTGTCAGCAAAAGTTATTTTTGTAGTAGTGGGTTGTCCAATTGAGAGACGACAATCTAGAATATGAAGAAGATTACAGGCCGATGATGGAAGTCACTCGTGAAATGAAATATGATGAGTTGTGTGAAAAAGTTTGCACACTTGGTTGTTTTCCAAAAGAAGCGTTTGATTTGCAGTTAACAAGCAAGTCACCACCATATGGTATCTTGATGTATTTCATGACCAAAACATGGAAATGAAGCTATCTTGTTGTGATAGTATGAACATTGTTGTAATGTTTGTTTAGAAACAACCCAAAACGTTTTTATTTTGCAGACAAGTCATTTGATTGAGTATGCTCATGTTATGACACTGGTATGTATCCACATTACGAATTAGGTCCTTCATGCCCAGTTTTTAACTCTGTATTTGCGCCCTCACATTACACACCAATGGACTTTGACCTTTATGAAGCAGACACAATAGAGTTAGAATCAAAGGATAGACATGTTGAAGAGTTAGACAATGATGAGACAGATGGTGGAGAGATGAAGGTTCAAAAGATAGGTATTGTTGATGTAGATCCAACACCACTTCCAGAGATGTAAAACATGTTTTATCAGAGACAGGCATGGTAAACCAGAAACCTATAATGACGTACACAAACCCGTTATTAACAATAATTTGTCGTCATTGCCACCACTACCACATTTGAGACACTTGCCAAATATAAATTCTAATGACAATTGGATTTGAGATTCAACGATCGAGGACGTCAAACCAAGTGGTCCACTGAATAAAGTTAGTAACTCTGAAGATGAACATGAGTATTGGTTGCACATGACTTTTGCAACAAAAGAAGATTTTCTAAATCATTTAAAAGAATGACATATGAGAAAAAGCATTCAATGCAAAGTGATGGTCTCTAGGAAGAATTTATTCACAACTTCTTATTTGAAAAGAGGTTGCCAGTGGAGAATACATGCATCTTACAATGAAAATAAAGAATGTTTTCAAGTGAAAAAATGCAAATCTAAACACACTTGCTGTAACGATGGCCTTTTGCATGACCATGTGCAATGTGATGCAGGTTTGATTTCCAATAACATTTCGCCCGCTATCACACCTAAAGAAATTCAAGCGAGAGTGAAGGCCGATTACTTCATCGACATTGGTTATGATAAAACTTGGTACACTTGAAAGAAAGCATTGGAGTTAATGTACGGTGAGGATAAGGTTGTTGGCATTTTAGCCTAAATCTATGTTTTAATAATTTAACTAACCTAATTTTAATCACAATCAAATGTAGTGTAGTACACATTATGTGTAGAATATATATTGTATTGTGCTAACATCTACATGAGATCAAGACTTAAGAAAGAATGGAATGAAGTCAAGACATGTAATTAAGCTATCTGAAGACATGTAATTTTACCTTTATTAGAAGTGTTCAATGCAAACACACTAGGTTCTATGTAGAAGTCACACACCAAATTTCACATCATTTGGACTTCAATAGGTCACCCAAAATAAGTCGGAAATCACTCAAACTAAAAATTAACCTGTCTGTGCAGAACAGTCGACCGAAACAAGTTTTCTGTTCGACCGTTTCTATCAGTTAACTGGTACACAAAAGTGATTTCCCCCAAATCTATCGATCAACCAATTTTTGACTTTTTTCGGTCGACCAGTTCACCCGTATTTTCCGGACGACTGTTATAGTTGTCGTATTCTCCAACAGTCGTATTCATATATATTTCACCTAACCCCAATTCGGTATTTGGCCACCGGTCGAATGATGTCTTAAGATGGTTGACTGGATGTAGACTATTTTGAGTGACAAAGTCCCTGATATTTTCGGTCGGATGTATTATATTATTTTGTTCGACTGATTAATCTTTTACCCTGGCCAATACCCTCAGAACGGTCGACCGTCCCTAGATTTAGTTCAATTGTTAACTTAAGTTACAACCGTTTGGTTCGACCGTGTCTTTAGATGGTTCGAACGTTCCCTTATTTTGATGGAAACGGTCAACCGTTCATCCCGTGTCGGTTGACCAAAATTGGACAGATTTGCTGAACTTAGTTTTCTATTTTGTGTGTCTTACACAAATCTTTACCAAATCCCTCCTAACGGCTATATCTCTCTAAGAGCTTATAAATAGAGGTTTACACACCTTATTTAGACAACTCCTACTCCAAACTCAAACACACATTAGAGAGAATCCTCCCACATAAGAATCCCAAATTGTAACACTCACAAGCTTAAACTTCACCACTTGAACAAACCCATATCATACTCAAGTGTGTCAAGTTGGAGTGTTTTGTTACACATTTCCTTTTCCTGTCAAGATTGTAAAGACTTCGGTGGAAGCACCCCTCTTGGGTTGTGAGAGGAGGATTCGAGCTCGGTGAGGGTTGTTCACAAGTTCGTGGTGTAAATGCTTGATCTCGGCCCAGAACGAGATCAGATTAGTGAAGACGTAGGCAGAGCTCGTGGGATCGAGTGGAGAACTAGGACCCAGGTGGGGTGTCGAACCTCTATAAAATCACCATCTTCTTTATGGTTTGATTGTTTCTCTACTTGTTTTTTAATTGTTAATTTCCACTTCATAATTAAGTAAAAATTACGAAATTGATTAAATTAACTAGAGATCTTTGATCCTACAAAGGCATCTTATCTAAATTTAAGACGCTTTATGGTCAATATTTGCACTACCAACTGTGGCACAATTGTTGAGATTCTGACGAGGATGATAGACCCAAAGACGGAGCAATTAGAACATATTTTAGTCTTTTGTACCATCCATTGAAGGGTTAAAACACTGAAGACCTGTAGTGAGAATTAAAGGCACTCATTTACCATGGGTATTAATGCGAGCTTTGGTTTATTACTTTTGGCATTGTAGTGGTTGAAAAAGAATCTAGAAGCTTGTTGTAGTGGTTCTTAAGTATATTGGTGGGTACAGTCTTCACATGAGATGAACTATGCATCATCCGTAATAAAATTTCAGGCCTTACCAATATTTTGAAGGCGTTGTTTCCTCCCGAGCAAGGTCTTGTTCATAGATAGTGTTTGTGACACATGAGGGCAAATATGACGAGACATGTTCGGTGCAAGAACCATGAATTAAAAAAATAATTTTTGGCATATTGTGAGGAGCAAATGAAATATATGTACCAATTCAGACGAGGATGATAGACCAAAAGACGGAGCAATTAGAATGGATTTTAGTCTTTTGTACCATCCATTGAATGGTTCAAACACTGCAGACCTGTAGTGAGAATTAAAGGCACTCATTTGCTATCCTAAAAACGTTGATGAATTGACATTCCAACGGAGTTTGGTTCCACGTCTTTTAATGAAAAGGCAAAGTCATAATATATATTCAGTATAGAAAGTAACAAATCATAGCTATAAATGAAAGCTAGTCATGAACTTAAAATAAAGAAAAATGTTTGAATAACTAATTAATTATTTCTAAATATCTAAAATCCAAAATTTCACCAATGCTCGATCACGAGTGCTATGTGGCCTATATGATGGCGGCTGAGGGGATTCCGGGGTCGCTGTCATCCATCGAACTGCGATTTTCCAATACCATTCCCTGTAAAGCTCTCTAGACTCCAACATATTTGCCGGTAAGAGTGGATTCTTGACAGCCAAATAATCTCTCCGGCGGGACCACTTGTTAATATACACTTGTTGTTATTCCAACAAATTCATTTTGGACTTCCCTTGGGGGGTTTTCATCTTAAAGGTCACCATCATCTCAGGAATTATGTTGTTGAGAACCAAACTGTAACATAACTCCGTCGGACACATGCATGGCTCCCAATCCAAACAAACATCCCCGTTCAGGTCATCTATATATCCTATCCTTCTCTGCACAAGGGTGGGAGAGTCATTAGATCCACGTTACTGTAAGGGTCCTAAATTATATGACCTTCTTGTCTGTCATGTTTGTTGCGGTAGGACTCAATTTGGGAAGTTCTCACATTATTTTTCTACGATCTCGGAGTCCTCCAACGACATCCTAACTGGAGAATAGCAGCATCTTCAAGGCGTAGTCCTGGGCAAAAAGAAGGTTGTCCTACATGATGTGTTCTCTAACAGCAAATCTAGTAAAGTGAGGAAGCCACCTAACTATTTGCCAGTAATCAAACTAGCTTGGAGCAAATAATTTTGCAACAGTAGGAGTGTTGCTGATCCCCAACTGTAACTGCAACATTCCTTCAAGTCATCTAGGAGGTTCAAATATCTCAAGTGTATCTTATCTTGTTACCACTTTATCCCCAAGAATACTAGCTTCAAACTGAAAAAGAATGCAAGTCCTTGTGTAAAAAAGCAGCTACTGGCTACTGCTCGGATGGATGCTCTGGTAAAAATGCAAACAAAAAAACGTAACCACTGCAAAGTGACATACCCACTGACACCTAAATCTTCAGGAACTTGTCCCAATTCCCTCATGCAAATGTCCTATCAATCATGGTCCAAGGTGGCACATACTGCATATCCATCTACTGAGAGACTCGTCAAAATCACTACGTCTTTAAGTGTAATAGTAATCTCTCACCATGACGCAAATGAAAAATGTGGGTTTCAGGCCTCCTTTTTTTTTGAAGATGTTCAGGCCTCCATCTTCCAAACGTGGCTTGAATAATGCCCAATCAAGTTGAACTCTATTCAAATGACTCAACAGTATTGAACCCAACAATTTTTAAAAGATTCCAAATCTTGTTAGCTTGAACGACCCATCCATTAAACTGCAATATGTGCTCAATACATCTCAACTCAGTAGGCTTTTCCTACACAAATTTGATTGCGTGTTAAATAACTTGCATTTTTAGCGAATAGATATGAGTTATGTTTCGATTGTAGGACCAAAATCGACGAATCGACGTGACCTTGTTTTTCTCGTATCTCATACATCTCGATTATTGAATAAAAAATACGAAATTAACAGTAATCAACACAATTTTTTCAACTAAATCAAGTTATAACCCATTATTTCAAACAAAAGAATAGTTTCACAACAACATTTTTTCAAACATAATTTCAAATGAAATCAAACCTAATTATTTCAAACCAATCAAGTTATAACCCATTATTTCAAACAAAATCATAGTCACGAAACAACATTTTTTCAAACCCATAATTTCAAATGAATCATAATATAACTCATTATTTCAAACCAAATCATATTATATAACAACAATAATTTGAGACCAATATTACATCTAAAGCATTTTTAAGCACAATTTTAACAAAAATCAAATACAACCAAATCAAATCACACATTATATATATTTTAGACTCTAAGTCCTAAATTAATACAAGAAACATCAAAATTTACGAACACAAATCTAGACTCTGAATTAATACAACAAAAATCAAAATCTAAGACAACAAACAACAAAAAGTCAAATCCAAACCCAAAATCAACTCATTATCATAACATTAATAACACAAATCAATAAATAACAATAAAAGAAAGAAAACGTACCTAGATGGAGTCCTTACCTAATTCCGGCATAATGGGTGCCTCAAACCGGGACAAGGGAAGTGAGAAATTTTGGCCAGTGGTTTTGGGTGGGTTGGGTCGTGTGTGTGTGCACGACGCGTGCGCGGGTTATCATGCCTACCGTTTTCATTTAAGTACCTGACTCCAGTTATTGAAAACATGCCAAACACGGTTTTCTCCTTAATAAAATGGCATCCCATCTCTCGCTTTCTTGTCTCAAATTTTGCCAAATAAGTTTTTGAACATTATATTTTATCAATTTTGTTTATTTATTATTCAAAAAAAAATCGTTCGACAAACTGGATTTTACGAAAACCAATTAGTACTGAACTTCATGGTGTTTGGAAAGACCAAAATTACAACAGTGATATGTCGTATCATGTACGTTTGTTATTGTTACTTTTTTTCGAAAATCAAGAACCAGTATGAGCCACATCTACGTACATAAATAATACTAAGGCTTATAGTACATACACATTGAATTCAACCTCGAGTTCGGAATACAAGTTATCGAAGTTTAAAAAAAACAGGCTCTCAACTTAAGGTCAATATAGGTAGATTTTCTGGTACAAATTGACGCACTTCGAGTTTTCCTCCAAACAATCTTAAGGTCATCTTTAACAGCGCCTGGGGTACTCCTGGGCACCCTGATTTCTCACTCTGCTACATCAGTTTCTCTCTATGTCATGTCATACCAGCCCACCTACCTTCAAATTTTCCTTAATCGTGTCTTGAAACCCTAAAACACCTTACATTCTCTTTACTCCACATCATTTTTTTAATTCTTTCACAACAATCAACAATTACATTAAATAATTGTAATTGTAAATACTATATTTAATTAATAACTCGATAATAATTAGTAAATAATATTAAATCATGAAAATATTATTAAAAATTAAGAAACCACACTACATATTACATTAATTGGAATCCGAAATATTAAATTAAAAAATACAATAAGACATTGTGAATCCGCATTTCCTCCATAGTGTTACCATATATTCTTGATTAAATTTGATTTGAGACTCAAATGTTTCAGCTTGTCACACACTCGATCTTTATTGGCCAAATGCATGTTAATATTCTAGATACGATTCGTGGAATATTGCAATGATTCCTCCCAGAACTTAGCGTAACAGTCGCGTTCATCATCCACTATCATATTATGCATTATTATGCAAGTTGTCATTATTTTTTAAGTACGTCATTACTCCATGCAATAGCCGACTTTCTGACGATCGTGAACCGCGTTTGCAACATCCCGAAAATGCGTTCTACATCTTTATGTGTTGCCTCTTGGACTTGAGCAAATAACTTGTCCTTCAAGGTTTTAGGCAGAATGATGGATTGGATGAAAGCGACCTATTTTGGATAAATATCATATGTAAGATAGTATCCCATATCATATCGAGCACCATTAACCTCATAAGTTCCAGGTGGAGCTCGTCCTTCTAGTATGTCATTGAAAATGGGAGATCGATGTGGGACGTTCAAATCATTGCACAAATCCGATATTCCAAAAAAGGAGTGCTAGATACATAAGTCATGCGATGACACCGCCTCAAGGACACATTTTGACTTCCCACTACGCCCTTGATGTTGTCCTTTCCAAGTAGCCATGCAATTTTTCCCTTCCCAGTGATACAATCGATACTCCCCATCATGCCTGGGAACCCATGTTGCTCACCAATGTGAAATTTCCGTGCTAAGTAATTTGCAGTAGGCCTTCGTAGATACTCACCGCCGAAGTTGTTAATGACACATTCATTGAATTTTTGGAGGGAATTTTTGTTTGTACTTCACTCATACACAAATACTCATTGACCTCATCGGCCGCCACGCCGTAGGCTAGCATTCGCAGTGCCACTGTAATTTTTTGTAAGCATGAGATGCTCATCCAACCGGTGGCGTCTGGTACTCATTGAAAGAAGACATCAGATGCCTCAATGACTTTAGCAATGTGAAGAAAGACATGCTTTCGCATCCAAAATCTTCTCCTGAATATAGTATCAGAATGCACATAATTGTCAGAAAAATAATCGACAATAAGAGGTTTGTAACGAAGCTCATGATCTGTGTCAGGGTTCATAGTTCTCCATCTACGTATCTTAGGGCGCGTAACCATTTCAGTCACCATTTGACTTGCCATTTGCGTTACATGGTCCAAGAGGGCGCATTAGTTCAGAACAATGCATACTCGTCGTAAAATAGACGTCCGCCGTATTAATAGCCGACGTGTATTGGTATAGACGTCGACCGTTAATACGACCGACGTCTATTGTGTGAGAGGTCGGGGTATAGACGTTGGCCTATTCTACAGCCGACGTCTATTAGGTGAGAGGTCGGGGTATAGACGTTGGATGTTTGAATATCCATGGAAGCCGATGTCTATACTCCGACGGTTATTCTCCAGTCTATAGACGTTGAGGTATATATGTTGTCTTGTTGGGGTAACCGACGTGTATAGGCCTTATAGAAATCTAACTTAAGTTACATTTTTTCATTTATTCTAGACAAAACATCGATCGAACCCTAGCCGCAGACCCGACCCTCTCCGCGACCAATCTCTGACAGAGCCTCTGACACCGCAACGATGTCCCAACCCCTCCTCCCGTCCTCCTTCGTCTCAACTCTGAACTGCGTCCTCTCTGCCGCCACTGCCACGAGAACACTTCTTCTTACGGTAACACTTCTTCTTGGACTTTGTTTTTTTGAACAATGTTGGTTGTTTTGCAGTTTCGAGGGTTTGGAAATAGCGGGGGAGATTGAGGTGGATTTGGAGTTGAAATTTGTTGTACTATTAGATTTGGAGTTGGGATTTGAGAGATTTTAAAGACTTCTTTTGATTTAATTTTCCACATATTGTTATCTAGTGGATATTTTTTTGTGAGTAGATATTTAAACTTTGTGTTTATAATGTTTGTAGATCTATTTTGAGAAATTTGTTGTAAAATTTTAGTGGATATTCGGACGTGTAAAATTGGATTTGGAGTTGGGAGTTGAAATTTGTTGTAAAATTGGACATGGAATCAGTTTCTTTTGACAGATCAAACTTTGTCAATGATTTGTGATTCGATTTCCAACTTATGTTAGTCATGTATACCTTGCTGAAGTTCCCTATTTTAGTCATGGTTAACTTAAATAACCCTTTACACATACTCCACAAGTTTGCATCCAAATTTTAAAAAGTATCCAAGTTATAATTTATATGGGTTTGCATAAAAATTGTCCGAATTAGAATAAATCTTTAGTATAGTGAGTTCATACATTTATTTGTGTTTATTTATGTTTCGTTTAGTTAAATGTTTATTTATGCTGAAAAAAACTTATTTTGTTTAGTTAAATGTTTAGTTTCTAATAACTCATTGCCCCTTTAAGCAACTTGACCTTTAATAACCTAAAGCAAAACATTAGACAATATTGCTAAGTCATTCATCATATAGGATTTCCATTCATCGTATTTATTATTTATTTTACGATTTCTGTCGTAGATTGCTGGCGTAAGGTACGTAATCTCTTTCACTCATCATTCATTAGAAAATGCGCATTAGTTAGTAGGACTTGCATTGGAACAAGAGTGAGGTGAGTGTTTGTTTGGTGTCTTGTTTATTAGATTAAGATATGAAAAACACTTAGGGGGCAGTCACCTATAGGAGATGACGTGGGGGAAGTCATCACCCTTTGCTTAGCCCAAAAACCACTTAATAAAAGAGTCTTAATAAAATCAATTAGACGTTGACCCCAAGGATTTTCGGACGCATTAAGGAGACGAAATCGTTTAAGACCATTATGGCCTGAATGTTGTTACTCATCTAGTCTCCCTGAGATTTTAGAAACCTCTGGATTCTTCATTTCCTACAGACTAGTGTTCCTCGATGTTTAAGACTGTTTCGGCCTTAACGTCGTTGCTCATCTAGTGTCCCTGAGATTCTAGGGACCTCCGGGTTCTTGATTTCCTACATACTAGTGGTCCTCGGTGGGACCTCGAAGTTAGGCATCGTCTAGTACTGGACTTTAGGCTTGCTTTGACCTTGATTGCTTAGTTATGTTTCTAACCTTCCTTATTCCCATGCTAGATTAAGGACTTCATCTCCTCTCCTCTGAGTCATTTTTTGTCATCTTAATGTCTCTGAATTTTCTCATCTACGAACACATTCTTTTAAATTGTAATTTTATTTATTTCCTTCAACAATAACTATCATTTTTGTTAATGTTTAGATTGAAATGGATCAAGAGTGGATTCTTTCAAATCTATTGACTGATGAGTATGAGAATGAAGTGAATATGTTCTTACAGGTTGCCAAAAAATATTAAAAAAAACTAATGACAACGACATGACGTATTGTCTGTGCAATAAGTGTCATAATATGTCAGTGCTAACTTTTCAGAAAATAAAAGATCATTTGTTTGAGAAAGGTTTCGACCCAAGTTACAGACGGTGGATATGGCACGGTGAAAATGAATCATTTAGTTGTTCCAAGAATGACGTAGACAATGTTAGTGTGGATGATCTCTTAGAGGATATGGTTCAGGATATGGATGAAAAGTTTTCATCCAACCCCGATTTACTTGGTAGTTTCTTGAGTGACAATGAGAAGCTGTTGTATAAGAGTTGTACCAAATTCACTAGATTGTCAGCGGTGTTGAAGTTATGCAATTTAAAAGCAGGAAATGGTTTGACTGATGCCAATTTTACATCATTGTTGGAGCTATTGAAAGAGATGCTTCAGATGATAATGAGTTTCCAGATAGAACTTATAATGCTAAGAAAGTGTTGTGTCCTATGGGAATGGAATATATGTAGATACATGCATGCCCGAACGATTGTATATTGTATAGGGGTGAGTTTGAAAACTTATATTCTTGTCCTAGGTGTAATGATTCGTATCCCAGTTGATGAGATACATTGAGGAAATTCTCGAATTTGCAAGTCAAGACTTATCCCCATCCGAGGTAATATAGATTGCTATTCAGTTATATAGTTATAGTTTCATTATTTAGATATTAATATTTTTAGTTGTATTTTGATAGGTCTTCCCAAAAAGTAGTGATCCCTACTCACAACAGGAGCTCGATGATACTCGCGACCGATTGATTCGTTATTTTATCAGAAACATATTGATGAACTAAGAGGTTCTCATGTTACTAACACTTTTGTAATTTAGTTAACAAGTTCACTTGTATTACAAACATACAATGTTATGCCTTAATATAATCGCCTCACTTTTAGAATGAGTGCCAAGTACTTATGTATGAATTAATGCCAAGTGTGTTGAATGATTATGTGTATGCTTGTATATATGTGTTTGTGTATGTATGCTTGTATGTATATGTGGATGAAAGTGTGTATGTATTTGTGTTTGTGAACGAATTTGGTACAGGATGAATGTGTTTGCTATGTAGTGTTTTTAGTGCAGGCCTAATTGCTTTTTTTGTCCAGGTTTAGGAATAGACATCGGTTGTTTGTATTAGCCGACGTCTATTATTTTGAAATATATACATAGACGTCAGTCGCTTAATATCCGATGTCAATACCTAAAGAATAGACGTCAGACGTATATAACAGACAACATCTATACCTAAAGAATAGATGTCAGATGTATATAACGGTTGACATCTATACATTAGGTATAGACGTCGGTCGCTTATAACGTCTGACGTCTATTCTCTAGGTATAGACGTCAGACGTTATAAGCGACCGACGTCTATGTATATACGACGTATACATAGACGTCGGATCTGAGGAGGCTTATATCCGACGTATATGTAAGTTGATCGATCACTAATCTAGAGGGGGTGAATAGATTATGACCTAATTTTCTTAAACAAGTGCACAATTAAAATAGTAAGAAAAAAGAATGTAAACCACAAGATGACTCCGGAGATTTATAGAGGTTCGATCACACCACCGTGATCTAGTCCTCTCTTCAAGTTCTGATCGATCCTCTGAAACCAACTTGAGAATTCACTATTATCTCCATTCTCGGTCGAAGATAAACCCTCTTAAAATCGGAGCCTTGCGAACACCCTCGCCTTGCTCGGATCTCCTCTCACAGCCCGAAAGAGTGCTTCCTCGAAGCTTTACAACACAATGGAAATTGAATGAGGTTGTTGAACTCTAACTTTAATGCACTCAAGGATTGGAATTAAGCTTGGAGTGAAATTAATGGAAGTTTGAGAGTTGGTGGAGCTTTGAAGGCTTGAAGATTGAGAGCACAAGAGTAGGATTGATTTTTGGCAAGTAGAGGAGTGAATGTGTTTCTTAAGTGAAGCTTATATAGCCTTCAAAACAAATAGAGTTGTTATGGTAAGTTGGTGAGGTTTGGACCAATAAGAAACAAGATGTGACTTAAGCTCTGGCAGAATTCAGGTTAACTTTGGTCGACTGAGAAACCAATGGTCGTCCGACAAAATGTGGGTTAATTGGTCAGATTGAATAACACAGTTGACCGACTATAAGTCGGATAACCGTTCACCAACTTCCAATAACTTTTTCCTAATATCGAGCAATTAAATTCGATTGACCAAGAACACTTCGGTTGACCGTTCCAATTGGAAAGTAAAGAATTGTTTTGACTTGGTGATCTTGTTCGGTAGACCGTGGCAAGGTCGGTTGACCGATACATGTGAGGGTTTTCTGCTGACATTGCCTAACAAATTGGTTTATCAATAACGGTTGAAATTTCACGTGGAAAAGAGCCGTTACGTTTTGATTGACAATAAGTCATCGGTAAACCTAAGGGTAATCGGTAGACCGATGTGGACATTTCAAAGGTTGTTGCTAAACGAGAAAAGATAAGTCTGTTGGTGTTAGTTTGTGCCACGTGGGACAATAAGATGAAGTCGTTTAGGCCAAAAGACACAAGTGAAGTTCGAATGACCGATACCCATTCGGTACACCGAATAGAGATATCCAGAGAAATTTCAAAGCTACTAGGGATAAGGAAACGATTGAGCGGATAGAGGTTGGTAAATCGACACAAGGATTCCAGGAAGATCAAGTGGTTACTGACTCTAAGGAGACAGTCGACCGGGTAGGGTTCGGTACACCGAAACAAGGATTCAAGGAAGAACAAGTTGTTACTGACTCTAAGAACACGGTTCACCGAGGGTAGCTCAGTCATCTGTTGTGAACAAGTTTGGTAGATCGATAGGATGTGTGTGATGTTCTAATTGTAGTTGTACATAATATTAGTTTGTTAATCATCAAATTAAGATTAAAGGCCAAAAAGCCAACAATATGGACCCCTGTATTGATAGGAATGTGTTCTAAAAATTTTACTTGTATATGTCAATTATTATGAATTGGATGTGCAAATATTTTGTTTCTTGATTATGATATTCGTCTTTTGGAAGTGTTAAGGAAGAGGCGCTTGGTCCTTAACCGTAGAGCTCTAAAAGATAATGGTTTACATAAATCAAAAGTTATTCACAATCATGGTAATTAACATGAAACATTAATCACTGAGATAATATTGTCGTGTTGGTCATCGATTGTTGTAGCTCTACAAATAATTGACGACACAAGTATATAAAAGAGGAAAAAATTACTTTTATATATTGAATAGACCTAACAAGTAAAATATTATGGAATTGTGTTTCGTGTCATTAATGTTTTTACTGTGTCTTGGATCCTAAGATATGAGACTTATATCTTTTCACTCAAGAGGTGCTTAATTTGATTATTGTCAAAAACTATCAATGAGTGTAGTGATAAAGGCAATAGTTGGTTGAACATGACTTGTGTTGGAAAAGATAGCTAGTCAAACGATTATCATTGCCCCTCTTAATTGAGTGATGATATTAGTGGGCCCTTGATAAAGTAAAATTATAATGTGCACAATGTAACTTGAGTTAAGTTACATAGTTATAATTAGCTTAGAGAGATCAATAAATGAATATAATACAAAGATGACACATTTCTACTTTGTATATATTCTTAATATCATGAGGCAAGGGACGGACACAAGTGATGTACTTACATCACTAAATGGATCGTGTTTTTGTTTGGGTGGAACAAAGACATCTATCCTAATTGGGTAACTATAATGTGTAGCTAGATACCACTCATAGTTTGAGATATTAAGTGCTTAATATCGCTGCCAATTTGGCTTAGATCCTCCTATATGTCACACCACAAAACTAGGAAACAAGAAGTTGATTTTAAGTTCATATGATGTGTCAGGTTTCATGTGAAAATAAGACACATGTGATGAATTAATTAAAATCAATATGTCATGAGAATTGACATAATTAAAATCATAATAAATTCATATGAGGTATATATTATGGGGTGTAATAATTTAATATTAGATAGGATAATATATTACATAAGATGTGAATTTGCTAAAAACCCAAAAAACAAATTTTGTTGGAAATAAATCCAAAATTTGACAAAGGCAAAATCAAGGTCAAACACGGTGAACCGTTCATGGTTCGATCGACCGGGGTATCTTCGGATCGGTTAACCGAATGGGGAACGGGTAATCACAATTGGTTGACCGAAATTGTCTGGAGTGCCTGGACAATCGGGTTCGGTTAACCGAGTGTGAACGGTCCACCGAGAAAGAGTATTTTTGGTAGACTGAATGTGATACGGTCATCCGATGACTATGCTCCAGGAGAAATGTTGGTGAGTCATCGGTAGACCGAAGAGAAGACGTGGTTTGTCCGAATTTTCCAAAGAATTTTTCTCATGTGGATTCGGTCGACCGTCTAGCTCACGGTGCACAGAACACGTGTTAAAACTGAATGGTTCGGTTAACCGAGAAAAATTCTCTGTCAACCGAACAGTGCGATTTCTGCATGAATTATTAAGAGATTAATTAAATCATGGGTGGATTAATTCCAGATTAAATTAAAATATTTTTTAGGGTGCTTATGTGGAAATTAGAGATTAATTTTAGGAGAGAATAAACAATGGATCATGGCTAAAGAATAGCTCTTGATGAGGATGTTTTGGGAAACTATAAAAAGGCACCTCCTCCTACTTGTTTAAGGGGAATGCAAAAATTATTTCTCTCATTAATCTATCCTCTAATCACCATGAAATTCTCTTAGTAATTTTGAGTTTAGGAAATAGAAATCTCAGGAGCTCAAAGATGGGTTATTAGCTAGATTCTAAACCTTATTAGAGATTGATTGGCTAGGTTCTTTCTCTCTAATCTTGTTTAGAGTTTGGTGAACACTCGGAGACAAATCCGTGGACGATTCAACGGGAAATGCGACTCCGGATCTTCAAAAGGTTTTAGAGAACCTTTAGGTATGATTCTACCTTTGTGGTTTATTTTACTAAATGTAGGGTTGCATGATATTAGAATAAAACAGAAAGTTATGTAAATAAAATGATTGAAAGTATGAAATTGATCTTGTCTGTTGTATTAATTTTTTTAAAATATATACATACATAAGGACACAAAATCGTACATGTATATCCGACGTATATTACCTTTTCTACAGTAGTGGCGTATGTGTCATTGGAGTTGTGTTCATTGGAGGAAAGGTATCGGAGATGAGGTAAGCCATTGGGATAAAAGGTAAGTAATCGGAGATGAGGAGATGTAATGAAACTAACATTGTTCACTAATTTGTAGTTGGGAGAAGATATTTTGTAGGGTGACAATAACGCGTGACTACACAGAGCACAAAGACACACATACGAATCTTGGACCAAAGATATTTCGTGGGATCATAGTAACCCCATGATGCTACAGAGACCGCGTGACTACACAGAGAATGCGGGACTACACAGTGAATGCGTGACTACACAGAGAACGCGTCAGTACATAGGGAACGCCTGACTACACATAAACGAATCTTACTTCTACTCTATATAAATCTTCTACCATCTTACTTCTACTCTCACCAAAAATGTAATCTTACTCCTTCTCTCATCACTATCCATGCAATGTCTTCTCCAGATCACAGTCGTTCCCCACGTCGTCCCCAAGTCAATCCACGTCCACTCTTTCCACAAGGATATCCAGTGTATCCATTTCACCAATTCCCACCAAACGAAAAATACCGAGGATTCCAACCATACCAGCAATACCCACTATAAGACCAACAAAATCAATTTCAAATGTACAATCGGTACTTAAACGACGAGAATGAAGTTGACCCTTTCAAGACTCAACAACCACGCCAAACCGCCAAGACCAACAAGCCAAAGTCGTGGTCCACATCAGAGGATGAGAGACATGTACTACTACAGAAAAGGGAATATACGTCGGATGTACGGGGGTATATAGGTCGGATATCAGCATTCCCAGATCTGACGTCGGACGTGCAAAATATAGACGTCAGCTTATTACATACAGTCGACGTCCATACTTAAAGAATAGACGTCGGCCATTCTATAAGACCGACGTCTATTCTATAGGTATAGATGTCGGTGAAATAACATACGATGTTTATTCTTAAAGAATAGACGTCTGATTATACATACAGCCGACGTCTATTCCATTCTTCAGAGGAATAAACGTCGGCTAATACTAACATCCAACGTCTATTCGTAAACCATGACAAAAAAATAGCATCCTGCAAACATGTATTTAGTCATCGTATTCGTGTACATACAACCTGCACCAAATTCGTTCATAAATATTCACACTTTCATCCACATGTACATACAAGCACAAACACACAAGCATACATGCACAAACACAAACATACAAGCATACACAATTATTCAACACACTTGGAATTAATTCATACATAAACAATTGGCATTCATTCTAAAATTGAGGCGATTATATTAAGGCATAAATTGAAAGTTTGTAATACAAGTGAACTTGTTAACTAAATTACAAAAAAATGTTAGTGAGAGGTGAACCTCTTAGTTCATCAACATATTTCTGATAAAATAGCGAGCCCATCGGTCACGAGTTTCATCGAGCTCCTGTTGCGAGAAGGGATCACTACTTTTTGGGAACACCTAACAAAAAAATACAAGTAAAATTTTTAATAACTAAATATTGAAACTACAACTATACAAGTGAATAACGATCTACATTACCTCGAATAGGCATACGTCTTGAGTTGCCAATTTGAGGATATCGTCCATGTATCTCATCACGTAGTAACCACATTTTGTATTTCCAACCTGCTTCCGGTACTACAAACATAGAAATTCACTAAATATATGTTCCTAACTTAATTAACAAAAATGGGAGAGAACGTACTCTCAGTCCTTTTTCATGATTTTAGGTTTTTTATGCCTCTTCTCTTCAAACCTATTTATTTCTGAAATTCAAGAGTCCCGTAGCATTGTTTAGGTGAAAGATAATGGATATAAAATACAAATATAAGCTTAAAATGATGTCAATCAAGAGTCCCAAGCTGACCCGATTTATCGTCATTCCCGTATATATATGTAGATGGACTGATAAATCCAAATACTTGATCGTCGGGAAAGACTACCTTCTTGAAAGATGCACCTAATTTGAAAAAATGAGAATCTGTAGAAGTAAGAGAGGTTAATAAGATATCACCTAATTTGGTTGTAGGTTCTGAACGAGAAAGGGGTCTTACTACTTGAAGAGGCTCGTTTGGATTCCTCAGACACTTTTGTACCACCAGACAAATCACAAACGTTTATCGGTTCGTCTGCAGACACGCACCTTCGCGCTCTCGTCGATGGACCGTTGGAACTTATTAGTAACGTTTCAAAATATTTACTGCATAGACATTACTTCATCTAATATATTGCTTTCAGAAGAAAAAAAGATATTATGACATTACTTCACCATGTGATCTATTGATTTCATGTATTTTCTGTTATGAAATTATATATGTGATGTATAGATGATTCACCTTCCAAATAATGCATTGCAACTTCTCTTTTGATTATTGTAACATCTCTTGTATTTACATCTCAATTAGTATAGACTATGAATATTTATAATTTACACACCTCTGAGTGTGTGTGTGTGTGTATATGAAGTTGTGTCATGTAATGATGACAGAAGAGAATGAAAGAGTAATCTTCCTCTCGTACATATGCTTGCCATTTTCTTGCTTTATTTTGATTGTGTGATTCCAATAATTTCTAATACTTTTAAACGCGTTATCAACACGATTCGACCCCAACAGATCAAACCAATATGCCGAATTAGTCGTGGGGCATACAACGACAAGCATCCAATGAGCTCTGTTATAAATATAATTAGAAGCTTATTACAAAATAAAATTCCACTTTGACTTACAAAGTTTACCTCTCATGATATGGGAGCAGATAATATCTTTTGTCTTCTTCTTTCAAGAGAGTCCCAAGCTGACCCGATTTATCGTCATTCCCGTTTATATATGTAGATGGACTGATAAATTCAAATACTTGATCGTTGGGAAAGACTGACCTTCTGGCATCATAAAGATGTCTACAAGTATAAAAATTATACTTCATTACAGTTTCGATAAAATTATTCAATACATTTCATTGTATACCAAAGAAAACACTTACTTCACTTGCACGTCGATAATCATGATATACAATGAATCCATTGCCAAGAACTACATGATATCCTCTTTGGTGACGTACAAAGCCGAAGGCAACCCTTTATCCCCCTCCTCCAACTCCCAGCTACTTAAGGATTGTGCTTCCCTGCCTACCATACATTGATACAACATTTTACACCTACTTTGAAGCAAATTAATGTTGTTCGGAGATTGGTTGTTTGACCCTTTGATCTGATACAAATGTAGGATCGTAATGGTCTCTAATTCTAATCACTTTTAAACTAGTTACCTACTTGTTTAAGCAATCAAAGAATTCACAGCGGAATTAAACAAAAATGATGCAATGCATACATTGCATCATATGTCTTTCATTTAGATTAATTTTATATCAATAAATGCTACTAAGGTATGTGTTTAGTCTTATTTACAGAATACAGGGACCTGAATGCAAATTACCCATATCCCGAGCATAAACACGTGCAAAAGACTCATTTCTATCATAAAGACCAAGTCAAGATTATCGTGATTCAAATTGAAGTCCATCCAAGCATAAAAGCATTCAAAGACCTAATTACAAAAAGGCCAATGACTTAAGCACAAAAGTAGCGAGGGACTTAATTGCAAAAAGCCGAGGACCCGACTACAAATTAAAGTACCAAAATATTATTTTGGAGAAGTTTTAAAGAAAAATCAATTTGGATCTCCAAATATATGAAGAAATAAATTCGGAGCTCAAAAGAAAGGAAAGAAATCAATCCAGACGCATGGAGGCCATCTAGAACATACCAAAAACTCACCCGCAAAAGAACAAAACAATCTGAGCCAACCAGGCGGCGATTCCGCTGCATCTGACGGTCAATGTGCGGCGGAAACGCCGCATGGGGTGCAATCCGTGTCTCTAAATTTCGTCCAGTCATGTATCGGCTATAAATAGCCCCGTAACGATGTTGTGAAAGGTCCTAGTCTTGTTTTTTAGTTCTTCTTTTTAGCAATAAATTTCTGTTCTTTTATTTCTTGTTTTTAGTTTTCTTTTTGTAGTTTCTCTAGGACCCCTTCTCCTTCCCTCCATCCATGAGTTTCTAACTCTCTCCAAAGGGTGGGGGTGACGGATTTAGGGTGATGAGAAGACGAATGATGTTATTATTTTAATTTCGTGTTAGTATATTTTGATTACTTGAGTTTATGTTGAATCATTTATCATGTAATGCTTTATAACTAATGTGATTTATTATAAGTTTCAAATTTCTCTAAACAAAACCCGACATCTAAACCTCCACCCGCTGGACTCTCATCCATATTTGTTTTCTTTTTAGTTTTTCTTTTGTTGTTCTTGCTTTAGAAAATTAAAAACCAAAAATCTCAAACCAAACATATTTCTCTCTCTTTCTTCCTTGATTCGAAAATCACAAAAATAACAATATCTCCCCCTCCTTGTGTTCGACCCGTACTTGCCACGTCTTCATTGACGTCGTGCACTTGCGGTATAAATTTAATTCTCATCAAGTTTTTGGCGCCGTTGCTGGGGAGGCGACGAAGATTTTGTTTATTTTTTGTGATTTAGATTCTATCCTGTTTATCGTGTGCGCGATCTAATTATTTGGGTTTGCGTTTCAGGAGACAACAGAGTGCGCGGCGAAATCCGGGCACAGTTGGAGCAAGAAGGGCGGCGGAATCGCCGCACATCAAGAAGACCATGCGGCGGATTCGCCGCACGTTTAAAGCATCTGGGCTTCAATTTTTTCTGAGGTCATCTCCATCTCTGGGTGGACGCGTAGAGCATCTGAGAATTTTCGAGAGCGGGCGGCGAACCCGTCTGAGCATTGCGAAGGTAACTTTTCTTGCCTTTCTCGTAAAATCTTAATTTTCGAAAAGTGCCTTTTCGTAGAACTGCACGTGTTAGGGCAAAATTCCATAATTGGCAATAATTCAACTCTGACCTAAAAATTGGCAAAATTAGAAGGAATTAGTGCATGCATCATATAGTGTTTTGTTTGCATTATTCTTGCTAAATTCTTGCAAAATAATTCTTGTTGGAGAGTGCTGGAGGAAAGGTACGTGCGCGTTTTTTTTATCGATTGCATGTAAGCATATAATCTAGTTTGCATACAACCTTGCAATTGCACCCACTAAAAAGACCAATGTTTGAATATCTTTGCTAGATTTAAGTTAAACTATCTTAAGGGCAACTCCGTAGGAAAAGATACGGTGGGGATTTCATCACCCTTCCGTGGACCATAAATCACAATCCTAAAGTGTCACCCAAGCCTTAAATTAAAGGAGTATTACCAGAGGCTAATGGGAACCATTTTGAGGTTAAGCCTCAATTCATTTCCATGCTCCCTCGCTTCACTGGGAATGGTGACCCCTAAATAGGTTTGACGAGATAAAACATAAAAGGACTCAAAAGCTGGGAAAAAAGACTGAACTGTGAGATCTGGGGACCAAGATGCAAGGGAGAAGGACCTGAACCCAAGACAGAAAGACCTAAGAGCAAAACATAATACTCCACACCATCATGGGGAGTATTTTAGCAATTGGATTCAGGTCGGAGCTCCAATAAACAAAGTAGATGCATCCAAGACCACCAAATACACAGAGCAAAGCCCAGAACAAGATTCAACTGGATCCCGACCTTTTTGACCGCCAATTGGCGGTCCAAGACCGCTAATTGGCGGTCTGTTTTGGCCCAAATCTGCCAAGTTTTCTCCTGGACGTGTATTAATGTTTGTTTAGGCTATTTTTGGTATCTGTTTAGTCCCACAACGGGGGATTGTCCCGGTTTGCCTTTTTCCATGGCTATAAATAGAACTCTTCACCTTCCATTGTAATCACTCCATATTTTAAGTGGTTATTCTTCCTACTACAAGTGAGGCCTTGAAGCACACACTAAAGTACGAGAATGCTACTTGAAATGTGAGTCATTTTATCAATAAAGTTTTGTGTTTCTTTCATTGTTTGTTTATGCTTCTTTTATTGTTTCTGCATGTTTTAGTTTAATCGTCTTTTATTTCTAGCTTAGTTTTAATATGCTTTCTTTGTTTAGTTTAATAATTAGTGTAATATTTAGTGAGTAGTTCCATCCCCTTTAGGGGGTGGAGTAGATATACATGCATGCATTAGAGAATGGGATGAATGCTTTATTTTTGATGTGTTGATAAAACATGAATGTATGCTTGCTTGTTTAGGATAGAATTTATAACTTGATGAGTTTTGCCAAAATGATTAGACACCTTTCATGCTTGTTTAGGTTCTGAAATAAACAACTTGCATATGTACGTGTTAATCAACTAATTTGGTGAATAGATTGATAGGTTTTGCCATAACATTTAGACACTTCCTATGCTTGATAAACATCACCTTCATGTGCTTAAAGAATGTATTCTACACCCACCTCTTTGCATGTGTGCACTCACTCCACCCCTTAGGGGTTTTCCCATTTATGTATTCCAGCATTCTTACTTTGTTCTTAGCTTAGTTATTATTTCATTGTTTGGTTCTTCCTTTCGCATTTCCTACTTCTTAGCGTAGTATAGAGTAGAGTAGCATAAACAACTTTCTCTCCCAATTTTTGCCACTTGATTTCGTACAAGCAAGAGACTACTCACCTCCCTAAGGACGACCCGTACTTGCCACCGCTTCATCGCGACCGTGCACTTGCGGTTTTAAATTAAAACGTTCAACAGGACTCAATTAAGGAGAAGATTGGTTTGACTTGCTATGACTTGAAGCTGATCGAATTTAATTTGGTGTCTAGAAAGTGTTTTTGTGTTGACATAAGTCTTCCAAGCGAAGTAGTTGTCTAATTGGCACCGACTCTGTCGGAAGCGCCCCCACTAGCTATACACTGCCTGGCCAAGTTGGTTTGATTAGTGAGGGAGGTGAATCAAGCGAGCCAATTCGACTCAACCAGTTAGGAGTCGTCTAGAATTAGGCTCCCTTAGGTCTAGGATTGTTTGAACCGTGCTTGTTTAGGAAACTTCCGACCAACCCTCTCATCTATCTTTTAGAGTTAAGTTTCCCTTCTCCTCTGCGTCATCTTCTTCTCACCTTCTACTACGTTAGAGTCTCCTCCCCTTTACACTCTCTGGTAGTGTTTTTAGGGTCGAGTCGAGCACTTTTTACGAGTTTAGTCTCGTGGTGGTGAGAGTGGTTGACTCTAGAGTTCTTTGTGAAGATGGATGGTTACATGGGCGACCATCCATATCATTGTTGGGACCAGGACAATTCGTCCTGGTATTCCGGACCCATGCAACCTGGGGTGGCTCAGACTAACACCCCATATGGTTCGGATAATCCTAATTGTGTGACTGAGCAATCTCCATATTGGGGTAACATGAGAGAGGCACCGACTGCTAGACCACAATCTAGTTATGTTGGATCATATGCTGATCGACAAACTGAGACATTACAACAAACTTTGGCCTCCTTCATGCGTAGGACAGACGGCATGAGTGCACCGGTGGCTCCAGTAGCCCTACCGTGCGACTGTTGTGGGTTGAGTGGTCATGTTATCAGGGAATGTCCTTATGTTCCCCCAGAGCCTGAGTATGAGCATACTTTTCCCGAAATGCTCAATATGACTATTACGCATCCGCGTACAACCCGAGAGTGATGGATTCATGGAGAGACAATTCATATCCAAATTCTTATACTTCATTTTCACCTCAGTATCCTCCTCCCGAATCCCGGAATTCTACCAACACCCCACTTCAAATCATTGGACTTATTCTCAGCCCACCATCACCCAACCTCAAAATTTCTCAAGCTCTGACTTGAACCTCATAGTTGACCGCATACCTGATTCCCTAGAACAAACTTTCCTTACGTTCATGGAAACCACTCAACAGTCCGTACAAAATATCGTACTGCAATTGAGTCAAATGTCGCAGCAATTACGTAAACGTGAGGAGAGTAACTTTTCTTGTCAACATGAGGATTCATCTTTTGATATCGAACCACCACCACATCCACAAATTCAAAGCACAATCTTTTAAAGTCAAACTCCTAGTCAGTCTGAAGGACTTGGGGTTTCAATTCACGATCACTTAGTGGAGGATTCGATACACATTGAGAATAACATGGACCAATTTCATCATGAGTCGGCACAGGATTGTGCCTTATCTTCTTACCTCATGGCCCTTGAGCCACATGATCTTCATGTTGTGCCTCTTAAGGACTCACCTCTGGTGGAGCAAGAGCTCCCTAGAACCCTCAATTTCAAACAACCTGATGAGAGTTTGCCTCTCACTATTGTTCCTGATCATCTTGGAAATGATGGGACATCAAACAACTACATTGCTCATGAGGGTATTAGGAGTTCCTGGGAGGATACCTTGGGTATGAGACCCATTTTTGTTCGCCTGGTGAGTCGGACTTGCCTAACAAGGCTCTTGACCTCGCTTCGACGCACCAGCCAGTTGGTTGGAGAGTTTGGATTGACGATCATAACTTCAGCACCGCAACAGGAGAAACTCTTCTTCTGTTGCCCCTTATTTCCCAAACTCTCGAGAGGTTCAAACTCTTTAAGTTTGATCCTTTGAATAAGACGCCTTTGCGTCCAATTCATGAACCTCTCATTTCATCAGATGCTCTTTGTGAAGGGGGCCCACGCATGCGTATTCTGGCCCCGCGTGGTGTCATGTTCCCTTTCCAAGTGCATTGACCCAGTTTTGAGGTTCCCATTTGATGTCCTTTGACAAATGAAGATGAAAACTTATGTTTGTACATAAATAAATAAATAAATAAATAAATAAAAGTATAATAAAAGACTCATTCAGTGAGCATCGTTTGTGTGGGCTCCAACCCTTAAGTATTTGGGCCCCATTTGTTTCCCGTATTTGAATCCCTTCTTTAGCATCTCACAGGTTTTGAGGGAATTCGGGTTTTGTCCATCAACATAGCCATGAACTTTCCTTTGTACTTCACGTTGGTGAGATCTTTCCTTTTTCATGCATAAATCCATGTAGTATCTTGCTCGCATTCATTGAGGACAATGTATGATTTAGGTGTGGTGGTGTTTATCTATCTATATATTCTGTTTGTTAAAAAAATCAATATTCCATGACATAGCTTAAGATTGAACTTCCAAAACCCGTGTACAAAATGCATTGAGTTTTTGTTCCTTATTATATAGTTCTGCTTGTAGAAATTATGACATAAATCTAAGTTCCAAAGAAATAACTCATTAGCCTTTAAGACATGTATGCATTTAAATTGGATGAATCAAATCTTTGAAGTGGTTGATAAAAAAGAAAGGTTGAGGAAAATATACCGGGAAGTGTGGACTTCTAATAGAAATTAAGCCTTGAGGAAAATAAAAGTAAAAAAATAAAGGAATAAAGTGAGGAAAGCACATTTTGCAAAATAATTACAAAACCCAAGCCTTCGAGTCACTGGTCCGTAGGGGTATCTTGAAACCTGGTAACTTGAGTCTACCAGCTCGGGATTATCGACCAAACTCGCTACACGAATGCAAAAAGGGTAAAAGTGTCAAAAAAAGCAAATGTGTTGAATCACGGGGAAAAAAATACTTTAAGATACTCAAGGCCCAAAGCTAAAAGAATGATTCATGTCATGGTTGATCCGAATGATACTTCACCACCAGAGGAGGCGTGCAAAATAATTTAAGTGATAACATGTGTAGCAGGGTTAGTGGTGTGAATGTTGGAGGAACAAAGACCAAGTCAGATTTCTTATAAGTTAGATTTATATAATGAGCATGCAAGAATTCTAAGTGAGATGTATAAGGTTGAGGTGGAGATATTGAGAGTTATTAATGAAATGTTGAATTAAGACTTTGTGGGTGTGTCAACTGAAAACCCTCACGAGACAAAACTCGTCCTCTAAGGAAACTTAGGGGTTTAAAGGCTTGTTGCAAATGCTAAGTGCAACCGTGATTCTTACGAAAGTGAGTAAGGATTTCCCTGTTTTCATTTTTCTTATATTCTGTTTTGCTAGGGACTAGCAAAATCTAGGTGTGAGGGTATTTGATGCATTGCATACATTGCATCATATGTCTTTCATTTATATTAATTTTATATAATTAAATGCTACTAAGGTATGTGTTTAGTCTTATTTACAGAATATAGGGACCTGAATGCAAATTACCCATATCCCGAGCATAAACACGTGCAAAAGACTCATTTCTATCATAAAGACCAAGTCAAGATTATCGGGATTCAAATTGATGTCCATCCAAGCATAAAAGCATTCAAAGACCTAATTACAAAAAGGCCAATGACTTAAGTACAAAAGTAGCGAGGGACTTAATTGCAAAAAGCTGAGGACCCGACTGCAAATTAAAGTACCAAAATATTATTTTGGAGAAGTTTTAAAGAAAAATCAATTTGGATCTCCAAATATATGAAGAAATAAATTCGGAGCTCAAAAGAAAGGAAAGAAATCAATCCAGACGCGTGGAGGCCATCTAGAACATACCAAAAACACACCTGCAAAAGAACAAAACAATCCGAGCCAACCAGGCGGCGATTCCGCCGCATCTGACGGTCAATGTGCGGCGGAAACGCCGCATGGGGTGCGATCCGTGTCTCTAAATTTCGTCCAGTCGTGTAATAGCACGTGTCCTTCGTTATTCATACTTAGGGTTTCTTGTATCGGCTATAAATAGCCCCGAAATGATGTTGTGAAGGGTCCTAGTCTTGTTTTTTAGTTCTTCTTTTTAGCAATAAATTTCTGTTCTTTTATTTCTTGTTTTTAGTTTTCTTTTTGTAGTTTCTCTAGGACCCCTTCTCATTCCCTCCATCCATGAGTTTCTAACTCTCTCCAAAGGGTGGGGGTGACGGATTTAGGGTGATGAGAAGACGAATGATGTTATTATTTTAATTTCATGTTAGTATATTTTGATTACTTGAGTTTATGTTGAATCATTTATCATGTAATGCTTTATAACTAATGTGATTTATTATAAGTTTCAAATTTCTCTAAACAAAACCCGACATCTAAACCTCCACCCACTGGACTCTCATCCATATTTGTTTTCTTTTTAGTTTTTCTTTTGTTGTTCTTCCTTTAGAAAATTAAAAACCAAAAATCTCAAACCAAACATATTTCTCTCTCTTTCTTCCTTGATTCGAAAATCACAAAAATAACAATATCTCCCTCCTTGTGTTCGACCCGTACTTGTCACGTCTTCATTGACGTCGTGCACTTGTGGTATAAATTTAATTCTCATCAGAAAACAAGCAAGTAAAGAAAACCACAATGATGACACCATATTTTATAGAGGTTTGGCATCCCGCCTACTTCCTCTCTTGCAAGCCTCGCTCGATCTCCGCTCGCGTCTTCACTATCAACCTCATTCCGGGCCGAGATTAAGCCTTTTACAAAACAAGCTCCACGAACACCCTCGTGAGCTTGACTTTCTTCTCTCACAATCCGAGAGGAACATTTCGGGCTTTCACCGAAGTCCTTGCTTCTTTACAACCGAGATGTTGAGTAGAACACACTCTCTAGCTTGAGCACACTTAGCTTAGGATTGTGGAATTGATGCTAAAGTGTGAAAGTTTATGCTTGGAGAATAGATTTGGGGATTGGGAGACTTGAGAGTTTCTCTTAGGTGTATATGACAATATGAAGGGTAAGAGTTGTGTAATTGTGTCATGGGAACACCTATTTATAAGCTCTAAGTGAGTTATAGTCGTTGGGACAAGTTTGGTAAATGATTGTCGAAAATACACAAAATAGAAACTTGCAGGATGCATTTCTGCATAAGTTCGGTCGACCGGATCGGTAAGTTCGGTCGACCGTTGGGAAATTTTGGACTCGGCTTGGTCGACCAGTTAAGGAACGGTCGATCGCCAAAGGCTATGACTTAGGTACACTTAAGTTATCAGTCGAACACCGAGATAGGTTTGGTCGACCGATTTATAACAGGCTCTACGGGGTTGACAAATAAGATCATATTCGGTCGACCGAAACAAGGTCCACGGTCGACCGAAAACGAACAGGCAGTTTGGGTTTGTTGAGTTATCATACGTTTGGTCGACCCAACAAGGTCCTCGGTCGACCAATACACTAAATGTATTTTGGGGTATATGGAAATAATACGAATACGACCGTTGGGTATAATACGACAAATCTAACGGTCGGATAAATAAGTTTACACGATGGACCGAAAAGGTATGCACGGTCGACCGAAACCGGGCAGTAAAACACTAACAGGATTTATGATCACTTGGTCGACCGAACGGTCTCTTTTGGTTGACCAAACTGTCTGTTTTGGTCAACCGAATCTGGGCAGACTGATCATGTTTTGGTGTGGTGTTTTCCGGTCTAAGTTTGGGTGATCTATTGAAGTCCAAATTATATGAAATTTTGTGTGTGACATCTATAAGGAACCTAGTGTGTGTTTGAGTAGTTTTTAGCTCAAGTATGCTCAATTACACAAAGTTCGTAAGACTCAAATAAATGCAAATTACATGTCTTCAAATAAGCTTGATTACATGTCTTGACTTGATTTCCTTTCTTCCTTGAGTCTTGATCACCTGTAGAAGTTAGCACAAAACAATATATATGCAATGTAATCTGTGTGCTACTCTACATTGATTATAATTAAGATTAGATTGATTAAAGCATCAAACATAGATTAAGGCCACAAAGCCAACACAAATTTCTTTAGTTTGATGTTTGGGTCAGGTTGCGTAGATACCCAATTGAGAGTCTTTTATCTCTGGAGCAAACACGGTGAGTGTTGCACACGATGAACATGTCGCATCTGCGAAAATAGAAGGTGAAAATAGTCCCCAAACAAGGAGCATTAGGGGAAAAAAAGCATTGATGACTCGATGGGCCACTCAACACCGACGCCTGAGGAAATGATATGAAAACTGGTCATAACTCCAGAAGGTGTGAAGAAGGTCAAAAAGGGTAAATGTTCATTAAAGGTCGATACTGGCCCTTGTGTATATGAACTTTGTGCTTAAATTGCATACAGTGCCAAAGTTAGAGAAGATGACTTGCAGATGGAGGACGAACGAGTAGAATGGAAGTTTTGAACACATCTCGAAAAAAGAAATTTTGACATGCTACACTCTTTGATGAAAAAAGAAAACCCGACGAAGCAGGATCATGATAGCGAAACTCATCGACTGGGTGAAATCCAATGGTTATATGTAGCTTCTTTTATTATTGTATTTTGTAGTTTATAGGTACTACGTATTTTATTTGTATTTCGTAAGATAATGTAATATTTCCTAAGGCAATGTAGCACTAGTATATTTTAATTTGGAATTTAATCTTTGTTTAATATTAATAAATATTATTTTTATTAAAGAAAATTACGTAATTAATTTAATTTTTTAACACACTTAACAGTATTACATTTTGAAATTAAACTCAAATACATATTAAAGTATCAATTACATCTAATAACTATTAACATTAACATTATTGACTAATAATAATAATAATTAAAAATTAAAAATCAACTAATGGGGGGGCATGTGCCCCCCGCTGGCTGGTCACCCGAGCTAAAAATCGGGTGTCCAGCCGCTCGATTTGGAGCCCGGGAAAAGGGTTGCTGTTAAGGGTGCCCTAAAGGAACAATCATCGTCACCCATCCAAGTATGTCTAACATAGTTGGTTGAATTTTCGTCTTCAATATGAAACTCAGCAAGGACAAGCTGCAAATTTTGGGATTTAGTTAAGAAGAAATTAATGCAAAACAGAATTAACCTCTAAGTCAAATTTAATTTGAGGTCGTAAGTTCTTCTGAAGATAAACTTAAGATGCAATATACAATTGTTGGGATTTTTAGATTGAGTTATTTATTAAAAGATCAAAAATCTACCAATTAAACTAATTGCTATTAGGTCAAACCCCAACAAAAAACACTTCTCTCTTGTAAAAGAGATGACCTAGCAAATCAAAGACTCTTAAGTCAGTATAGAGACAGAAGAAAGAGTTAGAGGGAGAGCAAAAGAAAGTTTAGGTATTTCATCCTTCTAGCAAGACATCCTTCTCTTAAACAACACATCTCTTTAAGTTGAAGTTTGACCAAACCGGGTTACACGCCTTCCAATCCTCCTTTGGGGCCCACAAACCCAATCTTTCACAACCCTTGACCTGATCTTGTCTGTGCAACTCCTAATCCAAATCTAACATAAACCCTAATATTGGTTTCTCCCCAAACCTCCATTTAGCCTCCCATCTAACCTTACTCTACATCCAAGAGGCACAAAAGCACATGAATATTAGTAAAGTAGTTGCAACAGAGAGTTGTTTTAGTATTTGTAGATCAATTATCCAATGCACTTGGGTTTAGTGTAGAGTCTAAGATTTTGTTGATGCACTACAAATCTACTTTACAAATCACTTTAAAACTAAAACACTTGAAGATAGACCTAATATTTCTCAGATAATCTGAGATGATCTTAGACTAAAATTTGAGGAACACTTATTCAACCATGCATTGGTACGTAGGCACTGCAGGTTTTGGTAGGATTGATGTGTTCATTTTCTACTAATCTATTTTGCTAGTTATTGTTATTAGATGGGTACAGTGGTCAACTTTTTGAAGGTTGTAATTTCTTGGGATGGGTGGGAGTGAGAGGCAGAAAGCGACGGATCGATAGAATGGGCAATCGTGAAGGATGTGTTCAGGAGAGTCTGATTCATTACCACAAATTACACAAGAGATAAAATGATTTGAACGATCGATAATTCCACGTTGTAGTAATGCATGTATACCATAATCCGTTGTTGAGCCATTTCCATACAAAATTCCAGATTCTCGGCATGAGAGTGTGTTTCTTTTTTAGCCAACGAAGGATTCGATGGCTGGTCGAGGTTTGGAGTGATGAGCCTGCAAGTTTGAGAGGTTCACATCCCACCCTCCATAGCTGTTTGTAAGTTGTGAAGGGCTAAGGATCGATGGTTGTTATGGAGTGTCGTGGATGATTGGTGTGGATGTGTGCAGCCAATTGTCTCCATATGTTGATGTCTTTCCCATTCTTTAATTCCCATTTTGTTAAGAAAAAAATACTTAGCCTTCAACGTGATAAATCCTGCCCATGTTGGGCAATGATACGATGAGTGTTGATATTTTGCATGAGATTATCACGGTGATTCAAAATTCGCCATAGATTTATGATGAATAATGCTTCATTAAAGCAGCGGAGGTCTTTAAAATTTAAGCCACCAAGACGAGATGGTAGTTTGACTACCAGCTAATAGGAAAGAAAGCACGATGCTAGAGTATGAGCTTGTTTTACCCCCACCAGAATCTTCGTGCGAGATTATCATATTTGTTAAGAATATTTGTGGAAGCAAAGTTGTTGACATGGAGTAGACGAGGAGGGATTGAAGCTTCGATTTGAGTAGTGTAGTTCTCCCGGCAACCTAGAGATGCTGTTGTATCCAATTGTTAAGTTGTACCTCAGATTTGGTAAGAATTGCATTAGCAAGGGAGTTATCAGCTTGCTTCGCCAAAGATATAGATGCCCCAAGATATTTATCAGATGGCTCCATAATAGTAAATTTGAAAGTCGATAATATTTCTTCTTTTGTCAAGGATGGAACCTGATTGCCAAAGTGTATACTAGATTTTTCTTGATTTATTTCCCGGTTGTGGAAGCGAATTCATTAAGAATATACATTAGATGTGAAAGACAGTGGATGGAGGCTTCACCAAAAATTAGAATGTCACCTGGAAAACAAAGATGAGTGAGTTTCACATGTCTGTGAGATCCATTAATTGAACCATGGAATGCCATTGTATAAGGGACCGGAGTCCACAGAGCTATGAAGAGCATTGGATAGGTATTGGAGTACGATAGTGAAGAGGAAAGGCCCTAATGAACATCCTTGCCGTAGTCCCCTTGAAAATTTTAGACGACCTACAGGTGCTCCATTAAGTAATATGGAGAAGGAAGGAGAAGAAATTAAAACATCCCATGATTAGATTAATGAAGTGCTTAGAGTAGCCACACGCACGCATCATACTAGAAAGGAATTTCCAATCGACACGCTCGAATGCTTTTGAGAGATCCAATTTAAGAGCAAAACCCCGTCCAATTCGCCAGTTGTGTTTGATAGAGTGGATAATTTCTTTGGCGATGAGAATATTATCAGATTTGTCGACCCTGTACAAATCCACTTTATTCTTCTGAGATAATGTATGGAAGAGTTTCTTTGAGGCGGTTGGAGAGTATTTTGGCTATAATCTGGTATCATAAATTGAGTATAGGCTGACTAGTCTCCAATCTGTGACATATTTGGGATTGTTAATTTTTGGAACGAGACATATATGAGTGTGATTAACCTGTGGAGGTAAGTAGTGTTTGGAAGTAGGTGTCGACCAGTTGATGAATAGTGATTAGTAACATATCATACAATATATTCATGTTACATATCTTTTATTTTACCATCTATTTTTACTACCCGGGTATGTTACATGTATTTTAGATTTTAGGTAATAAAAAAATAGAAGCAAAAATAACTCAAATGCAACAAGAAATGACTTGATTGCAAGTCAGGAAGTACTTAATCGAAAATCCAGAGGGGCCTGTTCATAAAAAAATGGTTGCAAAAGCCCATATTCTGAAGAACCTGAGAAGTATTTTTACAATTAAGAGTAAATCGGCTCGAGACAATGTACCAGGACTTCACCCTATGTGCTAAAATCCTAATATGCTAGGAAAGTTTTGGTTGATCGGGCTAATTGAAACCACCAACAACAAATTTTGATACACCAATGGCAGATGGTTTGGATCCATTAAATCTCAAATTTCTCCAACGAATCGGATATTCGGGTAGGAGCACTTCGGAGCATTCAGATCTGATTTGCAGCTATTAGATTTCGTCGAGATTTGGTCTAGAGCATCTAATCTTCTATAAATAAACTTGTATTTATACCATTTCCTTTCTTCCCCATACATTCCTCTCATTATCCTCCATCAGGGTAGGTTTCATTTATTGCTTAGTAGTGTAGTGGAGGGAAGAGAAACCACCATTTGTAATCTTTCTTACTTAATCAAGTTTTAATTTCACATTCCTTATGTTGTCTTTTATTTGATGAAAAAATTATATCATTGCTTTGGTTAGATTTAGATTTATTTACTTGTTCATGTGTTATTTTTGTTTTGTTGCCTTTCTTTATAATGGTTATGATTAATGAGTAGTTCATCCCCACTGGAGGGTGGAAGATAATGTGACGTGGATGTAGTTAGATTAGTGTGTGTTTATTCTTAATATTTGAGCTTCATATGACCTTCATAAGCCATTTTGTCAGGTTCCTACTCTTGCATTTGATGTGTTAATGATCATAATAGATGTTTAGCATGTGCTTGGTTAGTGAGTCTACTTAATGGGGAATTATGAGGTGAGGATAAGATTGAAGTGGATAAAAAGATAAGATTGACATGTAAGGATATGCTTATCTTTGGCATTATCTTCAGTAGTATTTTATATGTTTTAATGATGATGATAAATCTTAATCCATGGTCATTTTAAATTTCCATACTATTCATGTCATGGGAGCATAATTGTATACACACTCATCACACATCTACACTTTTGCATGCATTCTCCACCTCATACGGGATTAGTTAAATTTGGTTTCCTTTCTTCATTAGCCTAGCATAGCTAGTTGCAATACACTCACCCACTCTTCATTTTCTCTTCCCACTCGATTATGGTCGACAATGACCCGCTCTAGCTCCTTGTGGATCAACATGTACTTACCACCACTTCAACGCAGTTATGCACTTGTGGTTTTAAACTTTACATCCGATCAAGTTTTTGGTGTCTTGTCGGGGAGCAAGTTGTCGGTTTGTCGTTTTTACCATTTCAGTGGATTTTTCATTTTCATTTGTTGTTTCTGGTTTTGTTGAATTTGTACGTTGGGGATTTTAGCGAATAGGGGACATACGTGATCACGAGAGCGTGATGAACTTCACATCCAATCAAATAGTAGGTTGCACAGAGTTGCAATGTCTGTGGTAAGTTTTTCCCATTCAGGTCAGGTGCACTGCCAATGTTGGCTGACAATACGACTGTTTTGATTTCTTCAACGGATGGGTTGGCATAGATATGAGAATCACAATGTAGCATATGGCCATAATCACATCAGCGGGTGATCCTGCAGTGAATAAAGATTTAAAATGCCTGATGAGAATTTTCCCAATCTAGGTTGCATCAGGCGTAGTCGTGCTCGTGAGGAGTCCATATTTGAGCAATACGATTTTGTATGCGACGACGAGTTGCACAATGATGGAAATAGGAAGTGTTACGATCCCTGACTTGGATCCATTTTGCTCAAGACAATTGAAACCAATACCTTTCCTCCCTGTCTACCAAGCCTTCATATTCTTTGATTATATTTGGTGTAGGATGATAATTGAGATTTTGTATAATAAGTCCCTAAGAGTATGCAATCGTTTTCGTCATCCATGACGTGTAGTTACCACCCGATGCTTGGAAAGACGACGAAGACAAGTTAGATCGGAGTAGGGCATATCAAGTTATCGAAACACATCCCTAACGATCTTTTCATAGGATTCATCTAGTATCCAATCATTTAATATATAGAATTGGGTCGTCTTGGGAGATGACATAATTGTTGGAGTAATAAAAAGAAGTAGTGGAAGATCTGAACCAATAGCCGACAGATGCTCGATGTATGAGTGGTTGTAGAGTGTATACCAAGAAGAAGAAAATAGAGCACGATCCAACAATTCCCGAATGAGAGAGTCTCCACGATGGCGATAAGACTTGGTCTATGTAAGTGACCATTATGGGCACAGGGCAGTAGCGAAGCATGTGGGAGGCTCACTTGTTTCAAGAAATCTATGATTTGCTCACTAGGTATCAAATAACGTTGCATGTAGCCTTCCATATAGGAATGAGGCGGTTTGACCATTGGAGTTTTCCTTTTGTTCTAAGTAGGAGCAGATCCAACATGAGCATTCCTTAGGTGTGTGTTGGGTGGGTCCACCTCATTATTCGGTTCTATGATAATGAGTGGTCGGTACTGGACATAGGAGTAGTTTGGTGGGGGTAGTGGTGGGTCTGGGTGTTGGATGTGCGCCTCCTCTCAGAAGTGGAGGGGGGTGCTCCATCGGTTCATCATTCAGAAGTTGGGGGTCGGGAAGTGGTCCTAAGATTCCTGGGCTCCAATTGTGAGGAAGAGGGATGAAACGATGTCATAACAAAATTGGACCAAGATATGAGCTTTTGCCAACGTCCACGTATGCAGATCGAACGAGTGGCTGCCGACAAGTAGCCAACCATATCTTGACTCGAGGAGCGACTCCGGAGGACATGGTTGATATGAGCAGTTATGGGGCTTCAACCGTCGGTTCATCAATTTGCTGAATGTGTTCCGGTTGGACATATGCGGGTGGGAGGACGTCAATCAAGATGTGAAGTGGGATGTGGTGGATATTGTTAAAACTTAACCCATCTTGCGGCTTAGCTTGCTTAAAAGAAAGGGTTAAGGTTTAGTGTCTGCTTTAACTTGGGTGTTTGGGAGGTATGGTAGAGTGAGGGGAGGTATGGCTCAATGATGCATTGCATACATTGCATCATATGTCTTTCATTTAGATTAATTTTATAACAATAAATGCTATTAAGGTATGTGTTTAGTCTTATTTACAAAATACAGGGACTTGAATGCAAATTACTCATATCTCAAGCATAAACGCGTGCAAGAGACTCATTTCTGTCATGAAAACCAAGTTCAAGATTATCAGGGTTCAAATTGAAGTTCATCCAAGCATAAAAGCATTCAAAGACCTAATTACAAAAAGGCCAAGGACCTAAGCACAAAAGTAGTCAGGGACTTAATTGCAAAAAGCCGAGGACCCGACTGCAAATTACAAGTACCAAAATATTATTTTGGAGAAGTTCTAAAGAAAAATCAATTTGGATCTCCAAATATATAAAGAAATAAATTCGGAGCTCAAAAGAAAACAAAGAAATCAATCCAGACGCGCAAAGGATATTTAAATCATACCATAAACACACAGGAAAAATCCAGATCCAATCAAAGCTAAAATTGCAGTGTTTCCGCTGCACATTACATGCAACTTGCGGCGAATCCGCCGCACCCCTTTCGATACGTGGCCCCGGATTTTGTCCAGTCGTGTCATGACGCGTGTACTTTCCTATTTTATACTTGGGTCCCTTGTATCGGCTATAAATAGCCCCGAAACGATGTTGTGAAAAGACTAGTTGTTATTCCATGCTTTAGTAATAAAATTTTGTTGGTTTATTTTGTGTTTTTAGTTTTCTTTTGTAGTTTCTCTAGGACCCTTCTCCTTCCCTCCATCCATGAGTTTCTAACTCTCTCCAAAGGGTGAGGGTGATGGATTTATGGTCATGAGAAGAAGAATGATTTTATTATTTTAATTTCATGTTAGTATATTTTGATTACTTGAGTTTATGTTGAATCATTTATCATGTAATGCTTTATAACTAATGTGATTTATTATAAGTTTCAGATTTCTCTAAACAAAACCCGACATCTAAACCTCCACCCGCTGGACTCTCATCCATCTTTACTTTATTTTTAATGTGTTTTTGTTGTTCTTGCTTTAGAAATTAAAACATCCAAAAATCTCAAACCAACTTTATTTCTCTCCCTTTCTTTCCTTAATCGAAAATCACAAAAATAACAGTATCTCTCCCTCCTTGTGTTCGACCCGTACTTGTCACGTCTTTATTGACGTCGTGCACTTGCGGTATAAATTAAATTCCCATCAAGTTTTTGGCTCCGTTGTCGGGGAGGCGACGAAGATTTTGTTTATTTTTGGTGATTTCGATTCTATTCTGTTTATCGTGTGCTCGATCTAACTATTTGGGTTTGCGTTTCAGGAGACAACGGAGTGCACGGCGAAATCCGGGTGCAGTTGGAGCAAGAAAGGCGGCGAAATCGCCGCATCTAAAGAACAACCAGCGGCGGATCCACCGCACGTCTGAAGCATCTGGGCTTCAATTTTTTCTGGGATCGTCTCCATCTCTGGGTGGATTTTTAACTGGAAATTTCGAGAGCGGGCGGCGAACCCGACTAAGCGTGCGTAGGTAACCTTTGTTGCCTTTTTCCTCGTAATTTCTATTTTCGAAAAATTTCCATTTTGTAGAACTGCACGTGTTAAACTCAAATTCCATAATTGGCAATAATTCAACTCTGACCTAAAAATTGGCAAAATTAGAAAGACTTAGTGCATGCATCATATAGTGTTTTGTTTGCATTATTTTTGCTAAATTCTTGCAAATTATTTTTTGTTGAAGAGTGCTGGAGGCAAGGTACGTGTGTGGCTTTTATCGATTGCATTTAAGCATATAATTTAGTTTGCATACAACCTTGCAATTGTCCCCCAACTAAAGACCAATGTTTGACTATTTTTGCTAGATTTAAGTTAAACTATCTTAAGGGCAACTCCATAAGAAAAGATACGGTGGGGATTTCATCACCCTTCCGTGGCCCACAAATCACAATCCTAAAGTGTTACCCAAGCCTTTAAATTAAAATCAATTAGACATTGGCCCCTAAGGACTCGGACTCAATTAAGGGGAAGATTGGTTTGACTTGCTATGACTTGAAGCTGATCGAATTTAATTTGGTGTCTAGAAAGTGTTTTTGTGTTGACGTAAGTCTTCCAAGCGAAGTGGTTGTCTAATTGGCACCGACTCTGTCGGAAGCGCCCCCACTAGTTATACATTGTCTGACCAATTTGGTTTGATTAGTGAGGGAGGTGAATCAAGCGAACCAATTTGACTCAACCAGTTAGGAGTCGTCTAGATTTAAGCGATATTAGGTCTAGGATTGTTTGAACCGTGCTTGTTTAGGAAACTTCTGACCAACCCTCTTATCTATCTTTTAGAGTTAAGTTTCCTTTCTCATCTGAGTCTTCTTTCTCTTCTCATCTCAGGTCTCTAGATTATGATTCATTTCTCATCTTTCTCCCTTCTATTGTTTGTTTCCATTTTTGAAAAAAACATTAAAAAAATTGATTCTTGAATTTGAATTTGGAATTTAAATTTTGAATTTGAATTCAAAAATTGATTCAAACCGGTGCACTCAGATTTGGGTTCGGGACTTAAGCAATCGACTCTCACGAGTTCATCTAGATTCCAGTCTAGAGCTTAGCCCCAATCCACCTGTTGCACCACCTCACCCGGATCCAATGGGTGAGAATGTAGTGGACCCACATGTTGCACCACCTATGACTCTGAGGGATCGATGCTACCCAACGATGGTTGCTCAGCCATCGTGCATCGTTATGCCCACCATACCGGGTCCCGACTTCGAACTGAAGGCACAATACATGAGTATGTTGCCCAAGTTCACCTCTAAGGAAGAGCCATATCTCTTCCTTAGAGAATTTTAGGAAATTTGCTCCCTTATGCAATACCAGCATATCTCTGAGGACGCAGTGCGTCTTAAATTCGTGTCTCTAACACTGAAGGACGACGCTAAGAAATGGCTATATAGTCTAGCCGAAAGATCTATTAGGAGTTGGGCCGAGTTTGTTCAAGTGTTCTTAAAGAAATATTTCCCCAACCATAAGACTATTAGGATTAGAAATGAAATTGTTGCATTCGTTCAATCTGAGAGCGAGCCGTTCTATTCCTATTTAGAAAGATTTAAAAGTCTGTTGACCCAATGTCCTCATCATGGAATTCCAAGATGGCAATTGTGCCAAATTATTTATGAGGGATTGACACCTACATCTAGGGTTATGGTAGAATCTGTAAGCCAAGGAAACTTCATGTCCAAAAATGAGAATGATGCTTGGACTTTTCTTGAGGATTTAGCCGAAAATAATATGCAATGGGACAATGCTAGAGCACAGAATAACCCGAGTATTGGATCTAGAATAGCAAGTCAACCCAAACCAGGTGTCTTAGTTGTAGATGCAACTGTAGCTGCTGAAGCAAAATTAGTTACCCTTATGCGTAGAATGGAAAGTCTAGAGCTAAAAACCCGCCCCCTAGTGAATCAAGCTTCTTCTATCCCTTGCTCTAGATGTGGTCAAACTGGTCATACAATGGAGGATTGCGCGGACTTGGAACAAGTTAATGCCGCATTTAACCATTCTAGAAATGACCCATACGCATCAACCTAAAACCCGGGATGGCGTAATCATCCCAATCTTTCATGGAGCCAACAAGGTCAACCTCCTAGACAACAACCAAACCCGTATAACCAAAATAATACATCATCTAGGTTTAGTAACAATGGAGATTATGATGTTAGGTTGACAAGCTTGGAAAATTTGGTTAAGACTTTTATGCAAACAACCACTCAATCTTTCCAAAGGCTAGAAACACAAGTCAGCCAACTAGCACAAATAGTAGGTGAAAGAGAAAATGGTCAGTTTCCAAGTCAACCTGAGGTGAATCTAAGACCTAATAATCAATATCAGCCTTATCAACCACATCTAGGAAGTAACAACCCTAGACCGGTTCAAATGGTTCATGAGGAGGGACCGTTCCAACAAATAAATGCAGTTGAATCATTACGGTCCGGAAAACAAGTTGATAACAATGTGGTAAATCCTAGGGCTCTTAATCAATCTAGCCGTCAAGCACCCACATGTGACCTGACCATTGAACCTGAAGTCCAATTTGAAAAGCCCAACCCACCTACTCAACCAGACCCTATAGCTCAACCTGAGCGAGTCTATGTTCCTAAAGCCTCATTCCCCAATAGACTCAAGAAGAGCTCAGGTGCACAAATGGAGAAAATCTTGGTATTTAAGCAAGTTAAGGTGAATATTCCACTCCTAGATATGATTGAACAAATACCTACTTATGTTAAATTCTTAAAGAATCTGTGCACTAAGAAGAGAAAAACGAACGTACCAAATAGGCATTCTTAACTGCAAACATAAGTTTTATTCTGTCTAACTCGTCTCCTATAAAGTATAAGGACCCTGGGTGTCCCACAATTTCATGTGCGATAGGAGATACTTTTATCAACAAAGCCATTCTGGAACTTGGTGCTAGTGTTAACTTACTCCAGTTCTCTGTCTATGAGCAACTAAACCTTGGTCCACTAAAACCCTCTAAGACAACCCTTCAATTTGCTGATTGCTCTGTTAAGAAACCAAGAGGTATAGTAGAGGATGTTTTGATTAAGGTTGGTGACTTCATTTACCCAGTGGATTTTGTCGTTCTAGACACTGAACCTGTTGTCAATCCTAAGAGACAAATCCCTATAATACTAGGCAGACCATTTTTAGCCACTTTTGAAGCTTTGATAAATTGTTGAAATGGGCTCATGCAACTATCTTTTGGAAATTTAAAAGCTGAATTTAATATCTTTCATGTTGATAGTGAACCAGAAATAGTATGCAATCAAAGTGATGTTGTGATGAGATCGCGTATCTATAAAATTTCTGAATCAAATAAATCATCACAAAATCAAAAAGAAAGTGAGAAAATGGGGAGAAATTCATCTACCCAACCACCATCACTCGAGCAAATAAGAGAACCAACATATGTGAGGGGTGTGGAATCTTTACATCAGAACTCTCAAGGCAACATGGCGAACAATTCAACTGGATACATGCACCAACATGGTGACATTCAATCCAGTTCTGACTATGGTTGACTCTGAGCAAATTCAATCCCTCTACCGCAAGTTGATTCAGGTAATAAGTGCATTTACTTTATCTTTGCATACATTGAGGACAATGCATGATTTAGGTGTTGGGGGGTGTTTATCTATCTATCTATAAATCCTGTTGGTTAAAAAAACTCAATGCTCCATGACATAGCTTAAGATTGAACTGTCAAAACCCGTGTACAAATTGCATTGAGTTTTTGTTCTTTATTATATAGTTCTGCTTGTAGAAACTATGACATAAATCTAAGTTCCAAAGAAATAACTCATTACTCTTTAAGACATGTATGCACTTAAATTGGATGAATCAAATCTTTGAAGTGATTGATAAAAAGTAGAGGTTGAGGAAAATATACCGGGAAGTGTGGACTTCTGATAGCAATTAAGCCTTGAGGAAAATAAAAGTGAGGAAAGCATATTTTGCAAAATGATTACAAAAACCCAAGTCTTCGAGTCACTGGTCCGTAGGGGTATCTTAAAACCCGGTAACTTGAGTCTGTCAGCTCGGGATTATCGACCAAACTCGCTACACGAATGCAAAAAGGGTAAAAGTGTCAGGAAAAGCAAATGTGTTGAATCACGGAAGAAGAAAAAATTACTTTAAGATACTCAAGGCCCAAAGTTAAAAGAATGATCCATGTCATGGTTGATCCGAATGATACTTCACCACCAGAGGAGGCGTGCAAAATAAGTTAAGTGATAACATGTGTAGAAGGGTTAGTGGTGTGAATATTGGAGGGATGAAGACCAAGTCAGATTTTTTTGAGTTAGATTTATATAATGAGCATGCAGGAATTCTGAGTGAGATGTATAAGGTTGAGGTGGAGATATTGAGTGTTATTAATGAAATCTTGAATTAAGACTTTGTGGGTGTGTCAACTGAAAACTCTCACGAGTCAAAACTCTTCCTCTAAGGAAACTTAGGGGTTTAAAGGTTTGTTGCACATGCTAAGTGCAACCGTGATTCCTACGAAAGTGAGTTAGGATTTCCCTGTTTTCATTTTTCTTATATTTTGTTTTGCTAGGGACTAGCAAAATCTAGGTCTGAGGGTATTTGATGCATTGCATACATTGCATCATATGTCTTTCATTTAGATTAATTTTATATCAATAAATGCTACTAAGGTATGTGTTTAGTCTTATTTACAGAATACAGGGACCTGAATGCAAATTACCCATATCCCGAGCATAAATGCGTGCAAGAGACTCATTTCTGTCCTGAAGACCAAGTTCAAGTTTATCGGGATTCAAATTGAAGTTCATCCAAGCATAAAAGCATTCAAAGACCTAATTACAAAAAGGTCAAGGACCTAAGCACAAAAGTAGCCACGGACTTAATTGTAAAAAGCCGAGGACCCGACTGCAAATTACAAGTACCAAAATATTATTTTGGAGAAGTTCTAAAGAAAAAACAATTTGGATCTCCAAATATATGAAGAAATAAATTCGGAGCTCAAAAGAAAGGAAAGAAATCAATCCAGACGCGCAAAGGATATTTAAATCATACCATAAACACACAGGAAAAATCCAGATCCAATCAGAGCTAAAATTGCGACGTTTCCGCCGCACATTACATGCAACTTGCGGCGAATCCGCCGCACCCCTTTCGATTCGTGGCCCCGTATTTTGTCCAGTCGTGTCATGACGCGTGTACTTTCCTATTTTATACTTGGGTCCCTTGTATCGGCTATAAATTGCCCCGAAACGATGTTGTGAAAAGACTAGTTGTTATTTCATGCTTTAGTAATAAAATTCTGTTGGTTTATTTTGTGCTTTTTAGTTTTCTTTTGTAGTTTCTCTAGGACATCTTCTCCTTCCCTCCATCCATGAGTTTCTAACTCTCTCCAAAGGGTGGGGGTGATGGATTTAGGGTCATGAGAAGAAGAATGATGTTATTATTTTAATTTCGTGTTAGTATATTTTGATTACTTGAGTTTATGTTGAATCATTTATCATGTAATGCTTTATAACAAATGTAATTAATTATAAGTTTCAGATTTCTCTAAACAAAACCCGACATCTAAACCTCCACCCGCTGGACTCTCATCCATCTTTGCTTTATTTTTAATGTGTTGTTGTTGTTCTTGCTTTAGAAATTAAAACATCCAAAAATCTCAAATCAACCTTATTTCTCTTTCTTTCTTTCCTTAATCGAAAATCACAAAAATAACAAATATATCTCCCTCCTTGTGTTCGACCCGTACTTGCCACGTCTTCATTGACGCCGTACACTTGCGGTATAAATTAAATTCCCATCACTCACCTACCCTTGGTTGAGGAGGGGTTATTTAAGGAGAAGCACAACTATCTCTCCCTCCCTTTTCAACTCACTCATTCCTCCCCCACTTTTCCTCAATTACCATGACGAGAACTCCGGCCAGTAGCTGCTGCTACGGCAAGGAGGTGGAGGTGAAGTACAACATGGCAGGCTGAACGTGTGTGGTATTGAGGCGTGACGGCGTTGAGAGGATCGAATATAGGTATGTCAATTAAAGACAACTATTAAATATGTTAGACTTTCTATGATTAATTAATTTAATTTAGTTTTCTCCCACTAGCCGATAAATTGGGTTGGGTAGTGTTTAGGCTTCATGGGCTTGCTTTGCTGGCCGCGGTCCCGAAGAAGTATCATTTAGATACAATGTAATCTGATCTTAATTTTTATTGCAAATTGTCAAGTCAAATAAAAAATTGCATACCACAAATGAAATCATGCACAATTGCAAAAGTGTTGTGCATTACGATTTACGAACCTACTGTGTGTCCAAATCCACCAAGGTTGAGATTCACATGGTGATCAATGTCAGGTTTTAGTTAAGAGTTAGTTACTTGTATGCCATTCAACAAAATTATTCAGATTTCTACTCACTTCTTGAGTAGTGTTGTGTCATTGTCAAACACAATTGTTCGGTTTTCTTCCGCTGTGTTTTTTAGCCTTGCAAGTTATTTTTGACCTCCAACTTTGTTTTTATTTTTATTTTTATGCAAAATCCCACTTAAATAATTAACCTTAGAAATCGTATTTAAGCATATTTTTGAGAAATCGCTGCTATATAATCTAACCAACAATATTTAGCTTTCCAATTTCTATTCTCTCGCTTCTCTCTCTCTCCCCATCTGTTCCCTCTCTCTCCCCATCAGAAATTGTTTCTTAGATTGTTTCGAGTAACTTTTTCCCAAAATTACAAGTTTTAGTTATAGCTAACAAAGTTGATAGATTTTGCTAAAAGTTAACATAGTGGTGTAACCAAAAATACGAATAAAGTATGGTAAACGACTGAGTTGTCGATCGATGTGGTGGTGCGGGTCCAGTAGAGGGGATCGTAGTGGTTGTGTTGAGTGTGGTCAGTGGACGAGGTGGAGGGGAACCACACACATCTAGGAGTTTCTACAAATCATACAACTAGACGTGGAAACCACACATCTGGGAGCTTCTACAAATTTATTATGAAACAGACGCGCGCGGAAATCAAGTTGTTCATCTAAAATTAAAATTTTGTCATGGATGCTTGCCGAAAATACATTGTTAATTAATAAGAGAAAACTTAGTGGAAGAGGTACAAATAATGTGTGAAACTCAAAGATGAACAACCGATCATTAATTGTTCTTTGAATGTGATTATGCCAACCATATATAATTAGGGGAAAAACAACTACATTTGATTTGAATATTGTCAGGAATAATAGCGTTCCGTTTAGGTTAATGATACAACAAACTTTTAGTATTAAGAGGGCAAGAACCATAACTCTCGATCAAATGGCAGATAATCCAATGCAATGGCCAGGACACACCAGCTAGGAGACCACCATCGATGTGCAATCCAAGGGTAACCATTCGAAGGAACTCACCGGCCAGGAGCAACCAGAATGACGTGGTTTCTTTCTGAATGCACCTTGAAACCATAGTAGTCCCATGAAACCATCACTAGTGTGTTTTTTTTCAATTTTTCCTGGACTATTAAATCACCTAAGATTGCTGAATATACTAGTTTGTGTATATGTTATTTATGGGCAGATATGCCAAATATGCAACCCATGTTGCAGAAACCTAAGCTCCACATGTATGATTTTGGGACCTTGTTGTGGTACATAGCAAAATAAATTTAATTTTAAAAAAACAGATTATTTCCACGTGTCATGGGGACTTGGCACCCCACTCAACGTCGAATTGACCTGAGTTTTCGTCTTCTTCTTTTCTCTTCTCCTCCAGTCCATTGTTGTAGACTTGGAGATGGAGCACGTGATGGGCCTTCTGAAAGTCCGGGTGGTGCGGGGTATCAACCTCGCCCGCAGAGACTCCTCCGGCGGAGATCCTTACGTCGTCCTCACCATGGCAAACCAGGTATTTATCCAACCTCGATCTCTTCTCTCTTCTTTCCCTTGGGAAAAAATGATAGGTCTTTATCCAACCTTATATTTTCAACTACTTTCTTTTGGAGATATACCATATATAAGGAATATGTGGTAAAAATTTCAGATCAAATGAATCATCGTAGATCTTAACAATTTAGTTGGATACAACAAAACACCTCGAGATTCAACAAATTTCAGTTGTTAAAATACAAACAATTTAGATTAACGATGAAATTAATTTCGATTGGACCTGAAAATTTAACATTTTATAACTTAAGAAATAAGAATACATGTAATTTTGTTTGATTTACAAAAAAATCAAACTCGACAAGATAACGGACACTGATCGGACAAATATTGTAACTGAAGATCCAACAATGGCTTTGAGACTGAGGGAAGCTAGATTCATTTTTATGTTTTTGATGCATGTAAGATGTGATGAATGAACTCCGTCTTACCAAGAAATTAATGGATGGCGTAGGATGTTAATGGAAATTAAGAACTTAATGAGACATGAATGTGCAAACCTAAGGAAACGGTCAACGGAAAAATGCTTTCGCCTGTTCCTATCATTGAAGACAATCACCAGTGATTGCATGTCCTTAGACAATTTTTTGTGATTTGTAATGTTAGAAGTTTACAAACATTAGCAGTTGATGCCTTCCTTGGAGTAGTAGAAAAACCAATAGACATTTGTGTTATTAAGTTTTATCCTGTTGAATATGAAGCAATGCCCTGCTAATATAGGCAAATGATTTATTTATTTTTTTGGAAAATGACTTACCAAAATTTTATTCACAAGTTGTTGTGCAGATCAGCTAATAGTAGCTGTTCATGTAACCAATTGGGTGGAATCCAATTAGGTCCTGTTGAGTTATTTATAAGGGTAGATTAAATAAATTAGAGCCAAGAGGAAACTAAAAACTAGACCCAGGAGTGGTAGACTCAGGAGGATGTTTAACTTACTGAATAACCATAACGAACGGCAATGTGTAAATCTCTAACAGAATACTATCACGAAGTTGGAATGAAACTAATCAAAGACAATTTTCAGATTTGATTTATTATATTCTTAAACAGCTGCATGTTGTTCTTTTCCTTCTTTTTCTCTTTATTCTTGTTCAGATACTGAAAACAAATGAAAAGAAGAATTCCCTCAATCCTGAATGGAATGAAGATCTGACACTTTCTGTTGAAGATCATACAAGACCGATTAAAATTGTAAGTGTTTCTGGTTATGTTGCTTGTAAGATCGTTCGATTGTGATGATATAATGACGTGCGTATTCTTGGTGTGGGTATTCTCTTTCAACTCCTGTGGTTTCTTAACAAGCTATTGATATGCATCACAAAATTTTCAATTTGATGTCTGCTTTCTTCTGAATTCTACTAGAAACCGGTTAAAGTTTGTAGTTTTTCATGTTCTATTTGGTTTTGTTTCTTAGTGACCATTTTTCTGATCATCTGCAAGAGTGTAAACTTGTAAAATATTTATTTCACTATCCAATACCATCAAAATCTTGCTTATCCTTCAGCGATTTCGTATTTGCATAATTTTTCTATTATGATCTTTCACAAAAAAAGAATCATCCCGAAATATGAAAAGAATGGTCACATAATCAGCCAATGTATATGGAAAAAAAATTGAAGACGAATTTTGTTTGGTACAATTTTGAATTTTGTTTGGTACAATGATGGTATAGTTTTCAATTTTGTGTTGAGCCATGATCTCCGAGTACATTGACAGTGAATGTTTGCGGTTGAAATGACGTACGGGTTCCTTTTTAACAATTATAATCACATAAATTACTGTTTTTTAATTGGTTCTGCAGTCTGCACTGAAAAATGTGTATATATACCCAAAAAATTGCCTTCATGTTGGTGCACGAACACCCGAAATAAGATATATTTTGTACAGATTTTGGGGACAGATGGTACTTATATTCCTTCTTGAGCTGAGGTTGGAGTTTTAGACCTTTGGTTTCGGTTCTGTTACTTGGACATCACCTCACTTACAAACAATGTAATAACATATTTACTACTAGTCGAGAGTTTCCCCTTTTCTGATCATTTTAATTCAAAGAATCATAGTAGATTTTGGGAATGATACTAAACGGATTACTGGAAAGTTAAGATACTTCAGATCCTTCAAATGATACTGATGGATGTGCTTGACACAAAGTTGGTTCAATTTCAAACTAATGTTGCCTTAGATTCTTCTAAGTTGCTTGCAGAGCATAACAATCTATTTCCAGAGTTTACTAGAAATAAAACTACTGGAATTCAGACCCAAAACTGGTTGTCAATAGTAATCTCCTTAAAAGCAAATTTACTTATCATATTCTTTAAATGAGTTTGCCTAACAAACAGAGCATATAGCTAAGACCTCTGATGAGTTAGTATAGCTAAACACAAAATTTCAGTAGTAGTTGTTCCATTTCTTTATCTTTTGTCGTCGATGTTTATGAACATTTTAGTTAGTCCCATCCTTAATTTATCTTGTTATCCAATATCCATGCATGTTACCACAGCAAGTTTTCGACAAGGACACGTTCACTAAGGACGATCCCATGGGCGAAGCAGAGGTTCACATCCAGCCACTCGTGGACGCCGTCGAAATGAACAAGATTAATGACTTTCCAAATGATGCCGTGATCAAGGAAGTCGCTCCGAGCAGCGACAATTTCCTTGCTAGGGAGAGTTCCATCTCACTGAAAGAGGGGGTCCTTACCCAAGACCTTGTTCTGAAGCTTAGGAATGTGGAGTCTGGAGAATTGGAACTCCGATTGCAGTGGGTCAGCATTCCAGGTTCGAAAGACCTTTAATAACAAGTTACTGCTTCAATTGGAATCACTTAAGCGTAAACTTGTTATCTGTGTTAACTTTTGCAACAAAGACTAGAGTTTGCCTGTTTTCTTCTTCAGATTACTTGTTCTAGAACTGTTTTCGTTTTGATAAGCAGGTAATTACTTATTCTAAATTGTTGCTTGCTATATTATATGAATCTCATCTGGAAGATTTGAATGTTTATATTTCCACAGTATTCAAGAAGGAAGACACTTTTTTTTACTTTTTCTTTGAGTTACGGTAGATTAAAAGGAAGTCACTTATTGCTCGGGGAAAACGCAAACTTCCACTTTCCATGCTACTGCTCTTAATTAATTGTCTAAATTGGATTCAAATCTATCATATGCGACACTGTCGGCTACTCGGCTACATGTGTGATGTGGCATTGGATTTTGCGAGTCTTGCAGGTGGAGCTGGACATTTGTGGGATATATAAAGTAAAGCTTCCGTGATTTAAGTGATAACTTTCGGGTACCTTTAGCTAAAAGGCCCTACATAATTCGATTTGCTACCTTAAAATAAATTGATATCAATTTATTCTTATTAGTAACTTGAAATTTTAATTCAGAATGAAGAATCCAAACCATAGATTTTGATTTATAATTCATATTATATGTGTATGTCGAAAATAAAATAAATGGAGAGTAATGTAATGTTTTGACTCGTTAATATATCTAAGTCGTCTCGAGTCAGCTTGTTAAAAGCTCGCCCATATCAGTTAATTATATATATTTTTATCTAAGTTCATATTTTCATGTTATGATGAATAATAATATGAATTTCAAACAAAAAGTTAATAATAAATAATTGTGTCTTCTAGCATGTCGTATTATATTTTATTTATATTTTTTGATGCAAAGTACTTGAAATATTTATTACTCTTCATAATTAACTATAATAAATTGCCTTGTCATGTCGAAATCTAACAAGCCAAATTTGAATTCAAAGTCAAGATTGTTAAACTCAATGAGCCAAGTTTGAGTTTCATTAAGCTCGATTGGATGAGCTTGTTGATACCTTTATTTAGGGTTGTAAATGAGGCAAATTTGACCCGTCACCCCCACCTAATGCGGGTAGCGGACAAAAAAACTTACTCGTCACCCGCATAATCTCCTAATAAGCGGGACGAGTTGCATTTTTCTCGCAACCCGTCCCGCATAACCTGTCACCTGCCTAACCCGATAATGCGACTACCGATAACCCACAAAACTGTTTACCTGACCCAAATATGCAAAAGTCCAAACTCTAGATACCAAAAACCTAACTTGCAGACCAAACTCTACGTTTGCGCCTCCTCCAACGCTCGAGTCCCATCACCCACTTCTCGCTTGAAACTTGATCATTCCAAACCCTAGCCCGGTCGCTCTCCACCTGAAACACGTCGCAAACCCCTAGCCCTGTCGCTCTCCCACTCCCCCTGAAACACACTGCAAGTTCCAATGGCAGTGAGGTTAAATATGCTCCAAGATCTTTTGCTTTTCTTTTGAAGTGTTAACGCACCAAGGGAGACTTTGGTTAAATAAAAAAATTCCTGATTTTGTTGGCTCCAATCTAGATTTGTTTGATAATTAGTTGTTATTTGAGACACCATTAAATATTTTAATTCATGGATCCCTTAAATCCTTTGTTTGGGTTTAGGCAAAAATGCCAACTTTAATGGTTTTGTTGGGTCTTAGAGTTGGGATTAATTATCATGTGAATTTTGATTGGAATTGGGATTCATGCGGTAAATGATGTCAACTTTAGTGTGAATGATGTGATAAAAATGAGAACTTTAGTGCTTTTGTTATACAAGTAGTTGAATGGTTGGGATTATGGGTTTCAATAAGGATTGTGAATGAGAATGTGAGTGTTCAGTATGGTGTAAGAGTTGGTTTCTCCTTTACTATTTTTTGACACATTCATATAATCTGTTATGCTTTCACTTAATGAGTGTTATTAGCAAAAAATGTGGTGAGTGATTACTATTTCTCAAGTTTTGATTTTTTTTTCTTAGGAAAAACTAAGAAGCTAAAGAATAACTTGTCAAGCCCGCGTAATCTTCCCCGCGCTGCCTACCCTCTTAACCTAGGTGGGGCAGGTAGCGGTGGGGCAAAAACCAGCCATGCCCCCTTCCTGTTTACACCCCTGCCTTTATTGTATTGGTCGGTGGTTGGAGATGCCTCAGAGAAGAGAAATTTGTATGAAAATTGAATGAAAAGCTTGAGAAGCCCATGTCTCAATTATCGACACCTATATACTCAAATGAACCCGAAGATTAGAATCCTGGGTAGAAGTTTTGATCTCTTGATTCGTAAATGGATGAAAGATGGACTAGAATCATTCCCAAAATCAATATTTGTTAGGATCTTTAGTGGTGGTTTGTGTGGTGGAAATGACGAATAAAACAATCAAAGTCAGACAATTCCATTAACACTTAGCATGTATCTAACAAGAAATACAAGCAATCAATCACACAAAACAAGCACAACATCAGATTTTAGGTGGAAACCCAATTGGGAAAAAACTCGACGACGGGACGATTAAGCTTCACTATGAAAATAGTTGGAGTACAAAAATAATATAATCAGATGAAGGGTTGGATTGAATAGTCCTACAACAACAAGATTTTTTTCAAAATCCTTAAACTCTAAGCTTAGTGGTGGCTAAACCTACCTCTCCAAACGGTTGACTCTATTTTCTCTTAAGAATGGCTCTTCTGGGGTTGTAAATTCAATACGAATATTTGTAGGAGGAGGATAAAGTATAGAAGAATGTTCTCTTTAATTCAAAGAGAAGACATGTGAGACTGAGACATGCATGCTTTATTGAATTATTGAAAAGAAAATGGAGTTATCACTTTGGTTGATGTGAGATCAGAGGATAACATCGGTGATGCTCTTACAAAGGGTATGCCTAAAGATCAATTATTCAAAATAGTTGAGAAAATGAGGTTAAAAACCTTGAGAGATAGGTCTTAATTTTCATTCTTCTGCATTTAATTGTGTATTTTGAATTATCAAATCTACCTTCGTTGGACCAAATCATAAGCATGGTGTATATGTTTCATCGATGCTCGTGGTTGCTCACATGTTGGAAAAATGGGAGTTGTCTCATTCCAAATCTGATGTAGATAACTTTCACTTGATCCAATGGTTCAACCAGAGAAAGCTTATGTTATTCAAAATCCGATGATACAATCAAACCAACTTAGACTAATCCTTGTTAAATTGGTCACATTCCAAATTAGATGCTTGACTATTTGAATTTTGGGAATTGGTAACTGTGACATTCCAATTTGAAACATGAATGGTTGTTTTGCATAAGAAGCAAGTTTGTTTTGTGTTTAATTGAAACTTGACATTATATGTTTTGATTATTGTAAGTGAAGTGATTATTGGTCGTGTTCTTAATTGAAACTAGATAATGATTATTATCTTACTAATAAACTTAAACGGATTGCTCTTTGCAATTTAAACTATTTAGGCTTTGTTCATAGTTTATGAAAGTGCTTGATGCATACGAACATGATATTTGTTTATGGCAGTAATACATGTTCTTCTCTATTTGATGTTGTGCTAAGTTCATCTGCAAGAACTAAACACTCTTGGTAGAATTATTAAAATAATTGAATTCATAATAATACGAAATTCATGTGTTTATATTCTATAGTAGATGATAGAGATGGAGGAGAACTTGAGTGGGATCCTAACCAAGATGACCACTTGGTGAATGATTATATCATTTACAATCTACGTGGGGAACTTGAAAGTTCACTTGTCGTTGCCCTTGTCCATTTTGATGGAGTCTATTAATTTAAGACTTACATGTATGTTGTCTATGTTTTGTGAACATTATGCATATTTAGTATTTGTAAGACAATGAACTGTCTGACAGATCTATTTATATTTTTTTATTATGCATATGTTGGTTGTGAACTGATTCTGAGATATTTCTTATGTTGAAACAGATTCATGAAAGTGGTTATAAACCTATGTGGATTATGTTGTATGGTGAACATAGGAGGAGATTGTTGGATAAATCGCATTGTTAGATATATTATCTTCAGATAATGAGCTTATATATAGTCAAATATTATGTTCACAAACAAGCTACCAGGTGACCACTCATATTGGGCCCAAATGGACTGAAATCCAGTAACGTGTATATAAAAATTCTAGGGTTCGTCCAACGTTGCAAGTAACACTAGTGGAAATTCCAAACCTGATATCCCACGATGTAATATTTCAAGCAACATTCTCACACCAACCCAAAATCTCATCACCTCCAACATAAATTTCCTTTAATTAAGTTATATTCAGAACGAGAAACGGTCGACCACTAGAGCATCGGTTGACTATTTTTCTAGTAAACTATGAGTTGAAAGTTTACTAATCAGCCTTTGATCAACAGGTAAGAGGACCAGTCGACCAATCTACATCGAACTAGGAGTCAACATTCTAAGAATAAGCAATTAACGACCAGTAGGGAATACTAGTTAACTGATCCTCACCAAACTGGTAACAATAACTTCTACTGTAGTAGAACAATTCATCGCTTGGCCAAAACTGGTCGATCGTTCCTGTTGCTGCTTCTAGATTCGAATTGCCCGATTGGTCGACCGATAGAGAATCAAACGTCCATTCCAGGCCATATTCAAGACATCTTTTCTAACAATATTGAAATAGCAAACTTTCGTCACTTCTAATGAAAGATATTGTTTTGGCTTAAACCAAACACCTTTTAGTCTGGGCAAGGATATATCATGTATTCACACATCTATTGCGTATGTCAATTTGTCTATGTACCTTTTGTCTACGTCAGGATGCGGGTTCGAGTCTCCTTTTCATAAACAACCCATGATTGGTAGGATTTACATCTACAACCATCATTAGTAATCAAATGAAACCCTCTCTCACTTATAGCTACACTTTTTTTTTAAATATAGCATTATTTTAGTCATTTTGCACGAGGACAATCTTTTGTTAGCTTGTTTTCATATTGAACGCTTACTTAGTGAGATTGTTATTCAATTATCACTAGTGTAGAATAGGGAATAAATGTCGCCAAATATACGTTGGTCTCCCGTAAACGCGACGTCTATAGGTATATACGTCAGTTGTTGGGGAGGCCGACGTCTATACATAACTATAGACGTCGGTTATTCGACAACCGACGTCTATAGTCATGTATAGGCGTCGATTGTTGTATAGTCGACATCTATACCTCTTTTAAAATGTTATAAAAAATTGGATTTTTTTGTGGATTTATACGATTGGGGATTTGAATACTTGTGTTGGTTTTTGGTTTAGGGATTCATGGAAATACGAATATGGACAAAAGTTGGCTTCCTTTTGTTTTATGTTACGTGGGAATGGTGACTTGGTGATTGAGAAATGGTTTCCATTTTAGAATCTTATTTTAAGGTGTTGTTCTTTTGGTGTTTGATTGGAATGTTTTTATTTAGTTTTGATAATCTGTTTTTGTTTGTGATGTTTGGTTAGAATGATTAATTCAATGGGGATGCAGTACATGTTAAGGTGAACATTTTAACATGTCTTTATTTATATGATAAATGATACATGTAGTTTAGTCCCACATTAGAGAGAGATTTTTTGTTGGTTGGGTTGAAGTACTCCACCACCCCTTTACCTCAAATGGGAGTTGGGTACCATACTACAATAGGCATGTGGGATATATATATTTAATGATCAAAACATTGGCACTTGGGGCACTCGATGGTTGCAATGTTTTTCGAAATACGGTAGTATTGTAATGTTTTTATTATTATTTACCCCTATATAAATGTCAGTTTTATAGGGTATCTGACGTCTATAGACCGTAATTTAATATTATTATTATTTAAAGGTATAGACGTCTGTTTTATAGGGTAACCGACATCTATAGGTCGTAATGTCTGTATAGACGTCGGTCACCTTATATAGCTAACGTCTATAGGTCGTAATAGTTTAGTCCAACATCGGGGGGGGGGGGGGGGGGGGGGGGGGAATTGTTGGTGTGGTTGATGTATTCTACCACTCCTCTACTGTTGAATGAGAGCGAGTTCAAGTACTTGGGCATCTTGGGCTTGATGTACGTGGTTATTGGTCAAAAGATTGACACTTGGGGAACTTAGACATCTTGGGCTTGATTACTGTACATGTAGAATGTCCGTTATAGACTGTAATGTACCTTTTTGGTTATTTAAAGGTATAATAGATGTTTGTCGTAGATAGCCGACATATATACACTAGGGCATAGACGTCGGTGAAATATACATCGTTTATACCCCTGTATATCTGACGTATATGACATTTTCTGCACTACTGTATAGATGAAGGATATTCTATAATTGATGCGACAACTACAATAAAATGAGGAATTTTTTGAAATAATCATGGGAAAATAAAAAAATTAGAAGAATATAAACCTTCAAAACTTTTTTGGCAAAATATGGTTCTCAAAATCGGCCCTTCTGATACTATTTTGAATAACATAAAACAACATCACGACTGTCGTATTTATCCATAATGAAAACGACATCCATGATGTCGTTTTCACTGTAGGTAAAAAACAACATCTCGGATGTCGTTTTTACCTATGGCATAAAAGGGATTGCCAGCCACCCACTTCCTCCTCCCACCTCCAAATCACTCCCCACTTCCCCTTACTCTCTCTCTCTCTCCTACGACAAGCAAAGTTCAGGTTGGTTTTTTCTTTTTCTTTTTGGGTTTTTTGATTTTGATATGAAATATAATGCATGTATAGTTAATATAAGATTGTTATTTTAATGTATTAAATGTAGATTTTGTACATGTGATGTAATGTACTCTGATATCGAAGTAGTTATAGTTTTTTCCGATGAAATTGTTACATTAATAGATGACATTCCAAAATATGAAGGTGGTTACAGAAGAATTGTGAACGTTAATAGTGAAATGCGATATAATAACCTTTGAGAAACAATTGGTCGAGTTTGTGGTTTTCAAAAAGAAGAGTTTGATCTGACGGTAACATGCAAGTGGTCTTTGTTTTAAAAGTATACATATGCTGATGTGTTAGATGATCAGGGCATGACAACGATGTTATCTTTAATTTATATCACGAATATTGTTGTGTTGTTTTTTCAGAAACAACCCAAACATTATAATATTGCGCACCCAAGTCAGTTGACTGTGGATTATCATGCAATGTCACAGATATGTAGCCAATATGAAGCAGGATCATGATCCGCAATTCCTCGGTATTTTTTCGAACCATTTGTGCACATACCAATGGATATTAGTCATTATGAAGCAGACGTAATTAAGTTACATTCTTAGGAAAGAATGGTTGAAGATACAGACAGTGATGAGACAAATAGTAGTGAGGTAGAGGGTCAAATGGTTGATCAGGAGATAGACATTTTTTATGTAAATTCAACACTAATTTCAGAGCTGTAAAACATGTTTCGTTATATGGCAGACGTAGTGAATCGAGACTGATAACAACGTACATGAAGCTGTCATTAGAAATAAATTGTCGTCATTGTCAGTATCCCCAGATTTGAGGCACTAACCGGACATATATCCTAACAAGAATTGGATTGAAGATTCAGTTATTGGAAATGTTGATCAGTGCATTGTTGCATACAATAAATATGAGAACTTAAAAGATAGACAAAGTTATTGGTTGAAAATCAAAGACGTGAAACCAACACCGGAAGGTCGAAAATCACCGAAGAGAGGGGGAGTTGGCGGTTATTGAAAGAAGTGGGGGAAGAGGGGGTTGTCAGCCTCTTTCTGTTATACTGAAAAATAACATTTGTAATGTCGTTTTTTGTTAATGAAAACTACATCACGGATGCTTCTCTATGATTATTTCAAAAAACCGTAAAATGACAATAACAATATTTATTTTATAACCCGGAATTTCCGGAGACAACCCTTTAGAAATTCAAAATGGACTTTCAAACACTCTCCCGTACTAAATCAGGTGACTAGTACTGTTTTCATTATATATAAAAAACATGACTACAATCTTTTACCAATTTTTGACTCTGGAAATAAATGCCATGGTGGGTTGGTGATTGATCTCGTTTTATATTTCTACCGCAAGTGCACGGCCGCGTTGAAGCGGTGGCAAATACGGGTCGTCCACTGGGAGGTGTGTCGACACTTGGTTCGTGCGAAGGCAAGGGGTAAAGAAAGGAGAAAAGGATTGGTTACACTAAACTACACTACAATGCTAAACTAGAATGCAAAAGGAAATGAAGATAAGCAATAAAACTAAATCCCAAAGGGGGTAGAGAAATAATGTGAACATAAAGAAGTGTGTGTGTGTGTTCATTAAGCTCTTCACAACATGTAGTGCATGAAATCATAAAACTACATCCAATTTTGCCTCTACATGAATTAAGATAAGACTACATCATTAAAACATACAAGACAATAATTGGAATGAAGCTACATGAACTCAAGTATAAAGACTATACCCTACTATGCCTCTACATGAATTAAGATTTCGCTACATCATTAAAACATACAAGACATTAGCTAAGGTAAAGGCAACAAGAGCACATACATTACAAATTGTGTTTCCAATATTAACTTCATCCATATCCTAACCTTATCATTCCCCATAAAATAGGTCCACTAATCAAAGCATAAGCTAAGCTTCATTCAAGAGCATTAGCATATCAAAGATAAGAGTGGAGACCCATTAGATGGTTATGAAAATCATATAAAGCTCAATGGATAAAAATAACACACACTTAATACACTACATAATTATATCACATATTTCTCCACCCCCCAAATGGGGATGGAACTACTCACTACTCATTACACTACTGATTAGACTAAGTAAAGAAAACATTTAACTAAGATACTAAAATTACTAAACAAGAAATTAAACAAAGTAAAGCAACCCACACAAAACAAACAACATAACAAAACAAGATTAAAAGAAACAAATAAACTTTTATTAACAACGACTCACATTGAAGGTAGCATCCTTCTCCACCTTGAGTTATTGCTTCAAGGCTCACTCCTTAGTAGAGAGAATGCCACCAAACAATGGGTAATTACAATGGAAGGTGAAGAGTTCTATTTATAAGCATGGAAAAAGCTAATCGGGGACAATCCCCCGATGTGGGACTAAACCAATACCAAAAATAGCCTAAACGAACATTAATACAAGTCCAGGAGAAATTTCGATGGATCCTGAGCAATATGGACCGCCAATTAGCGGTCCAAGACCGCCAATTGGCGGTCCAAAATTGTCGGATCGTGTTGGAATTTGTTGTGGGCTTTGCTTTCTGGTATTGTTGGTCTTTGATGCGGTTACTCGACTTGTTGGAGCTCCGACCCGAATAGAATTGGTAAAATACTCCCCATGATGGTGTGGAGTATTCTGTTTTGCTCTTAGGTCCTTCTGTCTTACATTCAGGTCCTTCTCCCTTGCATCTTGGTCCCTAGATCTCACCATTCAGTCCTTTTTCCCAGCTTTTGGGTCCTTTCATGGCTCTTCTCTTCAAACCTCTTTATTCCTGAAAACTAAACATAAAACTCGTCACGTAGCATTGCTTAGGTGTAAGATAATGGATATAAGATACAAATATGAGCATGAAATGATGTCAATCAAATACCCCCACACCTAAGTTTTTGCTAGTCTCGAGCAAAACAAAGAAAGAGAAAAACAAACGAGAAACAAGAAATCCTAACTCACTTTCGTAGGAATCACGGTTGCACTTAGCACGTGCAACAAGCCGTTAAACCTCTTTGTTGCCAAGGAGGAGGAGTGTTGTCTCCTGAGGGTTTTCAGCGGATATACCCACAAAATCTGAACAAGATGCATTATTCAATCTAGACCTCGACTCGTTGGAAATATTTTGTCGATCAATGGACGCGGTAATGCTACGGGCCGACTCTATATAGGTGATCAGTCCACACCTCTACCCTAATGAACCATTCGTGCAAGTTAAATAAGGAATTATGTGAAAGACATGGACAACCTCAACATCCTCAAGTGCTACAAAGTGTAAAGTCCATTAAGGTTCTTATTTGCATTATCATATTTTTTTTCTTTTTGTTTCTTTTCACATTTTTTTTTCTTTTACTTTTTATTAGTTGGAGCTTCATTCTCCCAGGGTCAGGTTCCGTGCATCATTGCCCATGAGGACTTACACTATCACGTACACCTTTCCCCACATCTCCACATAGGGCAATCCCTACCACCCGTGTAACGGGAGTTCAGTCGGCGCATCCCAAGTCAGATGACTCGAAAGCACCAGGCACAAAGTCCCCTCAGACCTACTTTCCCGTGTGATAGGAGCCGTGCGAGAAGAGAGAACACCTACTCACTTATTTCTTATCTACACATGAACCAAAACCCCTACACTAATGTCTCACAACAGGATTTAGAGGGTCCTTGACTACAACAAACTTCCTTAAGTTAACAGACACGAATTATTGACTCACTAGGTTCAGGGTGGACTTCATTAAATGTTTGAGCACTGAAACCCTATGATTACTCACCCCCAAGGGAAAATTGGGGTGCATCCTAACGACTCGATAAATCCTAAAGCCACGTACTAGATATCCTAATGCATCAAGTTCAAGACAATTTTGGGAGCTTTCTTTTTACTTTGCCTCTCAACGGTTTTGCACATGCTAAACACACGCAAAACCCACAAAACATTTTCTTTCGAAAACACATGAAGATTTTGAAAGAAATGTGAAAATTTTGAAGCACTAGGCAAGCAAAAGAAGACAAGTCACCCAAGGATCATGGCAAGCAGATATATCGATATTAAATGCAGCACACTAACATGACCCTAAAAATGCAAACAAAAGAAAGCAAAATCAAAAGAAAAGACTCGACTATGTACACACGTAAAACACCCCCCCACACCTACTTCATGCATTGTCCTCAATGAATGCAAGCAAGATACTACATGGATTGATGCATAAAAAGGAGAGATCTCACCAACATGAAGTACAAAGGGAAGTGCAAGGTCATGTTGATGGACATAACCCGAATTCCCTCAAAACCTGTGAGATGCTAAAAAAGGGATACAAATACGTGAAAGAAATGGAGCCCAAATACACAAGGGTTGGGGCTCACAACAATCAATGCTCACTGAAGGAGTCTTTTATTGTACTTCTTTTTTTTCTTTTTTTTTCTTTTTTTTCTTTTTTTTCATATAACTATGTACAAACATAAGTTCCCATCTTCATTTGTCAAAAGACATCAAATGGGAACCTCAAGAGTGGGTCAATGCACTTGGAAAGGGAACATGACACCACGCGGGGCCAGAATACGCATGCGTGGGCCCCTTTCACAAAGAGCACCAGATGAAATGAGAGGTTCATGAATTGGACGCAAAGGCGTCTCATTCAAAGGATCAAACTGAAAGAGCTTGAACCTCTCGAGAGTTTGGGAAATAAGGGGCAACGGAAGAAAAATATCTCCCGTTGCGGAACTGAAGTTATGATCATCAATCCAAACTCTCCAACCAACAGGCTGGTGGGTCGGAACGAGGTCAAGCACCTCGTTATGCATGTCCAACTCACCAGGAGAACAGGAAGTGGGTCTCATACCCAAAGTATCCTCCAAGGAACTCCTAATACCCTCATGAGCAATGTAGTTGTTTGATGTTCCATCATTTCCAAGATGATCAGGAACAATAGTGAGAGGCAAACTCTCATCAGGTTGTTTGAAATTGAGGGTACTAGGGAGTTCTTGCTCCACCAGAGGTGGGTCCTTAAGAGGATCAAAATGAAGATCATGTGGCTCAAGGGCCACGGGACAAAAAGATAAGGCACAATCCTGTGCCGACTCATAATGAAGCTGGTCCAAGTTATTCTTAATTTGAATCGAATCCTCCACTAAGTGATCGTGAATTGAAACCCCAAGTCCCTCAGACTGCCTAGGAGTTTGACTTTGAAAGGTTGTGCTTTGAATTTGTGGATGTGGTGGTGGTTCGATATCAAAAGATGAATCCTCATGTTGACAAGAAAGGTGACCCTCCTCGCGTTCATGGAATTGTTGTGTCATTTGACTCACTTGCAATTCCATATTTTGCAAGGAATTCAAGTTGGACTTCAATAAAGTTTGAGTGGTTTCCATGAATGTTTGGAGGGTTTGTTTTAAGGAATCAAATTTGGGGTCAATAGTGAGGTCCAAGTCAGAGCTTGGGAAATTTTGGGGTTGGGTGTTGATGGGCTGAGAATGAGTCCAATGATTTGAAGTGGGCTGTTGGTAGAATTCTGGGTATTCGGGAGGAGGATACGGGGGTGAAAATGAGGTATAAGAATTTGGATAAGATTTGTCTCCCCATGAATCCATCACTCTCGGGTTGTACGCGGATGCGTAATGGTCATAATGAGCATTTTGGGAAAATGTGTGCTCATACTCAGGCTCAGGGGGAACATAAGGACATTCCCTGATAACATGACCACTCAACCCACAACTGTCGCACGGTACGGCTACTGGAGCCACCGGGGCACTCATGTCATCTGCCATACGCATGAAAGAGGCCAAAGTTTGTTGTAATGTCTCAGTTTGTTGACCAGCATATGATCCGGCATAACTAGATTGTGGTCTAGCAGTCGGTGCCTCTCTCATGTTACCCCAATATGAAGACTGCTCAGTCACAAAATTGCGATCATCCCAACCATACGGGGTGTTAGTCTGAGCCACCCCAGGTTGCATGGGTCCGGAGTACCAGGGAGAATCGTCCTGGTCCCAACAATGATATGGATGGTCGCCCATGTAACCATCCATCTCAAGAAAAACTCTCGAGTCGATCACTCTCACCACCACGAGGCTAAGCTCGCAAAAAGTGCTCGACTCGACCCTAAAACGCTAACAGAGAGTGTAAAGGGGAGGAGACTATAACGTAGAAGAAGGTGAGAAGAAGATGACTCAAAGGAGAAGGGAAGAATCCCTAGAGCTAGCGAGGGTATAGGGTGAAGGTAGAAGCCTAACTAGCAAGCATGGCTCAAACAATGTAAGGCAATGGGTCCTTAGGCTAGACGACGCCTAACTTCGAGGTCACTAGCCTCGACACGCCTCACCTCCCTACAACGAGGACCACAATGCCCAGCAAGTGATACCAGATCCGGAGATCCAGTACCTCCTACTATCGACAAGGTAGGCAACGCCGATCAGGTCATGGCGGTCTCAACTAGATTACTCTCCTAGTGCGTCCGAATTCCTAGGGCCAATGTCTACTTGCTTTTAGTTAAGGCTTTACTTGAGTGTGCTTTTTGGGGCTAAGGGAGGGGTGATGAAATCCCCCACCTTATCTTTGAAGTCTATAGGTGATGCCCCTTAAAGATGTTTTGAAATCTTAGGCTAGCAAGCAACTCACCAAACAAGCACTCACCTCACTCTTGTTTCGATGCAAACCTTACTCACTAATGAATGTCCTAATGCGTGAATGAGTGATAAGGAATGCGTACCTCGCTCCAGCAATCAACGACAAAATGTAAAGCAAAGAAAAGAAAGATGCATGCAAGGTCTACATATGATGCATGACCTAGATGGCAAGAAGTCTAATCTTTTGCTTTGAGTTTTATGGTCCAAGTTGATTAAAGGGGATTGAAAATAAATCTGGGAGCAAACTAAAGATCACAACATGCAAAATTGGGCTCCCAGATAACTAAAGTGAACAACATAACAACTGGAACAAATTTGAGAGCAATTGAGGCTCACCATGCCGCCAATTGGCGGTCCCAGACCGCTGATTGGCGGTCACTTTGGGGTCTTTTGCTCTCCAATTACTCCAGTCGCTTCCCCTTGATCCTCAGGTTCCCTGCCACTAAGAAAAACTGAAAACAAAAAATTAAAAACCCCTCGAATCGTCCAAACCAACGTCTGGACAGAGCACCTCCCCGGCAACGGCGCCAAAAACTTGATTGATCTCGTTTTATATTTCTACCGCAAGTGCACGGCCGCGTTGAAGCGGTGGCAAATACGGGTCGTCCACTGGGAGGTGTGTCGACACTTGGTTCGTGCGAAGGCAAGGGGTAAAGAAAGGAGAAAAGGATTGGTTACACTAAACTACACTACAATGCTAAACTAGAATGCAAAAGGAAATGAAGATAAGCAATAAAACTAAACCCCAAAGGGGGTAGAGAAATAATGTGAACATAAAGAAGTGTGTGTGTGTGTGTTCATTAAGCTCTTCACAACATGTAGTGCATGAAATCATAAAACTACATCCAACTTTGCCTCTACATGAATTAAGATAAGACTACATCATTAAAACATACAAGACAATAATTGGAATGAAGCTACATGAACTCAAGTATAAAGACTATACCCTACTATGCCTCTACATGAATTAAGATTTCGCTACATCATTAAAACATACAAGACATTAGCTAAGGTAAAGGCAACAAGAGCACATACATTACAAATTGTGTTTCCAATATTAACTTCATCCATATCCTAACCTTATCATTCCCCATAAAATAGGTCCACTAATCAAAGCATAAGCTAAGCTTCATTCAAGAGCATTAGCATATCAAAGATAAGAGTGGAGACCCATTAGATGGTTATGAAAATCATATAAAGCTCAATGGATAAAAATAACACACACTTAATACACTACATAATTATATCACATATTTCTCCACCCCCCAAATGGGGATGGAACTACTCACTACTCATTACACTACTGATTAGACTAAGTAAAGAAAACATTTAACTAAGATACTAAAATTACTAAACAAGAAATTAAACAAAGTAAAGCAACCCACACAAAACAAACAACATAACAAAACAAGATTAAAAGAAACAAATAAACTTTTATTAACAACGACTCACATTGAAGGTAGCATCCTTCTCCACCTTGAGTTATTGCTTCAAGGCTCACTCCTTAGTAGAGAGAATGCCACCAAACAATGAGTAATTACAATGGAAGGTGAAGAGTTCTATTTATAAGCATGGAAAAAGCTAATCGGGGACAATCCCCCGATGTGGGACTAAACCAATACTAAAAATAGCCTAAACGAACATTAATACAAGTCCAGGAGAAATTTCGATGGATCCTGAGCAATATGGACCGCCAATTAGCGGTCCAAGACCGCCAATTGGCGGTCCAAAATTGTCGGATCGTGTTGGAATTTGTTGTGGGCTTTGCTTTCTGGTATTGTTGGTCTTTGATGCGGTTACTCGACTTGTTGGAGCTCCGACCCGAATAGAATTGGTAAAATACTCCCCATGATGGTGTGGAGTATTCTGTTTTGCTCTTAGGTCCTTCTGTCTTACATTCAGGTCCTTCTCCCTTGCATCTTGGTCCCTAGATCTCACCATTCAGTCCTTTTTCCCAGCTTTTGGGTCCTTTCATGGCTCTTCTCTTCAAACCTCTTTATTCCTGAAAACTAAACATAAAACTCGTCACGTAGCATTGCTTAGGTGTAAGATAATGGATATAAGATACAAATATGAGCATGAAATGATGTCAATCAGTTGGCGTCCTGCGATTTGCATCAGAACCGACGGCCGAAAGACTTACATCATACCACTTGACCGTTCTGCAATACGCGAAAGGTTTGTACCTCAGACCACCCTTAATGGGTGTTCTACTCTGGCACCCTGCCCGGGCGCTCATCCGCCCGGAAAAGCGCCCCAGGCGCCTGATCCGGGGGGCATGTGGCCCCCTCGGATTCGTTTAAATTTTTTTAGGTGTTTTTGTTTTAAAGAAAAAAGATTATTTATATATAATTAGGTTAATGTATTAATTAGATAAATTGAAATGAAATTAATTAGGTTTTGAAAATTAATTGAAAAAATATTTTATGATTAATTAAATTATTTTGGATTTATTTAGATAAAAATTAAAATTAAAAAAATCATAAACAAAATAAGAAATAGTAGTACACTACTCATACACTTCGGAAACAAAATACAATACAAATACAGAATACGAAATACAACAGAAATACGGAAAGGAAATGCAGTCCTCTTACGGATTCGAAATTTAAACTACCACAATACTGATAAACTACTACAGACATATTGATATTACAAATGAAAACATGAGCACCTACAGATATCCTTGTGATTTAGCCCACTCCTTGAGTTCAGCAATTGTTTCTTTATCGAATTCGTCCTTGTTTTCCTTCTTCATTAAAGCAAATAGGACATCAAGTTTCTTGATGTTGAGTTCCCTTTGGAACTTCGCCTCAGCTTCGATGTGTTTCCTCTTTACCGGTTCTTCGTAACGCAAGTATTTTTCCTCTCTCACTTTTGCGCTATATTAAATTTGTTTCTCAGTTCTAACATATCAGGATCGAGTTGCGCCTGAAATGGTTGTTTCCCCTTCTTCTTTTTTAGCTTTTTAACACCTTCAGGACGAGGACATGGTTAGAGCACCATTTCATCTGTTGACGGTGTCGCATGACTCCCATCGTCATCAGTGCTTTTTCTTTTCCTGCTGCTCAAGCGCAACTGACTCCCATTTAGGGTACATGCGTAACATAAGCCACGCATGCATGTACTGAAATTTGGCCTTGTGTGTTCGTACGTAGATGGTGTGCGCATCATGGATGACATCGTCCTCGTTGTAACCACTTCTCTTCCTCCTAACCGCCTGGTCAAAGCAACTGATCCATTGGTTCACAGACGGCGATGTACGCCGCCATCGCCCATTCAATGATTCATCGTTATGCTCTACTGCACCTGGCTCGCTTGAGTCATTGAAGATCGCTCCACACGTCCCCAGAAGGACTTCATTTTTTGGTTTGTCCCAACCACAACATCGCCACTTACTGTAACATCCCCGAACAACGGAAAATTTAAACTTTTAACACTAAAGGAATCACAAGGATAAAACCATCAAGAGTGGGGGCATTACTGAAAGAAATACATAAATAAGTCTGGTGCACCATAATACAATACGAGTTTGTAAAAAGAGTGATTACATTACAACACGAAACACAAGGTACATGTAATCACGACAACCTAAAAGTAGGCAGACGACAGGATCCAGTCCCAACATGCAATCTCCCTCGGTCACCACCCGTCGGAACCTAACGCGGTCGTGAAAAAGATGCAACAACAATGCCTGAGTTTCCATAAGGAAACCCCGTATGACAAGCTCACCTATATGCCCTAACATACTAGTATAGCATGGCATGGAATACAAAGCAGTAAAACAACAACGCCACCAAGGGTCAAACCGGACATCCGTCCCGCGATCGTTTCCGCTGCCACACAGGCCCCGCGGTCTACAATCGCCACCGCTGCCACACAGGCCTCACGGTCCGCAACATCGCCGTCGCCACACAGGCCGCACGATCCACAAACACCGGTACCACACAGGCCACACGGTCCAACCTCACCGCCGCCACACAGGTCGCACGGTCCAAACATCGGGTCTCCGTAGAGACCTACCGTAGGCACATACGGTCTAACGGACAATACGCAACACATCCCCACACGCGACTACACGAGCCAAGGGATCGGTGAGGATACGTTCGCACTTCCGCGCAAGGTAGAAATCAGATCTGAACACATCGTGGTCCATTACCACCACACCAACGGAGTCGTCGCTCAGGTCGGTCCATCAATTGGCGCCACACAGACCGCACGGGATATCACTCGATAGTTGCCCAATCGAGCTACCTGCCGGAACACATCATCGGCAGTCCATCGCCGCAACCACACAGGCCACGCGCGATCCTCCCTGCCGCCACACAGACCGCACAGGGGCCCTACCGCCGCCACACAGGCCGCACGGCACGTGCAATAACTGCCATCAAGGCCAGTCGAACATATCCGCCACACGTGGCCAGACAATGGACAGATCCGAACCGAAGTCCGCAGGGTCAACGAGCTCCACGTGCAACACCAACTCCGGCTCCAACTGAGCAGGGTCGCAACCTCCGTCGCCGTCAATAGGCCGGTACCTCTGTGGACCTCCGTCGCCAAACCTGGCCGGTAGTCTCTGTGCCTCCGTAGCCATCGGCCGGTAGTCACTGCACCCGACAGCAGTTGCGTGTTGCTGAAGCAATGGGATCCGCAATCCCTCAGGCTGCTACTCTAACGCGAGTCAAACGATCCACCAGATATAGTCACGATCCATACATGGAAGTGACGCGTTCCGGACACCCACACTCTTCCACCCGGCGGTCCCTGGGCAGGCTCGCATAACGCGCCCACCGTCACCTCCCGGCTCACGCACAAGGCGAGGACACGGGTTTCCGTGGACAGAGTTGGCATCCTAAGTGGAACCAGGAATCCTGTCCTGTGCAAAACGGTCGACCGAAAGAGACACGGTCGACCGTTTTCCTCAAGGGAATTCGGTCAACCGAAGTGACAACCGGTCGACCGCTTCCACAAGGGAATCGGTCGACCGAAAGTGACAACTCGGTCGACCGTTTCCACAAGGGAATCGGTCGACCGAAGCGTCTGTCACGATCGAACTATTTGCGCAACACATAAATTCCAACGGTCTACCGAAGGTCTAAAACCGGTCGACCGAACGAGGTCAAAATCCGGAGTCTGGTCAACGCTCAAATCCAATCTATCGGTCGACCGACTCAGGGGTCTCGGTCGACCGAACACTTACAGGGTCAACCTAATATTCTCTATGTCATCAAACGGTCGACCGAAAACACTAGCATCCTACCGGTACACTCAAGTTCCGGTCGACCGAACGAGGGACGCGGTCGACCGAAACACGACAGATAGTGAAAAATACACTACGATCGGTCGACCGTCCAAGGGACCCGGTCGACCGACAGACGTCTTCAACCTCGCGCCAGCCGAGGTTTTGACGTCGAAACTCGTCGCCGGCGAGGCCTCCGACCTCGCGCGACCGACCCTAACCTCACCCAACGTGGGTGATCAACTAAGGCCTCTAATGCAAGAACTTGGCATACCTTCTTCGAAGATCGACAACGACGAATCCCGGAGTTCACACGACCACGCCTCCGACGATCACCACCTTGCACCTCTCCAGTCCGCACCAAGCCCGACACACTCACTTGCACGTCCTCCTTGCTCCACAACCCACACCACCGGAGCTCAAGACTTGGAGAGGAAGAGAGGTTTGAAGAAGAAGAAGAAGAAAAGAAAGAGAGGAAGGAACGTGAGAGAAAATGAGAAGAAAGGAGAGGGAGATGTGTTTTCTTCACCAACCAAGCCACCAACAGTAACCCCAACAACACCCTACTCCCCTCACATCAACTCAACACACCACAGCCGCACCCTACTCCAGTTGCACTGTTCACATCACTCCTCCACTAGTCTTCCTCCATTCCCATGCAAAGACCACCATTAAGCCTCCCTAACACAATTAAAACCTAAACAAGGTTAGGGATATTACACTTACAGTCATGTAAGCCGAGACGAGTCGTTGATCCTCTTGTGTAGACCACGATTTTTGCGACCTCATCGTCGCGGGTTTGCGTGTTCCTTCACGACTTGTAGTCTGAACGACATTTTTGTCATTCACATCAGGTGTAATACGGCTTGCATTTCCACTACTTTCGTCACTTAGGAGGCGAGTATACATACCCATTGGGAATTGGGTTTGGCCTTCTTCCTGAGTTGGCAGTTGGTATTAATTGTGCGGGTAGAACCCTAGGTGTGGGAAAAATGGTTTTGGTGTGACGGGTGGAATCCTGCAATGATCTCAGGTTTTTGACGACGTAATGGAAGGACGAGCTCCACCTGTGAAATTTGAGGTAAACGGATCTCGATATAATATGGGATATTATTTTACTGATGATATTTATCCAAACTAGGCATCATTCATTTTGTCCATCGTTCATTCACAAACACTGAATGACAGGTTATTTGTTGAACGACAAGAAGCAGTATGCAAAGATGTAGAATGTGCATTTGGAGTCTTGCAAGCGCGGTTCGCGATAGTGAAGAAGACATCTCTTGCATGGAGTAAGGTTGTACTTAACAAAATAATGACAGATTGCATTGTAATGCATAATATGATAGTGGAGGATGAACGTAATTCCTTCGGTAATTTTGGAGATTGGAACGAATTTGTTGAGGATCAACCTGGAAATTCCGTGAACAACGTTGTTCGGTATTCCACTGACCGTGTAGTGGATATTACCAGGTACTTGAGAATGATAGATCAATTGCGTGATCGCACCACACATTTGAACATTCAAGCCGATTTGATCGACAATATATGACAACACTTTGGATGAAATGTGTCTTGATGTATTTTAAGTTTAGTATTTAATGATGTATTTTTAGTTTTAGTTTTTAAATTTCCAGTTAATGTACTATGTAATGTGGTTTCCTAAATTTTAATAATATTTTTGTATTTATTAATTAAATGTTAATTAAACCCGAATGAATTGTTGATATTAAATCATTACGATAATGATTATTAATATATTTTGTTGATTGTTGAAAAAGGTTTAGAGAGAAGAATAAAAATAATGACGTGACAATAAATATAGTAGCGTGACTGAGTGGATTGGGTAATGATTAAGGATTTTGTAGGGAGGTTGGTTTGTGCTGACGTGACGGAGAGAGAAGCTGACGTGACTGAGAGAAACCAGGGCGTCCGAAAATTACCCGAACACTGTTAATGATGCTCTTACTTCTTAGACGCCTTTTTGTTTTGTTTGAAAGTTTCCTTCCTCTCAAACGTCACCACACTGTCTGCTCTTCTGCTCTTTGCTTCCATTTGCAAGAAAGGCTTCCAATAACCAAACACAAACACTTGTTGTGTTAGTTGACTCCTCTCAACAAGTAAATTAAGCCTAAAGACTTTTCTATCATATTCGAAGGAGAGAAGGAATCATTTTCCTTTAATTACTCCAACTCATGGAACATATGGTATTCAAATATTGTTAAACTGTTCCCATCTTAGACTTAGACTTAGACTTAAGACTTAGAGGAGGTGGTGACCAAAACGTTTCGACCGCCAAACATCATAATATATGTGACGGTACATGTGGTTGTAATGGATTAATGGTTAAATAACACTGCTATACCTCATCTTACTGTGATACTGTGATGTCTTTTCTGAAAATTCTTCCGTTTATGCTAAACAATTAGGCTCTAAGCCGTCACGTCCATTATTAATCTGGATAGTCTAAGCCATCGTAATATGAAATTCTTAAGATAGTCCGTCGTATTCATCTCGAACAAAACGCCAATTCTCGTTGTTCTGGTTTGCAACTTGATACTTCCGATACAATAATAACGAACATAAAATAACTGGTGCACAGCGTCACGCGTGACTTCACCAATACAATACAAATTAATCCATCGTTCCATACTAATATAATAACATAAAAAGAGGAAAATTTGTTGTGATTTAGCACAAACGATGCGAAAGCTTACATGTTCAACTCCTACAAGTATCAATTTAATCCAAACTGGCCTTCTTTTGTACGTCAAGGTGCGATTTCAAAAGAAATTCAACCATAGACTCTCATCGTACCTCGGTCTGAACGTCCATATATGATCAGGATTAATCTTACTCCATTCCAACTTACGATCAGCAGTGAACCGACCAAATTTAACTACAAGGTGGAGGCTGATTAAGATCGAACGGCAATGGCATCCGCCTTTGTCCCTCCACAGACACTCCCATCCCCACCTCCGGCGCCGGCGCTGGCGCCGGAGTACCGAACCTCACGGTCTGAAAAGACGCCGACGGTGTCGGAAACAAGTTGAGCTCGAACGACACCATGGGCGGCGTTGGCAGGGCGAAGTTGGTTTTGGCTTTCGACCCGCGTAAGAGCCTGGCGGCGGCATCGTAAGCCAGCGCTGCCTCCTCCGGCGAGTCGAAGGTCCCCAACCACACCCTCGTGCGCCTCCATGGGTCCCTTATCTCGGCGGCGTAGCGCCCCCACGGCCGCTTCCGGACGCCCCTGTAGTGCCCTTCTCCGATCGTCATGGCTTGGTGTAAATCCGACAGGATGGTTGTGGTTGTGTTGGTGTTGAGGGGATGAGTGGTGTAGGGATCTTTATATATGTGTTGGGATGGGGGAGGTTTGTGGAGTGTGATTAGATTATGGATTAGTTAATGAATGATTTTTTTGTTTGGATATTCATCTAAAATATCAAAATTAGTGTGCTACCCATATTTTTGAGTATATTGGCCTGATACTCATCCGTTAGTGTGAGACCACATCTGTTAGGTTATTGTAACGTTTTCTGTCATGAGCCCGTAACGAATGTGAGTCTCACACTAACTTATATGCATTAGACCAATTTTCAACCAAAGCATAGATACCAAGGTAATTTCTTCTTTTATATGGGTACTACCTAAGGGGAAATTATTATTTTAATTTCTCTCACCCTCTCTTCTCGAGATCATTGGAATTAGACGACTGAATTCTAGTCATTTTATTGTTTTTCACATCTCTAACACTCCTTGTCGTTCCAGTTTTTAGAGAACACCTCTCAACACTTTCAATTAAGCTCTAACTTCCCACACTCAAATCATAAACCTCACCACTGTGTTATCGATTCCAAATCATAACCAAGTGCTCAAGGTTAACAATTTGTTCTTAGACGAAGATAAAAAGATAAAAAGTCAATTGCTCCATATATAATTGAGTGTTAATCATAGTCGTCCTTTTCTTAGTGAGTGTTAATCATATATAATTGAGTTTTTTTCTTCGGTACCCATCAGAAATATAAAATTGCGTACATGCACATTAGTTAGTGTGGAGCACACATTCGTTAGATTCTTGTGATGGAAATCATTACGAGAGCCTAATGGATGTGGGGTTCACACTAATTATTATGCATGAATGCAATTTTCAAAGTAGGAGATTGATATCAGGCTAATATACATTGAAGAACGAGTATCAAATAAATTTCAATATTTTGAATAGATATCAAGCAACAAAAAAATGAATTTGTTGTTACGACACCTAACATCCCAACACACGTGGAATGTTTGAGTGGTTTTTATTTATTGTGGTTTTGAGTTTTGTAGGTGGAGTTGGAGATTATAGCCGCCGGATGGACTAATTGTTGGGATGATATTACAAAGGCCCTTTAAATAGTTCGGAATAGGATGTGAGCAATTCCAATCTTGGTTATGTCTTAAATCTGTTTTTTCATTTGTATTCTTTTTGTAGTTGCGGCTTTTTTTGGATCCAAATGGTTATTGCTATGCATATATTGTTGATAAAAGTTATACTAACTCGTACCGATCATTTAAAATACATATTTTACAAGAAAAAGTTCTAACAAAACACCATATGTGTTATATTTAGCCGTGGATCTTGGGTTGTTCCGTTATGGCTCTGAGTTATAACGTGAAATTTATTTGTTGCCTTAAGCCCTTAAGAAAATTTTTGTACACATGCACACCGAAGAGATGTTCCAGATAATTAAGTTTATGAGAACTACTAAACGTCGTCCCAAAACTATTTAAATCGCCCCTTGAAATTACCAAATTGCCCTTAACAATATATTTAATACTCATGTCGTCCCGTGTCTTTAAACAAAGTTTTTGACTCAGTTTTACTAACATTTCTAGTACCAACACCACAAAAATGTCTGGCGAAACACCTAGATCAGGCGAAGTAACGGAGACAGATATTTTTTCCGACTCGGGCGTCTGGCTAAGACGCCTGCACTATCGTGGAGGCGTCTGGCTAAGACGCCTCAACCATGGTGGAGGTAGCCAGACGCCTCCACGATGGTACAGACGTCTTAGCCAGACGTCCCGTTTTTTTTAATTTTTTTGTCAAATTAAAATTATACGGTGTGTTATCTCAAATTATTTGACGTTTCTTTGCAAGTTTTCGGTGGTAACCGATCAGATTACAATGAGTTTTTTTGCAAGTGATAAAGATTCAAAAAAAATCCAGATCCAACATTTTTTAAGTTCCAAAATCCCCTGGTGGTAAAACATCCTGACTTACAAATACCACCTCGACATGTCGTTCGAGGGTCTCGCTCACCGGTGAGCGAGCGGCATTCCACTTCGCCGGTGAGGTGGCAGGGGTGGCAAGGGGGCAGCGCCCCTTGGAAATTTTTTGGATTTTGAAATTTTTGGATCTGGAAATTTTTGAATTTTCAGTGTACCGAATGGGTATCGGTCATCCGAATATAGTAATTATTAACTTATTAATTAATTAATTTAACAATTATCTAAATTTATAATCAATTATCTTTTTAAAAAAATAAAAAATAATTTATTATTTTTGTAACATTTTGCCCCCTCGAACTTCAAAAACTCATTATTTAACACACATTCGACATTTTTTTCCTAATTGTTTTTGTTGTATCCCTAATACACTCCTAAACTTATATTTACGTGAAAGCTTGGATTGAAACGGAGGTCAGATATGGTTGGAATTTGGGTCGGATTGAGTGTCAATCTGACCTAAATTCCAACCATATCCGACATCCGTTTCGATCCAAAATTTCACGTAAATATAGTTTTAGGAGTGTATTAGGGATACAACAAAAAAATTAGGAAAATAAACGTCGAATGTGTGTTAAATAATGAGTTTTTGAAGTTCAAGGGGGCAAAGTGTTACAAAATTAAAGCTCAGGAGGTAACTGTTAACTTTGAAACTTTATAGGGAAAATGATACAAAGACATAGTTCAGGGGGGGTAAACTATAATTAACCCAATAATAAATTAAACACTTGAGTAGCAAATTGTGAATAGACACGCAGAGATGAGAAATGGGGCGTTATGTGGTGGGTCGGACCGAATTGACGCATCATGCATGGTCTACAATCCATCAATCAGAAAGACGAGAAGCCTAGACGAGACGAGAGTACTGACGTGAGACATTAATGGAAGTGGAAGTGGCAGCATATATATATATACACACAACACAAGCTAGCAAATATTGTATGTATGTATGTATCAGTGGCGTAGTCCACAGTCAAGTGCAAGACAGACTTTGCTTGTTTATTATGTTTGATTTGAATCGTATAGGGTTGGATGTACGTACGTCTGCAAGACAGTACAACTAGGACTTGGTACACATGCAGCAGATCAGAGCCGCTTACGTGACCGTGAGGAGAGGCGTCTGCAGGCAGGGGCTGCACTGCCGCACACCTGCAATTTACCCCATCAATGGCTTTTCTAGTTTTCTTCTTATTCTTTTTTTACCTTTTTATCTCGTCTATGAATATGATCTATCTGTCAATCTGCTCCGTTGCCTTCTAGTCCAGAATAAAATACGCCCATCAATCCATCATCTACCATGTTACTATTTACTGGTCAATTTTTTTGTTGGGTAAACGGTAAGGTTAATATTAGTTAGTAAGTTACACCCACGCCCATCTAATCCGCTGAGATATACACATAAATATATACACAAGTTAAGAACTTTATATATGCACCAGCCATTTCCAAGTTAAGGTACTCTGGCCTAACGGACCAAATGGTGCATTCCATTTCCTAGAGGTTAGAGTTGAGTATTTATTTTTTTATTAGTGGTATAGTTAATTTTCTAGATGTTGGAAAAGGTCCAATTGGATGAATCTCAGGTGTCCATTAAAGTAAAAAACCAAGATTTAGTATCACCCTGATATATTTCTTAATTCTTATGTCAGGACTCAAGAGTTATTAACTGAAGTGAGTTGGAAATCCACATTCTATCATAGATTTGGATATAAAAATATCAGTCAAAGATTTGTAATAAAGGTGAGATTGGTACAATGGTACTTGTATCTCACCACCCAATAAGCCATAAATGTCAAATAGGTGTGTTATATGACTACTGTTATCTTCTTCAACCTTTTGAAAATAAAATAAGTTGCAATTATGTAAGTCACAGGTCGAACTTTTTTTGATGGTAGTAGATATTTACCCAACTACAATTAGCTAGGCTACGAGCGTGAGCCTGTCATACGGTAGGGAAAGAAGAAGGAAAATGATTAATACGCGTGCTGACGTGCTCAGTCCAGTCAGCAACAACAGTCTAGTTATCAAAAGTCAAATGTCTTTTCCTTTCTAAAATTAATTGAATAATAAATTTATTTTGTATCACGTGCAACTTATACTCTCAATGCAACATTAGGTTTCTCATGCAACATTTTATTTTCGCACTGCAACTTTTGATTCCCTACGGAAAAACCCACAACATAAAATGGACAGACGAACACCTTATTCTGTCCAGAATAAGTTCTGTGATTGTCCATAATAAGTTGTATGACTGTCCAGAATAAGTTATGTTTGTTGTCCATAATAAGTTCAAAGTCTATCCAGAATAGGTTATGTGTCTGTCCAGAATAAGTTCAAAGTCTGTCCAAAATAGGTTGTGTGTCTTTCCATAATAAGTTCAAAGTCTGTCCAAAATAAGTTAAAGTTTGTTCATAATAAGTTCTATGTTTGTCCATAATAAGTTCAAAGTCTGTCCAGAATAAGTTCAAACTTTGTCCATAATAAATTCTGTGTTTGTCCAGAATAAGTTCAAAGTCTGTCCAGAATAAGTTCTGTGTGTGTCCATAATAAGTGCAAAGTCTGTCCAGAATAAGTTCAAAGTCTGTCCAGAATAAGTTCAAAGTTTGTCCAGAATAGATTGTGTGTCTGTCCATAATAAGTTCAAAGTTTGTCCAGAATAAGTTCAAAGTTTGTCCAGAATATGTTGTGTGTCTGTCCAGAATAGGTTGTGTGTTTGTCCATAATAAGTTCTGTGTGTTGTCCATAATAAGTTCAAAGTCTGTCCATAATAGGTTGTGTGTCTGTCCATAATAAGTTCAAAGTTTGTCCAGAATAAATTGTGTGTCTGTCCACAATAAGTTCAAAGTGTGTCTATAATAAGTTTTGTGTTTGTCCATAATAAGTTCATAGTCAGTCCAGAATAAGTTCAAAGTCTGTCCATAATAAGTTTTGTGTTTGTTCAGAATAAGTTCAAAGTCTATCCAAAATAAGTTCTGTGTGTGTCCATAATAAGTTCAAAGTTTGTCCATAATAAGTTTTGTGTGTGTCCATAATAAGTTCAAAATTTGTCCAAAATAAGTTGTGTGTCTGTCCAGAATAAGTTTTGTGTCTGTCTAGATTAAATTGTGTCTGTTCAGAAAAAATTGCATTGGGAAAAAGTTGCATAGGGAAACGAAATGTCGCATTGGGAATCGAAATGTTGTATCGGGAAAGTAAAAATTGCATGTGACACAAAATAAATATCCTACTTAATTAAGTTCAAAAAGTAAAAGACATTTGAATATTACTGACTGGACTGCTGACTGTACTGACCATGTCAGCGCGCGTCACGAACGCCCGCGTCCGTGTATAAGGACCCAAAGAAGAAATTCCTCATGTTGTCAGGACTTGCGGAGCACTAGCTCAAACTAAGTACAATGTGCAATGTGTTAGTATTGTTTTCAAACTTGATTAGTCATTCGTTCATTCTATTCCTAATAACATATCAATATGTAGTTTGTGGGACGCAAATATGTAATCTATACTAATAATTATATTTACCCCTACCACTTATGGAAAAACCTTGTTAGGTCTACTGCAATACTCCTCTTATTGGAAACTTTTAGAACTTTCTTTGGAATTAGAAGTAGCATATCGCATACCTGGCCGAAGACCGGTCGCTGTAACTACCCATTCAAGAGATGTAATATATGATTCCTAAAAAGATGGTCAAATTGGTTAAATTTTACTGAATTGTTATTCATCGTCGGAAAACTATTTAAATTGTACGTGCAAATTACCATTTTGTACTTCTCTCATTTCTACTCATATATCTCGACATTTCACTCTCCTACCACCCATCTCTTCATTTTCCTCTCATAATAATAAAAAATAATGTTTCGGATGTCAGGAAATGGGCTAACAGACACCCCGGTGTACTCGAATATGGTAAAATGTCCAACTTTTTTAATAAAAAAAATAAAAAATATTAGGGGGCGTCTGGCTTAGACGCCTTCCCCATGGGGGTGGCGTCTGGCTTAGACGCCATTATTTTTTAATAAAAAATTTAAAAATTATACGGTGTGTTATCTCAAATTATTTCAGGCTCTTTTCTAAGTTTTTTGGTATTAATATGGTGGATTACAGTGAGTTTTTTTGTAAGTCGGGATTACCAAATACCACATCAACATGTTGGATCTTGATATTGTTGGATCTGGAAAATTTTGAATCTTTATCACTTGCAAAAAACTCATTGTAATCCAACATGTTACCACCGAAATCTTGAAATGGAACCTCAAATAATTTGAGATAACACACCATATAAATTTAAGATTTTTAAAACTTTTTTGAACGGGCGTCGTTGCCTGACGCCCGATTTTTTCGCTGGGCTTAGTTCACCGAATCCAGGCGTTTCGTCAGACATTTTCGTGGTGCTGGTACTCTGAAAATGAGGAAAACGTAGGCATAATCCTTATTTTAAGAGACGATACGAAATGAGTATTAAATGAATTGTGAATGACAAAATGATAATTGTTGGGACGATTTAAGTAGTTTTCCAACGACAAATAGTAGTTTCCAAAATTTATTGGTCGTGTTTTGAAAATGTCCAATTGGTTGAATCTCAGGTGTCCATTAATGTAAAGAACCAAGATTTAGTAACCCAATATATTTCTTAATTCTTATATGTCAAGACTCATTAACTGAAATTAATCGACGGTGTCTAAAATTACCCATGCATGGTATTGCCCTAACATTCATATTATCACCGTCGTCGTCTAAATCAAATCAGCAGAAGCGAAAAACCTACATGAGGAGAGTTAAATCCTTAATTACATTAGAAGTATGGGGTTTCACACCATTCATAATTCCATTCATGTGTGTCTTATTGACCGTGGGTCGTTAGGTCACACTTAGACCATCCTTAACTAATGGTATTTTGGGGTCGGGTCGGGGGTCGACTTGACCCCAGGCCCATTAACAGGGGGTCGGCCCAGGTGGGACCCGACCTGGGTTCCGACATGGTTGGCCCAATTTTTTATTTTTTATTTTTAAATAAAGATTAAAAATTAGTTTTTTTATTTGTTAAATAATATTTAATTGATATGTTTATGTTTTTATATAATTAGAATTAATATCTGAAAATTAAAATAAACGAAAATAATTAATGAAAATTAGTAAAATAAATGTAAATAATTAATCAAAATTAGTAAAAATAAATGTAAGTAATTAAAGAAAATTAGTAAAAAAATGTAAGTAATTAAAGAAAATTAGTAAGATAATTGTAAATGTATATAATTAAAGAAAATTACCTAGCAAAATAGAACACGTGAATTTACTCAGGTTCACCCAAAAACGCATTAGTCACCCAAAAAATCGGTAGAGAATTACTAATAAATCTCAAAAACAAAAAGCTTTAGGGAGCGCTGCCCTATTGCCACCTCCGTCACCTCACCGGGAAGGTGGAACGCCGCTCATTCACTGGGGAGCAAGACCCCGACCGACCCGTTGGAGTGTCCATTATTAAATCTAATTTTTCGAAATTATTTGGCAATTAGCATAATTTAATTAGATTAAGTTACTGTAGAAATAAATTATTTAGTAGTTTGTGTATTTTTGTGATGGAATAGAAAATGAGGTAAAAAATGATGTGGATGAGAGAGAGAATTGAAAGTGGGGTTGGGGTTAAAGAGTGAAAAATGAGTTGGATTGGGTGGTGTGTGGTATAATATTTTTCAACGTGGTGGAGAAAGAAACTGAATTGGAAGTGAGATTTTGGGTTGGGGTTAATGGTGCTCTAATAGTATCCAAATCAGTATCTCAAGGATACGCAACCACAAATTAACCATAACTTGGAGAGCCCATTTTGTATGTTCATTGATGCTTATTATGTCATGGACCTAATTTGTTTTATGGGAGAATTTTCTCCACAGACGACAATATATATATACTTACAGTATTTCACATAACTTCATAAGGAAAATTAACATGAACAGAAGGGGGCACAAACTGAAATATAAAATAGAAAAGTGAGACGACACTACGAATATAGGATATTTTTGAAGGATAGTGATGTAAAAAATATATATATCTTAGCCAATGATTTCGTTTTCTGATAAAACTCTTAGCCAATGTTGACCGACCCTAGAGGGCATTATCACATACCGACAGTGAGGGTGTTAAGACGGGAGACATGACAACACTAAGTGGTACTCTCTTTTAATTCCCACATTTGAAGTTGGGCTAAACAATACATTAGCTTCTACTATTCAACATTATCTTAAGCACGAGCATGCTTTATGTTATCCAACCCCTTTCTTCTCTTTTCTTTCGGACCCGAGCTTTGGAGTGGATATTCCTAGGTTATGCTTCTGACCAAACAAAATATTCATAACCCCCCTTTGCCCTCATTGTTACCATTCATTAGCCTTCTCCCACACTCACCAGGTTGATGTGTGTTTCAACTACGAACTTGATGTTGGGACGGAATCGATTATTTTAGTGCCCGTCATAAACACACTTACCGCAAAATTATTGAAGGGTATTAGTTTTGTAAGAGTTGCATCTTAAATTTAGATTTGGCGTGTGTACTTGTCTGATAGGTGTTTCTGATTGTTTTATTAGCACGGGCAAAGTCATCATGACTCATGAGTCACGAGTAATGATCAGTAGAGAAAAATATTCTGCAGGAATTTTATTTTAGTAGTTCTCACTAAACCTGGTAACGGTTTCCGGCCCTGTCCGTCTACATGTGCCCGACGCGGCACGGCAAGTCAGGCCGGCCATGTCGTGCTGTAGCATAGTGCCTATATAGTCGTATTTTTTACCAAAATACTTATTCCTTCTTATATAAACTCATCACCTCTCTCATTTTACTCACACCAAATTCATATTCTTCTTCTAAATCTTCTCTATTTGGTCTCTAATTGTTCTGATTTTAGTAAAAACGGGTCGAGTTTAAACGAAAACGTGAAGCCTCATGCTACAAGCAGACTGTTGACCGTCGATTTTGTGACTCATCCGATCTTCATTTCCTACGCTTTTCTAACATTTTATAGTAGTTAATTTTAGTTCATCAATAATCATCATGACTTTCTTATTTATAGAAAAAAATACTTTTTGTTTGCATATTTACTAATTTAAATAGCTTTAACATATAATCATGAAGATAATAATAACTCTCCTCACCTTCCTGTTAATCCACCTAAATCGAATGGTAGAAGTACTAGAAAACAAATCTCCAATATGAGATGATTTTGAAAAATGACAAACTGTTAAGAGTAAACCAACTGCTAGGTGTATACACTATGGTAAAATATATTTGGATAAGCCAAGTGGAGGAATCGATCATCTAGCTAGACAAGCAATTTCATGTAAAGTTAAGAATAATACATCATCGGTAGTGGATTCACGCCAATCGGTTTTATACACAACTAGTGGAAGTTTAAATTTCAGGATATATTATCCAATTAAAGGTACAGAGATAATTATTGATTTCATAATTACAGATAAACTACTATTTAACAATTATGAATCTAAAGACCTTAAGGAAACAATTTCCTACCATAATCCGTCATTTAAACAATTTTCTATAAGAACACTTAAAAATGTCTTAATTGATAATTTCGGTAAATAAAAAAAATACGTGATTAGTTATTTTTCATCAACGAACAATAAGGTGACATTAACTAATGATGTTTAGACCGGTCCAAATAATTATCCTTAATGTTGTGTAATCGTTCATTATTTAGACGATTCATGGTGTTTAAATAAAAAAACATTTCTTTTTACCTATTTTGCATTCACATAATACCAAAGTTATATTTGATCATATTAAAGATGTCATGGTAGATCATAATCTTGAAAATAAGTTTGTGCAATTGCATTTGATAATGCTACTAATAACAGTTCAAAAATACAAATACTTATAAATTTTGTCATCCACCTGTAGTTTGTTTACTCTTTTACATATTAGATGTGTGTTGTCATACTTTGAACTTGGTACTACAAGATGAACTTAGCATAATTAAATCTTACTTAGAAAATGTTACGAGTGCAGTTGCCTATGTAGGTTTCAGTAGTACATTTAGATATCAGAAATTTAGAGATTTTTGTGTATATAATCATGTTAAACCTATGAAGTTTAAATTAGATGTCCACCATAGATTGAATTCTACGTATGAAGTATTAAAATATTGTTATCCTTATAATCTTGCAATTACAACCTTTTATAATAAAAACAAAATGAGTTTGAGTTAACCTCAATAGATTGAGATAATTGTAAAATTATGTTAGATTTTTTGAAACATTTTTTCTCATTCACTACTATATTAAGTGGATAATATTACCTCACATTTAACATATTTATTTATGAATTACTTCCAATTACTATAGTATTTGTGAAATATAGGTCAAATGCTGGTTTTGTTGAAATTTTAAATGTAATGGATACTATGTTTAATAAATATTGGAAACCTCATCCATTAAGTTTTTGTTTAACTTTTATTATATATCCTAGATTTAAAATAAGTGATTTACAAGTTTTCTTGGAAGATTGTTTTGCAAATATGAATTATGAAAATTTCCAAAAACATGTAGATAATTGTAAGTCTTTGTTAAACAAATATTTTGAAAAATATATGAAAGACTTTAATAAAAACTTTTGATGTTTTAGACTCGTAGCGAAAATACTCAAGTAGGTTTCCACTAGTCTCCTTGATGACGTGAAGAGACTTATTATGTTCTCTGTTATCAACTGTGGTGTCGGAATCTTCATTTAGCGCAGGTAATCGTGTCTTGACTGACAAGAGACAAAGTTTGTCCGGCAAGTCAATTAAGATGAGCAATATCTGGAGGATTGGATAGACATTACGAACAAAATGCAAAACATGAATCTTAACGACACCAGTAACGACTAAGGTGCACACGGGTCGGGTTGAACCCGAAACCGACCTGAACCAGACTGGTCAGGTCGGGTTGGGTTGAAAAAACTGAAACCCAAATTTCTCGGGTCGGGGTCGGGTTGACCCAACCCAATCGGAACCCGAAGACTTTTTAATAAATTTATTCTTGAATAATCTGAGCCGTCCATCTCCATTCCCTATAGGCCTCTTGTTCCTTAAGTCCTAACCTAAACACAGCCCATTTCTTCAAATCCCGCCCTCCCCAATTCGCTCCGTCGATCCCTCCTCATCGCAGCCACGAGACTTCCTCCCTGACACCTCCTCTGTTGCGTTGGATCCCGCAATCGCGGCGTTCGACGAAGGGACTTGGGGAGGGATCGACAACTCTCTTGCCATCTCGTTACTCATGATCCCCGACAGCTTCTCGAAGACCCATCGTCGCCGCCACTTGTTCTCACCAACATCTCCATCACCATCATCATCATCATCCAACTCCATTTCTGTGGTTTCCGTACCGTTACATCAAATCCCATCTGTTGTCCTCAAATCGAAGGAAGGAGAGAAGTCGTAGGTCTTGTGATTTATCCTACCAAAATCATTATCTTTTGGGGTTCGTTTGTGGTTTGTTGTTCTAATAACAATTGGGGGTTTTCTTCTTTTGTGGGTTGTGGACTTGTGGGTGTGGCTGTTAACAGCAATTCAGCAAAGTTAACTGTTGTTTTGTTTGGTTTTGGTATTTTTATCTATTCGAGAAGTGTTCATATTTGTCAAAATTATTGTCCTTTGTTGTTGTAAATAATCATCTCTTACTTGTTGGTGTTTGATGACACGAGGTATTACAATTGTGTCGTAGAGGTGGGTTACATCCTAATAGATTTTGCTATAAGAAAGTGTGGCAATAATTCTTTCATTTAAAATGAATTGAAAGTTTAGTGGAATGACTTTATTCTTGATGATCCTTAAGAATATTTATTAATTCTCTAATTTAGGATTATTTCCAAAGACAAACCTCAAATGGCGCATCTTTTTTCCTTCAGTTCCAATCAATCAATGTTGAAAAGGAATATTTGTGAAAATGTAATATCATTCTGTCGTTGGTCCATTTGTTGAAAATGTGTCCGACCCGACTTGAAAATTTCAGGTCAGGTTGAACCTGAATCAGTTCGAATTTGGGTTTGGGTTGAGATTTTTCCGAACCCGATTTTTTCGAGATGGGTCAGGTTCTAGCCCAAACCTGACCCAACCAGACTCATGTGCACCCCAAGTAGTGACGATGAAGTTTGAAAATAAATTAGCTAAACTGTTACGTTAAAAGATTAATTTTGAGTCAACAATAATTATTTCTTAGGTTTAGTTATCCTCTGGGTTTTTTTTAAATGTGTAACCAATTATGTATTTATATTGATTCTTGATTTGAGACAACAATAATTAATTAATAAATTAGTTACTTTGGAGAAAGGTAAATTGTGTTTGTGTTTGTGTTTGTTAATTCAATTATGATTGTAGACTTTTTTCAAAGTAATAAAAAACAATCGAAAAGTCAAAACCCGACCAGACATGGTAAAATAAATTGTGTTTTTGTTTGTTAATTCAATTGTCTCACCGTGCCCAGATCTAGTTCTCACCCGTTCTTCTTGTGTTTTTTGGTATATTTGCATTTCAATTTTTCATGTAAATGCTGCCCTTGCAAGTGTTGGATCGTGTGGGTTATGGGTCCACTAATCACTTTTGAGCTAATACCTAATTACCTACTTGATTAAGCAATCAAATGCGCAGCGGAATAAACAAACAAGTAGAGAAAGAAAGATAATGCAAACCACAAAAGACGCGTCGGTTTTTATAGAGGTTCGGCACCCCACCCGGGTCCTAGTCCTCTCTTGTAAGCTCCACTCGACTCCGCGAGCTCCGCCTACGTCTTCACTAACCACTCCCCGTTCTGGGCCGGGAGAGAACGCCTTTACACCACAAGCAACGCGAACAACCCTCGCTTGCTTGAATTCTTCCTCTCACAATCCGAGAGGGACACTTCGGGCTTTCACCGAAGTCCTTGCTTCTTTTGACAACACTTGTAACTGAGTGGGATTCACTCTCTAATTGAGCACACTTTGAGTAGGATGAGTATATGATCACTAAGTGTGGATTTAGGCTTGTGGAGTGAAATTGGGAGCTTTGAGGATTGAGAACTTCTCTCTAATGAAATGGATAAATGGAAGTTGGAGAGTTGTGTTAACAACAAGTCTTGATCCTCTATTTATAAGCTCCTAAAGATTTCTAGCCGTTTGGACAAGATTTGATTGGGTTTTGTGCAAGATACACAAGGCAGAAAATCGGGCTGCAAATCTGTCCAGAACTGGTCGACCGAAACTACTAAACCGGTCGACCGTTCACTTGATTTCAAGGAGAACGGTCGAACAAAAGAATATTCGGTCGGACAAACGAGCTAGAACTTAACTCTACTTAAGCGAATCGGTCGAACCAAAGTAAGGGGCGGTCGACCGTTCAGGGGATTCGGTTGAGATAAAGGTGCAACGGTCGAACGAAGAATGACTCGACCGATAGCAGGGAATTTTGTTTCTTGAAGAAATGTTCAACCGGTCGACCGAAACAAGGTCGTCGTTCGACCGGTTACCGAATGTATTTTGGGGTTAAGTTTGTTTTATACGAATACGACCGTTATAGGAATACGACAAGGAAAACGACCATATTAAAATCCGGGATCGGTCGACCGAAAAGGTATAACCGGTCGACCGGTAGAGTTCGGTAAAATCACTGTGGAGAGTCTGTTATAAACCGGTCGAACTGAGAAATGGTTCGGTCGACCGGTTTCACACAGGAATTCTGGATTTAGGTTTTAAGTGATTTCCGACTAAGGTTTGGGTGATCTAATGGAGTCCAAATGATATGAGATTTTGTGTGTGACTCCTACAGGGAACCTAGTGTGTAAGTGAAAGGTTTTTAACTCTTGTATGCTCAATTTACACAAGTTCCTAAGACTCAAAATAAATCAAGATTACATGTCTTCGATTTAGCTTTAATTACATGTCTTGACTTCATTTCCTTCTTTCTTGAGTCTTGATCACGTTAGCACAATACAATATATATGCAATGCAATATGTGTGCTACTCTACATCATCATAATTAAGATTAGGTTAATTAAATCATCAAAACATAGATTAAGGCCAAAAAGCCAACAGGAAGTTGTGACCTGAGAGCATAAATAGGAGTGTCCGGGCTATCCCGGGGTCCCTGCCCTCCTCTCTGTCACGTTAGCTTCTCTCGCAGCTACATCAGCTCACCAAACCCACCCAAAATATCGCATTGACCACGCCCGGGCTACCCCTTACTCTACACACCCTTTCCTCGACATCATTTCTTAATTTCACAATTTTAATTGTTCAACAACATTCAACAAATTACATTTTACATAATTCTAATTACTATATTTAATTACTTTAACTAAAAAATATTTAATAATTACTATTAAATCATGAAAATATTATTAAATATTAGGAAACTACGTCACATATTAGATAAATTGAAATCTGAAATATTACATTAAAAGTTAAAAAACAATACATATTACATAAACTTAATTTAATTTAAATATTACAATTATTATTCAAATAAGTTAGATACTAAAAAATATTATCCCACAATAATAAAAAATATTACCCCACATTAATCAAGAATACCCAATACATTATCAATTATATCTAATAACAAATCATTAATCCTCCACTGAAATAAAATAAAAATTTGAACCAATAGGCGGGGTGCAAGTGTCCTCCACCCGGGTGTCCGACCGGGACGCCCAACCACCGGGCAAACGTCCGGGTAGTCACCGTAGGCGCCCCCCGGCCCGTTAACGGGTGATCGCTCGAGCACCGAGGTGGCCACCCCCGTTAACTATGCTCTGAGAGGGGATTTTGTTGAGGAAGTCGCTGGAAATAATTTTATTCGCATCCTAGGCTTATGAATTTTGAACTAGCTCCAAACGCGAGACTAACAGTTACATTACGTTGGTCAAATTAGTTGGACAATGTTAGAGGGAAAACGATTAGTGGACGCTAGCGTTCGGGACGCGCGCTTATGTGGTCAGCCCAGTCAGCAGACGCGTTTGAGTTGGCAGTCTCCACAGAAAAAGTTTATTTTTTATTTTATTCCTCGTTTCGTACAAATGTCTACATCCCTCCATCCCTCATTAATGCGTCTCAAATCACTCATTTTCCATGAACATTTTGGCTCTCCTACACAGCACAGGAAACTTGTTATAAATCTCAACATGCGTCTTCCTTTTTCTTCCTTTCTCTTCTGTGGTCCTACCTCTGTGCTTTGATGGAAATCGTTCATGTGTCTTTCCAAGTGGAGCAGCCGACAAACGTTCCTAAGGAGGGGATGTTTTTCCCCTCTTTCGAAGAAGCCCAAACATTTTACGTTGCTTATGCCGATTCTTGTGGTTTTTGTGTTAAGAAAAGGCATCACACCCGTTTGTTTGCTACCTCTGGGTCAGGTGTTAATGTGCTGGAACGAGATGCAATGGTGTCAAAGCTTCCGAGGATTTTGGCGTGATGTTCTACTGTTAAAAGTTCAATCAGAAAGTTCTATGCTTTTGCGTATAATTCCACATATACAACAAACAAGACCAAAGTCATCCTTAAGAATGTAGGAATGATCACATTCTTCTTCATTTTCTTCATGTACAGCAGTTGTATGTCTGTTTGGAATAAGAAGTCAGTCTGTTCGGAATATGTTGTGTGTCTGTTCGGAATAAGAAGTCTGTCTGTTCGGATTAAGTGGTGTGTATGTTCGGAATACTTTCTGTTCCATTTCTGCACAAATTTTCAACATAATCTGGACAAACATTTTACATAAACTGGACAAACTTTTTACATAAACAAGACAAGTTTTCTACATAAACAAGACAATCTTTCTACATAAATAATACAAACTTTCTGTTCCGTTTCTGGACACACTTTCTATGCTTTTGCGTGTAATTCCACATATACAACAAACAAGACCAAAGTCATCCTTAAAAATGTAGGAATGATCACATTCTTCTTCATTTTCTTCATGTATAACAGTTGTATGTCAGTTCGGAATAAGAAGTCTATCTGTTCGGAATATGTTGTGTGTCTGTTCGGATTAAGTTGTGCGTCTGTTCGGAATAAGAAGTCTGTCTGTTCGGAATATGTTGTGTGTCTGTTCGGAATAAGAAGTCTGTCTGTTCGGAATAAGAAGTCTTTCTGTTCGGAATAAGAAGTCTGTCTGTTTGGATTAAGTTGTGCGTCTGTTCGGAATAAGAAGTCTGTCTGTTCGGAATATGTTGTGTGTCTGTTCGGATTAAGTTGTGCGTCTGTTCGGAATAAGAAGTCTGTCTGTTCGGAATATGTTGTTTGTCTGTTCGGAATATGTTGTGTGTCTGTTCGGAATAAGAAGTCTGTCTGTTCGGAATAAGAAGTCTTTCTGTTCGGAATAAGAAGTCTGTCTGTTCGGAATAAGTAGTCTGTCTGTTCGGAATATGTTGTGTGTCTGTTCGGATTATGTTGTGTGTCTGTTCGGATTAAGTTATGTGTCTGTTCGGATTAAGTTGTGTGTCTGTTCGGAATATGTTGTGTGTCTGTTCGGATTAAGTTGTGTGTCTGTTCGGAATAAGAAGTCTGTCTGTTCGGATTAAGTTGTGCGTCTGTTCGGAATAAAAAGATTGTCTGTTCGGAATATGTTGTGTGTCTGTTTGGATTAAGTTGATCCAACATAAAAGTTAAAAATAATATTTTATTATGATAAGTCTGGACTCTGCACGAATAAAGGGTCTGCACGCTGTCCTAGGGTCTGCACGCTGTCCTAGGGTCTGCACTATCTGTGTATTGGGAAAAGAATCGTTCAACCTAAAGAACCGGCGTTTTTAAGAAGACCAAAGCACGTGAAGAGAAATTTTGCTGACTGGACGCTGACTCAACACGTCCACGTAAGGCGCGTCCGTGACGCCCGCGTCCGTGTATAAGGACTCATGTTAGAGTGACCCATGATGGGAAATGGTGGATTTCGTTGGTCCTACAAAGATTTTGTACAGTGAAACTTGTAGTTTTAATCATGTCAATGACACTTTTGTAAGTAAACCGCAGCTTGTTACTTTTAATTATCTCTTAAATCTTCCTTTTCAAAATTAATTAGTCCCGAACATCTCTTCAAAGTTCAAAATTTCAATTTGCAACAAAGGCTCCTTTCCCTTTACCCTTCGAAAGTTTATTCTACGTTTCAGTTGGTTTTAATGGTCGTTTTCATGATCGATGCCAGATATTATAGTAACAAAAAGCAATTCCTCGGAACATCCTTTCATCTATTTGTTTCCGTCATGGACCACTACATGTTCGTGAAGATAAACTTTATCAAACAAAGTGATTAGTGTTCTTATATTTCATGACAGCATCAAAAAGTGAAGCATTACGGGGGGGCGGGGGGTGGGTGGGTGGGGGAGAAAAATATACACCGTAATGTAATGCTGATCCCGACATTACACTAAGGCCGGAAAGCTTTCCATATTAAATCACGAACGAAAAGGAATTGCAATCATGTTGAGTATATACGACATATGCTTCACATATTCTCGTCGTCATTTATGATTGGATTTGGGAACAACTTCTCATGAATAATCGGCCTGCCTGTGATTATTAATTAGTTTCTTCTGCCTGTCAACTCAAGTGCGGTGGATAAATCTTTATAGATGATTAGGGGGCTAAGACAATCAGGCTAAAAGTTGATTGTATGATTAGCTCAGGTATAACATGTTTATAAACTATAAGAGCTAAAAAGCAGAATTTGCTAGTTTCCCGTAGGTGTAAATTATTTTGTTTGAGAGGGCACGTAAAACTAATAAGCCAAAGAAATTTTGTAATTTACATAACAATGAACTATTAAATTTAATTTATGTGCCTATGATGTAAATATTGGATATGATTTTTTTTTTCAAAATAATCATAAAAAAGAAATTGGAAAAAATATAAAACTCAGAAACTTATTTGGCAAAATATGAGGTAAATAAACGACACATCTGATACCGTTTTCATTAGATCTGTTTAATGAAAATGATATATGTGTTGCCGTATTCATCATACCCATTTAATGAAACAGAAAATAGTATCCGAGATATACCGTTTTTACCTAGGACAAAAAATGATCACTAGTCACCCCTCTTCATTCAACCTCCAAATCAATCCCCAACCCTCCCTCTCTCCGATGAAAATCAAACTTTACATTGGTTTTCAATTTGGTTTTGATTTTTTGATTTTGATACGAAATGGAATGCATGTGTGTGTATATATATATATGATTGTTATTTTGATGTATAATATGTAGATTTTGTACACTCAAAGTAATGAGCTCTGATATCATATTTATACTAGTTCTTTTCGATGAGATTGTTAAATTCATAGAATACACAATATGAAGGTGGTTACAGACGGAGAATGAATGTGACTCCTTGAATGAGATATGATTTTTGTGTGACAAACTTGTCGAGTTTGTGGTTTTCCAAAAGAAGCTTTTAATCTGACGTTAACATTCAAGTGACCACCATATGAAAAGTACAACTAAACTGCTGTATTTGATGATTAGGGCACGAAAATGATGTTATCTACATTTGATAGCACGAAGACTATTGTACCAAAACATTGTCATCCTATAAAGACAAGTCAGTTGATTGACGATTCTAAAGTGATGTCACTGACATGTTGCCAATATAAAAAAGTAGATACATCGTCCGCAGTTCCCTCACTCTGTCTTTGAGTCATCTCATCACACACCAATGGATATTAGTGATTATGAATCAGACATAGTTTGGTTACAATTTTTGGACAGAAGAGTTGAAGATGCATACAATGATAAGACAGATTGTGGTGAAACATATTGTCTGATGGATGATCAGAAGATTAGCATTGTTGATATAGATCCAACATTGTTTCTGAAGGGAATGTGTTCTAAAAGTTTTACTTTTAAATGTTAATTATTATGAATTGAATGAGAAATCATTTTGTTCCTTGTCTATGTTATTCGTCTTTTAGAAGTGTTAAGGAAGAGACTCTTGATCCTTAACCGTAGAGCTCTAAAAGATAATGGTTTACATAAAACAAAAGATATTCACAATCATGGTAATTAACATGAGACATTAATTACCGAGTTAAGATTGTCGTGTTGGTCATAGATCATTGTAGCTCTACAAGTAAGTGACAACACGGGTACACAAAATAGGAAAATACTACTTTTGTATACTGAATGGACCTAATAAGTAAAACATTATAGAATTGTGTTTTCTGTGTCATTTATGTTTTACTGTGTCCTTGGTCCTTTGATATGAGACTTATATCTGATCACTTAAGAAATGCTTGATTAGACTAGTGTCTTGAGCTATCGATAAGTGTAGTGTAAAGGCATTGGTTGGTTAAGTATGACTTTTGTTGGAGAAGATAGATAGTCAAAAGATTGTCATTGCCCATCTTAATTGAGTAATGATATTAGTGGGCCCCTTGATAAAGCAAAGTTATAATGTGCACAATGTGATTTGAGTTAAGTCACATATTTATAACTAGCTTAAAGAAATCAAGAAATGAATATTAATACAAAGATGACACAATACTACTTTGTGTGTATTCTTAATATCATGAGGCAATGGACGAACACAAGTGGTGCACTCCAACACTAAATGGATCTGGTTTTGGTTCGAGTGGAATTAAGACATCTAACTAATTGGGAGCTATAATGTGTAGCTAGATACCGCTTATAGCTTGTGATATTAAGCTCTTAATATCACTGCCAACTTAGTTTAGATCCTCCCATAGGTCACACCACAAAATTGGGAAATAAGAAATGGGGATTTTGAGTTCATAAGTTGTGTCGGGTTTCATGTAGAAAATATGACACATGTGGTGAACAAGCAAAATCAAAATTATGTTGTGATTAATTACATAATTAGAATCTAAATTAAATTCATATGTGATGTAAATATTATTGGGTGTAATGATTTATCATTACATAGGATAATATGTTACATAAGTTGTGAACTTACTACTAATCCCGAAATGTCAAATTTTGTAGGGGTTAAACCGAAATTTGACCAGTCTGCAGTATTGTGCAAAAACGGTCGACCGCTAAACGATAAATGGTCGACCGAATGTTGCACGGTCGACCGAAATGTTGCACGGTTGACCGGATGTGTCTTGATCATAACGGGAATTTCGTCTGTTCATTTTCGATCGACCGAAGTATATCGGTCGGTCGACTGAACATTGCGATGAAATATTTTTTGTTACGAACGGTCGACCAAGTTATGAACGGTCGACCGAAACTTTGTCTAAACGGTCGACCGAACCTCCAAACTGTCAACCGATCGAGACGGTTTCTGCAGAATTAATTTAAGAATTAATTAGATCATGCATGGAATTGGTCCATAACTGATTTAATTCGTGGCTGAGATTATTTGTTAGCAAATAATGGATGGTTAGATGGAAGTACATGAAATCATGGGCAAGAGGTTGCACATGAATAGGTAATTTGGAGAGAACTTATAAATACAAGTTTATCTCATTACCTAATGGAATTAATTCATTATCTTCTTGTGCAAAAAAATCTCTCTGCATAATTCTCCACGAATTTCCCTTAATTCTTGAGTTTAGTTTTAGTTTTCAGAGATCTTCTTCTCAAGGGAACTAAAGAGGGGTTAGTAGTTAGATTCTAAACCCTATTGGAGATTGAGAGGCTAGCTCTTCTCTCTCCGATCTTGTTTAGAGTTTGGTGAATACTCGGGGGCATCCGGCACAGCGACAAGCATCCTCAACGTCTTCGGATCATTAAGAAGTTTTAGAGAACTTCTAGGTATGAAATTTGGAGCCCATGTTTATTTTAATAAAGTTTTGAAACTAGTTATTAAAATAAACCGATGCATGCATGAAACAAATCATAGAAAATTGTAATTGATCCTTATTGTGCCTAAAAAATTCGAAAAATATATATGTGCAACTAAACTAGAAATCCTACAGTTTCCAGAGCTACACAACATGTTTCGTTATATGACAGACACAATCACTTGAGAACATGATGTGAGCATATATGAAGCCATCATTAGTAATGAATTGCTGCCATTGCCAGTAATCTTAACTTTGAGGTACTTGCCAGACATAGATCCTTACGAGAATTAGATTCAAGATTCAGTAATTGAGAATGTCGATAGTCAAATTGGTGCACACAATAACACATGAGAACTTTGAAGATGGACATATTTATTTGTTGCATAGAACTTTCACCACAAAAGAAGATTTGGTGAATCATTTGAAGGAATGATATTTGCGAAAAAAACGTCCAATTCAAAGTTTTAGTGTATGGGAAAAAAGTTATCTATAGCTTGTTGTCTTAAGACAAGTTGCGATTGGAGGATACATACCTGCTATAATGAAAGTAAAGAATGTTTTCAAATGAACATGTACAAGTCTGAACACAATTGTAATAACGAGGACATTTTGCATGATCATGTGCAATGTGATGCCGAATTAATTTCCAACATGATTCTTCCCACTATTCAAACAAACAACTCTATCACTCCTGCAAATATTAAAATGCTGCTGAAGACTCATTACATCATAGAAATCAAGTATGATAAAACTTGGTACATCCAAAAGAAAGCACTAGAAAAGTATATGGAGTGGATAAGACATCTTATCATAATTTAAGACGCTTTACGACTAATAGTTGCACTACCAACCTGGGCACAATAGTCGAGATTCAAATGAAAAGGTTAAACAAAAACATTTAGCAGTTTCAACAAATTTTCTGGTCTTTTGCGACATCCATTGAATGTTTCAAGATACTCTTCTAGTCGCCATTGGTACAGACACAAACTCCAATTTGTTTTCTTTGACATTTGTGGTGGTTGAAAACGAATTAGAAGCTCATGGTAGTGGTTCTTAAGTCTTTTGCTATCAGAGTTTGCACACGAGATGAATTTTGTATAATCAGTGACCAATTTCTGGGCCTTACAAATATCATGAAGACTTTGTTTCCCACATAATGAGGTCACGTTCACAGATTTGGTTTGAGAAACATGAGTGCAAATATGGCAAGATATGCTCAGTGCAAGAATCAGGAATTGCAAAATAAATTTTGGAATGCTGGTGCCGCTTTAGATAAAAAAACATTCGAAGGATATCAAGGTTAATCGTCCTAATGGTATAATGACAACAAACTTGGTAGAAAACTTGAACAATGCGATAAAGCATATACGTCGCTTACCACTTTGCCCTATGTTCATGATGATTTACTTGCGACTGAATAAATATTTTGTGAGTAGAAGAGATTAACGGGAGACTATGATATTGGCCTATCCTAAACAGTTCAATGATGAACTCACAAGCCAACAACACTTGGTTGCACAACTTTTTCTGACAAGGCCTTGTCATAATATATGTAGTGTAGAAAGCAACCAATCCTGAAACTATCAAGTTATATTGACGGAGACATGCCCAACATGCTCGTGCGGGTTCATAGATGCACATACCACATTCCTTGCAAACATGTGCTGGCCGTCTACAGTAACCCCCACGTGAATATTCATACTTCGCAAATCATCTCCGAATTCTTGACTATCGAAGCTTACAACATAGCATATGAACTGGGTTTTTTTCTAATACTAGACGAAAGATTTTGACCTTTCGAAGGATTGATTCAACTAATAAGGCCTTATGTATTAAGCTTACGTGGACGACCGAGAACAAAAAGAATAAGAAACAACATGGACTAAGAAAATGATTGAACAATACGATTCAAGTGATGTTGTATGTTAGGCCACAACAAGAAGACATGTAAGGAGGTCATTAGTAACTTCCTTTCATATTGTTTAAGATGTAGTTGTACCCTTTCAAACAGTCAATTAGTTTGTTATGTTTGTACTATGTAATGTGTTTGAACGTGTACTTCTTTTAGTCAATGAATCGTAGAGTTTCAAATGACCAATTATTTAATCATGATGACTTATTTGATGAATTGTTGAGGTTGAAAGTAAATTGGAAGGCAAAGAAAAATATAGACTTCTGGTCGTCTGTCCAGAAAAAAAATGACAACAACAATGTCGTTTTATGTATAATAAAAATGACACTGCAAATTCCATATCCATTAAAGAAAAACGACATCTACAGTGTCATTTTTATTATACAATGATGAGATTGATGTTTCCGTTTTAGCAGAAGACAATCCCAATTCATTTTGTTTTCCTCCCAATCTATTGGATTTTAAACCCAAGTCTTCTACACCTGGGGGATAAAATTTATACAATTGTGTCACACAATATCAACAAGCATGCAAAAAAAATTAAAAATTTGTTCCAAACACCTACTTAACATTAATTCAACCAACTAGTAATATGAAAACCAATTTTTTTCCAAACAACTACCTAACATTAGAATATCATTAAAACTTAGGTGGGGAAAATACTTTGGTTGGTCATTTTGTTCACCCACCCCGTTGTTGAACCTTCGAGGGCTGACGATGCATTTCGTCTTCCCACTGTCTTCCCGTTCACCAATCTCATCGTCACATCTTTCGGCTTGAGTGAATTGAAATGCATAACCTTCACCTTGGAAAAATATTGTCTCGTGCGCCACTTGAGTCACAATTCCTCCATCAAAAGTAGACACCCCCGTGTACTTCTACAAGTATTTAACAACATGAGTATATGAAATAGAAGATGTTTCTTTCATAGACCTAGCAAATGAAACATTATGAAATTGTGTTTGTGTCATCAATGTTTGATTATGTCTTTGAATCCTAAGATATGAGACCTATATCTTTTCACATAAGAAGTGTATAATTTGATTATTATCTAAAGTTATTATTGAGCATAGTGATAAACATATTAGTTGATTATACAGGACTTGTGCAGGAAAAGATGATATGTCAAAAGATTATCATTGCCCCTCTTGACTTAAGTGATGATTTTATCGGGTCCCTTGATAAAGCAAAGTTATAATGTGCACAATGTAACTTATGTATAGTTACATATTTATAATTTTCTTAGGAGATCAAGAAATGAATATATAATGCAAAGATGACACATTTCTACTTTGTATAATATTCTTATATCATGAAGCAAGGGATAAACACAAGTGAAATTACTTATTTCACTAAGTAGATCGTGTTAAGTTCAAGTGAGCAAAATATTTTTGTTATTTGGGTAACTATAATGTGTAGCTAGATACCGCTTCTAGTTTACGATATAAAGTGTTTTATATCATTGTCAACATAACTTAGATTGTCATATATGTCACACCATAAAACTAGAAAACAAGAAAAATAAATTTTTTGCATTTTATATGATGTATTGAATGAAATGCATGTGGTAAATAACAAAATTAACATGTCGTGATTACGACATGATTAAAATCAAATAATTTTGTATGAGATATATATATTATGCGGTATCATATTTGACATTATATATGATAATATACTGCATACGATAATGTGATTTGGAACATTATAACATATGAATTTGCAAAAACCCAAAAGTCAAATTTCGTTGGATATTAATCCAAAATTTGGAAAAGGAAAAAATGGTCGAACATTTTTCCCAAAACGGTCGACCAGTTAAACAGTAATTTCTGGGTTTTGAAAACAGTTGACCGGTTGGATGTGCAGTTTGACCGAAAATAATGGGGACTTTTCCTGTAGCAAAATGGTCGACCGATGTGGCATTCCGTTCGACCAAAACTATCAGGAACTTTTCTAGATAACCAAACGTTCGACCGGTTGGCCGATTTTGCCTGAATTAATAAGAGATATTTTATGATCATGGGCTGGATTTGTTCCAACTTGGTCAAAGTAAGTTATGAGATGATTATGTGTCCAAATATGATTGGTTTAGATGAGCAATTAATTAGGAATCATGTGTAAGTGTGTTGCACATGATATGGATTTGAGGATGCCTTATAAATAGGTTTCTACCCCTAATTTGTTAAGAGAATGCAATATTCTGATCTCTCCATATTTTATCCACATAATCCATCTAAAAATTCCTTTATTAATTGAGTGCTTGAGAGATAATTCTAACCTTCTTAGAGAGATTATTAGCGTAATTCTAACCTTGTATTAGAGATTGATTGCCCAGCTTTGATCTTTGTAATCTTCTTTAGAGTTCGGTGAACACTTAGAGGTGATTCGGAGACAATCTGACGTGCGACCCGACTTTTGATTGGTAAAATGGATTCCATAATCCCCTAGATATGATCCAATCTATGTATTTCAATATTAATTAATATATTATATATTTTGAATACAATTAGGAATTTTTGTACATGAAATTGTGGAAAAATATGAAAACCGATCCTAATTGCTTATAAAATCTTAAAAATATATACACAAGCATGTTGTACGAAATCCAACACTAGTGTACTGCAACACTTCCTCATCTCTATCCTCGATGCGGTAATTATTTTGCAACCATTGCAACATCACGTATCCCCCATTCATAGTAGTCATCACCTGCTCTTCGTCAACACCCAACAAGTTCATGCAAACCTCAACCAATCATGATTAAGGTGGCGCAAACAGCTAGGTCGTTAATGGGAAAACTAGTAAAAATACTGACCTTTTGCAATGTGATCGGCATCTCCCTATGTCTGAAATGGAATGTGTGAGTCTTCGGCCTCCACCTCTCAACAACACAGATCAAACTTCAATCAAGTTGCAATCGGGGGAAACGAGAAACTATATCAAATTGAGCAACCTTCAGCAACCCCCGTGCTCCATCATCCTGCACCGTCAATGTGTTGAACTAAATACCATGCTCGATACACCTATGATCAGACAATTGTTCTTAAAAAATGTTAATTAGTTAAGGTCTAATATAAAACAATACACATCAGTTTTAATTTGCTAATTAAAGCACCGTGAATGTAACATCCCGAAACAGCAGAAAATTTTGAAATTTAACAATAAAAGAGATCTCAAGATAATACACGTCAAGCGGGAATGTTACTCAATAAATAACCAGTCGGTGCACCAAATACAACAGAGTTTGTCAAAAATACATGATTACATCAATACAACGAAATGAATACAAGTAATCAGGACGACCTCGAATAGGTTCCTGACCTCAAAATGTGTGTGTCCGCTGTCACTACCCCCACAGAACCTACTGCGGCCCTGAAACACGAATTAAAAAACAATGCCTGAGTTTCACATTAGGAAACTCCTTATTCTAAGCTCACCTATATGCATGCAACTGTACGGTAATGAACCTATCATACTAGTAACATGTCATGTCATCATCAACAATGCAACAAAATCCCTCCAAGGGTAAAACAAGACCTCAGTCCTACAGTAACAACAAATACCCTCTAAGGGTCAACGAGGACATCATTTCTACAAACAGCATCGGGTCTCCCTCGGAGACATACCATAGGCACATACGGTCTAACGGACAGTACGCGACGTACTCACACACGCGACTACTCGAGCCAAGGGATCGAGAGAAGCGTCCGCACCTCTGCGCCAAACGAAACCACGTGGTCTACACCACCCCCAACGGAGTCATAGTCTGGTCGGTCCAACAATCCTTCAATAGGTTCCCAACCGAGTAATCATTGCCGGAAAAAAATCAACGACATCGCCGACACAACCTCGGCGGTACAACATACGTCCGGTACAATATCGGACGACACAACAAGCCGGAACATCGTCGGCAACACCATCGTTGGCACAAACCTCGGCAACATCGCCGTCACAACATCGACGGTACAACATACGTCCGACACAACATTGGACGGGTCCGGACCGTAATATTCAGGGTCATCATGATCCAAGAGCCAAACATCAACATGCATTGGGATCCGCGATTCCTGAGGTCTACTACTCTACAAAGAGTCAAAACAACAAAACATCATGTCACAGTCTATCAACAGAGGTGGCTCGTCCCAAGTACCTACACACTTCCACTGGTTGGGCTTGGGCAGGCGCGATCACGCACCCACTGTCACCTCCTGGCTCACGCACTTGGTGAGGACACAAGTTTCGGTGAACAGATTTGGCACTACACAGGGACTAGAATTGGGTTATGCGCACATACGTCGACCGGAAGAGGCAATCCGATCAACCGTTCTCATTGGGTTCGGTCAACCGAAAGTCTGTAACGGTCGAACTCTCTGTGTATCACCTAATTCCCAACGGTCGGACCGAAGTCTAAATCCAGTCGACCGAACGTGGTCAAATCCCGGAGTCAGGTAAAAAACAATACAAGTCCAACGCTCGACCGACTCAGGTCTCGATCAATCGGAAATTACCAGGGGCAACCTAGCAGTTCTAGTCATCTATCGGTTGAACAAGATACATAAGTTCAATTAAGTTTCGGTCGGACCAAAGGTTAGGAACGGTCAACTGTTTGGATTGTCAACGTCTGGTCCGAGCGAAACACGAAGCAACGGTCCAACAACTCAGTGGTCCGATCTAACCAAAAACTTCCAGGCAATCCTCCGACCCGTCAGCACAAGCACGACCGGTGTTGGTTAAAGTTGGACAAAATGCACTAAGCCGGTCGACCGTAATTAAGCATCGGTTGATCGTTGGTCGACAACAACTTTGCGCCAGCCAAGGATTTTACGCCGTTCTCACTGCCGATGTGGTCCCTGACCTCTCGCGACCGACCACCACTCCACCCCAACGTGGGTAAGCAACAAAACATGCTATAGAACTGACATATCTCAAATGCAAGATGGAGCACGCCGGAGTTCCGCTCGACGTCACCACACGACTGCAACCTCCGAACGCCCGATCCGCTCACCTTACATCGCGCCTTGCTCGCCTCACGTCGACGCCGTCTCCACCAGCTCTGGATCTCTGGGAAAAAGGAAGAAGAAAGTGAGAGAGAGATGGAGTGGAAGGTTGGAATGAAAATGGTGTTGGTTTTCTTCAAATAAAACCAAAACCAAGGTCAAACAGTAACCAACCACCCTACCCAGCAACCACCATTGTTCTCTCCATTTCCCAAGCAAAACCCCCACTAAACAAGGGATTAGCCCTAATTAAAGTTAGGGTCATAACAGTGAGCCTCATGTTACCCACACATTTTGCAACTGTAAAAAAGGATAACATCAATAATCGAATTTCATATATTATTACTTCTTATTACATTTACACATTGTCATATCTAATAAAGGGAGTCAAATAAGCAATTCAAGTCCAACAATCAATTGATTATCAATAATCAATCAAGAAAAATGTTGACAAAAGTAAAGGGAATATATTTTGCTTCATATATTCGCTAATCAAATCAAGCACTACATCGTCACATGATTCACTAAATCATTCGAAACAACTGAATTCGAATCCAAGTCAATTTCAAGTCGATCTAAATCATTCTTAAACAACCCAAACGAATAATCGAATTAATCCTCAACTAACTCAAACCAATTCAAAATAATCCAAATCATTATCATTCACCACAAATCAATTTCAAACAACTATTAAACAATCTAAACCAATCAAGCAAAATGTTAACAAAAATAAGGGTTAATGTGCCTAACAATTACTTAAGCATGTGAATGCGGCATCGGGAGGTCAAAAATCGCCGGAGAGGGGGAGGAGCAAATGGGGGCAGCGGTTATGGGGAAGAAGAGGTGGGGAAGAGGGGGCCGGCAACCCTTTTCTCGCCCAACGTAAAAACGGCAACTTTGATACTATTTTTGTGTAATGAAAATGGTATCCACATGACATTTTCATTAAAGATGTAAACTAAAAACAACACCACATGTGTCTTTTTTGCATCATATTTTGACCAATAAGTTTCCCAACTTATACTCTTCTAAAAAAATTTATGATTATTTTGACAAAAAATCCTATTGAATATGAAAGTTGCAAACTTACTGAAGGAATATTGGCTCAAGCCATGCCCAACGTCTAAAGTAATATAGAGGTGGACTGGAATGTATGCGAGAGAAAGTTCTATGTTAGGCTGTATTTTTTTTTCCTTTTTTTTTGAAAATCATTTAAGTCAGGCTGCGAATGTCTAATTTCTTCTGTGCTTTTATCAAAACTCACCATGCTATAAGAAAATACGTTTATGTGATTATAGAATACCTATTTCTTGTGTGATCAGTAGGATGAATGTTCCGCAATTTGCCTTTTCCAACTTAAATATTTGTAAGAAAGAAGATTTTCTTCATTTCTTCATAAAACCCACAAAATTCATACAAATTTCGAAACAATACCCAAACTATTCCTTCCATTTCCAGCTTAAACAACACTTTAAAGTCAAAACAAATAATTGAATGAAAATCATTGAATAAAATGACATCCACAAAGTCTGTAATCATACTCTTCTACAGAAATTTGTTGTAACCTATGTGCTTATGGTGTAATTTGTTAGGTCATGTATTTTCTCTACTCTTCTACACACCTCCCTTAAAGGACTCTACATCGATGGGATACAATATTCTGATAGATGGGGGGTAAACTAATGAGCTCGGATATTAATGAACTCTATAGACGAGTTATTTATCGAATGTGCTCATCAGCGTCTGACCCAGAGATATGGATCATCCAAGGCACATTAGCATGACGTACTCCTGTTTGAATTGGAGTTTGAAACCAAACTTCTCCTAAGGAGGATAGATGAGGCGATTAAGATGAGAACCAATATAGATCCAACTTTATTTTGTTTACTGAATATAGAATTTCAATGTGTGGGCTCAAACCTCTCATCTAGACGTCCTATTTGGGATCCATTGGAGCTTGGAAATTCTTTCATATCCCGATGGTGATCTTCATTTGTGGCCTCATCTATTTTTGTTTTTGTAAAGCACCATAATATCTGTAAGTGCAACGTATTATGATGCACCACATAAAGAAAACTTGGTCATTTTAGTTTTTTAATTTTTTTTTGACACGTTTGAACTCCTTTTTTCTGTCATTTTACACGTTTGAGCTAAATTTTGTCTCTTCCAAGTTTACTCCTAGCTGTTACAACATATATCCTGCGCTAATATAGTTAATATTTTGATCTATCCAAACTAAAAATAAACTTTTCTTCCAAATACTAACCTCGTTTTAGTCTTGTGAGAATATGGTGGAGGGTTAGGAATTTTAATGTTGTGCTTATATGGTAATAGTAAGTACAGAGTTAGTAGAGTTCTAGAAAAGGGTCTCACAATAGACCTGTAGTTTTTTCCCCCAAACACATCAAAATACACGCATAAGCATGTGTAACGGTACAATGTATGCACAATTATATAATACGATCGGGAGGGATGATAATAAAATATAGTAATAGAAATTTAAAAGTTTGCTCTAGAGTGCAAATTTGATCATACATGTATCTAATTATAAATAAAACTGAATCTAGAGGTAAATCGGATAAATATTATTTGAGCTTGAGCGTCTTCTTCATAGACCAAATGGTAGTGCAAAAACTAGTTAAGCTATTACCAAACTGAAGGTGTGTTTGAACGTGGTATTAGTAAATACCACGTAACTTTCAGTTAATTGGACTTACAAATTCGAAAACGTTGTTATTCTATTTACTTTATTTGGATAGAGATATCATGTTAAAAAGCTGATTATTAAAATTTATACTACACTGGTATGGGCTATGCTAATTGTTATTGGTTTTGAAACTCGTATTATTGTGGACACGATCGCATTTGATAATATCTTGCATGTCCAAAATTAAAGAGAGTCGCTTAATCGTGAAGCATTCCACTCCTTAAGTTGAATTGCTTTTGACAAATTTGTACAATAAGTGATATCGTAAAGTGTCATGATAATCAGTTAAACAATTGTTTGTTTCTATTGATAACTAACAACAATCTTACAATTTTTCACAGAAAAAGGCATCCCCCGAACAATTTCCCTCTAAATTCGCTGGTGTTATTAGATATAAACTCATAGCCATAACTTTAATTATGCACCACAAACTGAACTCACAAGTCACACCACAACTAATTAGCATCGCAGCTTAAGGAGTAGACTTTAGGGTCTTACAGACGACGACCATCCGACAACACGCAACGCGGCACGATCTGCGTTGGGCTCCACTGCATCCTAGCTCAACGAACTTTCCGATACCAATTAAACACTAAACAACACAAACCAAACCAAACCAAACCCAGAGGTGGTTCTGAATTGCCTAATTAAACAACCCGGAACTCTCAAACTCTTCAGCATGCGTTGTCATCTTTTGGTGTAGTGGGGAGATTGCACGTTACAAATTGTCTGCGTGGATGCAATTTTTGGTTGATGATGTCATATTGGTACCTTTCGAACAATTTTGAATTTGAGGAAATTTGTTTTTCAACGAGAAATGAAGAATATGTTATTTCAGCTTCCAATTATTTTGCTAGATTAACGACACTCCTATAGATTGAACATGTGACATCTGGTACAGGAGATACGTATTCTACCCTTAACTATCCGCACGTTTTCTTAGGTTTGGGGTCTTACGACACCTCTATATTAATTCTTCAATATTTTCTAAGACTTTTAATTAGATATACAATTTTGGCATTTCTTTGAAAGCTAACTTCAGCAAAAAAATTGCTCTTAAAACTTAGCAACTTTAGCCGGATATCCAAAAGAGGGGTCCAAACCGAACATACATGCATTTTGGTACCAGTGAAGGAATTTTTTCGAAGGAATTACAAGAAAAGGATTCTGAATTATTTAAGAAACATTTTTTATAAGGTAACATCTTGATTATAATCTCGCAATGTTTTAGCAATGAAAAAATTTGCATTTAATGACTTAATGTTGACCTTCTGATGGCTTATCAAACTAATATGTAGGAGTGCAAAGGATGATTAATGTTGCAATATTAAAAATATAGTTTTCCAAAATATTTGAAGTTTTTGAAATGAGTGGAATTGTATATCTATTTGATTCGAATTATGTGATAAAAGTAATACCGAGATAGACTTGAAACATTAAGATCATTCGCAGCAATGACCTAGGTCATTCACAATCTCTCTATTCTTTCTCTCCCTGCCAAGTCATCATGACCCAACCTCATATTTCTCCCTCACTATTCACCCATTAACCATGACCTAAGTCATACCATTTTTTTCTTTTACATCATTAATTTTCTTCTCGACTTCTATTATATTCCAAAATCATTTATATTTACCAAAAACATTAATAATAATCTGTTTGGAAAACCAAAATACCAATAAATCTCGTATTTGAATTTTTTTAAAATCATTTTAACGTTTTTTTAAAATCTTCTTTTTTAAAAATATGTTTCTAATTGTTTTTAGTTTCAAAAAAAATTATTGAATAAAATAATCAAACTTTTCATTACGATCTCTCCTTTGTATCATTGTGGTCGATTTTGAAAAAAAATATTTTTTTTGAAAAATAAAAATAATTACAAACATTTTTTTAAAAAAATTTTAAAAAAAGATTAAAACTGATTTAAAAAAAACTAAACCAAAACAAAATTAACAAAAAAAACACCCAACCGGGTTGTGCCAAGTGGTACAACCCGGTCGACGACCAGGTCGGTTGACCGACGTAAAAAAATATGGTTAATAGTTTGTGTATTTCTGCGGTCGAATAGAAAATGAAGTAAAAAGAAATGATTTGGAGAAGAAAGTGTGTTGAAAGTGTAGTTGGAATTAAAGAGTGAAAATTGAGTTGAGTTAGGTAGTTGATTGCATAGTGTTTTTCGGTAACGTAACGGATAAAAAAACTGAGCTGGGGGGGGGGGGGGAGAATTTTGGGTTGTGATCGTTGATTGTCTGGCGATCCACTGCCCAATAGCCCTTCGGACCACAAATACGATCATTTCGCTCTCGCCAGATAAATCAACCGAAGCAATGATTTGAGCGCAAATGAGCAAATCCCTTTCTGCACCGGTCTTGGAGCAGCTGTTCAAGATCACCCCAGCAGCCTACACAGTTACGTTGAAGATCCTAGAAATTTCCCAAGTCACGTTGTCCCTCTTGTATCAAACAAATATAAATTGTCAATTCCGTATATTATAGTAATCACATTGCTGCAAGACGTTAATTATTAATTACCATTCAAAACTATTTACTTTTGTCTTTCATATATTACTTCTCCGTAAGGAAACAAATACTAAAAAATAATTCGCTACTGTAATTTTTTTCCACATATTACCTATCTTTTCTTCGGTCCCCTCGTACCCTTAAATCTAATACATAATCTCCCAAGGAGAAATAAAGAAATACAATACAATACAGTCAATTTTGACTTCATTCTTTTTTGTAAGACTTCATTATTACGTAATTTAAGCCGGAGAAATAAATAAATAAATAACGAATATTCTCAGACTTGAATAGATTCTGTTGAAGTGAGAACCGAGCTGGGGAGAAGAAAAAGGGTGACCGTGTGGTCCCCACCACCCGACCCTGTCCCCCCGCCCCCGCACGTTCACACACCGACACAGCCAGCACCACCTCCCTCCTTTCCCCTCCACGTGTCCACCTCCAATCCCACCCCAGCACGTGATCTACCGACCAGACAGGTCGTCCACGCGTCCTCACGTGTCCGGCGGCTCCCACGCCGCCTGGGAAGTCCAACGAGCTTCGGCGCTCCCACGTGGCGTCCAGCGGCTGGTCCTGTCGTGCGGGCCCCACGTGGTCTCCCGGACAAATGTCGGGCGGTGGACGGCACGGGATGCGTGGGGAGGGGTAAGGTAGGGGTTTCTGGGTTTTTAAGGGGGTGAACTGTAATTGTTTGGAGGAATTGTCGAGGGTGGACGGTGGACCACGTGTGTGGACATGGTGCTCGACGTACGTAGACTGTACATCTCAATAATCGCGCCTGAAGGACGACGTCTCTCGAGGATTAGATATATCATGGACCTTTTCGCAATTTAGTCATTTTCAATCCCAGATTTTTAATTATTTTTTAATTAGATCAGATTAGATTTAGATTAGAATTTGGTAATCTGTTTCCTACAATTGAATGCAGCTGGCAGATAGACATCTACTAATGAGGACATAAACTAATAAATCATAATGACCTCCCCCGCTTGCCCAGTAAGCTTTTGCCTCCGGTACTGCACGTTATTAAAATTGATCTTCTCTTATAGCAACCTACAAAATATGGTTACATAATTATCACTAATTAATACCCTGATTATAATACATTATACGTACACACAACACGTTCTCGCTACTAATCTTAATTCAATGCACACATACTTTGTATAAATAAAATTGTGACCATGGAAATAATTGACATCTCACATCCATAACACACAACTCCTAAGCGAGTAATTCAGTAAGCTTCCCAAAGCAGCAACAATTAAAATTAGAAATTAATTAATAATATAATTAAGAAAAGTTGTGCAGACCCTTTGAGGGGCGGCGGCACCTAAATCACAGTCAAACCACTCGTTGAAACCCAAACACCCCAACACACACACCACCACCACCACCACCCCATCTATAAATAAACACCCCACTCCCCTCCCCTCCATCCATCCAAACAACAAACCCCTCCCAAATGGCTCCCAAACCCACTCCCACCCCCACCTCCACCGCTGCCCACTTCCGCGGCGTCCGGAAGCGTCCGTGGGGCCGTTACGCCGCCGAGATCCGCGACCCGGGCAAGAAAAGCCGCGTCTGGCTCGGTACCTTCGACACCGCCGAGGAAGCCGCCCGGGCCTACGACGCCGCCGCCCGCGAGTTCCGCGGCTCCAAGGCCAAAACCAACTTCCCCCTCCTTTCGCCTCCGTCGCCGTCCAGCCAGACCAGCACCGTCGACTACGCCTCCCCGCCGCCTCCTCCGGCGGTCGTTTTCCGGGGGTTCCCGTTCTTCTCGCTCTTCAACGGCCCCCAGGTGGTGAAGAGGGAGGTCGACTTTATGGGGCTTCATAGTGAGTCCGAGGCGTCGTCGGTGGTGGTGGTGGACGGGAAGAGGAGGAAGCCGTTGGTGGATCTGGATCTCAACCTCCCACCGCCTCCCGAGGTCGCGTAGCGGCGGTTGTTGTAATCTCAACCACTCACCGCCTCTCGAGTTTTTAGGAATGCTGGAATAGATTAATGGTGCTGTATAACTCAGCCTTCGTCGCCGGAGGTTTTTTTGTTGTTGGTGTTTTTAGGGATTTTTTGTTGGTGCTTTTGTTTGTGAATATATAAACAGAAATTGGATCGCCTATCTCTGCTTGTTGTGTGATTGTGTTTTTTTATCTTCATTTTGTGGTTCGAAAGTCGAAAACCCAAAACCAGAGTATTTCTTTATAAAAAAAGACCGTGATGGATTGCGATGGAGGAGATCAGAGTCTATTTTCTACGTTTAGATCTCTTTTTGAAAAAAATGATCTGTGTTTGAATTTTCACGGATGGTAGAATGAAGTAAATTAGTATGGAAGGAATGCTTTTTCTGGTTTTTGCCGTCGGTCTTAAGATCTAACGGCAGAAATGTTTGTTTTCATGTGTCTGAGGACAATTTGTTAAGGTAAACTTATTGGACAATCGAAACTTATGTCCAGCTACTTCCAGATTAGACTGCGCGGCTTTACTCAACATAAACAATTGTTAAGGTTTTTTGAGTATGATCTGGTGGTTAAGCAATAATCTGTTTGTACACATACGTGTTGGGACCGAATCACATGTTCCTCGACTAATTTATTGTTGTGCATTACGTCGGTCGTCTTTAAAGTTTTGTTGTTGTTCCGTCAACCTCCCTGATCCGAATTATTCAGCTCATTTTGGGTGCTTTATCCCAATTAACATTGTTTTCATGATCCAAAATTTGTCGGCACTTATCCTGATCTAAAGTGGACGTGATTCACACTATATTTACGGATGCATGACATGATTCGAATCGAACCAATTACATTTATTTTGATATGGTAACAATGGTTTGTGGCCTCTCAACCGGATTGAATGCTACAACTTAATTTGTGAAGCCATCACGCGTTGGCTCAATCTCAGGGCTGAATTACCACGACATGACATGTAGTCTCCCGGGACGCAGTCGAGTTGGTTAGGTATGTGGATTCACAAACCTTAAGTCACAAGATCGAATCCTAACAAGGTATTTTATTTAATGCTAATGCGTTCCGATAAAAATGGTGTTGTACCATCCCAATTTGAAACCGCAACCCACGTGTCCCGAGTGGGTGATGGCAGGTACCGGAAATTCTGGGTCATAAGAAAAACGACGTGACGTACGAAAGAAAACGTAACCGGCCGCCTTAAATGTTTGTGGAACGACGTGTTTCCGAAGATACCTTCAGCCGTCCCTTTCGGGAATTTGGTGGTGGGCCCAAGAAAGCAGGCTTCCAAACCACACCACCACCAATTCACCCACGAGTATTCATTCGAACGTGTCAACTTCACACGCATTGAAATTGCAAAGTCCTACTATATTACCACCTCTCTCTGTTACTAATCCTACTTTAGTTCACAATCCAAAACCCCAATTTCACTCACATTCTAAAAAAAAATTACAAAAATTGTGTAAATAATATGTAATACTTTTAAAAAATATTAAAAACCAAATTTCAATCAAATAATATTAACTGACAGATTTCGCCGCCGTCCGTTTTATGGTTACAACAACCAATCAGAAGAAGGATTTGGAGGGAATATTATATTTCCACTTGCAACCGAAATTTGCGTTTAGAGAATCTGAACACTTGTCACAAGACGACGTTAAATAAATAGGGGAATAACAATTGCTTCGAAGCTGCATCCTGCATTGGTCAACCCTAAATAAATTCATGTGCACGGGAATACTTTTGTAAATAACCTTCAAGTAATACTGTAATACAGAATATCATATATACCTTTTAATTCAACTTAATTCCTAATTGCACTAGAACATTGAACTACAACAAAATGCAGACAACACATTCTTTAGATATTTAGATAATTAGGAAGTCCAAATATATAGCATGGTAAAGCTTTTAATATCAATCTCCTACGAAGTTAATTTGACTTTACTTCCAAACAAAATCAACTAATAACAATTACAAAAGAATATAATTGACTTTACATTTGAGAGACTGTTTTGACCTGGTCAACTAATAATTAAACTTTAATACGCGGCCAACTACTCTCTTCCCTCCTTAACACACTCTTGAAAACACAACTACTTCTTTACCGAACACTAGACGGTCAAAAGATAATCACTCGAAGTCCTCCATCATTTTCATAAAAGTGTAGAAAATATTAAAAATTAGGATAGGGTGTTGGTTTAACTTCACAATCAATTAAATAATTAAAATGAGGTTGGCACTAGTTGCATGCAAGAATAAAGAAAGGAGGTGCCGGCGGCTTGGGATCATCCACCCAATTGGATAGCGAAAGGAAGGGAGTGGTGGAGACAAGTGTTGAATAGATATTAGAGGGCGGCAATGGAATACAAGTTGCAGCATCAATCAATCAATCAATCAACAAACCAAAAGCGGTGAGTGGGGTGAGATGTAGATCTTTGGACGGCCGTCATCATCAGATATATATGGAACTATAAGAAATTAGATTTTTCTTTTAAGTTATGGGCCGGAGCTTTATTTTTGGGTAAATGTTTGATTGCTCTCTCAAGTATGAGTCTATTTCACTTAATCTCCAGGAACTTCGTAATGTGATGCTCATAAGAAAGTATCTTCGATACTTTTTAGATCGTAATGATGTACCACCTTTCGATTGATAATATGTTATTTTGGTTTCGGTTTTTTTTCCAAAACAAAAAAAATCGCACATTTACAACTTAGTTTCAAAATTGTAATGATGTTGTCCAAATTTAGTATTTCATGTTAAAACATTGATGGAATATGATAAATTTTTTTTACATATAGAGTTTAAATTTTATGTTATCAACCAGTGTCAAATTTATATTAATACTTTTTAAGGAGAGTGAAGCTCTCGTCGTATGTAAATTCATATTTGTTCTAAAGTTAGTGCAAGGGGTATTATTTAGAATCATACAAATAACAGTAATAATAAAATAATGATAAAAATGTTCAAAAATAATATATTATTGATAACAAAGGGGAAAAGGTATAATCAAATCAAAAGTATAAAAAAAGAGTATTACGTTTTGAAGTTCATGCAAATTAAGTAAATTGAGTTTGGATATCAACATGTAATTCAACTTTTATGTTCTGAGAAAAATGAAAGAAGATCATTTTATCTTCTTTCTTTTTTGGAAAAAGGAGGTTGTGTTCATTGGTTCTTGGATGAACTTAGGAAGAAGCTCGGTACTGTGTGAGATTGTTGTTCGATTATATTCACTGATGTGCAAGTTTCCATGAAAAATTGAAGAAAATGAGTAAATAATTTTTATATGTCCTTTATTAGTTTACTTAATTTTTAAACTCTAAAAATCTCAAATTATGTGTGTATCATTCAACAATTTACTTGCTTGAATTATTTTTTCTTATAGTTTCGCTCTTAACTGAACAAGTACTTCTCTCGCTCTAACACAAGAAAACAATACGAGCATTTTGCTACAATTATTAAGAAATATAAAATTCTAGAAATTAGTATTTTACGTGAACCCCACGGCCTCACCCCAACGAAAACCTTCCCGGCAAACCAATCAAAGGTTCATTTGGGAAAGTCACATTTTTGCCCGAAGTTTTTTTTGCAAATGGAAATTTCAAAAATGTTAAGGAAATAAGCATGAAAAAAGCTACAAGATTCCTATTGTCACCAGTCATTGTTCTAAATTACACGTGAAGTGGGCAACTAGAAGGTTCCCCACATACTCTTGTACGGATTTTTCAATTGTTAGTGTTCGAGATCAAGATTCAAAACATGGCTTATGCGTATATAAAATAATATTAGGACTGCGTCTGAGGCTTCCTTAATCCTGAGTTAACCATGGTTTGTTCTGGGATTGGAACATGCGGCGACGTGCGGTGGGACCGGAGTGGATGGAGTCCATTCGGGGCGGCGGAATTTTTTATTTTTTGAATAAGGTTTTAACTTGCATTAATAAAGATAAACCTCCGGCCATGAACCCACCACAACCTGTGGTGCATGATGTTACATCAATGTTTGTATCCTCCAAACGCAAAATATGTTGCTAACAAACAACTAAAACCCCAAAGTCTTGAAACTTAGAGACTAAGACACCTATCCTTGTGATTTAGTGTCCACCCAAGAAGGATCCGGGCGGATGATTCCATATTCAACGACTAGACAAATTCCTATGTATTTCTGTAAATTCACAATTAAAAAAAAGATGTTAAATGGTTTCCGGTTCAAGCCTCACAGAGAGTACAAATTGAATATATATTCTGAATTGCTATTCGTCGCCGTAAAACTACTTAAATCGCCCTAATAGATTACCATTTTGCCCCTCGATCATTTCTACTTATATAACTCTTCATTTCACTCTTTTAACACAATTTTCTCTTCATATCACTTTTCTATTCACTAGATAAAATGTCTCGGAGACCAGGAAAAGAACCAGCGGACACCCCGGACTACTCACATCTGGTAAATTACCTTATTTATTTAAATTAATTTTTTTTTAAAAAAACATTTTTGGTCGAGCGTTCGCGGGAGACGCCCGACCCAACGAGAGGGCGGCCGCCGGAACCGCCTCCCCCTTGGGGGAGGCGGTTCCCGCGACCGCCCGATAACGTAACGGTTTGTGCTGGTTTAACGTGGGAAACCTTGTTTCTGGGTGTGGTTTAGGAACCTTGTGGTTTAACGCGACCGCCCAATAACTCCCTTGGGAGAAACCTTGTTTGTGGGTGTGGTTTAGGAAAATTTGAGTTCGGTTTGTGCTGACGTAACGGGGAGAGAAATTAACGTGGCCGAGAGAGAAAACAAAATATTTTGATTTTGATTTTCTAGATTAAAGATGCCCAACCCTCCTTGTCTGTCGGCAATCACGTTTCCAACTAAGTAGATTCTTAATGTCGAAGTTGAATGTGTAATTATTCCATAATTTTTTTAATCCTAAGTCAATCGATCTATTTTGAAACCCACTGAAATCTTGGCCACCTCATTTTTCCACCTCATTTTTGTAAATTGACCTAAAAACATAGCATTTGTACGATTTTCACCAAATTGTGAATATATCAACTTTTCCCAAACTCAAAGATACCAATTACCGCAAGAGACACAAGTACTCTGCCCATGATCACGCTGACAGTTCTTTAAATTTAATTAATATATAATTATATAATTCTTTCAATGTTCTGGGACCGCCTAGGTGACAGGGGGCGTCTGGTGGCCTGGGCGGTTGTGCGACCGCCCAAGTCTGGGTTGTTTTTTTAAATTCAATTAATTTTTTTAAAATATATAAAAAATCGGGAAAAATAGGAAAAAATTTACAAATATTATCTAAAAATATCATACATGTTTAGACTTCGAAAAGACACATAGTTCCTCGACCAAGGCCTCACTAGGAACCCCCTCTACCCACCTAAACACTTAAGTATACAATTTATTGCTTAGTAGTACTATTACAAAGGTAACCCAGAGTTCATACAATAACAGATAAGAGAGATAGTAGAATTACAAGCTAACTAACTAATTCCATTGGGCACATTGATCTAATGTCCAACTGGGAACCATATCATATCCTCCACCACCATCAGAGTCATCGGAGTTTCTTCATCGTCGGATTGGACATATTGCTCGTCGATGTCCATCGGTGGTTGAGAACTCGATGCACCTGGATCTCTAGAACTAATGTGAACGATGACATCATCCATGCCACCACCTAATAATGGCGTGTCAGATGCAGTGGACATGGTTCGAGCAAAGCGTCTCCGTGAAGAAGAATGTCCTAAAGCTGCTTCCTCGGCATCGGCCCATGTAAGCTCCTCTCTAGCAAAGACCGGATCTTCAGTTTCTACCAATCACGGATGCTCGTCGAACAGATCGTAGTCCACACTGATTGGGTCATAAAATCCGGGCTTCTCCATCCTTTGCTGAAACCTTTGTCTTAACTTTTGGTTGTAGTTCACATACACCAAGTCATTCATCTTCTTCACAGCCAACCTGTTCCTTCTCGTTGAGTGCAACTGCTCGAAGACACTCCAATTCCGCTCACAACCTGATGCCGAGCATGTCAATCCCAACACCCTCAGGGCCAACCTCTGTAATGCGGTCTCTCCCATGTCTGCGTCATAAGATTGCCACCAATCTATAGGTCTTCTTTCCGACATTTGTCTGACGACCATATCCCTCGAGAATATTCCGAGGGAGTTCTTGTAACGATCAAGTAGACCGCAAATCTTGTCTTGTTCTGCAGGAGTGGGGACGAGCCGCTCTACGACATCCATGAATCCAAGCATATGCTCATTTAAAGCTACATTTCGATCCTGAGGTGGGACGGAGAAGAAGGTACCACAGTTGAGTAAGAAACCAGCTGAGTGTAGAGGTGAGGACATCATCTTCCCTGGACCCACCTGGTGTCGATGAGGTCGATGACTTGCTTGTACAACCTCGGGTTTCCGTCAAAGTTCCTCATGATTTGTTCTTTGGCTTTCTCCATTGCGTCACACAGATATCCCATCAGTGGTTTCTCATCGCCGTCAACAAGTCTAAGAACCTGGACCATAGCTTGTGAGGCCTTCAGTGCCTTCACGACGTTGGTCCAGAAACCACTTTGTAGAATGGTCTCGGCAACTTTAGTAGAGATCTCCTTCTTTTTCTTGTTCTTTATCCAACTTGCATTTGGATCGTTGTACTCCAGGGAAACAACAAAGGCTCGGAGTTTGTCTTTCTTCAGAAACAACCTTTGCAAACTCAGAAATGCGGTGCCAAATCTCGTGACAGCAGGGCGTAGCAGGTTCCCTTCAATGGCAATTTGCATCCTCTTCAACAACATGACAGAGCTGTTGAAATGTTTGATGATCATACGAGCTAAAGCAATAATCTTCAAAAACAGCTTGGCAATATCCTCCAAGATGAGATCGATATAATGTGCTGCACAGGGAGTCCAAAACAATCTCCTTCTTTTTCGCTGCAACATCCTACCGCCAAGTACGTACGCGGAGACGTTGTTGGTGACCACCTGAACAACGTTGTCGTCTACCGCCTAGGCGATAGCCTACCTGAACGTTGAATTATTTTATTAATTCAATTATCCAACACACATGCCAACCCCTACTCCCCTTGTCACTGTCAATTGTCGTTCCTCCCCTCATCTTTTCACAAATCAAAACTTCTTCATTCCACCGTCTACCACCGTCGTTCCAGCATTGCCACACCATTGTGCGTCTCCTCTCTTTATTCCCACCCTCGTTCGTTTCCCCCTCTCTCTCCAGCCAGAACGTCAAGTGGTCGAGTTCATCGCTCAGAGTTTGAACGTCGACAACAAGGTCATCAAAGCCCAGATTTAGGAGTCGAAGTACGTTTTGTTTGTTGTTCTAATTGAAACCGAAAAATATGTACGCATAGTTAATTGTTGAGTATTTTTTTACTTAATTTTTTACTTGTTTTTGTGTATGTTATGTTTTACCCGTGTGATTGTTTACCCACCCGAAAACTGCTACTTAAATGAGGAGGATACGAGTTTGGGTGAACCTAAAACAACAGGTTTAAAGCCGCACCATTTAACAACGTAATTAGAAAGGTGCGTGTAAGGGCCCACAAGCCCCATAACCACTCAAATCAAAATCTAATTATGTTCAACTAGGATTTAATTACAGTTAATTAAGATCCACTAAGAATCAATCAAAGATGCATCAAGTATTACAGCAATTTGAATCTTGGATAGGACTCATCTGACATAATTGGTCGATCGAATCTTGGATAGGGACTAATACACTGCATTCATGTTATATATCATTATTTTACCCATATTTATGCTACGTGGGTCGTTGTTTCAGGCATTTTAGGGTTTTGTAATATCCTAAACCTTATTAACTAGGTTAATTGCTTTTTAGGTGCCTAATTGGAGGTTTAGGATGGAGGGCTGGGATTGATTGGGTGGTGATGAGGTGGATGGTGGAGATGGGAAGAGAAGAGTATATATTGGTGAGTGTTTCTCTCTCCCTCTCTCGCATTTTTCTCTCTCTCTCTCCCGCTCAAATCATCTCCCTCTCTCTGATCAGATCCTCAGCATTCGGAGGAGCCAGAGGTAGTGGGTTTCGGAAGGCGAGGTGAAGCTCAGACGTTCTCCGGAGAGGTGTAGATCGTGACTCGGTTGGTTATCGCCGGAGGTCGGGTTCACGAGGGAAAAGCTCGTTGTTGGGTCTTCGAAGGCTTCTTCAAGTCTTCAAAGTATGTCAAGTTTTACTTTGATGCTCACTTATGCTTTCGTGAGTGTTGGAGTGGTCGACGGTAGGCCGGATGGCTCGTCGGACTGTGGAGCAACTTTCTGCACTATAATCGGTCGACCAGTGGCATGGTTCGGTCGACCGGTTGTAGTTTATTTTGGGTGAAGTCTCTCGTACCGGTCGAACGATACCTTGGGGGTGGTCGACCGGTAGTGCATATTGAGCGAGAAATGGAGACTCTGGGTGTTTTCGGTCGAAGGGGACCCCTTTGCCGGTCGACCGCTGTTGTAGGTCGGTTGGGGCGTTGACCATCCAAACGGTTGACTGCCTAGTTGACTCGTCCGACGGACGATTTAAAATAACTTAAAGTTCGTTCGACCGTGATTGACATCATTTCATGCTTATATTTATATCTTATATCCATTATCTTTCACCTAAACAATGCTACGTTATCAGTTTTATGGTTAGTTTTCAGGAATAAATAGGTTTAAAGAGATGAAGCATAAAAGGAACCAAAAGCTAGGAAAAAAGACTGAATTGTGAGATCTGGGGACTAAGATGCAAAGGAGAAGGACCCGAATGTAAGACAGAAGGACCTAATAGCAAAACAGAATACTCCACACCATCATGGGTAGTATTTTAGCAATTCTATTCGGGTCGGAGCTCCAATAAACGAAGTAAATGCATCCAAGACCAGAAAATATACCAAGAAAAGCTCACAACAAAAATGAACAGGATCTGAACCATATAGACCGCTAATTGGCGGTCCATTTTGGCCCAGATCCGCTAAAATTTCTCCAGCACATGTATTAGAGGATGTTTAGGCTATGTTTGGTATCTGTTTAGTCCCACATCGGGGGATTGTCCGGGTTTGCCTTTTTCTATGGCTATAAATAGAAATCTTCACCTTCCATTGTAATCACTCCATATTTTAAGTGGTTATTCTTCCTACTAGAAGTGAGGTCTTGAAGCACACACCAAAGTAGGAGGATGCTACTTTTAATGTGAGTCATTTTAATACAAGTTTTCTTTATTATGTTGTTTGTTTTATGTTTCTTGTTTTGCTTTGCTTAATCTCATTTCATTAGTTTTATTAGCTTAGTTAATATGTTTTCTTTGTTTAGTTTAATAATTAGTGTAATATTTAGTGAGTAGTTCCTTCCCCTTTGGGGGTGGAGTAGATGTACATACATGCAAATGAGAATGGATTGAATGCTTTATTTCCAATGTGTAGATAAAACATGAATGTATGCTTGCTTGTTTAGGACAAAATTTATAATTTGATGAGTTTTGCCAAATTGATTAGACACCTCTCATGCTTGTTTAGGTTCTGAAATAAACATCTTGCATATGTAAATGTTAATCAACTAAGTTGGTGAATATATATTGATAGGTTTTGCCACAACATTTAGACACTTCCTATGCATGATAACACCACCTTTATTTGTGCTTAAAGAATGTGTTCAACACCCACCTCTTTGCTTCTGTGCACTCACTCCACCCCTTAGGGGTTTTCCCATTTCTGTATTCCAGCATTCTTCTTTTGTTCTTAGCTTAGTTGTCATTTCATTGTTTGTTTCTTTCGTTCGCATTTCATACTTCTTAGCGTAGTTTAGTGTAGAGTAGCATAATCAATCTTTCTCCCCCAATGTTTGCCATTTGATTTTTAATAAACAAGAGGATGCTCACCTCCCTGAGGACGCCCCGTACTTGCCACCGCTTCATCGCGGTCGTGCACTTGCGGTTTAATTAAAACGTTCAATCAAGTTTTTGGCGCCGTTGCAGGGGAGGTGCCAGTCCAGACTCTTGTTTGGACGATTCCAGTGGATTTAATTTGTGTTTTGTAGTTTTTCTCTGTTTCAGGAGACTTGGAGTCGCCAGGAGGAACACCTGGAGAAATTTGGAGGCATTCTGGGCACTTGAGACCGCCAATTGGCGGTCTGGTGAGCTCATTTTACTCTCTTATTTCTGTGGAGTGTTTACATAATTGATGTAGTGATCTGGGACTTGATTTGGCATGTTTTGACTTATAGTTTGTTCCCAGATCAATAATCAAACCTCCTTTAAGCAACTTGGACCCTTAATCCAAAGCAAAAGATTAGGCATTCTTTTTGTTTTGGTCATGCATCATGTATGTGACTTAGGCATATAAATTGTCTTTCATTTTAGCTTTATTTTCAGTTGCTGAGTGCTGGCGTGAGGTACGCACCTTCTACTCTCATTCATGCATTTCGTATGAACATGCATTAGTTTGTAGGAAGTGCATTGAAACAAGTGTGAGTTGAGCGTTTGTTTGGAGTGTTGATTGCGAGATTAGGACTCCAAAACGCTACTAAGGAGGGGTTGTCACATAAAAGATAAGGTGGGGGATTTCATCACCCTTTCCTTTGCCCCAAAAACCACACTAATCAAGAGCCTAATTCTAAAATCAAGTAGATGTTGGCCCTAAGGATCCCGGACGCATTAGGAGAGTGATCCGGTCCTGACCGTCATGACCTGATCGGCGTTGCCCACTTTGTCGATAGTAGGAGAGACGAGATCTCTGGATCTTGGCTCACTTGCTGGGCTTTGTGGTCCTCGTTGTAGGGAGGTGAGGCGTGTTGAGGCCGTGTAACCTCGCAGTTAGGCGTCGTCTAGCTGTAAGGACCTATAGCGACCTTAGGATTGCTTGAGCCTTGTTTGCTTGTGTGCTTCTACCTGTACCCATCTGCCGTAGCATAAGGACTTCTTCCCTTCTCTCCTGAGTCATTCTTTCTCTCCTGTGTTCCCCCGTCTTCTCCTCTACGCACATTCTTTGAAAAAGAAAAAAAAGAAAAAAAAAGATTTTGGTTTGTGTGCGTGCGCCTTTGTGTATGCTTGCGTGGACACGAGACGAGAGGGGTCGTTTGACGAGGAGCGTTGTCAATCCGGCTTCGGTCATCGATTTCTCGACGCCTTCCTCCTCTCGTGTCGCACACAGTCTGGGTTCAATGGGTGCTAATTTCCGTGAGGAGGAGCAGTTGCTGGACCCACTTGTTCCACCAGTGCTTCCAGTTGTCGCTCTCATACCTCTGCGTGATCGATGCTACCCGAGCCGTACTGCTCTACCTTCATGCATCATATTACCAGAGGCAAATGGGAACCATTTTGAGGTTAAGCCTCAGTTTATTTCCATGCTCCCTCACTTCACTGGGAAAGGTGACCCCTATATCTTTCTCAGGGAATTTGAGGAGGTCAGTGTTATGTTCAAGTTGCAACAACTTAGCACAGACTCCATCCATATGAGGCTTGTCCCCTTTGCGCTGAAGGATGATGACAAGAAGTGGTTGTACAGCAACCAGGCGAATGCCTTTAGGATTTGGGATGAGTTTCAATCTGTATTTCTCAAGAAGTACTTCCTAAATCATCGGACTCAAAAATTGAGGAACGAAATCAATTCGTTCTATCAACATGAGACCGAACCATTCCATGCATACTTAGAGAGGTTCAAGGAGATACTATCCTCATGCCCTCACCATGGCATCGAGTTGTGGCGCCTTTGTCAGATTGTTTACGATGGTCTTCACATCCCGTCAATAACGCTCCTTGAGTCCATGTGTCAAGGAGAGTTCTTGGGAAAGGATGAAAGGGAGGCAGGGGTTTTCATAGAAGACCTTGCTGAGAAAACCATGCAATGGGAGAGTGTGAGGGAACCACCTGCATCATCGAGTATAGGAGCGAGGATCGCGAATGCAAACTCGACTATATGGGGTCCCGCATTTGCTATCGATACCACTACGGCCACCGAGGCACGCATGCCGGCCTTAATGCGCCGTATGGATTCGATTGAGCTCCAAAACCAACAAAGTGCACCTCACATGTCCATATCTGGTCGATTTCCCTGTCATTCATGTGGTAGGATATGTCATGTAGAAAGCCAGTGTGCGTCCATTCCTCCTGAGATGGAACATGTCAACGCCATCTATGACAGAGCTAGGAATGACCCATACTCATCATCTTATAATCCTGGATGGAGGAATGATGCATTGCATACATTGCATCATATGTCTTTCATTTAGATCACTTTTATATCAATAAATGCTACTAAGGTATGTGTTTAGTCTTATTTACAGAATACAGAGACCGGAATGCAAATTACCCACATCCCGAGCATAAACGCGTGCAAAAGACTCATTTCTATCATAAAGACCAAGCTCAATATTATCGGGTTACGAATGGAAATGTATCCAAGCATAAAAGCATTCAAGATCTAATTACAAAAAGAACAAGGATTTAAGCACAAAAGTAGCCGGGGACTTAATTGCAAAAAGTCAAGGACCTAATTGCAATTCACGAGTAGCTTTTATTATCTTGGAGAAAATCTAAAGAAAAATCAATGTGGATCTCCAAATATATGAAGGAATTAATCCGGAGCTCAAAAGAATGGAAAGAATCAATCCAGACGCGCAAAGAAGGATCAAATCATACCATAAACATTCTGCCAAAATCCAGAGATAATTCGACCAGATTGTGCGGCGTTTCCGCCGCACAACACACACAATGTGCGGCGTTTCCGCCGTACCAGAGGCGATCCGTGGGCTCAAATTTCGTCCAGTCGTGTCTGGACACGTGTACTCTCCAATTCTATACTTAGGTCTCTTGTAACAACTATAAATAGCCCCGAGAACGATGTTAGAAGGGTCCTTAGTCTTTGGTTGTAATTTTTTATTCTTAATCTTAGTTTTGTAATTTGTATTCTTCTTTTCATTAATAAAATTCTGTCTTTTATTTCTTACTTTTAGTTTTCTTTTGTAATGTCTCAAGGACCCCTTCTTCCTCCCTCTATGAGTTTCTAACTCCTTCCAAAGGGTGGAGGTGACAGATTTAGGGTGAAGAGAAGAAGAATAAAAGTTATTATTTTAATTTCGTGTTAGTATATTTTGATTACTTGAGTTTATGTTAAATCATTTATCATGTAATGCTTCATAACTAATATGATTTATTATAAGTTTCTGAATTTTTTAATCTAAACCTTAAATTTAAACCTCCACCCAACGGAATTCACTTCTTTGTTCTTGTTTTAGTTTTAATTGTTCTTATTTCTTGCTTTAGATAATTAAAAATCAAAAATCTCAAAACCAATTTATTTCTTCTCTCCTTCTTTCCCCCAATCGAAATCACACTAATAACAAATCTCTCCCTCCTTGTGTTCGACCCGTACTTGCCACGTCTTCATTGACGCCGTGCACTTGCGGTATAAATAAAAATCACATCAAGGAACCACCCCAATTTTTCATGGAACCAAACTAATGCCCCAGGTGGTCCTTCAAACTCCTCTAGACCACATTACCAATCACACAAACCTCCCATGCATGCGCACTCCTATCAGCCACCCCAAGCGCAAACCACCAATCAATCGGGTTTCCCAAATTCCAATAATATGGAAACCCGATTCAATTCGCTTGAGACCTTGACTCGTGGACTTGAAAACTCAATGAAAATTTTTATGTCAACCACGAGTCAAGTTCTCACTTCAAATTAGCAGACCATCAAATCTCTAGAGCTTCAGATGGGCCAATTGGCTCAGTCTATACATGAAAGAGAGAGATGGTCTTTTCCTAGCCAGCCTTAGGCTAACCCCGTATGTACCAACAACAACACATGCAAAATGAGAATGTGGTACCTCGGGGGAGGCAAGTGAACCATGTGGAGGAACCTGTTCACCATGTCAATTCTATTGTGACCTTAAGGAATGGAAAACAGGTTGACAATTACATTTCCTTGCCACAACAACCACCATCTATGCAGCCCCTCAGTGGGAATGGTGGTGAAGAAGAGGCTGAGGGTGAGGGTAATACACCAAAGCTTTCTTCTCAGGCACCGCAGAAAACCTACCTGCCAAAAGCTCCCTATCCAAATAGGTTAACCAAAAAGCAGAGTGACAACATGGACAAGATATTATAGGTGTTTAAGCAAGTAAAGGTTAACATCCCCTTGTTCGATGTTATCCAACAAATACCTCAATATGCCAAAGTGTTGAAGGATCTCTCCACAACCTAGAGGAAGACCAATGTTCCTAAGAAAGCATTCTTGGCTGCATATATCAGCTCACTTTTGTCCAATCCCACCTTCACAAAATACAAGGACCCTGGGTGTCCTACTATTCAGTGTACGATAGGGGACACTAGAATGAGCAATGTTTTGCTTGATTTAGGATCAGCGGTCAACCTCCTCCCATTCTCTGTTTATCAACAGTTGAACTTTGGAGAATTGAAACCAACTAAGATCACCCTCCAATTGGCGGATAGATCCATTCGTAGTCCCATGGGGATTATCGAGGACGTGCTTATCAAAGTTGGAGATTTTATATTTCCAGTCGATTTTGTTGTCCTCGATACCAATTCTGTTGCGAACACCCACTCTCAAATACCTTTGATTTTGGGTAGACCATTTCTGGCCACCTCCAATGCCTTGATTAATTGTAAAAATGGTCTCATGAAGCTCTCATTCGGTAACATGAGTGCCGAGTTTCATGTGTTCAACTGTGGTAGGCAACAAGAACCCATGGATGAATCTTTAAATCTAAATCTCATCCGCCAATTGGAGAAAGCACCACAAAATCAACGAACACCCCTAACCCCAATGCAACCCGTTGAGGATGTTCGTGGGCCCAGCAAAAACTCGTTGCCTGTCTTCGCAATGCAACAGAGTGAGCTGGCCTCGAACATGAATGTCCAAAGAGAGTGTTCGTTGCATGATTCAATTGAGTGTACTGGTGAGAGTGAGACACCTCATCATATGCCTATTCCAGAAGGTGTCACTACCTCATGTCCCATGGCCATTGAGCCATTTGAGCTTCATATTGACTCCAACAAGGACCCACCTATGACCGAGCTTATGCTTGATGATCTAAATGATGGTGGGAGGTCCTTGTTGGATGACTTGGGGAGCAACCCCGTTCTTAGTGATGCAGGTCTGCTGCATCCATCGAATGAGCTTGAGGAACTCATTCCGATGCACCCGCGTATTGCTTGGAGGGTTTTGTTCGATGAGCAACTAAACCCTAGTGAGGCAACACGACTTCATTCTTTGTTGCCCACACCCAACCAATATCATGAGGGGTTCGAGCCATTCAACTTTGACCTTTCACCCCTCATGACACCTCAGAGTACCGGTGAAGTTTGCCCATCTCGGCAAGTCTCTGGTCCTCATGACTTGATGTTCTCATTTGATGTTCCTTAACCAAATGATTATGAGAATATCTTTGTTGCTGTATATATCATGTAAAAAATAATTCGAAAAAAAGAGAGCAAAAGAAAAGAAAAAAAAGTGTAATAAAAGACTCCTTGAGCGAGCATTGGAAATTCGGGTACTTGGGCCCCATTTCTTCACGTATTTGTCTCTTTTCTTCAGTATCTCACAGGTTTTGAGGAAATTCGGGTTTGTGTCCATCACTATAACCATGAACTTCCTGTTGTGTTTCATGTTGGTGAGATCTTCCTTTTTTCATGCATAAATCCATGTAGTATCATGCTCACATTCATTGAGGACAATGCATGAAGTAGGTGTGGGGGTGTTTTACGTGTGTACATAGTCGAGTCTTTTTCTTTTGATTTTGTTTTCTTTGTGTGTATTGATAGGGTCATGTTAGTGTGCTGCATTTAATATCGATATATATGCTTGCCATGATCCTTGGGTGACTTGTCTTCTTTTACTTGCCTAGTGCTTTAAAATTTTCACATTTCTTTCAAAATCTTCATGTGTTTGCAAAATAAAATGTTTTTGTGGGTTTTGCGTGTGTTTAGCATGTGCAAAACCATTGAGAGGCAAAGTAAAAAGAAAGCTCCCAAAATTGCCTTGAACTTGATGCATTAGGATTTCTAGTTTACTGGCTTTAGGTCTTATCAAGTCGTTAGGATGCACCCCGGTTTTCCCTCGGGGGGGCGTCTAATCATAGGGTTTCAGTACTCAAACATTTAAAGAAGTCCACCCTGAACCTAGTGAGTCAAATAATTCGTGTCTGTTAGTATAAGGAAGTTTGTCGTAGTCAAGAGCCCTTAATCTCCTTTTGTGAAACTCTTAAGTGTTGAGGTTTTGGTTCCCATGTAGATAAGTAAATAAGTGGTGTTCTCTCTTCTCGCACGACTCCTATCACTCGGGAAAGTAGGTCTGAGGGGACTTTGTGCCTGGTGCTTTCGAGTCATCTGACTTGGGATGCACCGACCGAACTCCCGTTACACGGGTGGTAGGGATCGCCCTATGTGGAGATTTAGGGGAAGGTGTACGTGATAGTGTAAGTCCTCATAGGCAATGATGCAAGAAACCTGTGAAGGGAATTTTTTCTAAAAGTTTTGCTTTTAAATGTCAATTATTATGAATTGAATGAGAAATCATTTTGTTTCTTGTTTATGTTATTCGTCTTTTAGAAGTGTTAAGGAAGATGCTCTTGGTCCTTAATCGTAGAGCTCTAAAAGATATTGGTTTACATAAAACAAAAGATATTCGCAATCATGGTAATTAACATGAGACATTCGTTACCGAGTTAAGATTGTCGTGTTGGTCATAGATCATTGTAGCTCTACAAGTGAGTGACAACCTGGGTACACAAAAGAGGAAGATATTACTTTTGTATACTGAATAGACCTAATAAGTAAAATATTATAGAAATGTATTTCTGTGTCATTAATATTTTACTGTGTCCTTGGTCCTTTGATATGAGACTTATACCCGATCACTTAAGAAATGCTTGATTAGACTAGAGTCATAAGCTATCGATAAGTGTAGTGTAAAGGCATTGGTTGGTCAAGTATGACTTTCGTTGGAGAAGATAGTTAGTCAAAAGATTATCATTGCCCCTCCTAATTGAGTGATGATATTAGTGGGACCCTTGATAAAGCAAAGTTATAATGTGCACAATGTGATTTGAGTTAAGTCACATATTTGTAACTAGCTTAAAGAGATCAAGAAAATGAATACTAATACAAAGATGACACAATACTACTTTGTGTGTATTCTTAATATCATGAGGCAAGGGATTGACACAAGTGGTGCACTCCATCACTAAATGGATCGGGTTTTGGTTCGAGTGGAATTAAGACATCTAACTAATTGGGGGCTATAATGTGTAGCTACATACCGTTTATAGCTTGTGATATTAAGCTCTTAATATCACTGCCAACTTAGTCTAGATCCTCTCATAGGTCACACCGCAAAAACCGGGAAACAAGAAGCTTGAGTTTTGGCTCATATGAGTTTTGACACATGTGGTGAACAAGTAAAATCAATTATGTTGTATATAACATAATTAGAATCATGACAAATTCATATGAGATGCATATATTATGGGGTGCAATAATTTATTATTGCATAGGATAATATATTGCATAAGTTGTGAATTTACTAAAACCCCAAAAGTTCAAATTTTGTTGGAAATAAATCCAAAATTTGAAAAAGGCTAAATCGGGTAAAAGTTTGGTAATCCGTTATGGTTCGGTCGACCGAAGGATCTGTGGATCGGTCAACCGAACGTGGAATGGATAGTCATAGTTGATTGACCGAACTTGACCAAAGTGCCTGGAACTCTGGTACGGTGTACCGAACAAGAAACGGTCGACCGAACAATGTCCAGTTCCAATATTTTCGGTTAGCCGAATTGCACTCGGTCTTAGACGAGAATTCGTCCGATCATTTAAGGAGAATTTTTCTCCTTAAGAATCGGTCATCCGTCCAATACTCGGTAAAACAATCGTGACATATTCGGTTAACCGAGTGTGACTCGGTAAACCGAACTGCGATCGATTTTCTGCCTTTGATAATTAAGAGATTAATTTGATCAATGGTTGGATTAGCTCCAAACTTGGTCAAACGTTTTATGGATGCATGTAATGCATTTTGGAATTAGTTTGTGAGATAAAATGTCAAGAAAACATGGCTTAAGAATAGTCATGATTGAGAATAAGATTGAAGCCTATAAATAGGTCATTATTCTCCTTAATTATGTTAGAAGTTTGCTAAATATTTTCTCTCCTAAATTCACCACAAAAATCCACGAAAATTCTCTTAGTTTTTTAAGTCTTTGGAATGAGAAATCTCAGAGATTAAGGAAGGGGTTTGTAGCTAGATTCTAAGCTCGTTTGGAGATTCATTGGCTAGCTCCTTTCTTTCCAACCTTGTTTCGGGTTTCGGTGAACACTCGGAGGCATCCGGCGCAACGAGAAGCGACGATCATCTTCCTCAACGTCTCCGGAACATCAAGAAGTTTTAGAGAACTTCTAGGTATGAATTTCGGAGTCCCTTGTGTTTGTTTTAATAAGTTTTTGAAACTAGTTATTAAAACAAACCGATACATGCATGAAATAAATCGTAGAAAATTGTAATTGATCCTTATTATATATAAAAATTTCGAAAATATATATGTATGATTAAACATGAAATCCTACAGTGGTATCAGAGCTTAGGGTTCAATTTTCTTAGGATTTAAGGTGTAAACGAATTTAGTTTACCATATAGGATTTATACAATTCGGTTTACCAGTTTTTCGGTCTATGAATGTTTGGTTGATATAATTCTCTACAATAATTCGTTTTAAATGTTTTAAGTGTTTTAAAACATGTCATGTAATTGTTAGAATTAAGATTTAGACATTAGTCTAACTTACCATAATTTCGTTTTATAAAGAATTGATTATTTTGTAAGAGAATCAACAAAACCGAAAAATTGCAGTTCATCTTTCCATTGGAAATTGGATGGACAGCGGTTCAAAATTATTTTTGAACTATGGATGGATGAAAACGTTTTTAATGGATTTCAAAATATTTTTCAAAGAATTGTTTGGGATTCTAGATGATTGATAAACTAGATTGTATAGTTTATAGCAATATTGCGTGCATGGATGCTCGAGTTGTTTTTGCAGGAATTGTGAGTTTATACGTTCCAAATCAGCAACTATGAATGTATGTAATCATTATTATACAGGGCTTATTTGTATGTAAAAGCCAAAATTTCTCTCTTTCCGTCTTTTAGATAATTTCATTAGCATATGAGAGGTTTTTACATAGGACTTGCACTAGTCGGTTTTTTATCGAATGTGATGAGCATGTTTATTTTCTGTAAAATCTACATCTCCGGTGCAAGAGGAAGTCGCCGCAGTAGCGCGTCGATCGAGGATCAAAGATCAGGGATCGAGGATCAAGGATCAAAGGGAACATATAAACTCACACGATGTGGATTGTGTGAATGGTTTAATTTCTGTTTTTATCCCGCTCTCGAAATTTCAGTAGCTTCACGCGTCCACCCAGAGATGAGTCGCGTCCTAGAAAAGTTTGAAGCCCAGAAGCTCCAAGTGTGCGGCGGATTCGCCGCAAATTGCTCTATAGGTGCGGCGATTTCGCCGCTCGTTTAGCTCAGAATGTGCTCGGATTTCGCCGCGCACTCTGTTGTCTCCTGAAACACAAATCCAAATACTTAGATCGCGCACAAGATAAACAGGATAAAATCGAAATCAACAAAAGAAAACAAAATCTGCGTCGCCTCCCCGGCAGCGGCGCCAAAAACTTGTTGAGAATTAAATTTTATACCACAAGTGCACGGTGTCAATGAAGACGTGGCAAATACGGGTCGAACACAAGGAGGGAGAGATTTTGTTATTAGTGTGATTTCGATTGGGGGAAAGAAGGAGAGAAGAAATAAGTTTGGTTTTGAGATTTTTGGGTTTTAGTTATTTAAAGCAAGAAACAAAAACAATTAAAACTAAAGCAAGAACAAAGAAGTGAATTCCGTTGGGTGGAGGATTAGATTTAAGGTTTAGATTAGAGAATTTAGAAACTTATAATAAATCATATTAGTTATCAAGCATTACATGATAAATGATTTAACATAAACTCACGTAATCAAAATATACTAACACGAAATTAAAATAATAACATTCATTCATCTTCTATTCACCCTAATCCGTCACCTCCACCCTTTGGAAGGAGTTAGAAACTCATAGAGGGAGGAAGAAGGGGTCCTTGAGACATTACAAAAGAAAACTAAAAGTAAGAAATAAAAGACAGAATTTTATTAATGAAAAGAAGAATACAAAACTAAGGTTAAGAATAAAAACTACCACCAAAGACTAAGGACCCTTCTAACATCGTTCTCGGGTCTATTTATAGTTGCTACAAGGGATCTAAGTATAATATTGGAAAGTACACGTGTCCAGACACGACTGGACGAAATTGGAGCACACGGATCGATGCTTGGGCGGCGGAAACGCCGCATATTGTATGTGTGGTGCGGCGGAAACGCCGCACAATCAGGCCTGATTTTGTCCGGATTTTGGTTGAATGTTTATGGTATGATTTGATCCTTCTTTGCGCGTCTGGATTGATTCTTTCCATTCTTTTGAACTCTGGATTAATTCCTTCACATATTTGGAGATATACATTGATTTTTCTATATATTTTCTCCAAGAGAATAAAAGCTACTCGTGATTTGCAATTAGGTCCTTGACTTTTTGCAGTTAAGTCACCGGTTACTTTTGTGCTTAAGTCCTTGTTCTTTTTGCAATTAGGACTTGAATGCTTTTATGCTTGGATACATTTCCATTCGTAACCCGATAATCTTGAACTTGGTCTTTATGATAGAAATGAGTCTTTTGCACGCGTTTATGCTCGGGATGTGGGTAAATTGCATTCAGGTCCCTGTATTCTGTAAATAAGACTAAACACATACCTTAGTAGCATTTATTGATGTAAAAGTAATCTAAATGAAAGACATATGATGCAATGTATGCAATGCATCAGCCTTCCAAGAAGCAATGGAAAGAAAAGACTCCAAACTATGGTTAAAAACCATGGAATCCGAAGTAGAATCCATGTATGGTAATCAAGTATGGAACTTGATTTGTCTTCCTCAAGAGAAAATATCATTTGGTATAACTGAGTTTTTAGGAGGAAGATAGACATGGATAGTAACTTGACAACCTACAAAGCAAGGCTTGTAGCAAAAGTTATACTCAAATTCAAGAAATTGACCTTGAAGAAATTTTTGAGAAGTTACCATATGAAAATCTATTCGGATTATGCTCACTATTACCGCCTTTCACATTTGTGGGATATGGAAGATGGATATCAAAATGGCGTTCCTTAAACAGGAACTTGGAGGAGGATATGTACATGGTACAACCTCAAGGTTTTGATGATCCAAATAATAGCGAGAAGAGATGCAAGTTTTGAGAATCCATTTATGGATTGAAGCAAGCATCGAGGAGTTGGAACAAACGCTTTGACGAAGAGGTGAAGAAGATTCACTTCATTCAAAGTAAAGCAAAACCTTGTTGATACAAGGAGATAGTGGGAGCCATGTAGTACTTCTGATCTTATATGTCGATGACATATTGCTCATGAGCAACATATACCTTAGCATTAGCAAACGAGAAATTTCATTGAAATCGGCATTTCAATGAAAAGAAATGGATGAGGCTCAACACATCTTGAGAATCAAGATACATTGAGATACATCCCGTAGACTCATTGGCTTACGTCAACGTGCATACATTGACAAGGTCTTGGAAATGTTCAGGGTGAACAATTCCGATATGGACAATGTGCCAATAAGTATGAGTATAGGTGTGCAACTCAAGAAGTCTCAACGTGCTCAATCACGCAAAGACTTGGAGTACATGAAGGTATCCCTTATGCTTCGGCAAAAGGAAGGACCATGTACACGATGACTTGCACAAGACTCAATATCTCGTATGCTTTAAACGTGACAAGAGGTCACCAATCCAACGCAAGTCCTAATCGTAGGATTGCGGTCAAGAATATACTGAAGTACATTAACCGGACTAAAGATAAGGTTCTTGTTTATGGAAGACAAAGACCGAGGGCTATTTTGATGCAATTCTCATAGGAATTCTTGACAAAAGGAGGTTGGAATGATGATGTGTCATCATTATCGAAGGTGGAGGTAAGAGCTAGTGTAGTTAGGAGTAATATCACTACAGCTAACTCAACCGCCAACGAAAGAGAAAATAAATAAATAGGTAGACACAACAGTGACACAACTGATCCATTCAACAAACCTTCATACCAAGCTAAGAGACGAAATATAATTCGAGTCCAAGGATCCGAAGATCCATGTGGATTGGCTTGATATGTGATTTGGGAAGGTTACCCTAGTTACTAATGTTTTATGCATTGAGAATGTATGTGAAAGAAAACTTTGATAACAAGTGGGAGATTGAAGGGAATTTGTTCTAAAAGTTTTGCTTTTAAATGTCAATTATTATGAATTGAATGAGAAATCATTTTGTTCCTTGTTTATGTTATTCGTCTTTTAGAAGTGTTAAGGAAGAGACTCTTGGTCCTTAACCGTAGAGCTCTAAAAGATATTGGTTTACATAAAACAAAAGATATTCGCAATCATGGTAATTAACATGGGACATTGGTTACCGAGTTAAGATTGTCGCGTTGGTCATAGATCATTGTAGCTCTACAAGTGAGTGACAACTCGGGTACACAAAAGAGGAAGATATTACTTTTGTATACTGAATAGACCTAATAAGTAAAACATTATAGAATTGTGTTTTCTGTGTCATTAATGTTTTACTGTGTCTTTGGTCCTTTGATATGAGACTTATATCCGATCACTTAAGAATTGCTTAATTAGACTAGTGTCTTGAGCTATCGATAAGTGTAGTGTAAAGGCATTGATTGGTCAAGTATGACTTTCGTTGGAGAAGATAGTTAGTCAAAAGATTATCATTGCCCCTCCTAATTGAGTGATGATATTAGTGGGCCCCTTGATAAAGCAAAGTTATAATGTGCACAATGTGATTTGAGTTAAGTCACATATTTGTAACTAGCTTAAAGAGATCAAGAAATGAATACTAATACAAAGATGACACAATACTACTTTGTGTGTATTCTTAATATCATGAGGCAAGGGACGGACACAAGTGGTGCACTCCATCACTAAATGGATCGGGTTTTGGTTCGAGTGGAATTAAGACATCTACTTTGAATGGAAAACATTTTGTAGTGAATAAAACTTCCTCAAGTATTTGGGCACCTAAAACCAAAATGGTTTGGGTTCCAAAAACTAACATGATTGGACCCAAGCAAAAATGGGTACCAAAATCTTCAATTGTAGGTACTTGAAGGAGGAAATCGGTGGTGACCGGATGAGCTTAAAAGAAAAATTTAAAGCCGGTTGCATCACCGAATACGGGTTGAGTCAATTCAAAGCGCCACGACGGTATAAATTTTGATTGATTCTAATCTAAATTTTAGAGCTTAATAGACATATCTTATGATATAATTCATTGCATATCTTATACCCTATTCATTGCATATCGTATAACAGCATCCATAATCATAAATGTAAAATTGTAAAATGGATGTTAAATAGGCTAAGAGGGAGAATAGAAATGCACTTAATTGTTAATACTCATTGTTGCTATTTAGCCTAATTGATAGGGGGAGCCTAAAATTGCAAAATCATATAATTAAGGGGGAGAATTAGATATCTTTTACCTTTGCATCAAATGCTTAATGTTTGCTTTTTGATTGATGTCAAAGGGGGAGAAGAATTAGGATGAGCTTCAATTTTAAATAAACTATGCACGTTGTTAAGGGGAGAAATCTTATAAATGCATAGATTACATATATATTAAGAAAAAAAACTTATAGAAAGTGGAGAAATAAAATTGAACTCAAATATTAAGATATAGATTTGCCATCATCAAAAAGGGGGAGATTGTTGGCTTTTTAGCCTTAATCTTTATTTAGTTTTGATGATTAAGTAATCTAATCTTAATCTATATTTAATTAATCAACCTAGACAATCAAAGTAAGCAAACATGAATACATGCATTGCATATATATTCGTGTATTTGCGATATTCTTAATAGGTTGATGAAGAATCAAGCTAAGGAGCTTTGGACAAGAAGATAAAGACTCAAGACATGTAATCAAGCTTTGGACCAATATGTAATTTAGTATAATTTGAGTCCTTAGGATTAATGTAAACTTGAGCACATTAGCATTCTGTCCCGTATCCCCACGGTTAACCGAACCCCACTCGGTAAACCGAATCATGTAGAGTTCGGTCCACCGAATACCTTGCGGTCAACCGTGTAGAATCCTTTAGGTGTTCCCTGGATTAACCACCTCGGTATACCAAACCAGCTTCGGTAGACCGAAATAGCTTGGACCGGTTTTTGGACTTTGCTCCAACGGTCGTATTTAAATCTTGACCTTAAGCCCAATTGACTTATCCATATTCGGTACACCGAACTTCATTCGGTCAACCGAATCATATTGCTTTAGGTGTCCAACGGCTATTTAACTTGACCGTTATTGATAAACAATTTCCCACGCATTGTCAGCGCAAAACTCGCGCAAACTTCAGACTACCGAAGTATACACGGTCAACCGAACTTAGCATAAACAGAACCCTACCAATCTTACTGTCCAGTTTGGAACGGTTCACCGAATAGGTTTCGGTAAACCGAATTATATTAGGGTTTCTAGTTAGAGAGCTACTAGAGTTGAGTGAGCGGTTAACCGAATAAGATTCGGTAAACCGAAATGACCATCGTCGGTAATCCGTTGGGTTAACGGTCTACCGAGGAGCGTGCAAATTCTGTCCGAACTTTTGTCACATCATCACATTTCATGGGTCAACTTTCTCACCCACTCCCCAACGACTCTAAGAGCTTTGAAGCCTATATAAGGACCTCATTAGAAGCACAACAAAAGCACTACACTCTCCAAACATCAAGTATCATTGTGCTATCTTTCCCAAACCTTCAAAGCTCAAATCCTATACACTCAAGCCAAAACTTCACCACTTGTATTCCTAGATCCATATCATAATCCAAGTGTGCTCAAAGTTAGAGTGTCATTAGCAAGAGTTGTGATTCCATTCTTTCATCCAAATCACAAGAGTTGTAATAGCTTCAAGGAAGCTCCCTCTCGGGTTGTGAGAGGAGACACGGGCGAGGCGAGGTTGTTCGCGAGGCTCGGGTTTGTAAAGGCGTTGATCTCGGCCCGGTAACGGAGATCGGATAGTGGAAACCACAAGCGAGGCTCGAGGGACGAGCGGGGCTTGTGAGTGAGGACTAGGACCCGGGGAGGGTGCCGAACCTCGTTAAATCGGGCGTCGACTTCAACGTTGGTTTGCAAGTTCTCTATCTCTTAGAATAACCCTTGCATGATTAGTTGTTAGTTCGTAATTAGTTTTTAATTCCGCATCTTATTTAATTACGATCACTAGAGGGCCCCTTAAGATCCCCACACTTAGCTTAGTTGTATTTTCATTGTTTATTTCTTTCGTTCGCATTTCATACTTCTTAGCGTAGTTTAGTGTAGAGTAGCATAATCAATATTTCTCCCCCAATGTTTGCCACTTGATTTTTGATAAACAAGAGGATGATCACCTCCCTGAGGACGACCCGTGCTTGCCACCGCTTCATCGCGGTCGTGCACTTGCGGTTTAATTAAAACGTTCAATCTGACCGCGTGATGGTTCGGTCGACCGGTGATCGCGTGTGGCTCGACCGTTTGTGCTTTTCATTGCGATATGGAGTTTTTTACTGGTCGAATTTGGTTGAACGGGACCCCTTTGCCGTTCGATCGGTTGACAGGTTTTTCGGTTGGACCAGTCCTATGGAGAGGATTCGGTCGACCGGTTTGGTGGTTTTGTTCGACCGTTTGGTACGGTTTTGTGTAGTTTTAGTATTGTGGAGCCAACTCAAGATGTCAACGGTTCTCCGGCCTTTTTGGGGCAACAGTATAGACATTTCCGGCCTAAGGGTTGTTCGTGTTTGTGTGGGGCCAGCTCAAGATGTCAACAAGTCTCCGGCCCTAGAGAGGCAACGGTACAGACATTGCCGGCCTGAGAGTGTTCTTCTGGAGCAGGTCAAGATGACATCAGGTATCCGGCCCTTGAGGGGCAACGGTACAGACATTACCGACCTAAGAGTGATCCAACGTGTATTGTAGCCGAGGGTGTTTCCGGCTGTGGTGCATGGGCACGTGTGAGGGTTGGGCTAGAGGACCCGCGAGACATTTCACTTTTTGGTGTCTACTGAGGTGGGAAGAGAGTTCCCGGGGCCCAGTGAGACGATGTTTGTTTATTGCATTCCATATCATACATGCTTTAGATGTCTAGTTCATTTATTGTGATAGAAGTTTTGCATACGGGGTTTCTTTCTAGGAAACTCAGGAATAGATGTGTTCTATTTCAGGTCGTGAGAAGCATTAGGAGGTGGTGACTGAGGAGGAGCATGTTCGGGGCCAGATTCTGCTTTTCGTGTTTTTGAGGTCCGAGTGATTACAAGTATATTTTCTTTATCTTTTGTTGTAATCACACTTTTGAAAACTCTCAGATATATATATTATATATATGTTGGTGCATCAGTTGCCTCTGTTCCTTGGTAATATCCTCGCGTTGTGTTCTATTAAAAATTTAAATTTCTTCCGCTTTCGAGGATGTTACAAATTGGTATCAGAGCGGTCAGTTCCGACGCACTTGTCCAAAGAAGCCACCATAAATGTCTTTTAGAGTGTTGCATTGTAGAGCATGCATGCATAATCATCTGATTTTCTGTTCTGATGTCTTGTGTGTAGATGTCTCCGAGACGCGTGAGACTTCCCCCACATGGCCAAAGTACTAGTGAGGAGACTAGAGCCACAGATTGGGTTGAGGAGCGCCGGATGCTCTACGACACTGTGCAGAGGTTGGGCATTCTTCTAGAGCGTCAGTCTGACAGAGAGGAGACAGCAGGAGTGGGAGCGGTGCACGACCGTTTTATGCTCCAACACCCGCCTGCATTTGATGGCAGAGGAGATTCTGAGGTTACCGAGGATTGTGTCTTTAAGATCCAGGAGATCTTCCAGGCGATTGGGAGTCCACCGGAGAGGATGGTGGGTTTGGCCACGTATGTGTTGGGCGGGTTTATCTTCGACCCCGAATGAGGATAATAGTGAATACTCAAGTAGGGATCGGAGGATTAATCAGAACTTGAGGAGAAGACTAAATCATGGTGGTGTGATCAAACATCTATAAATCTCCGGAGTCATCTTGTGGTTTGCATTCTTTCTCTTACTATTTTAATTGTGCAATTGTTTAAGAAAATTATGAAATAATCTATTCACCCTTCTCTTGATTAGTGATCGATCAACTTACAATATGTAGATGATTTTTTTTCCGAATTAGTATGGTATAAAGCTATCTATATACCCATTCGTAGGTAAAAATATCTAAGTGAATTTCAAATCAAATCAACCAAATGTTTCCAATTTGCTGAAGATATCCTTACAAGTGTATCCCATCACCTGAATTTTAGGCACTATATACTTATGCATTTGCTTGAGAGTTCCACTAATACCTTCACTGGATATGAAATTTGACATCCGCGTCATTTAAATTTTGGATAAGTGAAACGATCGAATATTGGTCCTTAAACCCTAAAAGACATGCCTAAATGGTTATCATATTAGTATAGGAGTAGTGTTTATCTTGTTCGTTCTGGGGCTCCAAAATGGACTCCAACTTCCGAAAGCCCTTCCATTAATCCTCTCGCATACGTGTGGGGAGTGATAGGACATTTGTTTCCACTCTCGCTCCTCGTCCACTCACATCTCTTAACAGATTTATCTCATCTTTGGACTTGATGCATGATATAGTGCGATGGACGTGATATATCACTGTTTTGATGGAAATTCGTACAAACTATTGTGTGGAAAAATATGGGCCAGATATATCTCATTGCACGTGATATATCATCATTTGGATGGAACTTTACCTAATCTCTTAGGAGTAAAGAAAACATATGGTGATGTACATCTACTGGACGTGATATATCAACGAAAAAATTAGGTATGATATTTTCCACTGGATGTGATATTTGGCCCGATTTATCACATTGGATAATTGTGGATTTATTCGTTCCTTAGGTAGAGGTGAGCTTCGGTTCAGGACCGGATCGGACCGAACCGGACCGGACCGAAACCCGAATTTTCGGGAAGTCCGGACCGAAGACCGGACCGAATAGGTTCGGTCCGGTCCGGGTCGGTCCAAAATCCGGATTTTCCCCTTAAATTTTCGGTCCGGTTCGGACCGAAGACCGAATTTCCAAAATTTTGTGGACCGAAGACCGGACCGAAAAAATTCGGTCCGGTTCGGTCCGGAACGAAAAATTCGGTGCGGTCCGGGTGCCCGGACCGAACCGAATTTTGCTCACCCCTATCCTTAGGTGTGATAAAATATTACTTGTGGAGAAGGAGAAAACGGGAGTTTGATATGGTAGAAATGGTTAGTTCTATTTTATGTCAAAATTTTCACGTGGTGAGAATAGCAAACGCTTCTCCAGAACTGGAGTTGTAAGAGAAGCCCAAAAACGAACTACGGTACAATTTTCTTAAGTGTAAATACTATATACATACATAATAAAAAAGAAAGCTTGATATGTTATTATCTTAATATTCACTGCGCAATTGGTCGACGAGCAGTGGGTTATTTTCAAAACGCATGTGGGGCCGCCAACTGAATGAAAATAATTATGCCTCAACGCCTCCGGTATTTGTATCATCTCTTATTTAGTTCCGTGGTAATTCACTTATTTCAAAATTTTGGTTGATACGAGGATTTTGGATTATATAAAAAAAGTATCAAGCACTAACAAGCTGCGATCCATCTCACTCGCACATGCGGGCCCACCACCACCAACGACAACATCTATGCTCCCACTTGTCCCTTAAACTCGACACGTTTGTTTCCATAAGACAGCGCGTGGAGAGAAGTCCGCTGACGCCATCGTGTCCAAACGTCAAGGCGAAGAAGCCGCCGCAATTGCTCCACGTCTCCACTCAACTCACTTGTCCATCAACACCATCAACTTTTCTTTAAACATTATATCATATAATATAATATTGTGCACTTTACCCGGTCGTTGAACATGACTTACGGAGATTTAGATTATCAACAAGTGGGACCCGCAACAGATGTTGCTTGGTATACTTTGGAAACAATAAAATTAGACTTTTTTCAATGATTTTTTAAAAAGATTTTTTTGAATTAAAATTATTTAAGAAAATAATGACTCGTAAAAAACTTGTAACTTAGGCTAGTTTTTTTGTCTAGCTGACGCTGACCTACACTGCGTGTACCACTCAACCTCATGTTACGTAAGCAGAACTACCCCAATTATATAACTAACAAAACTCACACACATATTATTAATCAACCAACAGCGGCGATGCCCAGAAACGACACGTCTCTCTTACCACATTTCCATTTCCCCATGACAGCGACACTTCACCTGTCGGATCAGACAAACACGTTCCCACCTGCCACGTACGTACCCGCGTAAATCAAACGCCGCCGTATCCATACGTAAGTAATCAATTAATCGCGACGCCGAACAAGCCGCTTTTCCGCGGCTGCTGATGGAGGCTGGGGTCCACACGGAGTCGGGGACATTTGTGCTTTTGCCCCCTTGAAGTTTAGTTTTTATCAACAAAAAAAAGATCCAACTCCAATTTCACTTGTCACGCCTCATCGTTACCCAGCCGTCGCCCATCAAACATGCAAACCTTAAATAATTTTGTCTTTAAGGCTATTCTCACGAACAAGGTTACTATATAATCAACGATTCCAAGGTGCAAAATTTATTAATAAATCTCCAGACAATATACAGCTCTGATCTTTAACCCACTGACACTTAAGAAACCAAAACGACTGATTTTTGCTTTCCAAAAACATAAAATAAATCAAATAAGCATTTTATTAATTTTATATGTGTTTTTTTATAGTATATATATAATTTTGAAGTTGGCAATGTCTATTTAAGTTTTTTTAAAAAAAGAGGAAAACGAAGCACCTCAAAACCATACAACCTGTTCAATTTGGCATCCAATTTTAAATTCATCTACCGACAAGTATTGCCAACTTGGCTGAGTCCCGGAGGTCAGGCATAGGCTTTCTAACATCATGTTGATAAGCCTAGTAATCCAAATGTTAGGCAATGAGTCGATTTCACGTTGGTTTTCTTGACTTACATGGAGCTTGCTCATCGTATCTATTAAAATGTAAATATTCAACTCAAAATCAATTAATGATAAGTAAAAGGACTCAAGAACTTATATCCCAAGAGAATACCTATATATTCTCTAATAGGAAACTATTCTTAGTATCACATAACATCAAATTAGATTTAATGTAACTTTGAATATATATATATATATATATATATATATATATATATATATAGTCAAGTTCTAGTGAGTCCAGAACTCATCTTATTTAGTTTAAGTCATCTATAATCTCACAATTAATTCTTATTAACGGTTAATTTCACATTTAATTAGCATAACCGTTTTTTTTATAATCTACCTTACAATTTCAGATGTGTAGTGGATATGGTGTGAGCTTAAAATAAAAAATTAAACCCCAGACCCATTAGATAATTCCTGTATATATATGTATATGCAACTTTTATTGTATTCTTAGAATGAGATTAAAATTTGAGTGGTAAGGCTTCTTGTACGGAAGGTACCAGACATGGGTACCTAGCCCAATTAGCAGCGGCGTGAAAACCCCCCATCCCCAATATCCTAGTCGAATCGACTGATAGGCAGGATCGATTATGAGACCCCCGGCCAGCCTAGAGTTACACCCCTAGTCGCAGGCTTTGAAGTTTGTGAAGTGATAAGTTTAGTGATTTAACTCCCCCCACGATATCTATAAGAACCGTGATAGACGGACGCGCGCGTCACGGACGCGCCTTACGTGGATCTGTACAGCTCAGATATTTTTCTTTGAGTCAGCGTCCAGTCAGCGAAATTTCTCTTCGCGCGTTTTGGTATTTTTAAAAAACGCCGGTTCTTTAAGTTGAACGATTCATTTCCCAATACACAGATAAGACAGTGTGCAGACCCTAGAACATCGTGCAGTCTCATTATTCGTGCAGAGCCCACACTTATCATAATAAAATATTTGTTTTTAAGTTTTACGTTGGATCAACTTAATTTGTCTAGCTTACTTTATGTGTGTGTGCAGTTTACATTATGTGTTTGTCCTGTTTACGTTATGTGTATGTCCGGAATAAGTGTATATTGCTGTCCGGAATAAGTGTATTTGTTGTCCGGACTAAGTGTATTTGTTGTCCGGTTTAAGAATAAAGTGTGTCCAGAAACGAAACATAAAGTTTGTCCGGAATAAGTTGATTTGTTGTCCGGAATAAGTGTATTTGATGTCCGGAATAAGTGTATTTGTAGTCCGGAATAAGTGTAGTTGTCCAGAATAAGAAGAAAGTGTGTCCAGAAACGGAACAGAAAGTTTGTCCGGAATAAGTGTATTTGCTGTCCGGAATAAGTGTATTTGTTGTCCGGAATAAGTGTATTTGTTGTCCGGTTTAAGAATAAAGTGTGTCCAGAAACGGAACATAAAGTTTGTCCGGAATAAGTTGATTTGTTGTCCGGAATAAGTGTATTTGCTGTCCGGAATAAGTGTATTTGCAGTCCGGAATAAGTGTAGTTGTCCAGAATAAGAAGAAAGTGTGTCCAGAAACGGAACATAAAGTTTGTCCGGAATAAGTGTATTTGTTGTCCGGAATAAGTGAATTTGTTGTCCGATTTAAGAATAAAGTGTGTCCAGAAACGGAACATAAAGTTTGTCCGGAATAAGTGTATTTGTTGTCCGGAATAAGTGAATTTGTTGTCCGGTTTAAGAATAAAGTGTGTCCAGAAACGGAACATAAAGTTTGTCCGGAATAAGTTGATTTGTTGTCCGGAATAAGTGTATTTGATGTCCGGAATAAGTGTATTTGCAGTCCGGAATAAGTGTAGTTGTCCAGAATAAGAAGAAAGTGTGTCCAGAAACGGAACATAAAGTTTGTCCGGAATAAGTGTATTTGCTGTCCGGAATAAGTGTATTTGTTGTCCGGTTTAAGAATAAAGTGTGTCCAGAAACAGAACATAAAGTTTTTTCCGGAATAAGTGGATTTGCTGTCCGGAATAAGTGTATTTGCTGTCCGGAATCGGAATAAGTGTATTTGCAGTCCGGAATAAGTGTATTTGCAGTCCGGAATAATATATGACTTCATTATTGTCGGAATAAACGAATCAATATATGGAATGCAATAATATGATGCCCCCTGCCACCCCCGCACAAACTCAACAAACCTCCCACTGTATATTTTACCCCACAAGAATTACGTTTAGGAAAAAAATAGGGAAGAACATTCACGATGCTAATGCTGACAAGAACATCGGGAAGTCTTCGCACCGTCCCATTCACGCTGCTTACGTTGTGAAGAATCCTGGGAGTCGGCATCAGACGCTTCTTCGACATAATATCTTGCTAGAAATGATGATTTATTCTGGAGAGAAAGAATGAAGAAGAAAGAAAGAGTGTCATCATATTTGTATTTGGGTGGAGAGAGAGAACGTGCTGAGTTGAAACGCATTTAATGTGATTTGAGTGGACATCAGGAAGAAAAAATAAAAAAACATTCATGCTTTGGCCCCATAAGGACTGACATAGATATCCACGTAGAGCGCGTCCGTGACGCCTGCGTTCAACAAACATTTTCCTATCTATAAACATAGTTCTTCGGCACATCAGGAAGACCTTATGTCCCATATCGGGGCGTAACACAATATTCTTGTATGTTGCTGCAGATTTGATTTTCCACGAGAGTGGAAAGCTCAATGCATCATATATTCATATGTATACTGGCTCCAGGTTCCAACGATGTGTAGTCTAAATCTTTCCTATCCATCACTCTTTAAGTTAAGCCGTGTTAAAAAGTACTTCGGGGTAGAAAATACCAAATAAACCACCCACGACAAAAAGCAAGAGTTGAGCAATATTATTGTTTGTCAATTCATAACTGAATAGCCAGATAAACCCAATAGATACAAAATGTAGTTCGGACAAAAACTGTTACAATAAGATACATTTGAAGCCTTCAACCGACAATTAGAGGCCTGCTCCAGGGGATTAGGGAGAACAGGAATGTTTACTCCAGTGCCTCATCATCTCACACTTATCTAGCTGTTATTCTATAGGCTTTTGTTTACTTGTAGCAGAATTATCTGAGTTTTTTTCTTCTTGCTGCGACTTACAAGCAAGGTTATCTAATTGCTCTACAAGCTCTTGTTCACCAGAAGAATTATTTGTCTTTTTTACTTCCAATTCTTGTTTAACTGCGACGCCGTTGCCTGAGTCTTCCCCCACGGGTTTCGGTTTAGCTGGAGCTGAACCATCTGGGTTGGAATAATTTGCTTCTTTTTCTACCGGCTCGCATGGACGCCATATGGTCCCTTTTAGTTCATCCATCAAGGCTATACCCTTCGTTTCTAAGTCGGCCTGGATCTGATCCAAACTGGCATGTTCTTTGTTTTTCCTTGCCAATGCTCTCTCACTTACTAGCTCCAGGATCTTTTCTTCGGCAATATTTGCCCTTTCCAACGCCTTGGCTATGAGTCGTTCTAGAACCTGTCAGTTAAGTAATTAATGTCAGCTGCCGCCAAGCACCCAATATCAACTTATATTGCCAAAACAGCCTTAAATCTGGTCTCAATCAAAATTCTTTATAATCTAACCTCAGAGCAAGTTGAGGAAGACAATAGCTCAATAATAGAAAGGACATTTTTTACTTCTTTCTCTAATTCAACAAGAGCATTTATCAGTGCCGACTGCTCCTGTGTTTCCCCTGGAAAACATTTCGTTTGAAAAAAAAAGAAGCCAATAATTAATTAAGCCAAAACAAAAAAAGGAGATTGCACCAAATTTTATAAAGGAGTGGCAACAAGAAAACGAAAAATACAAATTGAGCAATTTTTCTACAAGTGGAAAAAAGTAGAACACGTTAAGCTTCTTTAAATTACCGTTGATTGCTTTCAATGGCTCCATGAGATCGTCAAGAACAGCCATAGTACGTAAATTATCCGACATTGAAGCCAAGAAGTCGGAGTGGAAATTCTCAATCAACCCCCGTATCTCTGCTGGTGCTTGGCCACGTAGTTTCCCTCTGAAGGGTAACAAAGCATTTTCGCAATCATAGAGTCTGGAAATCAGAATACAACACGGATTTTCAAAATATATTGGTATATTTGGCCCATATCTCAATGAAAAGACTGGTAGCAAAGGGGAAAATATCAAATGCTTGATAAGATATTGTTTACCTGATAGATATAGAAAACACGCTCAAACGCATTATCAAGCTGTTTATCTGAGTAATTTACTTCAGAACGGTAATGGATACTTATTAAGAAGAATCTTAAGGCCAAGGATGATATTTTGCTATGGTCTGTAATTAAACAAAATTGAGAGTATAGTTATAGTAAAAAATTACCAAAGTACAAACTCTAAATATTTGTTAACGTTGCATGGAAGTTTCAACTTACATCACGGATCGTAAAGAATTTTTTTAAGGACTTAGACAATTTCTCATTATTGTCCCTGTTGACAAAACCATTGTGCATCCAGAAGCTCACGTTGCTCTCTGGGAAAGCAGCACAACTCTGAGCAAACTCATTTTCATGATGAGGAAATACCAGATCCTTCCCTCCCCCGTGGAAATCAAAAGCATGACCAAGATAATGGTAACTCATCGCACTGCATTCAATATGCCAACCAGGCCTGCCGGGACCTCATTTGCTATTCCAGCTAGACTCACTGGTTTAGCAGCCTGCAGGCAGAATGCAGTACAGCCAAATATATGTGAGGTACGAACAAACATCAGACAAGGTAGCTAAAAACAGTTCTGAAAATACTCACCTTCCAAAGCGCAGTCTGCAGGATTTTTCTCTGTTATCAACTTCAACACGCCCACCTCCACCAGCTCGATTATCATCCGATTTCCGGCCAGATAAACGACCATAGTTTGGGGAATTAACAACAGTGAAGTAGACATCTCCGTCAAGAGGATAACCGCAACTATTTTCTATTATCTATCCTTTAAGAGACACATTTAGTGACAATACAACTACAAAAATCAAAACATTACATGTGAAGATAATTGCATTTGAAGGTGAATGCAAGGGGAGCTGAATTACAACATATATTCTGTGTCCAAGCACAATGGCGAGTCAAGTTAACATATTAGTGGACCAGGACACAAAATCCTTTCTAGATCACTACACCAATGAACATGATATGTGGTTTGGAAAGTTAAACTCATAAAATACACAAAATCCTTTCTAGATTAATACACCAATGAACTTAGACGCATATGAGTCACAAAACTGAACTTTAAAAGCCTTTTAAAGTTCCTAGAAATTATAATGTAAGAACCCTAAACCCTTGCTTAGGAGTTAATTGGTGTTAGGAGGAGAGATGGTGATTAGGAGTAGGATTAGCATGGGGAAGTGGGTGCATAGTGTTGTGCATGGGATGTTGGAGGAGGTGAGGTGATGGGTTGTAGTGTAGGGGCGGCACTGTTGGTGCAAGTGTTGGATTGAGTGGAGAAAACCCGTTTTTTTTCCTCTCTCTCTCTCTCTCATTCTCTTCCATTTCCTTTCCCTCTTCTTAGTGGCTCAGTTGGACGGCGAGGTGCGGGAGTCAACGTCGGCTTTGGGCGTGCGAAGGTCGTCGCGAGGAGGAGGTCATGCGTGAGGTGCGGACCAGAGGCGTGTCGTTGGAACTCTGGTGTTCTTTGTCGTTCTTCGCGAAGAGGTATGCCGCTCCTTAGTGTGTTTTTGTTGTTAACCCTCGTGGGAGGGTTGTGTTGGTCGGTTGGGGGAGGTCGGAGACCACTCCGACGAAGCGATTTGGTGAAAAACCTCGGCTGGCGTGAGGTTGAAGACGACCAACGGTCGACCGGGCCCTTCGGGCGGTCGACCGAATGTAGTGTTTTTGTCTGTCTGTTATGTTTCGGTCGACCGGTTCCTTGGGTTCGGTCGACCGGAACTTAAGTGTACTGGATATTATGCATGTTTGCGGTCGACCATTATATGACGTAGAAATAATAGGATGACCCTGTTAGTTTTCGGTCGACCGAGACCCCTGAGTCGGTCGACCGATAGTTTTGAATTTGATCTTGACCAGACTCAGGATTTTGACCTCGTTTCGGTCGACCGGTTTTAGACTTTTGGTAGACCGTTGAGACTTAAGTTTTGCGCAAATAGTTCGACCGTTTCAGACGTTCGGTCGACCGATTCCCTTGAGGAAACGGTCGACCGAGATGACTCTTTCGGTCGACCGTTTTTTCACAGAACTGAATTCCTGGTTCCCTTTTTGAATGCCAACTCTGCCCACGGAAACCCGTGTCCTCTCCTTGTGCGTGAGCCGGGAGGTGACGGTGGGAGCGTTACGCGTGCCTGCCCAGGGACCGCCGTGTGGAACAATGTGGGTGTTCAGGACGCGTCACCTCCATGTATGGATCGTGACTAATATGATGGATTGATTGGACTCATTGTAGTATAGCAGGCCTGAGGGATCGCGGATCCCAATGTATGATGATTGTGCGGGCACGCAACTATTGTTTGGTGAGGTGACTACCGGCCTGAGGGGCTACGGAGGTCGCTACTTTGCTTTTATAGCGACGCGATTGGTGTTTGCGCCTCGTGGAGCCTGATGACCTGGCAGAATTCGGTCTGGACCCGTCCGATGTTGTGCCGGACGTATTGATTGACCACCGATGTTGTTCCGGTGATGTTCCTCAAATGGGCACCTACTGAGATGATGATTGATGGACCGACAGAGCGACGACTCTTTTGGTGTGGTTTCGACCATGAAGTTATAGATCTGTTTCTTATGGCGCGGACCTGGCGGACGTTCCCTGCCGAACCCCATGATTAGTATAGCCGCGTGTGGGGAGCGTCACGTCTTGTTCCGTTAGACCGTATGTGCCTACGGTAGGTCTCCTCGGGAGACCCGATGATGATTGTCGGATTGTGCCGCATGTTACCCTTCGGGGGGACTGTTTTCCTTACTGTCGATGACATGAAATGCTACTAGTATGATAGATTCATTTGTACTACTGCATGCATATAGGTGAGCTTGGCATACGGGGTTTCCTTATGGAAACTCAGGCATTGTTGTTGCATCTTTTTCAGGACCGCAGTAGGTCCAGTTGGGTGGTGATCAGCAGGCACGCGCATCTTGGGACCGTATCCTCTATTCTGACCACTGAGGTCGACATGATTACGTTTATCTTCTTTTGTTGTTTTGTTGTAATCATGTATCGTTTTTGACAAACTCTGATGTAAACTGGTGCACCGCTTTTATTTTTTTTGTGAGAAGTAAAAGTCCCGTATTTGATTATTGGTCTCTGATGCTTTGATAAATAATTTTTAAATTTCTGCTGTTTCGGGATGTTACAATTTGGTATCAGAGCGGTCGATTCCTATGCGGTTCCCAATGAAATCACCCTTATAGTAATAGGACGCATGCATTTTATCTTTTAGCATGCATTCATGGCTGAAGTTTGTGATTATTTCTTCTGTCAGATGGCTTCTAGACGCGTGCAAAGTTCCCCACGTGATCGTGATCCCAGCGACGCCTTTGAGGGCGCCAACTGGGACAGGTTGGGCGAGTTTCTGGAGCGTCAAACAGCTCAGAATGTGCAAGGCGGGGTGGGCGCTGAGCATGATCGGTTTATGCGTCAGCACCCGCCGAGTTTTGATGGCAGGAGTGCTCCAAAGGTAGCAGAGGACTGGATCTTCAGGATGGAGAAGATCTTTCGAGCGATTAGAGTTGCACCTGAGAGGAGGGTGGATCTGACCACCTATATGTTTGATGGCGAGGCGGCCAACTGGTGGAGGTCTACGTCCACGGTTTTGTTTGAGGACCGTGAGGACGTCAGCTGTGAGGAGTTTCTGGACGTGTTTCATGAGAAGTATTTTCCCCAGTACGTCAGGGATCGGAAGAGGGAAGATTTCATGTCGCTGGAGCAGAGGGAGATGACTCTGTTGAGCTACATCAGCATGTTCAACTCCTTGGAGCGTTACTGCCCCGAGATTGTGTGACCCCGGAGCAGCGGGCGAGGAAGTTTGTGAAGGGACTGAGGAAGGGGTTGCGAGGAAGCGTCGCTGTTGTTTCTTCCAAGGCTTTTTCAAGCCTTAAGGTATGTCAAACTTGCTTTTACGCTCACCTATTATTAGTGTGAGGGTGGGAGTGGTCGACGGTAGGCCGTTTTGGCTCGTCGGACCTGCACAGCGATTTCTGCACTAAAATCGGTCGACTGGTGTTCTAGGTTCGGTCGACCGGTTATAGTGTATTTTAGGTGATATCCTCGCACCGGTCGAACGATACCCTTGGGGTGATCGACCGGGTGTGCAATTTCGAGCGAGGGATGAATGCTCTGGTGCTTTTCGGTCGACTGGGTCCCCTTTGTCGGTCGACCGAAAGTACTGTTGTATGTCGGTTAGGGCGTTGACCATCTAAACGGTCGACTGCCTGTTTGACTCGTTCGACCGACGACTCAAGTTAACTTAATGTCCGGTCGACCGGAAGTGTTGTTTCGTTCGACCATGTAGATCGACTTGTTGGAGGTTTTTGCACTCGTGGATTTCGGTCAACAACTAGTGTTGTTTCGGTCGACCGTGTAGTGTGGACTGTTGGTGAGTCCTACTGGTGGTTTTCGGTCGACCGGAAGTCTTGGGTCGTTCGACCGTTGGAGTTTGGTTTGCGAAAAATGTTTTCTTACTGGTGCTTTTCGGTCGACCGTGCCCCCTTTGTCGTTCGACCGATTGACGAGTTTTTCGGTTGTGTCAGTTCTCTAGGTGAGGATCGGTCGACCGTTAAACAGTTTTCGTTCGACCGTTTCTGCCGTTTTTGGTGGATTCGTGATTTTATGAGTACACTTAACGACGCCTCGTCTCTCCGGCCCCAAGGGGGCAACGGCACGGACTGTCGCCCGATAGTGGTGTGCTTGTACGCTTGAAAGCGGCTCGTCGCTCCGGCCTTTTGGGCAACGGCACAGACTGTCGCCCGATAGCAGTACGAGTGTTGTGGGTTGGGGTAAGAGGACCCTTGAGACCCGGTTGTGTGGCCGTGTTTGTACCGGCGATGCCGTGTGTGCACGAGTGTTGTGGGTTGGGTGAGAAGACCCTTGAGACCCGGTTGTGTGGTCGTGTTTGTACCGGCGGTGCTATGTGTACACGAGTGTTGTGGGTTGGGGTGAGAGGACCCTTGAGACCTAGTTGTGTGGCCGTGTTTGTACCGGCGGTGCCGTGCGTGCACGAGTGTTGTGGGTTGGGGTGAGAGGACCCTTGAGACCCGGTTGTGCGGTCGTGTTTGTACCAGCGGTGCCGTGTGTGTACGAGTGTTGTGGGTTGGGGTGAGAGGATTCTTGAGACCCGGTTGTGTGACCGTGTTTGTACCGGCGGTGTCGTGTGTGCACGAGTGTTGGTGGGTTGGGGTGAGAGGACCTTTGAGACTCGATCATGTCTGATTGTGCTATTCATTATTCATTGCATATTTCATTTTGTTCATATATGTGTTAGGGTTTGGCATACTGTGTTTCCTTATGGAAACTCAGGCATTTTATGTATGCTTTCAGGCCGTGAGCAGCAGTAGAGGGTGGTGCCTGCGGAGGAGAGCTTCTGGGATCAGATCCTGTTTTCCCCTCGTTTGAGGTTGTGATTACATGTGTATATTGTATCTTGTAGCTTTTGATGTAATCACTCATTTTTGTAAACTCAGATCTATATATTTGATATATATGTTGGTGCACTTGGTATCTATCTTTGGTAATGTCCTCCGTTGTATGTTTTAAATTTTCCGCTGTTCGAGGACGTTACAATAAATGTTTACACGCTAATTTAATCTAACTCGAGCCACTAAATACCTAAAATAATCAATATTTTCAACACACCAGTATTGCTAATCTCATTTAACCGATAACTCGGTGAATTCTTGTTTATATTTATAGTCCACTAACTCGGTTAACCCAAATAATTTTTTATAGATAAATTTAAGATTTATTTATATTTATTTTTTTGAAATTTTATGGCTAAATACATTTATACGGTGAATTCTTGTTTAAGAAATTGAATTTTTATATAAGACTCAGTATGTTTATTGTGTTTAATAGAAATTTAAATTAGTTTGTTGACCCATTTAACAAATCAACTTCACAAAACATCGAACTTGTTTAACCCGACCTATGTCCGTTTAACCCCCGAATCACAGGGCGGTCTTGGTTAGAAATTTACGAATCTGTTTAACTTACCCAGGCGGGGTTGGTTACGGTTGGCATCAGTTGGAATGAAGGAATTTTTGTACCTTTAACCTTTTAATGACACATTCACATAAAAGCCCATTAAATTGTTTTTTCAAGCTCTTTAATTTTCACCAAAAATTACTACTTCTAATTTACGTATTACGAATCTTCATTGTGTGAAGGGACTCCCCTTGCCTTAATATTTTTTGTTTAATGCATTTTTATAGTCATTATTTTTCAACACTTATTTGAGATTTTTTTTTATCATTTTATTGATTAACAACCTTGATAGATTAATTTACATTCTTTGGTTTTTTTCCATAGACACCCTCATTAAATTTTTGTCTTAAGAAAAATGATTCATTGGAATTATCTAGAATTTTTTTTATTTTGGAATAGTTTATTTTTATTATATTTTCAAAACACATGGTACATAATTTAGTTTCTCCATTTTATTTACAGCTCCATCTCCATGTTAAAACTGGGTAACGGGCCGAGAAGGGATTTCTTTACCTCTAACCTTGCAATGGAATATTTACATAAAACGCCCTACGTATTGGTTTCTTGGTCTAACTTTCAACAAAATCCTAAAATTTACATATTTTTCTACATGTATTCCACATCTTTACTATTGGTCATATACCAATTTTTCAGACTTCCAAAAATATGTCTAAAATGCCATTTTATTTTATTCATTTCACTGCATCTTGATCGTTCTAAAATTCAATAAATTTCTCTTTTGCTTTTTGCAAAGAACTCTCTATAAAGTTAAGTTCTAAATTATTATCATTTTAGATATATTTTGTTTCGAAAATCTCAGATATTATTTTCTTATCCAATTTTTATTGAATTTTATTTCACTTGTGGTGTTCATCTCATCTTTTCGCTTATATTGAAGTAGATAATTTTCTACAAGATTTAATATTATCTATCGTTCATTTTTTATTGAATTTTATTTCAGTTGTGGCGTTTATCATATCTTTTCGATTATACTGAGGTAGATAATTTTCTGCAACATTCATTAGTGGAGCAGAAAAATATGTAATTTTTTGTAATGTTATAATCATATTTTCGTATATATTTTAAATGTTCTTATATTGCTAATGTATTTTCGAAAAAAGATTCACTGGAATATCTAGATATTTTTATTTGGGATAAGTTTAATTTTATTATTTTTCTAATTGGCATTTTATATAATTTAGTTTCTCTGTTTCTTTTACTTTTGTCTATTCCATGGAAAGTTACAAAAGTTATTTGTTTTTTCTTTTCTTTTGAGGAATCAAAAGCATACTTCAAGTTGTCCTACAATAACAATATTGTTATTATTGTAAAATGCATCATCTATTTACTTTTATTGTCAATATAACATTGCGCAATTGCAGTTCTAGTGTAGGTTACAAACAATGGTTGAACATTACAAATTTTATGTTACATTCATAAATAATTTTTATTTTATGTCTAAAAAGCTTATTTAAGTTATTTTCATATAAGAGACATCCATACTACGATTTTATATAGTGTTATCTTCTGTGGGCTTTAGTAAATTGTAATTTTTTATATATTCATATTTATTCTACATGTTTTCCAATAATAGCCTGTGCAAGGCATGGGGCCAATATTAGTTTACGGTATAATAGAAAGTGCATCTTCCTCATATTTCTTTTTTTTAAAACCCTCTAGTTTCATTTACACGAAAGCCATGTAACATATTAATTATTATAGGTTCTCAATGTTTCATTTAAATTTCACTTCTACAATTACATATATAGCATAATATAAATCTGAAGTATAATAGAAAGGTCATCTTCCTCATATTTCTTTTTTTAAGAAAAAACTCCAATGTCAATTACACAAAAGCCCTTTAACATATCAATTATTGTCGGATCTCAAATTTTCATTTAAGTTTCACTTCTACAATTACATATATAGCGGAATATAAAATTCATTTTCCTCGTATATCTATATTTTAATAACTTCAATGTCACATTAACATAAAATCTCTTTGACCTGTTTTTTAAAGCCCTCTAACATCTTAATTATTATATGTTCTTAATGTTTCATTTCAATTTCACTTCTACAATTACATATATAGCATGATATAAAAATCTATACTATAATAGAAAGGGTATTTTCCTCCTATTTATTTTTTAAAAAACTCTAATGTCATTTACACAAAAGCCCTTTAACATATCAATTATTGTAGATTCTCAAATTTTCATTTAAGTTTCACTTCTACAATTACATATAAAGCGTAATATAAATTTCATCTTTCTTGTATTTCTATATTTTAATAACTTCAACGTCACATTAACAAAAAAATCATTTTAACCTTTTAATGACTTATTCACATAAAACCCCCTTAAATGGTTTTTCAAGCTCTTCAAATTTTCACCAAAAAATACTACTTTTAATTTACGTATTACAAATCTTCATTGTGTGAAAGGACTCCCCCTTGCGTTAATTGTTTTTTGTTAATGCAATTTCTATAGTCCTTACAATTTTTCAACACCTATATGATAATTATTTTTTATCATTTTTTTATTAACAACCTTGATAGATTAATTTACATTCTTTGGTTTTTCCATCAACACCCTCATTCATTTTTTGGCTTAAGAAAAATGATTCGCTGGAAATATCTAGAAATTTGTGTTTTGTAATACTTTATTTTTATTATATTTTCAAAACACATGGTATATAATTTTGTTTCTTCATTTTATTTACAGCTCCATGTACACAACAAATGAAGGGATTTCTTTACCTCCAACCTTTCAATGGCATATTAACATAAAACCCCCTACGTATTGGTTCCTTAGTCTAGTTTTTCACCAAAATCCTAAAATTTACATATTTACATTTTTTAACCTGTATTCCACATCTTTACTATTGGTAATATACCAATTTTTCGGACTCTTCCAAAAATATGTCTAAAATGTCTTTTTTTGTCTATTCGTTTTACTGCATCTTGATATTTCGAAAATTTTATAAATCTGTCTTTTGCTTTTTGCAAAGAATTCTCTACAATGTTAAGTTGTAATTTTTTCTTAAAAATTTAGATAAATTTTGTTTTGTGAATCTCAGATATTATTTTCTTATCCAATTTTTATTGAATTTTATTTCACTTGTGGTGTTTATCTCATCTTTTCGCTTATATTGAGGTAGCTAATTGTCTACAATATTCGATATTATTTCTTATCCAATTTTTATTGAATTTTATTTCACTTGTGGCCTTTATGGTATCTTTTAGCTTATATTGAGGTAGATATTTTTCTACAACATTCATTAGTTGAGCAGAAGAATATGTAAATTTTTTGTAATGTAATAACCATATTTTCGCATATATTTTAAATGTTCTTATATTACTAATGTATTTTTGAAAAAAGATTCACTGTAATATGTAGATATTTTTATTTGGGAGTAGTTTAATTTTATTATTTTTCCAATTGGCATTTTATATACTTTAGTTTCTCCGTTTCTATTACTTTTGTCTATTCCACGAAAGGTTACAAAAGTTTTTTCTTCTTCTTCTTTTGATGAATCAAAAGCATACTTCAAGTTGTCCTTCAATGACAATATTGTTATTATTGTAAAATGCATCATCTATTTACTTTTATTGTCAATACAACATTGTGCTATTGCAGTTATAGTGTGTGTTACAAAGAATGGTTGAACATTCCAAATTTTATGTTACATTTATAAATAATTTTTATTTTATGTCTAAAATGTTTATTTAAGTTATTCTCATATAAGAGATATTCATACTACCTTAGGATTTTATATATATAGTGTTTTCTTCTTTCGGCGTCAGTAAATTGTAAATTTTTATATATTCATATTTATTCTACATGTTTTCCAAAAATAGCCCATGCAAGGCACGGGGCCAATACTAGATTATAGTATAATAGAAAGGGCATCTTCCGCATTTTTCCTTTTTTAAAACCCTCTACTTTCATAAGTTTCATTTACACAAAAGCCCTGTAACATATTAATTATTACAGGTTCTCAATGTTTCATTTAAATTTCACTTCTACAATTACATATATAGCATAATATAAAATCTATAGTATAATAGAAAGGTCGTTTCCTCATATTTCTTTTTTTATACTCTAATGTCATTTACACAAAAGCCCTTTAACATATAAATTATTGTCTGTTCTCAATTTTTCATTAAAGTTTCACTTCTACAATTACATATATAGCGGAATATAAAATTCATCTTCCTCGTATATCTATATTTTAATAACTTCAATGTCACATTAACAAAAAATCCCTTTGACTTAATAATTTTTTTAGCTTCTCAATTTTTCATCACAATTTCATAACCCACCAACACGCTAACACACATAATAATTTATAGATAGATTTTATACTTATTTAAGTTTTTTATTTTTATTTTGATGGAAGATCTATGAACTTGCATTTTGTTTATAACTTGATATGTTTACAACTTGATGTGTTTATGTGATGAATTTCTTGTTGAGAATTTAATATGTTTGTATAAGACTTTGTATGCTTATTATCCTTGGTAGAAAATATCAATATGTTTGTTGATCCGTTTAACCAATCTACTTCACAAAACACTCAATTTGTTTAATCCAGCCTAACCTCTTTTGAATCGGAAGTTATGGGTTGGATGTTGTTTAAAAATTTATGAATCAGATTTAACCAACCAAAACATGTCGGTTGGAGTACTTCAATCATACCAACATGACCCATTTACAGCTCCATGTACGCAGCAACAACAACATGAAGTGATTTCTTTACCTCCAACGAAATGCCATATTTACATAAATGAATAATTGCATGGGGCAAACGAAATGACATGTTTACATAAATGAATAATTGCATGGTGCAAAGATTTTATACGGCAACTCTACTTTGAGATTGTTGCGGATGGTATTTGTTTTAAAAAGAACTTGTACCATGCCATGAAGCTAGTACATTAGCCCGCCCTAGGTTTTATTCTTGGATTCGCCACCCTACATCATGAAACACATGAGTCCAATTTGAAATGTAAATTTACACGCTAACGCATTGTTTTATAGAATTTCCAATCAAACTTAAGTTAGAATAAACTATTTTTCATGTGACTACATTGCATCTGAAATTTCTCAAGTAACAGATCCGCCGCCAAGTAGGTTTGCATTTGTTTAAGTATAAAAAGTAGAATATGCCGATTAAATGACACCTTTTGAGTTGAGTTTATATCATTCTACACAAGTAACTAGAGGTTATGCATAAAATGAATCGTGACTGCTAGTTATGTTATTGTTAAGCAAGGGTTAATGTTGTTTCTTTTTTGAGAAGAAGACAGGAATGTTGTGTTGACCAACTTTGTTTATAGAAATGCATGACTTTTCTAAATTAAGTTAGGTAAGTTCATTAACAACCTCTACATTAATTGAAATATCAAAAGTACCATTTCATATTTCATAGTAATTTAAAAAGAGGTATTTGCTTGGGTGTCACCAAGAAACAACTAAATTGGCTTTATGCCACATGGTTTTGACTATTTAGCCAAATGTCATAGAAAAATCAAACTATTTATCCTCATGCCATAAGAAAACAAAATATTTACTTTTATGCCATTCCGTCGGTAAACCGTTAACTTTTCTGTTAACGTCCGTTAAGTATATTAATATTTAATGGAAATTTTGCAGATTCACCCTGAACAAACCAAAAATTCATAAAATTCATTATATGTGTTGTAAAAATTACCAAAAATTATTCAAAATTATGGAATTTTTACAGATTCACCCTGAATAAACCAAAAAATCATTATATGTGTTGTAAAAATTACCAAAAATTATTCAAAACTTTATCTACACTATCTCATCTTTATCTTTCAACTTTCGTTTCTTTTTTGTCTCTCACTAAACTTAATGACTCGATTACTAAACTAATGAAATTCGATAAAATAATTCCTAAAAATTATCTTATTTCAGATTCATGATTTTTAATATTTTAGTACAAGATTCTGATAATTGATAAAAGATTTTTTATACAAAAAAAATATTTTTGGAAAAACACATTTTATATAAAAAATGAATTTTTATTAGACAAATGAATTTTTTAGAAATTATTTTTCCAAATAAGATAATTTTTTAGAAATTATTTTATCGAATTTCATTGGTTTAGTAATCGAGCCATTAAGTTTAGTGAGAGACAAAAAAAAACGAAAGTTGAAAGATAAAGATGAGAGACTGTAGATAAAGTTTTGAATAACTTTTGGTAATTTTTACAACACATATAATGATTTTTTGGTTTATTCAGGGTGAATCTGCAAAAATTCCATAATTTTGAATAATTTTTGGTAATTTTTACAACACATATAATGAATTTTATGAATTTTTGGTTTGTTCAGGGTGAATCTGCAAAATTTCCATTAAATATTAATATACTTAACAGACGTTAACAGAAAAGTTAACGGTTTACCGACGGAATGACATAAAAGTAAATATTTTGTTTTCTTATGGCATGAGGATAAATAGTTTGATTTTTCTATGGCATTAGGCCAAATAGTCAAAACCAGGTGGCATAAAGCCAATTTAGTTGTTTCTTGGTGGCATCCAAGCAAATAACCCAATTTAAAAACCTTTAAACTGCACTGTGACACTAAATTGTTCCTTTGTACACATTTTAACCTTAATTCCTTAAATATATATAAATGAAATAGATTCAATTACATATATATCATATAATCAACTCCAAAATCTTCAATTTACCATTTATAAGGCCAGTGTCGACCTGGAAGCTTTATTGGACCATGAAATTATAGGACAAAATTGCTATAATGTCAACTTATTGAGTACCATGAAAATGCAAGTGAAAGATCATGTAATGACTATACATTTGATATTTTATCATATCTTGAATATTCCTAATAAGTTGTTAGAGGCTTTAGTGGACGACTTGTTTATTAGCTTATGACGAGCTTCCAACAACTTGAAATGTTTTTTCTCAACCGAAATCACTACTCTACGAGGCTAACTATATACGCTAACCCACGTCTTAAGGATACCTTTCGTATTGACTTATATGGATTGGTGTTCATAAAATTTTGTGTAACTTTAGAAATTGAGGATGGTGCGAAGAGATACCTTAAATAACGTCAGCCTAGGAGCTTAGTTATAAAACATCATTTTATAAATAATACTTTCTAAGAAAGCTTGAACAATTATATTACATAAAACATTTTTATGGGGAACTTATTGTTGTCATCAATGTAGCTCCAGAAAATTACAAAAAAGACTGGCTAAAATATGCGACAAGTCAAGATAATTACAATTATAGTTTCGAAGTTCAACTGGTTGGATTCCTACACGCAACCACAACGGGTTTAACTTGCAAAATGTCAATCACTCTATTTCATATAGATATTTTTTCATATTGAAATAAAAACATTTTGGTAACTTTCAAGCAAAAATAGTAGTCTAAGGTGCATATTTTATTTGTTAGGAAAACATAGCATATCTATCACGTATAAAATTTGTTGTTTCTTCAGGTTAATAGATAACACGGATGTGTATTGACGGGCCATCGGTCACGTCAGCTTAAAATGGCTTGGAAAGTTGGATGTCTAGGGATATGGTACAAACACGCAATGAAGCCTTGCTCTAGATATAGCTTTCCATTCATGATTCAGACACAACTACGATCACAGTACTAACAATGGCATTCGATCCGGACCAGACAGGTCCGGTTCGGTTCAGGATCGGTTTTTAACCTTAAAAATTAAAAAAAAAAAAAACCAGATCGGTCCGAAACCGAATTTTCAAAATTTTCCGGACCGAACCCGAACCGACCTAGTTTTTGCTCAGCCCTAGTGTGGTTCAACCGGTCAAGATAGTGGTTCCATGGTGTTGCGTTTTGGTGAAATCAGTGTTGCGTCATCCCCAATTTAGATCCGCAATCTCCTTATCCCAAGTGAAGATCAGAAAATTCTGGATCATTAAAAAACAAAAAAAAAACACAATACTAACAATGGCTTCCAATTCTAAGGTGGTTTTTGCGACATTGCTCCTGTTGGCACTATTTTTTTCAACAATTCCGACTGCCATGATGCAACCAGTCACGGTCCCACACCGTTGTTGGTATAACAATGTTAACCGTTAACTCTCTCTCTACACCGCTCTCAAATAGAATTATACCCTCTGATATGTATTTCATTATACAAAACTAAAATTATATTCCAATTGATGAAGTATTGATAGACTTTTAATTTGTACTTTCATGTACATCACCCTCTCTACATATGATTGATCTAACTATCTCGACAACATTATACTAGACCTTATTTTTTTATGTATGATTTGTCCGTGTAGTTAAGTGGCTAGTGAACTACATATGAGAAGTTTTAATTTGACCTCTCAAAAGAATGGTACAAAAAATTGTGGCACACAAGCATAACAAGTGAAGTAAATTTGCTTATTAAATATACTGGTTTTAAATTTTTATAACCTCAACGGTTTTACAAGTCGAGCATGTAAAACAAAATGCGTAGTACAAGTCATATTACTGGGTTTGATTCTCTTATTTAAGCAAGATATTATCCACAAATATATAGTAGTAAAATGCATGTCCATCTATACTTTTTCGTAGTTAACTTATGTTCATGTAAGATGCCAGCAAATATCTCCATCATCTCATTTTATCCCCCTCAAATGTCAATGGGCAAGAGGATTTGGAAGTCCACAGAAATAACACAAAAACCAAGATCAATTCCAAAATATAATACGCAGTAAACAAAAGTCGTTAGACCAAGCAAATAATACAACCTTACGCACATAGTATGATAATGAAACAATCCCAGTGAAGGTTCTATAAATATAGCCTCCCCTTCATTTATCAAACACAACTATAACTACAACAACACTTACAAAGTAACAATGGCTTCCAATTTTAAGGTGGTTTTTGCAACGTTCTTCCTGTTGGCACTAATTTGCTCAACCGAATCTACTGGCACGGTGAAACCAACTAGTGTGCCACTCATTATTGGTAATAACCAAGTCAATCGCTAATTCTCTCTCTCTCTCTCTCTCTCTCTCTCTAAATCATTTTGAATTTTCGGCATATATACCGTGATCATGAATTGTTTGGTATGTTAATGGAGGTATTTTTGGTTGGTAAAGTTTTTTCATCAGATGCATATTGTGATGCTTTTCTTACAACAGACTATACAATTCTTGAAACAATTGATCTATAAATATAAAACACAAGGGCTATGTAGCTTAGGAGCAAAGAATGACATACCATGAATTCATGTAGATTACCTATAACATGATACTAATTAAACCTTGTTTTTGTATTAAAAAAATGTGCATGCAGCTAGGTGGCTACTGAGACGCGGTTTGGGATTTTTGCTTCTTCATCCAGATGCGATGCACAAGTTTTGCCGTCGTCACCATCTTCCAGATATCATCCGCGATTACTGCAACAAATTAACCTTGCAGTCGCCATCGTCATCGCCGTCTCCGCCACCACTGAGTTGATTGTGTTGAGGCCATGCTTGTCCAAGCTTCATACTCATATATATGTTTATGCGTGTAAACTTGTGTCTATGTGCTTGAGTTGGCATTACCTAGTTTATATAGGACATCAAGCCTTAAAGACATTAAAATTTAGTACTTTGTTATGCATAATGTATGTTTCCCACTTGAAGTCGGTTTTCTTAAATCATGTATGCCATATTAGCAAATAAACATGATATTTTAGTTATGGTCCTGGTGCTGGTATTTGAGTTACAGTGCTAACTAGCATAGCATAATACTGACCGTCAGATTTCACATTATTAACGTTACAAACAGATAAATAATTATCACAACATGCATTTGATGCTTCAAACTTTCAATGGTAGATAATGTAAGAGATTTAGGAGAACAGTCTTGCAATAGTGAATCGCAACATTATTAATTTATGATTAGGGAGGTGTACGGGCCGGTTGGACCAGACTAGACCTGGCCCAATCTCTTCGATTATGGAATATTTTCACACCGATCTTATTCTGACTTCCTTGTGGAACCAACCCGGCCTGACCTAGAAAGAGCAAAATAATCCTAAGTCACTAAGGCCATCAATACCAGCGCCCGGGCAACTCCTGGGCGTCCTAGTTTCTCTCTTTGTCACGTCATACAACTCATTCACCCCCAAATTCCCCTTAACCATGCTGTGAAACCTCCTAAACACCTTACATTCTCTTTCTCCCACATCATTTCATTTTTTTGAATTCTTTCACAACAATCAACAAATTACATTAAATAATAATTATTGTAATTATTAATTAATATTAAATCATGAAAATATTATTCAAAATTAAGAAACTACGGTACATATAACATTAATTGGAATCTGAAATATTAAACTAAAAATTACAAGAAGACATGTCAGTCTGTATTTTCTCCATAACATTGTCATTTATTCTCAATTAAATCAGATTTGAGACTCAAGTGTTTTCGTTTATCATGCACTCGATCTTTATTGGCCAAATACATGTTAATATTCAAGATACGGTCGATGGAATATTGCAACGATTCCTCCCCAGAATTTCCACGTTGATCTTTGATAAAATCATTTATATCTCCAAAATTAACGTAACAATCGTGTTCATCCTCCACCATCATATTATGCATTATGATGCAAGCTTTCATTATTTTGTTAAGTACGTCCTTACTCCATGCAAGAGATGGCTTTTTGACAATCGTGAACCGCGCTTGCAACACTCTGAATGTACGTTCTACATCTTTACGCGTTGCCTCCTGCAGTTGAGCAAATAATCTGTCCTTCGATGTCTGAGGAAGAATGACAGATGGAATGAATGCAACCCATTTTGGATAAATAACATCTGTGAGATAGTATCTCATATTATATCGAGCACCATTAATCTCATATGTTATAGGTGAAGGTCGTCTTTCTAGTATGTCGTTGAAAATGGGAGATCGATGCAGGACGTTCATGTCATTGCACGAACCCGGTATTCCAAAAAAGGAGTGCCAGATCCATAAGCCAATTGATGCCACCACCTCAAGGACAAGTGTTGTCTTCCCACTACGCCCTTGATGTTGTCCCTTCCAAGCAGTTGAGAAAATTTTCCACTCCAGTGCATACAATCGATACTCCCCATCATGCCTGGGAACCCACGTTCCTCACCAATGTGAAGTAGTCGTGCTAAGTTAGTTGCAGTAGGCCTTCGTAAATACTCACCTCCGAAGTTGTTAATGACACCTTCATAGAATTTTTGGAAAGGAGTTTTTGGTTGTTGCTTCACTCATACGCAAATACTCTTCGACCTCATCGGCCGCTACGTCGTAAGCTAGCATTCATAGTGATGTCGTACTTTTTTGTAAGCCCGAGATGCTCATCCTACCATTGGCATCTGATACCCGTTGAAAGAAGACATCAGATGCCTCAATGGCATTAGCAATGCGAAGAAAGACATGATTTCACATCCAAAATCTTCTCATAAAAATAGTATTAGAATACACAACATTGTCAGAAAAATAATCATCAATAAGACTTTTATAACAAAGCTCACGATCTCTATCTAGGTTCATAGTTCGCCTTCTACGCCTCTTAGGGTGTATAGTCAGTTGAGTCAACATTTGACCAACCATTTGCGTTACATGGTCCAATACGACGTATGTGTCACGGAAGTTGTCCTCATCGGAAGAATCAGATGATGCGTACTTTAAACTGGAAGATATATCAAAGGAAGCCATTGGGAGAAGAAGTAATCGGAGATGAGGACATGTGGTAAAACCAACAATGTTCACTCATTTGTAGTTGGGAGAAGATATTTCGTATGTGTTATAGTAACTCATGATGCTACATAACACGTGTGACTACATAGATTAGAAGGAGATAAAAATGAATCTTGGACTGAAGATATTTCGTGGATTTACAGTAACCCCGTGATGCTACAGAACACGCGTGACTACACAGAGCACAAGGAGATGGAAACGAATCTTGGATCGAAGATATTTCATGGATTTACAGTAACCTCATGATGCTACAGAACACGCGTGACTACACAGAGCATAAGGAGATAGAAACGAATCTGACTTGTACTCTTTATAAAACTCCACCATCTTACTTCTACTCTCACCCAAAATCTAATCTTACTTCTTCTCTCGTTAGCAACCTTTTAATGTCTTCTCCAGATCACAATCATTCCCCCACGTCGTCCACGAGTCAATCCACGTCCACTCTTTCCTCAAAGATATCCACAATATCCATTTCCCCAATACGCACCATATGACCAATACCAAGGATTCCAACCATACCAACAATATCAACCACAACACCAACAAAACCAAAACCAATATCAAATGTACAGCCAATACTTAAACGGAGAAAGTAGTGTGAATGTAGTGGACACTACACAAGATGCCCACGACGAGGATGAAGTTGACCCTTCCAACAGTCAACAACCACGTCAAACTGCCAGGACCAACAGGCCAAAGACGTGGTCCACAACAGAGGATGGGAGACTCGTCTCGACATATATGCAAGTAAGTTGCGATGCAGTGGTTGGGACAAACCAAAGAGTCGGATCGTTATGGACCAGACTGAAATGAGTCAGCCGAAAGCAACACGAACCTCCCCGTGCGGAATGAGGAATCATTAAAGGGACTGTGGAGGATGATAGCACTGTTTGTCACCATGTGGGCCAGGTGCTTCGAAGAGGCGTTGCTATGGAAACAGAGCGGCACCAACGACGACAATGTCATATGGCAAGCTCACGTGATCTACGAGTAAACTCATAGGTCCAAATTTCTTTACTTTGATGCTTGGGTCATGTTGCGCAGAAACCCCAAATGAGTCTTTTATCTCTGGAGCTACTGCGGTGGGTGTTGCACGCAGTGAACATCTCGCATCCATGGAAATAGAAGTTGAAGATAGTCCCCAAACAAGGAGCGTAGGGAAAAGAAAGAGCATTGATGACTTTATGGGCCACTCAACACCAACGCAGGAGGAAATGATGTCAGAACCAGTCATATGTCCCGAAGGTGTGAGGAAGACAAAAAAAGGTAAGAAATCATCAGAGGTTGATACTAAGCCCTGCGAACTTCGTGCTCAAGTTGCATACATCGCCAAAGTTAGAGAAGATGAATTGAAAATGGAGGACAAACGAGTAGAGCGGAAGTTTCGAATGCATCTCGAAAAAACAAAGTTCGACATGCTACACTCTTTGCTAAAACAACCCGATGGAACATGATCCAAAAATGATAGCGAAACTCATCGATTAGGCGGGATCCAATGGCTATATATAGTTTCTTTTATTGTATTTTGTAGTTAATAGGTACTACGTATTTTATTTGTATTTTGTAATTTATTTGTATTTTGTAAGGTAATGTAATATTTTCTAAGCCAATGTATTACTTTTGGATTTCAATTTAGAATTTAGTATTTGTTAAAATTAAATTTTTTATTTAAGAAAATTTACATAATTAATTTAAACAATATTACATTTTCAAACTAAACTAAAATACATATTAAATCACCAAATTAATCTATTAACTATTAACATTAACATTAACATTATTAACTATTAACATTAATAATAATAATTATTATTAAAGTTTTAAAAAAACAAACCTAAGGGGGTGGCGCCCGGCGGGTGCCCTAAGCCTAGTGATACAAAGCATGAAAATAAAAACCGGTTAAACACAATTAGAAGCTATGGGTAACAGATTCGTTAATTTAAAAGTTAAAAAAATTGATGTTGACATCTTGGAATTTTTGAAGTACTTAAAACAATTCTACCTTCCTACCTTGTAATCGGCATATTTAATTTAGAAGTTTTTTTATCGAGATAACAATATTAGTCCACCATATATATATATAAGCGTGATAAAAAGTTAAACAGCTGCCGGAAGAAATTGGGAATTATTATTCATCGTCCGGTTTTTACTTAAATTGCGTCTCAATTACTCAATTACCGTTTCAATTACTTAAATCGTCCGTCTTAATTATAGGAGAGTGAAATGAAGAGATATATAAGTAGAAATGATAGAAGGACAAAACGGTAATTGGTACAGACAATTTAAATAATTTTTGGACGACGTTTAACAATTCAGAAGAAATATTGCACTGAGGAATTCGCTTGAGAATAAAACATGCAAGCAACTGCAATTAAGTAAGGAGTGAGAGTGTTTAAAGCAACTCACTCCCCTGGACACATCTCATCTTCGGTGGAGATCTAGTACAGCGAGTGTTATGTGAGATTGTTATTGTAATCCAAACATGTTATCAATCTTATGTTACATATTTTCTTTGCGCTGTGTAAATGTGGTGTATGATATAAGAAGTCGTGTTACGACATTCTCTCTATTCAAAGCAAACTAACGCTTTCAAAAAGAAAAAAAGAATATTTGCATGCTACAAAGATTTTATATGGGTTTTTTTTTGCAAAGCAAAAAGAGAAGCGTAGTATCAAAATTTCATTAATTATGTAACTATTTTATATGGTAACTCTACTTTGAGATTGTTGGGGATGGTATTTGTTTTAAGAAGAGTTTGTACCATGCCATGAAGATATGATATTTTATATTACCATTATTTTTAGGTTGAAATAAGGTACATCAGCCCACCCTAGGTTTTATTCTTGGATTTGCCACCCTACAACATGAAACACATGAGCCCAATTTATAATGTAAATTTGAAAAAAAAATCAAAATAAGTTTTTTTTTTAAAAACTCTCATTCTAAATCTCCTTGAGAAATATTTCTCAAACTAGACATGTTGCCACCACTTTGCAACACGTGGCGACGATTGATCTTGAATTTTTAGTGTTTAAAGAACTCAACAATTGAGATGTCGAGTTCTAGCACTTAGAGTTTTTGTCGCACAACCATAAGCATGCATTGTCAGTTTGGAGTCCAAATTGAACTCGACACTTGCAACACTGAGTTCAATTTGTTAGAACTTGGTAATTGCGATACCGAATTCTAACAATTACAATTTTTTCCACATAGCTAGGAGTATGCACCGCCAGTTTGGAGTCCAAATTTAACTCGGTGTTGCAAGTTGCGAGTCCATGTCCCAGAACTCGAGATGTACAACGTCGAGGTCTAACACTTAGAATTTTCCCCTTAAACACGAATTTGTGTGTTCCTAGTTTGACTAATTTAAATAACCTCAGTATCACATCTGCAGAGTGAGAAACAGAAGTCCACGTTCAGGATGCCAATTTCATTTAAGAAAAAGGAACTCGACATCGCAGTGTCGAGTATTGTCAAATTATATAACCGTCACCAAACGCCCTTCACCCTAGGTTTCGTTTGCAGCGGCGATTTTAGGTAAAAAAATTGACCCCAATCTTTCATTTTCCATATTTTGTAGTTAATACCTTCATTTATTTGGTAGATATTGATTATTATTCATGTTTTAGTTCAGATTTGTATGATTTTGTTGATTTTAAGTGGAATTTTTGTGGATTTTGGTTTTGTAGGTTTGGATTTGGTTTTGGGTTTTGTGTTTACAAATTTTCTATTGTTTAATCTTAGTTGATATATTAATTATCATTTATGTTTTAGGTTATATTTGTTTGTTTTTTGTTAATTTAGGTTATTAATTATTTTTCTATGTGAAAGTAATATATGGTTGCATTATCTATTTTCTCCACTAAGTTGAATTTCAAAATACAATGTTAGTATTTCATTTCTTAGAACTTGTTATTTATGTTCGGTCTAGAAAAAATATTGGAAATAATATCTAACATATTTTTTTGGGAGAATAAATTATAAGGCCGTTTTGGTCAAATGTTCCACAACGTCAATCATTGTAGGGGGGGGGGGGGGGGGGGTTTAAAGCCACGGATTTAATAATTTTTAATGTATCTCAACCTTTTATGTCCAAAATACCCCCATGACCTCTAAATCAAAAACACCTAAGATCCTTTAATCAACCAAAAAATCCCCAACTCCCACCCTAGGACGACCCCAACTCCGGCAATGAACAACCCCCACCTCCAGGCTCCAAGTTGTATACGAGTTGTAAAAATTTCCAAATAAGCTGGCTCGTTTGGTACAACAACCTGGGTTGTCTCGTCGAAACAACCCAGGTTGTTTCACAAACCAACAACCTAGGTTGTTTGACCAACGAACTAGTTTCTTTATGTTGGATTTCGTGTCCCCATGTATGTATATATTTTAAAAAAATTAATACAACATACAAGGTCAATTTCATACTTTCAACAATTTTATGTACATTACTTTGTGTTTATTCTAATATCATGCAATCCTACATATATTAAAATAAATCACAAAGAGAGAATCATACCCAAAGGTTCTCTAAAACCTTTCGAAGATCCGGAGTCACGTTGCCCGTTGAATCGCCCGCCGATTCACCTCCAAGTGTTCACCAAACTCTAAACAAGATAAGAGAGAAAGGAGCTAGTTAATCGATCTCTAATTAGACTTAGAATCTAGCTAATAACCCCTCTTTAAGCTCCTAAGATTTCTATCTCTAAAACTTAAATTTATTAAGAGATTTTCGTGGTGATTAAGGGAGAGATTAATGAGAGAAATTTTTTTTTGTATTAACATAAACAAGTAGGATGATGGGTACTTTTATAGGCTCCCAAAACATGCTTATCAAGAACTATTCTTTAGTCACGATCTCTTACTTATTCTCTCCTAAAATTAATCTCAAATTTCCACATAAGCATCCTAAAAAACATTTAATTAAATCTGGAATTAATCCAACCCATGATCCAATTATTCTCTTAATAATTCAGGCAAGAATCACACTGTTCGGTTGACCGAGAATTTTTCTCGGTTAACCGAACCATTCGGTTATAACACATGTTCAGTGGACCGTGAGCTAGACGGTCCACTGAATATGCATGAGGAAAATTCTTTGGAAAAATTCAGACGGTCCGCGTCTTGCTCGGTCGACCGTTGACCCACCAAAATTTCTCCTGGCGAACATTCACCGGACGACTGTGTTACCTTCGCTCTACTGATAATATTCTTTCTCGGTTGACCGTTCACGCTCGGTTAACCGAACCCAATTGTCCAGGCACTCCAGACAATTTCGGTCAACCAATTGTGTTTATCCGTTCCCCGTTCGGTTGACCATTCCGAATACACCCTGGTCGACCGAACCCTAAAAGGTTTATCATTTTTGACCCCGATTTTGCCTTTGTCAAATTTTGGATTTATTTCCAACAAAATTTGATCTTTTGGGGGTTTTTAGCAAATTCATATCTTATGTAATATATTATCCTATGTAATATTAAATTATTTCACCCCATAATATACACACCTCATATGAATTTATTATGATTCTAATTATGTCAATTCTCATGACATAATATACACACCTCATATTGATTTTATTCGTTCACCACATGTGTCCTTTTTTCACATGAAACCCAACACATCATATGAACTCAAAATCAAGCTTCTTGTTTCCCAGTTTTGTGGTGTGACCTATAAGAGGATCTAAGCTAAATTGGCATTGATATTAAAGACTTAATATACCAAACTATAAGCGGTATCTAGCTACATATTATAGTTACACAATTAGTATAGATGTCTTTGTTCCACCTGAACCAAAACACAATCCATTTAGTGATGTAAGTTCATCACTTGTGTTCGTCCCTTGCCTCATGATATTAAGAATATATACAAAGTAGAAATATGTCACCTTTGTGTTATATTCATTTCTTGATCTCTTTAAGCTAATTATAACTATGTAACTTAACTCAAGTTACCTTGTGCACATTATAATTTTGTTTTATCAAGGGGCTCATTAATATCATCACTCAATTAAGAGGGGCAATGATAATCGTTTGACTAGTTATCTTTTCCAGCACAAGTCATGTTCAACCAACTATTGTCTTTATCACTATACTCGTTGATAGCTTTTGACAATAATCAAATTAAGCACTTCTTGAGTGAAAAGATATAAGTCTCATATCTTAGGATCTGAGACACAGTAAAACATTAATGACACGAAACACAATTCCATAATGTTTTACTTGTTAGGTCAATTTAATATATAAAAGTAATCTTTTCCTCTTTTATATACTCGTGTCGTCAATTATTTGTAGAGCTACAACAATCGATGACCAACACGACAATCTTATATCGGTGATTAATGTTCCATGTTAATTAACATGATTGTTAATAACTTTTGATATATATAAACCATTATCTTTTAGAGCTTTATGGTTAAGGACCAAGCGCATCTTCCTTAACACTTCCAAAAGACGAATACCATAATCAAGGAACAAAATGCTTGCACATTCAATTCATAATAATTGACATATAAAGTAAAACTTTTAGAACACATTCCCTTCAATCTCTCACTTGTTATCAAAGTTTTCTTTCACATACATTCTCAATGTATAAAACAATAATAACTAGGGTAACTCTCTCTAATCACTCATCAAGCCAATCCACATGGTTCCTCAGACCCATGGACTCGAAATGCATTTCACCATTGGCTTGGGATAAGGGTTTGGTGAATCAGCTGTGTTGCTGTTTGTGTCCATCCATAATAATTTTATTTTGCCTTCGTAGGTGGTTGAGTTGGTCGTAGTGATTTGCTCCAACTACGCTAGCTCATGGATCCACCTTCGATAATAATGACATATCATTATTGCGACATCCTATCGTCGGGATCACTTATGAAACTCGCATCCGAATAGCCCTCGACTATTAACTCCCTTTTTCCTCCATAAACAAGAAACTTTTCTTTAGTCCGGTTAAGGCACCTCAGAATATTCTTGACCGCAGAATAGTTCCTTTAATGTTTCTTGCTTGCTTAGATTAATTTCATTTCAGTATTATGCTTCATCTTGTTAATATAGTTAGTGTAATGAGTAGTGAGTAGATCCATCCCCATTTGGGGGTGGAAAAATATGTGATATAATCATGTAGTGTATTAAGTGTGTGTTATCTTAATCCCTTGAGCTTTATATGATTTCCATAACCATCTAATGGGTTTTCACTCTTATCTTTGATATGCCAATGCTCTTGAATGAAGCTTAGCCTATGCTTTGATTAGTAAACCTATTTTATGGGGAATGATATGTTGAGTTCATTTCAATTTCTTTCATTTGAGCCCTAGATAGAGAATCTAAATCATCTTCATTTGGGGGTATGTATGGATTTTGAATAAACTTCCAATACTTAAGGTCATTTGATATTAAAAAGATTTTCATTCTATTTTTCCAATAATCATAATTTGACCCATTAAGCAAAGGAGGCCTTGTGGTGCATAAACCCTCTAAGTGATTAGATGTGCTAGCCATGCTAAAAATACGATTAAGTATAGAATTTAGCTAACAAGGCTCTGATACCAAATGTAGGATCGTGTGGGTTATGGGTCCACTAATCACTATTAATCTAATTTTCTACTTGATTAAGCAAACAAATGCGCAGCAGAATAAACAAACAAGTAGAGAAAGAAAGACAATGCAAACCACAAAAGAACACGGCGTTTTTATAGAGGTTCGGCACCCCACCCGGGTCATAGTCCTCTCTTGTAAGCTCCACTTGACTCCGCGAGCTCCGCCTACGTCTTCACTAATCACTCCCCGTTCCAGGCCGGGAGAGAACGCCTTTACACCACAAGCAACGCGAACAACCCTCGCTTGCTTGAATTCTTCCTCTCACAATCCGAGAGGGACACTTCGGGCTTTCACCGAAGTCCTTGCTTCTTTTGACAACACTTGTAACTGAGTGGGATGAGTAGGATGAGTAATTGATCAAGTGTGTGAAGTTTAGGCTTATAGAGTGTAGAAATGGGAGCTTTTAGGATTGAGGTTTCTCTCTAATGAGTTGGGACAATTGGAGTTGGAGAGTTGTGTTAACAACAAGTCTTGATCCTCTATTTATAAGCTCCTAAGGTATTCTAGCCGTTGGGGATAGACTTGATTGGGTTTTGTGCAAGATACACAAAGCAGAAAATCGGGCTGCAAATCTGTCCATAACCGGTCGACCGAAACTAGTAAACCGGTCGACCGTTAACTTGATTTCAAAGAGAACGGTCGAACAAAAGAATATTCGGTCGGACAAACGAGCTAGAACTTAACTCTACTTAAGTGAATCGGTCGAACCAAAGTATGGGGCGGTCGACCGAGAAGGGGATTCGGTTGAGACAAAGGTCAATCGGTCGAACGAGAAATGTGTCGACCGATAGCAGGGAATTTGGTTTCTGAAAAATATGTTCAACCGGTCGACCGAAACAAGGTCTTCGTTCGACCGGTTACCGAATGTATTTTGGGGTTAAGTTTTGTTTTATACGAATACGACCGTTATAGGAATACGACAAGAAAAAATGGTCATATTAAAATCCGGGATCGGTCGACCGAAAAGGTAGAACCGGTCGACCGGTAGAGTTCGGTAAAATCACTGTGGAGAGTCTGTTATAAACCGGTCGAACTGAGAACTGGTTCGGTCGACCGGTTCACACAGGAAATCTGGGTTTAAGTTTATAAGTGATTTCCGACTAAGGTTTGGGTGATCTAATGAAGTCCAAATAAGGTGAAATTTTGTGTGTGACTTCTCTAAGGAACCTAGTGTGTATGTGATATGTTTTTAACTCTTGTATGCTCAATTTACACATGTTCCTAAGACTCAAAATAAAATCAAGATTACAAGTCTTCATTTAGCTTTATTACAAATCTTGACTTGATTTCCTTCCTTCCATGAGTCTTGATCACCTGTAGAGGTTAGCACAATACTATATATATGCAATGCAATATGTGTGCTACTCTACATCATCATAATTAAGATTAGGTTGATTAAATCATCAAAACATAGATTAAGGCCAAAAAGCCAACACAATCATCATACTAGCAATTGTTGTGCTCAATTAGAGAGTGAGTTCCACTCAGTCACCATTGTTGTAAAGTGAGCAAGGGTCTTGGTGAAAGCCCAAGACAAAGAAGCAAGTATTTCGGTGAAAGCCTGAAGTGTTCCTCTCGGATTGTGAGAGGTGGTGCCAAGCTCGGCGAGGGTTGTTCGCGAGCTTGAAGACTTGTAAAAGGCGTTGCTCCCGGCCCGGAACGGGGAGGCATAGTGAAGACGCAAGAGGGGCTCGAACGGAGATTCGAGAGGGGCTTGCAAGAGAGAATGTAGGCGCGGCCGAACCTCTATAAAAACCGACGTGTCTTCTTTGTGGTTTGCATTACTTTCTACTTGTGTTTGATTTAGTTTAATTTCCGCTGCATTTTTTTGATCGATCAACCAAGTAGTTAATTAGGGTTCAATAGGTGATTAGCTTAAAAGTGATTAGTGGACCCATAACCCACACGATCCTACATTTGGTATCAGAGCCTTGTTCGTTAATTTTGTTCTTAATCGATAAATTAACATGGCTCTTAATGCATCCACACCTTTAGAATCTTGTAAACCACCACACTTTGATGGAAATAATTTTGTTTCATGGAAAAGTAAAATGATATCATTTATTAAATCCATGAACATTAACATGTGGTTTATGATTCAAACTCCATATGAATCACCTAGATATGATTTTAGTAAATGGAGTTTAGAAGATGAGAAAAATGCATCCCTAAATGCTAAGGCTATGAATGTCATATTTTGTGCATTAGGAGATGAACTTTTTAATGTTGTTTGCTCATGTGATAGTGCTTATTCAATATGGAAAACATTAGAAAAGAATTTTGGTGAAGGAGATTCACCAACCGGGAAGAAGGGAGAAGCAAATCCTAAGGATGTAGCTCAAGCAAAGAAAATGGAGATTAACTCAACATCTTCATCATCATTAAGCTCATCCGATGGAGAAAGTGAAGATGAGGTATCCTCTAGCTCTTCTTCAAGTAGTAGCTCAAAAGGTAATGCCCATGATTTTAATGAACTACAAAATGCATTTCAAAGATTATTTGAAAAATATAAAGAACTTCACAAGACTAATCAATTAGCAAATGAGCAAATCCATGATCTTAAATGTCAAAATGCATCTATCTTAGATGATAAAGTTGATTTGCTTGCTAAAATTGAAGTTCTAACTTTAGAGAATACATGCTTGAAGGAAGAAAATTTAAATGTTAAGAATACCTCATCTCATGCAATTGATAGTCATATGCTAGAAATTGACACTAATGACTTGCTTATTAAACTTGATAAATCTCATTTAGAAAGCAAACAATTATTACATGACTTAAATTGCATAAATGAAAAGGTTGCAAACTTAGAGATTCACATGCTTAACATGAATGAAAAGCATAATTCTATGATTAAAAATCTAAATTGCTTAAATGAATCTCTAGCAACTAAAAACAGTGAACTTAATGTCTTAAATGAAAATTTGTCAAATAAATTGCATAAGTTCACACATGGCAATAAAAACAATTTTTATGTTAAAAACTTTCCTATTCAAATTAATGTTAAACATAATTTTGCCATGAAAAAGAAAGTAAGTGTAGAGGTACCAAAATCAACTTGGATTTGGGTACCAAAAGCTAAACTTAATGGACCCAAGCAAAAATGGGTACCAAAATCTACACTTGTAGGAGCTTGAGGAGGAGATTGGTGGTGACCGGGTGAGCCAAAACGTCAAATTCGAATCCGGTTGCATCACCAAGTCAAGATTGGAGCTAATCAAATTCAAGTTTGGTATAAAATTTCTATCTTTGAATTTTCTGAAAAATTAGCTCTAATCTAGTTAATATGCTTAATTGTCATATCCTTAGATGTTTAATTCATTGCAAATCATATACCAAATTCATTGCAAATCATATACCACATCCATTGATTTTAAATGTCAAATTTTAAATGGATGTTAGAATAAGGCTTAAATAGAAACTTAATTGAACTTAACTTTAATCATACTCATAGTTTCCATCTAGCCTTATTGATAGGGGGAGCTTAATAGTTATATCTTTTATTAGAGTAATGAAGTGCAAAATTTAGGGGGAGCATCTTCATTACAAATGACATCCTACATTGAACTCAAATAGTTATATATAATTGTCAATGGGGGAGAAATTTAAATTCATATATTACATTGATTATTGTATTTTTTTGATGTATGTCAAAGGGGGAGAAGTAATAGATTAGGGATACTTGAAATATACATGAAATTGTCAAAAAAAACTATGCACATCCATAGGGGGAGCATTTATATGCATAGTTAACTTATACATTTTTCAAGTATTAGGTTGGTTTAAGATATAGGTTGCCATCATCAAAAAAGGGGAGATTGTTGGCTTTTTGGCCTTAATCCGTATTTTGATGATGTAATTAAACCTAATCTTAATAAGGACATGTAGATTAGCACATGTAGTATAATAGTATACGTGTTGTATTGTGCTAACATCTACAGGTGATCAAGACTCAAGAAAGAAGAAAAATCAAGTCAAGACATGTAATCAAGCTAGGATTGAAGACATGTAATTTTACCTTTCTTTGAGAATTAGGAACTTATGTGAATTGAGCATAACTTAAACTAATATGCATGCATTCACACACTAGGTTCCTTTTAGGAGTCACACACAAAATATCATATAATTTGGACTCCATTAGATCACCTAAACACCTAAAACATTGGTCGCCAGTCTGCCTGAGTACGGTCGACCGTTCACCTTTCGGTCGACCGGTTATACACAATTTTTGTTATACCAGACCAATCCGTTCAACCGATCACACATCTATTTAACCGATTACCCAGACCTGTTCGGTCGACCGGTAAACCTTCGGTCGACCGTTTCATTTGCTGTTTTTGGTAAAAATACGACCGTTTTATTTGTCGTATTATACAACGGTCGTATACACATTTTTCTCAATATACACCCCCATATACATTAGAACCGGTCGAACCATTTGCCTAGTTCGGTCGACCGTTCAAATAGGTAAAATCTACCTGCTATCGGTCGACACAAGTTTGTCCAACCGATCAAGATTTCTCTCTACCGAACCCAGTAGTTCGGTCGACCGGTACCTGCTCGGTCGACCGTTGACCTATAGAACTTAAGTGATTCGGTCGACCAGTACCTATGTTCGGTCAACCGATCCATCAACAGACTCAAGGGTTCGGTCGACCGATACACCTTTCGGTCGACCGTTTCTGGACAGATTTCTGAATCCGATTTTCTATTTTGTGTATCTTGCACAAAACCCAATCAAATCTTGTCCAAACGGCTAGAAATCTTTAGGAGCTTATAAATAGAGGTTTGCACTTAGTTTTCCATAACATTTCACAACTCCAAAGTGTCAAACTTGTAGTGAGATTTTCCACAACCTCAAAGCTCCAAATTAGTCATCCAAAGCCTAATTTCCACATCCTTCATCAATCATCATACTAGCAATTGTTGTGCTCAATTAGAGAGTGAGTTCCACTCAGTCACCATTGTTGTAAAGTGAGCAAGGGTCTTGGTGAAAGCCCAAGACAAAGAAGCAAGGATTTCGGTGAAAGCCCGAAGTGTTCCTCTCGGATTGTGAGAGGTGGTGCCAAGCTCGGCGAGGGTTGTTCGTGAGCTTGAAGACTTGTAAAAGGCGTTGCTCCCGGCCCGGAACGGGGAGGCATAGTGAAGACGCAAGAGGGGCTCGAACGGAGATTCGAGAGGGGCTTGCAAGAGAGGATGTAGGCGCGGCCGAACCTCTATAAAAACCGACGTGTCTTCTTTGTGGTTTGCATTACTTTCTACTTGTGTTTGATTTAGTTTAATTTCCGCTGCATTTCTTTGATCGATCAACCAAGTAGTTAATTAGGGTTCAATAGGTGATTAGCTTAAAAGTGATTAGTGGACCCATAACCCACACGATCCTACATGATAAGGTTAGGATATGGATGAAATTAATATTGGAAACACAAGTTGTAGTGTATGTACTCTTGTTGCTTTTACCTTGGTTAATGTCTTGTATGTTTTAATGATAATGTGTTATCTTAATTCATGTAGAGGCATAGTAGGGTCTAATATTTATACTTGAGTTCATTTAGCTTCATTCCAATTATTATCTTGTATCTTTTAATGATGTGATCTACTCTTAATTCATGTGGAGGCAAAGTTGGTTTAGTTTTATGATTTCATGCACTACATATTGTGAGGAGCTTAATAAATACATACACACACTTCTTTATGTTCACATTATTTCTCTACCCCCTTTGGGGTTTAGTTTTCTTGCTTCTTTACCATTTCCACTTGCACCTTAGTGTAGTTTAGTGTAACCAACCTTTCTCTCCTTTCTTTACCACTCGCCTTCGTACAAACCAAACGTCGACACACCTCCCAGTGGACGACCCGTATTTGCCACCGCTTCAACGCGGTCGTGCACTTGCGGTTAATATAAAACGAATCAATCTATCTATCTTTATACATCTTGATTCCCAAGATGTATTGAGCCTCACCCATATCTTTCATCGAAAATGCAGATTTCAATGAACTTCTCATTTGCTCAAGCAAAGGTATATGATTTCCCATGAGGAGTATGTCATCAACATATAAGATGAAGAACATTATGTGGCTCCCACTAACATTCTTGTATATACAAGGCTCTTCCTTACTTTGGACGAAGTGAATCTTTTTGACTTCTTCGTCAAAGCGCTTGTTCCAACTCCTTGATGTTTGCTTCAATCCATAAATGGATCTTTGAAGCTTGCATACTTTCTCGCTATTCTTTGGATCTTCAAAACCTTGAGGTTGTACCATGTATACATCCTTCTCCAAGTTCCCATTAAGGAACGTCGTTTTGACATTCATTTGTCATATCTCATAATCATGAAATGCGGCAATAATCCAAATAGACTTGAACATGGCAACCAGTGAAAAAGTTTCATCATAGTCAATTCCTTGAACTTGAGTGAAACCTTTTGCTACAAGCCTCGCTTTGTAGGTTGTCAAGTTCCCATCCATGTCCATCTTCCTCTTGAAAACCCATTTATTTTGAATGACATTTTTCCTTTGAGGAATGTCAATCAAGTTCCATACTTGATTATCATACATAGATTCTATTTCGGATTCCATGGCTTTAAACCATAGTTTGGATTCCTCTATTTCCATTGCTTCTTGAAAGGTCGTGGGATCATCAGTATCTATTTCCATGATCTCATGAAGTCCCAAATACATATCGGGTTTCTTCCTTTCCCTCATTGACCTTCTAAGTTCTTTTGGTTCTATGTGTACTTCTCGAACTTCTTCCACAATTTCTTACGGAATTGGTTCGTGTTTGATTCTCGAACGTACACTAGGTGTGGAAGATTGAGTTTCTCTCACAATTGCTTGCGAGGGTCCCCATTGCCGACATATTCCCGCCAGGTTTCGGCCCAATTTCGACGACGTTGGAGGCATTGAAGAAGTGCAGACGTGCATTGGTTTGGTTGGGATGCATCGATAGTAAGTTTTTAACTTTCATAATGTCCAATCATTTGTTTTGGTTGTTTTATTGTGCATGATTATTTTTTATGTTTGTCGATTGACTTGTGGTATTACGGGATTTAGGGTTTCGGATGTTGGTAGTAGACTCGAGTTGAGGCTATATTGTGATGGTCTTTGGGTGTACAACAAGGGTAGTTGTAGGGCTGTGGGGTTTAACGAAATGCAATTCCCAGATTTCAACTAGTTCAGTTAGCGTTGTGCCTCTTCTAGTTTGTTATATATTTGGTTATAAATTTGTATTATTGTTTTTGTTCATTGCTAACTTATGCATCAATTTTTATTGAATATTACATTACTTCTTGGCCAAAGGAAGCACAAAAGAAGGTGGATGGGAAAAGGAAACAGGGGGCTCAAAGGAGAAGCTTATCCAACCCAAAAATGGAGAAGCATCAAAGGTTAACTAGCCAGTTTACATGCCTTACGATTACCTTGACCATAGTGTCATAGGGCATATTATTGAAGAAGCACAAAAGTGTTGGGAGTTGCTTCTAGAGGTCGGCTATAAGGACGAAGAAGTAAAATTAGCAATAGAGTCACAATTACAGGATGACATCAAAACGTACAAGCCAAAGTAGTGTGGTATAAGGAATATGTAAGAAATCCAAATTTATTTCTAAATGTGTGGGTTAGGGTTGTGGTAGAAATACATTGCTTAATGATTTTGACCGTAGTCCATCTTTGCACAACAAAATCATTAAGAATTGTATTTCTACCACCAACCTAACCCACACATTTAGAAATCAATTAGGATCACCATCTTTGTTAAACAAGATAATTCTGTGGGTGTTTGTGTTTTTCTTTCTGTTCGTGGAATATGTAATGTTGAATTTTTCAATGGAATGTTATATGGAAGCTTATGGTGTTCAATGAAATTTCATTATAGTGTTGAATGAAATGTTAGATGGCCGAAAAAAGAAAATTTATCCAAGCTGTGAAGAAATATTAATGAAATGTTAAGGAGAAAATGAGAGGATCGCCCAAAATATGTAAGAGTCAGTCTCAAATATTGATGACTTGATCTCGTCCTTACTTCGGACAACCTCATCCCACACGAGACACTTGAGTCCAGAGCGGGACAATTTTCATCCCGTGCGGGACACTTGAGTGCAGAGCAGGACAATTGAGTTAGTGTCACGAGCAGGACACTCGAGTCTCGAGTGCGACATATGCAAAATGTAAACCTTTAACCAACACAGCAGTCCTCCAAGTAACAAACGATTTGAAAACATCACAAACAAACTTGTTACAAGTTAATTTGTACGCACACAAACATTGAAACAAGGACGTTTTCTTGAACTACATAAGCTAGGTCATTCTAAATACTAAATAACATCAGTTCTTTTCTTGAGCTAAATAAGTTGTGTCGTATAGGGAGAGGAATAAGTTGGGTTGTTTCCCAGAGCTGAATAAGTTGGGTCATTTCCCAGGGCTGAATAAGTTGGGTCATTTTCTTCTACTAAATTTGTAGGTCCCATCTCGGGCAGGTCTTGTCCCTTGTCGGGCATTGATCAAGTCAGTATTTTCCATTTTCCTTTTTTATTTGTTTTTAAAAATCAACAAAGAGGATTATTTTGTGAAACAGTGTGACGATTTGAAGTGCGTACTTTCAAAAAAACGTGGTACGACGGTTCAAATTATTCAGTTTACAAACCAAGATGTGTTACTATTTCTTTTTCAAACCCTCATTCATCCAATCTCGTCCTTCCGGAACCCAAAAACCAAAACCCTAACTCCAAACTCCAGAAAAATGGTAGCAAACGCGTCCGTCGCAAGCACCAGCGGGGTTTAGAAGGTAAGTAGGTTTTTCTGTTGTTTAAACATGTTTGTCCCTCCTCGAGGGGATGGAGGCATCCCCCTGATGAACCATTTCTTCCCTAGCATTGTTTCATGACCTTCTCTAGTTTGAGAAACCAAAGTTGTACTTTGGGGACATAAAGTGTAGAGTTGGATTGTTCGAAAATGAGATTACGGATGACTGACGACCAAAAAGAGGTATTTAGAAGGACCCCCTACACACACTTCCTTGATACTGAACCGATGTCACCGGTGCACCATGTCATCATGGAGTTCCTCGTCTCATATTACGAAGACTAAGAATTAAAGTTCAAACTTGGCAACAAAGTGTTGAGAGTAAAGGTCTCCGACGTGACAATGATATTTGGTATGCCTTGGGCGGAAGGCCCATCGACAGGTAAAAAAAAGACAATCAAACGAGAAGGGATGCTCCTGGAAAAGGGAGATGTTGTAGAAGAACTAGAGAAGTTGCATGACAAAGGAGACGACGAAGAGTTCGTGAAGGTCGTGCTCGGTTTGTTGTTTAGTAGATTACTATTTAGCGACAGTTCAGACAGACCAAAGGAATGGTACGCTTCTCAAATCGAAAACCTAGAGGGAATGAGGAATTACGCATGGGTGAAGATGGTTCACGAAGCTGTGATTGTCGGCATTAAAAAGGACAATATAGTTTTAACCGAGAAGAAAAATAGTGGTGCCACTACATGTAGGATTTCGTGTCCCTATGTATGTATATATTTTTAAAATTTTAATACAACATACAAGATCGATTTTCATATTTTCAGCAATTTTATGTACATCTATTTGTGTTTTATTCCAATAACATGCAACCGTACATTTATTAAAATAAATCACAAAGGGAGAATCATACCTAACGGTTCTTTAAAACCTTTTTGATGATCCGGAGTCACGTTGCCCGTTGAATCCTCCACGGAATTGCCTCCGAGTGTTCACCAAACTCTAAACAAGATTAGAGAGAAAGGAGCTAGCCAATAAATCTCTAACAAGGTTTAGAATCTAGCTAATAACCCCTCTTTAAGCTCCAGAGATTCTTATCTCTAAAACTTAAATTTACTAAGAGATTTTCGTGGTGATTAGGGAGAGATTAATGAGAGAAAGATTTTTGCATTAGTATAAAACAAGTAGGAGTAGGGGTCCTTTTATAGTCTCCCAAAACATCCTTATCAAGATCTATTCTTTAGCCACGATCCCTTGTTTATTCTCTACTAAAATTAATCTCTAATTTCCACATAAGCACCCACAAAAAACGTTTTAATTAAATCTGGAATTAATCCACCCATGATCTAATTAATCTCTTAATAATTCAGGCAGAATCGTTCTTGTTCGGTAGACCGAGTATTATCCGGTCAACCGAACCATTCGGTTATAACACGTGCTCGGTGCACTGTGGCTAGACGGTCGACCGAATCCTTATGAGAATAATTCCCTGGAAGAATTCGGACGAACCACGTCTTTTAATCGGTCTACCGTTGATCCACCAAAATCGCTCCTGGAACATAGTCATCGGATGACCGGGTCACCTTCGGTCTACCGAAAATACTACTTCTCGGTTGACCGTGCACACTCGGTTAACCGAACCCGATTGTCCAGGCACTTCAGACAATTTCGGTCAACCAATCGGGTTTACCCGTTCCCTATTTGGTTAACCGATCCGAAGATACCCCGGTCGACCGAACCATGAACGGTTGACCGTGTTTTACCCCGATTTTGCCTTTGTTAAATTTTGGATTTATTTCCAACAAAATTTGACCTTTTGGGTTTTTTAGCAAATTCACATCTTATATAATATATTATCATATGTAATATTAAATTATTACACCCCATAATATATATACCTCATATGAATTTATTATGATTCTAATTAAGTCAATTCTCGTGACATATTGATTTTATTCATTCACCACATGTGTCTTATTTTCATATGAAACCTGACACATCATATGAACTTAAAATCAACCTCTTGTTTCCCAGTTTTGTGGTGTGACCTATAGGAGGATCTAAGCCAAATTGGTAGTGATATTAAACACTTAATATCTCAAACTATAAGCAGTATCTAGCTACACATTATAGTTACCCAATTAGCATAGATGTTTTTGTTCCACCCAAACCAAAACACGATCCGTTTAGTGATGTAAGTGCACCACTTGTGTCCGTCCCTTGCCTCATGATATTAAGAATATATACAAAGTAGAAATATGTCATCTTTGTATTATATTCATTTCTTGATCTCTTTAAGCTAATTATAAATATGTAACTTAACTTAAGTTACATTGTGCACATTATAATTTTGCTTTATCAAGGGGCCCACTAATATCATCACTCAATTAAGAGGGGCAATGATAATCGTTTGACTAGTTATCTTTTCCAGCACAAGTCATGTTCAACCAACTATTGTCTTTATCACTATACTCTTTGATAGCTTTTGACAATAATCAAATTAAGCACTTCTTGAGTGAAAAGATATAAGTCTTATATCTTAGGATCCGAGACACAGTAAAACATTAATGACACGAAACACAATTCCATAATGTTTTACTTGTTAGGTCTATTCAATATATAAAAGTAATCTTTTCCTCTTTTATATACTCGTGTCGTCAATTATTTGTAGAGCTACAACAATCGATGACCAACACGACAATCTTATCTCGGTAATTAATGTTCCATGTTAATTACCATGATTGTGAATAACTTTTGATTTATGTAAACCATTATCTTTTAGAGCTCTATGGTTAAGGACCAAGTGCCTCTTCCTTAACACTTCCAAAAGACGAATACCATAATCAAGGAACAAAATGTTTGCACATTCAATTCATAATAATTGTCATATAAAAGTAAAACTTTTAGAACACATTCCTTTCACTACAGACAAGAGAACATGCCACATTGATTGTTACGTAGCCGTAATCCATGTCAGACTTTTATCATATTTGTTTTTACATTATCCCTACCGAGACGTCTTCATCCTGAGCGGGTCACCTGCGTCCCACTCGGTACATTTACGTGAAAGAGGGTTCCGTACTGTCCCATCAGGACTCCTGTGTTCCGACTGGCACATGTGATCTCCCGTTCATCGAGCACCTAAACCGAAGTACCCAATTTCAAATACATTAATCGAAATATCACTTCTACAAAAAATGGCTTTTGCTGACGAACAATTTCGTCTACAAAAGGCCATTTTTTTATCGGTAATACCAACTACCGATGGAAATTTTGGCAGGAAAGTCCATCGGGAAAAGACCCAACTTATTCAGCTCCCGATACGACATGTAATCAATAATCAAGAAAGAAATGATTCAAGTCAAGACATATAATCAAGCTCTATTGAAGACTTGTAATTTGAATTTTTCTTTGAGTCTTAGGAACAATGTGTAAATTTAGCATGAGCTAAAACCTACTCAAACACATACTAGGTTCCTTATAGAAGTCACAAACAAAATTTCATATAATTTGGACTTCAATAGATCACCCAAACTTAGACCGGAAACACCAAACCTTAACCTGAACTGTCTGCCCACATTCGGTCGACCGAAACAGACCGTTCGGTCGACCGATTGATCATATATCCTGTTAGTGTTTTACTACCCAAGTTCGGTCGACCGTCTAGACCTTTTTGGTCAACCGAGTAACAACAAATTTCCGACCGTTTGTTTTGTCGTATATACCCAACGGTCGTATTCGTATTATTTCCAAATACCCAAAAAATACTTTTCCCTATCGGTCGACCGAGGACATTGTTCGGTCGACCAAACTTAGATGTCTTGACAAACCCGAACTGCCTGTTAGTTTTTGGTCGACTGCAGACCTTGTTTCGGTGGACCGAAAATGATCTTGTTTGTCAATCCCAAAGAGTGTTATAAATCGGTCGACCGAACCTATCTCGGTGTCCGACCGATAACTTAAGTGTACCTAGATTATAGCCTTTGGCAGTTGACCGTTCTTTAACCGGTCGACGGAACCGAGCTCAAAATTGCCAAACGGTCGACCGTTCAGCCCGATTCGGTCGACCGAACTTACTCATTTTTGGGTCAAGTAGATTTATGTTTTGTGTATCTTACACAACTCTTACTCAACTTAACCCCAATGGTTATAAGACCTTATGAGCTTATAAATAGGTGTTCCCTTGACACTATTAGATATCTCTCCCACTTCCATTTGTAACATACACCAGAAAGAAACTCCCAAACTTAAATTTCCCCAATCCTACACCCTAAGCCTAAATTCCACATATTTGATCATAGCCAAATCATATTCAAAGTGTGCTCAATATTTAGAGAGTGTTGTCCCAATCACTTGTTCAAGAAGCAAGGATTTCGGTGAAAGCCCGAAGTGTTCCCTCTCGGATTGTGAGAGGAAGAAGGTCAAGCAAGCGAGGGTGTTCGCGGTGCTTATGTTGTAAAGGCGTTCTCTCCTAGCCCGGAACGAGGAGTGGATAGTGAAGTCGTGAGCAGAGCTTGAAAGAGAGGACTAGGACCCGGGTGGGGTACCGAACCTCTATAAAATCCCACGTCTCCATTGTGGTTTGCATTCTCCATTCCTTTACTTGTTTGTTTAGTTTTAAATTCCGCTGCATATCTTTGTTCGATTAAATAAGTAGGTAATTAGCTTAAAAGTGATTAGAATTAGAGACCCTCATGATCCTACAATATTTTCTCCTTTCAATTTTCTTTCCAACGAATCTGGAATCCTCAAATTCCGTATTTGGATGTGGATGTTACGAATAAAACGAGTTGCATGTGCTGACAATCCAAACTTTTCCATCCCTGCCCGGGATGGTGTTGGCTTTTAAGCCTTAATATATTGATTTTGATGATTAATCAAATCATAATCAATCAACCCTATCAATCAAATTGAGTCACACACATTATGCATGGAACATATCTTGCATTGTGCTAACATCTACAGGTGATCAAGACTCAAAGAAAAATGGAATAAAGTCACATGTAATCAAGCTTTTTGAAGACATGTAATTTTATCTTTATTTGAGTCTTTATGAATATATGTAACTTGATCACTTAACTCTTGATAAGCTTCATACATAGACCCTAGGGAACCTATAAAAGTCTCATACAAAATTTCATATCAATCTGACTTGAATAGGCGACCCAAATCCGTAGGATAAACCAAGCTAGCTAGATAGAATTGTCTGCACACACACGGTTGACCGTCAGAGTGTCTGTTCGACCGGTTGGCAAGTTCACTTTACCTATGGTTCAGTCGACTGGTAAATGCCTTTTGTTTGACCATCTCGTAAATGCATTTTGTTCGACCGTTTCTCTATTGTACGTATTTAATCTACCAGTTATTTTTGCCATATTATACAACGATCAAATACGTATAAATCCTACGTAATCACCATTTTGTAATAGAGTACTGGTCGGACCATTTGACCTTAGTGGTCGACTGGTGAATCATCTTAGAGCCATAAAAGTTCCTGTTATTTTTGGTCGACCGTCTCTCCTTGATCGTTCGACCGTTTACCTTATATCTTCTCTGGACCCACTCAAAACCCATATCTCGGTCGACCCCCTGACCTGGTTCGACCGATGACTTAATTTCCTAGCCTTTTGGTTCGACCGTATTTTAAGTTGGTTTGAACATTTTCATTTTTTTCATGGAAACACTCGACCGTTCATCCCGTGTCGGTCGACCGGTGTTGCACAAACTTGTTAAACTTTAGTTTCTGATTTGTATATCTTGCACACAACTTTACCAAAATTTTCCCAACGACTATATGAGCTTTAGAGCCTATAAATAGATATTAGAACAACTCTACAATGTTACCAATCCTATCTCTAGAATCTCACTTGTGCTTCAAATTTCACTTGAATCATCCTTAACGTCAAATCTTCATTGTTCAAGTGGTCAAACTAGAGTTATATTCTAAAAGTGTTGTAATAGCTTCCGGAGTGAAACTCTTCTTGGATTGTGAGAAGGTGGTCCAAACTTGACGAGGGTAATAACTTCCGGAGTGAAGCTTTTCTACCACTTTTACCCGTATGTTTAGGTGGATTAAAAGGAGGTAGGTTATCATTATCTTCAAAGTCAGATGTTAAGACCAAGAAAATTATTAAATATGCAAACAAAAGTGACTTTTTTTGTAAATGAGAAAGTCATGATGCTGATTGATGAACTAAAATTAACTATTAAAAAGATTAGAAAATCTGAGGAAATGAAAAGCGAAGGAGTTGCGAAATCGGGCGGACAGTGGTCTGCTTGTAGCTTAGGCTTCACGCTTTAGCTAAACTCGACCCGTTTCCACCAAAATCAGAGCAATAGAGAAATAGTAAAGAAGATTTGGAGAGATTTAGAAAAAGAGTGAGAATTTGGTGTGAAGAAAATGAGAGGAGTTGGGGGGTTTATATATGAAGAAGAGGAGTTCTAGGGTTTATATAGGAAGGAGAGGGTATTTTGGTAAATATTTTAAAAAAAACCAACGACTATTATAGTCGTTGGGCTAGTGAGGACAGCTGACATGGCCCAAGCCCGGTGATTGATTTGTTTTATATTAACCGCAAGTGCACAGTTGCGTTGAAGCGGTGACAAATACGGGTCGATCCACAGGGAGGTGTGTCGACTTTTGGTTTGTGCGAAGGCGAGTGGTAAAGAAAGGAGAGAAAGGTTGGTTACACTAAACTACACGAAGGTGCAAGTGGAAATGGAAAAGAAGCAAGAAAACTAAACCCCAAAGGGGGTAGAGAAATAATGTGAACATAAAGAAGTGTGTGTATATGTGTTTATTAAGCTCCTCACAATATGTAGTGCATGAAATCATAAAACTAAATCCAACTTTGCCTCCACATGAATTAAGATTAGATCACATCATTAAAACATACAAGACAATAATTGGAATGAAGCTAAATGAACTCAAGTATAAATACTAGACCCTACTATGCCTCCACATGAATTAAGATAACACATTATCATTAAAACATACAAGACATTAACCAAGGTAAAGGCAACAAGAGTGCATACACTACAACTTGTGTTTCCAATATTAATTCCATCCATATCCTAACCTTATCATTCCCCATAAAATAGGTTTACTAATCAAAGCATAGGCTAAGCGTCATTCAAGAGCATTGGCATATCAAAGATAAGAGTGAAAACCCATTAGATGGTTATGGAAATCATATAAAGCTCAAGGGATTAAGATAACACACACTTAATACACTACATGATTATATCACATATTTCTTCACCCCCAAATGGGGATGGATCTACTCACTACTCATTACACTAACTATATTAACAAGATGAAGCATAATACTGAAATGAAATTAAGCAAGCAAAAAACATTAAAGGAACTAAAAGGAAAGGAAAGACTAAACAAGCATGCACGAATAAAAAGACAAGATTAAAAGAAACTAGAATAATTATTTTATTAACAAATGACTCACATTGAATGTAGCATTCTTCTCCACCTTGAGTTTTGCTCCAAGGCTTACTCCTTAGTAGAGAGAATGCCACCAAGCAATGGGTAATTACAATGGAAGGTGAAGAGTTCTATTTATAGCCATAGAAAAAGGTAATCCGGGACAATCCCCCGATGTGGGACTAAACAATACCAGAAATAGAATAAACACACTTTAATACACATGCCCGCCAAAGATTAGCGGATCCGGAGCCAAACAGACCGCCAATTGGCGGTCTATTGGTTCTGGATCGGGCTCATTTTTGTTGTGGGCTTGTCTTGATGTATTTGTTGGTCTTGGATGCATCTACGTTGCTTGTTGGAGCTCCGACCCGAATAGAATTGCCAAAATACTCCCCATGATGGTGTGAAGTTTTTTGTTTTGCTCTTTGGTCATTCGGTCTTACGTTCAGGTCCTTCTCCCTTGCATCTTAGTCCCCAGGTCTCACAATTAAGTCATTTTCCCCTGCTTTTGGGTCCTTTCATGCTTCATCTCTTCAAACCTATTTATTTCTGAAATTCCAACATAAAACTCGTCACGTAGCATTGCTTAGGTGTAAGATAATGGATATAAGATACAAATATAAGCATGAAATGATGTCAATCACCCGGCTAGGTGTGTCGAGCCTGCACGACACAGGTTTAAGAAAACGACCCACTTATTTACCACAATAAAACGACCCAAGTTATTTAGTACAAAAAACGACGTAGTTTATTTAGTTGAAGAAAACAACTTAGCTTATTTAGTTGTAGAAAATATCTTTATACCATTTTCGTTTTTCCTATAAATTGTCTTGATTGAATTTGAATCTAACAATGTGCTATAAATTGGTACACAAATTTATATATATACATATATATATATATAAATATATATATATACATATATATATATACATATATATATATACATATATATATATATATTAAAACGAGCCATGTTATTAATTAAATTTCACATTTCTTATTGTAGTAAGTTAATTAAGCTGCACCTAGTTTAGTGAAAATGGCCCAACATGTTTAGTCGAAATAACCCAGCTTGTTTTGTAGAATGACCCAACTTGTTCGGTGAAAAAGACTCATCTCATTTGGTGAAAACAAGTCAAATTGTTTTCATGAACGACACAACTTGTTTGGTGAAAACGACACAACTCGTTTGGTCGAACGACCTAGCCCAGCACGAGACTAGTGTGTCCCAGTGTTGGATCATTGTTCCAAACAAGCTAGCTCATTTTGTACCACGCGAGACGCACCAGTCCAGCGTTGGGACTCATTTTGCACTTGCATCCCGATTGCGACATGTACGTCCCGAACGGGACCGACTCGACCCTACGAGGGACAAAGTCGTCATTCACGGCAAACTTGCTCGGGACACAATACGCAAAGGTTCCTAATACATGGACACCTGTTCAGGACGATTTAGTCTCAGTTTAGGACGAGTTAGTCCCACGTCGGGACGTGTTAGGCCTGCAGCAAGACGAGTCAGGGACAACTCAAAGTCAAACGTCATATGCTGAGACGATTCACGTCGGCCAGGGATGGGTCATTGTTCTGCGAAAAGACACAACCTTTCCTTATTGTGTGAAGAGGCACAACCTTTCATTATAGGGTATGCGAAGAGACGTAACCTTTCATTATAGGGTATGTGAAGAGACACAACTTTTCATTACAGGGTCTATAAAATCTTCCGTTGTTGTAGACTTATAGTGCATTCCTAAACTCTATTGCATTCGATTTACCCCAAAAATGGCATTCCAAATCAATGCCAACAATGACTACTCAAGTGATGAAGATGAGTACATCACTAATGGACCAATATGGGGAAGTTGTCCTCCTGTTGAAATACATGTAGTTTTACATCTACCCTATCACACCTATAGGTGCGGTTTAAAGGCAACGAAATTGTGGTTCAACACTCTGAACCAACTTTGCAAAAAGTTTTATGTTTGTGGCTCCTCTGAGCCAACCCATCGGTGTCGGTACTTCGTCTAGGACGATGGAACACCGGTAGGGCTGTAAATAGGTAAAATTTTACCCGCAACCCACCCCGCCCCGCCTAACGTGGGTTGCAGAAAAAAGTTGTTACCCGCCAAACCGCCACCCGCATTATAAGCGGGGCAGGTTGCGGTTTTCTCGCAACCCGCCCCGCATAACCCGCAACCCGCATAAGCCCTATATTTTGTTTGATTTTTTGTATTTTGTTTTGATTTTGTTTGTATTTAGCTTTGATTTTTTGTATATAGCTTTAAAAACAAACATTGATTGATTTTTTTCCTTGTTTTTTGTACTTAGCTTTGATTAAATAGATAACGTTAAAGAAAATAAATTGATTTTTGTATTTAACTTTAATAAAAGATTAAACCCGTCAACCCGCCCTGCATAGCATAGTCCATCCTTACGCGGGGCGGGTAGCGGTTTTTTTTAACCCCGCCCCGCCCCACCTACCCGCTTAACTTTGGGGGGCGGGTAGCGGTGGGGCGAAAACCCGCCCCGCCCCGCTTACAGCCCTAAACACCGGTGCCACTGGTGGAGAAACCCGACGAGAGCATAAACAACCTAGGGATGCAGAAGCTTCTCTGGAAGCTTGCGAAGTTGAGTCAAACTCAGGAGATGAATAAAATCATATTTCGGGCTTGCAGACGACATCTGACAGTATCACTATCTTCTAATGACTTGGAAGAGATTTTTTTGTTTGTGTTTGTTTTTCTGTTCGTGGAATATGTAATGTTGAATTATTCAATGGAATGTTATATGGAAGATTATAGTATTCAATGGAATCCAAACTGATTTCTAAATGTATCGTTTATGGTTGTGGTAGAAACACGATGCTTAATGATGTTGGTTGCTGGGTGACCATGGGCTATCTTCGCACAATAGGGTCGGGCGTGAGTCTAAAGGGTTAGGCCTAACTGATTTGAGTCTAATAGGGAAAGGTTTGGGTTGGGTGAGAGTAACTACTAATTAGGACTAAATGTGTATGAACGAGTAATTAGCAACTCAACTGTCATTACTAGTTAACAACCAAATTAACTAATTATATAAATGACATTGTTTTTTAACGCAATAGAGTGTTTTTTTCCATTCTATTTACGTAATGTTTCGTTTTGGAGCGTAGAAGGCCATTGCATTGGAAAACATGACATTTTATTGTAATGTATTGTCGCTGCACAATTTTAAACGTAACAAGCTTAATTAGTGGAACTCACATGGTAACAAATTGAAATAATATGAAAATTGTTGGGGATTATGGACACTCCACCCTGTATGAAAATCGACCCGGATAACATGGACACAAACTTCTAAAGCTGGCAGTCCCATGCTTCAGTATAATGTTTAGTTTTGGTATTTTCCTTACATAAGTAACTGAAGAATGAAGATTTGGATTAACATATTTAGACACTACTTGTCATTGTAGTGTGGTAAAGGTAGACAAATGTTATTTTACGCAACCTCATTCGATATAGAGGACTTGAAACTTTTAAGTACCCAGTATTAATCATCACTAATTAACAAATAGATTGATCTAATGGTAAAAAACAAACGTCTTTTCTAAGTCTGTGTGGGTCTTCTCTCTTCAACTCAAGTTGACAATTAAACATCACCTATGCATTACTTTCACTTCAAAAAAATTATATTTTATATCTCTAATTGGACTGCACCCACGTCTTGCATTAAGCGCAAGAAGTCATTTCCTATATCCTGAAGGACTTGCTAATAGGCACGAATGACATGCTGAATTGTTGATGGACACGAATGACCCAGGCTTTGGTGGGAAATATCAGTCCCCTCGTGGGATGGGACAGTCCTCTCACAAGATGGTGACATAGATCGTGGCTCCCCCTACAGGACTAGTAATTTTCACCTGACACCCAACTAGGATGGGTAAGTTCCCTCTCGCGACAACTAATTCCCTCGAGGAACGACCCAAAACCCTCGCGGAGGCTCTGTCCCTTGGTAACTTTGGTCTTTTTTTACGAAACAACCTGGGTCATTTCATAAAACAGCCTGGGTCGTAGCACAAAACAACCTGGGTCATTTGACCTGGTAAACTTGTGTCGTTTTACGAAACAACCTAGGTCGTTTAACCAAATGACCAGTGTTGTTTCGCAAAAGAACTCATGCAACACTGGTGCGTTACAATTCTTTTGGTCGAGTCCACTTGCGTCCATGATATTTGAACATCGTTCTAGAATTTCGTGCCCACCTTACTTGGATTTTCCTCAGAATCGACGATACCCTGTATTATGCCAAAATTTAATTGGACGAATCTCTCCATGTTTGGATGCATGGATTCAATTAATCCACTACTTGTCCCTAGTCGTACTGAATCGTTCCATCATGGGACGTGTTTCTTTGAATCGTCCCTGACTTGGGATTCCCGTCGCAGGCCTGACTCGTCCTGGACTGAGACTAAATTGTCTCGAACAGGCATCTATTCCAAGGAAAATCCAAGCATGGCGGGCGCAAAATCCAAGAATGATTTTCGAATATCATGGGAGCAAATGGACTCCACTAAAAGAGTTGCGGCGCACCAATGATGCGAGGGTTCGTTTGTGAAACAACTCGAGTCATTTGGTTAAACGACCCTGATTTTTTCGTAAAAAACGGCCCAGGCTTACCAAGAGACAACGTCTTTGCAAGGGTTCTCGGTCATCCCATAAAGGGAATGAGTTGCCCTGAGAGGGAACTTACCCGTTCCGGTGGGGTGTCAGGTGGAAATTACTCGTCCTTGTGACTTGTGAGGGGGGATCTATGTCATCATCACGCGAGTGGACTATCCCATCCCCCGAGTTGGAAGTTCACTTAACAAATTAAATTGAGCTACATATTAATGGTTTAACACTCAAAAACAATTATTTGCAATTGGATTTTTTGTTAATTAAGTTGTCTTATATTGGATAAGTTGTTTCATGCTATATATATATATATATATATATATATATATATTTAAAGTGGATAAGTTTTTAATTACGTTGAAATGACCCAGCTCATTTGGTCGAATGACCCAGCTCGTTTGGTCGAACACCCAAATTGTTTGGTCAATCGATCCAGCTCGTTTGGTGACTTTTACAACTCGTTTATCTTGATTCAATCCTATCATGTAAAAAAGTTTGTTTGTCCCATCTATCTTGATTCAATCCTATAATCTAACAAGTTTCTTTGTTCTGTCTCAATGTTTAATGTTTGTAAAACTAGACTTGTTAACTTGTAACAAGTTCTCATGTGATGTTTTCAATTTGTTTGTCTTAATTCAAACCTACAAGTCTATTTGTCCCGTATCAATGTGCATACAAGTTAATTCGTAACAAGTTCACATAACAAATTAAACTGAACTACATATTAATGGTCTAGCACTCAAAAGGTTTTATTTGCAATTGGATATGTTGTTAATTAAGTTGTCTCATATTGGAAAAGTTATTTTTCACGTCTTAGAGAGAAGTATAAATATTTCTTAAGTTGTTAGTTAAGTCAGAATGACCAAGCTCGTTTCATTGAACGACCCAACTTGTTTGGTGGAACGACCCATGTCTTTTGGACTGAACAACCCAACTTGTTTGGTCGAACGACCAAGCTCGTTTGGTGATTTTAAAAGCTTGTTTTCTAGGTCATTTGGTCGAACCACTCGGCTCGTTTGGTGTTTTGTACAGCTCGGGATAGAGTCGTCTTGAGGGAAACACTTACGTCCCGAGTGGGAGAGACGCGTCCCTTAGCGGGACATAGTCATCTTGCGTGGGACACGTTCGTCCCGAGTTGGACAAACTCGTTCTTATGCGGGACAAACTCGTCCCTAGAGGAGTTCACTTAACAATTAAAAACAATTACATATCAATGGTCTAACACTGAAAACCAATCATTTGTTGTTAATTAATTAGTTTTCTCATCTTGGAAAAGTTGTTTGATGTCCTAGAGAGAAGTACCTATTTTTCTTAAAACGAGTGAACTTGTTACTTAAGTTGCAACGACCTAGGTCGTTTGGTGGAACGACCCAACATGGTGATTTTTACAACTCCTTGACCCCCCCCCCCCCCCTGGACAATTTAGTCTCCTCTCGGGACGGGACAATCTTCTCGCGGGATGACTAAGAACCCTCTCGGGAAGAAATAGTTCCCTAAAGGGATGATTGAGTCCCTCCCCTGACAGGATAATACCACTTCAGGATGACTCAGTCCCCTCACGGGTTGACTCAGTTTATGGTGATTTTTATAGTTTACGACTCGATCCCCTAACAGTTCACAGGACGACTCAACCCCAATATATGGTATTTGCACCCCAATGTTTTACATTTACGGTGTAAGAGTTGTGTGTAGGTCATTTTTTTGGGATGAAGTGTGTAGCCCAATGTATGGTATTTGCACCCCCAATGTTTTACATTTACGTTGTAAGGAGTTGTGTGTAGCTCAATAGCTCAATGTTTTACATTTACGGTGTAAGTAAGTTGTGTGTAGCTCAATTTTTTTGGGATGAAGGGATTAAGTAAGCTCTAAAGAAAGCAAGTCCCCTCAGAGGAAGGGACAGTCCCCTCACGGTATGACAGTCACCTCACTAGAATACTTAGTCAACTTGCTTTTTACCGCCTTGGAATGTGCATGCATGCTTCCATTTCTAGGATTTTTGGTGTCAGATTGGTGGATTTTGGATTTATGGTTTTTTGGGTTTAGGGCGGATGAGAGGCTCTAATTTCCTTTCCAACCCTCTTAAATTATCGGAAACATTATTTTTCAATGGGAAATTGTATTGTTCGTATTGATAGGGAGAACATGCAAACACAATATGGAACTACATATAGCAAACACAACATGAAACTACATATATTTAACCAAAAATATTGATAGTGAGAAACAACAAACAAAACATGGAGCTACATATATAAATTAATACATAAACAAAGTCACAAACACACACCAAACATATCTAATCTCTCCTAAGGGAAGAGACGTTTCTAATCAGGCGTCGCCCGACTGGATAGAAGATAATGTGTTGCACCTCTATCGTCTGACCCAACTTCGCTATTGACCAGTGCATTTCACGTAGCCCTGGGTCAGTTACTATCTGGTCGGGTCCCTCTATCGGTGGTGCCGGTGTGCAATCGTCCCAGAAGTAGTATCGGCAAAAAAGGTACGACATCTCTGAGCCGCAGATGTAGAACTTGCGGCTATCGGTGCCGGGGGTGGCAGACCACATCTCTGCGGCCTTGAAACCACACCGCGATAGGGTAGTCCTAGGACCCCCGGTATGTCAACAATGGGATATCGACACCATATCGGTCCATCGGGAAACCACTCGTCATCACTAAAATACTAAAAGAGGGAAATTTGTTGAAAGATCATTTTTACTGGAGTAGTGGTAGTTCCAATTGTGTTTAAGGTTGGGAAGTATGAATGAATACACTATAAACAATGATATTATAGAAGGAATGGAACTATGGAAGGTGACACAGTTTGTCATGGGGTTTTTCATTTCGTAAGATGGTTGTTTGGCTTCCCAAAACTGGCATGGAGGGACATTATTCCTTCAAGTTCCACCAGTCATGCCCCTTTTATTAACTATTTGATTTATTCCTTCAAGTTACACCAGTCCTGCCCTTCTACCAACTATTTGATTTGTTTCCAAAATTGATGGCGTGATAGTCTAGTCGTTCATTGGTTCATTAGTCCCCTTGTGGATACAAGATTGTAACAAGATTGTTTGTCCTGTCTCAATGTGGGTACAAATTAACTTGTAACAAGTTCATGGAACAAATTAAATTGAACTATGCACTAATGGTTAAACACTCAAACAACAATAATTTGCAATTGGATATGTTGTTAATTAAGTTGTCTCATATTGGACAAGTTGTTTCATGTCTTAGAGAGAAGATTTTAAACAACGCAAGTTGTTAATTAAGTTAAAACGATCTAGTTCGTTTGATGGAATGACCCAACTTATTTGGTCGAACAACCCAGCTATTTTGGTGATTTTTACAACTCTTTTTCCAGGTCATTTCGTCTAACGACCCAACTAGTTTGGTGAGTTTTATAGCTTGGGACAGAGTCGTCTTGAGTGGAACACTTGCGTCCCGAGCGGGATAGATGCGTCCCTATACGGGACATAATAGTCCTGCGCGGGACACGTGCTTCCCGAGCTAGACAAACTCGTCCTTATGCGAGACATACTCGTCCCTAGAGAAGTTCACTTAACGATTAAACACAATTACATATTAATGGTCTAACAGTGAAACGACAATCATTTGTTGTTGATTAAATTGTCTCATCTTGGACATGTTGTTTAATGACAAGTTCAGAAATGTTTTTTACAACTCGTATTTTTAGCATTTTTGTAACAACACAAATGGTTCAGAAATAGAACATAGGAAGTTCACTTAACAAGTTAAATTGTACAATATACTAATGGTTTAATACTCAAAAATCATATGCAATTGGATATGTGCAAGTTCTTCGGTTGTGGTGTCTTTTTACGCTTGCAATGACCACAGATGATAACTTCAAGTTCGTGTTGTTTATGAAATTCTTCTTCTTTCTCCTCCCACAACGTGGTTTCGTTACTCAATGTATTATGATATCAGATTTTTCAGCATTTTCCCCATCGGCTTTACATATTGGAAAAATTGAGGATGCATATGTTGCAACATACATATTAAAAGTCTAATATAAACTACAATAATCGTGAATATTTTTACCAAGGAATTGTATTGCTGCACAAGCATAAGGGCAAGGAATCTGAAAAATGTGTCATTTAAGACAAGTGTAATCGAATTGTTCTACGTTTACGGTGTAAGAAAGAGTTGTGTGTACCTTAATTATCGTGTCCAAAAATGAAATCGAACATTCTACTCCTCGAAATTCAGAAATTTATTTTGTAAGAATCTTTTCTCTACTTCAAGACACAAGTAACTATCCACTCAAAGGATGCAATTCTACTTCTACTAGAAAGTTGCATTATCTGCAAGCGAATTTGATCAACAAGCTCAGATATAGCAATGTTTCTCGTGACAAGAATCCACGCATTAAAGCTCTGCGCCACATTCGAATAGATATTTCCATATCGTTCACTTTGGAATAGCGCATTTTCCCGATGTTCAGGAATAGAGGAGTCAATGAATTCTTTCTCACGTATAGAAATGGTAAATAACTAGTCATATGCTTCAGTGAACTCACAAGCATGATAAGCGTAAACACATTTTCAGAGAAGGGTCAACATCTTGTGAGGAAAAACATAATATACTTAGACATTGTAATATTTTTAACATTACAAATGACGCTAACTTACTTGAAATAATTGTCTTAGCAACATGTTGAAGAACTTGAACTTTAAAATTGTCTTCCAAGTGGCGTAAACAATAGGCATGGTGACAAGTTAGGAAAATCCGTGGAACAGATAAGTCAGACCTTTACAACGATCGGAAACGAATGTTAAAGTTATACCTTGTACAAGAATTTTCTTTAGGTTTTGCAAAAACCATTCCCAATTTTCCTCGTTCTTGGCTGAAACTACGGTGAAAGCCAACGATAACATCTCAGTCTGCCCGTTGACTTCGGTAGCCGCAAGAAGAATGCCTTGGTACTTCATCTTCAAAAAAGTACCATAAAAATAATAATGGTTGACAATCATTTCTAAACCCGACTGTAATACCATTAAATGCCAAAAAAATCTTCTAAACCATCGGCTTTCAGTGTCCCAATCCAAGTCCACTAAAGAACTTGGATTGCTTGCAAGTATAGCCTCTCGATATCATCTAAGTCTGTCAAAAGACTTACTTTCATCTCCATATAACTTATTCATCGCTAGCTCTCTACCTTTCTAAGCTTGAATCTATGGTATTTGCACCCCAAGTTCACGAGATATGCTTGTTCACATGGTTGATACATTGGTCGCTGTTTCAACTTACGCGTCACGATGTCATCAACAAAACTCTTTGATGTTCTGGGATGACCTATTATTCCAACTCCACCACCACCACAAGTATGTTCTTTCACAACTTCTTTTATGAGAATACGACCAGAACAAGAGGAATTGATTGCATGCATGCGCCATGAACAATTATCCTTCACACAATGTGCGGTAACTCAGGAAGGACAATTTCTCAAAAACTTGTAGTTGAAACAACAAGATAATGCATACTTTGTGAGACATTTCATAAATATTATAGCATTTTCAAATTCTTGACCAACACTTTCAATCTCCATTTCCCAACAATCGATCAATCTATTCGAAGTACTTGTACCACAACCAGATTGCTTCATCCAATCTTCAACGGTATAGAACTGTGAATTGTCCTCCGTGTTTGTGGAGAATGGTGACGATTTCATTCTCTTTGATCCACTAGAAGTCTCATAGGGACTATTTGCCATTGGTGTGCCCATTGGACTCAAATTAACAATGGAGCGTACAGGTGTTTCAAACAATAATTTTTTAGGACATGTTTTTCTTCTTCTAGAGTCACCTCCACAATTGGTACATTGGTGGTTGTGTGTCCCTCATCGTCAGGAAACTCAACTTCGATGGGAACAACCGCATCAATCTTAATGCAAAACAAACCAAGACTTGAGAGTAACACAAAACATAGATATACATCATCGTCGGTAACAAGAGTAGCAACACTATCACCATCTTCTAGCACTTTAGAAGAGAATTGTAGATTAGGACCTAAACATTGCCAATATGATCGAACAAAATCCACCAATTCAGTATGTGTAGTATTCCTCCTTAATGTGTGGAGTTTGAGTTGATTCTTATACCTAAACAAAATCACAAACTCAATTGAAGACCTACATTCAAATCACACAAGAATAATTAGTTATTATAAAAACATTTTTAAAGATGAAAAGAAATTACTAATTGTTGGGAGGACCTAAGAAAGTCTATTTTTTAAACGATCCAGATTGTTAATTAAGTTGCAATGACACAAGTCGTTTCAACCTATGTGGGACAGACTGGTCCGGAGCGGTACACTTGCGTCCCGAGTGGATAGACTCGTCTTGAGCGGGACAATGATGTCTCGGACCGGACACACTTATGTCCTGAATGTGACATATTTGCGTCCCGAACAGTCCAGAGCGGGACAAACTCGTCCCGAGCGAAACACTTGCGTCCCGAACCAACTTGTTTGGAACAACGACCCAACTTGTTTGGATCAAAGGGACATATTTATGTTCTAAGCAGGACATACTCGTCCCAAGCGGGACACTTGCATCCCAACCCAACTTGTTTGGAACAACGACCCAGTTTGTTTGGACCAAACGAGCTCGCTTGTTTGAACCAGCGGGACAGATTTGCATCCCGAGTGGTTCAGAGCAGGGCACTTGCGTCCCAAACCAATTTGTTTGGAACAACGCCCAGCTTGTTTGGACCAGTGGAACAAATTTGTGTCATGAGTGGAACAAACTCATCCTGATCTGGACACTTGCGTCCTGAACCAACTTATTGGAACAACAACCAAACTTGTTTGGACCAAACAAGTCAACTTCTTTGATCGACCTCGCTAGTATGTTGGGACCAAATGAGCCAACTTGTTTGGAACAATGAACCAACTCGTTTGTGGCAACGAGCCAACTTGTTACCAAATCGGTGATAATTCAAACCCAATAGATGATAACCCAAAATAAATCACAAAATGATCCAAAAATCAAGAGATAAAATCGAAAAAAGACCAAACTAAAGCTTACATGATGAAAATCGATCTTAATACTCAAGGTGTATTAGGTAGGATGGTTGGAGTGATGTTCTGGGATTTAGGGGAGAAATATTTGGGATTAGGGATGTTGGGAAGGAGAATGATATGATTTGTAATTAAGACAAAAAATAACAAAAACAAAAATAACATTTGGTATTCTTTTCAAAGCCATGAAAAGTCAATGACCCTCAAAGGCCTTATTTATTTTCGGTATTTTTTATAATTGTATACTATTGGTAGGATAAAAAAAGCTCCTACGTAGGATAATGGAAAAAATGAGTTTCTTTTTGTTAATGCAACATGTTTGGATATGTGCAATATAAGTTCATGGAATTGGATAGATTTCCTTATTTTCGTTTGATTTGTTCAAGGATCAGTAAAGACGTAAAGAAAAGTAGTAGAGGTCCAAGAAACTGGAAAGCTTTATTCTACTAAAATTTGGATTTTTAGATGGCTATTTCTGTGTTTATTGTTTAGTTGGTTGGATTCTTAGTTCATAGATAGATATTGTTGTGTTTGATTTTTTTTTGGTTGTTTAGGTTTTATTTATTATTGTATTGTAGTTGATTTTGTTTGGAATATTGGACATTTAGAGCCGCTTATTATGACACCCGGAGGAGATAATCTCTGGATCCATATGAATTTTTGATTCATTTGTAATATATGAACTTGCTATTTAATATGAACGTATTTTAAGTTAAATATTATACGTTAGTAATTGACAAGGACAATGAAGGATCTTTTGTGTTTGTGCTTTTGATTGATTGATGAAACTTACTGATGAATGTGATTGAATGATTTGAAAATTTTAACAGGAAAAGCTATACAAATTTAATATGAATGAACTTATCGACCAAATGAATGATTTGAACTCCAAACATATTAGCACAAAACTCGACATCTGAGTTGCGAGTTCTATGAAATGAACTCGGTGTTGCATGTGTCGGTTCAATTTAGACTCTAAACTGACAGTGCACACTCTTGGCTATGCGACAAAAATTCGAAGTGTTAGATCTCGACGTTGTAAATGCCAAGTTTTGGGACATGAACTCCGGTTAAAAGTACTGTCGAATTCAATATGGACTCCAAACCGGTAAAGTACACTCTTGACTGTACAGTTAAAATTCTAAGTGTTAAAATTCAACGTTGTACATGTCAAGTTCTGGAACATGAACTCGGTGTTGCAAGTGTCGAGTTCAATGTGGACTGCAAACATGCAATGCAGACTCTGGCTGTGCGGTCAAAATTTTAAGTGTTAGAATTCGGCATTGTATGTGCTTGGTTCTGGGACATGAACTCGACGATACAAGTACTGAATTCATTTGGACTCCAAACTGACAGTACACATTTTTGGTTGTGCGAAGAAACTCATGTTAGAACTCAATATCTTAATTGTCGAGGTCTTTGAAATTTTTGTTTCTACGGAAGCGTTTGAGACGTCAAGTTCTTTAAATACTAAAATCCAAAACCTGTCGTTACCACGTGTTACGACGTGGTGACAACGAGTCTAGTTTTTGAAATATTTCTCAAACAATTATGTCATTACATTTTTATGTCAAGGAGATTTAGAATCAGAATTTTAAAAAATATTATATTGAAAAATTTCCTTTGCACCGAAGCCCCCGTAGAAATATTTCTAAATCCTAGCCGGGAACATATTTGCACCGAAGCCCCCCGTAGAAAACCCTAATTAAAGAAGAGACACTAAATCCTTAACCCTACTACATATAAATACCACATCCATCGGAACACTCCCCCGCCGCCGTCTCACCCACCCAAACCCTAATCGTAAGAAACCAAGAAACTTTAAGGCGAAGGTGATTTTGGAAGAATGCCGCCGAAGTTGGATCCTTCGCAAGTGGTGGACGTTTACGTGCGCGTGACGGGAGGGGAGGTGGGAGCGGCGAGTTCGCTTGCGCCGAAGATCGGTCCGTTGGGGCTCTCCCCGAAGAAGATCGGAGAAGACATCGCGAAGGAGACGGCGAAGGATTGGAAGGGCCTCCGCGTGACGGTGAAGCTCACCGTCCAGAACAGGCAGGCGAAGGTCTCCGTCGTCCCCTCCGCCGCCGCGCTGGTCATCAAAGCCTTGAAAGAGCCGGAGAGGGATCGGAAGAAGACGAAGAACATCAAGCACTCCGGCAACATCTCCATCGACGACGTCATCGAAATCGCGAGGGTGATGAGCCCCCGATCCATGGCCAAGGACCTCTCCGGGACCATCCTCGAAATCCTCGGCACCTGCGTCTCCGTCGGATGCACCGTCGACGGTAAGGATCCCAAGGATCTCCAGGCCGAGATCAAGGAAGGCGACGTCGAGGTCCCCACCGCTTGATTCCGTTTTATTTGAGCTATTGGACTCTCTTTTTGGAATGCTATTAGTTTGAGGATGCTTTCGTTGCTTTGGTGTCGTGAATTGCAATATGTTTTCTTTAAGTTCAGACGTGCAGTTTTGATTTATTTTAGCTCTTCAATGGTCGTTGCTATGTTAGTTACAGTGGTCTAATTATTTACCATCCATAAGCCATGTTTTTGGATTGCACAATTGTGTCATGCGTGTGTTCCTATAGTACATGGTGTTAATATGGGTTGGGGTATTTGTGTTTTCATAAGTAAACAGTAAGGACCAGAAACCAAATTTCTGACCATCTGAATGCCCAATCTACAACTCAATTTCATCTCGGCAACAAAATTTGTGGTTTTTGATGTACTACTTTTAAGTTTCTTCTAATGAAGTCTAACCGATCGAACTTGCAAAAAAAAGGTCTAACCGATCGAAGATCATAGTTGGGGGCAGTGGGATGGACTGGTTATTTGAATTGTAGTTAGTCTTCTTAGAATGCTCTGGGACTTGTACTTTTTTCCGATTAGCTAAACGCTACAGAGTTTGTTTTCAATCAAGTAAAGATTTTGCTTTACAATTTTAACATAGGCAGGGGAGGCAGCTCCATTGAGAATGTGATTTCTTCTAGTAGCTGGAGGCTCCTGTTGTTGTAAAGTGGGCTCTTTTTGATAATTTCTAGTTGTGTTGTGTTGGATCTTGGAAAGCTTAAATTTTTGTTAATTTTGTAAATTATCATGATTTGTAGATGTACCATCCCGAAACAGCAGAAATTTAAAAATTATTATCAAGACATCAGAGATCAATAATTAAAAGCTGAGACTTTTACTTATCATAAAATATTTAAGCGGTGCACCATATTATATTAGAGTTTTGTCAAAAAGCTACATGATTATATTATGAACAACAAAAGAAGATACAAGTAATCATGTCGACCTCAGTGGTTGAATCAAAAGATCCGATCCCAAGATGTGTGCGCCCGCTGATCACCACCCAACTGGACCTACTGCGGTCCTGAAATAAAATATGCAACAATAATGCCTGAGTTTCCATAAGGAAACTCTGAATGCTAAGCTCACATATATGCATGCAGTAGTACAAATGAACTTATCATACTAGTAGTATGTCATATCATCAACCGTAAGAAAAACAGTTCCCCTGAAGAGTAACACAGGACATCAGTCTGACAATCATCACCGGGTCTTACAAAGAGACATACCGTAGGCACATACGGTCTAGCGGAACAAGACGTGACGTTCCCCACACGCGGTTATACTAATCACGGGTTTGGCAAGGAGCATCTGTCAGGTCCGCGCCATAAAAATAGATTTGTAACTTCGTAATCAAAACCACTCCAATGGCGTTGTCGCTCGGTCGGTCCATCAATCATCATCTCAGTAGGTGTCCATCTGAGGAAAACATAGACGGAACAACATCAACCCATCAATCATCATCGCCAGAACAACATCGACGGCATCACCGACACATCGGTGGTCCAACAATACGTCCGACACAACATCGGACGGGTCCAGACCGATGTCTGCCAGATCATCAGGCTCCACGAGCCGCAAACACCAACCGCACCGCTATAAAGGCAGGGCAACGACTTCCGTAGCCATCCAGACCGTTAGTCACCTCACCCAACGACAGTTGCGTGCTCGCACAACATCATACATTGGGATCCACGATCCCTCAGGTCTGTTACTATACAATGAGTTCATCAATCCATCGCATCAAGTCACGGTTCATACAAGGAGGTGACACGTCCCGAACACCCACATTCTTCCACACGGCGGTCCCTTGGCAGGCACGCGTACGCGCCCACCGTCACCTCCTACCTCACGCACAAGGCGAGGACACGGGTTTCCGTGAACAGAGTTGGCATCCTAAAAAGGACTGAGAATTCAGTTTTGTGCACAAACGGTCGACCGAAAGAGGTGATCCGGTCGACCGTTCCCAAAAAGGTTCGGTCGACCGAAAGTCTGCAACGGTCGAACACTCTGCGCAAAACCTAAGTCCCAACGGTCGAACAAGAGTCTAAAACCGGTCGACCGAACGAAGCAAAATCCCGAGTCTGGTCAACATCAAATCCATACTACCGGTCGACCGACTCAGGAGTATCGGTCGACCGAAAACTACCATGACATCCTAGCAGTTCTAAGTCATAAACGGTCGAACGCATATAAATAATCGGTCAAACTATCATGCATCTCTATTCAGTACACTTAAGTTTCGGTCGAGCGAACACAAGGAACCGGTCGACTGAAACACAACAGACAAACCCGACCCACCAGCACAAAGCACTACCGGTCGACCGCCACAAGGCATCGTTCGACCGGTGATGGTTAAAGTCAGGCAAAATACACTACATCGGTCGACCGCCCGAAGGTATCTGGTCGACCGTTGGTCGTTTGAAATCTTGCGCCTGCCATGGATTTACGCCGTTCTCGTCGCCGGAGAGGTCTCCGACCTCCCCCGACCGACCAACACAACCCTCACACGAGGGTGAGCAACAATATAACACAAAGAAGCCGACATACCTCTCAAAAGCAACGAAATCCGTCGGAGCCTCGCTCGCGCAACGTTGCCTTTGTCTCCTCCTCGCGCGTCCACCTCCGCCAGCTTCACGTCGGAACCGCACGACCACGCTCTTCACCGACCACCGGAGTCGTCTCCGCAACCTCTGGTTCGTCAGAAAGAAGGGAAAGAATAAGAGTGAGAGAGATCAAATGAGAGAGAGAGAAACAGATTTATTCTTCTTAAACCCAACAACTCCTGCACCAACAGTAACCCGCAACCCTACACCCCTCACCTATCACCAGCCCACTGTACACGCCTCCTCTTCCCATGCAAACCTCTCCTTAACCACTCATTAACCCCTAATCGGGTTTAGGGTTGTAACAGTAGACCTGATGGGGTTCCTTTTTCATAATAGAGAAAAGAAGCGATATCTCATGTAATTCATTGGCTTGTTGAAACATTTGGAATTTATGTTTGGAGCTCCTTATATTTTCAAGTGTGACGATTAATCTTCCCATGTTAGTGAGGTAGACACTCTCCATCCCAAACTAAATCAAGTTGGATTCAAAATGCTAGTTTATTCCCAATGAAAGTCTTTGATATATAAAAAATTGTTTGGATCATTTATGTATTAATCATGTACAAAAAAAAAAGATTTGTTGACGCGGTGCGTCCGGGACGCGCCTGACGTGGTCAGTTGAGTCAGCAATCTAGTTAACAAAAATCAAAGATTAATTAAATCATATATTATTTATTTATTTTGTGTCACATCACACGTGCGACATTTGGTTTCCACCCTACATATGCAACATTTGGTTTCCACCATACATATCTCCTCAAAATCTTCCATTATCCCCAAATTTTTTTCATTCTCCATCATTTTCTCCCGATCGAATGTGAGATCGATAAAAGAGATGTCGAGAGAGGACGCGGGAGTGAGTCCGAAGAAGGTGAGATGTTGACGATGTTGGTTAGGACGTCACGACGTAGTTGGTCGACGAGGAGGAGGAGGAAGTGATCGGCGTTGGAGTCTGTCTCGAGACGAGAATGAGGAGGAATGTGGTTCTTTGTAACTGATTTGAGTTTTTTGTGTGGTGTTTTTTGGGAAAAGTTTGGTTTTCGTGGTTGATTTGAAGTTTTGGTTTTGTTTTATGATTGATTGGTCTTGATTTTTTTGGAAGTATTGTTCTTTGTAGCTGATTTGAGTTTTTTGTGTTGAATTTTTATGGAAAAATTTGTTTTTTTGTGGTTGATTTAATTTTTTTTGGTTTTGTTATGTGATGGATCGATCTTGCTTTTTCGATATTATTTTGAAAAGTTTTTTGTGTTCTTGTTTAAAGTTTGTTTCTCTTTGATATTAATTTTTGGGGTTTCTGATTTATTTTCACGGTATTGGGTTTGATTTCGTGTTCTTCGAAAGGAAAAACGCATGTGATAAAAATGACAACCTTCAAAAGGAAAAACAACTTAAAAAGGAGAAAAAGTAACTTAAAAATGAACAAATATAACTTAAAAAAACAAACATAACTTAAAAATCATGAAACAAGACTTAAAAAGGAAAAAACATTAACCTAAAATAGATGAAACAATATCTAAAAAGGAACAAACATAACTTAAAAACGCGAAAGAAAATCTAAAAAAACAGCAACTTAAAAAGAAAGAAACAACGACTTAAAAATGAAAAAACATAACTTAAAAAAAGAACAAAAATAACTTAAAAAAGATGAAACAATACTTTAAAAGGAAAAATAGCAACTCTTACGTTAAAATTGACAAAATCATACTTAAAAAGTACAACCGGTACTTAAAAAGGATAAAATCTTATGTTAAAAAGAAAAGACGTAAATTTTAAAAGGAACAGACTTATATGTTTAAAATGACAAAAAAAGAACTCTTCATTTTAATTTGTATTCGAATGTTGCATGGAGAAACCAAAAGTTCCGTTCGAATGTTGCATGGAACAACAAAAGAAGATACAAGTAATCATGTCGACCTCAGTGGCTGAATGAAAGGATCCGATCCCAAGATGTGCGCGCCCGCTGATCATCACCCAACTGGACCTACTACGGCCCCGAAATAAAACATGCAAAACAATGCCTGAGTTTCCATAAGGAAACTCTGAATGCCAAGCTCACATATATGCATGCAGTAGTACAAATGAACCTATCATACTAGTAGCACGTAATGTCATCAACCGTAAGGAAAACAGTTCCCCCGAAGGGTAACACATGACATCAGTCCGGCAATCATCATCGGGTCTCCTAAGCAGACCTACCGTAGGCACATACGGTCTAGCGGAACAAGACGTGACGTGATTAACATCATTTCATGCTCATATTAGTATCTTATATCCATTATCTTACATCTAGCAATGCTATGTGATGAGTTTTATGTTTGAATTTCAGAAATAAAGAGGTTTGAAGAGAAGAGCCATGAAAGGACCTAAAAGCAAGAAATAGGACTTAGTCGTGAGACCTGGTGACTAAGATGCAAGGGAGAAGGACCTGATCGTAAGACCAAAGGACCTAAGAGCAAAACAGGAAACTCCACACCATCATGGGGAGTATTTTGGCAATTCGATTCGGGTCGGAGCTCCAACAGACCAAGTAGATGCATCCAAGACCCAGAAATACTTCAAGCAAAGCCCACAAAGAAAACCAGACAGATCTAAAGCTTATAGACCGCCAATTGGCGGTCTGGAACCGCCATTTGGCGGTCCATATAGCCCAGGATCCGTTTAGTTTTTTGTAGCACGTGTATTACTGTATGCTTAGGCTATTTTTGGTATTGGTTTAGTCCCACATCGGGGGATTGTCCCCGATTAGCTTTTTCCATGCTTATAAATAGAACTCTTCACCTTCCATTGTAATTACCCATTGTTTGGTGTCATTCTCTCTACTAAGGAGTGAGCCTTGAAGCAAAAAGTCAAGGTGGAGAAGAATGCTACCTTCGATGTGAGTCATTTGTTAATAAAATAATTCTTCTAGTTTCTTTTAATCTTGTCTTTTAATTTGTGCATGTTTGTTTAGTCTTTCCTTTCCTTTTAAGCTTCTTTAATACTTCTTGCTTTCTTAGTTAACTTTCATTTCAGTATTATTCTTTCTTTTGTTAATATAGTTAGTGTAATGAGTAGTGAGTAGTTCCATCCCCATTTGGGGGGTGGAGAAATATGTGATATAATCATGTAGTGTATTAAGTGTGCGTTATCTTTATCCCTTGAGCTCTATATGATTTCCATAACCATCTAATGGGTTTTCACTCTTATCTTTGATATGCTAATGCTCTTGAATGAAGCTTAGCTTATGCTTTGATTAGTGGACTTATTTTATAGGGAATGATAAGGTTAGGATATGGATGAAGTTAATATTGGAAACACAATTTGTAGTGTATGTGCTCTTGTTGCCTTTACCTTAGCTAATGTCTTGTATGTTTTAATGATGTAGTCTTATCTTAATTCATGTGGAGGCATAGTAGGGTCTAGTCTTTATACTTGAGTTCATTTAGCTTCATTCCAATTATTGTCTTGTATGTTTTAATGATGTAGTCTTTTCTTAATTCATGTGGAGGCAAAGTTGGATGTAGTTTTATGATTTCATGCACTACATGTTGTGAGGAGCTTAATTGAACACACACACACACACATCTTCATATTCACATTATTTCTCTACCCCCTATGGGGCTTAGTTTTATTGTTTATCTTCATTTCCTTTTTGCATATTAGTGTAGTTTAATGTAACCAACCTTAATCTCCTTCGTTTTACCTCTCGCATTCGAACAAACCAATCGTCGACACACCTCCCAGTGGACGACCCGTATTTGTCACCGCTTCAACGCGGCCATGCACTTGCGGTTTAAATAAAACGATCAATCAAGTTTTTGGCGCTGTTGCCGGGGAGGTGCTCTGTCTAGACGTTGGTTTGGACTATTCGAGGGGTTTTTAATTTTTTGTTTTCAGTTTTCTTAGTTTCAGGGATCCTAGAGCTCCCGGGGAGGCTACTGGAGGAGTTGGAGCACCCAAGCTCCAAAACAAGACCGCCAATCAGCGGTCTCAGACCGCCAATTGGCGGCCTAGTGAGCGTTTCTGACTCTCAGTTTTCTTCTGGTTGTTTATTAGTTCATTATTGTTATCTTGGAGCACTATTTTGCATGCTATGACCTCTAGTTTGCTCCCAGATCATTAATTACTCCCCCATTAATCAACTTGGCCCTAAAATCCAAAGCAAAAGACTAGACGTTCTTACTTGTTTAGGTCATGCATCATGTATTGACTTAGGCATATAGTTGTCTTTTCTTTTAGCTTTATTTTCAGTTGTTGAGCGCTGGCGTGAGGTACGCAAATTCCTACACTCATTCATGCATCTCGTATGCCCATGCATTAGTTAGTAGGAATTGCATCAGGACAAGAGTGAGTGAGCGTTTGATTAGAGCGATTGATTGCTAGATCTAGGATCAAAACGCTACTAAGGAGGGGTTGTCCCATAAAAGATAAGGTGGAGGATTTCATCACCCTTTCCTTGGCCCAAAAATCACTCTTAATCAAGCCTTAACTAAAAGCAAGTAGACATTGGCCCTAGGATTTCGGACGCACTAGGAGAGTAATCTAGTTGAGACCGCCATGACCTGATCGGCGTTGCCTACCTTGTCGATAGTAGGAGGTACTAGATCTCCGGATCTGGTATCACTTGCTGGCCATTGTGGTCCTCGTTGTAGGGAGGTGAGGCGTGTCGAGGCTAGTGAACTCGAAGTTAGGCGTCGTCTAGCCTAAGGACCCATTGCCTTACATTGTTTGAGCCGTGCTTGCTAGTTAGGCGTATACCTGATCCCTTCCCACACTAGCTTTAGGGATTCTTCATTTCTCCTCTGAGTCATCTTCTTCTCACATACTTCTACGTTTTAGTCTCCTCCCCTTTACACTCTCTGGTAGCGTTTTAGGGTCGAGTCGAGCACTTTTTGCGAGCTTAGTCTCGTGGTGGTGAGAGTGATCGACTCGAGAGTTGTTTGTTGAGATGGATGGTTACATGGGCGACCATCCATATCATTGTTGGGACCAGGACAATTCGTCCTGGTATTCCGGACCCATGCAATCGGGGGTGGCTCAGACGAACACCCCGTATGGTTGGGATAATCTTCATTGTGCGACTGAGCAATCTTCATATAGGGGTAACATGAGAGAGGCACCGACTGCTAGACCACAATCTAGTTATGTCGGATCATATGTTGGTCAACAAACTGAGACATTACAACAAACTTTGGCCTCTTTCATGCGTATGGCAGACGACATGAGTGCACCGGTGGCTCCATAAGCCGTATTGTGCGACTGTTGTGGGTTGAGTGGTCATGTTATCGGGGAATGTCCTTATGTTCCCCTTGAGCCTGAGTATGAGCATACCTTTTCCCAAAATGCTCAATGTGACCATTACGCTTCCCCGTACAACCCGAGAATGATGGATTCGTGGGGAGACAATTCTTATCCAAATTCTTATACCTCATTTTCACCCCCCGTATCCTCCTCCCGAATACCCAGAATTCTACCAACACCCCACTTCAAATCAATGTACTCATTCTCAGCCCATTAACACCCAACCCCAAAATTTCCCAAGCTCTGACTTGGACCTCACTGTTGACCCCAAATTTGATTCCTTAAAACAAACCCTCCAAACGTTCATGGAAACCACTCAAACTTTATTGAAGTCCAACTTGAATTCCTTGCAAAATATGGAAATGCAAGTGAGTCAAATGACACAACAATTCCATGAACGTGAGGAGGGTAACCTTTCTTGTCAACATGAGGATTTATCTTCTGAAATCGAACCACCACCACGTCCACAAATTCAAAGCACAATCTTTCAAAGTCAAACTCCTAGTTAGTCTAAGGGACTTGAGGTTTCAATTCACGATCACTTAGTGGAGGATTCGATTCAAATTGAGAACAACTTGGACCAGCTTCGTTATGAGTCGGCACAGGATTGTGCCTTATCTTTTTGTCCTGTGGCCCTAGAGCCACATGATCTTCATGTTGTGCCTCTTAAGGACTCACCTCTGGTGGAGCAAGAGCTCCCTAGACCCTCAATTTCAAACAACCTGATGAAAGTTTACCTCTCACTATTGTTCCTGATCATCTTGGAAATAATGGAACATCAAACAACTACATTGCTCATGAGGGTATTAGGAGTTCCTTGGAGGATACCTTGGGTATGAGACCCACTTTTTGTTCGCCTGGTGTGTCGGACATGCCTAACGAGGTTCTTGACCTCGTTCCGACGCACCAGCCTGTTGGTTGGAGAGTTTGAAGGGAATGTGTTCTAAAAGTTTTACTTTTAAATGTCAATTATTATGAATTGAATGAGAAATCATTTTGTTCCTTGATTATGTTATTCGTCTTTTAGAAGTGTTAAGGAAGAGGCTCTTGGTCCTTAACCGTAGAGCTCTAAAAGATATTGGTTTACATAAAACAAAAGATATTCGCAATCATGGTAATTAACATGGAACATTAATTACCGAGTTAAGATTGTCGTGTTGGTCATAGATCATTGTAGCTCTACAAGTGAGTGACAACACGGGTATGCAAAAGAGGAAAATATTAATTTTGTATACTGAATAGACCTAATAAGTAAAATATTATAGAAATGTGTTTCTGTGTCATTAATATTTTACTGTGTCTTTGGTCCTTTGATATGAGACTTATATCTAATCACTTAAGGAATACTTAATTAGATCAGTGTCTTGAACTATCGATCAGTGTAGTATAAAGGCATTGGTTGGTTAAGTATAACTTTCGTTAGAGAAGATAGTTAGTCAAAAGATTATCATTGCCCCTCTTAATTGAGTGATGATATTAGTGGGCCCCTTGATAAAGCAAAGTTATAATGTGCACAATGTGATTTGAGTTAAGTCACATATTTATGACTAGCTTAAAGAGATCAAGAAATGAATACTAATACAAAGATGACATAATACTACTTTGTGTGTATTCTTAATATCACGAGGCAAGGGACGGACACAAGTGATGCACTCCATCACTAAGTGGATCGGGTTTTGGTTCGAGTGGAATTAAGACATCTAACTAATTGGGAGCTATAATGTGTAGCTAGATACCGCTTATAGCTTGTGATATTAAGCTCTTAATATCACTGCCAACTTAGTTTAGATCCTCCCATAGGTCACACCACAAAACTGGGAAACAAGAAATGGGGATTTTGAGTTCATAGGATGTGTCAGGTTTCATGTAGAAAATATGACACATGGGGTGAACAAGCAAAATCAAAATTATGTTGTGATTAATAACATAATTAGAATCTAAATTAAATTCATATGTGATGTAAATATTATGGGGTGTAATGATTGATCATTACATAGGATAATATGTTACATAAATTGTGAATTTACTACTAATCCCGAAATGTCAAATTTTGTAGGGGTTAAACCGAAATTTGACAAGTCTGCAAGACTGTGCAAACGGTCGACCGGTTAATGGATAACGGTCGACCGAAGGTGCACGGTCGACCGGACGTGTCTCGACCGATAACAGGGAATTTTCGTCTGTTCGGAACGGTCGACCGAATCTATCGGTCGGTCGACCGAACATTGCGATGAAATATTCTACGTTAAGAACGGTCGACCAAATCTTGCACGGTCGACCGAAATTGGGGTCGAGCGGTCGACCGGACCTTCGTAACGGTCGACCGGTCCAGACGGTTTTATGCAGAATTAATTTAAGAATTAATTAGATCATGCATGGAATTGGTCCATAATTGATTTAATTCGTGGCTAATATTATTTATTATTAAATAATGGATGGTTAGATGGAATTTTGCATGAGATCATGGGCAAGGGGTTGCACATGAATAGGTAATTTGGAGAGAACCTATAAATACAAGGTTATCTCATTACCTCCTTAATTCATTCATTATTCTCTTGAGCAAAATTCTCTCTCCATAACTCTCCACGAAAATCCCTTAATTCTTAAGTTTAGTTTTAGTTCTTAAGAGACCATCTTCTCAAGGGAATTAAAGAGGGGTTAGTAATTAGATTCTAAACCCTATCGGAGATCGAGAGACTAGCTTCCCTCTCTCCGATCTTGTTTAGAGTTTGGTGAATACTCGGAGGCATCCGGCGCGGCGAGAAGCATCCCCAACGTCTCCGAATCTTCAAGAAGTTTTTGAGAACTTCTAGGTATGAATTTCGGAGCTCTTGTTTGTTTTAATAGAGTTTTGAAACTAGATGTTAAAACAAACCGATGCATGCATGAAATAAATCAAAGAAAATTGTAATTGATTCTTATTATACATAAAAATTTCGAAAATATATATGTATAATTAAACATGAAATCCTACAGAGTTTGGATTGACGATCATAACTTCAGCAGCGCAACGGGAGAAACTCTTCTTCCGTTGCCCCTCATTTCCCAAACTCTTGAGAGGTTCAAGCTCTTTCAGTTTGATCCTTTGAATGAGACGCCTTTGTGTCAAATTCATGAACCTCTCATTTCATCTGGTGCTCTTTGTGAAGGGGGCCCACACATGCGTATTCTGGCCCCGCGTGGTGTCATGTTCCCTTTCCAAGTGCATTGACCCACTCTTGAGGTTCCCATTTGATGTCTTTTGACAAATGAAGATGGGAATTCATGTTTGTACATAGTTATATAAAAAAAGAAAAAAAAGAAAAAAAAGTACAATAAAAGACTCCTTCAGTGAGCATCGATTGTTGTGAGCCCCAACCCTTGTGTATTTAGGCTCCATTTCTTTCACGTATTTGCATCCTTTCTTTAGCATCTCACAGGTTTTGAGGTAATTCGGGTTTGTGTCCATCAACATGACCTTGAACTTCCCTTTGTACTTAATGTTGGTAAGATCTCTCCTTTTTCATTCATAAATCCATGTAGTATCCTTCTCACATTCATTGAGGACAATGCATGAAGTAGGTGTGGGGGGGTGTTTTACGTGTGTACATAGTCGAGTCTTTTCTTTTGATTTTGTTTTCTTTTGTTTGCATTTTTAGGGTCATGTTAGTGTGCTGCATTTAATATCGATATATCTGCTTGCCATGATCCTTGGGTGACTTGTCTTCTTTTGCTTGCCTAGTGCTTTAAATTTCCACATTTCTTTCAAAATCTTCATGTGTTTGCGAAAGGAAATGTTTTGTGGGTTTTGCGTGTGTTTAGCATGTGCAAAACCGTTGAGAGTCAAAGTAAAAAGAAAGCTCCCAAAATTGTCTTGAACTTGATGCATTAGGATATCTAGTACAGTGACTTTAGGATTTATCGAGTCGTTAGGATGCACCCCAGTTTTCCCTTGGGGGTGAGTAATCATAAGGTTTCAGTGCTCAAACATTTAATGAAGTCCACCCTGAACCTAGTGAGTCAATAATTCGTGTCTGTTAACTTAAGGAAGTTTGTTGTAGTCAAGGACCCTCTAAATCCTGTTGTGAGACATTAGTGTAGGGGTTTTGGTTCATGTGTAGATAAGAAATAAGTGAGTAGGTGTTCTCCCTTCTCGTACGGCTCCTATCACTCGGGAAAGTAGGTCTGAGGGGACTTTGTGCCTGGTGCTTTCAAGTCATCTGACTTGGGATGCGCCGACCGAACTCCCGTTACACGGGTGGTAGGGATTGCCCTATGTGGAGATTTGGGGTAATGTGTACGTGATAGTGTAAGTCCTTATGGGCAATGATGCATGAAACCTGACCCTGGGAGACTGAAGCTCCAACTAATAAAAAGAAAAGGAAGAAAAAAAATGTGTGAAAAGAAAAAAAAGAAAAAAAAATGGTAATGCAAATAAGAACCTTAATGGACTTTACACTTTGTAGCACTTGAGGATGTTGAGGTTGTCCATGTCTTTCACTTAATTCCTTATTTAACTTGCACGAATGGTTCATTAGGTTATAGGTGTGGACTGATCACCTATATAGAGTCGGCCCGTAGCCTTACTGCGTCCATTGATCGACAAAATATTTCCAACGAGTCGAGTGTCTAGATTGAATAATGCATATTGTTCGGATTTTGTGGGTATATCCGCTGAAAACCCTCAGGAGACAACACTCCTCCTCCTTGGCAACAAAGAGGTTTAACGGCTTGTTGCACGTGCTAAGTGCAACCGTGATTCCTACGAAAGTGAGTTAGGATTTCTTGTTTCTCGTTTGCTTTTATCTTTCTTTGTTTTGCTCGGGACTAGCAAAAACTTAGGTGTGGGGGTATTTGATTGACATCATTTCATGCTCATATTCGTATCTTATATCCATTATCTTACATCTTAGTAATGCTATGTGACGAGTTTTATGTTTGAATTTCAGAAATAAAGAGGTTTGAAGAGAAGAGCCATGAAAGGACCCAAAAGCAAGAAATATGACTTAATCGTGAGACCTGGTGACTAAGATGCAAGGGAGAAGGACCTGATCGTAAGACCAAAGGACCTAAGAGCAAAACAGGAAACTCCACACCATCATGGGGAGTATTTTGGCAATTCGATTCGGGTCGGAGCTCCAACAGACAAAGTAGATGCATCCAAGACCCAGAAATACTTCAAGCAAAGTCCACAAAGAAAACCAGACAGATCTAAAGCTTATAGACCGCCAATTGGCGGTCTGGAACCGCCAATTGGCGGTCCATATAGCCCAGGATCCGTTTAGTTTTTTGTAGCACGTGTATTAGTGTATGCTTAGGCTATTTTTGGTATTGGTTTAGTCCCACATCGGGGGATTGTCTCCGATTAGCTTTTTCCATGCTTATAAATAGAACTCTTCACCTTCCATTGTAATTACCCATTGCTTGGTGACATTCTCTCTACTAAGGAGTGAGCCTTGAAGCAAAAACTCAAGGTGGAGAAGAATGCTACCTTCAATGTGAGTCATTTGTTAATAAAATAATTCTTCTAGTTTCTTTTAATCTTGTCTTTTAATTTGTCCATGTTTGTTTAGTCTTTCCTTTCCTTTTAAGCTTCTTTAATACTTCTTGCTTTCTTAGTTAACTTTCATTTCAGTATTATGATTTCTTTTGTTAATATAGTTAGTGTAATGAGTAGTGAGTAGTTCCATCCCCATTTGGGGGGTGGAGAAATATGTGATATAATCATGTAGTGTATTAAGTGTGTGTTATCTTTATCCCTTGAGCTTTATATGATTTCCATAACCATCTAATGGGTTTTCACTCTTATCTTTGATATGCTAATGCTCTTGAATGAAGCTTAGCTTATGCTTTGATTAGTGGACCTATTTTATGGGGAATGATAAGGTTAGGATATGGATGAAGTTAATATTGGAAACACAATTTGTAGTGTATGTGCTCTTGTTGCCTTTACCTTAGCTAATGTCTTGTATGTTTTAATGATGTAGTCTTATCTTAATTCATGTGGAGGCATAGTAGGGTCTAGTCTTTATACTTGAGTTCATTTAGCTTCATTCCAATTATTGTCTTGTATGTTTTAATGATGTAGTCTTATCTTAATTCATGTGGAGGCAAAATTGGATGTAGTTTTATGATTTCATGCACTACATGTTGTGAGGAGCTTAATTGAACACACACACACATCTTCATATTCACATTATTTCTCTACCCCCTATGGGGCTTAGTTTTATTGCTTATCTTCATTTCCTTTTTGCATCTTAGTGTAGTTTAGTGTAACCAACCTTAATCTCCTTCTTTTTACCTCTCACCTTCGAACAAACCAATCGTCGACACACCTCCCAGTGGACGACCCGTATTTGCCACCGCTTCAACGCGGCCGTGCACTTGCGGTTTAAATAAAACGATCAATCATGACGCTCCCACACACGGCTATACTAATCATGGGTTCGACAAGGAGCATCCGCCAGGTTCGTGCCATAAGAAACATATCTGGAACTTAGTGGTCGAAACCACACCAACGGAGTCGTCGCTCGGTCGGTCCATCAATCATCATCTCAGTAGGTGCCCATCTGAGGAAAACATAGTCGGAACAACATCGACCCATCAATCATCATCGCCGGAACAACATCGGCGGCATCACCGGCACAACATCGGTGGTCCAACAATACGTCCGGCACAACATTGGACGGGTCCAGACCGAAGTCTACCATGTCATCAGGCTCCACGAGCCGCAAACACTAACTACACCGCTATAAAAGCAGGGCAGCGACCTCCATAGCCATCCATGCCGCTAGTCACCTCACCCAATGACAGTTGCGTGCTCGCACAACATCATACATTGGGATTTGCGATCCCTCAGGCCTGCTACTCTACAATGAGTTCATCAATCCATCACATCAAGTAACGATCCATACACGGAGGTGACACGTCCCGAACACCCACACTCTTCCACACGACGGTCCCTGGGCAGCCACGCGTACGCGCCCACCGTCACCTCCTGGCTCACGCACAAGGCGAGGACAGAAGTTTCCGTGGACAGAGTTGGCATCCTAAAAAGGACCGGGAATTCAATTCTGTGCACAAACGGTCGACCGAAAGAGGTGATCCGGTCGACCGTTCCCAAAAAGGTTCGGTCGATCGGACGTCTGCAACGGTCGAACTCTCTTCGCAAAACCTAAGTCCCAACGGTCGAACAAAAGTCTAAAACCGGTCGACCGATACGAGGTCAAAATCCGGAGTCTGGTCAACACCAATTCCACACTACTGGTCGACTGACTCAGGGGTCTCGGTCGACCGAAGACTACCAGGGCATCCTAACAGTTTTAAGTCATAAACGGTCGAACAGATATAAAGAAACGGTCGAACAAGCATGCATCAAATCCAGTACACTTAAGTTCCGATCGAGCAAACACAAGGAACCGGTCGACGAAACACAACAGACAATCCCTACCCACCAGCACAATGCACTACCGGTCGACCACCACAAGGCATCGTTCGACCGGTGATGGTTAAAGTCGGGCAAAATACACTACATCGGTCGACCGCCCGAAGGAACCCGGTCGACCGTTGGTCGTCTGCAACCTTGCGCCAACCAAGGATTTACGGCAAAACTTGTCGCTGGAGAGGTCTCCGACCTCCCCCGACCGACCAACACATCCCTCACACGAGGGTGAACAACAAATCACACTAAGAAGTCGACATACCTCAAGAAAACGACGAAATCGCAGGAACCTCCGCGACGTCGTCTCCGCAACCTCCTCGCACGTCCACCTCCGCACGCCTCACGCCGGAACCGCACGATCATGCTCGTCACCGACCACCGGAGCTTGATCAATTGAGGGAGAGGGAGAGAAAGAAATCAGAGAGAAAAGTGAGAGAGAGAGAGGTTTTCCAGCTTTTAAACCCAACACCCATCACCTCAACAACAGTAACTCGCCTCCCTACCCCCTCACCCATCACAACCCACTGTTGATCCTTCATTCCCTATGCTAACCTCCTCCTCTAATCACCATTAGCACTAAATGGGTTTAGGGACATAACGTTCAATTTGGGATATTATTCTGTCCAATATGTATACACTTGTGTGTATCCATCTTCGAGGATAATATTGGTATGAAAATTCAAAAGGAATGCTTATTCGTCAAAATGAATAAAATGTGTCAAAACTAATTATACGTAGTAATTTGTGTTTTACTTTCTTCTAAGTATTATTAGCAGTGGTAATGCCAACTACGGACCACGGGTCTGCCTTCTCAACTTTGATTTTTGCTCGTAAAATGTATATCAATTTGGATTTTGCTCATCCTAGATTTTAGATTTTACATAGTTAAATATACAATAATTAAATTTTGCTCTCTATATTTTGGATTTTATATAACTGAATATACATCATATGAATGAACCCATTGGATTTTCTTGTGGATGTCATATAAATTGTGTGTCATTGACTTGAAATCCTGGTATTATTTCTGATTATTAGTACATAATATTTGACATAAGAACCCTCCTAACAACCTGCAAAACAACAAACAACCAAACTGAGCAACCTAGTTAGAACTTAGAACTAAAAGCCTACAAAGTATTGGCACATAGATATAGAACTCACACTTTATTATTAGCTGAAAGAACAAGTTGAGTCGTCTTGGTATTTCATCGGCGAAAGTTACTAATTCAAACCTTATTAGCGGTAAAACTATAATTTTCTTCTCTTTTCTAAGGTTTACGTGTTTACATTTGCCTCGCTAATTACATATAATAATAATTACGCTTACAATAGTTAGATTAAGTCCGGGTTACTTGAGAATTGTTGTATAATAATAATAGGGTCAAGCTCTAGTGAGCCCATGACTCATCAAATTTAATTTAAGTCTCCTACAATCTCACCATTGGATCTTATTTACAGTTAATCTCACAATTCGTTAGCATAACCGTTTTTTTCTTAATCAATCTTAGAATTTGAAATGAATGGTGGATATTGTGGGGACTTAATTTAGAAAAATTAAACCTAGTCTCACCGTAGAATTTCTGAATAATAATATTATTATTAAAAAAACGTTAAAAGCTATATGAAATAAAGCCCCTGGGCGTAAAATTCAAATTCTTCCGACGACCAAATCGAGCTCGAGCGAAAACCATGCCGGCGGTGGCGAAGAACGCCGACGAGCCCAAAACTGCCTCGGAAAAACCCAAGAAAACCCCGAACAAGAACCCCCAAGCCAATGGGAAATCCCGAACCCCGACGAAGATCGCCGCGTCGTCATCCTCCTCCTCGACCGACGCGCCCACGCCTGCCTTCAGATTCCCGATGAGACGCGTCCGGCGCCTCGTCCAGGGCACTGACGGAGGTGTCCGACCCTCGCACGAGTCCGTCTTCCTCATCAACAAGGCCGCCGTGTGTCCCCTCTAGGGTTTCTCTCCTTTTCTTCAGAAAAAAATGTTTTTTTTTTGTTGAGAAAAAATGTTTTTTTTAATGTTTGTTGCAGGAGATGTTTCTGGAGAAGTTCGCTGAGGATGGTTATAAGTGTTCGAAGGGGAAGAGGAAGAAGTTTCTTATTTCCTACGACCATTTATGTGAGTTTTCCATAATTTTTCCCGTGGAAGTTTGAATTTGTTATTCGGAGATTAGTTTTTTCCCACTATAGCTTTGTTGGTGTCGAAGGTAAGTGGTCTCACATGAGGATGAAATTTGGATTACTGGTTAGAGAAAATTGTGGAATGTCAGACGCAATCAATCAGGATTAGCTTATTGCTCCTCAATTTTATGTGTAGATGTAAACTTAGTAGAAAAATAGTATATTGGGCAGTTGGATGCACTAGTTTAAATGAGTTAAATCACTTTCACGAGAAACCAAATGGAAATCCAGCTCACACGGAAAACCTATGCAACGTTAATAGAGTTCTGCAAATTTAGCATTCAATTTATTGATTGCCGATAAAATCCGCTTGTCTATGTGAGAGTATTGGAGCATATAGATTACTCATGAAAAACAGGGACATCTATATTATTATTCCCCTTTCTGAGATATATAGGCTGCTGTCCTGTTTTTGTCGTGTTTTTTAGGTTTAGGGGTAGCACCTGATTATGTTGTTGTGGAAGGCGAAATTATAGTTGGGAATGTGTATATTATTGCTTAGATAGAATTTTCTCTCTATATAGAGAGATTACAAGGATGGAATAAGAAACAATAATTAAGAACCATTAATAAGAAGTCCTATCAACTAAATATCTAAATATGCTAACACTCACCCTCAAACTAGTACATATATATCTAACATGCCCAACTTGTTACATAAACTACTAAAAATATTAATACCAAGACCATTAGTAAAAATATATGTCAGTTGTTCAGATGACTGAGTATATGATGTAGAAATCACACCATTCTGAACCATATCACGAACATAATGACAATCAACTTCAACATGCTTAGTGCGCTCATGAAACGCAACATGCTCATGCTTAGTACGTTCATCCATGATGGTGCGCGCAACATCCAGAATATGACGATGTTTCCGTTCAACTATACCATATTGTTGGGACGTGTGAGGACAAGTGATCTAATAAATGACACCAAACGACGCACACAATAAATTGACAGCAGAAGAAACAAACTCTAAAGCATTTTCAGTGCGAAGACATTTAATGACAAAAGAAAACTATTTTTTTATTTCTAAAATGAATTGTTTGAGTATATCTGCCACAAGGCGATGATCCTTTAACAAATATATCATAGACACACGAGGGAAATCATCAACAAAGACTGCATAATAAAGATGACCTGATACAGACGAGACCATCGAGGGTCTCCAGATTTCACAATGGACTAACTCAACATAGACTTAACCAGACATAAGACTAGAACATTTGTTGGTGGCACGATGTTGCTTACCTAACTGACACGACTCCACTAATCCAAGGTAGTGCCTGTTGGAAACGTCGATGAGATGGATGACCCAGTCGACAGTGCCACATGTGCAACGATGCTGTCAGACCACGAGGAATCCCATCACGGACCAGCACGTACACGCCATTACCACGATTACGACCCAAATCAATCCTTTTCCCCGTTTGTAAATTCTGAAAAATGCAGAGAAAGGGAAAGAGTGTCAGACTAAATTGTAAGTGTTTAGTGGTCGTAGAGATGGACAAAAGATTAACAGAAAAATCAGGCACAAAAAGGACATCATCAAGTCTAAGCTGAGAGGAGGCTTGCAGAACCCCTTTTCTGGACACAGAGCACGATCGTCCATTTGCGATTGCCACAAAACAAAAATTAGACTGTGAAAGATGAGAAAACAAGGTTCTTGTACCTGACATATGGGAAGAGGCACCTGAGTCAATTATGTAGGACCTTTCCCTCGATGCTAGATAGGTAGTACTTGAGGAAGTTGCCTGAGAGGCTATGGCATGAGACGTTATAGTCTGTAACTGCTGGAAACGCTCAAAGTCTGTCTGAGAGATGGAAACTGTCTGCTCAGCACCAGTATACGACGAAACTTCTTTCTTAACCACTTCTGTGCTAACATTTGCTATGACCAGTTTGTCATGCTTAGTCCAACAACGATTTCTTGGTGACCAGCTCGTCAACAGAAGGTACACAATGATCGTCCACCTCGACCCTTTCATTGACCATCACGAGAAGATCCATGACCCGTACTGCGAGTTGTCGCAATGACGGAGTGATCAGAAACTGGAGTAGCAGAATGTGTCACTGATGTAGAAGAAAGGCAGAGTACACGCGCATACACAACTGTAAGGTCAATGACTTTGTCAGAACCAAGAATCGAGCTTTTCACCTGCAGCTGGACCTCATGAGTGAGCCCATAAAGATAATCCACCACTGCAATTTTGTTCCAATAACGACCAAGTGTAGCTAAATAAAGGACAAGTTGCTGATAAACATCGATCTTATCTAACACACTGCGAACTTGAGTGAAGAAACTGTGGTGTTGTGCGATCTCCCTGACAGGCAGAGAATAACTACTTTTACAACTCAAAAACACGAGAAACATTATTCTCGTTCACATAGATCATGTACATCTCCCAAATGATCTTCATCGACTTTAACACTATCACGCTTTGAGCAATATCAGGTTCCATACTATGAGTTAACCACGATCGAACGACGACATTGTAAGCCACCCAATCTGTATAATTCACATCCTTTGCATTCGGAGAATACTCTGTCAGATAATGTAATTTCTTATGCGCAAGAAAAAGCTGATAAAAACTCTGAGTCAGAATAAGTAATTTCTCTCATTTAATTTTTGTGAAATACTCTACAGTTTTTTCACTAACGAATATGTAGACGACATGATAACAACGAAAAAAAACTGTAAAACGATAATAATCATCAAGAGATCATACTAAAGGGTTAACACAACCTACAAAATATCATCAAACTCGACGAAAAGATAAAATTCAGCATTTAAATAGGATCATCACTGATGAAGGCTGAAAATTTCACTGGATGCCCATACACGGAGAGAACCGCCTGGAAAGGGTGGCGGTTGTGAACCGGCGTCCTAAGGATTGGCTGACCGGTGTTGGGAAGGTTGAGCGACATGAACAATATCCTGGCTGGCGATGAACAATAACAGGCCACCGGTGAACAATACCAGCGGTGGTGGTGAGAGTTAGGGTGAGGGTGTGGGTGACGAATATGGTTAGAACGTAAGCTCTGGTACCATGTGGAAGACGAAATTATAATTCAGAATGTGTATATTATTGATTAGGTAGATCTTTTCTATATATATAGAGATTACAATGATAAACTAAGGAAACAATAATTAGCAAACATTAATAAAGAAACTCCTATCAACTAAATATCTAAATATTCTAACAGTTGTGTTTACATATAACTTGTTTTTTCTTATTTTAAGAATGCTCCACCGTTAAACAATCTGTATGGCAAATGTTAGCTGATTTATGTGTTTATTCTTTAACCCACCCCTACTAGTTTGGGATTAAATGTTTTGTTTTTGGTGGTGGTGGTGTTCTTTTATGCTTATTTATGTCTTATTTCTGGAACATGATGCATATGGTTTAGCTGTAATAATATGTATCTGGGGTATTATCATTTGATCAAGGAGTTGTTCAGACTATATTCCGCCTTTTAGCCCAAAAAAGAAAATCAATTTTTTCACATGAAGAAAACCAATGTCATGTTCTAGTACATGTTCATTGCAAAAATAAGGTGTTTTATAGTTATGTTTTTTAGGGCATTATTGATATTATAGTTAGCTAATGAATAAAGGGAATTAAATTGATTTATTAACTTCATCTAGAAGGCTTCTCAGTAAAATATGTTTTCATCCTCAGTGAATAGATCACACATTTAGTGGGTTACAAGGAAACAAACATCTTTCTATAGTTCCTAGCTAGGTGTTTATCTTCAAATGAAGTGCTATAAACAATCCTGTTTTCCCCAAAAAAAATCAATTGAATACGGATACTCTAGGTAAGAAATTAGTATCATTTGGTATTAACTTAAATAATGACCATTTGCACGATCAATTGCCTTGACCATGAAATAAACCTTCTATAACATCACTTTTACTTTCCCAGGGACAAGAATACATATTTTGAGGTTAGTTTAGCATAACATATATGATCTAGAAGTGTGACTGCATCCGTCATAACTAGCAGTTGTAATTTTCTTTTCTTTCAAGGGAAGTTTTGTTTCACGATCCACATTTTCCATTACCTTTTTCTTACGTTTGCTTTTCCACTTGTTACCTCCTTGAAATCTCAGATTCTTCGTCTTCATTAGATTCTTGAGGAGATTTAGAACTTTGGAGAGTACCTGCCTTCACCATTGTCCTTTTATGCGATCTATACTATAATTATATAACACTACAAGTGTTATGTGATAATTGAATAACTACAAGTCTATAACTAATGCAAACCTCATTGAACAAACTCGTGAATGCTGTAGGATTTCGTGTCCCTATATATGTGTATATTTTAAAAAATTTAATACAAACATATATGATCGATTTCATATTTTTATTGATTTTACTTACATTTATATGTTTATTCTAATATTATGCATTCTTACACATTAAAATAGACAAAAGAGAGGATCATACCAAATGTTTCTCTAAAACCTTTCAGAAGATCTAGTGTTCCGTTGCTCGTCAAATCGTTCACCGATTCGTTTCTAAGTGTTCACCAAACTCTAAACAATATTAGAGAGAAAAAAACTAGTCAATCAATATCTAATTAAGCTTAGAATTTAGCTAATAACCTATCTTTAAGCTCTTGAGATTTTTATCTCTAAAACTTAAAACTATTAAGAGATTTTCGTAGTGATTAATGAAGGGATTAGAGATAGAATTATATTGCATGTAATTAAACTAGTAGGATAATAATTCTTTTTATAGGCTACCAAAACATTTATATCAAGAATTATTCTCTAGTCACGATCTCTTGCCTTTTCTCTTCTAAAATTAATCCCAAACTGTCACATAAGCATCCTCAAAAAATGTTTCATCAAATTTGGAATTAATGTAACCCATGATTTAATTATTCTCTTAATAATTCAGGCAAAAATCGCGTTGTTCGGTTAACCGAGAATTCTTCTTGGTCAACCGAGCCATTCGGTTTTAACATATGTTCGGATGACCGTGAGCTAGACGGTCGACCGAATATACATGAGAAAAATTCTCTGAAAAAATTCAGAAGATCTGCGTCTCGCTTCGGTCCACCGTTGACCCACCAAAATTTCTCCTGACGAATTTATTCGGACGACCGTGTCACGTTCGGTCTACCAAAAATTTCTCAAGATAAGTCTTAGATATTTTCTCTCGGTTGACCAATGAAGTCCGGTTCACCGATCCCAATTGTCCAGAAACTCCAGAAAATTTCGGTTAACCAAATACGTTATTTGTTCAGTTGACCGTTCTGAAGACACCTCGGTAGACCGAACCCTAAACAGTTTATCGTGCTGACATCGATTTTGTTTTTGTCAAATTTGGATTTATATTCAACAAAATTTGATTTTCTGGGGTTTTTAACAAGTTCATATTTTATGTAATATATTATCATATGTAATATTAAATTATTACACCTCATAAAATAAACATTTCATATGAATTTATCTATGTTTCTAATTATGTCAATTCTCATGGCATATTGATTTTATTGATTCATCACATTTGTCCATTTTCACATGAAATCCGACACATCTTATTAACTCAAAATCAAGTTTTTTATTTCTCAATTTTGGGGTGTGACCTATATGAGAATATAAGCTAAATTGACATCGATATTAAACATTTAATATCTCAAACTATAAGCGGTATGTAGCTACACATTATAGTTATCCAATTAGCATAGATGTCTTTGTTTCACTCGAACTAAACACGATCCATTTAGTGATGTAAGTGTACCACTTGTATCCGTCCATTGGCTCATGATATTAAAAATATATGCAAATTAGAAATGTGTCACTTTTGTAATATATTTATTTATTGATTTGTTTAAGCTAATTATAACTATGTTACTTAACTCAAGTTACATTATGCACATTATAATTTTACTTTATCAATGAGTCCACTCATATCATCACTCAATTAAGAGGACAACGATAATTGTTTGACTAACTATCTTTTCCAGCACAAGTGATGTTCAACCAACTATTGCTTTTATCATTAAACTCATTGATAGTTTTTGACAATAATCAAATTAAGCACTTCTTAAGTGAAAAGATATAAGTCTCATATCTTATAATTCAAAATACAGTAAAACATTAATGACACGAAACACAATTCCATAATGTTTTACTTGTTAGGTATATTCAATATATAAAAGTAATCATTTTTCTCTTTCATATATTCGTGTCGTCAATTATTTGTAGAACTACAACAATCGATGACCAACACGACAATCTTATCTCGGTAATTAATGTTCCATGTCAATTACCATGATTGTGAATAACTTTTGATTTATGTCAATCATTATCTTTCAGAACTCTACGTTTAAGGATCAAACGTCTTTTCTTTAACATTTTCAAAAGACGAATATCATAATTAAAGAACAAAATGTTGTACATTCAATTCATAATAATTGAGATATAAAAGTAAAACTTTTAGAACACATTCTTTTTAGATGTAACAACTAAAAGTGCTCGAGCAATCAACAAGTTATGTAACAGACTATGAGATGGTTTACTTTATGGTTGGTGGTGTTTGTGCAATCCTTGATCATCAGAGACATTTCTAAGTAACAAGTTGGATGTGCCATCTAGCATCCAATGTAGATTATTTAATGTAGTAAATGTGCTTGTTTGAGTGCCAATGTAACATTGACAACTAAGGGATTGAAGTACCACATCGAAGTGTCGTATTGGCATCCATTATATTACATATTTCCACATTGCTGCCTCTAATCCTACCCTTGTGCCTTCATAACTCCTACCAATCTTTAAATAATTAAACTGTAGTGACATTATTAACTAGAATATGGACTCTTGAGATGAGACAAAACTACTAAAGAGAAGACCTTTGGGTGAAATGCTTTGGTTTTTTGCAATTGATTTTTATAGCCATCTTAACAAAATCTGTGCACCATCCAAATTCTCCTCAAGTACGAAATAGAGGTCACGCAAATTAGGTGCAGCTCCGCAGCTATTGGTTAATGGCTAAATGTGATGCTCAAGGATTTTCCATGTGGTACGGAAGAAGCTCTTAAACATTTATCTACAAAACATCACAGTTTACCATGTCTAATTTGGCCCGTCTTGACCTAATTGTGGCGAAATGGTCTTTAGTGTAAAATGCATATCGAATTTGCATCTTACTTTCAAGTATGGTGGGAAGGTGTGATTTTTATTCTCTGTACAACAACAACAACAAAACCTTTTATCCCAAACTAGTTGGAGTAGGCTAGAAATGAAACTCTAAGGAGTCAAGGTTCAGACACGTGAATCGTCTTCTTCCACGTGTTTCTATCCAATGCAAATTCTCGAGGAACATTCCAATATTTTAAATCTCTTTTGACCGCTTCCTCCCAAGTCAATCATGGTCTGTCTCTTCCTCTTTTTATGTCTTCGATCTGATTCAATACCCCTCTTCTTATAAGTGCCTCCATAGGTCTTCTTTGTACATGTCCATATCATCTCAGTCTGTGTTGGATTTTTATCCTCTGTAAGGGTACTTAATTGGGTTTTCAGTGACCTAGTTACTGGTGAGTATAGTTCAATCTGGGCTTATGAATTTTTCTTTTGAAATACCTGGGCTGATGAATTTTTCTTTTGAAATACCTGGGCTGATGATATTGATTATATGATTTAGGATAACTCTTAGGTGATCAATGAAAACATCATTCATCTTGTAATAAATTTTGAAATGTTTTATAATGTGTCAAAACTTGTGATTGATGTCGCTTGTAAGCTTCAAAACCATCTCTTAGGATGTAAGAGTGAATGATTGTGATTGACAATTTTACCTCCAAGGAAAGTTTTTAAGTTTCTATTGATAAAACCAAAGAGGATTTTTTTAGGGTTCTGTATCATACAGACCAGATGGTGATTAATTTGAAATTTTAATGCTTAAACATAGGACAGGGGAACATTTGTGTCATTGAGAATTTCAATTATTGATGTTGTACATCTACTTTTACTTTGTGTTTTTCCATCCACTAACTTCTTTTTCTGTTTTGCAGCATTGATTGTTCACACCAAAAAGGAATATGAGTTCCTCTCTGGTACATCTCAACAAATTATTGTCTTCCACATCTGGTATCTAGTATTTGGATGGCCATTGAATAACAATTTAAATCTTTCTTTTGCTTCCGTGTCTAGATTTTGTCCCCCAAAAATTAAAAACTGAAGATGCTCTGAAGGCAGTGCAATCGACTGAATCATGAATCCATGATCGGTGCCTTCTGGTTGTATACGGAAGACAAATGGAGTGAGATTTTTCTTTTCCATCATTCACACTCCGAGGGGCCGGAGAGTTAATCATTTTTGCGGTGCAGTAGCGAGCAATTTGAGTTTCTTCGTGGTGCTTACTCTCTAAATGTTTCTGCGCAGTAGCAAACTGCTAATTTACAACATAGAGCTCAAAAACACACAAAAACATTGTTCTGATGTAATGCCTACCATGTTTAATTGGGTGGTCCATTGGCATGTTTAATTGTGTGGTCCATTGGCAGTTTGGCACTATCTGAGAGTTGACATGGGGAAAGCAAATAGTTAGCATTACAGGTAACAACAGTTGATGGAGACCTTTTTTTTGATATCCGGGGAACTCACCGGACCGCCCTTTGGACGCCGGTCAGGCTACAAACCCCGAGTTGGTCCACAACGCTTGTACCGGGGGAAATTAACATGCCCCCCTCCCTAACCAACCCACCATCCCCCTGGAAAAAAGAAGTTGATGGAGACTTTAAAAAAAGTTGAAGAAATATAAAAGAAGCCTGAACTCTGAAGTGATTCCTGTTGTATTGCCCAAGAAATTGATTTGTGCTTCAATACATCCTGATTTCTTTCAAAAGCTTAGGTCGAGCAGGCTTGATAAATCAAAATTTACAGCAGTTACTGAATTCATTATTTTCCATTTGAGTGCGTGGGAGTGTAGGACTGTGAGTCTCAAAAAGGGCACATATCTGTCAATTTTGCATGGCCGAAGAACTTCCTAATCAGTCGTTGGGTTTGTTCTAACCTACATTGTTCACTCTCACTCAAGATATTGAATGCCTCTAAAAACTCATGCATGGACAAACTCTAATGATAGGAAATAACCCAAAACCACTGTTTTCTCCAACCACCACTAATCCTTGTTTTCTTATCTCAAAATCTCAATAACGAGGGGCAAATATGTCTGGAGGGTTTCACATCCATTCTAGCCAGACGACTGACATTTACCCGGGTTTTTTTCTTGTAGCTTCAGATACGATAAAAGTAGCGATCTCTGGCCACTACGAGTCTACGACTCAACGCATTGACGACCTCTTGCTGCTGTTGGTTGCACGACCAGAGGGTTGAATCGGCATCCTCATGACATTCAGCGTTTTGCAAATACAACACAATAACATACAATTCTGAATAGATTATTTCGAGAATTCCCCATCAAAACTCAAGAAGTGGAGTCATCATTATGTTCCATTCTGAAGTTAGATTGGAGTGTGGAATGTCACTTGACAGGTGCTTTTCATACCCTCATGTTTAGAACACTTCCGGACCGGCCTACAAAAAAAACTGTGGTGTTTTATTGTAGACCCAGACCAAGACATAACAAGAAACAACCAAAACACTAGTGAGGTGCCACAAAATGGGAAACAAGCTAACATTTCAGATTGACGGTGTAGGACCGTAATGCCTAGGCTAGCTTTAATGATATTGTATAGCAATATTTGTGTAGATGCTCTTTTCAATAGTCATTTTGATCTCCACATATAGGTTGAAAAAGGAAAAAGGGTTCATATTGGTCATGAAAATTTTTGGGCTTGTAATACTGACAATAACCTCGTTTTTTTTGCTTAGAAATATAGATTATATCAGTCACACTCACACAAGTATGAGCACTGAAAAACACATTTTCCGATTGTGCACCTACAGATGCTGGATCACCCTTGGCAAAATTGTATCATCCTTTCATCACAACTTAGATAACATCATTTTATTATATTTATATATAAACGAGACCAAAGATGATGACTAAATTTATAAAATGACGACGTTGGGTTGACCAGCTTGGTCGAGAATTTAACAAAAACGGACCAGGTATGTGTCATTTATAAATCATAGACAATTTTATGTGGGTATTATGTACAAATACATAGGACATACACGCTACTACACGTTCATCAAAAGCTAGCACTGCTACAGTGCTGATTGCACATCCAAACGGGACTGAAGCTCCTCAGAATCTCAGCTTCGGCGCGTAAAACAATGCAGGATTATACTAGAATGGAGAAGTTGGGGTAGCTTTTCGAATTTGTGATTTTGTTTGGATTAATTTACCTCTCACATCATGAGTTAAAAAAATTGATTTTTTTTAAATATAAACAAATAAAATGTCACTAGAAGTAAAACAACAAAAACAGAATGAACTGTTGATTTGACCGCACAAATTCCTCTCTAGTCTCTCCAGCTCTATGTTATTCTGACTTTTACCTTTTCCTTGCCACCGACCAGTCAACACACTTCAGACAAAACAAAAACATGGACTTGGGACCGAATTGGTCCCACAGAGAATCCCAATGTCCATCTCCCTCCCACTTGGAACAACTCCTCAGTTCACCACCATGCTCAACTTTAATCATATGATGACTTTCCACGGTAAAAGCCCAAATCTATGTCTTTCATGCTTCACTTTTCTTTATTATATTATTATGTGTGCAATAATATAATCACCTTTTATTTTTTCAAGTTTTCAACCAATAAAAAATAACTGAACCCCGATACACCCGCGTCTTTTCACACACGAGTCTTCATGCTTACCTTTGTTTTTAGAAAAAACATACCACCTTTGAATCTGATCGACCCCTAAAGTAGGGGGATATTTGTTGAGAATTTGGTGGTGGTTATTAGTCAAATGAAGAAGGCTTGTTTACTATGTCTAGCATATACAATATGTGAAGACCAATCAAATTTAACATACGATAGTTTGTATGCCAATCATTGTTTGAATTTACACCAAAAAGTTCTCCGGCATTCATTCTCGTAAATGTTGGAAATATGGTTCCATACTTCCATATTAAAATAAAAGAATTATAATTCTAAGAAAGCATATTCGAGACAAAAGAAATTACTGTAGATGACTTATAGTATTTTCAGCTGCAAAATCCATGGTAAAATTACTAACAACATTTGAGGTGGCAAGACAATATGAGTTGCCTGATTGACACATAAAAATTGAAATTGTTTTGTTAATCAAACATTGGAGGTTCAAATCTTACATGTAACATTTAAACTATTGGTAGTGAATTTTTAACATATGCTTACGGTCTCCCTTCTTCTCCTACCATTAACAAAAAAAAAAATCCGAAGTTCTAAACCCCACCTAATCAGGTAACTTCTAGATAACTCATTTATTTTGTGGTGCAGGTGCCAGGGTTGAAGTTACCTTCCACGAAGACAATGTGTGCGGGTACACATTAGTTGCTACATAAGCTGAAACTTTGGGCACGAGAACAAAACCATGTTAACCTACTATTGCTGCCACTAATGGTCGTTCACACTTCTATGTAGGAAAAAGCACATCAATTTCTTCAAAACTACCAAAACAACAACAAAGGGAACATGAATGAGACATCACATGATGGTATCAAAACATTCTCTGTACACAACAATTCCAAGTTCTGTAGAAGTTACTTCGGAAGGCTCACAAATCACATGATAACAACTTCCGATATAGACAACCATGGCTAAGGAATATACACACAAGTTCAAAGTAATGTTTACGGAGATAATGGAAAGGTGGTATTTTGTTGGTTTTGGTACAGAACGCAAAACCTGCAAAAGCAAAAACACAATCTGCCATCCGTTCCAAAGCAAATTGAAAGCGTGACTGCACACAGGATATCTTTCTGTTCTTTTGACAAGAAGAGTAATGAGCAAAACTATGGATCTTTAAAAAGGCTTTGCACCTCCAAATGACCCAAATCATGATGTTTTTGGTAGTTTGGTTTGTAGCCATCACCCATGGGGAAAAAACAGCATGGTCAACTTGGCTCCATAGTACTATCAAGTGCTTGACAAAACTCCAAATCTGCATGTCATGTAGATTGAAATGTTCAAAAGCCATCAACAGAGAAACATGTCTAAGGTAAATAATTGAATATACGGAGATGGGGGGAAAAGTGCAACATGATTCTTGTTGGTTTTAGTTTCAGATTCTAAATGCTGAAGTATGGCTGTTACGCAACAAGTTCGCCTCCGATAATGATTTTCCTACACTTGATAAAGACACCATAACAGATGTTTGGGAAACTTTAGAAGAAATTAATTTGCTTATAAAGGGAAAACAAATTCTCAAGAACAACCTTTGAGGAAACTAGTTGGGATAAAGAGATCCAAGTTTTGACCATGAAATGATTGTAACTTGATGGAATTCATATAAGAAATTTAACTGAGATCATCCATATTAGTGAGGTGGTTAACCTATAATTGAAATTTCTGTTCATTTCTCCCAACATTAGAAAAAATCAGGACAATGAAGGAAATTATCTGAAATTTATAATAACATTAATGTAACGGAAAAAGAACTTGCAAACATAATCTGGTAGGATGTTAGCAGCTACAAAGTCGCTGTATAGCAATTTATTCATGAAGTCAATTAAAACAGAGCCATCATAAAACACATCTCCTTTTCAAAGCACAATTATTAAAACAAGATGAGATAAAAAAAAGAAAATGAATTAATGGAAATTAAAGTCTCGATAATGATGGCTGGAATGAATGACGGCTGGAATGAATGACCAAATGGCTCGATATGGACAATCTTAAGGACCACTTTAGAAAATGCAACATCCTACATCTTCAGATGAAAGAATTATGTCTTATTTGCACAACTAAAGCACCTTAACTAATGACAGATATTGATGTCTAAAAGGATGCCCATTTCGAAGAATCAGAGGGCTCACTTCCAATATATGACATTTCCTATAGCCATAATTTAAGAAAATTCAGTAGCCATATACCTAAGAGCAGAGGGCAGGAATTTGACCAAGAACTCACATGCTTCCATAACATGTCTAAAACATGCTTTATGGTTGACTATGATGATGTTTATGCTTCTCGCACTACAAATTCTGTAATTGATTTTCATGAGACAATTGAATTCAGAGATTACTGAACGAAAACAACAACCAACTCAGCAGGAAAGCTCTATTTCCACTATGGGAATGCTAGGAGTAAGTTTGACAAAGAATCTAAACAATTGATGCATCATTAAGATGGTCGAAGTGACTACAAACACGATCATCAACCTGAGAGGCAAACTGGGTCATTGCCTCATTGGTCAATATCTATTTACATGAACTTTAACTTCTACCTCTTTTCAAGTAGTGGGGAAACAAAATGGAGGGAATGAAGGCACATACTTTTTTATTCTTTTGTTTTTTCTTTAACGAACAGTCTTCAAGTCAGTTTTGGAGGTGGCGGTTGTTTGAAGGCAATGGTGGGGGCGATTCGGTTGCTTCTCCTCTGGTGCTCGAGCACGAGTTCCCCTGCAAACCAGTCCAGTTTCTCAGAATTTGTCGGCTCAGTGACCCTCTTCATGCCTCCAAAGAGCACAGACTCAACATATTTCTGCTTCAACATCTCGTCGGCTAGCCCCATCATCTTCTTAACATTCCCAGGACTCAAGTCGCCCTCCATATTGGCTTTTGTGCCTGACAAATTCGCCTGCATTAACAGATTCCACAATGATTTCCATTCAGACCAACAAATAGCACAATGGTTTCCATTAAAACATTGTAATTTCATATGTCGAGCTGATAAACAGAAGACCATAAGAAATCAACTATAATTACGTATGATAGACGGTGGGTTATATTTATAAAAAATCAACGACTTCGGCAAATCAACATAACTACCCCCCCCCCCCCCCCCCCCCCCCCCCCCCCCCCCAGGTCAAAAGAAGAAAAAGTCAAGGTTAATATTGAATTTGCAAACTGATTAAAACGATCACCTGAATGCGGGTGTAATTGTTGCTGCTCCGGCAATGGCTAAATGCCATTGCGACTGCATTGTCAACAAGATCAGCAGCCCCATCGGCCACAATCCTCGCAATCGGCCTCGTCCAATCCTTGGCCCGCCAACGCCTGACACTGTCAAACTTCACCGAAGCACTCAAAGCTCCTCCAGCTCCAACCGAAAGCACGAGCAAATCCTCGACACCTCTAACAAACGGAAACTCCTGTTTGTTATGCAGCACATGCGTGATGGCAGCGGCGGCCGGATTACTCATTGCCAAACCCCCATCCACACCCACACAATAAGTGGAACCATCAACCGACCTAAGCTCCACAGGCTCAACCCGGCCTGGTTCAGCCGCCGTGGCCCGGCAAACCTCCCAAAGCCGGAAATTATAACTCTCCGATTCCAAAGCCGCGGCTCGAGAGAACACGAAAGGAGCTGAACTCCTCATGTCGTAGCACGGTATGAGCACCGGCTTGACGGTGTCCCTCAGAGTGATCGTCTCCCCAAAAACATCCTTCATCGACTCCTCCATCGCAGCCGTCACGGCCTTAACCCCTCCAGCCGAACCTCCACCTCCGGCGCACCGGAACAACCTAGAAGAGCTCTTCCTCCCGGGAGTCAAGAACCTCCGGCCCTTCTCGGCGACGAACCGAATCGTGTCCTCTGCTCGGCGAGGGGTGTCGCCGGAGGAAGAGAATAGCATAGCGGCGAAAACGCCCCCCACACCGGACCCGGCGGCGAGGTCGAAGTAGTCTGCGATTGTGGCGTTGGGGTCGCCGGACTTGGTCCTGAGAGCCTGCTCGAGGTGAGCGAGGGATCTCGCCGTTACAACAGCGCGCATGCCGGCGGCGGCGTCGATGGCGAGGATTCTTATCTTCCCTCGCTGGTTCTTCGGGGGCATCGCCGGAGAAGCCTCTCCGGAGGGGTCGTCGTAACCGAAAAGAAACTTCGATTCTAAAATGGAAAAAATCTCGTAGCTTAGCTTGTCCGTCTCCATGCTCGGCCGCCGATGGTGGTTGTTCCGCTGCTGCGGTTGCTCCACCATCATTTCCATTTCTTAAAATACAAAATAAATGTTTACACAAAACCAAAAATAAAACAAATGTTTGTTACAGAAGATAGCTCTCTCTCTCTCTCTCTATACATATATATATATATATAGAGAGAGAGACAAAGACGACTCTGTTTTTTTCAGGCTAATTCGTCACGCACGCCTCAGTTGGGTCCAACGGTCGTGGACGCCATCGCCGTTGGAGTTGGATCGGACGGTGGAAGGCCGTCAGGGGTTTTCATGTTCGTGCCTTCACGCTCTGATTGGGTGGGGAGGACTGTGGAGGGGGGAATCATCATTAAGTTGACTCTTATATATATACTTAACTTTAATTAATTCTTTATTTTGATATTTTCTTTTTAATTATAATATAAGTATAATAAGTAGCACTTAATGTTATTTTCTCTTTCGCTTCGTAGTTGTCTGCTCAGCCTACCTCAGCTGAATCGTGGACAACTACAGATTGAGGGAAAAATATCATATTTTTTGGTTTTCTTATGTTTTTAAATTCAATAAAAGTGAGTGGTATAATGGTATTTGACATTTGAGTATGATTGTTAAATTTCGCTTCAAATCAAAATTCGACTCAATAAAGATTCGATTTTGGTTTAACTTGAAAATAACGAAATTTAGGGAAAAATTTAAAATTTAGGGAAAATAACTTAGATCAATAAACAAGCTGAATCAACTCGAAATAGCTCAACTCGATGGTTCAACTCGAGATTTTTATTGTTTAATTTGTATTTGTTTTTAATATTTAATAATAACATACAATATTATGTCATGTTCGAAATTTTAACTTACTCGACTCGTTAACACCCATATATATTTGAGAGAAATAATGATTTTTTAACAGGACAAACAACAATTTTTATAGTTGTCCATTTTTCTTCTTTCTTTGTCTGATTAGGAGAAATCAATGTGCAACAATATTAGCAAAAATCAATCAACCTTTATAATTTTTTTTTAGCAAAAATAGAGCTGTTAGCCTCTTACGTATGGTTAGAAACAGGACAGGTAATCTTCTATCCATAGGGAATTAATTAATTTTATAGTTTCGTGCGGTTATAGCCTTATTATAGTGTTGTTTCTACGTATAAAATAGAAACAATATATGCAAGGATAAATGCTACCTGTGGAATCTAACTCGTGAACTATTTCATAAAAATACATTTACTATTCAGACAAAATAGATGGCTATATATCATCAAAGAATAAAGAATAATACCTTCGGATTCCTCATTAAAATACTTTCTATATTTAAGAAAATTTCTACACCCGCAACATGCTTGAAACATTACCTACTCTCGCTGCAATAAATTCTAAACATGTCATTGTCACTAGGTTATATATATAGAGAGAGCAATGATAGAATGAGCTCTGAGCTCATTTTGTTAGTCAATCTAAATGAGCTCCTCAAGATCTAACCATTCATCTCAATCTAAATGATTGTTAGTCTTTTACTTTAAGTGGGGGTAATAAAAGTAAATTTGATAGTTTTCCCAATCCATTTAATCCACGTTTTCAAAAACAAACTCACTATTCCTCCTTCCATTTTCGTCATCCATTTCTCCTCACCCTCCAAACCCACTATTCTTCCTTCCATTTTCGTCATCCATTTCTCCTCACCCTCCAAACCCACTATTCTTCCTTCCATTTTCGTCATCCCTTTCTCCTCACCCTCCAAACCTTCTACGTTTTTTCCATCCACATCGACTATCACCTCCCGAACGTCCCTCATTGTCATTCACTACGCCGGATTCTTCGAGACGTCTTAGAACTTAATATATTCTGTTAGTTTTTTGCTGTTGATTTCGGTTTTGTTTGGTTTAAGTTTTTTGCTGCTGATCTCGGTTTTGTTTGGTTTAAGTTTTTTGCTGCTGATTTCGGTTTTGTTTGGTTTTTTGCTGCTGATTTCAGTTTTTATTTCGTGGATCTTTAATCTTGCAGTTTATTTGGGTTCTTGATATTTTTTGGTAGAACATTGGGTTTATATTCAGACTTGTTGGTTTGGAAATCATTTCGATTTGGATTTGTTTAATGAAAATCGATTTGTTGGGTATTGGATGTGCTCGTTTTTCTTAGTTTCCTTTTATTTATAGTGGTGATTTTTTTCTTTAACTTGGACTTTATTCAGTTGAACTACTATTTGTTTTCAGAGGGCAAAATTCTAAATTATGGAAAATGTAGAAAGAAATCCAACCTCTTGTATGTCGGGCCCAATCCTATCAAGTCTGTCGGAAAATGGGGTAAGTTTGATTTTTAATTACTTTTGAAAGTGGATTGTAACATTGATAACTGTGATATTAACCTATTAAGTAAAATCGAAAATAATTTTATGTTTGTAACCGGAAAATCTTATTGGTAGCCGTAATATTGTGCAATTGGGTGGATTTGTTTCGAGCCGTAATAAAATTGATAACTGTAATATAAAATTGATAACTGTAATATTGATGTTTCGAACCGTAATATAAAACTGATACCTGTAATATTGACCTTTTTAGTTGAAACTAGATTATCTCTTTTGTAGCCGTAATATAGTGAAGTTAAGTGGATTTGACAATGTAATATTGTTATATCGTTTCCAAAACATCAATTTCATTTAGCGATTTTCAAATCCTTTTCAAAAGAAAATGTGTACTGAAGAAACAAAAAATGCAGTCAAAGAAATTGTGACTGCATGCAATATTCGGACCAGGACTCGAGAACTTGTCCTACTAGAAGGAAATAAGAAATCGTGAGTAATTAATCTTCTTTGTCAAAATGCATTATACTTGATAATTGTCTTATGTCGTCTTTGGGATTTTGCAAAGTTACAACTGAAGATACTAATAAATGGCAGGAATGACTTGCAAGGAAGATTAATATTCGTGGACAAGAAGATTAATATTCGTGGACAAGATATACATGCAAATAAGAATAAAAAACTATGATAAACTCCTACAGGAATATACATCATTTTTTTAATTTTTGATATACATACTCTAGTAAAAATAATATGTTTTTTTTGAAACATTCTATATACTTTTATTTTTGTTGAATATTTTAGGTTTTGTCCCACACAATGGTGAATGAGTACAAGTTATGTACCTTGGAAAACCTAACAAAGTAATATATACAGTCAGACAAAGTATTGTACAGTTATTGGAAAACAAGTAATATATACAGTCAGACAAGGTACATAACCGATACTCATTCACCATTGCGTTGAACAAAACCTAACATATTCATAAAAAATAAGAGTATATAGAATGTTCCGTAATATTATAGCTAATAGATATATTCATACAAGTTACGTATGGTTAATGTAATACCCTTTTAATATTACGTTTTGAAAAATAATATTACTAGCAGCCCCTCGATATTACAGTTGTCACCGTAATATTACAGCTAATAGATATAGTAAAACAAGGTACATAACATGTACTCATTCACCGTTACAGTTGTATCCTACTAGAATGTTTCAAAAAAACATATTATTTTTACCAACGAAATCAGCCAATGTTCTCCCCCAATAAAATCGGAAAACAAACCAAACCAAAAGAAATCATCAAATCCAATCTCAAATCAAATATCCACGAAATCAACACATGATCCCCAAAAAAACCTCTACAATGTTAGTCTTACATAAACATTTGCAATTGTTAACAATGTGGAGTATCTAAAATAGTTGGTTTGAAGGAGCTCGATGATGGGTTGAATTTATTAACAATATATGACGGTTAACAATGACATTTTATCACAATAACGTTATATTACGGTTGTGAATGTAATATTGATGTTTAGATGAACTACATTATTTGAAACAAATGATTAAGACATCCCTCACTTTTTACAAAATATTGATAAACAACCATAAATTATATTACGGCTAAGGACGACATGTTATTAGAAGAATATTTTATTACGACTTCGAATGATATATTGATTTTTATAGGATCACGATTTTATTTCAACATGAGTTAGTCATCCCTCTCTTTTTGCGCATCACTAAAAATCATTTTATCTTACGTCTAACAAATTAATATTACAACATCATGTTAATATTACGACTGTTAACGTAATATTACTGCTTCACCCTGCATCTCTTCCAGTATTTCAACAATTTGAAGGGCTGATGGCCGTTTGTGGTGTGTCCCCATGCATCTTTTTATAAGGTTGATGATCTTTTTAGAAGTCTTAGGATCACACCCTTGTTCCTTTAGAACATAGTGGACTTTCACATTACAATTATTGTCAGCCTCTTGCATCAGATGCTTACTTATCAACTCGCGTAGGATGCATCCATAGCTGAAAATGTCGGATTCTCTGACCTTGTGCTCTCCTGCATGACAGATTGCCAATTGACAGAATTGAAACATGAATATGAAAATTTGGATAGTCATTTCCCTCAAAAAAATATGATGTATATGATAATTTGCATTACATTACAGGAAACGTTTTCCACTTCAAATACTATGTACTGCTTCAGTTACCACATCATCAAGCTCAGAAGCAATTTATTGTCTAAGAAATTCTGCATTAGATAAAGTAAAAGATGATTAAGGAAGTGCCTCTATAAGAAAGTACTTTATTCTATTTAAACTAAATAATTTCCAACTTCTCACGAAAGATGCATGATTGGTTCGTTTTATATTAAACCGCAAGTGCACGGCCGCGTTGAAGCGGTGGAAAATACGGGTCGTCCACAGGGAGGTGTGTCGACGTTTGGTTTGTGCGAAGGAGAGTGGGAAAGAAGGGAGAGAAAGATGGATTACACTACACTAATCTAAACTAGTAAACTAGCAAAGCTGAAGTGAAATCACCAAACAAACTAAGCTAAACAACTAATGAAGAAGATAAAAACTCAGGAATGAAAACCCCTAAGGGGTGGAGTGTGTGTGTGCACATGAAATAAGTGTGGTGGTGAATGCATGCAAGAAGCTCAAGTTAGTTAGTGTTTGTTAATGCATAAGAGGTACCTAATGGCAAAACCTATCATTTACAACACTAACTTAGGTGATTAATATTAGCAATGCAATGTTGTTATTAAGAACATAACAAGCATGGATTGTACCTAACTATGGCAGAAACCATCAAGTAAAGTTTTTCTTAATTCAAGCAAGCATACTAATATCTCTCACACACATTTATATCAAGCATTCATACCACCTACATAACATGTACACACATCTACTCCACCCCCCAAAGGGGATGGAACTACTCACACATATTTAAACTAACTACTCTAACAAAATGAAGTATTATACTGAAATGAAACTACACTAATCAAGCAAGAAATATTAAGGAAGCTGAAATTACATAAAACAACACAAGCATCAAAGCAAGCACATTAAAGGAAATTAACTAAGCAAGAAATAACATGCTAATGAAAACGTCTATTATTAACTCACTCAATTACAAGCAACCTTTCCTCCACCAGAGTTTTGCTTCAAGGCTTCACTCTTAGTAGGGAAGATGCCACAAAGAGAGAGATGTGATACATGAGAGGAAGGAGAGTTGTATTTATAGCCATAAAAAAGGTAATCCGGGACAATCCCCCGATGTGGGACTAAACAAATACCAAAAATAGACTAAGCATACACTAATGCACGTGCGCCCGAAATCTTAGCGGATCCAGAGCTATCTGGACCGCCAATTAACGGTCTATAAGTTCCAGATCCGTCTGGTTTTCATGCTGGGCTTTCTTGATGTATTGGTTGGTCTTGGATGCATTTACTTTGTTTATTGGAGCTCCGACCCGAATCAAATTGTCAAAATACTCCCCATGATGGTGTGGAGTTTTCTGTTTTGCTCTTAGGTCCTTCGGTCTTACGTTCAGGTCCTTCTCCCTTGCATCTTAGTCCCCAGGGCTCACAATTAAGTCCTTTTTCCTGCTTTTGAGTCCTTTCATGGCTCTTCTCTTCCAACCTCTTTATTTCTGAAATTCAAACATAAAACTCGTCATGTAGCATTGTTTAGGTGTAAGATAATGGATATAAGATACAAATATGAGCATGAAATGATGTCAATCAAATACCCCCACACCTAAGTTTTTGCTAGTCCCGAGCAAAACAAAGAAAGAGAAAAACAAACGAGAAACAAGAAATCTTAACTCACTTTCGTTGGAATCACGGTTGCACTTAGGCACTTAGCACGTGCAACAAGCCGTTAAACCTCCTTGTTGCCAAGGAGGAGGAGTGTTGTCTCCTGAGGGTTTTCAGCGGATATACCCACAAAATCCGAACAAGATGCATTATTCAATCTAGACACTCGACTCGTTGGACAAATTTTGTCGATCATTGGACGTGGTAATCCTACGGGCCGACTCTATATAGGTAATCAGTCCACACACCTAATCTAATGAACCATTCGTGCAAGTTAAATAAGGAATTAAGTGAAAGACATGGACAACCTCAACCTCCTCAAGTGATACAAAGTGTAAAGTCCATTAAGGTTCTTATTTGCATTTTTTTTCTTTTAGTTTCTTTTCTTATTTTTTTTCTTTTTCTTAGTTGGAGCTTCATTCTCCCAAGGTCAGGTTTCGTGCATCATTGCCCATGAGGACTTACACTATCACGTACACCTTTCCCCAAATCTCCACATAGGGTAATCCCTACCACCCGTATAACGGGAGTTCGGTCGGCGCATCCCAAGTTAGATGACTCGAAAACACCAGGCACAAAAGTCCCCTCAGACCAACTTTCCCGAGTGATAGGAGCCGTGCGAGAAGAGAGAACACCTACTCACTTATTTCTTATCTACACATGAACCAAAACCTCTACACTTAATGTCTCACAACAAGATTTAAAGGGTCCTTGACAACAACAAACTTCCTTAAGTTAACAGACACGAATTATTGACTCATTAGGTTCAGGGTGGACTTCTTTAAATGTTTGAGCACTGAAACCCTATGATTACTCACCCCCAAGGGAAAACTGGGGTGCATCCTAACGACTCGATAAATCCTAAAGCCACTGTACTAGATATCCTAATGCATCAAGTTCAAGACAATTTTGGGAGCTTTCTTTTTACTTTGCCTCTCAACGGTTTTGCACATGTTAAACACACGCAAAACCCACAAAACATTTTCTTTCGCAAACACATGAAGATTTTGAAAGAAATGTGAAAATTTTGAAGCACTAGGCAAGCAAAAGAAGACAAGTAACCCAATGATCATGGCAAGCAGATATATCGATATTAAATGCAGCACACTAACATGACCTAATAATGCACACAAATGAAAATAAAATCAAAGGAAAAAGACTCAACTATGTACACACGTAAAACACCCTCCCACAACTACTTCATGCATTGTCCTCAATGAATATGAGCAAAATACTACATGAATTTATGCATGAAAAAGGAAAGATCTCACCAATATGAAGCGCAAAGGGAAGTTCATGGTTATGTTGATGGACACAAACCCGAATTCTCTCAAAACCTGTGAGATGCTAAAGAAGGGATACAAATACGTGAAAGAAATGGGCCCCAAATACTCAAGGGTTGGAGCCCACAACAATCGATGTTCACTGAAGGAGTCTTTTTTTCTTTTTTTTTAAACTATGTACAACAATAGGCTTCCATCTTCATATGTCAAGGGACATCAAATGGGAACCCACCATCTCTCGAGCCAGAAATGCACATGCATGGGCTCGCAACATACAAAACAGAATTGCTTGACCACCTGACACCCTTATATACATTGTGGTCGTTTGATGCCTCTTGAGAGTTAGCAAAAGAGGAGGCATGAATGAGAGGTGAACCTCTATCAGGTTGAAGGGTATCAGGTGGTTGATTCTTAACCCACATGGGGTCCTCAGCAGATACAGAATGAAGAGCATGTGGCCCAGAGGCCATAAGAATAGTATCTTGTGGCTCAAAAGCCACGTGATCAAAAGGATGTGGCTCAAGGGCCACGTGATAAAAAAGAAGTGGCTCAAGGGCCACGTGATAAAAAATAAGTGGCTCAAGGGTCACATGATCAGAAGAATGTGGCTCAAAGGCCACAAGATCAGAAGAATGTGGCTCAAGGGCCAAAAGATCAAAAGAATGTGGCTCAAGGGCCACGTGATCAGAAGATAATGCACCTTCTTGTGCCAGCTCAGGTGAAACATCTTCACCACCTTTAGGATCTCCATCGAACAATTCTCTGAAGTACTTGAAGGTGCCCTCAACTTCACTCTCATCCATGCCCTGGATAAGGTTAACCCCAACAGGGTCAGTGATGGCACCTGGCTTCTTGCCGATGGTGAAGATGTTGAAATCAGCGCATTAACTACCATAAGTCAAACACATCAGACCATTGCGACAATTGATCAAGGCATTGGAAGTCGCAAGAAATGGTCGCCCCAGAATGACAAGAATTTGTCCAATTGGGTTTGGCACAGGTTCAATATCCAAGACAAAGAAGTCGACTGGACAAATGAACTCTCCCACTTTGATCAGCACATCTTCCACCACACCCCTCAGTTTCTTCATAGACCTATCAGCCAATTGAAGAGTGGTTTTTGTTTGTTTGAGGTCTCCAAGACCGAGGTGGACATAGACAGAATAAGGCAGAAGATTAACAGATGCACCAAGGTCCAATAAGGCACGATGTATGGACACATCACCAATCACACAAGAGATAGTAGGACAACCAGGGCCCTTGTACTTGACTTGCATGGGTTGTGCCAACAACGAACTCACGTTAGCCGCAAGAAAAGCTTTCTTTGGAACATGAGTTTTTCTCTTTTTGGTGCATAAGTCCTTGAGAACCTTGGCATAAGGTGACATTTGCTGAATCACCTCCAACAGAGGGATGTTCACCTTAACTTTCCTAAATATCTTAAACATCTTGTCATGCTGATCTGACGTTTTCTTTTTAAAGCGCTCAAGGAATGGCGCCTTCGGAGCATAAGGGTGCGAAGGAACCCCAATATTCTGGTTCAAAGAAACATGAGTGGGGACCTCAGAATCTGATTCCTTCGACACAAGAGGAGACAAGGGGACCTCAGGGTTCGGCCTCTTTGTCGAAGGAAATGTAGAAAGAACCTCAGGATCTGGCTCCTTCCTAGAAGTAAATTTGGAGGGAGCCTCAGGATCCGGCTCCCTCAAAGATAGTGATGACAAAGAAGGCACCCCAATGTGGTTGTCCACCTCCTTACTAGACCTCAAAGTATGAATCACATTAATATGATGGGTTAGTTCAGAGGTAGCATGAGGTAAAGGTGTCCTTCCTTGAGAATGGGTACCCCGAGGATTCTCCTCGGGTTGACTCGGTAATTGGCCCTTCTCGCGTTCATGGAGCTGATTAGCCAACTGGCTAACTTGCATTTCCAATGCTTTGACCGAATTGTTGCTGGCCGCAAACAAGGATTGTGTGCTCTGAATGAATGCATGAAGGGTTTGTTCAAGAGTGGGGTCCTTCGAGTCAACCCGTTGGGGTAGTGGAGTCTGGTTAGAATAACCCGACGATAAGGTCTGAGGAGGTTGGTAATTATGGTTTTGAGACCTTTGATGTGGAGGTTGGTAGGTCGCCGATGGGCGTGGAGATTGATAAGGTGGAGGTTAAGGTTAAGCGTGCGAGCTCTGACCGTTACCCCCACTAGGCCCCCAACAGAAGTTAGGATGGTTACGCCATCCCGGGTTGTAGGAGTGGTTGTACGGGTCGTTAAGGGGCCTCTATTGATACATCACATTTGCATGCTCAGTATCCCTTGGAACGTCAGCGCATTCCATGTCACCATGGCCTGTAAGTCCACACCTACCACCCCCGGGAGTAGCGACCTGAGCTACAGGAGCTCGGTCCAACTTTAAACTCTCAATCCTACGCATGAGAGCAGCCATTTTCGCCTCAGACGCGATCGATGACTCAACTTGATATGATCCAGCTCGACCAGAAGACCTGGCGGCTGGTGGCTCTCTCATGGTGTCCCACTCAAAGGTGCGTTCAGCCATTAACTCAAAAGTGTCCCATGCCTCATCGATGGGTTTCATTTGGAAGTCACCCTGACACATCGACTCCAACAATGTGCGGGTGTTGTAGTTGAGGCCCTCATAAACAATTTGGCACAGCTACCATAGCTCAAGTCCATGATGAGGGCACTGCTGGAGAAGATCCTTGAACCTCTCAAAGAAAGCATGAAAAGATTCGGTCTCAGTTTGATACATTTGATGTATCTGGTGCCGTATCTGTTGAGTTTTCCTTTGAGGGAAAAATCTCTTCAGAAATATGGTCACAAAGTCATCCCAAGACCGAATGGAGCTCGTCGGGAGGCTGTACATCCATTTCTTCGCGTTATCCTTCAACGCGAAAGAAATCATCCTCAACCAGACTGAATCCTCGTCAAGCTGTTGAAGCTTGAACATGGAGCATACTTCCTCAAATTCGCGTATAAAAATATACGGATCCTCCTTATTAGCAGTAAAGGCTGGAAGCATGCTCACATATTGAGGTTTCAGCTCATAGTTGTTCCCGCGAGCAGGGGGAAGAACTATGCAAGAAGGTTGCGCGACCCGAATAGGATGGGTCCGCTCCCACAAAGTCATCGGTCTATCCTGTCGAGCTAAAGGTGGTGGTGCACCAAGAACTCGAACCTGACCGAATATACCTTCCTATCGAGTCAGAGGAGGAGGAGGAGAAGGAGGTCTACGTGGTGGTGGGAGAGGACCGAGGTAATCCATGTATGGAACCCGGTCTCCCCCGTCACCACGAGACGACTCGGCCACCTACTCCAAAGGAGCACGAGGCGGAGATGGTCGATCACCAAAACCGTCCATCTCAGAAGAATGCACTCTCTCTAGTCGAGCGCTCTCACCAGAACGAGCCCAACCTCGCATAAAATGCTCGACTCGACTCTAAAAAACACACAACAGAATGTATACTCAGAGGAGGAGACTACACGTAGAGAATAGATGAGGAGAGGACTCAGAGGAGAAGGGAAGAATCCTAGAGCTAGCGTGGGTAATGGGATCAGGTAGAAACCTAATTAGCAAGCACGACTCAAACAATGTAAGGCAATGGGTCCTTAGGCTAGACGACACCTAACTTTGAGGTCACTAGCCTCGACACGCCTCACCTCTCTACAACGAAGACCACAATGCCCAGCAAGTGATACCTGATCCTGAGATCCAGTACCTTCTACTATCGACAAGGTAGGCAACGCCGATCATGCCATGACGGTCTCAACTAGATTACTCTCCTAGTGCGTCCGAAATCCTAGGGCCAATGTCTACTTGCTTTTAGTTAAGACTTGATTAAGAGTGATTTTTGGGGCAAAGTAAAAGGGTGATGAAATCCCCCACCTTATCTTTTACGGGACAACCCCTCCTTAGTAGCATTTTGATCCTAAATCTAGCAATTAACGCTCCAATCAAACGCTCAACTCACTCTTGTCCTGATGCAATTCCTACTAACTAATGCATGGGCATACAAGATGCATGAATGAGTGTAGTAAATGCGTACCTTACGCCAGTGCTCAACAACTGAAGACAAAGCTAAAAGAAAAGACGACTATATGCCTAAGTCAAGTACATGATGCGTGACCTAAACAAGTAAGAACGTCTAGTCTTTTGCTTTGGATTTTAAGGCCAAGTTGATTAATGGGGGAGTGATTAATGATCTGGGAGCAAACTAGAAGTCACAGCATGCAAAATAAGACTCCCAGATAACGAAAATGACAGAACTAACTACCAGAAGAAATTTGAAAGCAAGAAACCCTCACCAGGCCGCCAATTCGCGGTCCTTGTTGATGCTTAGATGCTCCCACTTCTCCAGTATCCTCCCCGTGAGCTTTAGGATCCCTGAAACTAAGAAAAACTAGAAACAAAAAAATTAAAAACTACTCGAATCGTCCAAACCAAAGTCTGGACAGAGCATCTCCCCGGCAACGACACCAAAAACTTGATTGGTTCGTTTTATATTAAACCGCAAGTGCAAGGCCGCGTTGAAGCAGTGGCAAATACGGGTCGTCCACAGGGAGGTGTGTCGACGTTTGGTTTGTGCGAAGGAGAGTGGGAAAGAAGGGAGAGAAAGATGGATTACACTACACTAATCTAAACTAGTAAACTAGCAAAGCTGAAGTGAAATCACCAAACAAACTAAGCTAAACAACTAATGAAGAAGATAAAAACTCAGGAATGAAAACCCCTAAGGGGTGGAGTGTGTGTGTGCACATGAAATAAGTGTGGTGGTGAATGCATGCAAGAAGCTCAAGTTAGTTAGTGTTTGTTAATGCATAAGAGGTACCTAATGGCAAAACCTATCATTTACAACACTAACTTAGGTGATTAATATTAGCAATGCAATGTTGTTATTAAGAACATAACAAGCATGGATTGTACCTAACTATGGCAGAAACCATCAAGTAAAGTTTTTCTTAATTCAAGCAAGCATACTAATATCTCTCACACACATTTATATCAAGCATTCATACCACCTACATAACATGTACACACATCTACTCCACCCCCCAAAGGGGATGGAACTACTCACACATATTTAAACTAACTACTCTAACAAAATGAAGTATTATACTGAAATGAAACTACACTAATCAAGCAAGAAATATTAAGGAAGCTGAATTTACATAAAACAACACAAGCATCAAAGCAAGCACATTAAAGGAAATTAACTAAGCAAGAAATAACATGCTAATGAAAACGTCTATTATTAACTCACTCAATTACAAGCAACCTTTCCTCCACCAGAGTTTTGCTTCAAGGCTTCACTCTTAGTAGGGAAGATGCCACAAAGAGAGAGATGTGATACATGAGAGGAAGGAGAGTTGTATTTATAGCCATAAAAAAGGTAATCCGGGACAATCCCCCGATGTGGGACTAAACAAATACCAAAAATAGACTAAGCATACATTAATACACGTGCGCCCGAAATCTTAGCGGATCCAGAGCTATCTGGACCGCCAATTAATGTCCTTTCAGTATAATGTCTCATTTTGTTAACGTAGGTAGTGTAATGATTAATGAGTAGTTCCATCTCCTTTGGGGGTGGAGTAGATGTATGTACATGTTATGTAGGTGGTATGAATGCTAGATATTATTGTTTGTGAGAGATATTAGTATGCTTGCTTGAATTAATAAGAACTTTACTTGATGGTTTCTGTCATAGTTAGGTACTTCTTATGCATTAACAAACACTAACCACACTTGAGCTTATTGTATGCATTCACCACACTTATTTCATGTGCACACACACTCCACCTCTTAGGGGTTTTCCATTCCTTAGTTTTATCTCCTTTCATTAGTTGCTTAGTTTAGTTTGTTTTGTGATTTCATTACAGCTTTCCTAGTTTACTAGTTTAGATTAGTATAGTTAGTGTAATCAATCTTTCTGTCCTTTCTTTCCCACTCTCCTTCGCACAAACCAAAAGTCGACACACCTCCCTGTGGATCGACCCGTATTTTCCACCGCTTCAACGCGGCCGTGCACTTGCGGTTTAATATAAAATGTATCAATCAAGTTTTTGGCGCCGTTGCCGGGGAGGTGCTCTGTCCAGACCTTGGTTTGGACGATTCGAGTGGCATTAATTCTTTGTTTGTAGTTTTTTCTTAGTTTCAGGGATCCTAGAGCTCACGGGGAGGCTACTGGAGGAGTTGGAGCACAAACGCTTCAACAAGGACCGCCAATCAGCGGTCATGGACCACCAATTTGCGGCCTGGTGAGGGTTTCATGCTTTCAAATTTCTTCTGGTGGTTAGTTCTGTCATTTTCATTATATGGGAGCCCTATTTTGCATGCTGTGACTTCTAGTTTGCTCCCAGATCATTAATCACTCCCCATTAATCAACTTGGCCTTAAAATTCAAAGCAAAAGACTAGACATTCTTACTTGTTTAGGTCACGCATCATGTACTTGACTTAGGCATATAGTCGTCTTTTCTTTTAGCTTTATCTTCAGTTGTTGAGTGCTGACGTGAGGTACGCATTTCCTACACTCATTTATGCATCTTGTATGCCCATGCATTAGTTAGTAGGAATTGCATCAGGACAAGAGTGAGTTGAGCGTTTGATTGGAGCGATTGATTGCTAGATCTAGGATGAAAACGCTACTAAAGAGGGGTTGTCCCCTAAAAGATAAGGTGGGGGATTTCATCACCCTTTCCTTGGCCCCAAAAATCACTCTTAATCAAGCCTTAACTAAAAGAAAGTAGACATTGGCCCTAAGGATTGCGGACGCACTAGGAGAGTAATCTAGTTGAGACCGTCATGACCTGATCGGCGTTGCCTACCTTGTCGATAGTAGGAGGTACTGGATCTCCGGATCTAGTATCACTTGCTGGGCATTGTGGTCCTCGTTGTAGGGAGGTGAGGCGTGTCGAGGCTAGTGACCTCGAAGTTAGGCGTCGTCTAGCCTAAGGACCCATAGCTTAAGTTGTTTGAGTCGTGCTTGCTAGTTAGGTTTCTACCTGATCCCATTACCCACGTTAGATCTAAGGATTCTTTCCTCCTCATCTGAGTCCTCTCCTCATCTATTCTCTACGAGTAGTCTCCTCCTCTGAGTACACCTTCTGTTGTGTGTTTTTTAGAGTCGAGTCGAGCATTTTATGCGAGGTTGGGCTCGTTTTGGTGAGAGCGCTCGACTAGAGAGAGTGAATTCTTCTGAGATGGACGGTCTTAGTGATCGACCATCTCCGCCTCGTGCTCCTTTGGAGCATGAGGCTGAGTCGTCTCGTGGTGACGGGGGAGACCGGGTTCCATACATGGATTACCTCGGTCCTCTCCTACCACCACGTAGACCTCTTTCTCCTCCTCCTCTGACTCGAGAGGAAGGGATATTCGGTCAGGATCGAGTTCTTGGTGCACCACCACCTTTAGATCATTAATCACTCCCCCATTAATCAACTTGGCCTTAAAATCCAAACCAAAAGACTAGACGTTCTTACTTGTTTAGGTCATACATCATATACTTGACTTAGGCATATAGTCGTCTTTTCTTTTAGCTTTATCTTCAGTTGTTGAGCGCTGGCGTGAGGTACACATTTCCTACCCTCATTCATGCATATTGTATGCCCATGCATTAGTTAGTAGGAATTGCATCAGGACAAGAGTGAGTTGAGCGTTTGATTGGAGCGTTAATTGCTAGATTTAGGATCAAAATGCTACTAAGGAGGGGTTGTCCCATAAAAGATAAGGTGGGGGATATCATCACCCTTTCCTTCACCCCAAAAATCACTCTTAATCATGCCTTAACTAAAAGCAAGTAGACATTGGCCCTTGGATTTCGGACGCACTAGGAGAGTAATCTAGTTGAGACTGTAATGGCCTGATCGGCGTTGCCTACCTTGTCGATAGTAGGAGGTACTGGATCTTAGGATCTGGTATCACTTTCTGGGCATTGTGGTATTCATTGTAGGGAGGTGAGGCGTGTCGAGGCTAGTGACCTCGAAGTTAGGCGTCTTCTAGCCTAAGGACCCATTGCCTTACATTGTTTGAGCCGTACTTGCTAGTTAGGTTTCTACCTGATCCCATTACCCACACTAGCTCTAGGATTCTTCCCTTCTCCTCTGAGTTATCTTCTTCTCACCTTCTTCTACGTTATAGTCTCCTCTCCATTACACTCTCTGTTAGCGTTTTAGGGTCGAGTCGAGCACTTTTTGCGAGCTTAGCCTTGTGGTGGTGAGAGTGGTCGACTCGAGAGTTTTTGTTGGGACCAGGACAATTCTCCCTGGTATTCCGGACCCATGCAACCTGGGGTGGCTCAGACGAACACCCCGTATGGTTGGGATAATCTTCATTGTGTGACTGAGCAATCTTCATATAGGGGTGATATGAGAGAGGCACCGACTGCTAGATCTCCATCTAGTTACGTCGGATCATATGTTGGTCATCAAACTGAGACATTGCAAGAAACTTTGGCCTCTTTCATGCGTGCGGTAGACGACATGAGTGCACCGGTGGCTCCAGTAGCCGTACCGTGCGACTGTTGTGGGTTGAGTGGTCATGTTATCGGGGAATGTCCTTATGTTCCCCCAGAGCCTGAGTATGAGCGTACATTTTCCCAAAACGCTCAATATGACCATTACGCATCCGTGTACAACCCGAGAGGGATGGATTCATGGGGAGACAATTCATATTCAAATTCTTATACTTCATTTTCACCCCAGTATCCTCCTCCCAAATACACAGAATTCTACCAACACCCCACTTCAAATCATTGGACTCATTCTCAGCCCATCAACACCCAACCCCAAAATTTCCCAAGCTCTGACTTGGACCTCATAGTTGACCGCATACCTGATTCCTTGAAACAAACTTTCCTTACGTTCATGGAAACCACTCAACAGTCCATACAAAATATGACACTACAAGTGAGTCAAATGTCGCAGTAATTACGTGAACGTGAACGCGAGGAGAGTAACTTTTCTTGTCAACATGAGGATTCATCTTTTGATATCGAACCACCACCGCATCCACAAATTCAAAGCACAATCTTTCAAAGTCAAACTCCTAGTCATTCTGAGGGACTTGGGGTTTCAATTCACGATCACTTGGTGGAGGATTCGATTCCACCTGAGAATAGCATGGACCAGTTCTATTGTGAATCAGCACGGGATTGTGCCTTATCTTTTTGTCCCGTGGCCCTTGAGCCACATGATCTTCATGTTGTGCCTCTTAAGGACTCACATTTGGTGGAGCAAGAGCTCCCTAGTAACCTCAATTTCAAACAACCTAATGAGAGTTTGCCTCTCACTATTGTTCATGATCATCTTGGAAATGATGGAACATCAAACAACTACATTGCTAATGAGGGTCTTAGGAGTTCCTTGGAGGATACCTTGGGTATGACACCCACTTTTTGTTCGCCTGGTGTGTCGGACATGCCTAACGAGGTCAAACCTCGTTCCGACGGACCAGCCTGTTGGTTGGAGAGTTTGGATTGACGATCATAACTTCAGCACCGCAACGGGAGAAACTCTCCTTCCATTGCCCCATATTTCCCAAACTCTTGAGAGGTTCAAGATCTTTCAATTTGATCCTTTGAATGAGACGCCGTTGTGTCCAATTCATGAACCTCTCCTTTCATCTTGTGCTCTTTGTGAGGGGGCCCAAACATGAGTATTCTGGCCCCGCGTGGTATCATGTTCCATTTCCAAGTGCATTAACCCACTCTTGAGGTTCCCATGTGATGTCTTTTGACAAATGAAGATGGGAACTTATGTTTGTATATAGTTATATTCAAAAAAAAGTACAATAAAAGACTCCTTCAGTGAACATCGATTGTTGTGGGCTCCAACCCTTGAGTATTTGGACCCAATTTCTTTCACGTATTTGTATCCATTCTTTAGCATCTCACAGGTTTTGAGGGAATTCGAGTTTGTGGCCATCAACATAACCTTGAACTTCCTTTTGCGCTTCATATTGGTGATATCTTTCCTTTTTCATGCATAAATCCATGTAGTATTTCGCTCGCATTCATTGAGGACAATGCATGGAGTAGGTGTGAGGGGTGTTTTTACGTGTGTACATAGTCGAGTCTTTTCCTTTGTTTTTTGTTTTCTTTTGTGTGCATTATTAGGGTCATGTTAGTGTGCTGCATTTAATATCGATATATCTGCTTGCCATGATCCTTGGGTGACTTGTCTTCTTTTGCTTGCCTAGTGCCTTAAATTTTTCACATTTCTTTCAAAATTTTCATGTGTTTGCGAATGAAAATGTTTTGTGGGTTTTGTGTGTGTTGAGCATGTGCAAAACCGTTGAGAGACAAAGTAAAAAGAAAGCTCCCAAAATTGTCTTGAACTTGATGCATTAAAATATCTAGTATAGTGGCTTTAAGACTTATCTAGTCGTTAGGATGCACCACAGTTTTCCCTCAGGGGGCGAGTAATCATAGGGTTTCAGTACTCAAACATTTAAAGAAGTTCACCCTGAACCTAGTGAATTAATAATTTGTGTCTGTTAATTTAAGGAAGTTTGTTGTAGTCAAGGACCCTTTAAATCTTGTTGTGAGACATTAAGTGTAGGGGTTTTGGTTCATGTGTAGATAAGAAATAAGTGATTAGATGTTCTCTCTTCTCGCACGGCTCCTATCACTCGGTAAAGTAGGTCTGAGGGGACTTTGTGCCTGGTGCTTTTGAGTCATCTGACTTGGGATGCACCGACCGAACTCCTGTTACACGGGTGGTAGGGATCGCCCTTTGTGGAGATTTGGGGAAAGGTGTACGTAATAGTGTAAGTCCTCATGGGAAATGATGCACGAAACCTGACCCTGGGAGAATGAAGCTCCAACTAATAAAAAGAAAAAAATGGTAATGCAAATAAGAATCTTAATGGACTTTACACTTTGTATCACTTTAGGATGTTGAGGTTGTCCATGTCTTTCACTTAATTCCTTATTTAACTTGCACGAATGATTCATTAGGCTAGGTGTGTGGACTAATTACCTATATAGAGTCGGCCCGTAGGATTACCACGTCCAATGATTGACAAAATTTGTCCAACGAGTCGAGTGTCTAGATTGAATAATGCATCTTGTTCGGATTTTGTGGGTATATCCGCTGAAAACCCTCAGGAGACAACACTCCTCCTCCTTGGCAACAAGGAGGTTTAACGGCTTGTTGCACGTGCTAAGTGCAATCGTGATTCCTACGAAAGTGAGTTAGGATTTCTTGTTTCTCGTTTGTTTTTCTCTTTCTTTGTTTTTCTCGAGACTAGCAAAAACTTAGGTGTGGTGGTATTTGATTGACATCACAAGGCATGATGGGATTTCTTGATAGAGGAATTTTAGAACCCGAACAGATGCTGGTGCCAGAGGAGGAAGGACTTGGTGGCAAGATGATTCCAAACCCGTTGCATGGGTTTTGGAGAAATATTATAGACTTCTTAAAGCTTAGATCATCAATACCTTGAGTGAAGATGTCTTGAGCACCGTCGTGCGATTGGAAACTTGCAAAGAATCTTGGGACACTCTGAGATTCTCCCTCACCCAAGACTCTGAAGAACAATTCTTCTTGCTACAACTCTAGATGTTGCACAAGAAAAAAACTTCCCTAGCCTATCTGGGTATCTCAGACAGTTAAAGGCACACTGTGATGAATTGACAGCCATGAGACTAACCATCCAAGGATCAAACTAAGGTCTTCTGGATCCTCAATGGGTTAGGAATGGAGTATAATCCATTTCTACTTTCAATGAGTTGACTTTGATGCTTCAGAATTATCAAATGAGGGTCCAAATTCATAACTCTGATGCACCAGGTCCTATGGTCTTCTATGGTCAACAGCAAGAAGATGGGAAGACCAAGAACTCAAGCAAAGGTAAAAGGGAAGGAGGCTTTGACTCAAAAGGTCGTGCATTCTAGTCTGTGACTCAAGGAAAGCCACCCTCTGGAAACCCAAACCCTCATGGTCCTGTGCTTGGAGAGATCCAAAGCAAGATGACATTTGATGGTGCTCCTCGGAGGAGGCCATTTGTGACTTGTCAGATATGCACAATGCCTTACCATGATACTTTGAGCTGCTAGTATATGTTTAATCACACTTATCGGTCTAAAGAGGTCCCTCAACCTCTGGTAACCTTCTCAATTGAAGAAGCAAACTCTAAGTGGTACCCAAACACAGGTGCAACATACCATGTGATAGGTATCAAAGGTATTCTCTATAATCATAAGCCTTTCAAGAAAAAAATAGGCATTATGGCCTATCACTCATACTAGATCTGTTGTTATCCCTCACAAGCATGACAAATTCCCTCTAGATAATGTTCTCTTAGCCCCAAATATGATTTTTATATATCTATTAGTAAATTCACTATCATTTTTCCATATAATATAGAATTCCTTAATAACCAATTCTTTGTTAAAAATAGAACAAATGGGATGATTGTTACTACTTGCACTCAAAGGGGAGGTCTGTACTCTTTAAAAAATTCTACTCCTAAGGCTTTCTTCTCGAATATACATAATAAGTAGAAAATGACCTTTAACAGCAAATTAGGGCATCCAAGTCCAAAAATGTTGCAACATTTGCAATTTTAGGGTTGAATCGCTATCTCCACTCAGGGTCATAAAGGTAATGACATTTGTGGTAGCTACCAGATAGGAAAAATCTACAAAACTACATTTCTTTAGTTCTGATAATACTTCTAATAAGCCTTTTGATAAACTTCATTATGATTTGTGGGGGCCTTCCTTTGTGATGAGCATGAACTACTACACGTATTATGCCTGCATCATTTATGATTTTAGCAGGTTCACTTGGTTCTTTCTTTTGAGGAACAAATCATACTTTTGACCGTTTTATTGAGTTTTAAAAATACATTCTAAGACAATTTAATGCTTGTATGAAAGTGTTTGAGTGTGATGGGGGAGGTGAATTTACCCCAAATAAGTTTGTAAATCACCTTAAGAAATAAGGTGTTCAATTTCAAATGTCTTGCCCTTATACTCCTAAACAAAATGGAGTGGTTGAGAGAAGTCATAAGCTTATTATAGACATGGGGCTCACTTTGATGTTTAACAGTGGACCACCCAAGAAATATTGTGTGGAAGCATTCAATGTAGAAGTATTCATGTTAAATAGATTACTTCTTAAATCTAATTTAGTTCCTTATGTTGCTTGTTTGATAAAATTCCTGATTATTGATACTTAAGAGTCTTTAGTTGTATATGTTTTTCATGATTAAGAGATTACATGCTTGATACTCTCTCTGAAAAATTTATTCCTTGTGTTTTTTTGAGATACAATACTAGGCATAAGGGATATATCTGTCTTAATCATGCTTCCAATAAAATCTCTATGTCTAGTCATGTCATATTTGATGAAATTTTTTACCTTCAAAGATCATTCAAAACATTTTATTTCAACTGATAAAGATACAATCATTTGCATTTTTTTATGGCTTAATACCATTGATGAATGTGCTTCCAATATCAATGGTGGTGTGATGAGTGAAGGACCTACTAATTCCATGGTAAGGCCTATATCCAGTACACCCACAATTGTTCCTCCTTTGCTTGATGTTTTCCCAAGTCCCGATCTGAATATACCACAAAATAATGGGATGCAAGGGGAGCACGACACACATAATATAAGGGGTCAAGTTAGTGTTGATAGAGAAATTGTCTCTGAAGTTGAACATGTGCAAGAGGAGATCAAAGAATCCCAAGATGAGTCACACTCTGAGGAAATAACAACAATGTTGGAGTGCACTGTAAAGGAATTGCACGCTAATACTCATGTGCCCAGAGTAAGTGATTCAACTTAAGTTGAACCTAAGGAAACAACTCAAGAGTCATCTGATAAAGAACTGTCTTTTGGAGTTATTGAAGTCAACATAAGTAGCTTAACTACAAGTGATATTCATGTGGAGATTCCACACTCAAGCCAAATTGAAGAACACAAATCCACCCCTAAGTATGGTATCTCTAAACTTAATCCTATGTATGCAATTTTCATAACATTACTCCAATACCTCAAAAACCATATACTATTAAGGGTGCTCTTGCATATGAAGGATGGAGAAAAGGAATGCAAGATGAAGTTGATGCATTACATCAAAATCAAACATGGAAACTGCTCCTAGATCTCCCAACATGCATATAATTGGCTGTATATAGGTGTTTAAGACAAAACTTAGGCTTGATGGGTCTCTTGATAAAATCAAGGCCAGACTTGTGGCCAAGGGCTATAAGCCGGTTGAGGGTTTAGATTTTCTGGAACCCTTTTCTCCTGTGGTAAATTTGCAACCATTAGACTTGTTCATAGCATTTCTACACTCAACAATTGGTCAATATTACAGTTGGATGTCAAGAATGCCTTCTACATGGAAACGTTAGTGAGGAGGTTTATATGAGTCAAATACATGGATTTGTTGACACTCATTTTCCTAATCATGTTTACAGATTAAAGAAGGCGTTGTATGGACTAAAACAATCACCAAAAGCCTAACTTAATCGTTTTAGCTCATTCTTACTTACTAAAGAATTCTTTTGTAGTTCAACTTTTAGTTCATTATTCATTATCATGGTCATTTAGGTCCGATATATTTACTATTTATGTTGATGATATCATTTTGACACGAGCAAAAAAGTCTACTTTAAATCAACTTGTCCCTGAACTAAGTCGTGAATCCTCTATGAAAAAACTTAGGTTAGTTGCATAATTTTCTTGGAATAAAGGCGCATCATTAAGCTACATTCATTCTTCATAAAGTAAATATGCATTCAATTAAATATATCTCTACTCCCGTGGTTGTGGCAACTTCTAATGCTCATGAACATACTTTATTCCCTGATCCAACTCTATATAGGAAAATATTAGGAGGCCTACAATAGTACTTAACCCTAACCAAACCTAACCTTACATACTCAGTTAATCAAGTATGTAGATTCATGCATGTTGCTGCCATCAGTCATTTTCAACTTCTCAAGAGAATACTATATATAAATGACAGAGTTGATTATGACATGATGATCTATTAGAATTCCACTACATACTTGTATGGTTTCTCGAATTCAGATTAGGCAGGTTGTGAATTTACTAGGAGACCCTAAGTGGGTTTTTCATATTCCTTGGTGCTAATTGCATATCTTGGAAATAAAAAAGACAGCCCATTATTTCAAGATCTGGTGCTGAGGTTGAGTACAAACCGATGGCCATCACAACCGTTGAGATCGCATGATTACATTTCTTCTAAAGGATTTGAAAATTCCACTTCCCAATCCTCTTATTCTGTCCTATGATAATATAAATGCTCTTCACATGTCATTTAATCTTGTCTTCCATGCCAGGACCAAGCATATCGAACTTGAGTATGACTTTGTACGAGAGAAGGTCTCACAAATACTTCTGATCACCAAGTTTGTCACATCCAAGAATCAACTTCCAGATATATTCATTAAAACATTACCCAAAGGAGTTCTTTCTGTTTGTTGTTAAAAAACTCTGCCTCATATCCCGACCGAGTTTGAAGGGGAGTGATGAAAATCTTAATAAAGGCAATGATGAAGTGATCTACAATAGTTGATTTAAGCTTGCGATATAATCCGGTTTATGCATTAAGATGTGAATTCTGCCCTAGATCCATGATGATCTTAGTTGGTGAATTTACACATCTATTGTGCCATATATGAGTAAACTTGCCTCATGCTAAGACTCACGCCTAAGTCCAAATCACTCTAAGTCACTTAGTTCATGTGTATTTGGTCGTGTTGTAATCAGATACAATGTTTGTATGAATTGATCCATGATGTAGCTGGCTGAGAAATTAGATTCATGCTATATTAGAATCGGATCTACTTAGCTCTACTCAATCAAGTGACCCGACATGGTAACAAATCCAACTACAACTTGGGTTTCGTGAGCTCATGTATAAATACTTAAACCTAATACTAAAATCACGTCTCCCGCTGCTACTCCTCTCACCTTCTTTCTCCGTTGAGTGAAACCCTAATTCCTCCACCACCGATCTAAGGTCAGAGACCTCTTGTCTCACCCTCCAAATAACTGATCTACGTCGGAGACCTCCCGTCTCTACTGGATCTAACTTTATTACCATTATTAGCGGTTACATCATTATTTCTAGCAGCAATAACCTTAATTCTACTATAAGGTAAATGACCTAGTCTATTATGCAAGTTTGGATTGTTATTATTGGTATTCAAAAATACATCATCGGTGGTCATCCAAGTTAGTCTTGTTGGTGCATTTGTAAAAATCTCCAAGTTCTCTACCTATACCAATCATCTTCTTCTCGATGATATCCTGAATGACACAAAAAGTGGGATAGAAGTTCACATAACTGTAGGATGTTTGGTAACGTTTGCTAGTGAAATCAAATTAAGCCTAAACTCAGGGATAAATGTACTATGTTAAATCTTAAACTATAACTAAGCCCAACTTCTCCTATGAATTCAGCAGTAACTATTTTGTTATTATCAAATCTTGTGGGAATTCATTGTGTAATTTACTAAGGTTTTCCATCTTATTTCTATTAAAACATATGTGGTCTGCAACATCACTATCTATAATCCAGGAATCTTTGGTAATGGAAGAATAACAAGATTGCATACCTACAACATTGACCTGAGCAGTGTTATCTCCCTTGTTGTTCAAAACTTGGACTATTTGATTATATTTTTCTTGGGTGATGTTTGTGTCTCCAATTTGTGTTTTAACATTGAAAGCTCTTATGTCTTTATTTTCTTCTGCCATGTCTTTTGTTTGTTGCTTGTTATTCTTATAATTGTGTTGGTTTTGGGTGGGAACCTAACCAACCAGTAGGATTTCTCAGTTGTATATCTTCTTGCATTTGGTGCATACAAGTTTATCTCCCTTATTTTGTTTAGAGTAGTTATAGACGGACGCGCGCGTCACGGACGCGCCTTACGTGGATCTGTACAGCTCAGATATTTTTCTTTGAGTCAGCGTCCAGTCAGCGAAATTTCTCTTCGCGCGTTTTGGTCTTTTTAAAAAACGCCGGTTCTTTAAGTTGAACGATTCATTTCCCAATACACAGATAAGACAGTGTGCAGACCCTATGACATCGTGCAGTCTCATTATTCGTGCAGAGCCCACACTTATCATAATAAAATATTTGTTTTTAAGTTTTACGTTGGATCAACTTAATTTGTCTAGCTTACTTTATGTGTGTGTGCAGTTTACATTATGTGTTTGTCCTGTTTACGTTATGTGTCTGTCCGGAATAAGTGTATATTGTTGTACGGAATAAGTGTATTTGCAGTCCGGAATAAGTATATTTGTTGTCCGGAATAAGTGTATTTGTTGTCCGGTTTAAGAATAAAGTGTGTCCAGAAACGGAACATAAAGTTTGTCCGGAATAAGTGTATTTGCAGTCCGGAATAAGTATAGTTGTTCAGAATAAGAAGAAAGTGTGTCCAGAAACGGAACAGAAAGTTTGTCCGGAATAAGTGTATTTGCTGTCCGGAATAAGTGTATTTGTTGTCCGGAATAAGTGTATTTGTTGTCCGGTTTAAGAATAAAGTGTGTCCAGAAACGGAACATAAAGTTTGTCCGGAATAAGTTGATTTGTTGTCCGGAATAAGTGTATTTGCTGTCCGGAATAAGTGTATTTGCAGTCCGGAATAAGTGTAGTTGTCCAGAATAAGAAGAAAGTGTGTCCAGAAACGGAACAGAAAGTTTGTCCGGAATAAGTGTATTTGCTGTCCGGAATAAGTGTATTTGTTGTCCGGAATAAGTGTATTTGTTGTCCGGTTTAAGAATAAAGTGTGTCCAGAAACGGAACATAAAGTTTGTCCGGAATAAGTTGATTTGTTGTCCGGAATAAGTGTATTTGCTGTCCGGAATAAGTGTATTTGCAGTCTGGAATAAGTGTAGTTGTCCAGAATAAGAAGAAAGTGTGTCCAGAAACGGAACAGAAAGTTTGTCCGGAATAAGTGTATTTGCTGTCCGGAATAAGTGTATTTGTTGTCCGGAATAAGTGTATTTGTTGTCCGGTTTAAGAATAAAGTGTGTCCAGAAACGGAACATAAAGTTTGTCCGGAATAAGTTGATTTGTTGTCCGGAATAAGTGTATTTGCTGTCCGGAATAAGTGTATTTGCAGTCTGGAATAAGTGTAGTTGTCCAGAATAAGAAGAAAGTGTGTCCAGAAACGGAACAGAAAGTTTGTCCGGAATAAGTGTATTTGCTGTCCGGAATAAGTGTATTTGTTGTCCGGAATAAGTGTATTTGTTGTCCGGTTTAAGAATAAAGTGTGTCCAGAAACGGAACATAAAGTTTGTCCGGAATAAGTTGATTTGTTGTCCGGAATAAGTGTATTTGCTGTCCGGAATAAGTGTATTTGCAGTCCGGAATAAGTGTAGTTGTCCAGAATAAGAAGAAAATGTGACCAGAAACGGAACAGAAAGTTTGTCCGGAATAAGTGTATTTGCTGTCCGGAATAAGTGTATTTGTTGTCCGGAATAAGTGTATTTGTTGTCCGGTTTAAGAATAAAGTGTGTCCAGAAACGGAACATAAAGTTTGTCCGGAATAAGTTGATTTGTTGTCCGGAATAAGTGTATTTGCTGTCCGGAATAAGTGTATTTGCAGTCCGGAATAAGTGTAGTTGTCCAGAATAAGAAGAAAGTGTGTCCAGAAACGGAACATAAAGTTTGTCCGGAATAAGTGTATTTGCTGTCCGGAATAAGTGTATTTGCAGTCCGGAATAAGTGTAGTTGTCCAGAATAAGAAGAAAGTGTGTCCAGAAACGGAACAGAAAGTTTGTCCGGAATAAATGTATTTGCTGTCCGGAATAAGTGTATTTGTTGTCCGGAATAAGTGTATTTGTTGTCCGGTTTAAGAATAAAGTGTGTCCAGAAACGGAACATAAAGTTTGTCCGGAATAAGTTGATTTGTTGTCCGGAATAAGTGTATTTGCTGTCCGGAATAAGTGTATTTGCAGTCCGGAATAAGTGTATTTGTCCAGAATAAGAAGAAAGTGTGTCCAGAAACGGAACAGAAAGTTTGTCCGGAATAAGTTGATTTGTTGTCCGGAATAAGTGTATTTGCTGTCCGGAATAAGTGTATTTGCAGTCCGGAATAAGTGTAGTTGTCCAGAATAAGAAGAAAGTGTGTCCAGAAACGGAACAGAAAGTTTGTCCGGAATAAGTGTATTTGCTGTCCGGAATAAGTGTATTTGTTGTCCGGAATAAGTGTATTTGTTGTCCGGTTTAAGAATAAAGTGTGTCCAGAAACGGAACATAAAGTTTGTCCGGAATAAGTTGATTTGTTGTCCGGAATAAGTGTATTTGCTGTCCGGAATAAGTGTATTTGCAGTCCGGAATAAGTGTAGTTGTCCAGAATAAGAAGAAAATGTGACCAGAAACTCAACAAATCTCCCACTGTATATTTTACCCCACAAGAATTACGTTTAGGAAAAAAATAGCATCTCAGATTTCCATTACAAACACAAACACACACAAATTACAAAAATAATATATATTTTCCCAGTAAATCGGAAAGATGATGTAAGACTTAAACATGACCGTCTCATTCACGCTGCTTACGTTGTGAAGAACCTTGGGAGTCGGCATCAGACACTTCTTCGACGTAATATCTTACTCGAAATGATGATTTATTACGGAGAGATGTACAACATAAACCGAACAGACGTAAGTCTTCACCATGGAGCGTTGACAAGAACATCGGGAAGTCTTCGCACCGTCCCATTCACGCTGCTTACGTTGTGAAGAATCCTGGGAGTCGGCATCAGACGCTTCTTCGAAATGGTGATTTATTCTGGAGAGAAAGAATGAAGAAGAAAGAAAGAGTGTAATCATATTTGTATTTGGGTGGAGAGAGAGAACGTGTTGAGTTGAAACGCATTTAATGTGATTTGAGTGGACATCAGGAAGAAAAAAAAAACATTCATGCTTTGGCCACGTAAGGGCTGACATGGACGTAGAACGCGTCCGTGACGCGCTGCGTTCAACAAACATTTCCCTTTTGTTTATTAGCATGGTTGTTCATTATGTTGTTGTTATATGAGTTTGTTATGTTGGTAGCCAAAACAGTGACTTCTTGGATGTGTTCTGATGATCCTAATACTTCCCTTTGCTTCTCTTTTTGGAGCATCAGGAAATACTTCTTGTTAACAAGATGGAGTGGTGTGGTTAGCAAGATTTGTCCCCTGATAGCAGAGAATGAATCATTTCTCTCATGGTGTTTTTTCATATGATTCCTTGGCTACTCAACAAGTGCAGTTTCCACACGTACATGTTGGAGTTTCGCAAATGAAATAAAGCTCTTCCTAAAATGCTCTGAGTTTAGAAAAATAACCTGTGACATTAAGATTTTCTTTACTCAAAGCAGAGATGTTTTTTCTTTAGTTGGAAGACTTTGGGACAACTGCTTTGGGAGAATCTTTCTTCTAAGTCCTTCCATATTTCAGATGCATTTTCATAATAGATCATAGTATCCATTATCTCTAGATCTAAAGAACTAAGAATCCAAGAAACTACCATATCATTTTCTCTTTTTTCGCATACTCTTGTGGTTTCTTATCCTTGGGAGGTTTATCCATTGTTTCATCTATAAACCCTAGTTCATCCTTTGCACTCAGCGAAACATGCATGGCTCTTGACCAAGATTGGTAATTATCCCCATTCAAGACTTTGGAGACCAAGATTGTACCTGAATTTTTGGATGAATTCAAATGATAGGTTATAGGAATCTATAGTAGTTCGCCTTACAACACTTTCCACGCAAGAATTCGGATGACACCGTATGAAGCATTGTATGGGAGACCTTGTAGATCATCGGTTTGCTGGAGTGAGGTAGGTGAGAGGTAGTTAGGCCTGATATAGTGCAGATGTACGAAAAGAAGATTGATGTTATCAGGAAGAGGCTAGCATAGGCACAGAGTAGGCAAAAGAGCTATGCAGACAAACATAGACAGGAGTTGTGCTTCGAGGTCGGCGATCATGTGCTTTTGGAGATTTCCCCAGGCAGAAGAATAATGAGGTTTGGTAAGAAGGGGAAGCTCAGCCCGAGGTATGTCGGGTCGTTTGAGATTCTGGACCGCATTGGAGAGGTTGCCTACCAGATTGTTTTGATACCGTAGTTTTTGGGTCTTAACAATGTCTTCCATGTATCGATGCTGAGGAGGTATGTGGCAGACCCATCCCATGTCATTGAGATCGAGGTTCAGCTGGACCTGTCACTGAAGGAGAAGCATGTCGAGATCGTGGATCACATGAAACACCATCGTAGGAGGATGACCATTCTGATGGTAAAGGTGCAATGACAACACCATAACATTTGCGAGGTCACCTGGGAGATTGAGACGAAGTTCGAAAAAAGTACCCGAAGCTTTTTGGTAGGTTGCATGTTTCCAATTTCGCAGACGAATTTTTTTAAGGATGGTGGAATGTAAAGTCCTAATCTAAATTAGTGGTTAATCATGATTGGGAGGAAATTAGGGAAGGTGAATTATTGGATTTGATTAGTGTGGCTTAAACAAGTTTAGTGGTTGGGTTTAATGCTAAAGGTTTGCTTTGACTTGAGAATTATTGTGCCTTGACTAGTGTGCCTTTACTTAAGAAAAGCATGGGTTGCTTTGACTTGGAGAGGCATGTAGGAGGTATGGTGTATGTATGGGTTGAAGTAGGGAGGGTATGGGTTGAAGTATGGACAACCAAACTTGGTTGGTTGGTTGTTGGCTTTTTGGCCTTAATCTATGTTTTAATGATTTATTCAATCTAATCTTAATTATAATCATGTAGAGTAACACACATATTGCATTGCATATATATATTGCTTTGTGTTAACCTCTACAGGTGATCAAGACTCAAGGAAGAAAGGAAATCAAGTCAAGACATGTAATCAAGCTCATTTGAAGACATGTATGTTGTATTTCTTTGAGTATTTAGGAACCTTGTGTAATTGAGCATACTTGAGCTAAAAACTACTCAACCACACATTAGGTTCCCTATAGAAGTCACACACAAAATTTCACATAATTTGGACTTCAATAGATCATCCAAACTAGAACCGGAAAACACCTAAACAAAACTTGAACTGCCTGGACCAAAATGGTCGACCGTTGAAAGCTTTCCGTTCGACCGTTTACACATTTTTTCAGACCGTTTGTTTTGTCGTATTATACCCAACGGTCGTATTCGTATTATTCCCAAATACCCCAAATTTCCAAACATCCGGTCGACCGAAACTTTCCTAACGGTCGACCGAACCAACACACTTTGGTCTCCCAGAAGTGCCTGGACTAATTCGGTCGACCGATCTCCTGAGCCCGTTCGACCGTTAACTTAAGTTAACTTAAGTCAAAGCTGAAATTTGACCAAACGGTCGAACGGAATACCAAATTCGGTCGACCGTTTTTAGGCAGAATTGGGTTCTGCAGGTTTCTGTTTTCTGTATCCTACACCAACTCTTACCCAATCAATCCCAACGGCTATAACTCTTTTGGAGCTTATAAATAGAGATGTAAAACACATTTTAACACATCTCTCCAACACCTATTTGTCCCCAACATTAGAGAGAAAGCTAAACACACTCAAAAGCTCAAACCTTCCACACTTAGTGATCAATTCCATATTCTACTCAAGTGTGCTCAAGTTTAGAGAGTGTTGTTTCACTCAACCATTGTGAAAGAAGCAAGTGTCTTGGTGAAAGCCCAAGACACGAGTATAGACTTCGGTGAGAGCCCGAAGTGATCCTCTCGGATTGTGAGAGGAGGAGCCAAGCTCGGCGAGGGTTGTTCGCGAGCTTGAAGACTTGTAAAGGCGTTCTCTCCCGGCCCGGAACGGGGAGTGGTTAGTGAAGTCGTGAGCGGAGCTCGGTGATCCGAGCGGAGCTTACAAGAGAGGACTAGGACCCGGGTGGGGTGCCGAACCTCTATAAAATCCCCCGTGTAATTGTGGTTTGCATTTTCTATTCCCTACTTGCTTGTATTTGTTTTAAATTCCGCTGCATCATCTTTTGACTTGCAAGTAGAGTTTGTTTTGGATTAAATTTATTAATTAGCCTTAATTGTGGACCCATAACCCACACGATCCAACATTTGGTATCAGAGCCTCGTTCGTTAATTTTGTTCTTAACCGATAAATTAACATGGCTCTTAATGCATCCACACCTTTAGAATCTTGTAAACCACCATACTTTGATGGAAATAATTTTGTTTTATGGAAAAGTAAAATGATGTCATTTATTAAATCCATGAACATTAACATGTGGTTCATGATTCAAACTCCATATGAATCACCTAGATATGATTTTAGTAAATGGAGTTTAGAAGATGAGAAAAATGCATCCTTAAATGCTAAGGCTATGAATGTTATATTTTGTGCATTAGGAGATGAACTTTTTAATCTTGTTTGCTCATGTGATAGTGCTCATTCTATATGGCAAACATTAGAAAAGAATTTTGGTGAAGGAGACTCACCAACCGGGAAAAAGGGAGAAGCAAATCCGAAGGATGTAGCTCAAGCAAAGAAAGTGGTGATTAACTCAACATCTTCATCATCATCAAGCTCATCCGATGGAGAAAGTGAAGATGAGGTATCTTCTAGCTCTTCTTCAAGTAGTAGTTCAAAAGATAATGCCCATGATTTTAATGAACTACAAAATGCATTTCAAAGATTATTTGAAAAATATAAAGAACTTCACAAGACTAACAAATTAGCAAATGAGCAAAATTCATGATCTTGAGTGTCAAAATGCATCCATCTTTGATGATAAAAATGATTTGCTTGCTAAAATTGAAGGTCTAACTTTAGAGAATGCATGCTTGAAGGAAGAAAATTTAAATGTTAAAAAAAACCTCATCTCATGCAATTGATAGTCATATGCTAGAAATTGACACTAATGACTTGCTTATTAAACTTGATAAATCTCACTTAGAAAGCAAGGAATTATTACATGACTTGAATTGCATGAATGAAAAGGTTGCAAACTTAGAGATTCACATGCTTAACATGAATGAAAAGCATAACTCTATGATTAAAAATCTAAATTGCTTAAATGAATCTCTAGCAACTAAAAACAGTGAACTTAATGCCTTAAATGAAAATTTGTCAAATAAATTGCATAAGTTCACACATGGCAATAAAAACAATTTTTTTGTTAAAAACTTTCCTATTCAAATTAATGTTAAACATAATTTTGCCATGAAGAGAAAAACTAGTGTAGAGGTACCAAAATCAACTTGGATTTGGGTACCAAAAGCTAAACTTAATGGACCCAAGCAAAAATAGGTACCAAAGTCTACACTTGTAGGAGCTTGAGGAGGAGATTGGTGGTGACCGGGTGAGCTCAAGAGTCAAATTCAAATCCGGTTGCATCACCAAATAAGATTGGAACCAATTCAAGCTTCAAGTTGGTATAATTTCTTATCCTCTATACCTTTTCAATCAAATTGGTTCTAGTCTAGGTTTTATATGCTTAATTGTCATATCCTTAGAGTTTAATTCATTGCAAATCATTCACCCTATTCATTGCAAATCATTTATCACATCCATTGATTATAAATGTCAAATTTTAAATGGATGTTAGAATAAGGCCTAAGTTGAAACTTAAATGAAATTAACTTGAATCATAATTCATAATTTTCATCTAGCCTTATTGATAGGGGGAGCTTAAATGTTATATCTTTTATTAGTGTAATGAAGTGCAAAATTTAGGGGGAGCAACTTCATTACAAGACATCCAAATTCTATGCTTAAAATCATATTATTTTTGTTTTTGATGGATGTCAAAGGAGTAGAGATAATTAAGGGGGTTACTTGGAATTTTGTAATCAAATTGAACAAAAACTATGCACATCCATAGGGGGAGCATTATTATGCATAGTTTACAAATACAAATTCCATGTATTAAGATATAGTTAAGATATAGGTTGTCATCATCAAAAAGGGGGAGATTGTTGGCTTTTTTGCCTTAATCTATGTTTTGATGATTTATTCAATCTAATCTTAATTATAATCATGTAGAGTAGCACACATATTGCATTGCATATATATATTGCTTTGTGCTAACCTCTACAGGTGATCAAGACTCAAGGAAGAAAGGAAATCAAGTCAAGACATGTAATCAAGCTCATTTGAAGACATGTATTTTGTATTTCTTTGAGTATTTAGGAACCTTGTGTAATTGAGCATACTTGAGCTAAAAACTACTCAACCACACACTAGGTTCCCTATAGAAGTCACACACAAAATTTCACATAATTTGGACTTCAATAGATCATCCAAACTAGAACCGGAAAACACCTAAACAAAACTTGAACTGCCTGGACCAAAATGGTCGACCGTTGAAAGCTTTCCGTTCGACCGTTTACACATTTTTTCAGACCGTTTGTTTTGTCGTATTATACCCAACGGTCGTATTCGTATTATTCCCAAATACCCCAAATTTCCAAACATCCGGTCGACCGAAATTTTCCTAACGGTCGACCGAACCAACACAATTTGGTCTCCCAGAAGTGCCTGGACTAATTCGGTCGACCGATCTCCTGAGCCCGTTCGACCGTTAACTTAAGTTAACTTAAGTCAAAGCTGAAATTTGACCAAACGGTCGAACGGAATACCAAATTCGGTCGACCGTTTTTAGGCAGAATTGGGTTCTGCAGGTTTCTGTTTTCTGTATCCTACACCAACTCTTACCCAATCAATCCCAACGACTATAACTCTTTTGGAGCTTATAAATAGAGATGTAAAATACATTTTAACACATCTCTCCAACACCTATTTGTCCCCAACATTAGAGAGAAAGCTAAACACACTCAAAAGCTCAAACCTTCCACACTTAGTGATCAATTCCATATTCTACTCAAGTGTGCTCAAGTTTAGAGAGTGTTGTTTCACTCAACCATTGTGAAAGAAGCAAGGGTCTTGGTGAAAGCCCAAGACACGAGTATAGACTTCGGTGAGAGCCCGAAGTGATCCTCTCGGATTGTGAGAGGAGGAGCCAAGCTCGGCGAGGGTTGTTCGCGAGCTTGAAGACTTGTAAAGGCGTTCTCTCCCAGCCCGGAACGGGGAGTGGTTAGTGAAGTCGTGAGCGGAGCTCGGTGATCCGAGCGGAGCTTACAAGAGAGGACTAGGACCCAGGTGGGGTGCCGAACCTCTATAAAATCCCCCGTGTGATTGTGGTTTGCATTTTCTATTCCCTACTTGCTTGTATTTGTTTTAAATTCCGCTGCATCATCTTTTGACTTGCAAGTAGAGTTTGTTTTGGATTAAATTTGTTAATTAGCCTTAATTGTGGACCCATAACCCACACGATCCAACAGGTTGGTGTGTGTGCTTTTGTTGGAGAAAAACACACACATCTCTCTCTCTCTCTCACACAACTCAACTCCAACTCTCCTCTCACCCATCTCTCCTCCTCTTCTCTACTGACCGGAAGGGCTTGCTAGAGTGTTGTTGCGGTGGCGCAAGGAGGAGGCCCGACAAGGCCTGGCCTGTGGTGGACGTGCTCATGGAGGCGTGACCGGCGTTGAGCTCGGTGCGAGGAGGTGACCGACGACTTGGTGGCTGTTGGAGGTGCACGGTTGTATGTGTGGTGGCTGCCGGCGACAATTGGAGCTCCGACAAACTTGAAAAAGGTATGTCAAGTTCATTTCATTTGACACACACAAGGTGTGTGAGGGGGGACTCGTCGGCGCCCAGCTTGAGGCCTCACCAGCGACGAGCGACGGTCTGAGGACTGTCTGAGAGTCCATTCCTACCAGACGTCGGGCTGGGTCGGCCGTCCGTGCAAGGGTGGTCGAGAGGCAGCGTTGTCGGTCACACGGTGTTGTCGTTTAGGTAGTGGCTTCCAGTGACACTGGGACCACGACGGTGGAGGACGACAGTCTGGACACCGCTGGGCACCGACCCCACCAGCAACCGACACCGGCGAGGACGAGGATGAGGCGCGAGTACGTTGGTGCGGGCAAGAGTCGATCAACGAGCGAGGCATGAGCAAGGCACTGACGGGTGTATAACGAACGTTGCGCGGGCAAGGACGAGGCGCGAGTACGTTGGTGTGGGTAAGGCGCGAGCAACGGGTGAGGCGTGGGCAAGGCAATAGAGGGTGTATGGCGGGCGAGGCAACATTGCTAGCGTGTAAGTCGTGTGTTGATCTGTTTCCTTGGTAACTTGTATCCTCACTTCGTGCATGAACCGAGAGGTGACGGTAGGTGCAATGATTGCGCCTGCCTAGCAATCGTCAAGTAAAAGAGTGTGGACACTTGGCACACATGTCATCTTTGTGTCGTTAAGTTTTTGGTTTGGGATATTGCATTTCATTAAGTCACCCTATTGTAGTAGACCTGAAGGATCATTGTTCCCAATGCAGTTTCAATTACGCAGCTCCACGGAGCGAATTGACCGTTCGGAGTTTGGTTTGGCGGAGATGACCGTCCGGGTTGTGGCATGGCTCGACGGATATGACCGACCAGAGCGACGGTTCTGGTGGATGTTGTGGCCTTATGACCACGATATTAAATTTTTATCTATGACTCGGAAATGCGTGTGACCATTACCAAACTCTTATGTTAGTATACTTGTGTGTGGGGATGTGTTGTGTACTCTCTGTAAGACCGTGTGTGCCTGCCGTAGGTGCCCTCAAGCTGCCCGTTGTTGTTGGAGGGACTGTTATCCATTATGCCCCGGATTAGGGAATGTTTTCCATGATTCTTACCATTGTCATGTGATACCCTAGTATGATAGGAGCATTGCACTGTATTTTTATGTATATACAAGTCAACTTGGTATATAGAGTTTTCGTTATGTAAACTCGGGCTTTTTATCATGTTGCATTTCAGGGTCTCGATAGGTGCCGAGTGGGTTGCGACAGAGGACGAGTATACACGCGGACCGGATTCTTTCAGTCTTATATTTAGGTTTTTGTATTTACTTGTATTATGTCCTTTCCTCGTACTTAATGTAATCAAACTTTGAATCTTCCTTGTAATGGTGCATCTTATTGTGAGTATTTATGAGTAATTTTGCCATTCTTTCTGGTCTTATGTGTCTTGAGACGTCGTTTAATTTTTTTCATTTTTTGGGGACGTTACAACAACAATTTACCATTCGCCAAATTCTTAGATCTTAAAAGGGGTTGGTTTCAACATGTACTGTTTGGGTGACTAGAACAAAATCACGACCTCAGCTTAGTTTAGTTTTCGTAGATTTCAACATCGAGAAAGAAATTGACATTGACAACTTTGTTTCATTGCAAAACCTTAAGATTTTCTTAAGATTATTTGTTTATTTTAAAACCAGTTCAATCGATCGGATTGTCGCTACGAAGTCGGTTCAACCTTTGGTTCACAAATGCTGACGTCATCATCGGTTGTACTAGCTTGAACCGTCGGTTGGACCAAGTTTAACTGTCGCTTGGACCACTTTGAACCAAACCAAGATGTTTATGGTTCTCTCTTCGGTTTGTTTTTTAAAACATTGCTTCCAACATAGACTGAGTTGTGGATGGGCACCCGTGTGACACAGGCATGCATACACCATAGTGCCATAGAGAATTTTTTTACGAACTTGAACCTCAATTGTTTTTTGACAACCCACTACAAAACTTTACTATCCCACTTTGGGTCTTTTATCAATTCTTTTTCTTCCTTTTCTTCACAAATCGCTACCACAATAATTCGTCATTTATAATCTCACATCATCTTCAATAACAATTCTCATCCTATACAAAGAAATGCAATCCAATACCAAAATTTTTAAAAAAACCTATACAAAGAAAAAGAAATAACAAAAAATCTCCGATATTACGGGGGGGGGGGGGGGGGGGGGGGGGAATCCTCTCCACCGTAATGGGAAATGCCACAATTTGAACCCGCTCTATGTCCCAACGACGGAAAATCTCATACACACAAAATCTCAAATCTATAATCTATAACAACCCATAGACATACGGAGACCTGTGCTACATACCCTAGTGCAACCATTAACCCTTATTAGCATACCTTTTCCTAGGCCTATACATGTTAAATAAGACTTTGATTATTCCCAAATACATAATAATCAAATAACTACAAATCAATGTCCAAATTCGTTTTCTTAATATTTCGAAATCAAGAAATTCGCTGCTCGAAAAGTTTCTTCCCCAACGGACCAATTCGATCTTCGGAGGTAATGATGTGAATACATTCGTGTTGTCTATCAAGCTGAAGAAACAATATACGTGATAGATATGCTATGTTTTCCCAACAAATAAAATATGCTCCTTAGACTACTTTTTTGGTTGAAAGTAACAAAAATGTTTTTTTATCAATATGAAAAATATCTATATGAAAGAGTGATTGACATTTTGCAAGTTAAGCACGTCGTGGTTGCGTGTAGGAATCCAACCAGTTCAACTTCAAAATTATAATTGTAATTATCTTGACTTGTTGTCGTATATTTTAGCCAGTCTTTTTTGTAATTTTCTGGGGGTACATTGATGACAACAATAAGTTATCCTTAAAAATGATTTATCTAATATAATTGGGAATATACAAGCTTTCTTAGATGGTATTAATTATAAAATGATGTTTTATAACTTAGCTCCTGGACTGACGTTATTTTAAGTATCTCTTCGCACCATCCTCAATTTCTAAAGTTAACACAAAATTTTATGAACACAAATCCATATAATTCGATATGAACGGTATCCTTAAGGGATGGATTAGTGTATATATTAGCCTCATAGAGTAGTGATTTCTGCTGAGAAAAGCAGCATTTCACGTTGTTGGAAGCTCGTCATAAGCTGATAAACAAGTCCTCCACTAAAGCATCTAACAACTTAATTAGGAATATTCAAGATATGATAAAATATCAAATGTTTTGTTCTTTAACATGATAATATCAATATTACCCTCCAGTTTGACATAAACTTTCACTTGCATTTTCGTGGTACTCAATAAGTTGACATTATAGCAATTTTGTCCTGTAGTTTCATGGTCCTTGTTTTTAGAGTTGGACACTGGCCTTATAAATGGTAAATTGAAGATTTTGGTGTTGATTCCAATATATAAGTTCATCTGTGTTTTATCTAAGATACTTGTGTAGTTGAATCTACTTCATTTATATATATTTAAGGAATTATGGTTAAAATGTCTACAAAGGGAACAATTTAGTGTCACAGTGCAATTTAAAGGATTTTAAATTACTATGAAACATGAAATGGTACTTTTGATATTTCAATTAATTTAGAGGTTGTTTATGAACTTACCAACTTAGTTTAGAAAAGTCACGCATTTCTATAAACAAAGTTGGTCAACACAACATTCCTGTCTTCTTCTCCAAAAAAGAAATAACATCAACCCTTGCTTAAGCATAACATAACTAGCAGCCACGTTTCATCTTATGCTTAACTACTAGTTGCTTGTGTATAATTATATAAACTCAACTCAAAAGGTGTCATCTAATCGGCATGTTCTACTTTTTATACTTAAACAAATGGGCCACAAAGAAAACCTACGTGACGTCGGATCTGTTAATTGAGAATTTTCAGATGTATTGTAGCGACATGAAAAATACTTTATTCTAAGTTGAGTTTGATTGGAATTAAATTCTATAAAACAAGGTAGTAGCGCACAAATATCAAACTTAATACTGTTTAAAAGAAGGTTTAATTTCGGTTCCACACAGACTAATTAAGATAATCGAAATTGAATATAACTCTAGCATTGTTAATTTCCTACTGATGTAAATTTCCTACTTATTAACATTATTAATTAAAAAACACAATACTTACTAATATTGAGTAAATTATAGTTTGAATCCTGAGAGTTCTTATATTACAAAGCAACCCCTTGCATTTTGAAATAGGGTTAATTACAGTTTGACCCCTTGAACTATGTCTTGGTATCACTTTGCCCCCCTGAACTTTCAAAGTTAACAGTTACCTCCCCTGAACTTTAATTTTGTAACACTTTGCCTCCATGAACTTCAAAAACTCATTATTTAACACACATTCGACGTTTGTTTTCCTAATTTTTTTGTTGTATCCCTAATACACTCTTAAACCTATATTTACGTGAAAGTTTGGATCGAAACGGATGTCGGATATGGTTGGAATTTGGGTCGAATTGAGTGTCAAACCGACCCAAATTTCAACCATATCCGACCTCCGTTTCGATCCAAACTTTCACGTAAATATAAGTTTAAGAGTGTATTAGGGATACAACAAAAAATTAGGAAAAAAAACGTTGAATGTGTGTTAAATAATGAGTTTTTGAAATTCATGGGGGCAAAGTGTTACAAAATTAAAGTTCAGGGGAGGTAACTGTTAACTTTGAAAGTTCAGGGGGACAAAGTGATACCAATGTATAGTTCAGAGGGTCAAACTGTAATTAACCCTTATGTCACACAACCCGTACAAATTTTAATATAGTTAGTATTATTTTGTATGTGAATGTTTCTTTTCCAAACATACTCGTAGCTTTAATCTTATAATACTGTAATATTTAAAATTACATAAGTTTAAAAAAAAATATTGCCATCGTATTGGTATCAAATTTGGTACCAAATATGGATCAAATCTAACACAAATCGAATATAATTAATTTTGATAAAGTTACGGTTAGAGTATTTCTGAAAAGCAACAGAAAGAAAATAAATAAAAATTGTGTACATGTTTAACAATAACATATTAATGTTAAAAATTAGTGGTTTAAAGTATAAGTTTAAATTAGTTTATCACGATTGAAAGTAGAGAGATAGATGAGATGATTCACACGTTTTAAAGTTCAGATGATCAAATTGTAGTTTACCCTTGATTCTTTAAAATAAAGACTTCATAAATTAGTACATATCTCAAACTTTGTGGAAAAATGCGTGCACGTAACAGATGCCCTCTAATGATATTATTGCATTAACATGCTATATATATTTTGAAGAGACAACCTAAATCCTCCAGCAGTTGATCAAAAAGGATATTACTAAAACTACAAGCAAACCTATTAAAGAAAAATTTGGTCGCCATACCAATATCACACTTCAATTACTTTCTTTGGAAATCTTATGTTTTAGTTATCTTCTTCGTGTCTCTTAGCTTCAGTCTGGAAAAGCTTCATGACCTTATTTTAACAAATCTAAAAAAAATACACAGCAACTAATTCAATGAAACTTTCATCGTAAAAGCTAATATATAAGCTCTTCTATAGACGATATATAGTTATTTTCACAAAAATCAAAACTCTTTGCAAGTTGAGGAAAACAAGCTTGACCCAATAGCATATTTGTAAGTGTCGCCTGTTTAATTAGTTTTACTCATGCTTTTATCAATTGATGATGAGTTTCCCTCGCCGTCCATGTATTGTGTATTTGTAACACTTAACACCTAATGGAATACATAATTTAGTGTATATTTAGGGTGGGAAACTAGAACGTCAACATGTGAGACACCTAAACCAAGATGGACGACCGAAATATTTCCTTAATATGCCAAACCAATCTCCAACTTACTTACACAAGATGATGGAGTCGAGCCTTGGTTGGTGATAGTAGCCAGAAGATGAGAGTGATATGATATACGTCGTAATTATATGAAAATGATTATTTCTATATTAGTACATAACATAATTGTTGAGTATATTGGAGTCATCTGATGTTGGTGTTGGAGAAAAGTATCCTGCACCTAACCCAGTATCTTAGTCATTGTAAATTCGAAGACACTAAAGTACAAACACACGCTCTTGTCTAATGGTCTTTTAATTATAGTTAATTAGTTATAATGATAGTCATGATGGAAGAAGTTGGTGGTTATGGTTTGGAATGAACAACCAACCATGTATTCCACCAAATTAGAGCACTTATTAGGTCGTCGGGTCGACTTGTTTTAAATTTTCGATATATGACGGGACAACAACTTGTCTAGGCTTTTGTTTTTATGATTTTATATGTTTATCCTATAACTTTCCAACGAAAAATATAACCTTTAGTTTGGCCATATGCATCACGTGGAAACAAATTTTCCAATTTCTAACTCATATTAGGTACGTAATGCATGTGTTCGTTAATACCTACCAGTTTTGATATTTTCAAGTATGCGAATGTCCCTTTTGCAATTGTCTCATTTTAGATTTGCATTAGAACTCACGTGCAAATAACTTTTGTAATACATGTCCTTCAATCCCTCTAGTAGTGCGTGATGTGGTTAGAGGACATTTGTAGGTATATTTTTGCAATGACACTCTTAAATTAGTTACTAGAAAATATTAGAAAGAGGATAATAGTTTATTATGATTTTCAATTTTTATGATTGAAAATTTTCTTAGAGTTACTAGAAAATGTTAAAAACTAGGAGAGGATTCATGACGAGTTTTAGTTTTGAGTAGTGTTATAATTTGAAATGCATTTGTTCTATAACACCTTGAAATCACATTTATCATCAACAGTAATTTAGTACAGAAATAATGGACCTATATATATAAGACAAAAATGAACCGAAACTTTCCAAAGTTTTTTGTTTCTTTCGTTTGGTAGAAAACACGACCACAACGTATAATTACACAAAAAGCAAACCTAAATTGCATGCCGACGTGCAATCCTAATGGCTGTAATAAGCGAATCCAAAGGGGATCCTATTTTGTCGGCAGAAAAGTTGGATATAACTTAGGGAAGTCTAGTTGGAGCAGACAAATAATTATTTGAATAATAAACCTACATTTTAGTTACGGTTTAGTTGAAGCCATATATCTATAGGTACGGTTGTAAATGAACGGTTCGTGGGCGGTTATAGGGCTTACCCATGACCCTACCCACCTAATTAAACGGTTCGCGGTTCGGTTTGAAACCTGTTTATTTTTACCTCTACCCATGAACCTACCTGTTTAATTTAATTAAACAATTTTGGGCGGTTAAATGATTATACGGTTAAAACTTAATAGATACTAAAATTGATATAAGAATTGGGTAAATAGTTAAATGGATAAAAACTTGTCAAACTTATTAAAAATATCATGACATCCATAATTTTATAATCAAAACTTCCAAAAATTCATAATCTAAACATCAACAAATTCATATAAAACAATATCAAACATCCACACAATACAAACAATTATATGTATATCGTATATATAACAAAATATTATATATATTCATTATGTTTCGCGGTTAAACGGTTAAATGGACGGGTTAAATCATGTAACTTTATCCGTCTATTTATTAAACGGTTATGATTTTCACAACCTTTATCCGCCTATTTATTAAACGGTTTGATTTTTAGAACCCGTGATCCTATCCGTTGGTTCGGTTAGGACGGTTAAACGATTTTTACTTAACCCATTTACAACCCTATCTATAGTAGATTTTTGGATCCGCTTGTCTTAATATTTTACAGATTGTGCATTTAGACACTTAATGTCCCAATAAATACATAATTAATTTTCGTAGTATAGATTCTTTTACTAAATTATGATTATACTTCTGAAGGCATTTCTTTGGTTACATCGTATGTTCCTTTTGGATATTGGATATAGAAACTCAAAATAAACACAACGTAACACGTTGACGTGCCTTGCTTTGTAAATTAAAGAATTATATGGTATTGAAGTATTCATAAATTGGTTCACACGACACGACTACACTTCAAAAATAACGGCAATATTGAGGAAATGGACTATTCTGCAGGTGTAAATAGGACCTGTCTGGTCCACTATAATTGTCAATATATAATATAGGCTCACTGACTGGTGGTTGTTGTTCTACTTAAATGTAAATATAAAAGAACCAGACTTTTCACCATAAAAAATTGGATTACTATCACTTACCAAAAACAAAATGTGCCAAGATAAAGCTTGGGATTAAAATAATTTGGGTATTATGTTCGGTATTTGCAAGTTTCGTAGAATTCACAGTTAAGGGGATTTATAAATGTATTGGTATGTTTAAACGAGCATGTTACTTTAAACGACAACAAAAAAATAATGATAATTATTAGTTTCTCAATTCGAAATTGTATCCAAATCATAAAAATCACATGCTACAGTGCATAAATTTATATTTAGAACATAACATTAATATTTTCTGTGCATTTGAATGACTTAAGTTAAAAAGTTGCTTGAATCTTAAAATTCATCCTCTCGTCGTGGAATTTGGTTTTAACAAATTTTGTATAGAAGTGAAATTTCAAAATCCCGGAAAGAATTTGCAAATTCTAGCACGATATCGATCAAACTTGGTAGTGGCAAATGTGGGGTTTTATAATTCATTGTTCAAGTGAAATTCTACATTGAAGAGACGCAGCCAAACCCAACCAAAGCTACTGTAGATACCGCTTGGGCTGTCAAATCGGGTCATGACACGAAATTCGAACCCGAACACAACCCGAAATTTTCGTGTTCGGGTTGATCTATTTTGGATTTCGTGTAATTCGTGTCGACACGAACGACCCAAATTGTATTTCGGGTCGTGTTCGAGTTTACCTTATTCGGGTTTCGTGTAATTCGGGTCGACACGAAATACCCACCCATATATATATGTTTTAAAAAAACCCTAACCCTATCAAACTCCATCTCATCTTCTCGCAACCGACACCAACCTCTCCCCTTCCAACACCAACATCTCCTCCTCCAACGCCACCATCTCCTCCCAGCCGCTGCACCATCCCTCCTTCTCCTCAACACCCAGTCCAACACCCATCTCCTCCTCCTAGCCATTGCGCCAGTGTTGCGATGAAGCCAGAGCAGCTTGCTGGAGCAAATGGGAGCCACCTTGTAGCTTGAAGCTTGAGTGTCATCCGAGGAGATAGATCTCTTAAATTTGCTGGTCATAAAAGAATTCACCGGATGAGTCTACTTCATTTTATCATTTTACTTATGTTTGAACATTGGGAGCAGAAATAATAGTTTGATGAGTTAAGGGTATTGTACTAAATCAATGGTGTGCATTACTTGGAAGTATTTATTAGACAGAAAAGTTAATCATGAAAATTATAAAGTCTGTAATCACGAAAAATAAAAGAAGAATATAGAGACGGTAATTGATAATGAAAAAGTGATGCTTCGCTTTGTTGTAGACTGTAGTAGATCACATCTTCTGTCTTTGCATGTACTGTCTTTTGGATGTCAATTTTTATTGTTGTTGAATGTTTATGAATGTTGGGATGTATCATTGTATAATTTTATCTTTTAAAAGAGTTTGTGATGATGAAATATGAATCATGAATTTCTATTTTATTGTCAGGTTGCCACTTGCCAGTTGGCACAAACAAAGAATTCGTGTCAATTCGTGTCGACACGAACACGACCCGAAACACGGATTGGACAAACACAAAAAGAAATTCGTGTCAACTCGGGTCGTGTTCGGGTTACTAATTTCGTGTTTAGGTGTACAATTTCGTGTTCGTGTTCGTGTTCGGGTCGATATTTTTTTTAATTTCGGGTTCGTGTTCGGGTTCGGGTTGACCAAAAATGAATTCGTGTCAATTCGTGTTGACACGAACATGACCCGAAATACGAATTTGACAGCCCTAGATACCGCCGTCTCCGGTGGTTTAAAATTCCTATGAATTTGTACGATTTCGTTACACTTTTCCAAAAACTCAAGCATAGAAACTCTAGTTCACAAATCATATGTCAATCCATCATCAAGGCCCCCAGGCCTTTATCTTAATTTATTGCAAATCCGAAAAATCAAACTCATTAACTATCTTCTATTTAACTAAAGCCCACTTTTAGCCCACCACGGAACTTTATGACCAAACCACAGTCCAACCCAAGTCCAGCACACTACCAGGGACAAACCGTTTACACCTCACACCTTGTTCTATGCGTAGACCACACAACATATATATTTCCAACCATATCTAAGTACACACTTTCAAATTTCAATCCCGACTCTATACCTCCATACTCCCATCCCAACCCTAATAAACTATCCGTAAAGTGCCTTGCTTTTTTGGATTAAGGATAGTGATGTTGGAAAATGTGTGGACAGTTTTGGTAAAAAATTCAAGTAGTCGGGAATAGAACGAGGGAGGTAACGACAGAGATACAATTCTAGTCTACCATTCTTCGGTAAACTTCGGTACAATCTTAAATCCACTCAACCACCTGTAACCAAGTGAGTGGAACAAATATGTTTTTTTTGAAAATATTTTGCTTGCATTAATAAATAAAAGTTTGACCCATGAAAACACAGACCTTCCTCTAGATCGTACATAGGCTCCGTGTTTTCGTCTTTATTGTTGATTTTTTGACTTTAATCCGTATTTTGATGATTTAACTAACATAATCTTAATCACAATCAAATGTAGTGTAACACACATTATACATGAAATATATATTGCATTGCGCTATCGATCCAAGATTATTAAACTTTACGTGAAAGTTGATGTCTACCTAAATAACCGGTTCCTCTACTTGACTTAGCCGAATATACATGACCACACCATTTACAATTAGCAGTTGTATTACAATTCTCATCCCATCCTTAATCAAAATCAACCCATACTGGACTAGTGTTTTTCTACCACCTGTATTACCTTTTTGTCTTAGGTGGATTAACAGGAGGGGGAGGTGGCGAGTTATCATTAACTTCAGAATCAGATGATAAAATCATGAAAATTACTAAATATGCAATTAATTAGTGATTTTTCCCCATACATGAGTAAAACATGATTATGGTTGATTAACTAAAATTAATTACTAAAAAAATTTAGAAAAACATGGGAAATGAAAAACAGAGAAGTCGCAAAATCGACGGTCATCAGTCTGTTTGTAGCTTTAGGATTCACGTTTTAGCTCAAACTCGACTCGTTTCCACCAAAATCAAAGCAATTAGAGATACTGAGAAAAATTAGGGAAGATTTGGAGAGATTTGTGTGAAGAGAATGAGAGATGTTGAGTTTTGTGTGAAGAGAATGAGAAGGGTTGAAGGGTTTATATAGGATAGAAAGATGGTGGTTTAGGTATTTAAAAAAAATCTTCAACGACTCTCAAGGAGCATGGTGCCATGCCAGCATGGTTCCCAGGTCTATGTTCACGAGTGATGACGCAACACAATTTGTTTGCATTTTTGCTTTGCTACAATACATTTATTTCAATTAACTTATACATTAGGTCTATTAGATAATTACCTGGGCTTGGTATGACAAAAGAATATGGGAATTACTATTCGTCGTATGATTTTTACTTAAATTGACCATCTAATTACCATTTTGCCCTTCATGATCCATTTAATACACATTTCATCTTGTCTCTTAAACTAAGACTTATGTCTAAGTTTTCCTCAATCTATCAGTATCAATACCACGAAAATGTCTGGCAAATCGTCTGGATCCGGTGAAGTAAGCCTAACAAAAAAATTGTCCCGGACGTCTAAGCCCCCCCCAGGGGGGGGGGGGGGGGGGGTGAAGGGAATGTGTTCTAAAAGTTTTCCTTTTAAATGTCAATTATTATGAATTGAATGAGAAATCATTTTGTTCATTGTTTATGTTATTCGTCTTTTAAAAGTGTTAAGGAAGAGACTCTTGGTCCTTAACCGTAGAGCTCTAAAAGATATTGGTTTACATAAAACGAAAGATATTCGCAATCATGGTAATTAGCATGGGACATTAATTACCGAGTTAAGATTGTCGTGTTGGTCATAGATCATTGTAGCTCTACAAGTGAGTGACAACATGGGTACACAAAAGAGGAAAATACTACTTTTGTATACTGAATAGACCTAATAAGTAAGACATTATAGAATTGTGTTTTCTGTGTCATTAATGTTTTACTGTGTCTTTGGTCCTTTGATATGATACTTATATCCGATCACTTAAGAATTGCTTAATTAGACTAGTGTCTTGAGTTATCGATGAGTGTAGTGTAAAGGCATTAGTTGGTTAAGTAGGACTTTTGTTGGAGAAGATAGTTAGTCAAAAGATTATCATTGCCCCTCTTAATTGAGTGATGATATTAGTGGGCCCCTTGATAAAGCAAAGTTATAATGTGCACAATGTGATTTGAGTTAAGTCACATATTTGTAACTAGCTTAAAGAGATCAAGAAATGAATACTAATACAAAGATGACACAATACTACTATGTGTGTATTCTTAATATCATGCGGCAAGGGACGGACACAAGTGGTGCACTCCATCACTAAATGGATCGGGTTTTGGTTCGAGTGGAATTAAGACATCTAACTAATTGGGAGCTATAATGTGTAGCCAGATACCGCTTATAGCTTGTGATATTAAACCCTTAATATCATTGCCAACTTAGTTTAGATACTCCCATAGGTCACACCCCAAAACTGGGAAACAAGAAATAAGGATTTTGAGTTCATAAGATGTGTCAGGTTTCATGTAGAAAATATAACACATGGGGTGAACAAGCAAAATCAAAATTATGTTATGATTAATAACATAATTAGAATCTAATTTAAATTCGTATGTGATGTAAATATTATGGACAGGATAATATGTTACATAAGTTGTGAACTTACTACTAATCCCGAAATGTCAAATTTTGTAGGGGTTAAACCGAAATTTGACAAGTCTGCAAGTACTGTGCAAAAACGGTCGACCGCTAAACGCTAAACGGTCGACCGAATGTTGCACCGATAACAGGAATTTCGTTTGTTCGTTTTCAGTCGACCGAGTATAATCGGTCGGTCAACCGAACATTGCGATGAAATATTTTTGTTACGAATGGTCGACCGAGTTATTAACGGTCGACCGGTCCAGACGGTTTTATGCAGAATTAATTTAAGAATTAATTAGATCATGCATGGAATTGGTCCATAACTGATTTAATTCGTGGCTAAGATTATTTGTTAGCAAATAATGGATGGTTAGATGGAAGTTTGCATGAAATCATGGGCAAGAGGTTGCACATGAATAGGTAATTTGGAGAGAACTTATAAATACAAGTTTATCTCATTACCTTATTAATTAATTCATTATCTTCTTATGCAAACATCTCTCTCCATAATTCTCCACGAATTTTCATTAATTCTTGAGTTTAGTTTTAGTTTTCAGAGATCTTCTTCTCAAGGGAACTAAAGAGGGGTTAGTAGTTAGATTCTAAACCCTATTGGAGATTGAGAGGTTAGCTCTTCTCTCTCCGATCTTGTTTAGAGTTTGGTGAATACTCGGAGGCATCCGGCGCAGCAACAAGCATCCTCAACGTCTCCAGATCATCAAGAAATTTTAGAGAACTTCTAGGTATGAAATTCAGGGCCCATGTTTGTTTTAATAAAGTTTTGAAACTAGTTATTGAAACAAACCGATGCATGCATGAAACAAATCATAGAAAATTGTAATTGATCCTTATTGTGCATAAAAAATTTCGAAAATATATATGTGCAATTAAACTAGAAATCCTACAGGGGGGTCGTCCTAGCCAGACGCCCAATTTGTATTTTTTTAATTCTTTATGTTGTGTTATTTTAAATTATTTTAGGTTCCGTTGCAAGATTTTTGTGTTGATAAAGTCGATTACAGTGAGCTTTTTGTAAGTCCACAAGTATTTCCAACAATCGATGACGCAAATAAATAGGCGAAACAAGTTGCCATCAGAGTCGGGTGTTTTTTGGTAATGTCATCTTATAAATCACAAGCAGATAATCAGATGGATTGTTATCTAAGATGTGATCGCAGAAATGAAATGAGTTCTCGGGATATAGATATTCCTGTATGGAAGAACACGAAAAGAAAGTGTTGCGGTTGTCGTTTTTTGATAAAAGTCGTCGAGCGACAGGAGCGTGACGAATGACTTGTAGTTTCTAATAGTACTCATGGGTAGCACAACCACAAACTTGTAATTTATCCACAGAGTCACCGACAGATCAACAGTCTTAGTCTTGGGGCCAAGAAAATTGTTCGTGATCTGACTGAGGCACAAGAGAAACCACATAACATCTTGTTGGCGGTAAATGAGAAATTTCTGGAGCATAATCTCAATCAGATACACATTTATAACTTCAGAGAGTACATGAGGATGATGAAATCTGAAGACAGGAATCTCGCTCTTCAGTTTCTGCATCAGGAAGTGTAGTGTCAGTACTTGCATTGGATTATGACGGATGAAGAAAATAATATCGTCACTTTTGGCACATCCGACGTCAGTTCAGTTGTTGCGCACATACCTTTTCGTAATCTGCATGGATTCGACGTACAAAACGAACAAGTACAAGATGCATTTGTTCGAGATGGTTGAGGTGACACCAAGAAACATGAACTTCCTTGTCGGCTATGCGATTTTGAATGATGAGACCGAGTCTAGTTACCAATGGGTGTTGGAGAAGTTGTGAGATCTGTTATTGCGTATTGTAAGCCCGACTTCAATTATAACCGACAGGGAGCTAGGACTTATGCGACCAATGAGAGAGATTTTTCTAAAGGATTTTTTCAAAATAGTAAATAAAAAAATAAAAAAATTGGAAATTATGCACCCCAGAAATGTAATTGTCAAAATTTGCACATTAAAAATGGCACCTCAAGTACCATTTTCATTAAGTGAAAACGGCACCTGAGGTGCCATTTTTACCTCAATTGAAAATGGCACCACTGGTGTCGTTTTCAACTAAGGTAAAAACAACATCCGATATGCCATTTTTTCCTTAGGGTTTAAATGAGTTTGGCCAGCTACCATCTTCATTCTCCCACTCCCAAATTTGTCTTCACTGTCCATTACTCCCTCTCTCCGGCGACCAACACCGTTGAGGTTTGGTTTTTATTTTGTTTTTGATTTCTTTGATTTTGACATGAAATATAATGCATGTATAGTTAATGTATTGTTGTTATGTTCATATATGAAATGTATATTTTCTACACTCGAAGTAATGAGCTTCGGTACCATATTGATTATGGGTTTTTTCAAAGGAATTGTTACATTCGTAGATGGGGGTGCCAAAATATGAAGGTGGTTATAGACGAATGTTTAATGTTAATACTGAAATGTGATATGATGATATCTGTGAAACAGTTTGTTGAGTTTGTGGTTTCCGAGAAGGAGAGTTTGATCTAAAGTAAACCTGCAAATGACCACCGTATGAAAAGTATACATTTGTTGAAGTTTTTGATAATCAGAGCACGGCTACAATGCTATCTTTATTTAACTTCATGAATATGGTTGTATTGTTTGTTCAGAAAGAACCCAAGCACTATACTACTGTCCAACAAATGACACAAACATATAGCCAACATGAAGCAGGTCCGTCGTCGACAGTTCCTCAGTCGTATTTTGAACCGTATGAGCACACACCAATGAATATAAGTAATTATGAAGCAGACGTAGTTCAATAACATTCTAAAGGAAGACAGGTTGAAGATGCAGAGAGTGATAAGACAGATGATGGTGAGGCAGATGGTCAGATGGATGGTGATGAGATAGACATTGTTGATGTAGATTCAACCACACTTCCGGAACTGCAGAACATGTTTTATTATATGGAAGACGCAATGAATCGAGAATCTGATAACAACGTACATAAAGCCATCATTAGTAATGAATTGCCATTATTGTCAGTACTACCAGATTTGAGGCACTTGCCAGACATAGAGCCTGACGAGAACTGGATTGAAGATTCAGTCATTGGAAATGTCGATGAGTGTATTGCTGCGTATACTGAATACGATAACTTAGAAGATGGACAAAGTTATTGGTTGCATATAACTTTCTCAACAAAAAAAGATTTGTTGCATGAGTCGAAGGAATGACATTTGCGAAAAAGTGTCCAATTCAAACTGTTAACATCTGGGCCAAAAAGATTTACAGCTGGTTGTTTAAAAATGGAGTGTGAATGGAGGATACATGCCTCTTACAATCACAACAAAGAATGTTTTCAAGTTAAGAAGTACAAGTCTGAACACACTTGTAGTAACGAGGGACTTTTGCATGACCACGTCCAATGTGATGTCGGTTTAATTTCTAACATGATTCTTGCCACCATTCGAACAAACATAACCATTACTCCTGCAGAAATTCAAGCTTTAGTGAAGACTCATTACTTTATAGATATCAAGTATGACAAAGCTTGATACGCTAGCAAGAAAGCATTGGAACAAGTATACGAAGTTGATGATGCATCTTATCGTAACATAAGACGCTTTATGTCTAATATTTTCACCACCAATCTTGGCACCGTGGTCGAGATTCAGACACAGAGGATAAGTCACAACGTTGAGCAGTTTCAAAGAATTTTCTGGTCATTCGCGACCTCAATTGAAGGTTTTCAGTATTGTAGACCTGTGTTGAGCATTGATGAGACTCATTTGTTTGGCAAGTTTGAGGGGTCTCTTTTGATTGCTATGGGTACGGACGTGAACTCCGGTTTGTTTCCTTTGGCGTTTGCTGTTGTTGAAAAAGAATCGGGCAAATATTGTTTCCTATGACCGGTTTTCAGGTCTTACAAATATTGTGAAGACTCCCCCCAGAGCGAGCTCATGTTCACAGGTTCTGTCTGAGACATATGAGTGCAAATATATCAAGAAATGTTTGGTGTAGGAATGTCGAATCGCTAAATAAATTTTGGCATGCCGGTGTCGCTCCTGATAAAAAAAACATTTGAAGAGCATCTGAAGGATATCGAGATTAATTACTCTCATGACTTCAAGTGGATTAAAGAACAAGAAGACGTTTCGTATTGGGCATTAAGTTATGATTTTGGCCTCCGTTTCGGTATAATGACCACAAACTTGTCAGAAAGCTTCAACAATGTGTTAAAGCATGTACGTGACTTACCACTTTGTCCTCTCATCATGATAACTTATCTGCGGATGAATAAATATTTTTTCAGTAGAAGAGATGAATGGGAGAATATGATATTGGTCTATCCTAAAAAGATCAACGATAAAATCACAAACCAACGGCAGTTGCAGGTTACACAGCTTTGTGTCACTAAACATAGTCATAACCTCTTCAGTGTCGAAAGCAACCAATCTTGTAGCTATCAAGTTACTTTGACGGAGTCAGGTCAAACATGCTCCTGCTGGTTCATAAATGCACACCACATTCCATGCTCACACAACAAAATATCAATCAATCCAATCCAAATCAAGCAAATTCAAACCAAACAAATCCACACAAATCCTAACCAAACCAAACCAATCAAATGCACATAAATACAAACTAATAAAGCAAAACGTTAACAAAAAATGGTCTAAAAATACCTGAAATCGCCGGAGAGATGGGGAGGAAAACTGAAAAAACAGATTGGGAAGAATATGAGAAATGAGAACCTTAAGTGTCGTTTTTAACCCTAGGTTAAAAACGACATCTCAGATGTCATTTTTACCTTAGTTAAAAACGACACCAGTGGTGCCGTTTTCACTTAATGAAAATGGTACTGGAGGTGCAATTTTTAATGTGCATATTTTGTCAATTAAGTTTCTAAGGTGCATATTTTTCCAATTTTTTATATTTTTGATTATTTTGAATTTTTTTCCTTTTCTAAACTCTGCTCATTTACTTTGCACATTCCATATTAACAAAGACGTATACAACTACGCATACCACGCATTCGGCAAGAACAAGTAATTGGCAGAGACTTTGAAGAGTGGAATGTGGTGGAAAATCATGTTTTCTACATCAGAACCCGATTATAACAGAGTTGTGCGGGCTCTGAAAGATTCCTATATGTCTTGACCGGCTATCACGGAGTATCTGGACGACACGTGGTTAGTGCATAAAGAAAAAATTGTGTTGAATTGGACGAACAAAGTCCTTCATTTCGGCAACACTACGAACTGTAGGGTCGAAAGTGGTCATTAAAGAGTGGATTACTTCATCGACTGCAGCTTTGGACACTCTTTTTGACCGCGTGAACGCGGCTATTAAAATGTAGCTGACGAATATTCGAAACTTTCTTGAAAAGTCGAGACGTCAAAATTTGACTAACTTCAGAAATGCCTCATATCAACATATAAATAGTCAAATTTTGCATCACTACTTGTCGTTATTGAGTGAGGAGGTGAAGAGAATGCATGTCTTAAGCAATCAAGTTGAATATCGATGTGGGTGTGCTTTTCTGACATCACATGAGATTCCTTATGCATGTACCATCTGCGGTTGTATTGAGTCGGGCGAAAAAATTTATTTAGAGCAAATTCATCCATTCTGGAAAACACTTGTCATTGTAGAAGGAGTCGACATTCCAGAGTTTGTGGATCAGTCATCACAAGACGTCGAGCATTTTTGGAACATCATTGATGAGATTTTGGGGAGCGACCATCCAGTAATTCGTAGTGTCTCTCGTATATTACACGCGCAGTTACACCCCGATCAGTCGAACTATTTAGAGCCCACATAAAATACTAAGGTACGAGGTCGACCAAAGGGAAAATCGACCCGTCAGGACCCGGGTACCTTTGAGTATGCTGAGCGAAGTCGTGGTCGATCTTCTAGTAGTCAGAGAAAGGGTCGTGGTCGATCTTCTAGTTCGTCTCGATCGTCCGTAAATATGAATACATGATCTGGTATGACGACATGTTTTCTGTTATTATTATTACTTCGTTGTTTGTTTTTCCAGTAAACATGTTCTTCCAGTTATTATATATAAATTTACTATTTTTTCATCTTGTAATGTCCAGACGGATTGACATCGATAACTTCCCATATGTTGATGGACTTCCAGGAATCATCTTACCATTTCTGGAGAGGTGGAATGATGTACGTGCTGATGACAACTGTGGATTTCGATGTGTTGTCGATATTTTCGTTGGTGGTCACGACAATTTATTTTATGGCCGTCGTGCGATTTCTAATGAGATAGAGGCGCATCCCATTTATGAGCACGTCTATTACGACGGTGTGTTACAGGCTCGTTAGTGAATTGATTTGGGCGGAGGACCTTGTGGCGAGGATCACTATATGGAGATTTGGTGTGACTTGTTCCCGATTGCCAATTTTTACAAGTGTGTAGATATGTGTTTTTCACTTCGAACGGATGGTTCATTGTACCCGTGTATTACAGTGCTACATTGGCAGAGTATGTCTACCGTGACGAAGTCATGCAGAGTGTTGATCATTGCTCTACAGACATTACATTCGCTTAGAATTAGCTGAGGGATTCTCAATACCTCCTATACGACCCTGTGGTTTGAAATGCGAGATGAGAGTGTTCTTAGATGAGAGGTGGGGAATGAAAGTAGGAGTGCATATTGGGACGAGTTACGTAGTAGATTTTGATCGTAATTTGTAATGTATTGGTTAAATTACTGTGCTTTTAATGTGTAATTTGCTCGTATTGCTTTTTTATCATATTTCAAATTTAAAATGCATCACATATAGCAAATATGGAGAAGATATGTTCGTCCGAAATAAATAATAAGAGTACAACAAATAAACAAATACAAATACAAGCGATAAGAGTTCAACAAACAATGTACAAGCCGACTACAACTCATCCTCTGAATCGTGATCGGAAATGCCCAACTGACTGTTCCACGCCTGTATGAAGTCATCCCAATCTACACATGCAGATCTCGTCTCCTTGTTCGGCATCTGCTCTCTATAATTCAAGAACGGTTGCGCAAGCCTTATCGCCCTACTCATCCACAAACGCAGATATCAACGGCATGTCAAGGCAGGGGAACATGTTGTAAGGCAAGTGATCCAATCCGCTATCAATAATGGCCCCCATGATATCATCACTCAAAACTGAATGCCAACCCTGCAATGTAGTACAAGCTCTGTGCCGATTATGGCACTTCAGAACCTTCCGATCCTCGTCCTCTCAAATGCTTCGGGCGATGTGGCCCCCGAAACTAAGAATGATGTTGTCATCTAAAGGACCACCGCGCATCACAACAGTCACAATCCAAGAATCATCCTCACCCCTCCTCTTTTTCTGAGCTCGGGCATTTGCAGTGCACGAACTCGAATCACCGGTCACAAACCTACCACCTATACCCTTCTGAATTACCCACTTAGCAGAAGAACTACCATGTTGCCCCCGTCCTCTACCGTATTGCTCCTCTAGCCCACATCCTCTAGCATACTTCCCATGCCTCTCCTCCTCCTGCCGCTCCAACTCCAACTCATACTGACCCCTATCGTCACTCTCGCCGTCCCTCTCAACACCATCATCGTCGAATGAATCATCACGTGTCTGACGATGACATAAACTATCTCTCTCCCTCCTAACTGAAGCAAATATACCCCGTCTACGTGGATGACGAGGTGTTGAATCCTCTTTGTAAGCATGTACAACGCGTAAGAGTATGAATTTTCCTCTTCCTCCACGGTAACCCGATGACTATTAATTAAATTTTTGAAATAAAATTTTGTTAGATGGATTTAAGTATCTAAATTAACAAAATTATTAATTATTTTGAAATAATTACCAATTAATACTAATTATTACTTTTAAATAATAATAAAAATTGGGGCGGCGATCGCCGGAGCCGCCCCCATGGGGTGGCGTCTCCGGCAGACGCCTCCCATTTTTTTATTAGTTAAAAGTAATAATTAGTATTAATTGATAATTAGTTAAAAATAATTATAACAATGTCCTGCTGTTTAGGGGGTGGCTCCCACAGACGCCCCCAAAAAAAATATTTTTTTAAACTTGAAATAAATTGGATTTTACGAGATTCGAGTGCATCGAGGCTTCTGCTAGCTCATTTACTGGCCTCCGAGACATTATTTTTGATGATTATGAGAGGAAGATGAAGAGAGAGAGTGGTGGTAGGAAAGTGAAATGAAGAGATATATATGTAGAAATGAGAGAAAAGACAAAACGGTAATTCGCACGGGCGATTTAATTAGTTTTCGGACGATGTTTAGCAATTCATAAGAATATTCCATACAATTTTTTTTTGAAACAGTATAAAAACTGGGAATGTATCTGATGTTGAAAAATATTTAAAGATCTATATGAATCTTTTCGTTCAACAATATACGTCGACAGGGTACCGTTAGAAAATAGTAGCTCGCCTATCTTTTTTTCCTGCAACAAAGGACTCAGATTAAGCTAAGCCTCAAGATTTCTTTACTAAAATAGGTATTACATATTTACAACATACAAGTGAACATTGTCCATGCACCTTTTTTCTAAAAAAACAAACACAAAAGCGAACAAGTAGCAATACGAAAATAGCTAACAGCACAAAAGAGTGAAGCAAGACTTAAAACGCAAAAGGGTGTAGTGGGCCTTATCAATTGGTGATGTTATATGTTGTTCACGGCTAATTAACATTATTTGTATGATTGCTGTTTATTTATGGGTAAATTTTGTGATAAGTATTTTGTTCTATTGTATGATAGGCTTGGCCATTATGTATCAAGATTCAATTCCAAGAAAGAACTGGGTTGAAGCATTTTCTTCTACTGTATATGTCATTATAATTAAGCCGCCCACTAAAGTTGTAAATAGGAAATCTCCAACTAAGCTCCTGACAAGAAGCTACGTGACAATGAATCTGTAATATCCTAACCTTGCTTATGGTGCTAATGGTGTTTAGGAGAGGATTAAGGGTGGATCGAGATCGACGGCCGAGATCGAGTGGGAGGAGGTATATAAGGTTTGGATATAGTTAACTCTCTCTCTCTCTCTCTCACGATCGCATCTCTCTCTCTCTAAAACTCGTCTCTCTCGGCAGCAAAGGAAGGATCGACATGGTGTGGTGATTGGGGAGCACGGGAGTTGTCGATGGAGTCGCCGGAGGAGTGAAGATCGTCGATTGCGGGAGGTTTCGGGAGGGAGCGCTCGCCGTGGTTTCTTCCGAGGCTTCTTCAAGCCTTAAGGTATGTCAAACTTGCTTTCAAGCTCACCTATTGTTAGTGTGGGAGTGGGAGCGGTCGACGGTAGGCCGTGTCGGCTCGTCGGACCTGCACAGCAGCATCTGAACTATAAACGGTCGACCGGTGTTTTGGTTCTGTCGGCCGGTTATAGTGTATTTGGGGCAGAATTCCTCGCACCGGTCGAACGATGCCCTTTTGGGCGGTCGACCGGTTGTGCAATTTTAGAGAGAGAAGACGTCCTGGGTATTTTCGGTCGAACGGGACCCCTTTGCCGGTCGACCGAAAGTACTGTTGAAGGTCGGTTGGGGGCGTTGACCATCTAAACGGTCGACCGCTCATTGACTTCGTCCGACCGACGTTTAAGTTAACTTAATGGCCGGTCGACCGGACGTGTGGTTTCGGTCGACCGTGAAGTGTGGACTGTTGGTAAATCTTACTGGTGGTTTTTGGTCGACCGTGAGTGTTGGGTCGGTCGACCGTTGGTGTTTGGTTTGCGAAAACGTTTTCTTACTGGGGCTTTTCGGTCGACCGGGCCCCCTTTGCCGGTCGACCGATTGGCGGGTTTTTCGGTTGGGCCAGTTCTCTAGGTGAGAATCGGTCGACCGATTAACAGTTTTCGTTCGACCGTTTCTGCTGTTTTTGGCGGATTCGTGGCTTTATGAGTACACTTGACGGCGCCTCGTCTCTCCGGCCTCACGAGGGGGCAACGGCACGGACTGGCGCCCGATGGTTGGGTGCTTGTACGCTTGAAAGCGGCTCGTCTCTCCGGGCTTTTGGGCAACGGCACAGATTGTCGCCCGATAGTGGTATGAGTAGCGTGTGTTGTGGGGTTGGGGTGAGAGGACCCTTGAGACCCGTGGCCGAGGATTTTCCGGCGGTGCCTTGTGTGCACGTGTGTGTTGTGGGGTTGGGGTGAGAGGACCCTTGAGACCCGTGGCCGAGGATTTTCCGGCGGTGCCTTGTGTGCACGTGTGTGTTGTGGGGTTGGGGTGAGAGGACCCTTGAGACCCGCGGCCGAGGATTTTCCGGCGGTGCCTTGTGTGCACGTGTGTGTTGTGGGGTTGGGGTGAGATGACCCTTGAGACCCGGTTGTGTGGCCGTGACTGTACCGGCAGTGCCGTGTGTGCACATGTGTTGGTGGGTTGGGGTGAGAGGACCCCTGAGACCGGATTGTGTCTGTTGTTCTATTCATTATTCATTACATATTTCATTATTGTTCATATATGTGTTAGGGTTTGGCATACTGGGTTTCCTTCTGGAAACTCAGGCATTTATTGTCTGCTTTCAGGTCGTGAGCAGCGTTAGGGGGGGGGGGGGGGGTGACTGCGGAGGAGAGCTTCTGGGACAGATCCTGCTTTCCCCTCCTTTTGAGGTTGTTATGATTACGTTGTACATTTTATCTTATAGCTTTTGATGTAATCACCTCTTGTTGTAAACTCAGATCTGTATATATATATATATATATACACGTTGGTGCACCTGGTGTATTATCTTGGTAATGTCCTCCGTTGTTTGTATGTTTTAAATTTTAAATTTTCCGCTGTTCGAGGACGTTACAATTTGGTATTAGAGCGGTCGGTTCCTGAGTCTTTGTCCAAAGAAACCACCCTTAGGAGTTGAGTCTGCATTTTAGTAGGTCATGTATGCATGTATATTTCATTTTTGAGTCGAGCTCTCTTGTTCTGCAGATGGCTCCGAGACGTGTGAGACCTCCCACGCGCTATCGCAGTTCCAGTGAGGAGTCTGCTGGGGCTGCTGAGGCGGAGGAGAGGCCGTCTGAGCCAGTGACGCTGAAGATGTTGGGCGAGTTTCTGGAGAGCCGCGCCGGTCGGACTGGCGTTATGCATGATCGCTTTATGCGTCAGCATCCGCCGATTTTCAGTGGCAGAGATGACCCCGAGGTAGCAGAGGACTGGGTCTTCAGGATCCAGAAGATCTTCTGGGCTATTGGAGTGACACCAGAGAGGATGGTGGGCCTGGCCACCTATGTTTTGGATGGAGATGCGTCCAACTGGTGGAGGACCACTTTGGCAGTCGTGTTCGACCACAGTGAGGACGTGAGTTGGGAGGACTTCCTGGTGGAGTTCAACCAACAGTACTTTCCGCAGCACGTTCGTGATCGGAAGAGAGAGCAGTTTCTGGCCTTCGAGCAGAGGGATATGACCTTGGCTGCTTATATCAGCAGGTTTCATTCTTTGGAACGATACTGCCCTGAGATTTATGTGACCCAGGAGCAGAGGGCTCGGAAGTTTGTGCGGGGTCTGAGGCCGCAGTTCAGAGCTCGTGTCACGACCAGTATGCCGCAGACTTTAGCTGATGCTGTGAAGTTTGCGACCATCATGGACCAGGATAGTCAGGAGATCCTGGAGGATGCTAGGAGGTTGCAGGTGAAGCCTGCAGCACGTCCAGGAGGACAGTTACAGGGGAATCCGGGCAAGAGGCCCAGGATAGACGGAGGTGGAGCCTCGCAGAGCGGACCGTGTAGGCAGTGTGGCAGAGTTCATCCGGGACGGGGGTGCGGACACCGCCCCGGCGCTTGTCACGGTTGTGGTCAGATGGGACACTTCGTTCGTTCTTGTCCGAGCGCGCCAGGTGGGCCTAGCGGACGACCGGGATCTTCCACGTCTGGTGGAGCGGGACCGAGCAGACCTGCAACACTACCTCAGCAGGGGAGGAGAGCTGGACGAGTCTTCACTATCAGGGCTGATGAGGCTAGGGATGCCAGCACGGTGGTGGAAGGTACGCTGCTAGTTGATGATTTGGTAGCTAGGGTGTTGTTCGACTCTGGGGCCACACACTCGTTTATCTCTGAGCAGTTTGCGAGCGTGTTAGGCCGTACCCCTGCGATGTTGACTGCCACTTTGGAGGTCAGCACACCCCTGGGTTTGGTGGGCACTGTGGGGAGATTTCTTCCCGGCGCCACGACTGCTTCGGGAGACCAGGAATTTCCGGCTGACCTGGTCTTGCTACCGATGGTGGACTTTGATGTTATACTTGGGATGGATTGGTTGTCCCAGTATGACGTTCGAGTCTTGTGCCGTGATAAGAGGATTTTGATTCCGAGGCAGGGTTTGCCTGATCTTCTGATCAGAGGATTGAAGGACCGCGGAGGTCGGTTGGTTGTTTCTTCTGTTAGAGCTCAGAAGTTGATTCAGCAGGGTTGCCGGGCTTTTGTAGCCACCTTGGTAGTTCCAGATCCGGAGTTGAGGAGGCTGGAGGACATTGAGATTGTACAGGATTTTCCCGATGTGTTTGCTGATGATGTCTCCGGTCTGCCACCTCACAGAGAGATAGAGTTCGGCATTGATTTGGTAGCTGGGGCTACACCGCAGTCGAAGGCTCCGTACAGGATGGCGCCTGCAGAGTTGTCGGAGCTGAAGAAGCAGTTACAGGTTCTGATGGATACAGGGTTTATCCGACCGAGCGTCTCGCCGTGGGGTGCGCCGATTCTTTTTGTGAAGAAGAAGGACAGCTCGTTACGGATGTGTATAGATTACCGGATGCTGAATAAGGTTACCGTGAGGAATCGGTATCCTTTGCCCAGGATCGAGGACCTGTTTGACCAGTTGCAGTCAGCGAAGGTGTTCTCGAAGATTGATCTGCGATCCGGGTATCATCAGTTGAGGATCAGAGAGGCAGATGTTCAGAAGACAGCTTTCCGGACGAGGTACGGGCACTTTGAGTTTCTGGTGATGCTGTTCGGGTTGACGAACACGCCTGCAACATTTATGGATCTGATGAATAGGACTTTCAGTCAGTATCTCGACCGTTTCGTGATTGTCTTCGTGGACGATATCTTGGTCTATTCACCAGATATGGAGCAACACCGGGAGCATCTGAGGATTGTACTGGGCATTCTGAGAGATCAGCAGTTGTATGCCAAGTTCTCGAAGTGCGAGTTCTGGCTTCACAGTGTAGCATTTTTAGGGCACATAGTATCGGGAGCTGGGATATCAGTGGATCCAGCGAAGGTCGAGGCAGTGACACAGTGGAGAGCCCCGACGAGTGTGACTGAGATTAGGAGTTTTGTTGGATTGGCGGGATATTACCGTCGGTTAATCAAAGACTTCTCGAGACTTGCTTCACCCCTGACAGCGCTGACGAAGAAAGGAGTGAAGTTTGTTTGGTCCCAGAAATGCGAGGACAATTTTCAGGAACTGAAGAGTCGGTTGACGACTGCTCCAGTTCTGACGCTTCCCAGTGGTAGTGGCGGTTTTGTGATTTACAGCGACGCCTCAGGTGTTGGTTTGGGTTGTGTACTGATGCAGCACGGGCAGGTAGTGGCGTATGCTTCGAGGCAGCTGAAGGCGCACGAGAAGAATTACCCCACTCACGATTTATAGTTGGCAGCCGTGGTGCATGCTCTGAAGATTTGGCGTCACTATTTGTATGGTGAGCGGTTCGAAGTCTTCACTGATCATCAGAGTCTGAAGTATCTGTTTTCACAGAGGGAGCTGAACATGAGACAGCGCAGATGACTTGAGCTGATTAAGGATTTTGATTTCACCATCTCCTATCATCCGGGGAAGACGAATTCAGTTGCGGACGCGCTGAGCAGAAAAGTAGAGGTGTCAGCGGCGAGTTTGTGCATTCAGGAGTGGAGGTTACTCGAGACATTGTCTGAGTGGAGGCCGTTCGCCGAGAGCTCGGAGGGGGCAGTGATTGCGGGACTTCGAGTGGAGCCGCAGACCGTCAGTCGAGTTGTTCAGGCTCAGCACAGTGATGAGGAGTTGACTAGTCTGCTACGGTCAGCTGCCAGGGATGGATCCGACTTCACCGTGGGAGTGGATGGAGGTCTGAGGTTCAGGAGTCGGATCTGGGTGCCGAGGGTCGATGGATTGAGGGATGATATCATGGAGGAGGCACACCGAGCGAGATATTCTATTCACCCGGGGAGTACGAAGATGTATAAGGATCTGCAGAGGAACTTCTGGTGGAGAGGGATGAAGCGTGACGTGGCCGATTTTGTGGCTAGATGCTTGGTTTGCCAGCGGGTGAAGATCGAGCACCAGAGACCAGCGGGACCGATGCAGAGTATAGAGCTACCTGAGTGGAAATGGGAGCACGTGACGATGGATTTTGTCACCGGATTGCCGAAGACGAGGAGACATCACGACGCGATTTGTGTTATAGTCGATCGACTGACCAAGTCTGCACACTTTCTGGCCATCCAGACTACTTTACCTTTGGAGGGCCTGACGAGGTTGTATGTAGAGGAGATCATCAGACTACATGGGGTGCCAGTGAGTATCATATCGGATCGAGATCCGAGGTTCACTTCTAGATTCTGGGGGAGTTTGCAGGAGGCTCTGGGGACCCGTCTGAAGTTCAGTACAGCATTTCATCCGCAGACCGACGGCCAGTCCGAGAGGACTATTCAGACGTTAGAGGACATGCTGAGAGCGTGCACTCTGGATTGGGCAGGGCACTGGGATGAGCACCTGTCGTTGATTGAGTTCGCCTACAACAACAGCTACCATGCGAGTATTGGGATGGCGCCGTACGAGGCTTTGTACGGGAGACCCTGCAGATCACCGGTGTGCTGGAGTGAGGTAGGCGAGAGACAGTTAGTCGGGCCTGAGATTATACAGATGTATGCTGAGAAGGTTGATGTGATCAGGCGGCGACTAGCGACAGCTCAGAGCAGGCAGAAGAGCTACGCGGATCGGCGTAGGCGAGTGTTGATTTTTGAGGTTGGCGATCATGTCTTTCCGAAGATCTCACCGTCGCGCAGGGTGATGAGATTCGGGAAGAAGGGGAAGCTCAATCCGAGGTATATTGGACCGTTTGAGATTTTAGACAGAGTTGGAGAGGTCGCCTACCGGGTTGCGCTGCCGCCACAGTTCTCTGGTCTTCATGACGTCTTCCACGTGTCGATGCTGAGGAAGTACGTGTCAGATCCTTCACATGTGATTCAGATTGAGGTTCATGAGATTCAGCAGGATTTGTCTCTTGAGGAGAAACCGGTGGAGATTGTGGATCGGATGGATCACCAGCTCAGGAGGAGGACCATTCCTATGGTTAAGGTCAGGTGGCAGCATCACTCTGAGCGAGAGGCTACTTGGGAGGTTGAGGAGGAAGTCCGGAAGTCGTATCCGGAGCTGTTTGGTAAGCGCTGGATTTAATTTCGTGGGCGAAATTCTTTTAAGGAGGGTGGATTGTAATATCCTAACCTTGCTTATGGTGCTAATGGTGTTTAGGAGAGGATTAGGGGTGGATCGAGATCGACGGCCGAGATCGAGTGGGAGGAGGTATATAAGGTTTGAATTTTGTTAACTCTCTCTCTCTCTCACGATCGCATCTCTCTCTCTCTCTAAAACTCGTCTCTCTCGGCAGCAAAGGAAGGATCGTCGTGGTGTGGTGATTGGGGAGCACGGGAGTTGTCGTTGGAGTCGCCGGAGGAGCGAAGATCGTCGATTGCGGGAGGTTTCGCGAGGGAGCGCTCGCCGTGGTTTCTTCCGAGGCTTCTTCAAGCCTTAAGGTATGTCAAACTTGCTTTCAAGCTCACCTATTGTTAGTGTGGGAGTGGGAGCGGTCGACGGTAGGCCGTGTCGGCTCGTCGGACCTGCACAGCAGCATCTGAACTATAAACGGTCGACCGGTGTTTTGGTTCGGTCGACCGGTTATAGTGTATTTGGGGCAGAATCCCTCGCACCGGTCGAACGATGCCTTTTTGGGCGGTCGACCGGTTGTGCAATTTTAGAGAGAGAAGACGTCCTGGGTATTTTCGGTCGAACGGGACCCCTTTGCCGGTCGACCGAAAGTACTGTTGAAGGTTGGTTGGGGGCGTTGACCATCTAAACGGTCGACCGCTCATTGACTTCGTCCGACCGACGTTTAAGTTAACTTAATGGCCGGTCGACCGGACGTGTGGTTTCGGTCGACCGTGAAGTGTGGACTGTTGGTAAATCTTACTGGTGGTTTTCGGTCGACCGTGAGTGTTGGGTCGGTCGACCGTTGGTGTTTGGTTTGCGAAAACGTTTTCTTACTGGGGCTTTTCGGTCGACCGGGCCCCCTTTGCCGGTCGACCGATTGGCGGGTTTTTCGGTTGGGCCAGTTCTCTAGGTGAGAATCGGTCGACCGATTAACAGTTTTCGTTCGACCGTTTCTGCTGTTTTTGGCGGATTCGTGGCTTTATGAGTACACTTGACGGCGCCTCGTCTCTCCGGCCTCACGGGGGGGGGGGGGGGGGGGGGGGGGGGTGGGGGGGGGGGGGGGGGGGGGGTGGGGGGGGGGGGCAACGGCACGGACTGGCGCCCGATGGTTGGGTGCTTGTACGCTTGAAAGCGGCTCGTCTCTCCGGCCTTTTGGGCAACGACACGGACTGTCGCCCGATAGTGGTATGAGTAGCGTGTGTTGTGGGGTTGGGGTGAGAGGACCCTTGAGACCCGTGGCCGAGGATTTTCCGGCGGTGCCTTGTGTGCACGTGTGTGTTGTGGGGTTGGGGTGAGAGGACCCTTGAAACCCGTGGCCGAGGATTTTCCGGCGGTGCCTTGTGTGCACGTGTGTGTTGTGGGGTTGGGGTGAGAGGACCCTTGAGACCCGGTTGTGTGGCCGTGACTGTACCGGCAGTGCCGTGTGTGCACATGTGTTGGTGGGTTGGGGTGAGAGGACCCCTGAGACCGGATTGTGTCTGTTGTTCTATTCATTATTCATTACATATTTCATTATTGTTCATATATGTGTTAGGGTTTGGCATACTGGGTTTCCTTCTGGAAACTCAGGCATTTATTGTCTGCTTTCAGGCCGTGAGCAGCGTTGGGGGGGGGGGGGGGGGGTGACTGCGGAGGAGAGCTTCTGGCACAGATCCTGCTTTCTCCTCCTTTTGAGGTTGTTGTAATTACGTTGTACATTTTATCTTATAGCTTTTGATGTAATCACCTCTTGTTGTAAACTCAGATCTGTATATATATATATATATATATATATATATATATATATATATATATATATATATATATATATATACGTTGGTGCACCTGGTGTATTATCTTGGTAATGTCTTCCGTTGTTTGTATGTTTTAAATTTTAAATTTTCCTCTGTTCGAGGACGTTACAGAATCACTTAGTCTGTTTAGTTTCTTATGTTTTCCATACCTAAGAAAGTACGTTGATGACAAGTTTGATCCTATGGCGTATCCAAGAATTAGAAATTTGGTATGTAAAATTATAAATACAACAAATTCTATAAAATGTGATATTATCTTGCATGAAGCAATGTGAAATTGAAGTTGGGGTGGTTTTGATCCTTCTTGGATTTTGAGATCTCGTCCAAGTGGTCAAAACTCAAAACCATTTATGTTTTACCTCCAGAGATTGTTGATTTCTTTAAACTCTATCCTCATTATTTTTTATATTTTGTTCCATAATAAAGATCTCGGAGGCTCCACTCCTTTTGAATATCAATAATTAGACATATATATATACATATTAGGTTTTTATATCTAATTAGTCCAACTAGTTAAAAAATCTAAAAATATTCATTATAAGTAAAAAAAATCCAATTAAATACCAATCTATCTGTAGGTGCACACTGAATCAGAATTAAGTACTCGAAAAAGAAAATGACGGTAATTTCAAGTTTATATTAATATTTTTTTATTTCCATACAAATTCTTACCCGCTTAACTTGGAATCTATTCATCGTTCTTGGTTTTGCACCAAAATAAATTTATTATTGTACTAGGTCAACGACGAAGGGAGGGATTTCATTCCATTAAGACATTAGTTTGAACCTCAACATGCACCCCATAGAAATAATTGTTACTTCCATTTAAATTTTGTATCCCTCATGTCTCAATATGAAAGTGGATCTCACGGAATTATAGGTTATCAAAAGAAGATCTCACGGAATACTTTTATTGACTACTAGTAATAGGGTTTTACTTTCCAAAAAAATTGGATATGCAATTGCATATCTACCTTACATGGTAGATACGCCATTGGTGACCCTTGTTTTGTTCTTAGGTTATAGTACCCAACGCAAAGGGTACATGCGCTTAATTAGTATGACTAAGGGAGATGTGTATATTTGAAGGCATGTTGTATTTAACGAAATGTATTTTCCGTTTTAGGAAAGTTTCCTTGCAAGATGTTGCTTTAGGGGAGCTTTGCGGATACAATGAATGGGTAGAGGTTATTGTATCCAATGAGTGAGCATCTATGAATAGAGAAGTGACATTTGGATCAAGCCAGAGAGAGCAAGGCCAATTCACTCATGATCAATATACTGCACATATACCTCAACAACCCAATCTTCTACCTACGGCTGCAGTTGCACCTAAAACTGAGAATATTTAAAATAGAGTTCATTACCACACAAATGGCTTTTGCCGACGGACGATTTCAAGGCACGTTGTATCACCCAAAGCTGGAGGTCAGATGCAAGAGCCAAGACAAGATGATCATGAAGCTATCGAGGTAATTGTCAACCTACATCCAATGGTTACTTGAAGTAGAGTTGAAGTGGTAAAGCCAAATCCAAGGAAGAAGTGGTAAAGCCAAAGCCAACATTTTGTCTGCTAGCTATATATGTTCCTTCCCAAGGAAGAAGTACTATAGGAACGTTGAAGCATGAAAGCTGGAAAGCTACTATGTTAGAAGAATTGGAGGCATTGAAGCAAAATAACACTTGGGAGTTAGTTCCTAGACATGAATCACATAATGGGAACTGAAGGCTAATGGTTCTTTTGAAAGGTTGAAAGCAAGGTTGGTGGCCAGAGGATACTCACAAGAAGAAGGAAATGATTATTTAGAAACATTTAGTCTTGTTGTGAGAAGTGGTACTTATTGAGAATTGAACTTAATCCTATGTGACATCCTAGTCACTAGTCACATCATCTATTGATGGTGAGTCATCTAGGTATTGATGACTCAACAAGTTGGAAGGTGAAATGTTGAAGGAAAGGAAGAGACAAAATGTTTCTCCATTTATCCATGATTTTCGTCCTTGTTTTATGGTGCAATTTAAGTAGAGGTGTAATGATCTTGAATGGCCACTTTTATATGGTGTATGTTATGTTTATGTTTATGTTAAGTTAAAGAGTCATTGTAAGTGCCTATATAAGCACAAGATTTCTCCATTTGCAATATAGAGAGAGAAAAAAGAATGTAAGTGAATAGAAAGAAGAGAGAAAAGATGAATGTTTGTTGCAAAGTTGCAAATCCTGCTTTGTATTTGAGTGTTAAGTAGTCATTCTCTTCTTTCATTTGTGATCACCTATTACGTAAATCAAAGTATGGTTTTAGTGATGGAAATGGAAGACCCTCAACGTGTAGAACAAGACGAGCCAAAATCACGCACCAGACGCGACTTGTGAACTGCTGAATAACGATTTGGGACCGCTAGTTTGTGGTCCAAGTGCGTCCTTTGGAGGGTGGCTTTCTGGGGTGACTTTGCTGAGTGCTCCCCGTCTTTTTCCCGCATCTAACAGTACTACCAAAGTCGTGTGCTTAATTATTATACTACTGTTAAGAAGTTGTAGTTGGGGCGATTAGGTGTAAGAAATGCTTTCTTACATGAAAAGCTGGAGGAGTTTGTGTTTTTAGAACAACCACCTGGATTTATTGATGATTACTATCGTGATCATGTATTCAAACTGAATAGGGCATTGTATAGCTAGTTTGAAATAAGCACCTCGTGCTTAGTGCAACAGGTTTAGTGATATTCCTCTTTGAGGGTGGATTTACACGCAACAGTTCAAATTCATCTCACTGATGATTGTGTCACATTTATTGATGTTTTTGTGACGACTCTGGCTAAGCGATTCTCCATGCGAGAACTAGGTCTTCTCCATCACATCTTGGGCATCCAAGTCACCCATACAAGTTGTGGATTATTTCTTAATCAAGAGAGATATGCTACTGGGTTTCTCTTCCAAAAGCATATGCAGCACAGTAAACCAATAGATCTCAACACCAATTGCTGTCAGATTCAAGCCTTCATTAAAGGATGAACTACTTGATGATCCATGCTTCTATAAAGATGTAGTTGGAGCTCAACAATACCTCACATCGACCCGTCTTAAGATGTAAATCTAGCATGTCACTACATGGTTTCTCCTATGACTGCTGCATTTATTAAAAAGAATTTTGAGATATGTTAGAGGTACTTTGTCAGCTGGTACAGAATACCCTCTAACAGCAGCCTGGATCTCTTTGCCTTTTGTGATGCGGATTGGGTTGGATGTCCGGTCACTTAACGATCTACATCGGGTTATTGCACCTTCTTGGGATCTAATTGCATCACATGGAAGCCCAGAAAGCTGAATATCGGTAAATGGCTCAATCTGCTGCTGAAGTTACAAGGTTAATTAGCCACTTCTCAGAGAACTGTCGATTCCTTAGTAACATCCTTTTCTCCTCTACTGTGAAAACATAACTGCATTGTACATGGAGTGTGAATCTAGTCTTCCACTGTAGAACTAAACATGTTGAATTATCTTACGTACCACTTTAGAGAAAAAGTGGCTATTGGCAGTAACGAGATAGAGTTTATTAATTCCATCTACAAGGCAGGTTGTAGATACTAACCAAGCTTTTTGTGCATCTCTTTTTTCAAGGATTTTAGCGCCAAAATAGGAGTTTGGTCTTCACCATACTCCAGTTTGAGGGAGGGTGTAAGCCCAGAAAAACCCTTTTAGTATATTTTTCCCCTTAATGTTGTGGGTCTTATTAGTGTTTTGAGCGCACTTCTTGTGTTGTAATAGTTCTGGTCCATGAAGGCCCACGACTGTTATTTGACTTTGTTACACCCGTAAAACCGTAACTAACTCTATCAACCTTTATACAAGTAGACTCTCCTCTTTCTCATTTGATCATTCGAGAGTTTTCAGTTGAGCTTCCATTCTCTTCTTTGCACTAACAACTTGTGTTTGGAGCTTTCATTTGTCAACATTACAAGTTTACAACCTTATGTTGTGACACGCAACTTCAGGTTACTATTCTTTTGTACTTCTTGCCATGACATCTTCGTTTATTTTTAATTACGCACAAAAGTTATATATTGGTACCCATTGCAGCAAGCTGCAAGTGACATCCTTAAGGATAACGTATTTTCTTATCACAATTTTTTTGTTTGTTTTTTTGTCACGGGTAATTGAGATATCGGGCATGAGACGGATGATCAAAAAGCTTCGCGAATCTTGTGTTAACGCTACAGGTACCGTGAACCACCCAAAACCTTTAATTTTTGCTTACATCTGAATCAACTCTTATAATTTGATAGCAACTTAATCAACGCTTACTACACCGACGTTAGAGTGTTGTTTCTCTTGAAAGCTAAGGAAAAGATTCCTCCTTATGTCTGCCTCTAAGCACGTTCCGATCGAGATCTTACAATACATCAGAGATCTGAGCACATGCCTTGTAGTAGACATTCCTGTCCTCGTATGTATATGTAGTTGTACTAGAAAAAGACGCATCGTGTTGTATTAGGTACTTCAAGTTGCAATATACAGCTATAATGATTACAAAATAAGTTATCACAAAATCCATGGGGCGGTCCCATGGGTATTTCAACCATAACTCCAAAAGTGTCTTCACTTTAGAAGTGCCGTACGACTTAACTTTGTTAGGACGAGTGTCTTCATCTATCCACACTTGGGTGGTAGACTGTTACAATTTGTAGACGATCTGTAGAAGAAATGTTCGGACATTGACTTCTGATGTGCGCTCTACTTTTTAACAAGCGATGTTGATTATTATATGATCGCAAATAAGAATACTGATTCTTTGGTTCTACATCGTGCCTCGGCCTTGTTGAATCTATCGTTATTCATTTGGACGAGTGTTCACCACACTAATCAGGAGTGGATAGTCAACACTCAACAGGACGACGCAAAATACGCTGATTAATAATGGTACGATTACTTGACTAGAAAGTCTAAAATCGCATGCCCCAGTAGTCCACTTGCTGTCAACTCTGAAGCCAAAAAATAAACACAATATCATTGAATTCCAAAAGACATCAAAAGACGCCTAAACAGTATCCTACTATTCACATACCAATTTGCCGATTCATTATTTCACATCCGACCCAAAAGCTGAAAATCGACAAATTCCCAAGGCCCAGTTCCTTTCGGTTGTTAAGAATTTAAATCTTGAATCTGATGTTACTTCAAAAACACGAGCGGTTACATAACCAACATCTTCTTTCCCTCCAACCTACCGTTTTATTAAAAAAACAAAATCTATCCAGGAGATTGGAATCGCAACACAAAGTCTATCATAGTTGATTATTTTTTGATTTTATCTGCACTGCTGTCTATCTCATTTTAAATCTCAAAAACGTTCAAAACATCCGATAGTGTCCACATAGTTAGGTTTTCTTTTGATTTCATCTACTCTACCACCATCTCATTTTAAATCCCAACATGCCACACATACAACCAGACTGCATCTTTGATTGTCAAAAAACTGGTCGTATTTTCTTTCTCTCTAACAACATAACAATGTATACATTAGATTCACCACCTTAACAATAAAAAAGGTAAACACAGAAGAAAAAAACATACATCAGTACTAAGCAGTATAGAGTCCATAGACTAGTATAGTACACAAGAGTAAAAATACACCGTATAGAACCAATAAAATGCAATCGAACCAATATGTATAACAACAAACCAAACCAAATCAATACCTCATCACTCGTATCGTCTCTCCGTAATTTATTACTACCACCTCTATATAACAACAACAAAAGCAAAAACTACAGCAACTAAACGATACCATCACTCACATCATCTCCCGGTGTCGAGCGGTGTACATGTAGTTCGCCCTCCGGATATTATCCTTCCGCTTCTTGTACACGAACCCACCCAACCCCACCGCTGCGGCTCCGACGAGAACCCCGATTGCGATCCCCGCCTTCTTCCCTCCGCTCATCCCCTCCTCCGGCGACTCCTCCAACGGATCCTCCGCAACTTCCTCCTCCACCATCACCGGCGCCGGGGACGGCGAATCCCCGTAGTCCCCCATCGCTGGCCCAGGCGCGTCGGACGCCTCAGGGGATAACGCCGGGGAGGGAGCATTTGAGGGAGATCCGGTCGTTTCCGGCGGTGGGGATGGTGGGGAGGATAGGGAAAATGGGGATGGAGAAAGAGGAGGTAAGATCGGATCTGAGGAGGGAGGGAGGAGAGGAGAGGGGGAGGGGGGAGGGGAGGAGGAGAGGGAGGAGGGGAGGAGGAGAGAGAGGAGGAGGAATGTGAGCGCCGGCGAGATCGCCGTCGCGGCCATCGGAGGGGAATGCGGTTAGAGTTTAGATCTGGAGGTTTGGTGGGTTGGGAGTGATGTTGGGTTTTGAATGGGTGAGTGGGTTGTGGTGTGGTGGGGGTTTAATAATGGGGAGTTTGACGGATCCGGGTTCGGTGGGTCCGAATATGGTGGGGGTCGAACCGTCAAAGGTTTTGAGTAAGGGCCGTGATAGACGGACGCGTCTTACGTGGATCTGTACAGCTCAGATATTTTATTTGAGTCAGCGTCCAGTCAGCGAAATTTCTCTTCGCGCGTTTTGGTCTTTTTAAAAAACGCCGGTTCTTTAAGTTGAACGATTCATTTCCCAATACACAGATAAGACAGTGTGCAGACCCTAGGACATCGTGCAGTCTCATTATTCGTGCAGAGCCCACACTTATCATAATAAAATATTTGTTTTTAAGTTTTACGTTGGATCAACTTAATTTGTCTACCTTACTTTATGTGTGTGTGCAGTTTACATTATGTGTTTGTCATGTTTACGTTATGTGTCTGTCCGGAATAAATGTATTTGCAGTCCGGAATAAGTGTATTTGTTGTCCGGTTTAAGAATAAAGTGTGCCCAGAAACGGAACATAAAGTTTGTCCGGAATAAGTGTATTTGCTGTCCGGAATAAGTGTATTTGCAGTCCGGAATAAGTGTATTTGTTGTCCGGAATAAGTGTATTTGTTGTCCGGTTTAAGAATAAAGTGTGTCCAGAAATGGAACATAAAGTTTGTCCGGAATAAGTGTATTTGCTGTCCGGAATAAGTGTATTTGCAGTCCGGAATAAGTGTATTTGTTGTCCGGAATAAGTGTATTTGTTGTCCGGTTTAAGAATAAAGTGTGTCCAGAAACGGAACATAAAGTTTGTCCGGAATAAGTGTATTTGCTGTCCGGAATAAGTGTATTTGCAGTCCGGAATAAGTGTATTTGTTGTCCGGAATAAGTGTATTTGTTGTCCGGTTTAAGAATAAAGTGTGTCCAGAAACGGAACATAAAGTTTGTCTAGAATAAGTGTATTTGCTGTCCGGAATAAGTGTATTTGCAGTCCGGAATAAGTGTATTTGTTGTCCGGAATAAGTGTATTTGTTGTCCGGTTTAAGAATAAAGTGTGTCCAGAAACGGAACATAAAGTTTGTCCGGAATAAGTGTATTTGCTGTCCGGAATAAGTGTATTTGCAGTCCGGAATAAGTGTATTTGTTGTCCGGAATAAGTGTATTTGTTGTCCGGTTTAAGAATAAAGTGTGTCCAGAAACGGAACATAAAGTTTGTCCGGAATAAGTGTATTTGCTGTCCGGAATAAGTGTATTTGCTGTCCGGAATAAATGTAGTTCTTGTCCAGTTTAGGAAGAAAGTTTGTCCTGTTTATGTAGAAAGTTTGTCATGTTTTGTCCTGTTTATGTAGAAAGTTTGTCCTGTTGTGTCCTGTTTATGTAGAAAGTTTGTCATGTTTTGTCCTGTTTATGTAGAAAGTTTGTCCTGTTTATGTAGAAAGTTTGTCCTGTTTTGTCCTGTTTATGTAGAAAGTTTGTCATGTTTATGTAGAAAGTTTGTCCTGTTTTGTCATGTTTATGTAGAAAGCTTGTCCTGTTTTGTCCTGTTTATGTAGAAAGTTTGTCTTGTTTATGTAGAAAGTTTGTCTTGTTTATGTAGAATGTTTGTCCAGTTTATGTAGAAAGTTTGTACTGGTTATGTACAAAGTTCGTCCTGTTTATGTAGAAAGTTTGTCATGTTTATGTAGAATGTTTGTCCAGTTTATGTAGAAAGTTTGTCCTGTTTATGTAGATACAATGAGAGCACAATGAGATATTGATGGTACATATTATTGATGATAACTATTACACAATAAGATACAATGAGAGCACAAAGACAAACAAACAATACAAGCACAAACACAAACACAAACACACAAAAATTACAAAAATAATATATTTTCTCCCAGTAAATCACACACAAACAAACAATACAAACACACACAAATTACAAAGATAATATATATTTTCCCAGTAATCGGAAAGAAGATGTAAGACTTAAACATGATCGTCTCATTCACGCTGCTTACGTTGTGAAGAACCTTGGGAGTCGACATCAGACGCTTCTTCGACGTAATATCTTACTCGAAATGGTGATTTATTACGGAGAGATGTACGACATAAACCGAACAGACGTAAGTCTTCACCACGGAGCGTTGTATCTCTCTCCGGAATAAATCACCATTTCGAGCAAGATATTATTTCGATGAAGCGTCTGATGCCGACTCCCAGGGTTCTTCACAACGTAAGCAGCGTGAATGAGACGGTCGATAACACTCTTTCTTTCTTTTTCCTTCTTTTTCTGTCATGGGCACTACAACAATGCAGCAAAGATGTTGTGGTGCGAAGTCTTCACCACCGGATCGTCACATTCACGATGCTAACGCTGACAAGAACATCTGGAAGTCTTCGCACCGTCTCATTCACGCTGCTTACGTTGTGAAGAATCCTGGGAGTCGGCATCAGACGCTTCTTCGACATAATATCTTGCTAGAAATGGTGATTTATTCTGGAGAGAAAGAATGAAAAAGAAAGAAAGAGTGTCATCATATTTGTATTTGGGTGGAGAGAGAACGTGCTGAGTTGAAACGCATTTAATGTGATTTGAGTGGACATCAGGAAGAAAAAACAAAAAAACATTCATGCTTTGGCCACGTAAGGGCTGACATGGATGTCCACGTAGAGCGCGTCTGTGACGCGCTGCGTTCATAAAACATTTTCCTTTGAGTAAAAGTGTATGATGTTTGTCCAATTATTCGTTCATTCATTCTACTTGAATAAATTTGTAGACTTTCCTAACAAACTACACAAGTGGGAAGGAAAAAAAAAAGTTTGTAATCTTATTCAACCTGTGAATATTTTTATTAAAAGTGGTCGATTTTTTAAAATTATTAAGGTAGATTTCATAATCTTTATCTCATAGATTACATGTTATTATAGAAGTAGTTATCAAACTTTCATTCCACTTCCACCCAACTACTACTTGAACCAATTGGAATACATATAAGGTGGAACATCAAGGCATCAAACCTACGTCTTACCTTACTTCAGTCTCTCCCACAACTAGGATTTCAACTAGGGCTGTCAACTTTGGCTAGTTCGACTCGAAAAACGTTCGACTCTAGTTTAACTTCAAAATGAAAGATATTGATGAAAAATCAAAAATTCTTCAAACTGAGTTCGGTAAGCGAGCCGCTCGAATTCGAAAATTTTTGATGCTTGGCTCGATAGCTCATTCGAATTTTTTATTGCTCAATTCATAATTATTTTTTTTGTATTTGTTAATAACATAAGATAATACTTATGACTCAAAATTTTGCTCCCTTAACACCCCTAACTTCAACCAATTGAGATATACTTTAGAAAAATGTTACAATGTCCGAGTATGGTTTATAATATTGTACCCTTTGGGTTGCAGTCAATCTGTTCGGGCTTTTTCTCTGGAGACGTGAAAGTTTGACATAGGAAATTTTACTTTTAGGTGAGTTTGAAATTAAATGAATTGCCAAATTACAAATGAAATTGTAACTTATGGTTAGCTCAGCTATGAGCCTACGAGATGAGCCACGAGTGAAAATATGCCGGTCAATTAGTGAATATTATTACTAACATTTCGAATCAAACACATTAGTAATTGAATGTTCTAGTTAGCCCTTTAAATCTAACATTTTGTCCCATCGCACCAACAAGTTGAGCTAATTAGAATGGAGATAGTATTCTATTTTAGCGTTAGAAATTTCCTTAGTCAACTTTCGCACCAATATTCTAAGTTAACCTAGAATTTGATCTCAGGATATCTATGACAATTACACCACCCTAACCATACCCAGCTGAGCGTGGGTACTGTATGCTGAAAAATCAAAATGTCCCCATAATCCTATTCACAATAAGCTACTCAAACTTTCCCATAAAACCCACCCGAATCACTATCTTTAATTCCTTATTTCGTCTTAGTTCCAACCCAATCCTCTATAACGGCGGACTAACTAATAAAATTTCTGACGTTTAAAATGGTAGTAAACATATATCCTTAGCATCCAGGGCTATAAGTAGGGCGGCTAAAACCTTTTTAACAATTCTAATCGTATTGGCAGGTACGGGTATGGGTAGGAAAATCTTACCTTTTACATAAACGAGACAGGTATTGGTAGGAAAATCTTAACCGCCACGCAGCTACGTAAACATGGCAAGTATGGGTAACGCTTTCTGTTACCCGGGTAACCATTTGCCCATATAAATTTTTGTTCTTGTTGGTTCTTAATTTGTGGTTTGCAACTTTGCATCAGTGTAGAAAATTAAGTTTGTCGGGGTTTTTATAACGTTTTGTATTCTCCTTAAATGCCCCAAGTAGGGTTTTGAATCGTTGCTGACTTGTGTCATGATTTACATTTTCTTCTTTCATTTCAAAACACAAACACATCCTTATTATTGGGGATAACTATGACATGAATGGAAGGAAGTCTTTATACAGGTGAACTGTGATTTGGTGTAACACCCCGGAACATCGGGAAAATCTAAACTTTTAAAAGATATAAGAATCAAACACAGGAGACGATATCAAATCCACATATATAATATAAAGTGGTACACTGTATGATACAAGATTCAAAAGATGATTACAACAACAAAAGATATACAATATATACAAGTGTAATCATCAACCTCAAAACCATAGAAGACATGATCTAGTCCAAGTGCTCCCGCCCTCAGTCACCACCTCCTATAGACGCTTAAGACCTGAAATACAATCATAAACTATGCCTGAATTTCCCATAAAGAAACCCTGTGTGCCAAACTCCTAAAACATGAATAACAAATGTATGACATGATATGAAAAATGCAATACATCACCACAACCACTGTCCAACTGGTTTCTTGGGATCTCTCTCTCCTAACCACAGTTGACACCACAACACGTGCACACAAGGCACCGCCAGAAAACGATCGGCTACGGGTCTCAAGGGTCCTCTCACCCCAACCCCACAAACACACGTGCACACAAGGCACCGCCGGAAAATCATCAGCCACGGGTCTCAAGGGTCTTCTCACCCCAACCCCACAAATACACGTGCACACAAGGCACCGTCGGAAAACCATCGGTCACACAAAACACACGTGCACACAAGGCACCCGCTCCTTAGAGCCACAACCATGATCTCTCTTAGACCGGAATGTCTGTACCGTCGCCCCAAAAAGGCCGGGACCCTTTGCCCTCAAGGCAGATCAACACAAAACCCAACATCTCATGCAACCGATGCACAACTGGCCACAATCGGTCGAACAAAACCATCACTCTGGTCGATCAAATCCCCCTTTAGACGACTGGCCCAACCGAAAAACCCACCAACCGGTCGAACGACAAAGGAGACCCGTTCGACCAAAAACCACCGGTAAAAATCCTCTTCTTGCTTAAACAAGCACAAACGGTCGAACTAAATTAAGGCCAATGGTCGACCTAAAACCACCAGTAAAACACAAGATCAAACCAAACTACACTGGTTGACCGAAACAACAGCGGTCGAACAACCTTTAAGTTAACTTAAATCATTGGTCATACGAGTCAAACATGCGGTCGACCGATGGATAGTCAACGCCCCCAACCGACTTACGACACTGCTTTCGGTCAAACGGCAAAAGGGACCCGTTCGACCGAAATCACCCAGAGTCTCCATCTTCTCACTCAAAATGCTCAACTGGTCGACCACCCAAGGGTATCGTTCGACCGGTGCAAGAGATACCGCCCAAATTACACTACAACTGGTCGACCGAACCAAGCACCGATCGATCGTTACAATGCAGAAAATCTGTTGCACGACCTCCGACGAGCCTTTCGGCCTACCGTCGACTACTCAAACACTCATACTAGCTTAGGTGAGCATAAAAGTAAAACTTGACATACCTTTAAGGCTTGATAAAACCCTTTGAAGAACCACGACGAGTGTTTTCTCGCAAAATCTCTTTTTCCGACGAACTCCTCGAACTCGATCACTTCGACTCCGGCAACCGTCTAAGCACCTTCCAGTCTCACCAAAACCACACCAAACCGGAGCTTCCGACTCGCCTAAGGAAAACAGATGTGAGTGGGAGAGAGAGAGAAGAGAGACGCACGGGTGAGAGAGAGAATGAGAGAGAAAACAACCTTTTTATACTCTTCTCCTCAAACCATCTCAGTCGTCCATCTAATCCTTCTATAATCCACCACCTAAACAACAGTTAAACCCATAAGCAAGGTTTAGGATATAACATTTGGTGTGACCCTCACCTTTATAGGTTGTAAACTTGTAGCAATACAAATCAATTGAAAGCATTAATTTAGTTAGATGATGTTTGTGAAATGAATGTGTTCTAAAATTTTTACTTTTATATGTCAATTATTATGAATTGGATGTGCAAACATTTTGTTCCTTGATTATGGTATTCGTCTTTTGGAAGTGTTATGGAAGAGGCGCTTGGTCATTAACCGTAGATCTCTAAAATAATAGTTTACATAAATCAAAAGTTATTCACAATCATGGTAATTAACATGAAACATTAATCACCGAGATAAGATTGTCGTGTTGGTCATCGATTGTTGTAGCTCTACAAATAATTGACGACACGAGTATATAAAAGAGGAAAAAATATTTTTATATATTGAATAGACCTAACAAGTAAAACATTATGGAATTATGTTTCGTGTCATTAATGTTTTACTGTGTCTTGGATCCTAAGATATGAGACTTATATCTTTTCACTCAAAAAGTGCTTAATTTGATTATTGTCAAAAGCTATCAATGAGTATAGTGATAAAGACAATAGTTGGT